>OZ007561.1:155726428-157065287 GCA_963931875.1 Pollenia griseotomentosa
TAGGGCATGTTCGTAAATGCATCACTGCACTGCATCAGTGATTTCAAATGTTTATATACATTTATCAGTGAAGTAAATCTGGACCAAAAAATTGTCAAGTACTCCACAAAAATAATAGTCATAATAAAAAAAATTATAGGCCCCTATTACGGTTCACAACTCAGTTGAGTTGTAATTAAGACAACTAGTTGTGAGCAGTTGTAATTTTTGTTGTTTTAACCATAATACAAAAATTAAGAAATTACAACTCAACTGAGTTGATAGGGGCCTATCATTATGTTTTTATCGGCATTAAAAAAGGTTTGCTTTTCTGATGCAGTGCAGTGATGCAGTTACGAACATTGTGAAATTGGCGGATTGTATTTGCATTAAAAAATAAATTTGTTAAGACTTATTTTATGTGCATATTATTATATAATATTTTTACTTACTTGTGGGATTGATTAAGCATGATAATCTGCTATGTGAATCATGTGAATCCAATATTTGAACATTTGTGTCAGTGACATTATTTTCTATGCTATCTTCAGTTATACCTTTTAATAAAGAATGTTCATAAATTTTAGCGCATTCATTTGAAGAAGTTAAAAGTTGCTGTTTTTTCTTCTTAGAAAGTCTTCTATCCATACGGACCTAATAAAAAAATATATAAAAAAAAATTTTCTCTAGAAATGTACTTATTACCCATAGTATAATAAGTACCACACCTTGTACTTATTCTACCATGCTTATTACCAAGGTCTATTTAATTGAATAGACCTTGCTTATTACTTAGCTGTATGACTAGCAGAGCTATAAATGAATCATTAATTTTTAAATTAATTCGTGAATCATTCATGCACAGCATTAAAAATTTTTGAATTAAATCTTTTCACACAAAAAATGAATTGAATGAAACTTGAATCAATTTAAATGAAGTTGGTAAAAATTGATTGTAATTCATGTCCAATTCAAATCAATTTGGTAAAAATGAATTGCAATTAATTTTCAATTCAAATGAATTTGTCAAATGAATTGCAATTCGTTTTCAATTCAAATGAATTCGTCAAAATGAATTGCAATTCATTTGAATTGATTTTGAATTAAATCAAATTAATTAGAAAAAAGAATTAGCAATTCATTCCCAACTCATTTGAATAAGCATCACTGTCGTTTTGTTATTGAACTAATTTTGTATGTAAAAGACAGCAAGCGTTACTCTCGTTTTGTATATCACTTAGTATATTCCAAAGACAAAAAATTCTTAGATTTGAAATTCCCATGATATACTGGAATTGTCAAATAGCGGCAGAATAGAAATTGAATTATTAGGTATCCGCGAAAATCCTATCAAAATGGGATAATTTTGTTCATTTGCTAAAAGAAACTTAAAGTTTTATTTTTATCAAATGGTGTGAAAATATTATTAAAGGTGTGCTTAAGGCCGTTACACACTATCCCACAAAGTCTTACGTATTTTTTAAAAATGCTTCCCTGATCTAATTATTCTTTGAACATTTTTAAAAACAATAACAACTTATCATGACAGGGTTGAATTTTTGTAAATTACTAAAGAGTTTGTGGGACAGTGTATAACTGCCTTTAACAATCATTTTTTGTTAAATCTCATATTTGTATATTGTGGAAAATTTCTTTTTTTTGAATTGTTTCAATCGAATTTTAAAGATTAAAGCAACTTTGAATCTAAACATAACATGTTTTGCTGTCAAAGCTGTTTGTTTACTCGAAATTCTTACTACTTTTACTACAACTAGAAAAATTGGTTTCCTTTTTGTATCGAAAACTTACAGCTGTAGTAAAAATAGTAAATTATAGTAATTCCCTCTAGATCTGCTCTTGAATTTGATTGATTGCAATTCATTTTTGATTTCATTCATTTGAATTGCAATGCATTGTTCTAATTCATTTGAATGAACTCATCATCAATTTAATTCAAACGAATTGGAAATGAATTGCAATGCACTTTAACAAAATCATTTGAATTCAAACACATGAAATGAACGAATTGAAATTAATCTCTGCCTAATTCGATAGATTCACATTTCATTCAATAATTTTTTGTTGTGAAAAGAATTAATTCAAAATTAATCTAGTTCTTAGAACTAAAATCAAAAAAGAATAATTCATTTACAGCTCTGATGACTAGTAGTAAATAACATTAGCTTTTTACTAAATATCATACATATGATTATTTTCACTGAGGAAAGGAATTTTACAACTTGGAATTTTTATTAAAATTTATTGATAATTTTTCTTGGCTGAGCTGGGATTTGAACCCGGGTTGATCTTTACATGTTTCAAGAAACACCACTTTCTATCCTCAGAAGATCTTAGTGTTCTACCCAATGCACCACTGCGGTGCCCGTTAGCCAACAGTCAAACATCAATCTTTAACCAGTAGTACTGGTGGTTCGAAATTTGCTGTTATTATCACTTAAATTTCAAATTACATGTTGCCTCCTTTTTCCTCTGTTTTTTCGTATTCTTTCTGTCAAGACTTTGTCTTGAAAACCTGAATACATTTGTTTATTATGTTTTTTTGTCCACTTTCGTCGACATTTTTTATTTGTACAAATTAAAGTACAAATGTAAACATTAGAGCTTGTGCCATAGCTATTTCTAAGAACAATTTTTGATTTTTAGTTGAACTGTTAATTTTTAATTTTTTTTGATATTCTTTAATTAGGCTCGAGTTCATCAAATTTAATTTTCATTAAATTATTTTCACTGAGGAAAGGAATTTTACAACTTGGAATTTTTATTAAAATTTATTGATAATTTTTCTTGGCTGAGCTGGGATTTGAACCCGGGTTGATCTTTACATGTTTCAAGAAACACCACTTTCTATCCTCAGAAGATCTTAGTGTTCTACCCAATGCACCACTGCGGTGCCCGTTAGCCAACAGTCAAACATCAATCTTTAACCAGTAGTACTGGTGGTTCGAAATTTGCTGTTATTATCACTTAAATTTCAAATTACATGTTGCCTCCTTTTTCCTCTGTTTTTGAAATTTAAGTGATAATAACAGCAAATTTCGAACCACCAGTACTACTGGTTAAAGATTGATGTTTGACTGTTGGCTAACGGGCACCGCAGTGGTGCATTGGGTAGAACACTAAGATCTTCTGAGGATAGAAAGTGGTGTTTCTTGAAACATGTAAAGATCAACCCGGGTTCAAATCCCAGCTCAGCCAAGAAAAATTATCAATAAATTTTAATAAAAATTCCAAGTTGTAAAATTCCTTTCCTCAGTGAAAATAATTTAATGAAAATTAAATTTGATGAACTCGAGCCTAATTAAAGAATATCAAAAAAAATTAAAAATTAACAGTTCAACTAAAAATCAAAAATTGTTCTTAGAAATAGCTATGGCACAAGCTCTAATGTTTACATTTGTACTTTAATTTGTACAAATAAAAAATGTCGACGAAAGTGGACAAAAAAACATAATAAACAAATGTATTCAGGTTTTCAAGACAAAGTCTTGACAGAAAGAATACGAAAAAACAGAGGAAAAAGGAGGCAACATGTAATTTGAAATTTAAGTGATAATAACAGCAAATTTCGAACCACCAGTACTACTGGTTAAAGATTGATGTTTGACTGTTGGCTAACGGGCACCGCAGTGGTGCATTGGGTAGAACACTAAGATCTTCTGAGGATAGAAAGTGGTGTTTCTTGAAACATGTAAAGATCAACCCGGGTTCAAATCCCAGCTCAGCCAAGAAAAATTATCAATAAATTTTAATAAAAATTCCAAGTTGTAAAATTCCTTTCCTCAGTGAAAATAATTTAATGAAAATTAAATTTGATGAACTCGAGCCTAATTAAAGAATATCAAAAAAAATTAAAAATTAACAGTTCAACTAAAAATCAAAAATTGTTCTTATCATACATATGTTTTACAACATTTTACATTATTTTGAATTACCTCTATTTTATGACTATATTTCAAATGTTGTCTTAAATTATATCCATGATTGGATTTAAGATAGCTTTTACATATTTTACACGTAACTTTGTCAGCCCTTTCAGTTTTTATAAAATAAGACCAAAAGTTAACCCCCGTTGAGGTATTTATACCTTCATGTGAAGAACTTGGAGCAATCTGTTGATGTTTTAAATGTGATACTTTTCTCTCTTGACGTACCTTTTAAATAATAAAGACAAAAACTATTAAAAGCCCACCAATTCGTCGTACATTTTTCACCATGGGCCAACTAGGGCCATGTTTTTCACTTTCGATTTATTCGCTATTTTTTTTGTTATTACCTCTATTTTATGACTGTGCTTTAGATGTTTCCTCAAATTAAAACTACGTTTTGACATAAGACTCTTTTTGCAAATTTTACAAATAACTCGTTCATCAACATCAGTATGTGCAAAATAAATCCACAAATTTCCATTTACTACCGTAGTCATTTTACAAAACTATGATTTTATATGCTTTCTTTTACTTTTTTCTAGTATACGTAAGCTAATCTTCTACCTATTGCAAATATAGCACAATATATGTATACAACTGGTTAAAAAATTAATAGCACACTAAATATTTATACATAGTAACATATAAGTATGTACAAACATATATACTTATGTATTTTTGTACTGACATTCGAAATACAATAAAGTTAAAGGCCAAATGTATGCTGCTAGTTTTTAGTTATAGCACAGCTGCTAGCGCCATATATGCATGTATGTATCTATGTATGTTAATGAATTGCCGTATGTGCTATAGTTGCTGTCGTGCTACGTTACGAAATTTTTAAATTGAAGATGTCAAAATATCGATAAATGAATAAATGACTACAGGTAAATTTCATTGATTCTGCGCAATTGTTATTTCTAATAACATATTTACTTGTGTATAATTATCATATAACATATATTTCTTCTTAACTATTTGTAAAATAGGTATAGGTTTTGTCCAAAATTATTCAAATTTGCGGACACTAAAGGTTAATTTGTAAACTAGAGATGCCATACAGAAACTAGAGATGCCATACAGGATTGAAAAAATCCCGAATCCCGGGATTCAATTAAGTATCCCGAGATATCAATTTGTCAATTTTTATGTAAAAAATGTTCGTTTTTATTTAATTTTTATACTTTATAAAAAAAAATATTAAAAATTATATTTGAAGTACGTATGTATATATATGTAAATTTTAATTTTTTGCTTGAAATATGACGATAAATGCTTAATAATAACGATTATTTTAAATTTTCAGTCAATAATATTGTTATAAACAAAATTTGCAGATTCACATTTCAAGCCTTAATTACAATTTAGTTTAACAAACTAAGGTTTGACTTATGACATAATACCAAAATAATAATGTTTATTTTTATGCAAAATAAAAACATCAGTATAAGAATCGTCATCTAATCATTGATTTGACTCACCGACCATTTTACAAAAAATTGTTTTAGGTATGTATGTGGTATATATATTTTGCATTACGAATATCGAAATTCAAGAATATCATATTTGGACACTTTGATAATTAGAAGAGGAAATAGGGTATTAATAGATTGGTATCAAAAACCAACATCTTCTGGTAGAATTATTAATTATTTCTCGAAACATCCAAAGAGAATAATTATTAATACATCTAAAAATTTTATAGAAAGAGTTCTAAAATTAAGTGATTCAAAATTTCATAGAGATAATAAAAGGAAGATTTCAGGTATTTTAACTGATAACAGCTTTCCTAAACAATTAATAACAGATTTATTAATACAACATAATAATTGTAGAATAAATAACCAAAATAGTATTACAGAACAAAGGATTTATAAGTCGGTAACATATATACCTAAATTTTCAGAAAGATTAGAAAAATCAAATATATATGATAGCAAAATATACAAAATAGCTCATAAATCTTTTAACACAGTAGGTAAACTATTTACTAAAATGAAAGACAAAATAAAGAAGATGCATATGACAAATATTGTTTATAAAATACCATGTAAGGGTAATGTAAGTGGACAGTGTAATAAGGTATATATAGGTACAACAAAAAATAAACTGAAAACTAGGATAGCAGGACATAAATCAGATCAAAAATGTAGAAATATATCACAAAAAACAGCTTTATCCACTCATTGTGCTAATCTAAATCATTATCCAGATTTTGAAAATACAACTGTTTTAAACAGAAAATAATTATAAACGTAGATTTATGTTAGAAATGTTACAAATTATAAAGATTCCGACAATTTCAAGAATTAATTTTAAGTCAGACACTGAAAATGTAGCACAAAATTATAGACACTTAAAGGTAAGTATGAGCATGTTCGTAAATGCAACACTGAGCTGCATCAGAAAAGCAAACTTTTTTAATTTATATATATCAGTGAAGTAGATGTGGACCAAAAATTTGTCAAATACTCCACAAAAATAATAGTTAAGCAATAAAAAAATGAATTTTATTGTTTTATCGGCATTAAAAAAGTTTGCTTTTCTGATGCAGCTTAGTGATGCATTTATGAACATGCCCTATACATATGGAGCATAAAAAGCAAATTTTTAAAATTAATTTGTACAAGTGGCGTATGCGGCACACAACAATGTGGTCAGATCTTACAATGTTGTCATTCAAATTGACTAAAAATTTCTTGCAACTGTGTGAACATTGTACGCTATTTTCGTTTGGCAGATATGTTAAATTAATGAATCTGACAATGGCACCATTGTCAGAAAAATGACAACATTGTAAGATCTGACCATCGTCGTCCAAAGCTTTAGTGAACAAATTTTTCGTTTGTCTGTAGAAAGCAACAACATAATTTCAAAATATTTATGACTTTGTTTTTGCTTTCAATGTTATTCTTTGCGGTTGCGTTTTACATAATTAGGGCCTAAATTGCTCAAAAATTGCGTGCAGCCTACGTCACAGCTTTCAATTTTTGGAAATTTTGACAAACAGAGCGTGTAACTGCAGTGTTACTAACACAGGGTGGCGCAGAATGAGCTATTTGGTTTAAATGGTTTATAACTTTTTTATTTATGCGGTTATTATAATAAGTTGTGAAGAGGGTATACTAAGTTCGTCATTCCGTGTGGAACTTTTTTATTATTCATCGCAGACCCCATAAAGTATATATATTCTGGCTCCTTGAGTGATTCTAAGTCGATTTAGCCATGCCCGTCTGTTGAAAACACGCACACTTTCGAAAAACTCAAAAGAAATAAACAAACTTGGTATCAAATTGCTTGTAGGTATCCATAGTCTGCTTTCACACGTTTCATCTTTTGATGCTTAACTCCTATGTTTTTAGGTGAGGGAAGAAAGAAGAAAGGGGGTTAGTACGGAGATGCCTGTACTCGGTCAGTACGCTTTGTGTTTTTATTCGGTGGTATATGCACAACGATGGCTGCGTGTAATTTTTTCTTTTCTTTTTCTCTTTGATTTGCTGTTATTAAAATTATTGTTGTTTTGAACCGTAAAATGTTGAAACCCGTTGCTGCGTGTGATTATATTGGCATCTTTAAAAGAGAATTGAAAAGAAGTTGAGCATCAAAAGATGAAACGTGTAAATTCAGACTTAGCAGTTTTGGATTGAAATCCAGCAAAATCGGTTTTGTAGGATCAGAGTTATGAATCAAAATGTGGAACCACCACCTTGAAAAATTGATAATTTTGTTACAAAAACTAACATAAATGGTGGAAAAATGCACGGAATGATGGAATGTTCGTTTTATTCGACTGGGAATCACACTGTAAAATTTCGTGAAGATCGGTCTATAATTTACCCTAGGCCCCATATAAACCCTACTCCCGACAAACAATTTTGTACGCCTTAAACCGTATTTATAATGCTATCATAACAAAATTTGCACGTCACAGTTTTTTAGGACTAGAAATGACACTGTGAAATTTCGTAAAGATTGGTTTATAATTTACCCAAGGCCCCATATAAACCCTACTCCCGGAAAACAGTTTAGTACGCCTAAAACCGTATTTTATAATGGTAATGAATAAAATTTAATACTTCACAGTTTTATGGGACTAGAAATAACACTAATAAATTTCGTGAAGATCGGTCCATAATTTAATATATGCCCCATATAAATCACACTCTAGTAAATTAATTAAATACTCCTAAAATCGTTGCAGATATATTTATTGTGGTAAAATTTCTTCCAATTTAGCTTCATATGGCCAGAAAAAAAGTCATGCAATTTTGTGCTAACGGTCCATAATTTACCTTAGATCCCATATTTAGCAGCCTTCTGAAATTCACTGTAAACTCTAAACTAATTCCACCGCTGTATTGAAGTTTATTGAAATTTATATTTTTTAATACCAGAAATCACTCTGCAGAATTTTCGGATGATTGGTTTATAACTAACCATGCCTCCAATATAAATTCCCCTCCAGAAAATCAATTAAGTTCGGCTTAAGCTGTTAAGAATCATGATATTTTACTCTAGCTAGTTAGAATTGCTCAAGGCGAATTCAACTACAGGTGGTGTCGGAACTACAACAATCCAAAAACAACAGAAACAACATAGAGTTTTTGCATTGCATTGTTAGTGCCATTAGCTCGAAATGTCAACCATTATTAGCGAAATGTCAAAATCAGATGCCGTTTCGACACCACCTGTAGTTAATTCGCCTTGGAATTGCTAAAAAAAAGCATAAAACTTTCTGATTGTCGGTTAATCTTCTATATATATAAAAATCAAACGCTGTGTCTTAGTCACGCTAAAACTCGAGAACTACTTGACCACAGGTATTGAATAGGGTATATATAAGTTAGACCCTATAAAGTATATATATTCTGGGTCCTTATGAGCGAAGTTGATTTAACGATGTCCGTCTGTCCGTTGAAATGGATTTTCCGAAGACCTCATATATGATGGGGGCCAGGTTATTATACATTTATGTCACATATGGTCCGGAATTGTTTGCTATTGAAATTCAGCAAGATCGGTCCACAAATGGCTGAGATATGAGTAAAAAACCACGACTGCCTCAAATTTTTTCCTTTAAAGGTCCAATTAGACGTGACATTACCATACCAACACTGTATTACCAAAACGACATAAACATACCATACAAACCAATTTAATTTTGGTTTCTACGGCCATACAGTTGCTATGGTAATACAGTACTGGTAATGTAGTTTTTTGTTGTTGTTTTTTTATACCCTTAACTACAAATGGTGAATTTTATTTGTAATGTGTTTAATTTTACGCATACACATTAATCCATGTATATAATATGCCGCTCAACCAAAGAAACAAGCTCATAGACTCAATATATTTTAATTTAACGCTTCTTTAGTAAAAGCATTCGTAGCCGAGTTGCTAAGTTCTCTCCTGAGACTGATGATATTGCCAGTTCGAATCCTAAAAGAATTTTTTTTAAATTTTGTATGTTCTAAAAAACGATTTTAAGATTATAAAACAACGATCATCACGCTATGCCCCCAGGGGCCGAGCACTTTTCGTGAATTTCACACACACAACACGAAGGTTAACGAAACGACAAAAAACAAAAACAAAACACATAGTTACTGTCTTAAAAGAGTAAATTTATTTTGCTCTCTTTTCTAGAATTGGTGTTTTTCAATGCACACAATATGAACTCACCACTACATACACATTTTTAACTGTCTCTCTTTGTGGTGACCGCTGTTATAAAACGAATTTCAAACATCAACTTTGGCAAAAGAGGAAACGGGCTTAGGTACATATATGTATAAAATTTTTGTTTTTTTTATATTCTTCGGCATGGCGAAATGAAAAGTTGGCGTGGCTCAATTAATATTTATTTATACCTATCTAAAGAACGTTATTTATGTATATAACTTTTTGTTTTTATCTCATCATGGTGAAAGGGTATATAAGATTCGGCATAGCCGAATATAGCACTCTTACTTGTTTTTTTGTTTTGTTCGTCTAATCACGAGGAAGGTTTAAAAAAAAAATAAAGTTCAGAAAAGCCCAAAAAAGAGATCGAAAAAAGCGAAAATTGTGTTTTGTATGAAAATTTTACATCGCACCATTAATTGCTGTGGATTAATCTGCTTAAACTCGATAATTGCTAGACCGATTTCAATGATTCTTTTTTTGTTGTTTTCGTCTTATCACGGCGATGGTTGCGAAAAAAGGAAAAAGAAAAGCCAAAAATAAAAGTCGAAAAATCAAAAATGTACCACCAAAAGTAATTGTATTTCTTCAGTTGGTGGCGGACCCATTGTTTGACAGCTGCACAGAAACACACCAAACCCATTTAAAACATCGAAAAATTTCTACGAATATGCGTTATACGCGCACTTTTATGATGGACAAAATTACATTTTGTCGGTATAAGGCTCTGCTTGCTCGCGTCATTTGACTTATTTTGTATTGTCCAGCAACGCGGGCAGGGCATGTAGATATCATTCCTGAAATAATTCAAAGAGACGTAACAACAAGTGCAACTATTTCTTAATTGGTAAAAAAAACAATGTTGGATATACTTTTCACAAGCCCACTTCTGCTTTTTATACCCACACCACAATAGTGAAACTGATATAATACGTTTGTACAGATGTTTGTAACACCTTAAAATATTGGTACTATTTTAGTATACCGATTGACTTAGAATACCTTTTTCAATCGGTCTGACAATGTCCGACCGTCCATCTGGCTGGCTAGTTGTCTATGTAAACTTCGTGCGCAAAGTACAGTTCGCGATTTTGGAGATAATTTACATAAATTTTACATCTACAATACTTAAATTTAAAATTGATGAATTTTGTTATTTTCGTGTTTTAGATTAAGATTCACAAGATGTACAAGGTCTACAAAAGCAAACCGTGAATTCCACTCCTAGAGTATAAAAATTAATTTTGAAATCAATCAAAATATATAACCTTTTAAAAACGATCGATTTGAAGTCAGTAGATTTACATCAAAAATATCTGTAATTGTAATACATATGAATGCATGTGTGTATATTTGAAAACCTGAAAACAAAAAGACCTTAAAAAATTGTTTTAAAAATTACCTACAGTTTTAATCCAAATTTTTAATATTTTTAATTAGGCTTAAGTTCATTAATTTTAATTTTCATTCAATTATTTCTATTTTAATTAATTTTCATGTTGTACAATTCCTTTCTTCATAGAAATAATTTAATGAAAATTAAATTTAATGAACTTAAGCCTAATTAAAAATATTAAAAATTTGGATTAATTACCTACATAGTTAAAACAAATAAAAAAATAATTAAGTACACAGAAAATACTGTCAAAAATAAATCATTTTAGGGGAATCGCTTTTTTATATTTTACACATTTAGATCTACCTTGTTGAACAATACTTATTTAAACATATTATTTTTTTTTTTTTTTTAATATGTAAGTACATAAGTATGTACATATGTATGTTTGTACATAACGAGCCATTACCTCAAAAAAGCTTAAGCGACATCATTTTTAATTTTCGTTTTTTTTATTATTGACTTTACTGGCAACACGTGCATCATTTCCTAAAAGATCATGGTCACATAAGGTACCGTTACGATTTTATAGCAAAAACAATTTTATTTCAAGCGACAACCTTCATACAAAATTTTTATAAAACAAAATAAAAAAACCTCCCGTAAAATTTTGTTTTTGTCGCTTAAGATATTTTTGCGGTTATGGCTCGATATTAATTACTTAAAAATATTTTCTTTGGCAACTCTTTTTCATCTATCGCTTTTTATATCTCTGGTAAATTTCGAACTAGTCACGTGCAGCTGCTGCTCTTTTTCCCAAAGCTCTAACTTATATTTATAGTTACGCATTTCGAGTAATTCTAGTTCTAAAAATTCTGTTCTCTTTTTAAAATTGTCATCCATTTTCGAAGTTGTACATTCTGTTGATAAATACGTAAAAAAATTATCAAAGTAATTTTTGGGAATACAAAAAATAAAAAATAATTTAGAAAAAGTATCTAACTTATAATTTTTTTTAAGTTTGAGACATAAAACTTGATAAAAAAGAATATATCGCTACTTAAATTTAGAAAAAGCGTAGGTATCTAATGGTGTTTTCTTTTCTACAAAAAATGTGACATTTTATTTTAAAAAATGCAATTTAGTGTCTGTTTCCTAAAAATTTTTATCCTGAAAAGGATGAGTTTTTTTAGAATAAAACAAGCCACCCTTTTCGGGAGCAAAATTTTTAAGAAACAGACACCAAATTGCATTTTTTTAAAATAAAATGTCACATTTTTTTGTAGAAAAGAAAACACCATAACACATACAAATTTTTAAGTTCGAGACATAAAAGTTGACAAAAAATAATACATTTATAAAAAAGTTTATGGATACTTTCATTTCGAAAAGTTCTACAATTATATGTACATAAGCTTTTTTATATATCCTTTTTTCTTCATTTCCAAAATTCTACAATTATATGTACATAAGCTTTTTTATACATCCTTTTTTCTTGAAAAATTATTACATGTTAGATACGCATTTTCTTAATTATAGTTATAGGTATACGATATATGTATAAAAGCTTATGCATAGTTTTAGATCTATAGAAAACGTAGGAACTTTACTGTCTCTCTTATAGATCTAAAACTATGCAAGAGCTCTTTTATATATTCTTTTTTCTAACTATAAAAATTTTAAATTAAAGCAACGATATATAAATTCATAAAAAATAAAACTCCTTACCCTCCGCTAACTTTGATTTGCTCTTTTTGGACCGCGATTCAAAATTATAAGGCTTAACATTAGGTTGTTGTAAAGGATCTGAAATAGTAATGAAGTCACAATATTAGAAAAAATACATTAGAAAAAGTTTCTTACACATACCATCGACAAGTCTATTTTCTTTTAATGTAGTTAAAGGCTCCACTAAACTGTCATGATTTGCAAAAGAGATATATGATGACTGGTCTAAATTATTGTTAAAGATATTGATTTTGTTTATTTTTTTTTGTACTGAAAATATCTTCACTTACCTAAAGGATTTTTAGCAGCATTTGCTTCAGTATTAGGCTTGGAATTTCCATTTTCATAATTGTTTGCCTCAAAAGCTGAATTCTGTTCCAATGCATTTATAAAATCATCATTATGATTTACTTGTATAATTTCTGGTTTTATATCTATTATAGGTGGGCCTGCAAAAATTTTTTATATAAAAGGATTCCATATGCATCCATACATATGAATATACTAGTATATACGAAACATATGTACGCACATAAAAACTATAAATGTTTGTGTAATAAATACAAAAATTTTACAAAATATCAATTTACTGGCAGTTGCTGTTGAACATGGTGCTCTTTCAAATGAATCATTCGTGTCCAGGCAGGAAGTGTGTGATTGGTAATTTATGTTATTAGTGTTTTCTAGCTTGTCTGTTATTTTATTTTCCAATGTAGGATATTCATATATTGTAAACGAAGAGGGAGCAACTTCGTTTGAACAAGTTGTTAGTAGTTTCTTTTTTATTCTACAGCGTCGTCTATCTAAGCACATCTAAAGAAGACAGAGTATTTATAACAATGAAATGATTTTATACGGATTTTTTATTACCTCTATTTTATGAGCATGTTTTAAATGCTTTTTTAAATTAAAGCGTTTTTTAGATACAAGATGTTTTTTGCATAATTTGCACTCCACCATATTAGGAATTTCAGTTGGTGCAAAATAAACAAAAAAATTAGCACCTTTTAACGTAGCCATAATTAATACTTTATTATTAATTTACTATTTCAGTATGCGTCACTAATTGCTATTATTATTATTTAAGATTCTTTAGCTACTAATGCTACTGGTGTTAAAGCTACCACTACTAGTGTTGTTAACTCTCATAAACATAGTGTAATTACGTTGACTACGTTATTTCTTATAAGAGAACTAGAGATGATACATTTTGATTATTACATCGATAAACATTGTGGACTACTATAATTATGACTACAATTTTAACATTAGGCGAATAAATGTTTAGTAATATTAAAAATTGTTATTTTTCTTACAACATTTATAACACAGACAGGATTAATAATTAAAATTAAAAAATTATGAATAATAAAGTTTGTTTTTGACAATTTCTTTTTAAGCAAAATTTGCAAACGATGCTGCCAGATATTTAAGAATTATTTACCAGACTCCTCACGAAAAAGGGTTTTAAGTTTAGGACTATACCTTTCAAGGATATCAACTTGTATGATATTCTTGATATGTATATATAAACTTGCAGCCTATATTGCATAAATTTACAAAAAAACAAAATTTATCTTATTTAAAATTTTATCGGTTTGACGATATTTATGTTTTATACAAAACAGTTCAAAACTTCATATGGTATACATTTTGGAAATATAGAGTTAAATAATGCCTACATATATTGCAGCAATTAAATAACAAGTACAGTAAAAGCTTGATAATTCGGATAATTAATTGCAGGCCCTAACCCGAATTATCAAATTATCCGGATTACCGAATAAAAATTTTATAACAGTGTTTTTGCATTAAAATGCTTTTTAAACACATATCGAATTACATTTAAAAAGAAGAAAAAAACAAAAACATGTATACATAGCATATCTTTCATTTATAGTATTTTCATTTTTTTGCACATAAATACAACGGTACTTTTCTGCGTTTTAGAAAAAAAACATGGAATTGCGTTGCAAAATAGTTTGTTTTTGCAGCAAAAATAGAGAATAAACTATAGCTGCGTTCGTTTACCCCAAAATTTTTACAAATTTGTACTGGATTTTACTAAAATGCGTTCGCGTACACATAAATTTGTAAGATTTTCATATTACTCACCTACTAGATTTTACTGGAAAAGTAAACGAACGCACATTATGTTTTTGCAGTAACAAAAAATAGAGATTAACACTACACAACAGTTTGTATACAATCCGGATCATAAAGTTGCAATCAATCCAGATTATAGAGTACTAAATTTATTAAAAAACAATGTTCCGATTACCGAATAATCCGGGTATTTTTCATATTTTTTCCATTGAATTTCTTATATCTACCTTTTATCACGTTTTTTTGTCCAACTTGCTTTCGTCAATTTTTGGAGCAACGTATTTTTTACAGATTACAGTAAGCTTGAAGTCTGAACAAATTTGGCAAAGTACAAGGCAAATTCAACTACAGGTGGTGTTGAAACGCCATCTGATTTTGACAGTTCGAGATAACTTGTTTTGATTTGTTAGTGTTTTGTTAGGAATGGTTGACATTTCGAGCTGCAAACACTAACAATGCAATGCAAAAACCCCTATGTTGTTTCTGTTGTTTTTGGATTGTTGTAGTTCCGACACCACCTGTAGTTGAATTCGCCTTGGCAAAGTAGAAATTTAACTTTTTATAACTAACATAACACTTTTTATATTGGAAAACAAGCTGTACACTTTATTTTGACGCTCACAGTACATACATATATAAATTATTATCGCTTTTTGAGTTCCAATTCCAATATAGTAAAAATTAACTAACTGCGTGTTTCACAATTTTGAACGCATAGAATTGTATAAGACTTTGTTATATATATTAATTGGTCAAAAGAGGCTATTACATTAAATGAAATTAATAAATAATTTTTAAAATATTTTAAAAACTAAATATATTTCATAGACATATTCCATGCGAACATTAACATTCGCAATTGTGAAAAATTTTTAATTAAAGAAGTACAGTGAAAAAATTTTAAACTACCTACATATATAATCTAAAAAAAATCGTGGTAAAAGCTTTGAATACTTTCAAGCGGATACTTTTTAATTTTCTATCATAATTTAGTCAATTTTTCATCACTGAGTGTTTGGGTCTTTATTAAGCTAAACCGATTTTTATAAAATTGGAAAAATAGGCTTTTTATTTTTTAAAACTAGGAGCAAGAAGAGACATAGGGAGAATTACTGCCTCTCCGAAAACATCTAGCCAATTTTGATGAAATTTGAACCATAGATAGACCAGGGAAATAGAACACAGGGTTTACATTTTTTTCAAAGCTAGGTTTATGAAGAAACAGATAGGCAATTTCTGCCCATCCGAAACTATCTGACCGATTTTAACAAAATTCAAAACATATCGTCGTCGAAAATCCAAAAGTACGTATCATCAAAAAAATAAAATCGAGTTTTTGATTGATTATGATTATATGTATGTCTCTACAAATTTTTAGATTTTTGCGAAAGCAAAATATTTGAATTGATAGGAGCAGTATGATAGCCACAGAAACCAAGTCAATAATACGAGAGAAGAAAAAATAAATTATGTAGAAAGTGCTAAGGCAGGCTTATGCTTACTATTGTGTATGGACATGCAAGCTGTAAAACTTATTTCACAGCCAAATGCAAGTTCCTCATACTACAAAATTAAATTGCAAGTTCACAATATCGTTGCTCATGAATCTGACAGCTTTGTCTGGGATGAAATTGAAGGAAACTGTGTTGTAGTTGTTTCTTTGGCCATAGTGATGAATTTATGAATATTTTTTTTGTCAAGCTTATAGGGCCTAAATTTCTTCAATGTAAATAAAATGCAATCGATTGTTTGTCGACTTTTTTAATTTTGTTGCGTCGACTTTTGCCACTATTCTCATAAAATATTTAAGAAACGAAATCCACCGTACGCCAAATTTTCATATAATTATATATTCGGACGGATGATTTACCAAAATCGCAATGTATTGTTATCCAATGCTTTTTAGTGTTAATAAAACATCACTATTGAACATAAATAATTAATCGTAGGGCACACGCAAATGGAGTGCGATTCGACTCACTCTATTATTCAAAGAAGAATAAATAACAAGAAAATAAATTTACCCTGAAAAAATAACAATTTCTAAAAAGAAATGGCAGCATTTACAGGACCTTAAGTTAGTGCTTCCTTCGGACTGTCATTATTTTTATGAGAATATTCTATTTAAACGTTGAATTGTTTTCCTTTCTGTATGAACTTGCATTTCATTTGTGTTTTGTATTATTTAAATTATTACTTTAATTGTCAGTATTTATTTTAGTGAAATTTCATTCATCTTATAAAAAGGTAATAATTTAAAAAAACATGATATATGTAAGTACATTTAATCTTTCATTAAACTTAAAGCGTTAATAAATTGAAGTAATAAATTATTTCAAATTTTTAACTTTTTCACTTTTGTTTAAAAGAAATATTTATGATGAATTTAAGTTCGGACGCACAGTTAAGGTCGTTGCGATAAAAAATGACCAATGTAAAGTCAAATGCAATTTTAAAGAAAAAGGGACAAATATGGATCATGTAAATGGGCACAAAGAATCCATCACTTCTAAAGAAATGTGGCAGCAACTTTACTCTTTTGTCTTGTTTTTATTGAAAGTGTTGCTAATGTTGTGTTTAAAATTTTCTTTCATTTATATCTTAATTTTTGGCGTTTGTGTTTTGTTTTTCTTCTAAACAATCTGCTTAAAAAAGTCAATCAACAGCTGATGATGATAAATAATCAATTAAACAAGAACGGAAAACAATAAATTTATTATATTTAAAAAATAATAATATGGCAGAGAATGAAACCCTGTGTAGTGTATGTAAAATACCAAATATAAAACGATTTTATATGAAACATTTAAAATTTCTAGGAGACTGATGATAGTACCGAAGAAGACATTGAGCCAAAATTTAAATACCAGCGCTTAGCCCATGATCTGAAAGACATACTTAACAAGGATGTGGTTACAGCATGTGCTGTAAATTCAAAGGTTTGCATTTAGATGTTTTGAAAATAACTTTAATTGCTCACTTTAAATTTTAGTTTATGATTTTTGGCACTTTTCTGGGCGGTGTCTATCTGTTGGATCATCAAGGTAATACAGTTAGCTCTCGTTTAAGTTGTGACCGCAAAGAATATGCTCATACGGTTGCAGTTAATGAGGTGGATATTGATGCCAAGGGTGAACATGTAGCAACATGTTCGGATGATGGCAGAGTCAATATTATCGGCTTGTTTAGCGATGAAAACAATCAAACTATTAGTTTTGGTCATTCTATAAGATCGGTAGTATTGGACCCGGATCCTAAAGTTAATGAAGGAAGGCGATTTATAGTTGGTAAGTGAAAAAAGTTAATATAAAAATCTCTATTTATAGTAATAATGTACGTGCAGGTGATGAAAAATTAACACTATACGAAAAAAATTTTCTTAAAAAACTAAAACCAAATGTTCTCTGTAACGCTGAGGGACATGTTATATCAATGTGTTGGAATGGTCCCTTTGTAGCCTGGGCTAGTTGTTTAGGTGTCAGAGTATATGATTTAAGCCAAAAATGCTCTTTGGGACTAATGAAATGGGAGGAACCGCCTAAGTATACTTTTTGTTAACTGTATAATTAAAAAAATAATTTTCAAAATTTTTAGTTCACGTCTCGAAAATTTTCGCTGCAATTTTCGTTGGACTAATTCAAATACTTTGCTAATTGGCTGGGTTGATACAATACGAATTTGTGTTATACGTAAACGTAATTCTGTAGAGGCAACTCTTAGAGCATTGCCTGACTTTATAGTAGATCCAAGTAAGTAAATACACTATTTTAATTTTCGTTAAAAATATGTATGTAAAATATTTTTTATTCTTGTTTTTTTTTAGTATCAACATTTCAAACCACATTTTTTATAAGTGGTTTAGCTGCTCTTACTTCAAATCAATTAGTTGTTCTCGGTTATCCTAAGGAAAAGGATTCTGAACGTAAAGCTTTGCGACCAGTTTTATCCGTATTGGAATATAAATTAAATAGCAGTGAGGAAATATGCACCGATAGTTTATCTTTAAGAGGGTAATATAATTTAAGTTCTTAAATATATTTTATTAATATATTTGTATCAGGTTTAAGGAATATTCAGTAAATGATTACATTTTGGGATGTTTGCCGGAAGAAAATCGTTATTATCTTATTGCACCAAAAGATATTGTTGTGGCAACATTATTAGATACTGATGATCGGGTTCAGTGGTTAATTGATCACAAGTAAGTACAGAAAATAAAATAAATTTTTTCAATTCTTTTTACAAAAAAAAATTTCATAAATTAAAAGTGTTGTGGTTGTTTTATTGAACTGTTGACGGTTTTTAATTCAAATTTTTATATTTTAATTAAACAATAAAAACAATTTAATGAAAATTAAATTTGATGAACTTTAGCCCGATTAAAATACAACAATTTCATAAAACTTTATCGGGCATGTTCTGTAAATCGAAATGAAGTGAATTTAAAATCGCACACATTTTGAAAACCATCCTGTAAAGAAGGTTCATGAAAATATTCCTTTTTATATACTTCATACTTTGAGTACTTATTATCTTAACAAGAACCACTGATGAAAACCGGATAAACTACAGCCATTTCAAAACAATTGGGATCAAAATCTCGTTCGATTTGAATTCCATTTATTATAAACGAAATTAATGCACTTTCTTAAAATTTGCACGGTTTAAAATTAATTTTTCAATTTGAAACTTAAGGTTTAGGCAGTTCTTGCGCACTGATTTAATCTAGACTAAAAATTTTAATGTTAAGTAAACACAAGAGCAGTTTTGGAAAACTTATTAAAATTGTATCCAGAACAGGTTAAACACCATAAAAAATTCGAGTTGTAAATAAGTAAAACTTCTAACATAATGCTCAAAGTAGGGAATGGTAAATCGATTTTTCGCAATCGAATTTTCATATGCGATTTTATACTGAAATCGATTATTGAGCTTTTAAAAACGATTTTTTCATTTTCATCAAAACTTACATTTACAACTTTTGTTTTGTGTGTAGATATGTTTATGCAATTTTCCAAGTTTAAAGCTAAAAAAATCAGTTGTATTTCTACGTATTTACTTACTAGAACCCTTGTTATACTTCCAACTTTAATATAGGGCCTCTTCTTCTTCAGAAATTAAAGTCACAATGGAAAGTAAACAAAAAAGTCTTAAACGTATCGTACCGAACCAAACACTGAAGGTGAGCTTTGTGAAAATCAATATAAAATAATAGAAACACAACAGGTGAATCAAACCATGACATTTTTGTGAAATTACGCTAATATTTTAACAGACCAGTGTGTGAGCGACATTTAAATGTAGTTATTTGCCAAATTTCAAGGTAGTATTTCTGCATGTTTTCCACATCTATGACATGCAAACGTTTGTTTTCTAAAGCTAGCTTAACAGTTTCTTAGCAAAGAGGCAGTCGCCACCAAAAACAAAAACTTATGTCATAATCCTCTGAAATACTATCCATACATTGAATCATTTGCAAAATTTAGAAACATTTATTATAAAAAATATTGATAAAAATCAGATTTTTTTTTTTATTATTTTAATCAAGAACTCAATTTTAATATGTGAAATGTATGTACATACATACCGTACTGATTCCTCTAATGGGAGTCAACTCAAAATTTACACATGTTCACTTTTTGAAGAAAAATTATAAGCTGTGGTCATAAATACCTGCTGTAAAAATTTTAATTAAATTACTCTAGTATTTTGCAAAAAAAAAAAAAATACAGTTGTTTCCCCCTTTGTGATATTAGGTATAAGCTTGCAAATCAATCTTAAACGATTTTAACCGATTTTTAGATGCGATTAATCGATTTCAAAAATCGAAATAAAAAAAATTGAAAATCGATTTTGGAATCCATTTACCTTTCCCTAGCTCAAAGTTTCTCTAAGCATTTAAACATTAACTATTTGTATAAATATGGTGGATAAGTTTTAAGTTCAAATAATAAAAAAACACTTTTCTTTTAAGTTTACTAACTTATTTTTATTAAATAATTTGGGCTTTGGCTTTAAACATTATATTCTACTTTATTATAAGGCATTTTAATAAATTAGTTTTACTACTTATACTACTAGTAGACCTAATATTATTAATTAACTAAGCAATATTGACATTTATGTATTCGATTTATATAACAAAATTATCGCAGCATTTATCGGCGGTTTTACGCCAGTCATAATAATATTCTGGCGGCCTTTGTAACTGTTGCTCATTATTCACTTCAAATGAGCACAGTTTATTATTATATAAATCCTTCATTAAAGTCTCGTTACGTTTGTGCAATACCAAGTGATATTTTTTACATTTTCTAGCCATATAGCATGTATCAAAACGAGGATCATGACGACGATAAACATTTCTAAATGGCACCAACCAAGTACCCATTGAAATGTCTTCGCTAACATAAGTTGAAAGGCCATGTGAGTTATTGGCCACATATTCACAAAGCTTACGGGCAATTATATAACCACCGCCCAAAGCATATGTGTTATAACGTTGTGAAAGATAATAATGTGGCTCGCTCCATTGGCCCTTGGTTTTAATATTAGCGCGGCCATTAAAGTAGCCCCAATACAAATTCGGAAGAGGGTGACCCCTATACTCATGAGTTTTTCTTATTAACTTGCGGTCATAAGATACCAATTCATTTAATAAGTAATCTAATTTAACGTAAGAGTCGTCATCCACTTTAAGCAAATAACTAAAATCATAATGATGTGTGAGGGCATCCAAGGAATGTAATAATTTTTCGGTTAAATTGCCGTAGGTGTCTGTTAAACGGGGTAATAACAATAAATCTAAATTTTTCTTTTGCTCTTTTTCTAATTGCAAACGTAACGCTGGATCCAAACCCTCAGTTCCAATGGCAAAAAAATGCTTAACTTTTATATTTCTCTTGACATTTTCCACGTTTGTGTGCTTTTGATCTTCCATCCAATCAATAAAAATACGCAAACGATAAGCTTGTTCTGCTGGACCTTCAACTTCGAGATGGCCTCTGGCTCCATAATATGGTAAATACACAAACTCTTCAGGATAATAAGGCAAGCTAAGAGGTTTACCCAATTTTGTCCAGGTCTGGCGTATAACTTTTCTTTTCTCCTCATAACGGGGAGCACTTAATATAAGCACCATTAAAAATAACTCCGGGTGCGGTTCTAGCTTATGAACTCCACTTTTTTGTGTAGGACATTTGTCCACTGTAGTTAAAAGTTTTGTAATAAAGAAACCAAAGAAAAAGGCAACCATTGCAGTAAATAATGTTAATAAGTTATTTCTACGTCTCATGATGAATTTTGAAAGACGAAAGCTTTAAATGAATAGTTTTTTTCCATTGAATTTTTTTTTTGCAAATATTTTTATCCCGCTCCTTAAACTTCCATTAGGCCGTAACTTGTAGGTACATATTTACTTTTTTATTTGATTTCATTTATCAGCAGTAACTAGTCAAACCTCTTTAGGTAATTTTTAAAGTAAATCTTTTTACATATTTTAATTGAAATTTAAGCAATAATTCTTGACTAATTTTACACAATAACTATCGACGCTATTTTGGCGCACGTGTATAAACAACTTTATGTTCTCATCAGATGTTGAAATGCTTGGAAAATTGTGTAAAAAATGCATATAAAAAGCACTACGTTAACATCATTAGTTGACTATTTTAATATAACCTTGCCAGAGTGTTAATTTTATGTGTGACCAAGGTAAACGTAAACGTTAATTAACGTTAACGTAAAGAACATCAGTAGTGGGATTCTGTAACTTTTAATAATAACAACAGTTGAAATTAAATAATGTTTTTAGCTTGTTTTTTTAAAGGTAAGTTAAACATTTAAACGAAATTAAAAAAAAATATTCAATGGCCATTGTAGTTATATTTTTTCTTTAAAATTTAATTTTTTTAATTTTTCGATAATAAACAATAAATAAGCAACACTTAAAAAAGTTGTCGTATAGTCCCCATTTTGTTTCTTCTTTGAAGTAAGTCTCATATTTACATTGTTTAATTTTTGTCGTAATAACTCCACGTCTACAACAGACATGATTTGCTGTTATAACATGATGTTATATGAGTCTATACTTAACACTAACATCATAGTTCTGTTAATGTTAAGCATATCATGTCTGTTGTAGACAGCGTTGCCGTTTTGGTTACTTTTAACCAAAATTGGTTACTTTTTTTTCCAATGTGTACTTGTGTACTTTTTTTCCATTTTGGTTACTTTTTTCAACACATAAATAACCAATTATTGGTTTTGGGACAAGCTTAAACGCTTCGCTTTTTTAACTTTATAAATTTGTATGGTATTGGTGCTTCTAATACTGTTTCTATCCACTTAAAAATGATTTTTCTAGAATATTAAACTGTCACAAACTATCAGGTTAACAATACAAAGCGCCTATTAGACGCCCATACTTGGTATGCGAGAATGGTATCCATCATACCATCAAACTCGTGTAATAGCGAAAAATTTGTGTATGTCAGTTTGATATGTTGAAAATTCAAAATTTTTGATTTTTATGTATGCCATCATACCATCGTACTCGTGTTATAGCAATTCTGTCATACTCAGTAAAAACTTAATTTGAACTTTGCAAGCAAAGGGTAAAGATGACTTGGTAAGAGCTCGCTTTTTTAAACGGTTTTATTTAGAAATATGATCTATATATTCAAAAATAAAATACGTAATAATTGACACAAAGTTTAATTAAGAGCATTAAACGATAGAATGAAAATGCGGATCTTATTTTATTAAGAGCCTTGATTTTTGAGAATTTTCGAAAAAAAAAATGGTCCAATTATCATGCGTGGATAAGGCACACCCTACGGCAATGCAATGGTTTGTGATGTTTCAATCGAGGGTTGCGGGTTCTTGGAGACCAGTAACGGCAGTGTTGCTTGTTGACGTGGCCGTTAAAGTGAAAATGATCCTCGCCGCTCCAAGAAAGGGATTTACAGTACGTAAACGCTCCAACATCGTTTCACAAAAATTATTGCGTAAATCAAAGTCACTTTCTTTCAGTTCTTGAACGATTTAAATTTTAAAAGGATGGAACTTCAGATCCTTTTTTAAAATTTCTTGAATAATCGCTCTTGGAAGTTCCAGAGAGGCTGCACTTTTCCGTATTAAAAGTCGCGGATTTTCACGTAAAGTGCTTTCAACCAGTTCAATGTTTTCGGAAGTGCCCTGGCCGAGGGGCATTCATAGCCGCAGCAGTTGGGCGGACTCACCCACCAACGAATTAAATTTACACTCGGTTTATCACGTATTCGCTGAATACCGAACTTTGAACAAAATTGTCGAGCAATTACTCTTAAAAAATGTGTCCACAGCGAACGCGCGATGCTCACTTTTTGAAATAATCGTATTTAAAAATATAAATTTGCCACCAGAAACCCTGTATATACAACCTTCACTACTTTTAATGCTTCATAGGTCTAACTGAAATAATTTTCTAGGAAAAACGATTAGGTGAAATATCTTTCCAAATCCAGCCCGATTAATATGATTCTTACTATTTTCACTTACTATTTTCACTTGGCTCTACTGAGCACTTGCCGAAATCGATTTAAGATAATTTAGCTCAATTTTGCGCTTTGATACAGGAAAGCTTAAGAAGTTCTACTTGTAATAGCTACTTATAAAAAAGGTTAAAAGCTCTAGCTCAAAACGTTTTTCAAATAGACGAAAATAAGTTTTAACTTGGTATATGCGATGCCGGGCCCACGAAAAATTGTATAGCCTATTCTTTTTTCCAGACCATCGGTAACATAGTGTCAAAATTTTATGAAAATCGGCACAGCGGCTTAGGCGCATTTAATACAAAATAATTTTGGTTACATTTTTTCGCTTTTGGTTACTTTTTGATTTGATTTTGGTTACAATTTTTTTTGGGTCGTGGCAACGCTTGTTGTAGACTGTGTTTAACCTTTTCTGTGCCACCGAACGAGTGTTGCAAAATTGAAATTTTGACATGGTACTGAACTTCAACTAAAATAGTACTTTATCCCACCAAATGGTACTTTTTGTTGAAAAGTAGAACAAACATTTATCAAAATAAAAGGAACAATAAATATTCTTTTGGAATTCATTTATCTATGTATTTATATTAAAAGTACACATGAAAATAATATTTTTGTTATACATAAGCGTAAGGTACGTTTTTTCAGTATTTTCTAAAGAAAAATATTTAAAATAGTTCATATTTTTATGAATAAGTAAAAAAATTACCAAATTGATTTTTGTACACATTAATTTGTACTGGTATACTGTTTATATTTTAACTTTTGCAAAGTTATATTATTAAGACTTTAACATATATTGCATACTTACAACTTAGTTAAATTTAAAGTTAAAAATATTTATGTTTAAAAATAAAGCTTTTAATTCAGTGTTATAAGATAAAGCAAAATTTCCTTAAGAGATCATAAGAAATATTATAACTACAACAGCAACTAACATTTGATTTCAATAGATCTTTAGTAATTATCAAACTTGAAACAGTTTCTACTTGTAAACGATTTCTTCCTTTGCTTTTTACATAATTTTGCATTGAATATGTGTCTTCAACTGATGCTGAGGAATGTGGTATCGATAAAATAGCAAAAGCAATACGTGAAAACAAACATTGGATGAACTCATTTCGTTCTAGATTTTGGCTATATTTAAAAAAAAATTCAAATGTTTTCGGTTCTGAAATGCTTTATTTCTGAAAGATTCGTTAGTACACGGAATTGAGAATTGATTTTTTATAGTTTTCTTTTTCGTTTGTAGATAACATTAATAACAATGGTATTATGCTATTGGAAACAATATTTTCTGCTTATCATTTTCAAGGTTTTATTTTCAAAACAAAATTTAGTTCTTAATGTTTCGCAAAATCTCAAATGAAATGATTTTGCAGTTTCTTTAAATTTATAAAAAATTTCCTTGTTAACATTGTTTCTATAAATATGTCAAATCAAGTTCCATAAAAAATTTCATTTAAAGGTAAATGGTTTTAATTTAAGTTTTCCACTATCATGCATCCTTTTTTATAAATTTTTTTGCCACTTGTAAGAACAAATATCCCATTCTGGAAAGCAAAATATTAATCCTGACGTCCACGCGATGCATTTTAATATTAACGCCGTTAAATATTTTTAAAAAACAATAAAACTAATTTTGCCACAAACACATGATTACCGAAGTCTGCTACCGAAATGATCCCATCCCGGTTAAAATGTTAAAAAGCGTAAAGGATAAAAAAGAATTAAAAGCATCGCGGGGGTACTGCGGTATTTTAATAAAAAAAAGTACCAAAGTACTGAATTTTTCAACACTGCACCGAACTTAAATACATACATTTTCATTGCCTAATGCCATTATTAAAGGTTAATTTTTTAGCATAAAACTTGCTACTCTTTAAGAGATCAAAACATTTTTAAAAAACCAACATCTAATTGCATTTTTTTAAATAAAATGTCACATATTTTTTTTAAAAGAAACCACCATAAGTTATTTAATAAATAAAAAATAACAAATATGTATATGATTAATGTTTGCTTTTAGGAAAATTTTACTTTAATTTGGACTTAACTATTGAAAATCTAATTTAGAAGTCGAAAAAAATCTTTTAACACAAACTTTTTACGAATACTAATTACTTTTTGAAGTCCATTCCTTCATCTCCGCTTATTTCGAAAACATTTGTTTTGCACTTACGTTCAGCAGTGTTAACAAAAAAAAAAAAAAAAAAAAACAAAATGTGAGTGCTATTTCCAAAAAGGGTCAAAAATTGCCACAAAATAGGTAAAATGATACAAAAGGATAATTTAAAAAAGGGTCATAAAATGTATCAAGACCGTCAAAAAAGGGTCAAATTGATACTTTAGTATCACAGCGGTAACGCTGTTTACGATAACAGTATATATTTATCAATAACTTTATTATGAATCGCTTTGGTTAACTTTCAATAGTATGCTACTAAGTTTATTTAAGGTGAAAGTGAAAAAATCTTAGATTATAAAAAAACTTCAAAAAGTAAAAATGTATGGGCTAGAATTAGAGGCAGTTGTTTTTCGGTTATATCTTATCCATTTGTGGACCGATCTAGCTTAATTTTTATAGCAATCTATTAGAGTTTCTACGCGGGAAAGAATTCCCGGGAATCCCGGGACATTTTTTTAAAATTAATCCCGGGAAATTTTTTCCAGGAATTTTCGGGAATTTTAAATTAAATTTTTTGAAATTTTAATCTGTTAGCATCGTTAAAATCAAAAACTATCAATATAAATATATTCTTAATTAAAACTACCTACAAATCGAACTATTTTTCCTACGCCAATAAATCAACGGTCTTTTCAATTGCTGATGATTAGGCATTTCATCAAAGTTTCTTGAAGTAGAAAATGAAAATGTACACGATACACCAACACCAGAACGATCTACAATCCTGCAAATAATAGGACCAGTCCAAACACGAGTGTAAAGAGTAGCCCACAAGGGACTAGGACTAGTCCAAAAGTAACCCAAACGTATGGAAAAAACATGGTCTATTTAACATTACGATGTCTTAGGACAGGACCATATAACCCAGCTTTAGCCTACAAAGGAGTAGTTTTAAAACTACTCCATGGTATACTCAAGAGGATTAGTTTTGAAGTCGTTTAAAAACGAAAGCACGTCGTTAAAAAACGAAGACATGTCGTCTCACTACAAACACTTTTTAACAATGACATAGTCCATGCTTGCATTACATCGGACCAGTCCATGGAGTAGTCCATTTTTTCAAAATAGATCAGGTGGTCCAAAATTATTTGCAGAGAAATACTAAAAAAATAAATGTTAAGAAAATACAAAAGCCTGAACAAATCTTAAAAAAAGAATTTAACGTCTATGAAGTCACGGGTAACAGGCCAACAAATTTATAATCTTTGTATGATGCGCTTCTTACTATCCCTGCAGATAACGAGACTAGTCCATACATGCATGTAAAGAGTAGTCCATAAAGGAGTAGGAGTACTCCAAAACTACTCCAAATATATGGGTAGAAGGTGGTCCATTTAACATTACGATGTCCTAGGAGGGGACCATATAACCCACGGAAGTAGTCCCTGAACTACTCCATGGAGTACTAAAGTGGGTAAGTTCTAAAAGTACTCCATGTCATTACAGTATGGAGTACACTAAAGCGGTAGTTTAAGCATTTTTCATTTTTTACTAATCGCCTTTTATGGCGTGCCCTGTAGTCTATTATTGCTATTATTAAATATATTTACTTGGTATTTTTAATTTGTTTACCTTTTTTTCACAAATTTCACAAACTTTCACTTTTAAATAAACAATTAATAATGGACACCATCAGGGCTACCAATGTGTAATACTGTAAACTATAGAAAAGTATACATCATGCAGTTGTTGGCAGCACTGCATGTTAATTTCTTATAACATGGTACATATTACAGTAGATTGGACCATGTTGTAAGTAGTCCATTAAGGCCACAATAGACCACGTCGTCCAATATTATCTGTAGGGATAAAACCAATGTCTGTAGAGAGCGAGAGCACGTATTCGGTAGCAGGCAATATACATATTAACAAGGATTAGAAATAGAATCTCTGGTGAGCTTTTAAATGCTTTAATAATACTAAAAATTGTTTTCTTAAAAGAAAATAAATTTTACCAAGTTGCTATTAATAATAACTACTAAATATTAATAAGTTTAAATAATTCGTGATCTCCAAAAAAAATATATATATATAATATGCATGTTCATATGAATGTAACAATTTATTTAGACTGTTGTATATGTGTATATTTTTTTTAAAAAAGTAAAAACTTTTTTCTTGAATTCATTTAATAAAATCATTGTTTTATTCGTTTCCAGGGAATAGAAAAAATCCGGGAAATTAGAAACCCTACAATCTATTCAAAACTATCTTGCTACGTTTTTACTTTATAAACCGCGTATCGGTTTATTCCCTTTATTATAAACCTTTGAGTTCTTTTAATTGCAAATCAAAATAAATTCACACTTACTCAACTTTACAAACTTTATTGAAATTAATTATAATGTTCACAAAGTTTATCGTATATTGTAGTAACAAACTGGACTGGAGATAATCCTTTCTTCCGTTGTGGATTTAAAAATAAAAACCAACTGGCCTTCTTTAAAGCCTTCCGAATTTGCAGCTGGATCGTATCTGGCTTTCATCTTGTCACTGGACATCTTAATCCGGCTTCGTACGAACTCATGAAGCTTATTAAGGTTATATTGTTCCTGTGAGGTAGACCCTTTATTATTTTCATCTGCTGCTCTGGTGTACGAGAGGTGGAGTTGTGAACAGCTGGTTTAATTGCCAACAGAAACTTTGAAATGTCTTCATCCCAGTCTTTCTGATGTGTGCTTTCTACTTTACACAAGTTTTTCTCTAATGTGCGGTTAAATCTTTCAACCATGCAATCGGATTGTTGATGCAAAGGAGTTGCTCTAGTTTTCCTAATTCCGTACAATTCACAAATTTCTTTGAACACAGCAGACTCAAATTTCTTCCTGGTCACTCACAGGAATTGTACTGTTTTGCGGTCCCGGACTTTTCTTTGCTGGTTCTTTTCGGGCAATACGTTGCGTGCAATTCGATATCCAGTCGGCCATAGATAGTTGGCACCCAACACAGTAGAAACTATTTTCTTAAATTCTTTTAGCGTTTTTGTTACGCCAAAGTGGCCACCGGTTGGACCGTTCTGAAATTCATTTAAAACTTCATGTACTTCTGACGGCACTACAATGAGGTTCTGATCTAATTTTCCATCGGTACTTTCCCATGAACGGTAAAGGCAGCCATTTATCAACTGTAGGCTGTTCCATAGGGCCCAGTATGTTTTTGTTGGAGGACTTTCAGATGAAATTTTGTTTCGAGTCGTCTTTTTGCCTTCTTTGTCCTTCATATTTTTTTTTTAATACAGGGTCATCTTTCTGTGCCATTGACCAGTCTTCGTTGGACTCTATCTGCAATAGGCGAACTTCCAGTTTATTCTAAAATGCTAAAATCATAAATCTTCCGGATTCTTGAATTGAAGCAACCACCTGAGTGTAGAGTGGTATAATCTTAACTTAAAATTTTTACCATACAAATACTTGTGAAAATGGTTTATGCACTCTAGTTCTGTCAGGAGCTCCCATAGCGTCTCGCAGTAGTTTCTCTCAGGCTTCGAAAGTATTCGGCTGTAATAGTCTACGACTCGCTCTACGCCATTGGCCACTTGGAAAAGCACACCTCCAATTCCGTATCCGCTCGCATCAGTATCAAGCACAAATTTCTCTCCAGCAATGGGGTAAGCCAAAATTGGTGCTGAGCACAATAATTCCTTCAGTTTCTGAAATGCTGCTTCCTGTGCTTCACTCCAGATGTATTTTTGCGCCTTTTTAGTCAATTCGTGTAAACTTGCAGCAGTATTTGCAAATTTCGGTACAAAGCGCCTGTAGTATGTACATTAGACTAGAAAACTGCGTAATTCATGTAGAGGTTTCGAGCGAGGCCAATCCATTACAGCTTTTATTTTATCATCATCCATTGAGATGCCTTGGGAGGTTACACGATGTCCCAGGTATTTTACTTCCTTCTGGAACAGTGAATTTCTTAGCATTTAGTTTGAGTCCGGCCATTGATATACGTTTTATCACCCCTTCTAGGTTTTTCAGGTGTTCGTCAAATGTTTTCCCCATGACAATAATGTCGTCAAGATACACCAAACATGTCTTTCGGTGAAAACCTTTAAGCACCTGCTCCATTAAACGCTAAAATGTAGCCTGAGCATTGCAGAGTCCAAATAGCATCACATTAAACTGCCATAGACCATCACTTGCACTAAATGCAGTTTTCTCCTTATCATTTTTTGAAATTTCCACTTGCAAAAAAACGCTCTGCAAATCTAATGTAGAAAACTATTCCGTTCCGACTAACGTGTTCCAAGGTATCATCAATTCTAGTCAATGTATAACTATCTTTTTTCGTGACGTCATTCAGTTTTCTGTAGTCTACGCAGAATCTGGTACTTCCATCTTTCTTTTTCACCAAATTCACCGGTGAGCCCCAAGGACTTAATGATGGTTTAATAACTCCGTTCTTTTCTATCTCGCTAACCAGCTCTATTACATCATTTCGCTTTGCTAGAGGAATGCTTCTTGGCGCCTGCTTTATTGGATTAGCTTCGTCGATGTTGATTTCGTGTTTACCGTTCTGCCTTGGTTTTGACCTTTCAAAGTAATTACAGAGGCATATTTTCCTAGTAGTTGTTTAGCCTTATTTTTACTAGGCGGCGCACACTGGTTCATATTTTGAGAAGGCGGCCAAAATTATTTTTTTTTATGTTCTCCGATTTTAAAATTTTTTTATTCATGTGAAAGTAAATACTAGTGAACCTCGGGAGCCAAAAAATTTCAACCCTATTTCAACTATTTCATTGAGAACAGGGTGGTCCGAAATGGACTTTCTCAATATTTGGTTATAGTTTTGAATTTCTGAGTCAATTTTTGAAGTTGAAATGCTCATAACTTTTTTTAAGATTTTTTGACAGAATAAGTTTTGTGTATTAGTTTATTTTATTAGCTATACGTGGTTTAAAGCATTAAACTCTGCGACCTCTAGAACTATTTAATTTTTTTTTTTTTTTTTTTATGTCAAAATTTCCCGGAAATTTCCTACTTTATAGAGCATAAGTCCTGAGCGTCAAAATGCGTCAAAAAAAAATCTATACTCTCTTGTAGTCCAGAATCTAACCTACATTTCTATACCCCATTGTACACACATCTGGATACGGCCTTGCGAACTACAACAATTTCTGTGACCCAAGGTAAGATATTCGGTTCAAAAAATAAGTCCTGCAAGGAAACATTACTGAAATTAAAGAAGGTGAATCTTAAAGAATTTTCGACAAATAAAGCAGTTCAGGCCACATAAATTATCTAGCACGTCAGGTTATCAATTAATTTGGAGACGGTAAAGGTATTGCCATTGTTATGAACTTATTGTGGGTGAACGGATGCTGCAAAACGAATAGGCGACATAAATAGACTAACACGTTAGATTTCTGAGTAAGGTAAAAGGTTAAACATTAGTAAATAGCCGCAACATAAACTACATAGTTTAATTACCTGAAAATTGCAACTTAATTTAAAAAAATGGAAGAGCAGGTAAATGGTAAAAAAACTAGCACGCAGAAGCATTTGCACTATTTTTGGATTTAAAACTGACAAAAAATCAGTATACAGAACTGCGAAAGCGAACCAATGAAAAAATCGAGATTTAGTTTCTGTCAAAGAGTGCTTACCTTCACAAACGGCTATTAGTGTAACTTCAAGTACAGCAGAAGTAAAATTGCAGGCTCTTCTCGAACACACTGCAGAACGATTATTAAATACACTTGATGCTGACTATTTAAAAAAACTTAAAAATTGCAGCATCACTTTATTTTCTAAATGGGGATGTAATGGAAGCTCTGGTCAGAAACAATACAAGCAATGTAATTCAGAAAATTCATCTGATGCTAACTTATTCATGGTATCTTTAGCACGCAGTTATATTTTACGTGAAAATTACCTACATGTTACCTGTTAATTTATTGCCGGTATGTTATCCTTTTAAAAATTGTGAAAACAGGGGTTTTTTATGTTTCAAAGAAATGCTAATAAAAGATTTAATTTGTATTTAAAAAAGGGTTTTTATGTTTTAAAGAAGCAGTAACAAAAGATCATTTAAAAAAACTTCTATCAAGAGTATAAAAGTGCATGCATTCATAATTTTACCTTCATTATTGTTTAAACAATGGCTAAGTTCAGTTATAAAGTTCCCGCAGATATATATTTTCAACAGAAAGATGAAAAAAATTTTGTGTTACACATAATGAATAATCCATTCTTTCATAAGATTCATAAGATAAAAATTAAAAATTTTTCATTAACATTAAGAAAACGGTACCTTAAATGTTCTAGAAACAAGAAAACGTTTTACTTACGCAACGAAAAATGGCTAACAAATGATCTGATTTTTAAGAAGCTGTCAATAACTGCTAAGGAAACTGGAAAAGTGGGTCGGCCCGCAAAACAAATTGACAATTGCAGTGAAAGATCACGAAGACGCAAGCTAGCAAATATCAATAAAGAAATTTCTCATAGTATGATAAAGGATTCATTTCTGCATCAAATTTAACCAACGCAAAATAAGAAAACAAAAATTGCAATAATTGAAAAAATAGTGGAAGCGAGCCCTAAACGCACAAAGAGGATTTTAAAAAGTATGCCTTCACCAACTGAAGAAATGAAATTTACTCCAGAAGAAGCATTTGCACTATTTTTGGATTTAAAACGGAGAAAAAATCAGTATACAGAACAGCGAAAGCGAACCAATCAAATAAAATTAAATAAAATACACATACATCTCAAACCAAAAATAAAAGTTGAATTACCTTAAATGTTATCGATAGCCAAGAATGCTATTTGGGCATTTTTCAAAATATTCCTTTTCAGTTTTATCCTTATAACAACTCGTCTTTCCCAAAAACGCCAACCTTTGGCCCCTGTGAATATTGGGACTAAAAAATTTACAGGGGCCAAATATTGGCATTTTCTGACAGGATCTAAGTTCGACAATAAAAAAATAAGCATCAGTTGTAAAATACAAGAGAAATAATGATAAATTATAAAAAAATCATATTTGAAATATTCAACTTTTACACCGAAACTCAACAAAAAAATGAAAATGCATTTTGAACTCCCCATAACTTTTGCTCCTATCAGTCGAATTTTACGTTTTATAGCGCAAATTAAAGCCTAACATCGCACCTATCGAGCAAAAAAAATCGCATAAAAAAATACCGATCCAGTCAAAAGTTATGGAATTTTGACCGCCTTCTCGTAAAATTTCCCACTGTGCGCCGCAAGTATTTATACTGCAATTCGGCCATCTAGAACATTCGAAATGTTTTTCGAAGGTTCGAGGATTTACTATTCACCACTCTTAACGTCTATTTGATTTATGGCGGCACTTTTGTTTACATAATTTCACCACTTATACTAAAGCTTTTTTTTTAACGGTCATTTCGAGGGCTTTCTGCACATTGGGATTGAAGTGTACTAAATTATAACAATTTTTAATAACAATGTAAGCTAATAAAATTACTTATGAATACAAGATAACTTATAAAAACAAGATAACTAATAATTATAACTAATTCTTAACCAATAATTACAACTTATTCTTAATTAGAGTTACTTTCGTAACAATACTAACAAATATCGCACTTAATCATAAAGAGGATATTAACTTAAAATTTTAAAAATTTCCAGTAGAAGCAAAATAATTTTGAATTAAATAAAAAGGCATATGTAAATATGTTTTAAGCCAACCGTTTCATTACCAAAAAGTAGACAGCTGGCGGATATGAATATTACGTGTCGATTTTTTCCAAAAAGTGAAAAAATAAAAATTTTGAAATTATGATCAAGCTAATATTTTGATATATCAAGTACCTGTTTATAGAAAACCTTTTTTTGTTGGGTTTTTTATAACTAAAAATGTATATAAATGAATTCGCACTTGATAACCCAAAGGGTATTAACTCAAAATTTTTAGTTCTTCCCTTTTTGGAAAATATCGACACGTAATATTCATACCTACTCGCTGTAAAAATGTTGTTACGTTACTGCCTTTTCAATAACGTTTTCGATTAATTTCCTTTATAATAAACCTTTTGAGTTCTTTTCTTGCAATTTTAATAAAATTAAATAAACACAACACTTTAATTTATAACACTTATTTATTAAAGCTTAATAAATTACACCTTGTTAATTTCACAATCTTTATTTAAGTACCACGTTAAAGCTTACTATTTTCTCCGCGTGGTCCATTCTTATCTTCACAAAGTCTTAACTAATTATCCTTTTTGTAATTCAGCCGTCTAGAACATTATAAATGTTGTTCGAAGGTTCGAGGCCTTACCATTGACGATTAATACATCAGCTATTTTATGAATTTTAAATTTAACGTCTATGGTTACATAGTCGCATCACTTATACTATAGCTTCTTTAACGATCTTTTTAATATAAAATTACTTTTATACTAGAGCATTCTGCACATTGGGCTTGAAGTATAATGATGAATAACAATTTTTCAATAACAATGTAAACTAATAAAATTACTTATAAATACCAGACAACTAATAAATACAAGATAACTAATAAATATAACTAATAATTACAACTAATTCCTAACTAAAATTACTTTCGTAACAATATCGTGCTATTTTGTTTACTTTTTGGTAAGAAAAATTAGAAATTTTTTCTTGTGATTTCGGATAAGTAAAGTTCGGCTTCGGCTTCAGTTCGTCCGAATTTAGCCAATGTTGCCGAACTTAGGCGACGGCTTCAGCATCGGCTTCGGTCGGACACTACTGTTTACTCGTAAAACACCGACCGCCTGAGTTATTTTTGAAATTTTCCGAAAAAGATAATTTTTATGGTGCGATGCATAAAACTTGGAGATAGAAAAATAGGAATATCTAATTTAATTTTTTAAATAAATAAAATTAAAGTTAAAAAATTTTATTTAATTTGCAAATTGCCGTAAGCGACTTGTGAGTAAAAAATTTTGTATTAAACCCCATATTTAAAAAGTTATTAAGTTTTTTTCGATTTCTGAAAAGAAGAAACGCGATAATATGTAGTAAATAAGTCGGCATATCAAAGGGTTGCTAGGAAAAGGGCACGTCTAAATCCGCCACTATATAGAACTTTTACTTGTATTCATTAGCGTGAGTGATGATAAGTTGCTTTGCTTAAGAAAATCGTCCACTTAGTGATACGTTATTTTGAATTTTGGTTTTAACTTGGTTATTTTTGATATTTTTCTTATTTTATAGAAAATTTGAGGAAGCTATGGATATAACATCTTTACACGGCGGAAATGTATTAGCGGTAGCACGGTAAGATTTTTTAAAGGTGTAATAAAAATTAAAAAAAAAAAATTTTAAATAATATTTTTTAGAATCTATATAAATCATTTAATAACCATAAAAGATTTTGAAACCGCTGGAAAATTGTGTCTTCGTGTCTTGGGTAACAACAAGTCATTGTGGGAAGAAGAGGTTTTTAAATTTGTTAAGCACAATCAATTAAGGTCTGTAAGTGCTTACTTACCAACATCAGAAGATTGCAAATTAGATCCTCATGTTTACGAAATGGTATTGTACGAATACTTGAAATTAGATGTTAAAGGATTTTTAAATTTATTAAAAGAATGGCCCTCAAATTTATACGATTGTTCAGCTGTTATCAATGCCATACATGATAATTTTCGCAAACAACATGGCAATGAATTACTGGAATCATTAGCTTTGTTGTACACTTACCAAAAGGATTATGAAAATGCATTAAGAATGTATTTAAAATTGGAAAATAAAGATGTTTTCGATTTAATTAGACGTTATGATCTCTATAGTGTTATACACAAAATGATTGTTCCGCTAATACAACTAGATCAAACGCGTGCCTTTCAAATATTATTGAATAAAAATAAAATACCACCAGAAATTGTTGTAAAACAATTGGAACAGCATCAGGAATATTTATATTTGGTATTTGTTTTTTATGGTATTTTACGTATTTGATTTATATTTATATATATTTATTGTGCTTTTAGTATTTAGATGCTTTAGATAAGGTTGATAGTAGTGGTACATTCCATTGGAAGTTAGTTAACTTATATGCCACTTATAGTCGCCCAAATCTGTTGCCATTTTTAAGACGATCAAAACATTATCAGATGCAAGAAGCCTTAAATATTTGTAAAAGTAAATCTTTTTATCCTGAAATGGTGTATTTATTAGGACAAATGGGCAATGTTATTGAAGCTTTAAACATTATAATACACAAGGTCCGTATTTGCATTTAAATATTATTTGTCAATATTTTGTTAAATATTTTAACTTTCTAGATTGAAGACATCGAAATGGCTATAGAATTTTGTAAGGAGCATGACGATTCTGATTTATGGAATTTATTAATAGAAGAATCGGTCGAAAATCCGGAAATTCTTACAAAATTGTTGGATGGTATAATAGGTAAGTAGATATTAAGTTGAATGTTTTAGCTTTGCCTTTACTAAACTAGAATCGAGTTGTAAAACGTAATATGGGCTTCAATTAAAATTTAAAAGAGTTGGTAGCCATGAGTTACAACCTTATCGTAGGTATCTTGTTTGTATGTTACAGGTCAGGGTTTTTAGATGTGGATTAAGTTTAAACTTAGTTTAACACAGTCTGAAACTCGGATTTTTCAGGCGAAATTTGTGCCCCTATTACGGTTAACAACTCAACTCGGTTGAGTTGTAATTTCTTAATTTTTGTATTTGCTGTTTTGCGGTGAACAAAAACATAACAAAAATTACAACTGATCACAACCAGTTGTCTTAATAACAACTCAACTGAGTTGAGTTGTAAACCATAATAGGGGCCTTAATTATTTTTTAATTAACAGCTGTGGCACAGGCTGCACTCAATTTTTAAATCAATTTCATTTTAAAACTGCCCCTGACGAAGAAACAACTCAAAATAGTAGCTTGACTCAAAGTATTTTGTAAAAAAGCACAAGAGTTTTTAAAAACACACTTTTTTTTATTAAAGCACATTTATTTTTGAAGAATATAGAGCAATTCCATATGAAAGCGATCACCTTTTGGACGACCCCTCTCCGATTTTAAAATAAATAGTCTCAATCGATTGCCCAGCAAAAAATAATGTACCTACATTTTTTTTTTTTTTTTATAGTTACTGGTTTAGTGGTGGTGTACACCACTGTCATGTGACAAAATTGAAGAATTCTTCATAAGGGACCTCATTGAAAGTTGTTTTAAAAAAAAACTACAAAAGCGATCGCAACGAGTGATAGATAGTTGGAAAGGTATTGAATCAGGCTTTAATTGAAAAATAAAATTTTCCTAATTTTTCTTAGAAATTTACCTTTAAATTTTCCCCTGAAAATTAAATTTTCCGATTTTTCACAGAAGCTCCTAAATTTTCCGGCAAATTTTTTTTTTTTTGGATTCCTCATAATTTTTGCTTTAAGAATCAGCAATAAAAAAATGGGCCCCGACTCCTTGTTTGGACAGGAGAAGAGCATTTAAAAGACCACCTTGTTAAAAATACATTTTAAAAATTATTTTACAGTTAAAAATACATTTATGAAGAAAAAATCTTTCTTATTTTGCTGCTTATACTTAATTATAATATTTATTAAAAATTTCAATTGTCTTGGCATCATTAAAAAATTAAAGTAACTTTAAATTTAGCACGTCGCACAGAGGGATTTGTCCATACAATGTTTGGCAAAAAATATAAGGAGTGCTCGTAGAATGTTAAAATTTTGCTCTGAGCCTTTATTTAGCTCAATTAAGAAAAATATAAAGTTTCATCAAAATTGGCCACGCCCTCCACCCACCGCCCATAGAACCAAAAATTTTTTTTTGGCCCAAAGTTTTTGAAATTTTGCTCTGAGCCTTTATTTAGCTCAATTAAGAAAAATATAAAGTTTCATCAAAATTGACCACGCCCTCCACCCACCGCCCATAGAACCCAAAATTTTTTTTTGGCCCAAAGTTTTTTAAATTTTGCTCTGAGCCTTTATTTAGCTCAATTAAGAAAAATATAATGTTTCATCAAAATTGGCCACGCCCTCCACCCACCGCCCATAGAACCCAAAATTTTTTGTTGGCTCAAAGTTTTTGAAATTTTGCTCTGAGCCTTTATTTAGCTCAATTAAGAAAAATATAAAGTTTCATCGAAATTGGCCACGCCCTCTACCCACCCACTCTACACATTTAAGAATAATTTTATTTGAGTATTAACAAAATGAGTAAACTTTAAAACTCATTTTAAACTTTTTATTCATCAATTATCATTTCTTTTACTACATCATCTAGTTCCAAAATATGTTTACGTGGTTGACGTCTTATACTACTTATATATACTTCAAATATATCTAAAAATTTTCAATTATATTCAAAGTACACATTAATTATTTTGTTTTGAAACGTACTTTTTAGCCAAGTGTAATTTTTCTTAAAGAAATATGATTTGTTTCTGTGAGATTCGGCCCAACGTTTAAAAAAGTGACTAAGAAATCGCAATTTGAATTTCTTTAATAGTAAGCACCATGTTTTTTGTTTTTATGAAATCAGTTAATAAATCCACATTATTATTGCAATTTATAAGTTCCTTGCACAATTCACTATATGAAACACAAAATGTACCCATTTTAAATATTAGTTACGTTTAATAATTTTCTTAAACTTTTTTTGGAAAATATTATTATTTCAAATAATCATATGGTTTTGTTTTTCTTTTTTTGTTATGCACTTTTTCGATATTGCTGTCAATCAGTTATTAAAAAGTAAAAGTAAAAGTAAAAGCCTAAAAGTATACAAAACCTTTTATTGTAAATATGCATTGCAGTTTATTGTAAATATTCACAAAAAATACGTGAGTTTTATCACAAAATTTATAAGTTTGTTCAGCGATCGCAAAAAGTCGCAGAATTTTTTTACATAAAATGAAAGAAAACATTCCAAACTTTCATTTAGTAGTATTACCAACACGGAGGTAGACCGAGCTAACTTATTTTTTTTCTAATGAAAACTGCAAATGCTAAATTTTTTGGAGTCATTTTGATTTGCTCAGATCTCTTAAACTATACATATAATTTAAATATTTTTTCTTTCCTATTAAATTTAAAATACTATATTTTAATACAAATGCTCTAAAACTATTGGTAGTTGAACCATATTTATTGTATAAACAACTGAAATGTAGTAAAATTTTCATCAGTTTTCGCTGCATAATATTTAGATAACTTTAACACACTCTTTTTTATACAAAATTTTATTTTTTTCGAAAACAAATCATGGTTTTCTACTAATGAAACAGTTCTTTACAGAATTGCATCATTAGATTTCTAAAAAATAACTGTAAAAAAATAGACTTTTTGCCAAAAAAATACCACTGTGCGTCGGCAGACGAAGAGTACCGCTTAACATTAATTGACATATCAGAAATATTTGGTATGAAGCAATGAAACTTTTGCGTTCCAGTTATAGTTTTGACATTATTATATCTGTTTTGAATTCGTCGCTCCATGGCATCGTGTTCTTTTTGAGTGCATAAAACTGTGTTAATGGCAATTTCCTTGCTTTGAATCCACGAAAACAAATGTTGTACATTTAAGATCTGGTCAGTATATGGCCTTTGCAAACTTGCCTTAGTCGCCATGCGTTTTAGGGTTCCCCCTAACGCATCGCATGGGCCCTTACCGTGGCACGTCGCGAAAAAGTGCCACTCGACCTTGCAGTTTTGTTCTTCTTCAATTATGCAAAGATTGTAAAAATTTTTTTTATTCTTGTACTGAGAAGCCGCGAGAAAAACGTTACTTTGTCAATTGCATCGAATTTTGATCTTAAGAATTCAAACAGTTTCATTTGAAATAAATAAACGGACACATAATTATGAGCTAAACTCTCCGCGACAACAACAAGGCTTACGGTCTGTAGTTCGTTATCTTCGTTTTTGAAATAAATGCAAAAAGGATGCACCGTGCACTGGTCGTTTGCCCAGTGATAAGCCTGAATTTCATCCTGAACGAGAAAAGTGTAATTCTCGGCAAAGTCGCTTATCACAATGAATTCATTTTGGGCTAATTTCTCCTTACTTTCCTTTAGAAATTTCGATTGCATCTCGGATATGAAATGGTGCGCCTTCAGTTCATTCAACTTGAATCCGAATTCCTCGATGAATTCCGGAATCTGCTTTACCACGGTCTCAAGGGAACATCTGCCGCTGCTAATTATCCACTGTTTGAAATGCACCTCCTGAATTAACAGCTGTTCAAACTTTTCCGCCAAATATTGCTCTAGCTCGTCAATATTCAGACAATTGTCGCATTTGGACAGATGACAATTTTCCGTGGGGTATGCGCACAACGACTTCGACAGGAGGTCCCTATATGTTTCAATTTCACCGTGAAATACTTTCAATTTCTTGCATGGAAAGAAAATTAATTTGATGTTTTGATGAACCATGCAAACGCAGACTGAATGCGTTCCGTGCCTGTCTAATGCCAGCACGCATTCTTTTGGTCGTAGGATGGCAAACTTAGAAAATCCCACTTTTTCTGCTGGGTATTTCTCATTGAACTGATGGTATGCTTCGGATAGATTACATAATAATAATCTGCGCTGCTTGTGTACTTTTTCTCCATCTTCACGTGTGATAACATAGTCACGTGTACCTGGGCAGGCGCGGCTGTTGTCATCATTGCAGTAAAAATCTTGAATCAATTTCACCGTTGCTTCGCTGAGAGTCCTTGAGCCAAATTTCTTGGTGGGAGTCGCCAATATGCCCTTCTGTCGAACTAATTCTTTGCTTCTTCTCGCGATGTAAAAAGATGTTTGAAACTGTTCAGAAATCTTGCGTATAGACCATGATTGAGGCAGCACAGATAAAATGAGATATTTCTCCGGAAAAGTGGTCGCTAAATTGAATTTTCTTTTCAACTGCTCAATCATTTGTTTGCCGTCATCAACGTCATCTGCTTGACTGCATTCGTTATCAGAGCCTTCATCAAATATTGTCGCGATTGCACTCATAACCTTGCCTTTTTTATCTTTCCTGTATGTTTCACTTCGCAACTTTCTTTTTCTAATAGGCGTTTCACCTAAAGTGGTAATAGCCTCATTCAAAGGACTCAAAGACATATTGACCATCGGAATGTCTGCCTCACTATCAGATGAAACATTTTGTTCACTTGTCATTTCACTCTCGGATTGTGGCTGCATTTGTTTCAATGCATTTGCTTGTTGAGACAAATCGATTTTACACTTGGGGCAAATGAATTCTGCTTCTTCACCGTATTGTATATTTAATTCATTCATGTATCGCTTCGAAACACCAGTTAATTTTAATACTTTTATCTTTTTCGAACGATGTCCACTCTTGTTAAACGGATTGCAGCAACATTTATTAATTTTACTTTAAATTGTCTTTATAGCTTCACTCTTTACTTTACAAAAAAAACACTTTAACACTTTCACGTTTAGTATTCAACTGAAATTTGACTCAGAGTGTGTGAAGTATTTATATTTATTTTTTGGTAAAAAATAGGTAAAAAAAAATAAGCGATATTTGCTTTTCTTTAATAGGAAAATTTGCGTGAACTACTGGTCATAAAATGTTTTTTAAAGAGGGACTTAATTGGTTACTGCCAATAAGCCGACCACAGGTCATAAAATGTTTTGCAAATTTTTTAAATTACCAGGTAATAAATATTTCGCCATATTTATGGAAAATCCGTGTTTTATGACTTGTTTCTGCACGTTTCATTTTAGGCGAAATATTTATTACCTGGTAATTTAAAAAATTTACAAAACATTTTATGACCTGTAGCCTCAGTCGGGTTTGGTGTGCCATTACATGCCACTGCTGCTATTATCCATGGATTTATGGCCGATCTTGTGAAGGCAGGCAGACCATATTCACTACACACTCAACTTGGGGCTCTTAAAAAAAAAATTGATTTTTTCTTCATAAATGTATTTTTAACTGTAAAATAATTTTTAAAATGTATTTTTAACAAGGTGGTCTCTTAAATGCTCTTCTCCTGTCCAAACAAGGAGTCGGGGCCCATTTTTTTATTGCTGATTCTTAAAGCAAAAATTATGAGGAATCCAAAAAAAAAAAATTTGCCAGAAAATTTAGGAGCTTCTGTGGAAAATCGGAAAATTTAATTTTCATGGGAAAATTTAAAGGTAAATTTCTAAGAAAAATTAGGAAAATTTTATTTTTCAATTAAAGCCTGATTCAATACCTTTCCAACGAGCTATCACTCGTTGCGATCGCTTTAGTAGTTTTTTTTTAAAACAACTTTCAATGAGGTCCCTTATGAAGAATTCTTCAATTTTGTCACATGACAGTGGTGTACACCACCACTAAACCAGTCACTATAAAAAAAAAAAATATGTAGGTACATTATTTTTTGCTGGGCAATCGATTGAGACTATTTATTTTAAAATCGGAGAGGGGTCGTCCAAAAATTTGCCAATTTTGATCGTTTTCATATGGAATTGCTCTATAGTTTTTATAAAAGAAGCGACAAAGTTGATTTGTGATCAGCTGTTAAATTGAACGTAAAATTGCCAAATAAATGGAAAGGTAAAATTAAAAGCAATCTCGTGGTCAATTTAAAATGTGTGAGTTAGTAAAAAAAATTGAGAGTATCAATTATATTATATTCAAAATCCTCTATCTGAAAAAACACAACTTTTCAAAAGAGCGAAAAACCAGTTTTTTCACGTATTACTTGAGTTATTAAAATTAAATCAACTACTGAATCTCACAGATAATTGGTTATAAAATTTTGCATTATTGGGGACTTTATGCGAGATGGAGGGTTTTGCTTCTTAAAAATATTCAATATGTATGTATGAAAATGAAAAGATAGAGGGTTTTGCATTTGAATAAAAATAAATTATTTTGATTTTATTTATGCCATCTGTCAAGCTTCTTACAGACGGTGGTCAGATCTTACAATGTTGTAATTTTTCTGACAATGGTCAGAAATGCATGATGCCATGCATTAGTTTTACACATCTGCCAAATGAAAATGAGCTTACAATGTTCACACAATTGCAAGACATTTTTAGGCAATTTTAATGACAACATTGTAAGATCTGACCACCGTCTGAACGAAGCTTCAGTGTTAAACGTAGTTTATTAATGATACAACATAAGATAAAAAAATTAACAATTCGTCGTTCGTAAATTATTGTGTTCTATAAGGGTTTATTTTACATATATTATAGAGCACAATAATTTACGAACGACGAATTAGCAATAACAAAAAGTTATAGTAACAATTTGTTTTTGCTTTTTTAAGCTTGTTTGGAGTTTGATTGGTGCAAATGATCGTAAAAATAATGGTATTCCGGTGGTATAACGCTCTTTAAATCTTGCAAATTCTTCCACTTATTTGCTTGAATTGAAAGTGGAGCAGAATATAGAGGTTTTGGTTCAATATGTTCTGTATTAGGTTTAATACGAACAGGTAAATCAATGTGATCTGTATCAAAATTTAATTTATATTTTACGCTACCATCTGGAAGATATAAAAGAGATCTTAAATTAGACACTGTAGGATCGTTCCTTACTCGTCCTGGTCTAATTGAAAAAAAAAAAACGCAAAAGTTTGTCATCACTGTAATTATTAAAGAAATCATAATTTAAATATCCTGCATCAAACGGCTTTTTCACGATCTCATTGTTAATTTTAACGGTCTTTTCTGGCTTTTCTAGTAATTCTAACGTAATCGACTGGCAAGTGTATAGATGGATTTTTCAACTTAATCTCTATCTTAGCATGGGCACTATCGCACTCCATTTGCGTATGGGCTTTCTCTAAGAACTTCTGTTCAATAACTTTATTGTTTTCAAAATAAGATAGAGCATTAGATAATGAATCTGATAAGAAATACGTTTTTAAATGATGAATAATACAGGAAACAAATACCGACGCGGACAAATCACCATTGATTTCAAATCACACCATAGATGAGAGTTGTTTTACCCATTAAAAAGTAATTTTCGTGAAAATCAAAGATAGAGGGTTTTGAATATAGGCCCTCGGTATATTGCAAATTGAATGGAATTTATAGGCAAAAATTGATCGTGTGGCCTCCATAAACTGATGCTAAAAATTATTTATGTAATAAAAGAGTTTTCAGTTGTACACAAACAATAGCGTTGTAAACTTTTTATAACCACAACTCGCTTTTCACCTTCTTAAAACGTGCTAAATCAGAGCGTTAACAATTACACTGTGCTCAAAATTGACACCTTTTTTTAGACAAGCCGGGTACATGGCGTTTTAGCATAAGCTGCATTTTCCAATTTATTTGAAATTTTTAAAAAACAAAAATTTCGAAATTTTGATAAAAAAAAATGATTTAAAAAAAAAACAAAATTATGTTTCTAAAACGACTGCTCATATTAAAAAAAAATACTTTTCTTAAAGGAAATTGAGTTACGCGAATATATGTATGTTGTGCATCCTCCTACATTTTCGAAATAACGGTATATCTCGAAAACAAGAACTAACCTAAAAAAAAAAACGGTGGGTACCATTGGATTCAGCGTATCCAAGCTATGCTAAAACGCCATGTGCCCGGCTTGTCTACACAGAAAAAATTATTTTTCCAATTCAAACAAAAAATTTGTAGAATTAAAACATTTTTTGTCTGAAATCGGTCCTACAAAATTTGCATATTCAAACAATTTATTTGCATTTCGTTTATTGAAAAAAACACTGATTTTTTCAAACAAATAATTTAACTGAATCAAACAAATAGTTTACTGAAAATCATATAAATTTCAAACAAATAATTTTGCTGAATCAAACAAAAAAGTTTTTGCACAAGCAATGACGCGCACACAAGCAAGCACTGTAGAGGTAGATGAAGGCAGAGCAGAGCGGCGCCGGCTGGCTTTGAGACACATTTTTTTGTTGGAATAATTTTTGAACCAAGTCTTGTTTGTACACACAATGTTTTTCTTCTTCACTCACTGTTGCTGTATCCTTTCCTTGGCAGCAGACCGACTCGACATGTTTTTCGTCATCATTTTATTTCTTGTATTTGATGTAGGTATTTAACTAAACATTTTTAAAAAATTGAATACGGGATTTTGTTTTTCATTCTTTTTTACCAACTTTGAAACCAACAAAAAATTTATTTTGTTTCTTCTAATGTTGTTGTTGTTTAAAAAGAGTGAAACGATTGTTTACCTATTATTGTTTTTGTTGTTTTTACTACAAACCTCGCCACGCTATTTTATCATCTTTCTTATAGTTGTACTTTTCCAAAGCGTCCAAAAATAGACTGTATGTGTTTTTTGTTGTTGTTCTTATATTTCACATAAATAAGTGTTGCTTACGGTCAAATAAAAAAATGCAAAAAAACGACAACATTAAAGAGCGTTAAATATTTCATACAAAATTATGAAAACTAGAAGCCAATAACGCGTATATTATATTTTTGAATAGTTGTCAACATTTCTGTTGGCTAAAATAAAAATCAAACAAAAATATTAATTGAATCAGTAAAAAAATTTTGTAGAAATTAAAAAAAAATTCAAACAAGCGTTTGTTTGAAAATAATTCAGCAATAATTTTTTCTGTGTAATATTGCAACTAGCACAGTGTTATTTATAACCAAAACGCGCTATTCCCAAAGAGCTTAATCAGGTACAAAAAGTAGATACTTACAACCAAAGCTGATTACAAAAACGGAAAGGGAATTACACTTCTCCCCATTGTAAATAAAGTCATAACCAATATATTAAATAATCTGATTTCAAGTAGACATTCGTTACGACCCAACAAAATCGGGCTTTGTCAAAGCTGTAAAAAACTAACATCAGCATTCTATACATAACACTAACACGATTTTAGTTTTAAGGTTAGTAAATGTATTTCTAGTGAAGGCGGGGTTTAAGGGTTGGTATAGTCATTGTCATAACATAACCTATTTCAACAATACGTCAAAGGGAAAAACCTTGAGCATTTGTGGGTAAAATATAGTCAATTTCCAATAACAAAAAATATCTGTATATAAATGTATTTACGACATTATACCCCCACCACAATAGTGAAGTGGATATTATGCATTTGTGCTGATGCTTGTAACACCTTAAAATATTGGTCCTAGACTCACCTTTAAGTATATCGATTACTTTCTGAGTCGAATTTACGGTGTCCGTCCGGCTTTCCATGTAAACCTTGTGCACAAAGTACAGGTCGCAAATGGAGTTAATTTGATGAAATTTGGTACATAGGTTCTAATTGGCACAAGGACCAAGCCTATTGAAAATGGGGCGAATCGGTCTATAATTTCACATTGCCCCTATACAAACTTCTTTCCGGAATAGGGTATTTGTGCCCATAACACATCTTATTATGTTGGTGTTTAGATTAAATTTGGTACAAACTTTTTTTTTGCAATCAAAATCATCTTGCCAAATTTTATTGGAATCGGTCCATATTTGACTATAGCTGGTAGGTCAAAAATTTAACATAGGTCCCATGTAAACCCCCATCCTAAAATCGTATATAGCTGAAGATATCTAATTAATATTCGGCGCAATGAACTTTTACATGAATCATAACCTCATAATATAATTTTGTTTAGGCGGGTCCAAGATTTCCCATGGGTCCAAAATAGGGTACACTAGTAAAATTTGTTATTATATACTGTGGCATAGAGCAATAGGGTAACTTGACCGACTATATTTTTTTACTTGTTTTTTACCCTTGCAACTGTGCAAAACAGCATAGTTGCACTAGCGGTATTCAGTGTTTGGTGCGTTTAAGGTTGCATGTGAAATAATTTTCTTTGTGGTTGTTGGTATGTTTTTGTACTTTTAAAAAATCGATAATTTTATGTACAGTCAAATAATTTTGCTTTCTAAAATTTTATTGTTTTAACTTTTTATTTATTTAAAGGTTATATAAATCCGGAAGCCTTGGTGAATAAAATTAAATTAGGACAAAAAATTCCCGGCTTGAGAAAATCCTTATATAAAATGTTATGGGACTATCGTTTGCAGGTAAGACTAATTTATTTTAAAGAGAATACAACAATTTTATGGAAGAGTATGCATTAATTTTTAAAACGGGACAAGCATTTTTTTGTTAATTTACATTACAAAAAAAAGAACGTAGAAAATATTAAATACTAGATGTTAAGCCTGTCCCTGCCAGGCAAAAAGACAAATTCTCCGACTCAGGCAAAAATCCGGATACTTTAGAATTTGGCCTAGGTGTTTTGCTATATGCATGCCAATTTTCAGCTTCCTAGCCCATCAGTGGGCTTCAAAAAGCTCAGGATAGGCAAAAAGAAACACACAAATAAGGAAATTATACACACTTAGGTCTGTTTTTATGCGGATGTCAAGGTACGCGGTTATTAATCGATTTTTGTTTTATTCTTTTTTTTCAGTTTTCATGTTTTTTTGTCGTTTTAAACGTTTTTAAACGTTGACATCACTACTACATATTAATTTTCAAAAGAGCAGTCCAAGGCAAATTAACTACAGGTGGTGTCGAAACGGTATCTGATTTTGACAGTTCGGGCTTATTTGTTTTGATTTGTTAGTGTTTTTCTAATAATGGTTGACATTTCGAGCTAATGGCACTAACAATGCAATGCAAAAAACCCTATGTTGTTTCTGTTGTTTTTGGATTGTTGTAGTTCCGATACCACCTGTAGTTGAATTCGCCTTGGAGCAGTCTTTTCCGGCTGAACCTTTTTTGCTTGTAGTTTAATACAAGGAAGGCCCAAAGGCGCCCAAAGGCGCAACTACAACAATCCAACAATAGAAAAAACAACACGCATTTTGTTTGTGTAAAAAATGATAAAGATGTCAAGAACAAAAGCATTTGCTTGTGTAAAAAATGGTAGAATGTCAAAAACAATTGCTCGTTAAAAACACAACTCCTACTGATTGGACCATGGTTTTATATGTCTTCTAAATGTCAAATGGACATTACGAAGTTATACATATCTGGGGCATTTTGACAAAACATCTTAAGTCGAGATAAGATAGCAAAACAATTTCAAAAAAACTCGGTGAAAAAAATCATTTTTTCTTTCAAATAATAAAATAAACCAAATTAAAGAAAAGTTTCGTTTATAATACAAAATTTAAAAAAACCTAAACAAAAATATTTTTTGAATAAAAATTCGTATGATAAACAACATTTTTTTCAACTTTTTAAATTTGACTCAAGATGTTTTGTCAAAATGCCACAGATTTAATTTTTAAATAAAACAGGTTTAACCAGATAAGTGTGTTAAAATATTTAGCCCCCCCTCCCCTTTATGTGTTTTTTTTTTGTTAAATAAATGAATTGTTTTTGGTTAATTTTTTTATTTTATAATTTTTTTTATCCGATTTTGGTCTAATTTTTACACCAAGATTCGAAGTTATGCGGTTTTTAACTTTCCGGAACGTTTGTGTGAAAATGGAGTAATTTTTATGTGGATTTTCTTTATGCGGTTTTCATATGTTTCAGGATCAATAAAGTCCCGCCATATTCATAAAAAGTTCTTATTTTAAGCTTATAATATGTAATAACTATTAAACGCTTTTTGTCTTATAAACCTCTTATAAAAATTTGTATTCATAAACGTATGTACATTAACAGCTTTTTTACTATTAACTGTTTGCAGCGATTTTCTGTTTAAGTATGGCAACTTTCTTTATATTTGACTGCCATTGTATTGTTAGTGATGCATGAAACTTCTATTCGGTTAACATGATATTCTATATTAAACATTTTTTTATAATTTTTTTTTTTTTTAATTGTAGACCTTCAAAATAAAATAAAACTACATATTATTTTAGTTTCTGAACAAAATGTTTCCGAAAGCTACATTAAATATACGATAAGAAAGTATTCGAATAAAAAGTTTGTCTACTTTTTATTAACATCACTATTATTATGATTTGTTTAGTTTGTTTTATTTATATTTTTGAAAAATAATTTGTTGTTTAAAAAAAAAAAAAAAAAAAAAAAAAAAAAAAAAAAAAAAAAAACTAGTTGCAATAATTTAATAAATAATAAAAGAGAATATCTGCATTTGCCCCTGAACATATTCATTTAAATCATATAAATTTTTTTAAATAATTATCAATATAACCTTAAATTGGCTGTCTAAAATAAAAAAAAATTAGTAAAATGTATTTAACATGTCCGTTGTAATAAATAAAACATTTTTGTCATTATTTTTCAAGATATTTCACAAAAATAATATCATTAAATGCAAACACTTATCAAAATGTAATTTCATTTTTGGTCAAATCCAACAATAAATTTTCTTACTTTATGAATGGTTTATTAAAGGTTCAATAGACTATTTTTCGTTTATGAATACAACTTTAGCAATTTTTGCTTAAAAAAGCTCAATTAATTATCAATAAGTTTTTATAAATCTTTACTAGAATAATCCATTTTTCTGTTTTCTAAAAAAAAATTAACAGCTGCTTTTGTTACACATGTCTATGTGTTGACATTTGATGATAAGTTTAAACCACCAACATTGGCCGCTTAAACTGGCAAATAAAAGAAATTAATCCTAATCTTAAAAACTAAAAACACTGATTAAAGATGACTAAATCTCTAATCTCCATGTTAAAAACCCTAAAAGTTTATACATAATATACAAAACAAAAACTTTTGGTTGAAAACCTGCTTTCAAATGTACACACTAAGTTGGATATTTTGTGAAAGCAAGTATGTACGCACTTGGTTGGATATTTTGCATAAGCAAATATAGATAGTCCCTATGCTCCCCAGAGGAGTAAAAGGAACAAAAATATTTCTTGTATCAGTTTTTTTCATAGAAAAAGTTTTCTTATACAGAATACTTTTTATTGTGACACTTATGGAAAAAGAATTGGTGTTTTTGAAATGCATACTTTCTTAAAAGCGTTTTTTTTTTTCTTATATAAGATGTTTTTATATCCTTAGTATATTATTGTAAATATATCGTCACCTTAAAGACGAAATAACCTATCTGCAGTTTTTAAAAGTTTACAGGAGAGGGAAAAAAACGTTATAAAATTGGAACTATTTACAATACTGAAACGAAAATGACATATTTTAACTAAAATTAAATCAGAAATATAGAGAACATTTTGTTTATCTAAACACAGCTTATGTTATGTCACTTAGGTTATTTGGAATTTTCAAAATCTAAAACCAAATAACCTATCAGCGGTACTAATAAGTATAAATAAATAACAATTTCTTTATACATATGGTTACGTTACTGCCTTTCAATAACGTTTTGGCTTATTTCCTTTATAATAAACCGTTTCGAGTTCTTTATTGCTACTTTAATAAAATAAATAAAACACAAACACTTTAAGCACTATTTACAATTTACTCAACTCTATTTAGTACTAAGTCTTTTAACAACCGTAACAACCGTATAGCTTTAATTCACAACCAACTACAATTTTCTCAGCGTTATACGCTGAGTTCAGTTGACAAAGTCTGAACTTAGAATGGTGGAATCGTTCCAACCGATCCGAAAGATCAAAGGAACTTGTTTGGACAATAAATGCACGAGAAAACTTCTCTGTCGTTCGTAAAAACGTCAGCAAACAAATATTTGTTATTGTTTGTTTTCATGTTGTAGCGTAACGAATACATAAATCAGAATTATGTACATTAAAATGTTTGTAAAAAATAATAACTTATTCAATAAATAGGTATTCCAAAAAAGTTTTGAGAATTTCGTAAATTTGTACCACTTTTAATCTGTGCGTACCCTAATGCCGTTGCTGGTGGTGGATGAGTGGTATATTGCTAAAATTGATTGCTTTGGATCACATTAGTAATCGATTTAGTTAGAAAATTTTAATGTCATGATAAAAATACACAAAAGTCGGCAACACTGATCAATACACAAAAAATGAACCTACAGAAATACATGTGATGATCAAACGGATTGCAATTACGGAACGAGGAACGACAAAAAAGAAACTATTGAAAAAGTCCGCACCGTGTCTTTTAGGTAATCGTTGAACGGAACTAAGTCGTTCCGAAACGACACTACTCTATTGAGTGAAAGTTAAGCAATATTTTAATTGAAACCATTGTGTGACTTATTGCATAGTATAGGACAAAATGAAAATAATATGGCGAATATTATGTATAATAATATTGTAAGTGTATGGGCCGCTTAAGCAAAAAAAGTACTTAATGCTTTTTTAAATTACACTATGCAACAAAATTAAACTTTATCGTGATTTTTGATGATTTATTTTTCTCTTTTTTTAGTGCGTAACGGTCCTCTAGGAACAAAAACTTTGTCATTTGTAATATAAAATGGTCAAAATTTTGCACATATATGCGTTATGACATAGGGAATAACAGCCGTATTCATAATGAAAATTTGGCATGAAGTTAGCACAAAGTTTATTCATAATACACTAACCAAACTCTGGCTAACGATTTTCTAAACATTTTTGAGTAATATAATGTGGCATCATTAAATTTCAGAGTTGATTTATTAAAAGTTAGCAGATGGAGAAATGTTTGTTATGAATTAACTCTGTGCCAACAAGCTGCTAAGCTTAATCGGCATTATAGTTAGCAGCTCGTTGTACGCTGTGTACAAACTGTGGCTAACTTTTTGTTATGAATACGGCTGTAAAAATCCATAAAAACTCAATTTTGAAATTTTTGCAGATAGGTCTTTTAGATGACGATCATATACAGGTGCAACTCAAAATTTATCAAAACCGTTTTTTTCATAATCCAGTTCACAAATCAGTTGAATAGCGACACGAAAATATCGTTTGCATCTATGGGTGTGTGTGAAACGGTAGCAAAGTTCTATGGTAAAATTAAATTTGTATGTGGTAGAAAATTTTCATATTTGTGCTGTGTGAAATTGTAACATTTTTGACAACGTTAAATTTTGACATAAAGAAAAAAACAGTTTCTAGTAGTTTTGTGAAAATGAATAAATTAATCAAGTTTTTGCCAATAATCATTTCAATTCTGTTGGAAATGAGATCGTCCCAACTATTTGATGAATTCGTTCTGATATATTAACAATTTTTACAAAAGTGTGGGCAAAAAAGCTTATACATATGTATATACTTACATGTTGTATAATTCTTTTTAATTTTTTTGCCGCTGGTCCTGCTTCAATATTATTTTTTATATTGTTTAAACAAATTTGATGAACAAAAAATAATTTTGTAGTTGTCAAAAATTTCTACACTAATGTCAAAATTTATACTAGCCCCCAGGGCTAGTGAAATTTTATTCACCTCAATAGTGTCAAAATTTTACTTCCATGAGTACTTTGCTACCGTTTCACACACACCCTATGTCTAAAGCCAGTTTTTTGCCTCTCCTAAACATTTTTGCCTGTTTATGATTTAGTGTTCGATATGTATACAGAATTTATGGTGCCATATAACACAGTTTTCCAAAAACATGTGTGTTAAGGTGAGTTCATTAAACGCTGAAAAAGGTCAACGGGAAAAGGAAAGACAAAAACATGGAGAACGGAAAAGTGTTCTTGGACTTCAAGAAGAATTCTTGACAAAAAGTACGAAGGAACAGACGTAAGGAAGAACTTGTGAATTAATTAAAATAAATAATCATTCAAGACAAAATTCGATCAACCAAGGTTAAAATAACATTTAGTTCAAAGATTGATGTGTGACTATTGACTGCCAGCCGTAGGCAATGGTGGTAAGTGTTAAATGGCAAATGAAGAGATTGTGTGGCTACAATCGAAACATGTAAGCGCAGCCTGACCGTGAAAACCTGGGTTCGATTCCCAGCTCATTCAAGAGTGAAAAATTATCAATAAATTTCAAAAGATTTTGTTATTCGTGCTTAATTCCCAGTTTTTATTATTGATAAAAACACTTGAAATTTTATCAATAAATTTAAATTAATTTCATATTGTAAAATTCCTTCCTCCATGAAAATTAAATTCAATGAACTTTAGCCTGATTCAAATATAAAAATTATAGATATTTGTATGAAATGTTGTTTCTGGAGACATAAAAATGTGTTCGTTATAAACGTAGTGATTTGTTTGAAATTTTTTAATTGTTTTTTATTGACATAGTTCGTTATAGTCGGTGTTCGTTATAATTGTATTACTGTGTGTATATTCTTTATTTTTATGTCTCCGTTTTTATAATATAAAATTGATGTTACACTTCCTTCCATATGCTAAGAGAAGATAATAAATTTATTTTTTTTTATACATAATAAATATTTTTCTTCATCTTTTCTTGAGGTCGAAATTCAAAAAGGTTTCAATAAAATTCAACTTATTGATTATTTCAACGACCATGCTGATGTTGTGCGTCAACAGAATCGGGGATTGAGTATTAGTTATGATAATAATTGTGAAGAATGTCATCGTAGTGTGTTATGTAGAGATTCAATACCTCTTAATGATATAATTGCTTTCAAGTGCGGCCATGTTTTTCATGAGGCTTGCGTTCCTGGTCGTCGTATTAATGAATATTGTAGTATTTGCTCAGTTAACACAGATGATGATTCTGACTAATTTTAACCTTTTAATTCTCATTTATGTTGTGTTTTATTTATGATATATGTAATATAAAATAATATTTTGTACTGAACTTAAGTTGCAATAATATAAATTTAAGTCTTTTTTTTTGTTAATTTTAAGAAAATTTTTTTCGTTTAGTTTTGAAATTATTAAAAATAAAATTACATAAAATAAAAATTAAACAATAATTAAATAAAGCTTTAAATTGTAAACGTTTTTTTTTTATACAAATGTATAATAATTATTGTTTATATAAATATATGTTTATATATTTAAAATATCAATTTATAAACCTTTATTAATAATACAAACATATTTTTAATACTCTAAAAAAGAAGATACTTAAATAAAATACACTGGTTCACAAATTTTTATTTTTTTGCCATAACCTCAAAAATTAGGTGTTTTCTAAGATAAAAGTCCTGTAACTCAGTAAATCTTTATCCGATCTACACAGCTTGGACATGTTCTGAAAGAGAAAAGAGATATCTATGCAAAATGTTAAATCTTGTACAACTTAGTTGAACAGTTCTCGACATTTTTCGAAATACCTAAAACAACTGCAGAAAAACACGATTTTCACGTATATCTCGAAAACGCTTCTTAAGAAAAATAAATGAATGCCATATTCGTGATCAGCAGCCCCGATTTATCTTAGAAAATGTCTCATTTTTGAGCCTTTTTTCTTTTTGTGGCATAGTGTTATCAACTAACCAAAATATAAATTATATTATTTACACTGCGAATCATTCAAATAAGTACATTACTTAATTTTTTTATCATGGCCGAATCGGCCATGTTCTGGAAATCGAATCTACGTGAAATTGAAATCGATAAAGATTTTCAATTGAATTTTTGTAAAAATTAACGTAGTTTTCCTGATTTCAAAAGTAGTTTAGGTAGAGGAAAGTGGTCCTCAAAGTATGATGTATATAAAAGGAAATATTTTTACGAACTTTGAACACGGGAGAGTTTTTAAAATTTATTCGATTTCCACAACATGCCCCATTGAATTCCAAAAATATTTTTTAATAGAAAAAAATCATTTTCCAACTCTTAACAAATTAATTTGAGGCAAACCAAGCTCAAGACGTAAAAATATTTATTGAAGAGTGGTAATTTCAAAAGTTTGCTTAAAATAATTTTTTTATTCATTTTGAAACTTAAGAAAATCGCTTTTTTCTTAAGCCCCTATTACGGTTCACAACTCAATTCAACTGAGTTGAAAATAAAACAACTGGTTGTGTTGAGCTGGTATTTTTTGATGTTTTTGTTCGCCGCAATTGTTACGCGCCGTTACAAAACTTTTTTAGAAAAAAATTACATAACGATCCAAGACCGGTTAAGGGGGTATAAAAGCTGGCCCGCTAGCTCAGTAAGCAAAATTAATCTCAACCAGGGTTTTGGCACGTAAGCATATCCATACTTCACACCCCTGGAAGTATGTTTAAAAATATCACAAGAAAAATCACAGAAAAGAAATTATTTGTAACACCAAAAGGAAAGGAAGGTGAAATGACTCTATTTAGTATCGCCTAGGCGATAATATGGCACGATGTTAAGCCATATAGGGGTACAATTGTCCCATTCCCCAACCTACGACAGGTGAAATACCCTAAGTTCCCTAACCTGTCCCGTTTTACAAAACAATCGCTGTACTACGTCTCACTTACCATGGCTCGGCTCTTCCTAGCATCCATTTAAAAGAAATTTATAAATTCATTTGGATTTCAATTCAACAATATTTCATATTTATTAATAATGAAAAGCTAATACTAATAAAAGTAATAATTATGATAAACGTAATTTTAATAATAATAATGTTTTTAACAATAATAATACTATTAATGACTATAATGTCAATACGCTATTAATAAAGATAATTATATAATAACCTAACAATAATAACTGATAATACTAATAATATCTTAATAATACCTTAAATTCTGAGTTTTTGTGGTTTGCTGTCTCGGCTCCCCTCCCTGACTCTTCGGATGTAGCTGCTGTTGTAGTGCCATAACTGATGTATATTGTCCTTCTGTTACAAGGAGTTTTCACAACAGTACATGGGGGGGGTTGTATTTGTTGATTAAATTCCTTGCAGGAATTAAGTTTTGCTGTCTGAATATATACATAGTTCAAATAGCGTTACAGGAATATTTATAAATTGTTTTCACTCTTTTTCGATTTCGTATCTAAAAGCACATAATTTCATGTTTATTTTAGGCGGTGACAATTAGTTCTTGTGCTCTGAAAATTTTTCTTTGTTGGTTTGGTGGTGGAAAAAAAATAACTTCTTTTTGATTTTAGCCGTTAATTCTTAATTAGAATGTTAAAGTATTTATTCAAGTTTTAAGCAATGGGAAATGTTGTTATGCACATGTTCATATTAAATTTACTGTAAACTCTTATCAATATTTAACGTTTTTAATTCAACGTTTATTTACTACAAAACTGTAGTACACGTCTATTTCTCTTGTATTTCTTTCCAAATATTTTGCCTTTTAAATGCATTATTAAAACTATTTTTTTAATTAGATCCGTTTTGTTATATTATTATTTAATTTTCAAAAAAAAACAAATTTTATTAAGAGTTTTATTTTTTTATACTTTGTACACTTTTGCAACCCGACTTTCGACTGCCACGATCAACTGCTAAAATTCAACTTCTAAAAATCAACTGACCTGGGCCACGGCCCAGAATCAACTGCCTAAAATTGCATCATGATTCTTATTAGAACGCATTTCATTCATAAAAAAAAAATGTGTTCCTTATTTGCCATTCCATCTTTCGCCCCTATTATTGTTGTCGCGGGAGAGAAAATATACACGTATGGGTGTATGTATGTAGGTGTACACTGCAAATGTGATGGAAAAAAAAAACTCTACAGTAGTGTTGGTCATTTTTTCCCTCTGTATAAGTCTCATACGCAGTGCAGGTTGCGAGAACGTCCGTATGTATTTTTCAGGGGAAGAAATAACAAGAAAAATTAAATCATGCGCAATGACAACCAAGGTTACATTACTCAAAACAGGTTTTCTGTTAACGGTAGTATCAGACCACTGGTTGTATGTTATGATGTAAAAGATTTTGTTTTTACATCAAGATGAGAGTTGTTACCAACTGAAAGACATTTACCGTACCGTAAGCGTAAATATGCGAAGAATTAAAGAGTGCAAATATGTATGCAAAATAAAAAAAGACATGTTAGGCGCATAATGATGCGCAATTTGATGGTACAGTTGCGTGGTTTAATATATTAGGTAAGGGCAAAAGTTCGCGGCGCGAAAAGAAATATGTAACAAACGCAATTAAAGGGTACGTTTGTATGACCTAATATATTGGGTAAGGGTAAAAGTCATGGTATGAAAATTACAGAAAAAAAAATCCGTAACACAATACAGTATTCCACGGATAATTACCTCGAGAAAAATGCCAGTATTTTTGGGTAATTATGCGTGGAAATCATTTAAACGAGTACGCTTAACTACCTCGTTGAGGCAATTATAAGAATACGTTTAACTACCTCATTAGGGTAATTAAACGAATACGTTTAAATACCTCAGTGAGGCATTTAAACGTATTTATTTACAAGATACCTCAACTTTGATGTATGGAAAAAAGTTAAGACATGGGAATTTTTAGATGCATCAGCTAATCTAAAGAGATAGAAATAAAAACAGTGGCATTTGATGTCTTAAATTTTTTCAGTAATGCTTTTTGAGATGTCCTGTCATATCCTACTTACAAAAGCGTACTCATACAGATAAACCTTTCAGGGAAACCGTAAATAATAGGGTATTCATTTAATCGGGGTTTTGCTTTAATCGGTTAGTCGCTCGATTAATTAACCGAGGTTTTGGTTTAATCGGTTAATTTTGTTATTGATCGGTTAACCGATTAATAAAGTTTTTTTTACAAATTAAGTAATTTTAATAAATGAAAATGCATAGATTATTTATTATTTAGAGTTTATTAGTAAAAAAAAAACAATAACAAAACAAACAAAACAATTCTTGAACTAAAACAAGCAAATAAAAAAATAATTCATAAATATGTAATACATATTTTTTAGCTAATATATAATTAGTAAGTCATATTTTCATAACATCCTAATATTTTACAATAGTTTAAAAAAATTATTGTTGTCTTTAATAAAACAATCCTAAAATAATAAGACTTCTTATGCTTTGTTTATTGTTTTGTCATAACTACTCAGTAGAGACCTAAATTATGAGGGTTACTGACAGCACTCATATTTAAGACTACCTTGTGAATCCCCCAATTATGTTTTAATTTAGCCAAAAGTGTGTGTAATCGAGTTGAGTCACACCACTCTTTTCCCCACGTTTGACCTACACAGCTGTTGGCTTTACAATGCTTTTATGCAAAATAATTCACATAAATAAAAATCTGTTTGCTTGGGTTACAAAAAAATCAGTTTAAGGTGATCTTATAAAATAATCATTTAAACAAATTATTTGGTTTGAATGTTTAGGATATAAGCGATACTTTTCTTTAGTTTTGATAAAACTTGAGTTAGAAAAAATTATTTTACCTATCGTAGATGTTGTAGATATCGAAAACAACCCATAATAAAGAATATCTAATTTCTCAGTCCTTTTAGTGGATTTCTCTAAACATAAATTCTTCCATTAAGCAATTCGAGTCCTGTTTTAATTTTTTAAAATTTTTAGCACTTCTAGTTGTTTCGGGTTATTCTGTTAAAAGGTTGTTTATGTTACTATCGAGAGTTTCTTCTGTTGTCAGGTCATCATCTGACTCATCCTGACAAAGCTCAGCACCGAACATTCTGCAAAAAAGTTTATTTCCGAACTCCTTAGTTTCTGTTTTGAACTGTATTTTAAAAAGGTATTACTAGAAGGAAATATACATATTTTATGCAAAAATATTTTCTAAACACATATCTTTTGTATATGAGACGAAATAGATAATTAAAAACACAAAAAAATATGTTAAAACACCACAAAAAATTAAAAATTTTGTTACATCGGTTAATCGCATGAAATTAACCGGTTTAATCGTTAATCGAAAATATCCAATTTATAATTAACCGATCAGTTAATCGGGTGGTAATTAATCGGTTAACCGATTAACGGTTAGCCGAATGAATACCCTAGTGCAATCGCATATTTTTTCTTGTGCAAACAATGAGGGCAGAAACAACACATTTATCCGTTCTAGAGCAAATATATAAATTTGTGCTGATACATAGAAATCGAGACGCATCTTTTAGTATGCCGATCGACTCAGAAACACTTTTTAAAGAGATTTTATCATGTCCGTCCGTCCATCTGGCTGGTTGTTTGTCCATGTAAGGCTTTTGCGCAAAGTACAAGTTGTTACGGATTTTTTTTTTCATCTCTTGAAACATGATTTTTACCCTCACCCAATATGTTAGGTCATGCAACCATACCCCGTAATTTCGTCATCATATATATTTTTCCTGTATTTCTTACTGACCACAAATTTTTGCCCTTGCCTAATATATATAGTAAAACACGCAACTGTACCATTAAATTGCATCATCATGCGCCTAACATGCATTTTTTTTTCTTCGCATACTTACATGCATTCTTTTACCATTCGCATATTTACGCTTACGGTACCATGCAAATGCCTTCAGTTGGTAACAACTCTCATCCTGATGTAAAAACAAAATCGTTTTACATCATAACATACAACCAGTGGCCTGATACCACCGTTAACAGAAAACCTGTTTTGAGTAATGTAACCTTGGTTGTCATTGCGCATGATTTAATTTTTCCCTTATTACTTCTTCCTCTGAAAAATACATACAAACGTTCGCGCAACCTGCACTGCGTATGAGACTTATACAAAAGACAAATGACCAACACTACTGCGGAGTTTTTTTTTTTCATCACAATTGCTTTGTACAAATACATGCATACACATATACGTGTGTATTATCTCTCTCGCGACAACAATAACCAGGGATGAAAGATGGAATGAAAAATGAGGAAAATTTTTTTTATGAATGAAATGCATTCTTATTAGAAGAATGATGAAATTTTGGCAGTTGATTTTTAGCAGTTGAACGTGGCAGTCGAAAGTCGGGTTGCAAAAGTGTACAAAGGATAATAAAGTAAAAATCTTAATAAAATTTGTTTTTTTTTGAAAATTAAAAATAAAGTAAAAATCTTAATAAAATTTGTTTTTTTTGAAAATTAAAAAAAAAGGAAAATTGCATTTCGTTGTAAAACTGTACGTTATAAGAAAAAAAAATATTGAGAAAAATTAAATGTGTGTATGGAAAATAATATTTTAATGGAAGAATAAAAAAGCTATGCAGAGAAATAAAATAAATTTGGTATAAAAATTACACAAAAACTGTTGATAATGTTAACTGGAAAAAAAGGGGTAATATTTCCTTAAAAAATTAGAAAAAAAATAAACAAAATCAAAAGTATCAATATTATGAAACAATGACTACGCCAGCTATATTAAGTAAATTTGTGTATTACTGTTAAGCTCCTTAAAGTAGGTTCAATTTTATTTAAAATAAAAATTTCCTGAATCGCTTGCTACAAGACAAGAAGTTAATTAAAAGCGACAGAACACTTGCTACCAAGATAGCAACTAAATGTGCGGAAACAACCATTTCTTTTAAAGTGATTTTATCAGAATTAAAAGACGTTAAAAGGCTAAACCAAGCCTTGCTTGACAATAAGAACCACCAAGTGTTATTAACATTCATACTCCGTCGATATCGCTTCCTAAATTGAGGAAGTTTTGTGCTAAAGTCATCACGTTTGATTGTAACGTCGAGAACGTTTACACGTCACCCGGCTGTTCCCATTCCAGGAGCATTCATTCAAATAATGTTATGTGTCCAGCAGAAATTACAACAACTATAATACAAACCGCAATAACGATAGCTACAACAACGACCCAACAAACAAAGCTAAAGTTTTTTCTGTTTCATCTGCAACAGTTATGGACTAAAATTATATTTCAAATAACCACCACCAAACGGAAGACTTTTGTAATATTAAGTTATATAAGAAAATAATGTAATGAAAATAAGCTGTAAGTAACAAAACTTGAAATTAATATTTTTAAAATTGTACAAAAACAAACTTCTAATCAAATTGTAAAAATAAATTGGCGAATAGACATCGTAATTCGCAGAGAACAGAGTAATACTCACAAATTTAAATGTGCACATTAAACCTTAAGACTTAGCTTTTAAAACAATCTTACCAATTGAAATTTGCAAATCAAATTTAGATTTTAAATTTTGCTTAAGTTTTTTTTTATTTTTTTTTCCACCAGTTTTATTAACTTATAATTCAACTTATGAATTAGATTATGAATTTTGTCATGAAATAAAACCTGCGAATGAAATCTGCAAATGAACCTTTTGAGAAACTTATAAGCTAAATCTTAAGGCTAAAATAATATATATATTTATAGACCCAAACAATTATTTAACAAACTAAATGTAAAAATAATTTATAACCAAATAAAACAAAATACCTTATACTGAAAATTTAAATAAAGGAAATGATGTTTACTACATTGAATTTTTTCTGTAAACCAATAATGAATACTTAAATTTTTTTTATTAAGGATGCTAAGAAGAAACTCGCGGGGTAAGTACCTATAATGTGACGATTGTTTTGTAAACGGGACAGGTTAGGGAATTTAGGGTATTTCACCTGTCGTAGGTTGGGGAATGGGACAATTGTACCCCTATATGGCTTAACATCGTGCCATATTATCGCCTAGGCGATACTAAATAGAGTCATTTCACCTTCCTTTCCTTTTGGTGTTACAAATAATTTCTTTTCTGTGATTTTTCTTATGATATTTTTAAACATACTTCCAGGGGTGTGAAGTATGGATATGCTTACGTGCCAAAACCCTGGTTGAGATTAATTTTGCTTACTGAGCTAGCGGGCCAACTTTTATACCCCCTTAACCGGTCTTGGATCGTTATGTAATTTTTTTTCTAAAAAAAGTTTTGTAACGGCGCGTAACATATATGGCGCCCAACGAAAAGCCACCTGCATGGTGGATTTAGGAATTTTCGCAACCTAATGAACAGGTTGGCGCCGTAACATATATGGCGCCCAACGTAAAGCCACCTGTATGGGGGGAGTTCAAATTTTCGCAAGCTAATGAACAGGTTGGCGCCGTAACATATATGGCGCCCAACGAAAAGCCACCTGCATGGTGGATTTAGGAATTTTCGCAACCTAATGAACAGGTTGGCGCCGTAACATATATGGCGCCCAACGTAAATGCCAACTGTGGGATTGAAATTAAATTTTCAAAACCCTTTGGAATTTATATTCTCGAAACGTTATGCACAGGTTGGCGCCATAACATATATGGCGCCCAACGTTAAGGCCACCCGTAGGGTGACAACGATTTTCTTTAACATTAAAGTGGAAAGCCACTATAAGGGAAAGAGGAAATGACTATATTTTTTTTTAAATTCGTAAATTTTCTTGTAAATATTTAATTTAGTGCTTCGGTTGTAGAGTCATGAATTCTGGGATTCCGTAACCTGGATTCAATTGCCATGCAAACCATGGTACGCGTAAAATAATACTTAATATTTTTTTCGACTGTGTATTTCCATCCAATTTTGTTTTAGAGTATAGGGATTATTGCAAGTCTGGGACTGATTCCAAGTAGAGGTCAGTATTATCGCGGTGATAATACTATGTTCAAAGGACAGAATGTAGCACAAACCTGAATTATCTAAGCCCTTGCCTGACTGTCTCCTTTTAAAAAACGGTAGGCATGATGTTAGATAATCCAGGTTTGACATCATATGTTTAACACCACAGTTTTTTTTTGATGTTTACGGGAAAAGGTAATTTTAGGGAAATAATTGTTGAGACATCATATTCGGTCATGGAAACAGATTTGATGGTCAACGAAGTAGGGAGAGACAGGATACTTGATATCATAGCCTTTTTACGCATATTTCTCTTTTATTATTATTACGAATTTTATTATTTTACAAAACAATCGTTATAAGTACCACTGCCAGTTCTTCTTAGCATCCAAATTCTTATGAAAATTTAAAAACCTAAAAACTACGTTAATATTAAACATTTCCTTATAAATTGAAATTTTATAAAGAAACACAAAAATTTTTTTTCCTCATTCAAGGTATATTTAATAAAATTTTTTTTTACTATTTAGAATTGAACTAATAAAATTTTTCCATTAAAATTTTAATGATAGAAAATATTTTCACTTAAGAAAAAAGAAAAAATTTGGGAAAAAATTTATAAAACTTTTTACACAATTTATGAATTGGTGAATTTTCAAATTTTTTCTATTTTCTTTTAAACACCTTTGGACACTTTTGCACATTTTTTCTATTTTTCCATAAGTTAAATAAATTTTTTTTTGCTGCCCAAGAAAATTTTTCTTTTCGAAACTTGCAAAGAAAGAAAAAACCAATCCAATTCTTTCTAAATTCGTTAACCCTCTGGTTACGAATATTTGTTTGCTATTACATTTTTTTTAATTTTTCTTAAAATCTAACCATTTTATGCACTTTGAACATTTTACTTCAATCTGAAAATTTTTTCCCCATTTTGTCATTCCACTCGTGCCTTGAATCAATTGGAAGTTTTTTTTGTTGATTTAAAATTCGGTTTGATTAACCTTATTAGGAAGCGTTTTTTTTATCCTATAGTTGCTTGGTGCATTATGCACAAATACAACACGCGATCCGGCACCGATAAAGTTAAACCAGTTACGAGCAATACCAACCGCAATCAGGCACCAATTAGTGTGAGAGGTAGGTCTTCTGTGGGAGCGCGAAATATTAAACCCGCTACAGTAATTAGAGGTCGCGGTAGGACGTCGATAGGTCAGAGGTCGAGTAGTACAGTCAGTTTGGGGACTTCGCGGTCGGACACAAGTATAAGAGCGATTCGGACATCTTCGGTTCCGAGGTCATTAAATTCTAGTGCCCAATCGGACAGAAGTCTTAACGACAGGGAAGTTTCGAATTGCGAGATACTCGAGAGATCTCTCTCTGATTTGACTACGGAAAATTTGCGAAATTTGGTGCATCCAATCGGTTTTATTGACAATCAGCCCATTTTGAACGAAAATTTGATTATGGCCACAAGGGATGGTACAAGCCTTCCACCCTCGCATGAGGATGGCGCTCAGTCGTCGGACACGGGTAACATGGACGCTTTGATTCACTATGTAAGAGACGCCATGAGGAGCACTCAGGAGGAGTTCAGACGAGAGCTGAATGAGATCAGGAGGGATTTGGGACAGCACAGAGGTGCAAGGGCTACAAACGAGTCCCCGGGAATTAATTCCCAAAGTTCCAATATGAACTCAAATGCTTCTTCGGCATCCTTGTTTATAAAATTGAAAGATTGGAATGTCTCATTTAGTGGTGACGAAGACGTATCTGATTTCTTATTTAAAATAGATACCCTCACGGAGCGTAGCCAATGTCCATTGGACTACTTAATGGCAAATTTTCATATTTTTTTAAAGGGCAAGGCAGAAACTTGGTTTTGGATGTACATCAAACAAAACCCTAGGGCAACATATCCGTTATTGAAAAGGGCAATTACTAGGCAATTCGGTGCGTTAGAAAGTGACTTGGACATCTTGATGAAAATTTCATCACGGAAACAGCTTCCGAAAGAAAGCTATGACGATTTCCATTCCGCCATAGTTAAATTAAATTTGAAATTGGGAACCCCTATGGACGATAATGCCCTCATAAAAATTATTAGAAAAAATGTTAGACCGGAATTATTGAATATGACTTTTGTTTCGAGACCCGATGATTTAGATTCTTATCGTGATTTGCTCAGGGATGCAGGGAAATCTTTGAGGGCAAATAGCCTTTCAAAGTATCCGATTAGTCGACCCCGTCAAGTGGATGAAGTGTCTATTGATTCATCTGATCCCATATGCGATGACTATTCTGAGGACGAATTTGACCCGCAAGTGGAGGCTTTAAATATAGGTAGACCTTATGTCAAGGGAGATTACTCCCGAATTATTTGTTGGAATTGTTTAAATTCAGGGCACAGCTATATTTATTGCCAAGAAAAGACTCGATCCCTTTTCTGTTTCAAATGTGGACAAAGGGGTGTTACCACACCTGAGTGTAAAAATCCACACCAGGGAAACAGGCGTCGGAGCGAGTGGGCGACCGGGGATGCTCGTTCCTCGAAATAAAACCCGAGTTTAATTTGGAAAATGGGGGTAAACCTTCACAGAGGGCTTTACTCTCCGGTCCACTAAAACCACATGACGTACAAACATTTTTTAAACCTGCTATTTCAAAACAAATTTTAAAATGTCGGAAACGGTACGCCATTAGGAGAACATATAGGAAAATATTAGAAACCACTTGCTTGACTACTTCTGATGATGGAAGACCATACGCTAAAATTAAGATCTTTGATACCGATTTAACATGTCTTTTGGACTCAGGGGCAAATGTGACAGTCTTAGGAAAGGGAAGTTTAGAATTTTTGGCAGATCATGGCATTCAATTTGATAAATTTCGTTCAAGCATATCCACGGCAAATGGATCAAAAAACCCAGTTTTAGGTCACTGTACACTTCCAGTAACTTTTAAAGGAGTTACTAAATCAATCGTTTTTTATATTGTGCCAACCTTGTCCCAAGTAGCTTACCTAGGAGTAGACTTTTGGAAGGCGTATGCTATAGCGCCACAAATATTTCCATCTATTGACTGTTTAGAGGTAAATAAAAAACCTGATTTGCTTTTTCATGATCTTTCTTCAGAGCAAAAACTGCTACTTGAAAACGTTATTTTGAATTTTCCCTCATACGAGAAATTAGGGCTTGGCAGCACTCAACTTTTAGAGCACCATATTGACACGGGAGACGCTACGCCAGTTAAGTCGAAACATTACCCCCTATCTCCTCCTAAGCAGGCTGAAATATATGGGGAACTTGATAGATTATTGTCTTTAGGCGTAATAGAGGAGTCGAATTCTCCATGGTGCAGTCCTATTGTTGCTGTTCGTAAGCCGGGTAAAATAAGACTGTGTTTAGATTGCCGAAAATTAAATGAATTGACCAAAAAGGATTCATATCCGCTACCCCATATTAATGGGCTATTAAGTCGTCTAAAAGATACCCACTACATTAGTGGTATAGATTTGAAAGATGCGTTTCACCAGATCAAATTGTCTGAGAGTTCTAAAGAAAAGACAGCGTTTGCCGTGCCAGGTAGGGCTTTATATCAATACAGAGTCATGCCTTTTGGCGTTTGTAATGGGCCTCAGACGATGAGCCGTCTGATGGATAAAGTCATTCCGTCCAGATTACGTGATAATGTTTTTATATATTTAGACGACCTTCTTGTTTGTAGTTCGGATTTCGACAGTCATATGCGTTTGTTAGGTGAAGTTGCACAGTGTCTCAAATCTGCCGGTCTTACGATAAATGTAGGTAAAAGTAAATTTTGCCAACGCGAAATAAAATATCTTGGGTACCGTATTGGAGGTGGCGAACTAAAAGTTGACCCTGAAAAAGTGGAGGCCATGGTTAATGTCCCTTTACCGAAAACCCCACGGCAAGTTAGGCGTTTCATAGGTATGGCAAACTGGTACCGCTCGTTTATCAAAAATTTTTCCGATCTTGCAGGACCTCTTACTGATTGCTTGCGAAAATCGAATAAACCCTTTCGTCTCAGCCCTGAGGCTGTTGAATCCTTTGACAAACTGAAATGCGCCCTTTCAAGTGCCCCTATATTGGCCCAAACAGATTTTAACAGGGAGTTCGTCATTCAGTGTGACGCGTCACAAATAGGTGTAGGCGGAGTTTTGTACCAGTTAGATGACGAGGGCAGGGAACACCCGATCGCGTTCGTGTCCCAAAAACTGAATAAGGCCCAGCGGAATTACACGGTGACGGAGCTGGAATGCTTGGCAGCCGTAATTTGCGTAAAAAGATTTAGGCAGTATGTTGAGGGACTTCCTTTCAGGATTATCACGGACCACTCGAGTTTACGCTGGCTCATGAGTCAAAGGGATCTACACGGTAGACTAGCTCGGTGGAGCCTTAAGCTTCAAAATTTTGTATTTACCATTGAACACCGTAGGGGTTCATTAAACGTAGTGCCGGATACCTTATCCCGATTTGACGTAGACGAAATACATATTTGTCCTTCTTCGCCCGAAATTGACCTTGAATCGCCCGAATTCATTGCCCCAGAGTATAACAAAATTAGGGAAGAGGTAGTTAAAAATATAGACCTGTTACCAGACCTGCACATCTCGGGAAACCACATATACAAGCGAATTAAATTTCGAAATGGAAATGATACAGAGGAAGACCTCTGGAGATTGTGGTTACCTAGAACTTTGGCAGATGAGGTAATTAAATCAGCGCACGGCGAAGGTTGTCATGGCGGGTTCTTTAAGACATTGAGTCGAATTAGGCAAAAGTATTTTTGGCCGAAAATGGCACGCGACGTAAAGTCATTTGTTGATAATTGCGACACGTGTAAAATGATAAAACCACCTAATCATGTGTTACGCCCACCTATGGGAAATCAAACCTTAACAAATCGACCTTTCCAAAGATTATACTGCGATTTCTTAGGTCCTTATCCATGCACCAAGTCGAAAAATTGCCAGTTATTTATACTTATTGACCATTTAACGAAATTTTTGTTTTTGAAGCCTTTACGATCCGCAACGTCAAGTAACGTAATAGAATTTTTCCAAAATGAGATTTTTTGCACTTACGGTGTGCCGCAGTATGTCCATAGTGACAACGCGAAGCAGTTTACGTCAAAAGAAATAAAAGAATTCTTTCATGCTTATGGCATTACGCATATTACCACCGGTTTCTATTCTCCACAGGCGAATGCTTCTGAGCGCGCAAATAGAGAAATTATTTCGAAAATACGTTATTTTCTTAAAGATGATCCTGATCACACGAATTGGGATAGAAATATCCATAAAATACTTACGGTGTTACGTAGCGATTTTCATGCGGCAATTCAATGTACACCTTATTTCGCCACGTTTGGGCAAAACATGATCTTACACGGATCCTCATATCATCTTCTGGAAAAACTGAACATGGTTACCGACGACACAATTGTACACCGTTCGGATAAGCTTCATGATATACGTGAAAAGGTTAGTCGTAACCTCAATATTGCACATGAAAAGGCTTGTAGAACCTATAACACCAGATCTAGACCCGTAAATTTTGTGATAGGCCAGGAGGTTTTCCGCAAAAATCATTCCCAAAGCGATTTTAAGAAGGGAATTAACGCTAAGTTTAACCCCAAATTTTTGAAGTGTAGAATCAGGGGGAAAATAGGCAATGCGCTATATGATCTTGAGGACCTGAGGGGTAACTATATCGGAAAATATCATGCCTCCGATATTCGCGCATAAATCAGTTAGGTAATGCCCGGCTTCGTGGGTCGTGCCACACGTATACTTACTTACATATTTTCTTTTCATATATTAATGCCCGGCTTCGTGGGTCGAGCCACACGTTAGTCATCACGTATTTTTGCGCGCCGAAATCCTGCCTGTTCAAACCACTTATCACAGATACTGATTTGAAGCAGGTTTGTTACGGATTTTTTTTTTCATCTCTTGAAACATGATTTTTACCCTCACCCAATATGTTAGGTCATGCAACCATACCCCGTAATTTCGTCATCATATATATTTTTCCTGTATTTCTTACTGACCACAAATTTTTGCCCTTGCCTAATATATATAGTAAAACACGCAACTGTACCATTAAATTGCATCATCATGCGCCTAACATGCATTTTTTTTTCTTCGCATACTTACATGCATTCTTTTACCATTCGCATATTTACGCTTACGGTACCATGCAAATGCCTTCAGTTGGTAACAACTCTCATCCTGATGTAAAAACAAAATCGTTTTACATCATAACATACAACCAGTGGCCTGATACCACCGTTAACAGAAAACCTGTTTTGAGTAATGTAACCTTGGTTGTCATTGCGCATGATTTAATTTTTCCCTTATTACTTCTTCCTCTGAAAAATACATACAAACGTTCGCGCAACCTGCACTGCGTATGAGACTTATACAAAAGACAAATGACCAACACTACTGCGGAGTTTTTTTTTTTTCATCACAATTGCTTTGTACAAATACATGCATACACATATACGTGTGTATTATCTCTCTCGCGACAACAATAACCAGGGATGAAAGATGGAATGAAAAATGAGGAAAATTTTTTTTATGAATGAAATGCATTCTTATTAGAAGAATGATGAAATTTTGGCAGTTGATTTTTAGCAGTTGAACGTGGCAGTCGAAAGTCGGGTTGCAAAAGTGTACAAAGGATAATAAAGTAAAAATCTTAATAAAATTTGTTTTTTTTTTGAAAATTAAAAATAAAGTAAAAATCTTAATAAAATTTGTTTTTTTTGAAAATTAAAAAAAAAGGAAAATTGCATTTCGTTGTAAAACTGTACGTTATAAGAAAAAAAAATATTGAGAAAAATTAAATGTGTGTATGGAAAATAATATTTTAATGGAAGAATAAAAAAGCTATGCAGAGAAATAAAATAAATTTGGTATAAAAATTACACAAAAACTGTTGATAATGTTAACTGGAAAAAAAGGGGTAATATTTCCTTAAAAAATTAGAAAAAAAATAAACAAAATCAAAAGTATCAATATTATGAAACAATGACTACGCCAGCTATATTAAGTAAATTTGTGTATTACTGTTAAGCTCCTTAAAGTAGGTTCAATTTTATTTAAAATAAAAATTTCCTGAATCGCTTGCTACAAGACAAGAAGTTAATTAAAAGCGACAGAACACTTGCTACCAAGATAGCAACTAAATGTGCGGAAACAACCATTTCTTTTAAAGTGATTTTATCAGAATTAAAAGACGTTAAAAGGCTAAACCAAGCCTTGCTTGACAATAAGAACCACCAAGTGTTATTAACATTCATACTCCGTCGATATCGCTTCCTAAATTGAGGAAGTTTTGTGCTAAAGTCATCACGTTTGATTGTAACGTCGAGAACGTTTACACGTCACCCGGCTGTTCCCATTCCAGGAGCATTCATTCAAATAATGTTATGTGTCCAGCAGAAATTACAACAACTATAGTACAAACCGCAATAACGATAGCTACAACAACGACCCAACAAACAAAGCTAAAGTTTTTTCTGTTTCATCTGCAACAGTTATGGATTAAAATTATATTTCAAATAACCACCACCAAACGGAAGACTTTTGTAATATTAAGTTATATAAGAAAATAATGTAATGAAAATAAGCTGTAAGTAACAAAACTTGAAATTAATATTTTTAAAATTGTACAAAAACAAACTTCTAATCAAATTGTAAAAATAAATTGGCGAATAGACATCGTAATTCGCAGAGAACAGAGTAATACTCACAAATTTAAATGTGCACATTAAACCTTAAGACTTAGCTTTTAAAACAATCTTACCAATTGAAATTTGCAAATCAAATTTAGATTTTAAATTTTGCTTAAGTTTTTTTTTATTTTTTTTTCCACCAGTTTTATTAACTTATAATTCAACTTATGAATTAGATTATGAATTTTGTCATGAAATAAAACCTGCGAATGAAATCTGCAAATGAACCTTTTGAGAAACTTATAAGCTAAATCTTAAGGCTAAAATAATATATATATTTATAGACCCAAACAATTATTTAACAAACTAAATGTAAAAATAATTTATAACCAAATAAAACAAAATACCTTATACTGAAAATTTAAATAAAGGAAATGATGTTTACTACATTGAATTTTTTCTGTAAACCAATAATGAATACTTAAATTTTTTTTATTAAGGATGCTAAGAAGAAACTCGCGGGGTAATATAATGTGACGATTGTTTTGTAAACGGGACAGGTTAGGGAATTTAGGGTATTTCACCTGTCGTAGGTTGGGGAATGGGACAATTGTACCCCTATATGGCTTAACATCGTGCCATATTATCGCCTAGGCGATACTAAATAGAGTCATTTCACCTTCCTTTCCTTTTGGTGTTACAAATAATTTCTTTTCTGTGATTTTTCTTATGATATTTTTAAACATACTTCCAGGGGTGTGAAGTATGGATATGCTTACGTGCCAAAACCCTGGTTGAGATTAATTTTGCTTACTGAGCTAGCGGGCCAACTTTTATACCCCCTTAACCGGTCTTGGATCGTTATGTAATTTTTTTTCTAAAAAAAGTTTTGTAACGGCGCGTAACAAAGTTGGAATTTTTAGATACATAGTTTGATAAAGTTTAGTAAATACGTTTTAATTGTCATAAGAACGAAACCTATGTGAGTTGTGAGAATCGGTCAATAATATCACAAAGTCCCCATGCAAACTTCTTTTTTTAGGTTCATAAACCATTTAATCATGTTCGTACTAAGATTAAATTTGGCCCAAAATATCTTACTGCAAATTAAATATGGTTGAATCGGTTCAGATTTAAACAAACAGCATTCAAATATCAATCCCTAGAATATACAAGCTATTTTATCCATTAAATGTTAAAATAATTTAAAATTTAGCAACCTTTCCTTAATTCCCTTTAAGACAAAATATCTCATATATTCGGTGTATCTAGATAATATTGAAAACAAATAACTCGTATGTGAATCTAAACCTCATAATATGACTTTATTCTGGTCAGCCCAGAATAAAGTTTATTTTAATGGAAATATTAAATTGTGATATATTTTGCTTTTGGATAAGCCATATTTTGTTTTTTGGCCATATTTTTTTTTTTTGATTTTTAGTGCATTTCTTCAAATTATTAACATGTAAACTTGGTTGCATTAATTGCTTGCTGTGTTGTTGTCAAATAGTACTGAGGCAATTAAACGAATGAAATTTAGGTGTAATTTTGTTTTGGGAGTTTAATTTTTAAGGCAATTTCCCGAATTGGGTAATTAAGCGTATGGCAATTAAACGTGGATTTTTGTTTGAAAAATGGATGAAAAAAACGGGAACTTAAAACTCAAGGTAAATAAGCGTGAAAGGCATTTAATAATAAACCGGGTTATACTGTATTGCAAAGTTGTAAACCATAATACAAAAATTACAACTCAACTGAGTTAAGTTGTGAACCGTAATAGGAGCCTTAAATTATGTATTTAGAAATACAAATGACTTGAGACACATACCTGATTAATCGGGCATGTTCTAGAAATGGAAATGAAGTGGATTTAAAATCGAGCAAATTTTAAAAACGACCCTGTACTGAAAATTCATACAAAGATTCCATTTTATCAATTTCATTTTGTAAGTACCAATTATGTAGCTGTACTAGAACAATTCTTAAAACCAGGAAAAACTACGGCCATTTTGTAAATAATTGAACCTGAAATTGAATCGATATCTAGAACATGCCCCAATAAGGAGGAAATATGTGAAAAACTCAAGATACACACATGGAAAATCTGATACATATTTCTTTCAAGGGGTATTTCGTATTATTGTCTAGTGATGTTACGATGTTGGGCAATCCGCTTTGCGTCGTTTTGATTGCGATTTGCCATGTTTTAAAAATGTGGTTCAATTGAAAATCGTAGCTCAGACGTAGCAGCATCTGTTAATAAGGCAATAAAATGCAAATCTGTATTCAGAAGAAATCTCTAACAACTCGGTAGACCTTAGAAAATTTTGTTAACAAATCGCTAAGACCACTTATTTAAATTGATACCAGTATGGTTGATTTAAATTCATCAGATGAAGATAGCTCAATTTATTCGTATTTATTTCTTTGGCCAATTGATTATTAATTTTCAGTTTATTTTTCTTTATAAGCTAATAAGATGTTGATGTAAATAAAAAAAATTTATTACATTTCACCCGACGTTTCGTCACTTTTTTGGTGACTTTTTCAAGGGACGTCTATTTAAATAAAAATAATAAAAGGACAACATTAATACAAAATATTTTTCACAACAAGCAAAAACAACTTACAAAAAATACATATTATTTTACATTAAAAACATCGACATGTTTTTAATAAAATTTTATTTCACAAACACATTTAACAAAAAACAGTAAAGCACAACTTAATTCCCCCATTGCAGAACTGCATAGGGGGAACTACATTGACTCTTGGAAGAAACGTAAACTAATATGTTCTGCGGCAACGGCACCTAGGATATATGGATTGCCAAAAATCCACAAACCTGGAACACATTTTCGACCTATCGTGTCCTCAATACAAGTCCCTAGCTACAATCTTCCAAAATACGTTGGACAAATACTAAAGCATATCATTTCAGATAAATATAATGTTAAGAATTCTACGCAGGTAAAAACACAATTAGAGACCATGCAGCTCAACGAAAATGAAGTTTTAGTATCTTTTGATGTTATTTCGCTCTTTACAAATATTCCGGTCTATACGGCAATTAAACATAGAACAAAATTAAAGAATTTACAATGATCTCAGCTCTAAATTTCTACAAATCCTCCAATTCTGCTTAACGGACAATAACTACTTCGTGTATGAAGAAAAGGTCTATAACCAGATCTTCGGCATGCCAATGGGCAATCCTCTTTCGCCTACTATAGCAGATATAGTACTTGACACCTTACTTGACGATGCAATCACGGAACTTAGAAATAAAAATATTCACATAAAATACATAATCAAGTATGTAGACGACATATTAGCCATAATTAACATTAAGGGCAAATATATTATTCTGAACACTACCAATAGTCACCACCCCAAAATTAAATTAACAGTAGAACTTGAGAAAAATGGTGAAATTGCGTACCTTGATACCAGACTACGTAGAGAGCAAGATGTGATTAAGTTTGACTGATACGCTAAGGAAACTTCATCTGGCAGAATAATGAAGTACAACGCGACACAACCCAAAAACCAGATAATCAATACAGCAAAGTATCAAGAGTATTTAATATAAGCGACCCGCAATATCACACCAAAAATATCGACAAAATTTCAGAAATATTAATCAGCAATAGTTTCCCTAAAAAAATAATAAAAACGCTTATCAACGATACACAAAAACATGTACAATACAAAAACATCAATAATGATGACAACCCTAAAAAAGAGAGGTTCTGTAATACCCTTTGTACACTTGCATACATATCGGAGGAACGCATGAAAGATGTTGAAAATGTGACATACGCGTTCACACTTGAAACATATAACATCTAGGTACTATCAATAAAAAAATGTCACCATTTCTGAAAAAACAACTTTTATTTTTTTCAAATACTTTTTTCACATAAAGTGCCAAAATTTTAGAATTCATTTAATTTTATAATATAACAAAAATTAAGCAAAGGAAAAAGAAGAGGGACATCACATCGTTAAATCAACTTCTCTCCTCATAAGGACTCAAAATGTATATACTTTATAGGGTCTAAGATCAAAATTGTAAAAACTACAAACGGAATGACAAACTTATATATACCCTTTTCCACCTGTGGTGAAGGGTATTATAATTAATTTGTGATTAATATTGTTTTTTGTAGACAATAATGCCACAATAGTTGTGAATTTTGCTATCATGCCGCTGTTAGCAAATTTTTGCGAATTTCCGAATTTTTTAATGAATTTTATGGCTTGTTTGAAATATTTTTAACCCATTTAGCGATTTCAAATAAATTTTAGTGTTTTCTTAAAAGTTTGCAATTTTTCGCGAATTTTAGCCATGTTCGCGATAGAAGTGATTTTTTCCTGTGATTCTTTACACCTTTCACGAGTTTTAATAAATATTAGACTTTGCTATGATGCTGCGGTTAGAAAATTAGCGATCTTTAGTTCAACTACAGTTTTTTCGAACAAAAACTGGAAATACACAAGTTTGTGAATTATTCGGGTTAAAAATCCTGCTAGCACACCTGCATGCCTTTCCCCTTACAATTATGTGTAACTAACGGAGGGATGTGCAGGAAAGCTCCTAAATCCATAGTGGCACGGGTCCCCATGACGCCCGTGATCGACGCGCAGATCAGGCGAAAAACCTTATCGAGTATCACTCTAGGCTTGACCTGTTTGCTTTGAGCCTTAGTCCACCATGCTAGGGCGGCATAGGTCAAGATTGGTCTAATTATCGTAACAAAAGACCAGTAGATTATTCTAGGCTTCAGCCCCATGTTTTCCCAAAGAGTCTTTGGCAGGCATATATTACTCTTGTGGCCCTTCTGGTGCCATGGGATAACTGAGCGCTACAGTTAAGAGTTTTATCCAGAATGACCTGCAAGTACTTTACCTCGTTGAAGAATGCGATAACCGTACCGTTCATTGCCGGTTCTTTAAGTCTCAGAACCCTTCTCTGGTGAATGGTTCTAAGAGTAGTTTTCGCGGGGAACTCTTTCAATTTAACCAAAACGTTAAAAAATAACACTTGCAAGGTCAGCAAATGGAGATTTCCATATTATTTTTCTCAATGAATTCATTTTAGTCTAAAGTTACAAAAATTGCATTGATTTTTTCAGGACGCAAAAGAAAAGTATTTCTTTCGCTTAACAATACATCAAGACAATAAATATGGGAAAAATATACAACTAACGACTCCATGGTAGGTATTAAAACTATTTTTGTTTCCAATTGAAAAAATATGCTATTTATATTTTAAATAAGTATTAAGCTTTGTTCACAATAGGCAGCAACATTTTCACTGGTGTTCATAATAGAGAAACAATTCTTTTCGCGACCACACACATTTTAAATAAATTTCTCCCAGAACAAAAATACGTATTTATTAATTCTAGTGTTCGCGTAATGGTCAAAATTCGACCATACATTTTTATGTACATATGAAGAAAAAATAGTACCCCTACAAGAAATGAATGAGCGAATCATAATTTTCTTAACGCTAACGTGAAAAATATGATGATTCGCTCATTAATTTCTTGTAGGGACATCTAAGTATGTATATGGGCATTTCCAGCGAAAAGTCTACTTTTTGTAACGTAACGCAAGCAAGCAAATAACATTTTTTCTCAAAATATTTTATATGTAAAATTTACTCTTTTATACTTTGATGCAAAGCGCAACTAGCTCTACATTTTGTAACAAAAAGGATAACATTTGAACAACTTGTGCCCGAAATACAAGGTTATTTGCTTGCTGGCGTTACGTTACAAAAAGTAGACTTTTCGCTGGAAATGCCCATATACGAATTTATATGTATCGAGCATTTAATTTTTCCGTCTTAGTGGATCGATTTGGCGAAGTTCATATTTTATCTTCCACCTGAGTTAACTTAATTTTGTAAGTTCAATATATAAAATTTTATTTACAGCCCAATTATGAATAAAAATTCCCCGGGAGTTTGCTCCCTTCTCCCATTTTTCCTATGTTAATTCAATTGTAAAAATGGGAAAAGGTAAAAAACTCCCGGGGAGTTTTTAATCATAATTGGGCTGTTAGTTCTTAAAAAACTTACAATGGTCGTCGTTTTTTAAATAAGATTTCTTTAATAAAAGAATTTTATGACAAATATTATAAAAATATTTCTCTATTAAACAGAATTTTTTAACAAAAATTAGATTAAAAGTGTATTTAAAACAACGTCAAAATTCTTGCGTGTTACGTCTTCGATTAAAGGAAAATATATGATTACTTTGGGTAGAAAGAAGATAAAAGAAAAAACGAAATTTTTTCTCCCATTGTGGTCTTTAAACTTGATTTAGACATTTTATTGAAAATTCATAAAGCTTTTAATTTTTGTTTGTATATATTATAGCCGCAATTTTTATTTAAATTAATATTTATTTTTTTTTTTTTTTTTTTTTTTTGTTTTTTATGTAAAATGTTTGAAATATAATAAATAATATTTAAGAAGATCTAAATCTTCTATTTGTTTCTTTTTTAATGATATATGTTAAATCATTTATGGTGTTTTAAATTGTTTTTTGTTGTATTTGTTTCTGTTTAATAATAAATTGCATACAAATATTTTTATTTAATATATATTTCTAAAAATTAATGTTTCAAAACTTTTATTTATTTTTTTTTTTTAAACGAAAACTGTTTATATTTTTTTTTTCAAGTCGTTGTTAAAAAAAAACTATTGATGTGTGGAAGGTACTGATCCAAATAAAAAGAAAAACTATTTTTTTTTTTTTTTTTTTTGGAAAATTTTAATAAAAAAAATTATAAGTTTGCGGAATTAAATATGTATTCTCAATCGAGAGATTTTCTTAAAAAACAAAATCGGCAGGAAATTTTTTAATACTAAGCTTTAATAAAACTGCAATTTTGCAAAAATAACTTTGTTTATAAAATTTTAATATAAATTTAAAGTTTGAATCAGTTCCTTTCAATTAAAATATGTGTTGTGTTTAAATAACGTGAAAAAAGGGTCTAAATTATTAATCATTAAAAAAAAATTAAAAAAAAAAAAATCAATTTTTTCATTGGATAAAAATATTTTTTTTAAATAAAAACATAAAATTATATTAACATTTTCTTTTTTTGCTTTCTTTTAAAAGGAATACTAAGTTCAATAATTTAAAAATGAAACTATACATACAATTATTTAAATTTATTATTATTTAAATAGTCAACACAATCCCTAATATACTTTTTTGCAGTAAAACGATAACGAAAGAAAAGTAAGTAATAAGCAAGTTTAAATGTATCAGTTTTGAAAAGATAGAGTGTAAAAACTTTACATGATAACAAGTACACTTGTCAAGTGTTATTTTTTAATAAAAACTTTCCATTCGTTATTAAAAAAGCCAAGAGATATTTTTTAAGAGTGAAAACATTGGCCTTTGAAATGACATTTGTAATTTTCAAGATTTTGATTTGAATTTTGTTTTGGAATGCGTACATAAATGCACAAATTATTTTAATTGTTAGACAAGTTTAAATAGTAAGTAAAGAGTAATTCACAAAAAAAGCAACAACTTTTGTTTTTCTACAATATTTCAAACAGCAAAGTAACTAAAGTTTTTTTTTTTTAAATTGAATCCACTTGAGGCCGTTATACACTATCCCACAAAGTCTTTAGTAATTTACGAAAATGCAACCCTGTCCTGATAAGTTGTTATTGTTTTAGATCAGGGAAGCATTTTTGAAAAATGCGTAAGACTTTGTGGGATAGTGTGTAACGGCCTTTAGCAACAATTTGTATGAAATTGTAAATGACGCTTATGATAGCTTTTTAAAGTTTTGAATGAAAATTTTAACAATATGTATTAAAAATAATCTTGAATTCATAAAATTGTTTGGGGCAAAATATTCAAATGTTGCTTTCATTGTCAATTTACTTTATTTAGTGTTTAAAGATTGTGTTTGATAATATTTTTTTTTTTATATTAAAAAATGTTTTTTTTATTTTAAATATAAGAAAAATAAAAAATAAAAATAATATTTAAGTTTTTTTTTTTTTATAAAAAAGTACAAATTAAATACTTAAATATATGTATATGGTATAGTATATGTATAAAATAATTTTAGAAATATTAAAAAAGAAATTATTTTTTTAATTTTGTAATTCGTTTTGTCTTGATAATTTTACAAATTAAAAGTGTTTTTATGAATTACTTTGTAAGTTGCCCTATTTTTTTTTTACGAATTTCATTGTTTTTTCTTTCTTTATATGAGATATTTTAATAAATTACAAATTAAAAATAAAATAATCGAAATATAATTATTTTTAACAGTTTGTTAATTATAAAAAAAAAAAATAAATACTACAGGATTTCCTGCTTCAACACAAAGACAAAAACATGTTAGCAGCTCTGAACCAACGTATACAAAATGTAAACGTTGACAAATGCACTTACTAATTTAAAAGAATTTTTTTTCAAACTAAAAAAACTATTCAGCTGCTATATTCATTGATGTCATCATTACCCATAGTCCAATAATGGTCAAGAATATCTTCGCTGGTAAAACGTACATCTGGATCGGATTGTAACATATTGGCTATAAGATCACGCACACCATTGCCAATGCCCGACCAATAGGGATCGGGAAATTCATAGACACCCGATATAATGGCATCAAACAATGGTTCCTGTTGATTGTCGGGTGAAACAAAGGGGGGGAAACCACAAAGCAATATATATAAAATAATACCGGCTGCCCAAACATCAATCTATTACAAAAAAAATAATTAAAAATAAAAATAGAAAAATTATGTTAATTATCGTTTTAATTTTTTATTCTATAATGGTCTTAAATTTAACTCAATTCCGTTAAAACTAAAAATTGAAAATAATTTTCATGTCTTTAAGCGTAAAATTATAACATATGTTAGAGAAAAATTTTAAATTTCGTATGCAAATTGTAAAAAATTGTAATTCTAAACTTAATTGTTTTTTTTAAATAGCGAATTTTGCTAAATAAATAAATAATACTAATACTATACAAAAGTTAAATAAGTTTTTCTTTTTAAAAAATACCTTTAAACCATATCCGGTTTCCATTAAAATCTCTGGAGCCACATATGTTGGCGTACCACAGACAGCAAATAGGGGCTCATTAACTTCGCAAGCCAAACCAAAGTCAGCTAATTTTAATTCGACGACATTTCCTTTGTCATCCAATTCAACCTGTTTATTTTTTTAAAATTTTTAATTAACATAAATTAAATTTTTTTTTTTTTTAATTTAAACATACCAATAAATTTTCTGGTTTAATATCGCGATGTACAATACTCATGGAATGTAAATAAGCCATAGCCGAAGCTAAATGTTTAATCATAATACGCGATTGGTCTTCTGAGAAACGTGTTACTCGTGTAATAGCATCGAATAAATCACCACCTTCAAGTTAAAAAAAAAAAATAGACATTTGAAGCAAATTGATTTGAATGATTCCTTTTAAAAAAAATGTATTTAAAAAGAAATTGCCATAAGGAGAGCCTATCTATTTTGGGGTCAGGGGCCAATTGTTGAATATATTTGATATATATAACTATGTTAATGTAATTATAATTATTTGATTACGTTTTATTCAGAATTTATTCCTTGAAATGTAAATTTAATGGCCTAGTTAGGCTTTATTAATAACATGGGCACATAGCGTTTTAACATAATTCGGGTACGCAATCGTGCTAACCGTTTTTTTAGGTTAGCTCTTGTTTTTGAAATATAACGTTATTTCGAAAATGAAGGAGGTTGCACAACATATATTCGCGTAACTTAAAAACGGTTTAGTTTATTAAAATTACTAAAAAAAACCCGAAATTCTGCAATAAAATTTCTTTTAAGAAAGGTAAAACTTTTTTCTAATATGCGCAGTCGTTTTAGAACCAGAATTTTTTTTTATCAAAATTTCGAAATTTTTGTTTTTCAAAAATTCATAAAAAATTAGAACATATAGTTCTACTTCTAATTTTTACCAGACGTATGAAAAACGAAATTACAAACAAAACAAGCCATAAAAGATTAAAATCTGTTACCAACTTTTGTTTTTATTCACAAAATTTAAGAACTTCATAAAACGCAATATTTGTATGGGAGCCCCCCTAAGAAGTGGAGATAAGGGGCAAGTATGTCTCAAAAAAATGTTAAGGACAAAAAACTAACTGAGGTCGGTTATACATTTTATCCCACTAGGGGCGACTCCTGGGCATTTATGGGGCTTTTTCTTCAATATATCTCTAGACTGCATTGAACATTTTGTATGAGAGCCCCCTTAAGGAATGGAGATAGCGGGTAGGTATGTTAGAAATAAATGATTTAGATGAAAAATAAAGTGGGGTTTAAAAAACAAAAATTTGGAAATTTTGATAACAAAATTATTTTTTAAAAAAAAAAAAAAAAATTGACGTGCCCAGCTTGTTTAAAAATAACGTGTCAAGAGAAAGAAAAACTTGTTATTTCGATTTTTATTGTTAAACCTAGCTTAGTGCGCTTCGTTACCCCCATTTAAATAAAATAAGTAAAATGTTTTTAATACAGATCTCATTTCATAAAAATGATAATTGCGCCATATTATGGCAACTTTTAAAGTAACTATTTTTAAGAGTTATAGAAATTTATATTTAGATATGATCTTGAAATAGAATTTGAGTTAAATTGAATTTGAAGAAATTTTCGAAACGATCCTGTTTTGAAGGTTCATAAAAATATTTCGTTTTATAAAAAAAAATTAACAGAAATTTGCTTCTATTTCAATTTTACTTGATTTCGATTCAAGAGTGACCCCTACAAGAAGTGAATGAGCGAGTAGTCAGTTTTTTCACGTTGGTCTTAAGAAAATGATAGAAAGAAATGACAGAAAACTTGATTTCGGTCATTTCATTCTATCATTTTATTAACACCAACGTGAAAAAAGTGACAACTCGCTTATTCTCTTCTTGTAGGGACCGGTTGTATTTGTATTGGAGATACCACACCCACTTCTAAAATTCAGCCAAATTTGTTGACAGTTCGTCAGCTCATTATTGGTATGACCTACCGACCATTTTTTAAAAATATTGAGTTAGGTAAGGGGTATATATATTTTAAATACCCCCTTTCTGAATCCAAAACCGGTTTCAACAAATTTTTTTTGGTTTCTGAGAAAATAATTAATTTCGCTCCATATCAACTATTTTAAAGTTTATTAAGTATTGTTTTGCTCTACACGCCACTATTTGGCGAATGCAGAAAATTCCAGATACAAAAACGTACAAAATAAATTTAACTCTTGCTTTGCTTCATTACTGTAAGAAAAAAAAATAATTAAAGCGAAATCAAAACAAAATGACAAAATTTCAATCCTGCTTCGCTTCATTGCCGTAATAAAAAAAATAGTTAAAGCAAAAGCAACATAAAGTTTCAAAAAATCAATACACAGCAGTAAGAAAAGTTGCGTATGCGGCATAAAACAATAATTTTCACTTTCAATAAAATGCTATTAACTTCTAAGTTCGTTAATGAACGTTCAAAAAAATGTTAATTTTTCCTCAAAACATATGCCAGAAGCAGTAGTGAAAATACAGAAAAATTCTATCGGGTATATTTTCAGAAAATTTCATGTAAACCATAGTATAATAAGTACCAGGTATGTTCATTAGGGAGAGTTGTCATCATTTACCCATGTAATGTTAAATTAATTTATTTGATTTTTGACGCATGTTTAAATTTTTTTTCCAAATTTTCTTTTGTTTGACGTAATATAGGTTTTGAAATTGAGAACAAAATTTCTAATGACTATACCTTGTAGTTATTCTACCATGATGTAAACTTTCATTGCTGTTTTTCTCTACCAAGACTTTTTGGCATATGCGCCATACCAATAATAAGCTGACGAAATGTGTATTGAGAACAATTCTATTTGTGCAATTTTACACTCAACGTTCTTTTCTTCAGGTAAACATATTTCTATTTTTGTGGGCCTCCCACTTTTTGAACACTTTTACACTCACATCGAAGCTATTTGTAACAAATTTGGAAGCTTGTACTGCTCCAAATTGTAAAAATTCTTATTCTTATTGTCTTTGAATAAAAGGTGCCACTTAAAGTTTGAAAAAATACATATCCTTTAACCTACCGGAGGTGCGTAGTAAAAGTGCACTAAACTTTATTGCGACCGGTTTGGCCACGCATAACATACGAACACACATATATTCATTACTATATACCTATTGTATTTATATTTTTTCTTTATATGACCATATTTCAGTGTTGCCACCAAAGAAATGGTAAACTACACATGGAGCATGCCAAAATTACACATAAAAATACGATTTACACATGCTATCTTTTTACTCATGCCACAGAAACAAATTTCGATTAAAAGTGGAATTTAAACCGTATTTGTCTTCTTCAGAAAACGTAAACCAATTTGAATTTTCTAAGTGGAATTAATATTTTAAGCAGCATATGCATATACTAAAAAACTTAATATTCTACCTTTTTATTTCGTTCAAACCACTAAAAATGTATGGATTTTTTTTTTTTTTTGTTAAGCTCTTTTGCATTTTAGGTGACGATATGTAACATACATTTCATTTGGGTATGATAAATCTGATGCATCCCTCAAATGTCGTCGAAAATATTTTTGGAACTCCTTAAGTTTTATCTGCCGAGCATTACTTCTAATAAAACAAGATTTAATATTACAAAGTAAATCTTCCAAATATGTTGGAAGTTTCAGACAGGCCTTCGACGCTACCAAATGTATTAGGTGGCACGAGCATTTTATCAAAATAAAAACTGGCTTTTCGTCTTTTAGCAACTTAACTTCTGAATTATACTGTCCAAACATAACATTAGGTGTATCTGATGCAAATCCAGCTAGATTTTCAAAAGGAATCCCTTTTTTATAATTGTGCTTTTAAGAAGCTCAAACATTGCTTTTGCAGTCGATGATCCACCCTCTTTGAAATAAAAAAAATGAATAATGTACCCAGGATGTTTCGTCGTTAAAATAAATTGTGGCAAAAGCTATCTAAATGCCTAATGGTTAGTAGGGAATGATGCAACCATTTTTAGTTCAGCTCTTTGAACGCTTCCATCCTTTTAAATAAATTTTTAAGTTTTGCTAAGAATAATAAACTTTTTTACTTCTTGTGAACAAATAATAACAAAAATCAGTGCTACAAAACGTTAAAATATTAATTACACATGCAGTCTATTACACATGGGCTGCACATGAAGAAAAATATTACACATAATATGTGTAATTACACGTGAGGTGGCAACACTGCCATATTTCGAAAACTAATCGAATTCGTGTTCAACATTGCAATTTGCAATGCAATAAAATACATACCTATAAGCAGTGATGCCAATAGTAGGGAATTTTCCCTTTTTGTAGGGATTTTTTCGAAAAATTGCAATCGTAGGGAAAAAAGGACAGATTTTTTATTTTAAGGCAAATGTAGGGAATTTTCAAAATATTAACTCATATTCAATATATTGCCTAAAAATACGTAAATATTCGTCTTATTTAGTCCTAACAGCCTCGTTGCCCCTTAGATTTGCTATTTGCATCCACACTTACATTCGCTGAAATATTTTCAAATATTAAAAGCGAATATTTAATGAATGAAATTTCTACATAGAAATTAATTTGTAAAAAACAATCGCACCTTCGAAACTAAGAGAAATTAAACAATTCAATTTCGAATTTAATGAAAACTTTTAAGAATAAGGAAAGATATTTTAAGTATTAATAAATTTTTGAGCTTAAGGTCTTTTTTTTAAAACTTTAGTTCAGGGAAACTAAAGGAAATGTTTTTAGATACTTATATTAAAAAAAATATTTAAATAAGTATTTTTGAATAATATTAAGCTAATTGAAAAGGATATAATTTTTTTTTGTATTTTTTGTTTGTTTTCTATGTGCGTAGAAGCAAAATTAAAAAATAAATATAAACCTAGATAAAAGCTTTTTTGGACTTAGAGCTTTGTCTTGTGATAATAGGACTAAGCGCTTTTGCTCATCCCTACAAAACAACAATAAAAAAGATAACTTATTTAATTAGTATTGTGGTTATTTCTGTTGAACTATTTATGGTTTTTAATCCAAATTTTTAATATTTTTAATTAGGCTTAAGTTCATTAAATTTAATTTTCATTAAATTATTTCCATGAAGATAGGAGTTTTACAACATGAAAATTAATTAAAATTGTTATTGATAATCTTTCATTTTTGACCGTGGCCGGGATTCGAACCGCGGCCGGCAGGTTACCATGACATGTTTCGATCGCAACCACTCGATTTCCTCAGATGGATTTGCCGTTTTACACTCGCAGCCATCGACGACTGCTGACGTCAATAGTCAAACATCAATCCTTAAACCAAATTGTATTTTAACCTGCCGGCCGCGGTTCGAATCCCGGCCACGGTTAAAAATGAAAGATTATCATTTTAATTAATTTTCATGTTGTAAAATTCCTTTCTTCATGGAAATAATTTAATGAAAATTAAATTTAATGAACTTAAGCCTAATTAAAAATATTAAAAATTTGGATAACTTATTTATTTATTATCCTAAATTAATACAATAATTCAAGATAACTAGAAAAGCTATGACTACATAGGTCCTAAGCTTAGTCTGTTCTTATGATTAAAATTAATAAGTTACAATTGTGTTAGTAGTGTTAAAAATTCCCTTACATTCTATAAATCTTTAATTATCTTTGATATTTTTAAAAATTTGGTTACCGCTTGTATATTTTCCCGTGATGGGTAGGAAAGATAAGTAATTGGATCATGATTGAAGATTAGATTTCGAATCGCGTTATGTTTTGAGCAATATTTTATTATGTGTTCTACCAAAATGGGTTTTTTTTTCTTCGTAATCAATATATTTTTACTTATTGCACATTACTGCATTAAAATCTCAATTTTTTAAAAAAGTGGACTTAGAGCCTGTTGCTAAAACAATTAATTTTAAGCGTAGGGAAAAAAGGAGACGTAGGGATTTAGGTAGATTTATAAAAAATTATATATTTTTTTTAATATTAGATATGTACTTTGAGATAACAAAATAATAAAAATTTATATAAAACGTTAACAAAATTTTCTTTTGTTTTAAAAATCAAACAAGTAAAAACTTATTTTCCCTAACAATTAAGTAGATTTTCCAACTTACCACTAACATATTCAAGCACCAAATACATATTCGCCTGCTGATCCACATCCAGTATTAATGAAATAATATGGGGATGTGATAATTTTTTCATAACACGTACCTCATCATCAATATAATGTTCTTTACCTTTGCATTTACTTTTATCTATTATTTTTAAAGCAAAAGGCAAACCATTTTGTCTATCTTTGCATTTAAGGACGATGGCAAAATTGCCATCTCCTATTATTTGCCCTAGAACATAACGTTCTCTTATGATAGCAGGTAGTTCGTTTGCATTAATACCGCTATCATTGAGTAGTTTCTCTTCATCGATAGCTGAAGAGTCATAGGTTTTCTTACTTTTTACGGGCATTTTAGGCTTAGGACCCTTGCAAATCGTACCAGCAGTACGTAAATTCTTACGTATATTCTGCAAAGATTTCTGCTCGTCAGCCTCCAAACGGAAATCATCGGGATTATTGACACGTTCAGTGCCATAGGCAAAGAACACATCATCAGGACCAAAAAAGTCAGCCAACTGCGTAACTGGAGTGCCGGATAAGGTAAAAACTTTGCGTACATAACCAGTGTCCAATTTGACCTTTTGCGTTATAGCGGTTAAAACATGATCAAAACTGGGGCTGTTGCGTTTATTCAACAGCAACCGCATAAGTTTGCGGGGTTTTGTACCGTTACGTATTAAAGTAACAATGCGTGGATGTACAACACTATCACGTTCACTTAATTTCACTAAAACCGGACTTCCATTAGTATTACCAGGTATGGCATTGTTTGAAGATGGACCATTGCCAATATTTGGATTACTTGTGGAACCGTTCTTTAAAGGCGATGAAGGTCTATAGTGTTTGGACAATCGATTAGAGGTCTTGCTTGATACCGACAAATTAGTAAGCGGTTGAGAGGTTGTATTATATTCAACTTTTTTGAAATTTTCATTATTACAGGAACACACATAACTTTGACCATCCTCTAGCTCTTCCAAATTTGTAATCTATCAAAAAAAAAAAAAAAAAAATAGAAAACATTTCGATTCTAGAAAATATTGTTATTAAAATTATTTTAATTTCGAACCTTTTTGCCACACATGGTATAAATGGTACGAACAGCACCTGGAATTTTAACATTTTCTTCTAAAAGTCTTGTAAGATCTTCAAATAAACTTTCAAATGATCTAAAATTTAAGAAAAAAAGGTAATTAGACATTATTTAATTTTTTTGTAAACAAATATGAATACCTATAACGTTCATTTGAAACTGGAATGGTTATGCCTGGATAAAATCGATCACCATTGCGATAAAATTTTATTCGTCGCGCTTTTCGTGTCGGTGTTCGACTTGAGGAAATTCTTTTTTTTATATTAACCGCAACAACTGCAGTACTAACTAAAGCATTTGTGTTTAAGCCATTTGCCGATTGACTGCCATTTGATAGGTTTGTCGAGTCGTTGTTTTCTTTAAGTCCCTCCCCCAAACCCGCACAAGCATTTGTCGATGTTGCCAGACCTTGTGTGGATGCTGAAGAGGCACCACTTAATGAACCATTTGATTTACAATTTAATTCGGCACCTAAACTAATACTGCCACTATTCATCGAACTGTTCAAGTCCAAATCTTGCAATTCTTTTTCAATTTCTGAATTTGAACTGGCCGGACTGTTGCTGCGACTTGATTGCTGTTGATTTGAAGTCGAAAGACTGTTATTAAATTGTATCGTTGCTTGCTGAAGATGTGTTAATGTTGCTGCTGATGGTGATGGCGTAGATGATGTTTTGTTGTTGAGTGTTTGAGAATTTGTGGCAGATAACGGTGATATCAGAGCATTGTTTAAATGATTATTAACTGTTTGAATCTCCATTCTATAATAAATAAAATAAGTAAAAGTAACGTTTGAGTATTAAAGGCATTTAAACTTTAATTTCCTCTTAACAATAATTCTTATTTGCAATATTTAAAAAAAAAAAAAAAAAAAAATAATACATAATAATAATTACTTGGCAAAAGCCAGTGTTAAATTTTTAGACAAATAGCACATTTGCACAAAAAATAAAAGTGGTATTATGCTCACGATTTATCCTATCCATCGTGATTACTAGAGATGCGATTTCCATGCAAATGCATGTTTTTTGTCGATAGTCTAAGATCGATGTCGACTTCGTTAATTTTTTATATTAAAAAAAAAGTTTATCAAAAAATTTCATAATCGTATAAAACACAAGATTTTGACAAAAGATCCTTAAATTTTTAACCGATGCAGCAGCTAACATGGTTAAGGCTGCCAATTTGCCTTAAACAGTTTATCCAAAACTGATACATATTGCATTCTTGGCACATGGGTTACACCGAGTTGCAGAGGAAATTAAAAGAAAATTCGATAATAAACTTTGGACTAAGTTTAAACTTAGTTTAACGTAGTGTGAAATTAAAACTGCCGCAGAAGAGCTTCTGGATGACACTCGTTCCTCAACAAGTCCATACCTCAGAGAAAGAAACGAAAAAGACAGAGTTTTTACTTATTTTAAATCTATTAACTTATATACAGCTGTCATATAATTTCGTATGAAATAAAGACCATTTGCTTTATTTCACGGTTGAAAAAAAATGTTGCCAGAAACATTTCATAATTTTTTCACAAATTGAACAGAGTACAACTCTATCAACATTTTTTCGTAGATATTCCGTACAAGTTTTTATCATATGCGTTTTGACAGCATTTCACGTGAAATTTGGAACAGAGGAACAGGCCTTACTCAGAAACTTTTTGACCGATGTTGTTGAAAATTTGTGTCCAAACTACTATCCATTAGAACGTTCATCCAAATCGGAAGACATCGATTTTAAAAATTGGGTCACTTGAAACGAAATCCCCCACATGTCTAAATCGCAACCAATTTTAATGCTGATGTCTGTTTTTATAAAGATAAATTAATAATAAATAGATTTCGTGAACTGGCGGTGGAGGGTATCAAAGATTCGGAACAGCCGAATATAACACTCTAACTTGTTGTATGAGGAATTTGCGGCAATCGCCAAACAGTGGCGTGTAAAGCAAAACAATACATGAAAAAACATTAAAAAAGTTGACATGGAGCACAATTAATGCTAAATAACTCAGAAATCATAAAAAATTTCGTTGTATTTGCTCTTTAAAATACAGTTAAACTGACTTAAAAAGGACAGTACTAAATTTACAACACATATTTTAAAACCTTTAGAGGGACCATGTTCCTTGCCTACTAAATAGCTAAAAATTTAAATTTTTATTTATTTACCAACATTTAATACAAAAAATTCGTTATGAGAACAAAATATTTATGTATGTATGTTGCTTCTTAGAATCTGCAATTAAAATCTCAACGTTTTAAAAAACAAACAAAAAATAAAACTTAAGAAAAAGTCGGTCAAGTGATTGCCAAGTTTTTCTTTAAAATTTTAACTGTTAAACATTAACGCGTTTACCACTAATTTTAGCTGCTATGTATGTAGTTTTTTTTTTGTAAGTTAAAATTTTGTGCTATAAAATCTTAAAAATATAATGTACAAATATACATTTACCTTCTGTGACCTTCACTTGTAAACTTTGACTTATAGTAAAATTTTATAATTTGTTTGAAGTTTATTCATTTACGGCCAATTCCACCAAGTTCAGTTATAGCTAACTATAACTTAAACTTGCAGTTAACATTTTGTTTTTGACAGTTATAACTGAACTTGGTAAAATTGGCCGTAAATGAATAAACTTCAAACAAATTATAAAATTTTACAAAATGTTAGCACAAAATGTTGCAATATAAGTTAGACTTACTCAATTTAAACCATGAAAAAATACACTATCGAGCAACGCGTTAAAGTTATTCAGGCTTATTATGAAAATGGGCGTTCAAATCGTGCCCTTCGTGATTTTTTCGGTAAATTGAATCGTCCAAATGTGCGTACAATCGGAAAAATCGTGCCAAAATTTGAGCAAACCGGGTCTGTAGGAGATGTGAAAACACCAGTGCATGCTCGTACAGCTCGTACTGCAGAAAATATTGCTGCTGTTCGCGATAGTGTGGCTGAAGAGCCGTCCACCAGCACTCGTCGTCGTGCCCAACAATTGCATCTTTCACGCTCGTCGTTAATGAACATTATGCATTAAGACTTGCATTTACATGCTTACAAGGTACAATTGACTCAAGAAATAAAGCCTCTTGAATGGTCAGAATGGTGGCAAGAAATGGCAACAGTGGATGATCAATTTACGAAGAAAATCATCTTCAGTGATGAGGCACATTTTCACCTCAGAGGATTCGTCAATAAGCAGAATTGCCGCATTTGGGCGAATGACAATCCAAGAGTGATTGTCGAAAAACCAATGCACCCACAAAGAGTGACTTTTTGGTGCGGTTTATGGGCTGGCGGCATCATCGGGGCGTATTTTTTCCAAAATTAGGCCGGTCAGGCAGTTACTGTGAATGGTGTTTGCTATCGTGAGATGATAACGAACTTTTTATGGCCCGAATTGGAAGATATGGATGTGGACGATATGTGGTTTCAACAGGACGGTGCCACTTGCCACACAGCTAACGAAAAAATGGATTTTTGCGCGAAAAATTCAATGGCCGTGTTATCTCAAGTGGTGGCGATGTCAATTGGCCGCCAAGATAATGAGATTTGACCTTTTGGGTTATTTGAAAGAAAAGGTGTACGTCGATAAGCCAGCAACAATTCAAGAGCCAAAGGATGAGATAATTCGGCACATTAACGGCATAGGACCTCAATTATGCCTCAGCGTCCTCGAAAATTTGGACCATCGGATGAAGGTGTGCCGCCGAGGTCGCGACGGCCATTTTGCCGATATTTATTCCATACGTAATTGAACCATAACCAATATTATCATAATAAAAAGAAATGACAATTATTTCCTAAATAATTTCGCCAGTATTTATAAAAAATTTTTAAATTTAATAAAGGTTTACAAAACAAATGTTGTATGAAAATTCCCCTTAACAAACGTTTGGTAAATTTTATAATCGTTTATAAATACGGGGGTTTGTGTTTTGTTCAAAATCAACACCGGCCCTTAAAATTTAACCATCATTTACAAGTAGAACATTTTCTGGTACTTGCTTTTACTGTTGTTTTTTTTTGAGCGCATGTTGATTTGCTGGAATGTGTTCACGCTCTTATCATTTTTTCACATTAACCTATCGCCGAATGAAACAGTTTTTCTGCACATTTGCAGTCGTTTTCCCATTATCATTTAAAAAATAATTTTTTTTTCTTCCAAAAAAATTCGAAAATTTCTTTCCGAATATTAGTTGTTAAATATAAACAGTGTCGTTTACGCGGTAATACAATGTATTACGACTTCGAGCTTAAAAGAAAAAAATAAAAGTCTGTTACATATAAGTATATTTCATGTTTACACGGATGGTATAAGTAATGGTTTCAGTTTTACAATTTTTACAAAAACAACATGAAAATTTCCTGAGTTGATTTTAGTTGTGTTTTGCAATTGTATAAAAATGCTACCACCTTCAATATACTCTGTTAAAATATACCTCTGGTGTGATGCAAATACAGAAGTTTCTAAAATGGTTTAGAAAAAAAATCATTTACGACCGCTTGTCAGATTTTGTATTCGTATTCTCTCTTACTCAATACATTTTGCTTTTACATGATATGATTTTTCTCTTTCTACATCATGTCGTAATACATTGTATTACCGTGTAAACTAGCCTTAAACGAGCCATGCAAAATTTTAGTTAGGGCTTTTTGCTTTTAATAAGTTATTGCATCTGTACACTGATAGAAAAATTCATCTTCATATTGATGATGCCCTAACATCAGAACTGTGACATCAATGTTACTACAAATGGCATCAATGATGCAAAAAGTAACATCAATCCAATGACTAACGTCTTTGTACAATTTTGTCATTTTTTACGTGTCATCTATTTTATGACTGACATTAATTCGATGCCACATTTTGTATATTATTAACATTATTTTCATGATTACAATGTATTATAAGAAGCAAAAATTCCTATATTCTATTTTTTTAAATTATTTAGTTAAATAAATACATCAAATTTTCAAAGTAGAATGATTACGAAAAACATATGGGGCATGGTGCTGTTGTCTTATTATTGAGAGTTCTGCTGTAAACAAAGGTCGTAATTCAACAAACGTGAAACGAGCACCTGTAACGGGTAAGTAAATAATAATATTCTCACACTTTGACTTAAGTCAATTCCAATGACTTTGACTTAATGACAAACTGTCATTTAAATAATGCTAATGTGTAATTTCTCCGATGTTACTGCGTCATCGCACTGAGGACATGTTCGTCATTACTGTGATGCCGATGTGTCATTCCATTGAAAACATAATTTCATTTTGACCCTGATGACACTTTGGACAAGTGATGTTAAGGTTGACATCACAATGATGAAAAGTGTCATTAGGGTCAAAAGCGAAGACACTTGTCATAGTACTGATGTCAAAATACATCAGCGTTATGACGCCTTTTCTATCAGTGTCGGAAAATTTTTAAATTTTGCGAGATGACATATTTTGACCTAACAGATCAGAATTAATAAAAAAGCTAATTTTTAATTTTTTGTTAGATAGGGCGTTTTGCATTTTCTGTGACGATATACCCTTTCACCCTTTTTTCGGTGATTGATATAAAAATATGAATAATAAATATTTGACATAAACTTAATACAGATAAAAAATCAAATATTCTTAAAGAATTTTAAAATTCTCTTGCAATTCCTAAAACATTACCCTGCTAATCTAATTCTCTTAAAAGCTATAATTATAATAAGAAAAAAATTATCAACAGCCAAGCCCAGTTAGTTAGTAAGTTAGGGTTATACGGCATCTACATAATTAAGTCTATATCAAACTGTCTCATGTTATATATTTTTCTTTTTCCATTTTATTTTACGGTTATACACTTCTTTTTTTAATATAAACTATTAAAAAATTTCCTTTTTCACACTTTATTTGGCTAAGCAAACCACACCTGCTGCCACTAGATTGTCGTCGTCAACAAAATCATCATTTAAATCATTATCGTCATCATCATGATAATAGCGTTTTGCGTGCCCGAAGGAAAGGTTTCTTATAGGAACCAACCGCACTTAAAAAACAAACTGTGTTACAACAAAAATACCAACACACATTGCTTAGTTTCAAATGGTTGAATTAATAAAAAGTTTTTACTAAAAACCTTAGAGGTATTCAAACATATATTATTCATTAGATATTGTGGTAGTTTTTCTTTTTCTTAAACCAACTACTAAAATGGCAAGTGATTTTATGTAGTTGGTAACATTTTTTATTCATTTATTATTTTGGTGGCAGACATTTTGTTTGCTTTGTAGAAAATTGTGATTTGTATCAAGCTAAAAATGAAGCAGCAGGGTGTTTTTTCTTTTCACTTTTTAGGTCATTGAGTGATTTTCTTAAAGTTTGCGTGCTGAATTTACTAACGCTCCTAAATTTTTTTTTAGACTTTTAATATTTGTATATTTTATTTTGTATGTATAAACAAGACTTTAAAGCTTAAGGGAATGGTGCTTATAATTATAATTTTTTATATTTTTTAATTAATTAGAAAATGTAGTATTATAATAATTACGAGTGCAAAAATATTTTTCAAAAAAAAATTGTTTATTTTTGCAAAAATATGAAAAAGTGTTTTGCTATTTACTAAATTAAATTATCTTTTCAATATTGCTTTGTGTACGTTTCCATTTAACATATAGTGTCTTATATAGGCAAATCTTAATACGGTTCACTTTAAAGTATGATTTTATATAAGTATAGGAAGATTCCTTAAACTATAAGAGTATTAACAAGCTTAACCCATTACTAGCCAATCAACTTATAGCGAGTTTTCTCTTTCTCTTCTACAAAATCAAAGCATATTTGTTAATTGGGTTAAACTTGTATTGAGAATATGTTAATAGCAATATACAGTGCAATCTCACTTAACGGACACCTTTCTCAAGTGGACACCCCCTTTGGACGGACACTATCGCCTGGTCCCGGATGCGCTCCACAATAAGAGTATTGAGTTCTTTTAAGAGGGCATTTCAATGGTCTCTTCGGTGTCTGCTCATCAGAGATTCCACTGTAATTGTTTGGAAGTACAAACAAATAAGTACAACTCGTCATGGTGACGCTTTGGAATATTTTCGTTGAAAAAGTAATAAATTTGCAGGTTGTCCGATTTTTAGATTTTAACGAATGTTTTCTTGGCAATACGGCATGGGTTGCATCTTTCTTTTTGAGTTGAAGCTGAAAATCGTAAATGCCGAAAAATCTGGCACCAGGGGAACGCTATTTTGCAGTGAACCGATTATTGCTAAAGGCGCTGCTGCTCCTTAAATACATCCGAAGGTATGTAAGGAGAAATCCTAAGGGTATTTCACATTTTAGTGTAACATCCTCCGGGGAAATCAGGTGTAGTCAATACCTGGAATTTCGTAGAGTTCAAAATTGCCAGAGATACTTCCTGGAACCATGGGAATCAAGGGGCGAGTGTCTAATTCTGCCGACGAATACACTTAATTGGCTGTATGTGGGTTGGTTGTTTTCGCAAATTGGGGCGGTTGGGAAACGGATTGTTTTTTATGCGTTGCTAAGACCACCGTCAGGTACATAAGTCACCATGGCATGCACTCACGTTAATCTTACGCATCATTGCTTCTTAAATAAGGTAAACTGAAATCTGTGTCTTAAATAAAAGGCATTATTTAACTGGGTTGTCAGATTGATTTTTACCTTTTTCGCCAAATTCAATGTCAAAAATCGCCAAAGCCTTTGTTTTTCAGTTTTTGACAATAAAATACATATCTTTAGAATTATTAAAAATATTTTTAATAAATTCTAAAAAATAAATTTGTTCAGTATCGCTAAAATACGCCAAAAATTTAAAAAAAATTGCCATAATATATTTTTGTTTTTATAGAACACAGTAAAAATAGTTTGTGAACACAAAAGAGGTACAATGTTTACTATAAAATAGTTTATAGTAGTCTACTTAAAGGAACAAAAAAAAGAATTTTTGCAATTAGTTTTAAACAAATTTTGGATATACATTTGTATATAAGTTGCAGTTATCTAAAACGCTTCACTGGCAAGACTCCCTATTTGTCTTCTTTTTTGGAATACATTGTGAGAGAATTATATTTTTTAAATGAAGGTACAAAGGAAGTGCGACATGTGCAATTCACATTCATATAATTTAAACCTCGCGATAACGCGTCTAGAAGTTCGTAATGCATTCTATTTTGAAGGCGAGTTTTTGTGGAGTCCATAATTTCAACACAGGCAATACTTGTTGTATTACCAGCATATAAAGTACAGTCAAAGCAAGTTCCTTTAAATGGTACGTACCTGCCGTATCCATGTAGCTATAAAATGTTGGGCTAAACCTTTATAAATTAGATGAAATATCATCATTAAAACCCTCTTTACAATTAAAAAACGCTAATTTTTTCGAGTGGGTTTCGTTAACATAAAAACGTACGTTAAGATTCATAAAAAACTTTAACAACAACGGCTTTATCTATGATAGTAAATTGCCACATACATATAATGGAAAAATGTTCATAGACTTTAAATATATTCATGTTTTGAGGAATTATATTTACTGATTCTTTCAATAGTACTTTTAAAAACGAAAAACAATTTTCTCCACGATTTTTATTATCTGCATCAGCCATTTGAACATACATACTTATAAATACTGACCAAATATATGAATGCCTCAAATTTCGTACATAAAAATACTAGAATAAAAGTTATATTTTTTTTCTTATTGAATATAACGAATTTTAAAACAAGTTCACAGCTCATCAAAAATAGCCAACAAAATCGCCAACTATTTTTTAAAATCGCCAAACAGTCGCCATGTCGCCAAACAAGTTTGAAAGTCGCCACGTTTGGCAAGAAATTGCCACATCTGCCAACCGTGTTATTTATGTGAAATTAGACGCTACTTTATACTAAATACAAAATATTCGACAAAAATTATAGCATGCGAAGTTTAAGTACAATAAATTTAAATTTAAGCGACTAAATTGGCAACACTGGCTAACAGTTTCAGTTATGATTTACAGGTCAGATGGGGTCGTTGCGGACTCTTAACTAAACGGTTTATAATCAGCCCTATTCCGATTGTCGTAATCGATCAAGTCGTTTTTTTGTAAGAGATTAAAGAACACTGGTTTAGTGTAACTTCTTACAAAAAAGGACTTGATCGATTACGACAACGACAACGACAACGACAACCGGAATAAGGCTGAATATTTTTGTAAAAGAGTGGTTTAAGAAACGTATTAATATTTTTTTTTTTTTAATTCCTTAATCTAAGCCCCGTGAAACTCTGCGTTTGTCTGCAGGAAAGAAACGAGAGTCTCTGGCGGGAATCGAACCCGCAACACCGGCGCTGATAGACTAGCTCACTACCAGCTAGCCTACCGGGGCATTCAAAATTTAGCATCAGTTCCTTTTGTGTTCTGTTATCTTTTAAAGGGTTATTTATATTTCCTGTCATAAATGCTTTCAATAAATTATTTCTTAAGTTCGTTTACAATTCATTTTTAACAAAATCATAAAAAATAACTTTAACGAAAATCCATTTTTATGAATTTTTTGGCAAGTGTTATTGCTAATAAAACTTCCATTTAAATGCAGAGCATGTTATAAAGAAAAAAAGTTGTCTCTTTTCTTTAAGAAATCGTAAACTTGTTAAAATACTTGGTTTTTATAAGTAAAAGTATTTCATTGTTTTAGGGCAGTACGTTTTTGCAGAAAAAAGAAATGTTTTTGTAAAATAAAAAAATTTTAAAAACAAATTGGTATTCTAAATAAGCCAATTTTTTTTTATTTGTGTTTATAGGAAAACAGTTTTAAATTAAATCAAGAAAACTTTCGTTAAACTCTAAAATAAATTAACTCATATTGTTAAAAACACGAAAATTACATTTAATTTTTATTAGGAATTTTTATAATAAAACCATGTCACATAGTGGTAATTTTTGTTGTTTCAAAATTTATTCCACATTTTAAACAAATTCTTTTATTTACATTCTAAGCTAGTTTCTGGCTAAGCTATAGAATAAAATAATAGATGTGTGTGAAGATAAATTCGAATTTAACTAGCAAAGACGCAAACCATATTTTTTAACATTGCTTATTTTGCAGTTAACAGAGCAATGTTAGCCACTTAACAGTCAAAGTAATACACTACGGAGACAAAATATCATGATTTGAATGACCATTTTGGACAAATAGGGATTTCCACAGCTAAACCACCATATAGGAATGGTAGTCCAGAGGGTCCTGAATACGATTCCAAAATTCACATTTCTGAAATAATTTTGGAATTTGAGAAAATTAATTTTGAAAATAGTCATATTTTTTTGAAATTTCTGGAGAAGATCAATGACCATTTTGGAAAAATAGGACTTTCCACAGCTAAACCACCATATAGGAATGGTAGTCCAGAGGGTCCTGAATACGATTCCAAAATTCACATTTCTGAAATAATTTTGGAATTTGAGAAAATTAATTTTGAAAATAGTCATATTTTTTTGAAATTTCTGGAGAAGATCAATGACCATTTTGGAAAAATAGGACTTTCCACAGCTAAACCACCATATAGGAATGGTAGTCCAGAGGGTCCTGAATACGATTCCAAAATTCACATTTCTGAAATAATTTTGGAATTTGAGAAAATTAATTTTGAAAATAGTCATATTTTTTTGAAATTTCTGGAGAAGATCAATGACCATTTTGGAAAAATAGGACTTTCCACAGCTAAACCACCATATAGGAATGGTAGTCCAGAGGGTCCTGAATACGATTCCAAAATTCACATTTCTGAAATAATTTTGGAATTTGAGAAAATTAATTTTGAAAATAGTCATATTTTTTTGAAATTTCTGGAGAAGATCAATGACCATTTTGGAAAAATAGGACTTTCCACAGCTAAACCACCATATAGGAATGGTAGTCCAGAGGGTCCTGAATACGATTCCAAAATTCACATTTCTGAAATAATTTTGGAATTTGAGAAAATTAATTTTGAAAATAGTCATATTTTTTTGAAATTTCTGGAGAAGATCAATGACCATTTTGGAAAAATAGGACTTTCCACAGCTAAACCACCATATAGGAATGGTAGTCCAGAGGGTCCTAAATACGATTCCAAAATTCACATTTCTGAAATAATTTTGGAATTTGAGAAAATTAATTTTGAAAAAAGTCATATTTTTTTGAAATTTCTGGAGAAGATCAATGACCATTTTGGAAAAATAGGACTTTCCACAGCTAAACCACCATATAGGAATGGTAGTCCAGAGGGTCCTAAATACGATTCCAAAATTCACATTTCTGAAATAATTTTGGAATTTGAGAAAATTAATTTTGAAAATAGTCATATTTTTTTGAAATTTCTGGAGAAGATCAATGACCATTTTGGAAAAATAGGACTTTCCACAGCTAAACCACCATATAGGAATGGTAGTCCAGAGGGTTATTGGAAATATATGGCAACCCTCATCCAATGTGTACGTTGTTCTGTCTTTGCTTTTGCTACTTAGCATTTGCATTGTATGTAAAAGTACTCTCACTCTCATTTTAACATTCCTATAGTTAAGACCGTTTTTCTGTTTATTCTTTGTAATAATTCTAAGTGAATATTGAAGTAAATATAATAAAAACTTTATACAAAAACAATAAAATTATCAGGTTATGGGCCCAGATGCCTAAATTGTGATTGGAATTAGTGAAAAGTGTTTATTTTAAATTAAATAAAAAATACCTAATAACAATAAGAAAAATACAAAAAAGATTAACTATGAGTGCGCCATTGATTCAAATTGAAAAGTTGGACGACAACAACTACGACAGTTGGTCCATACAAATGAAAAGTGTTCTTATTCATAGCGGCTTCTGGAAAATTGTAAGTGGTCAGCTAAAGAATGTTTCCCAAGGTGACGTTAAAGAGAAGTGGGAGTCTGATGATGAGAAGGCACTCGCATCTATATGTTTGGGTGTGAAGACAACACAGTTGGGTTACATAAAGAATTGTAAATCTTCCCATGATGCCTGGACGAAGTTGCGGCAAGTACATATGCCTAGAGGACCATTGCAAAAGGTTGGTTTATACAAAAGGTTGGTGAATCTATCTATGTCTGATGGTGGTAATGTGGTACAACACTTAAATGAGTTTGTTGAAGTTTCTGAGAAATTGGCAGAAAGTGGCATACAAATTCAGGAGGAGTTGTTGGTGATCATGCTGTTATCAAGTTTACCAAAAGAATTTGATAATTTTGTAATTGCGATGGAAACGAGGGATGAATTGCCAAATTTACCGTTACTTAAGCAAAAACTTCTAGAAGAAGGTAAAAGAAGAAAAGAAAAAGACAGTATTATTGAGCAAGCATCATCAAGTTCACAACAACAAGCATTAATAGCAAAATCAACGCACACAAGAAAAGACAAAAAATTTAACAACAAGAAGTTCAAGGGAAAATGTTTTTTGTGTGGTGTGGCAGGTCACTATGCTAATAAATGTGAAAGCAACAACAAAAACAACAATGCACAGGCAATGACAATGTTGGCTGCAGCAGAAGCGAGCTCGTTAAATTCCAAGAATTGGTATGTCGATAGCGGCGCCACATCACATATGTGCAACAACAAAAAGATGTTTATTCGTTTTCAAGAGCACAACGAAGTTATTGCATTGGCTGGCAATAAACACATAAACGCCAGTGGAAAAGGTGATGTATTAATTTACAATAACAACTTTGAAATTTTACTTCAAAACGTTTTGTTCTCCTCTGAGTTGCAGGCAAATTTTATATCAGTCAATAAAGCCGTCGACTGCGGTTTGTCTGTGATATTCAATTCTGAGAAGGCAGTCATAAAGAGGACAGATGGTACCGTTGTTTTGAAGGCAGAACGTAAAGACAATATGTTTTTGGCAAAAAATTACAATAAAGAAGAGAGAGTTTGTGCTGCTAATAGCATGAATACTGTTTGGCACAACAGGTACGGTCATCTCAATTTCAAAAGCCTATATGATTTGTCAAAGGGACAAATGGTAACGGGAATAAATGCCGACAACAAAAATGATCAGAAAAGCTGTGAAACGTGCATGTTAAGTAAAATACATGTACTGCCGTTTCCCAAGGAAAGTAGTACACACACAAAAGAACTGTTAGAAATTGTTCATTCTGATGTTTGTGGACCGTTTCGAGTAAAGTCTGTTAGCGGCGCCAAATATTTTGTTACATTTATTGACGAAAGATCACGCAGAATTTTTGTTTACTTCATAAAGAGTAAAACTGAAGTTTTTGAGAAATTTAAAGCGTATAAGGCACATGTTGAAAAGCAGACGGGTTGTAAAATAAAAACATTGCGCACAGACAATGGAGGTGAATATGTAAACACGCAGTTTGATTCATTTCTGTCAGCAGAGGGTATAAGTAGACAACTGACGGTGCCATACACGCCGCAACAGAATGGCGTGGCAGAGAGAGCCAATCGTACTCTTATTGAAATGGCAAGATCTATGATGGTGCATGCTAGCGTGAAAGAATATTTATGGGCAGAGGCTGTAAATACCGCAGCATACATAAGAAATAGATGTCCAACAAAACACTTGTCAAGTAAAACACCATATGAAATGTGGTTCGGCAGAAAGCCGAGTGTGCAACATTTTAAAACATTTGGTGCCTATGCAGTTAGCCTTAACAAGTCAGCAAGTAAATCGAAGTTTGAAGCCAAAGGTACACCTTACATTATGGTTGGGTATTCGATGACGTCGAAAGCATACCGTCTATTTGACACAACAACACGCAATGTAGTAGAGCAGCGAGATGTTCTTTTTAATGAGGATTTGCTCAATGTAAAGGCTGGTGACAACAACAATAATAATAACAAACTTAACGCAGATGATTATTTGACTTTGTGTTTTGGTGAGCATGACGTCAGTGCAGCTGTAGTTGACAACAATTGCCAACCTTCTGTGCAAGTAGACGATCATGAGGAGAGTTTTAACACGGCTGATGATGATAGCGATGCTGAAATTATCAACGAGCAACAAATAACTGTTGGACCTGGAAGGCCAAGAATAGTTAGAAGTGGTAAACCTGGCCGTCCTAAAAAGCAGTATAACATTATTAAACAACAAAATAATGATTTATGTATGGCAGTTGAAGAAAGTATACCACAAACGGTTGATGAAGCGCTGTCAAGTGAAAATGCACATAGTTGGGAGAAGGCTATGAAAGATGAGTTTCTGGCTTTAAGGAAAAACAAAACCTGGTCTCTAGCAAAACTACCTGAGGGTCACAAAGCCATTCCATGTAAATGGGTATTCACGTTAAAGCGAAATGTGAATGGAGAAATCGAGCGGTACAAGGCACGCCTAGTTGCTAAGGGTTGTAATCAACGATTTGGAATTGATTTCCAAGAAACATTTTCTCCAGTCGTGCGGTATTCAACCATACGTTTGTTCTTGGCGTTGGCAGTACAAAATAAGATGCACTTACATCAAATTGATGTCAACACTGCATATTTGAATAGTGATCTACAGGATGAAATTTATATGCAACAACCAACACATTTCATCGATGGAGGTTCGCCTAAAAAGGTTTTACGTTTACACAAAGCTATTTATGGGCTAAAACAAAGTGGCAAAGAATGGAACACTAAATTAGACAGTGTTTTACGTAAGATGAATTTCGTTCCCTGTGACAACGAACCATGTTTATATAGGGCGAAAACAGATGATGTTCTTGTGCTGATTGCGGTATATGTAGACGATTTAATTATTGGTTGCAGTGACATAGCAGTTGTACGTGAAGTTAAAAACCTAATTGCGCAGAATTTTAAAGTAACCGATAAGGGTGTTTTAAACCATTTTCTGGGAATGGAAGTACAGCGTGAAGGCGAAACAGGTCAAATCAAATTGAGTCAAACTCAATACATACGTGACATTTTAAAGCAATATGGAATGGAAGAAAGCAAATCAGTTGCAGTACCATTAGAGCCTGGTTACCAAGTAAATTGCGGTGGTGATTGTGAAAGAACTAATCAACAAGATTACCAATCACTAATTGGAGTCCTTATGTATCTGGCAATATCTACACGTCCAGATATATTACACTCTGTGTCCAAGATGGCTCAGTGTAATTCTGATCCACACGTTGAGCATTTTACAAAACTAAAGCACATATTGAGATACCTGTCTGGAACAAGAGATTTGCAGATAATATATGATTCTGATGACAGTGGCCTAAAAGGTTTTGTCGATGCTGACTGGGGTGGAAACGCATTGGACAGAAAGTCTTATACAGGCTTTGTATTTTTCTATAATGGATGTCCAATTTCTTGGGAGTCAAGAAAGCAGTCTTCAGTCGCTCTAAGCAGTACAGAGGCTGAATATATGGCAGCTTCAGACGCAGCAAAAGAAGCTATTTATTTGAAAAAATTATTGATGGAGCTTAAAGCATGCAGTGAAAATCCTGTCATTTTAAACATCGATAACCAAGGAGCTCAAAAGTTAGCTGAAAACCCGGTTTTTCATAAGCGCAGCAAACACATCGATATAAGATTTCACCACATAAGGGAGCTGGTACAAAATAAAGAGGTGGAACTTATATATTGTCCAACAGCTGATATGACTGCTGACATTTTAACGAAAAACCTACCAAGGGTTAAACATAATTGTTTTGTAAATTTAATTAAATTGAAATAATTAGAAGCAAAACAACATCCACATTGAGGAGGAGTATTGGAAATATATGGCAACCCTCATCCAATGTGTACGTTGTTCTGTCTTTGCTTTTGCTACTTAGCATTTGCATTGTATGTAAAAGTACTCTCACTCTCATTTTAACATTCCTATAGTTAAGACCGTTTTTCTGTTTATTCTTTGTAATAATTCTAAGTGAATATTGAAGTAAATATAATAAAAACTTTATACAAAAACAATAAAATTATCAAGGGTCCTGAATACGATTCCAAAATTCACATTTCTGAAATAATTTTGGAATTTGAGAAAATTAATTTTGAAAATAGTCATATTTTTTTGAAATTTCTGGAGAAGATCAATGACCATTTTGGAAAAATAGGACTTTCCACAGCTAAACCACCATATAGGAATAGTAGTCCAGAGGGTCCTAAATACGATTCCAAAATTCACATTTCTGAAATAATTTTGGAATTTGAGAAAATTAATTTTGAAAATAGTCATATTTTTTTGAAATTTCTGGAGAAGATCAATGACCATTTTGGAAAAATAGGACTTTCCACAGCTAAACCACCTTATAGAAATGGTAGTCCAGAGGGTCCTAAATACGATTCCAAAATTCACATTTCTGAAATAATTTTGGAATTTGAGAAAATTAATTTTGAAAATAGTCATATTTTTTTGAAATTTCTGGAGAAGATTAATGACCATTTTGGAAAAATAGGACTTTCCACAGCTAAACCACCATATAGGAATGGTAGTCCAGAGGGTCCTGAATACGATTCCAAAATTCACATTTCTGAAATAATTTTGGAATTTGAGAAAATTAATTTTGAAAATAGTCATATTTTTTTGAAATTTCTGGAGAAGATCAATGACCATTTTGGAAAAATAGGACTTTCCACAGCTAAACCACCATATAGGAATGGTAGTCCAGAGGGTCCTGAATACGATTACAAAATTCACATTTCTGAAATAATTTTGGAATTTGAGAAAATTAATTTTGAAAATAGTCATATTTTTTTGAAATTTCTGGAGAAGATCAATGACCATTTTGGAAAAATAGGACTTTCCACAGCTAAACCACCATATAGGAATGGTAGTCCAGAGGGTCCTAAATACGATTCCAAAATTCACATTTCTGAAATAATTTTGGAATTTGAGAAAATTAATTTTGAAAATAGTCATATTTTTTTGAAATTTCTGGAGAAGATCAATGACCATTTTGGAAAAATAGGACTTTCCACAGCTAAACCACCATATAGAAATGGTAGTCCAGAGGGTCCTAAATACGATTCCAAAATTCACATTTCTGAAATAATTTTGGAATTTGAGAAAATTAATTTTGAAAATAGTCATATTTTTTTGAAATTTCTGGAGAAGATCAATGACCATTTTGGAAAAATAGGACTTTCCACAGCTAAACCACCATATAGGAATGGTAGTCCAGAGGGTCCTGAATACGATTCCAAAATTCACATTTCTGAAATAATTTTGGAATTTGAGAAAATTAATTTTGAAAATAGTCATATTTTTTTGAAATTTCTGGAGAAGATCAATGACCATTTTGGAAAAATAGGACTTTCCACAGCTAAACCACCAGATAGGAATGGTAGTCCAGAGGGTCCTAAATACGATTCCAAAATTCACATTTCTGAAATAATTTTGGAATTTGAGAAAATTAATTTTGAAAAAAGTCATATTTTTTTGAAATTTCTGGAGAAGATCAATGACCATTTTGGAAAAATAGGACTTTCCACAGCTAAACCACCATATAGGAATGGTAGTCCAGAGGGTCCTAAATACGATTCCAAAATTCACATTTCTGAAATAATTTTGGAATTTGAGAAAATTAATTTTGAAAAAAGTCATATTTTTTTGAAATTTCTGGAGAAGATCAATGACCATTTTGGAAAAATAGGACTTTCCACAGCTAAACCACCATATAGGAATGGTAGTCCAGAGGGTCCTAAATACGATTCCAAAATTCACATTTCTGAAATAATTTTGGAATTTGAGAAAATTAATTTTGAAAATAGTCATATTTTTTTGAAATTTCTGGAGAAGATCAATGACCATTTTGGAAAAATAGGACTTTCCACAGCTAAACCACCATATAGGAATGGTAGTCCAGAGGGTCCTGAATACGATTCCAAAATTCACATTTCTGAAATAATTTTGGAATTTGAGAAAATTAATTTTGAAAATAGTCATATTTTTTTGAAATTTCTGGAGAAGATCAATGACCATTTTGGAAAAATAGGACTTCCACAGCTAAACCACCATATAGGAATGGTAGTCCAGAGGGTCCTAAATACGATTCCAAAATTCACATTTCTGAAATAATTTTGGAATTTGAGAAAATTAATTTTGAAAATAGTCATATTTTTTTGAAATTTCTGGAGAAGATCAATGACCATTTTGGAAAAATAGGACTTTCCACAGCTAAACCACCTTATAGAAATGGTAGTCCAGAGGGTCCTAAATACGATTCCAAAATTCACATTTCTGAAATAATTTTGGAATTTGAGAAAATTAATTTTGAAAATAGTCATATTTTTTTGAAATTTCTGGAGAAGATCAATGACCATTTTGGAAAAATAGGACTTTCCACAGCTAAACCACCATATAGGAATGGTAGTCCAGAGGGTCCTGAATACGATTCCAAAATTCACATTTCTGAAATAATTTTGGAATTTGAGAAAATTAATTTTGAAAATAGTCATATTTTTTTGAAATTTCTGGAGAAGATCAATGACCATTTTGGAAAAATAGGACTTTCCACAGCTAAACCACCATATAGGAATGGTAGTCCAGAGGGTCCTGAATACGATTCCAAAATTCACATTTCTGAAATAATTTTGGAATTTGAGAAAATTAATTTTGAAAATAGTCATATTTTTTTGAAATTTCTGGAGAAGATCAATGACCATTTTGGAAAAATAGGACTTTCCACAGCTAAACCACCATATAGGAATGGTAGTCCAGAGGGTCCTGAATACGATTCCAAAATTCACATTTCTGAAATAATTTTGGAATTTGAGAAAATTAATTTTGAAAATAGTCATATTTTTTTGAAATTTCTGGAGAAGATCAATGACCATTTTGGAAAAATAGGACTTTCCACAGCTAAACCACCATATAGGAATGGTAGTCCAGAGGGTCCTGAATACGATTCCAAAATTCACATTTCTGAAATAATTTTGGAATTTGAGAAAATTAATTTTGAAAATAGTCATATTTTTTTGAAATTTCTGGAGAAGATCAATGACCATTTTGGAAAAATAGGACTTTCCACAGCTAAACCACCATATAGGAATGGTAGTCCAGAGGGTCCTGAATACGATTCCAAAATTCACATTTCTGAAATAATTTTGGAATTTGAGAAAATTAATTTTGAAAATAGTCATATTTTTTTGAAATTTCTGGAGAAGATCAATGACCATTTTGGAAAAATAGGACTTTCCACAGCTAAACCACCATATAGGAATGGTAGTCCAGAGGGTCCTAAATACGATTCCAAAATTCACATTTCTGAAATAATTTTGGAATTTGAGAAAATTAATTTTGAAAAAAGTCATATTTTTTTGAAATTTCTGGAGAAGATCAATGACCATTTTGGAAAAATAGGACTTTCCACAGCTAAACCACCATATAGGAATGGTAGTCCAGAGGGTCCTAAATACGATTCCAAAATTCACATTTCTGAAATAATTTTGGAATTTGAGAAAATTAATTTTGAAAATAGTCATATTTTTTTGAAATTTCTGGAGAAGATCAATGACCATTTTGGAAAAATAGGACTTTCCACAGCTAAACCACCATATAGGAATGGTAGTCCAGAGGGTCCTGAATACGATTCCAAAATTCACATTTCTGAAATAATTTTGGAATTTGAGAAAATTAATTTTGAAAATAGTCATATTTTTTTGAAATTTCTGGAGAAGATCAATGACCATTTTGGAAAAATAGGACTTTCCACAGCTAAACCACCATATAGGAATAGTAGTCCAGAGGGTCCTAAATACGATTCCAAAATTCACATTTCTGAAATAATTTTGGAATTTGAGAAAATTAATTTTGAAAATAGTCATATTTTTTTGAAATTTCTGGAGAAGATCAATGACCATTTTGGAAAAATAGGACTTTCCACAGCTAAACCACCTTATAGAAATGGTAGTCCAGAGGGTCCTAAATACGATTCCAAAATTCACATTTCTGAAATAATTTTGGAATTTGAGAAAATTAATTTTGAAAATAGTCATATTTTTTTGAAATTTCTGGAGAAGATTAATGACCATTTTGGAAAAATAGGACTTTCCACAGCTAAACCACCATATAGGAATGGTAGTCCAGAGGGTCCTGAATACGATTCCAAAATTCACATTTCTGAAATAATTTTGGAATTTGAGAAAATTAATTTTGAAAATAGTCATATTTTTTTGAAATTTCTGGAGAAGATCAATGACCATTTTGGAAAAATAGGACTTTCCACAGCTAAACCACCATATAGGAATGGTAGTCCAGAGGGTCCTGAATACGATTACAAAATTCACATTTCTGAAATAATTTTGGAATTTGAGAAAATTAATTTTGAAAATAGTCATATTTTTTTGAAATTTCTGGAGAAGATCAATGACCATTTTGGAAAAATAGGACTTTCCACAGCTAAACCACCATATAGGAATGGTAGTCCAGAGGGTCCTAAATACGATTCCAAAATTCACATTTCTGAAATAATTTTGGAATTTGAGAAAATTAATTTTGAAAATAGTCATATTTTTTTGAAATTTCTGGAGAAGATCAATGACCATTTTGGAAAAATAGGACTTTCCACAGCTAAACCACCATATAGAAATGGTAGTCCAGAGGGTCCTAAATACGATTCCAAAATTCACATTTCTGAAATAATTTTGGAATTTGAGAAAATTAATTTTGAAAATAGTCATATTTTTTTGAAATTTCTGGAGAAGATCAATGACCATTTTGGAAAAATAGGACTTTCCACAGCTAAACCACCATATAGGAATGGTAGTCCAGAGGGTCCTGAATACGATTCCAAAATTCACATTTCTGAAATAATTTTGGAATTTGAGAAAATTAATTTTGAAAATAGTCATATTTTTTTGAAATTTCTGGAGAAGATCAATGACCATTTTGGAAAAATAGGACTTTCCACAGCTAAACCACCAGATAGGAATGGTAGTCCAGAGGGTCCTAAATACGATTCCAAAATTCACATTTCTGAAATAATTTTGGAATTTGAGAAAATTAATTTTGAAAAAAGTCATATTTTTTTGAAATTTCTGGAGAAGATCAATGACCATTTTGGAAAAATAGGACTTTCCACAGCTAAACCACCATATAGGAATGGTAGTCCAGAGGGTCCTAAATACGATTCCAAAATTCACATTTCTGAAATAATTTTGGAATTTGAGAAAATTAATTTTGAAAAAAGTCATATTTTTTTGAAATTTCTGGAGAAGATCAATGACCATTTTGGAAAAATAGGACTTTCCACAGCTAAACCACCATATAGGAATGGTAGTCCAGAGGGTCCTAAATACGATTCCAAAATTCACATTTCTGAAATAATTTTGGAATTTGAGAAAATTAATTTTGAAAATAGTCATATTTTTTTGAAATTTCTGGAGAAGATCAATGACCATTTTGGAAAAATAGGACTTTCCACAGCTAAACCACCATATAGGAATGGTAGTCCAGAGGGTCCTGAATACGATTCCAAAATTCACATTTCTGAAATAATTTTGGAATTTGAGAAAATTAATTTTGAAAATAGTCATATTTTTTTGAAATTTCTGGAGAAGATCAATGACCATTTTGGAAAAATAGGACTTCCACAGCTAAACCACCATATAGGAATGGTAGTCCAGAGGGTCCTAAATACGATTCCAAAATTCACATTTCTGAAATAATTTTGGAATTTGAGAAAATTAATTTTGAAAATAGTCATATTTTTTTGAAATTTCTGGAGAAGATCAATGACCATTTTGGAAAAATAGGACTTTCCACAGCTAAACCACCTTATAGAAATGGTAGTCCAGAGGGTCCTAAATACGATTCCAAAATTCACATTTCTGAAATAATTTTGGAATTTGAGAAAATTAATTTTGAAAATAGTCATATTTTTTTGAAATTTCTGGAGAAGATTAATGACCATTTTGGAAAAATAGGACTTTCCACAGCTAAACCACCATATAGGAATGGTAGTCCAGAGGGTCCTGAATACGATTCCAAAATTCACATTTCTGAAATAATTTTGGAATTTGAGAAAATTAATTTTGAAAATAGTCATATTTTTTTGAAATTTCTGGAGAAGATCAATGACCATTTTGGAAAAATAGGACTTTCCACAGCTAAACCACCATATAGGAATGGTAGTCCAGAGGGTCCTGAATACGATTACAAAATTCACATTTCTGAAATAATTTTGGAATTTGAGAAAATTAATTTTGAAAATAGTCATATTTTTTTGAAATTTCTGGAGAAGATCAATGACCATTTTGGAAAAATAGGACTTTCCACAGCTAAACCACCATATAGGAATGGTAGTCCAGAGGGTCCTAAATACGATTCCAAAATTCACATTTCTGAAATAATTTTGGAATTTGAGAAAATTAATTTTGAAAATAGTCATATTTTTTTTAAATTTCTGGAGAAGATCAATGACCATTTTGGAAAAATAGGACTTTCCACAGCTAAACCACCATATAGAAATGGTAGTCCAGAGGGTCCTAAATACGATTCCAAAATTCACATTTCTGAAATAATTTTGGAATTTGAGAAAATTAATTTTGAAAATAGTCATATTTTTTTGAAATTTCTGGAGAAGATCAATGACCATTTTGGAAAAATAGGACTTTCCACAGCTAAACCACCATATAGGAATGGTAGTCCAGAGGGTCCTGAATACGATTCCAAAATTCACATTTCTGAAATAATTTTGGAATTTGAGAAAATTAATTTTGAAAATAGTCATATTTTTTTGAAATTTCTGGAGAAGATCAATGACCATTTTGGAAAAATAGGACTTTCCACAGCTAAACCACCATATAGGAATGGTAGTCCAGAGGGTCCTAAATACGATTCCAAAATTCACATTTCTGAAATAATTTTGGAATTTGAGAAAATTAATTTTGAAAAAAGTCATATTTTTTTGAAATTTCTGGAGAAGATCAATGACCATTTTGGAAAAATAGGACTTTCCACAGCTTAACCACCATATAGGAATGGTAGTCCAGAGGGTCTTAAATACGATTCCAAAATTCACATTTCTGAAATAATTTTGGAATTTGAGAAAATTAATTTTGAAAATAGTCATATTTTTTTGAAATTTCTGGAGAAGATCAATGACCATTTTGGAAAAATAGGACTTTCCACAGCTAAACCACCATATAGGAATGGTAGTCCAGAGGGTCCTGAATACGATTCCAAAATTCACATTTCTGAAATAATTTTGGAATTTGAGAAAATTAATTTTGAAAATAGTCATATTTTTTTGAAATTTCTGGAGAAGATCAATGACCATTTTGGAAAAATAGGACTTTCCACAGCTAAACCACCATATAGGAATGGTAGTCCAGAGGGTCCTGAATACGATTCCAAAATTCACATTTCTGAAATAATTTTGGAATTTGAGAAAATTAATTTTGAAAATAGTCATATTTTTTTGAAATTTCTGGAGAAGATCAATGACCATTTTGGAAAAATAGGACTTTCCACAGCTAAACCACCATATAGGAATGGTAGTCCAGAGGGTCCTGAATACGATTCCAAAATTCACATTTCTGAAATAATTTTGGAATTTGAGAAAATTAATTTTGAAAATAGTCATATTTTTTTGAAATTTCTGGAGAAGATCAATGACCATTTTGGAAAAATAGGACTTTCCACAGCTAAACCACCATATAGGAATGGTAGTCCAGAGGGTCCTAAATACGATTCCAAAATTCACATTTCTGAAATAATTTTGGAATTTGAGAAAATTAATTTTGAAAATAGTCATATTTTTTTGAAATTTCTGGAGAAGATCAATGACCATTTTGGAAAAATAGGACTTTCCACAGCTAAACCACCATATAGGAATGGTAGTCCAGAGGGTCCTGAATACGATTACAAAATTCACATTTCTGAAATAATTTTGGAATTTGAGAAAATTAATTTTGAAAATAGTCATATTTTTTTGAAATTTCTGGAGAAGATCAATGACCATTTTGGAAAAATAGGACTTTCCACAGCTAAACCACCATATAGGAATGGTAGTCCAGAGGGTCCTAAATACGATTCCAAAATTCACATTTCTGAAATAATTTTGGAATTTGAGAAAATTAATTTTGAAAATAGTCATATTTTTTTGAAATTTCTGGAGAAGATCAATGACCATTTTGGAAAAATAGGACTTTCCACAGCTAAACCACCATATAGAAATGGTAGTCCAGAGGGTCCTAAATACGATTCCAAAATTCACATTTCTGAAATAATTTTGGAATTTGAGAAAATTAATTTTGAAAATAGTCATATTTTTTTGAAATTTCTGGAGAAGATCAATGACCATTTTGGAAAAATAGGACTTTCCACAGCTAAACCACCATATAGGAATGGTAGTCCAGAGGGTCCTGAATACGATTCCAAAATTCACATTTCTGAAATAATTTTGGAATTTGAGAAAATTAATTTTGAAAAAAGTCATATTTTTTTGAAATTTCTGGAGAAGATCAATGACCATTTTGGAAAAATAGGACTTTCCACAGCTAAACCACCATATAGGAATGGTAGTCCAGAGGGTCCTAAATACGATTCCAAAATTCACATTTCTGAAATAATTTTGGAATTTGAGAAAATTAATTTTGAAAATAGTCATATTTTTTTGAAATTTCTGGAGAAGATCAATGACCATTTTGGAAAAATAGGACTTTCCACAGCTAAACCACCATATAGGAATGGTAGTCCAGAGGGTCCTGAATACGATTCCAAAATTCACATTTCTGAAATAATTTTGGAATTTGAGAAAATTAATTTTGAAAATAGTCATATTTTTTTGAAATTTCTGGAGAAGATCAATGCCCATTTTGGAAAAATAGGACTTTCCACAGCTAAACCACCATATAGGAATGGTAGTCCAGAGGGTCCTAAATACGATTCCAAAATTCACATTTCTGAAATAATTTTGGAATTTGAGAAAATTAATTTTGAAAATAGTCATATTTTTTTGAAATTTCTGGAGAAGATCAATGACCATTTTGGAAAAATAGGACTTTCCACAGCTAAACCACCATATAGGAATGGTAGTCCAGAGGGTCCTGAATACGATTCCAAAATTCACATTTCTGAAATAATTTTGGAATTTGAGAAAATTAATTTTGAAAAAAGTCATATTTTTTTGAAATTTCTGGAGAAGATCAATGACCATTTTGGAAAAATAGGACTTTCCACAGCTAAACCACCATATAGGAATGGTAGTCCAGAGGGTCCTGAATACGATTCCAAAATTCACATTTCTGAAATAATTTTGGAATTTGAGAAAATTAATTTTGAAAATAGTCATATTTTTTTGAAATTTCTGGAGAAGATCAATGACCATTTTGGAAAAATAGGACTTTTCACAGCTAAACCACCATATAGGAATGGTAGTCCAGAGGGTCCTGAATACGATTCCAAAATTCACATTTCTGAAATAATTTTGGAATTTGAGAAAATTAATTTTGAAAATAGTCATATTTTTTTGAAATTTCTGGAGAAGATCAATGACCATTTTGGAAAAATAGGACTTTCCACAGCTAAACCACCATATAGGAATGGTAGTCCAGAGGGTCCTGAATACGATTCCAAAATTCACATTTCTGAAATAATTTTGGAATTTGAGAAAATTAATTTTGAAAATAGTCATATTTTTTTGAAATTTCTGGAGAAGATCAATGACCATTTTGGAAAAATAGGACTTTCCACAGCTAAACCACCATATAGGAATGGTAGTCCAGAGGGTCCTTAATACGATTCCAAAATTCACATTTCTGAAATAATTTTGGAATTTGAGAAAATTAATTTTGAAAAAAGTCATATTTTTTTGAAATTTCTGGAGAAAAATCGCGAAAAAATCTTGACAAATGTGACAACCCTGTGGTGTGCTCTTAGAAGATCAGTTTAATTTTCTCAAATTCCAAAATTATTTCAGAAATGTGAATTTTGGAATCGTATTTAGGACCCTCTGGACTACCATTCCTATATGGTGGTTTAGCTGTGGAAAGTCCTATTTTTCCAAAATGGTCATTGATCTTCTCCAGAAATTTCAAAAAAATATGACTATTTTCAAAATTAATTTTCTCAAATTCCAAAATTATTTCAGAAATGTGAATTTTGTAATCGTATTCAGGACCCTCTGGACTACCATTCCTATATGGTGGTTTAGCTGTGGAAAGTCCTATTTTTCCAAAATGGTCATTGATCTTCTCCAGAAATTTCAAAAAAATATGACTATTTTCAAAATTAATTTTCTCAAATTCCAAAATTATTTCAGAAATGTGAATTTTGGAATCGTATTCAGGACCCTCTGGACTACCATTCCTATATGGTGGTTTAGCTGTGGAAAGTCCTATTTTTCCAAAATGGTCATTGATCTTCTCCAGAAATTTCAAAAAAATATGACTATTTTCAAAATTAATTTTCTCAAATTCCAAAATTATTTCAGAAATGTGAATTTTGGAATCGTATTCAGGACCCTCTGGACTACCATTCCTATATGGTGGTTTAGCTGTGGAAAGTCCTATTTTTCCAAAATGGTCATTGATCTTCTCCAGAAATTTCAAAAAAATATGACTATTTTCAAAATTAATTTTCTCAAATTCCAAAATTATTTCAGAAATGTGAATTTTGGAATCGTATTCAGGACCCTCTGGACTACCATTCCTATATGGTGGTTTAGCTGTGGAAAGTCCTATTTTTCCAAAATGGTCATTGATCTTCTCCAGAAATTTCAAAAAAATATGACTATTTTCAAAATTAATTTTCTCAAATTCCAAAATTATTTCAGAAATGTGAATTTTGGAATCGTATTCAGGACCCTCTGGACTACCATTCCTATATGGTGGTTTAGCTGTGGAAAGTCCTATTTTTCCAAAATGGTCATTGATCTTCTCCAGAAATTTCAAAAAAATATGACTATTTTCAAAATTAATTTTCTCAAATTCCAAAATTATTTCAGAAATGTGAATTTTGGAATCGTATTTAGGACCCTCTGGACTACCATTCCTATATGGTGGTTTAGCTGTGGAAAGTCCTATTTTTCCAAAATGGTCATTGATCTTCTCCAGAAATTTCAAAAAAATATGACTTTTTTCAAAATTAATTTTCTCAAATTCCAAAATTATTTCAGAAATGTGAATTTTGGAATCGTATTTAGGACCCTCTGGACTACCATTCCTATATGGTGGTTTAGCTGTGGAAAGTCCTATTTTTCCAAAATGGTCATTGATCTTCTCCAGAAATTTCAAAAAAATATGACTATTTTCAAAATTAATTTTCTCAAATTCCAAAATTATTTCAGAAATGTGAATTTTGGAATCGTATTCAGGACCCTCTGGACTACCATTCCTATATGGTGGTTTAGCTGTGGAAAGTCCTATTTTTCCAAAATGGTCATTGATCTTCTCCAGAAATTTCAAAAAAATATGACTATTTTCAAAATTAATTTTCTCAAATTCCAAAATTATTTCAGAAATGTGAATTTTGGAATCGTATTTAGGACCCTCTGGACTACCATTTCTATATGGTGGTTTAGCTGTGGAAAGTCCTATTTTTCCAAAATGGTCATTGATCTTCTCCAGAAATTTAAAAAAAATATGACTATTTTCAAAATTAATTTTCTCAAATTCCAAAATTATTTCAGAAATGTGAATTTTGGAATCGTATTTAGGACCCTCTGGACTACCATTCCTATATGGTGGTTTAGCTGTGGAAAGTCCTATTTTTCCAAAATGGTCATTGATCTTCTCCAGAAATTTCAAAAAAATATGACTATTTTCAAAATTAATTTTCTCAAATTCCAAAATTATTTCAGAAATGTGAATTTTGTAATCGTATTCAGGACCCTCTGGACTACCATTCCTATATGGTGGTTTAGCTGTGGAAAGTCCTATTTTTCCAAAATGGTCATTGATCTTCTCCAGAAATTTCAAAAAAATATGACTATTTTCAAAATTAATTTTCTCAAATTCCAAAATTATTTCAGAAATGTGAATTTTGGAATCGTATTTAGGACCCTCTGGACTACCATTCCTATATGGTGGTTTAGCTGTGGAAAGTCCTATTTTTCCAAAATGGTCATTGATCTTCTCCAGAAATTTCAAAAAAATATGACTTTTTTCAAAATTAATTTTCTCAAATTCCAAAATTATTTCAGAAATGTGAATTTTGGAATCGTATTTAGGACCCTCTGGACTACCATTCCTATATGGTGGTTTAGCTGTGGAAAGTCCTATTTTTCCAAAATGGTCATTGATCTTCTCCAGAAATTTCAAAAAAATATGACTATTTTCAAAATTAATTTTCTCAAATTCCAAAATTATTTCAGAAATGTGAATTTTGGAATCGTATTCAGGACCCTCTGGACTACCATTCCTATATGGTGGTTTAGCTGTGGAAAGTCCTATTTTTCCAAAATGGTCATTGATCTTCTCCAGAAATTTCAAAAAAATATGACTATTTTCAAAATTAATTTTCTCAAATTCCAAAATTATTTCAGAAATGTGAATTTTGGAATCGTATTTAGGACCCTCTGGACTACCATTTCTATATGGTGGTTTAGCTGTGGAAAGTCCTATTTTTCCAAAATGGTCATTGATCTTCTCCAGAAATTTAAAAAAAATATGACTATTTTCAAAATTAATTTTCTCAAATTCCAAAATTATTTCAGAAATGTGAATTTTGGAATCGTATTTAGGACCCTCTGGACTACCATTCCTATATGGTGGTTTAGCTGTGGAAAGTCCTATTTTTCCAAAATGGTCATTGATCTTCTCCAGAAATTTCAAAAAAATATGACTATTTTCAAAATTAATTTTCTCAAATTCCAAAATTATTTCAGAAATGTGAATTTTGTAATCGTATTCAGGACCCTCTGGACTACCATTCCTATATGGTGGTTTAGCTGTGGAAAGTCCTATTTTTCCAAAATGGTCATTGATCTTCTCCAGAAATTTCAAAAAAATATGACTATTTTCAAAATTAATTTTCTCAAATTCCAAAATTATTTCAGAAATGTGAATTTTGGAATCGTATTTAGGACCCTCTGGACTACCATTCCTATATGGTGGTTTAGCTGTGGAAAGTCCTATTTTTCCAAAATGGTCATTGATCTTCTCCAGAAATTTCAAAAAAATATGACTATTTTCAAAATTAATTTTCTCAAATTCCAAAATTATTTCAGAAATGTGAATTTTGGAATCGTATTCAGGACCCTCTGGACTACCATTCCTATATGGTGGTTTAGCTGTGGAAAGTCCTATTTTTCCAAAATGGTCATTGATCTTCTCCAGAAATTTCAAAAAAATATGACTATTTTCAAAATTAATTTTCTCAAATTCCAAAATTATTTCAGAAATGTGAATTTTGTAATCGTATTCAGGACCCTCTGGACTACCATTCCTATATGGTGGTTTAGCTGTGGAAAGTCCTATTTTTCCAAAATGGTCATTGATCTTCTCCAGAAATTTCAAAAAAATATGACTATTTTCAAAATTAATTTTCTCAAATTCCAAAATTATTTCAGAAATGTGAATTTTGGAATCGTATTTAGGACCCTCTGGACTACCATTCCTATATGGTGGTTTAGCTGTGGAAAGTCCTATTTTTCCAAAATGGTCATTGATCTTCTCCAGAAATTTCAAAAAAATTTGACTATTTTCAAAATTAATTTTCTCAAATTCCAAAATTATTTCAGAAATGTGAATTTTGGAATCGTATTCAGGACCCTCTGGACTACCATTCCTATATGGTGGTTTAGCTGTGGAAAGTCCTATTTTTCCAAAATGGTCATTGATCTTCTCCAGAAATTTCAAAAAAATATGACTATTTTCAAAATTAATTTTCTCAAATTCCAAAATTATTTCAGAAATGTGAATTTTGGAATCGTATTCAGGACCCTCTGGACTACCATTCCTATATGGTGGTTTAGCTGTGGAAAGTCCTATTTTTCCAAAATGGTCATTGATCTTCTCCAGAAATTTCAAAAAAATATGACTATTTTCGAAATTAATTTTCTCAAATTCCAAAATTATTTCAGAAATGTGAATTTTGGAATCGTATTTAGGACCCTCTGGACTACCATTCCTATATGGTGGTTTAGCTGTGGAAAGTCCTATTTTTCCAAAATGGTCATTGATCTTCTCCAGAAATTTCAAAAAAATATGACTTTTTTCAAAATTAATTTTCTCAAATTCCAAAATTATTTCAGAAATGTGAATTTTGGAATCGTATTTAGGACCCTCTGGACTACCATTCCTATATGGTGGTTTAGCTGTGGAAAGTCCTATTTTTCCAAAATGGTCATTGATCTTCTCCAGAAATTTCAAAAAAATATGACTATTTTCAAAATTAATTTTCTCAAATTCCAAAATTATTTCAGAAATGTGAATTTTGGAATCGTATTCAGGACCCTCTGGACTACCATTCCTATATGGTGGTTTAGCTGTGGAAAGTCCTATTTTTCCAAAATGGTCATTGATCTTCTCCAGAAATTTCAAAAAAATATGACTATTTTCAAAATTAATTTTCTCAAATTCCAAAATTATTTCAGAAATGTGAATTTTGGAATCGTATTTAGGACCCTCTGGACTACCATTTCTATATGGTGGTTTAGCTGTGGAAAGTCCTATTTTTCCAAAATGGTCATTGATCTTCTCCAGAAATTTAAAAAAAATATGACTATTTTCAAAATTAATTTTCTCAAATTCCAAAATTATTTCAGAAATGTGAATTTTGGAATCGTATTTAGGACCCTCTGGACTACCATTCCTATATGGTGGTTTAGCTGTGGAAAGTCCTATTTTTCCAAAATGGTCATTGATCTTCTCCAGAAATTTCAAAAAAATATGACTATTTTCAAAATTAATTTTCTCAAATTCCAAAATTATTTCAGAAATGTGAATTTTGTAATCGTATTCAGGACCCTCTGGACTACCATTCCTATATGGTGGTTTAGCTGTGGAAAGTCCTATTTTTCCAAAATGGTCATTGATCTTCTCCAGAAATTTCAAAAAAATATGACTATTTTCAAAATTAATTTTCTCAAATTCCAAAATTATTTCAGAAATGTGAATTTTGGAATCGTATTTAGGACCCTCTGGACTACCATTCCTATATGGTGGTTTAGCTGTGGAAAGTCCTATTTTTCCAAAATGGTCATTGATCTTCTCCAGAAATTTCAAAAAAATATGACTATTTTCAAAATTAATTTTCTCAAATTCCAAAATTATTTCAGAAATGTGAATTTTGGAATCGTATTCAGGACCCTCTGGACTACCATTCCTATATGGTGGTTTAGCTGTGGAAAGTCCTATTTTTCCAAAATGGTCATTGATCTTCTCCAGAAATTTCAAAAAAATATGACTATTTTCAAAATTAATTTTCTCAAATTCCAAAATTATTTCAGAAATGTGAATTTTGGAATCGTATTCAGGACCCTCTGGACTACCATTCCTATATGGTGGTTTAGCTGTGGAAAGTCCTATTTTTCCAAAATGGTCATTGATCTTCTCCAGAAATTTCAAAAAAATATGACTATTTTCAAAATTAATTTTCTCAAATTCCAAAATTATTTCAGAAATGTGAATTTTGGAATCGTATTCAGGACCCTCTGGACTACCATTCCTATATGGTGGTTTAGCTGTGGAAAGTCCTATTTTTCCAAAATGGTCATTGATCTTCTCCAGAAATTTCAAAAAAATATGACTATTTTCAAAATTAATTTTCTCAAATTCCAAAATTATTTCAGAAATGTGAATTTTGGAATCGTATTTAGGACCCTCTGGACTACCATTCCTATATGGTGGTTTAGCTGTGGAAAGTCCTATTTTTCCAAAATGGTCATTGATCTTCTCCAGAAATTTCAAAAAAATATGACTTTTTTCAAAATTAATTTTCTCAAATTCCAAAATTATTTCAGAAATGTGAATTGTGGAATCGTATTTAGGACCCTCTGGACTACCATTCCTATATGGTGGTTTAGCTGTGGAAAGTCCTATTTTTCCAAAATGGTCATTGATCTTCTCCAGAAATTTCAAAAAAATATGACTATTTTCAAAATTAATTTTCTCAAATTCCAAAATTATTTCAGAAATGTGAATTTTGGAATCGTATTCAGGACCCTCTGGACTACCATTCCTATATGGTGGTTTAGCTGTGGAAAGTCCTATTTTTCCAAAATGGTCATTGATCTTCTCCAGAAATTTCAAAAAAATATGACTATTTTCAAAATTAATTTTCTCAAATTCCAAAATTATTTCAGAAATGTGAATTTTGGAATCGTATTTAGGACCCTCTGGACTACCATTTCTATATGGTGGTTTAGCTGTGGAAAGTCCTATTTTTCCAAAATGGTCATTGATCTTCTCCAGAAATTTAAAAAAAATATGACTATTTTCAAAATTAATTTTCTCAAATTCCAAAATTATTTCAGAAATGTGAATTTTGGAATCGTATTTAGGACCCTCTGGACTACCATTCCTATATGGTGGTTTAGCTGTGGAAAGTCCTATTTTTCCAAAATGGTCATTGATCTTCTCCAGAAATTTCAAAAAAATATGACTATTTTCAAAATTAATTTTCTCAAATTCCAAAATTATTTCAGAAATGTGAATTTTGTAATCGTATTCAGGACCCTCTGGACTACCATTCCTATATGGTGGTTTAGCTGTGGAAAGTCCTATTTTTCCAAAATGGTCATTGATCTTCTCCAGAAATTTCAAAAAAATATGACTATTTTCAAAATTAATTTTCTCAAATTCCAAAATTATTTCAGAAATGTGAATTTTGGAATCGTATTTAGGACCCTCTGGACTACCATTCCTATATGGTGGTTTAGCTGTGGAAAGTCCTATTTTTCCAAAATGGTCATTGATCTTCTCCAGAAATTTCAAAAAAATTTGACTATTTTCAAAATTAATTTTCTCAAATTCCAAAATTATTTCAGAAATGTGAATTTTGGAATCGTATTCAGGACCCTCTGGACTACCATTCCTATATGGTGGTTTAGCTGTGGAAAGTCCTATTTTTCCAAAATGGTCATTGATCTTCTCCAGAAATTTCAAAAAAATATGACTATTTTCAAAATTAATTTTCTCAAATTCCAAAATTATTTCAGAAATGTGAATTTTGGAATCGTATTCAGGACCCTCTGGACTACCATTCCTATATGGTGGTTTAGCTGTGGAAAGTCCTATTTTTCCAAAATGGTCATTGATCTTCTCCAGAAATTTCAAAAAAATATGACTATTTTCGAAATTAATTTTCTCAAATTCCAAAATTATTTCAGAAATGTGAATTTTGGAATCGTATTTAGGACCCTCTGGACTACCATTCCTATATGGTGGTTTAGCTGTGGAAAGTCCTATTTTTCCAAAATGGTCATTGATCTTCTCCAGAAATTTCAAAAAAATATGACTTTTTTCAAAATTAATTTTCTCAAATTCCAAAATTATTTCAGAAATGTGAATTTTGGAATCGTATTTAGGACCCTCTGGACTACCATTCCTATATGGTGGTTTAGCTGTGGAAAGTCCTATTTTTCCAAAATGGTCATTGATCTTCTCCAGAAATTTCAAAAAAATATGACTATTTTCAAAATTAATTTTCTCAAATTCCAAAATTATTTCAGAAATGTGAATTTTGGAATCGTATTCAGGACCCTCTGGACTACCATTCCTATATGGTGGTTTAGCTGTGGAAAGTCCTATTTTTCCAAAATGGTCATTGATCTTCTCCAGAAATTTCAAAAAAATATGACTATTTTCAAAATTAATTTTCTCAAATTCCAAAATTATTTCAGAAATGTGAATTTTGGAATCGTATTTAGGACCCTCTGGACTACCATTTCTATATGGTGGTTTAGCTGTGGAAAGTCCTATTTTTCCAAAATGGTCATTGATCTTCTCCAGAAATTTAAAAAAAATATGACTATTTTCAAAATTAATTTTCTCAAATTCCAAAATTATTTCAGAAATGTGAATTTTGGAATCGTATTTAGGACCCTCTGGACTACCATTCCTATATGGTGGTTTAGCTGTGGAAAGTCCTATTTTTCCAAAATGGTCATTGATCTTCTCCAGAAATTTCAAAAAAATATGACTATTTTCAAAATTAATTTTCTCAAATTCCAAAATTATTTCAGAAATGTGAATTTTGTAATCGTATTCAGGACCCTCTGGACTACCATTCCTATATGGTTGTTTAGCTGTTGAAAGTCCTATTTTTCCAAAATGGTCATTGATCTTCTCCAGAAATTTCAAAAAAATATGACTATTTTCAAAATTAATTTTCTCAAATTCCAAAATTATTTCAGAAATGTGAATTTTGGAATCGTATTTAGGACCCTCTGGACTACCATTCCTATATGGTGGTTTAGCTGTGGAAAGTCCTATTTTTCCAAAATGGTCATTGATCTTCTCCAGAAATTTCAAAAAAATATGACTATTTTCAAAATTAATTTTCTCAAATTCCAAAATTATTTCAGAAATGTGAATTTTGGAATCGTATTCAGGACCCTCTGGACTACCATTCCTATATGGTGGTTTAGCTGTGGAAAGTCCTATTTTTCCAAAATGGTCATTGATCTTCTCCAGAAATTTCAAAAAAATATGACTATTTTCAAAATTAATTTTCTCAAATTCCAAAATTATTTCAGAAATGTGAATTTTGGAATCGTATTCAGGACCCTCTGGACTACCATTCCTATATGGTGGTTTAGCTGTGGAAAGTCCTATTTTTCCAAAATGGTCATTGATCTTCTCCAGAAATTTCAAAAAAATATGACTATTTTCAAAATTAATTTTCTCAAATTCCAAAATTATTTCAGAAATGTGAATTTTGGAATCGTATTTAGGACCCTCTGGACTACCATTCCTATATGGTGGTTTAGCTGTGGAAAGTCCTATTTTTCCAAAATGGTCATTGATCTTCTCCAGAAATTTCAAAAAAATATGACTTTTTTCAAAATTAATTTTCTCAAATTCCAAAATTATTTCAGAAATGTGAATTGTGGAATCGTATTTAGGACCCTCTGGACTACCATTCCTATATGGTGGTTTAGCTGTGGAAAGTCCTATTTTTCCAAAATGGTCATTGATCTTCTCCAGAAATTTCAAAAAAATATGACTATTTTCAAAATTAATTTTCTCAAATTCCAAAATTATTTCAGAAATGTGAATTTTGGAATCGTATTCAGGACCCTCTGGACTACCATTCCTATATGGTGGTTTAGCTGTGGAAAGTCCTATTTTTCCAAAATGGTCATTGATCTTCTCCAGAAATTTCAAAAAAATATGACTATTTTCAAAATTAATTTTCTCAAGTTCCAAAATTATTTCAGAAATGTGAATTTTGGAATCGTATTCAGGACCCTCTGGACTACCATTCCTATATGGTGGTTTAGCTGTGGAAATCCCTATTTGTCCAAAATGGTCATTCAAATCATGATATTTTGTCTCCGTAGTGTATTACTTTGACTGTTATGTGGCTAACATTGCTCTGTTAACTGCAAAATAAGCAATGTTAAAAAATATGGTTTGCGTCTTTGCTAGTTAAATTCGAATTTATCTTCACACACATAAATAATAGAGTGTGGCCGAATTTTGATGTCGGATCTTGACACAAAACTATGTTAGGTTGATGTTCGACGCTTAGAGAAATTTTTTCCAAACACCGAACTTCGAAAAAAATCTTGTTCCTGTCGCTGGGTGTTGGGAAATAAACAATTTTTTAATTATAAATGTATTCAGCCGTGTCACAGATTCTGTTCGGAATGCTGTCAATTCCGTATTTGTCATTCCGTTCGAAATAATTCATCGTGCTTTAGATTCCAATCGTTTTCAATAATCCCAAAAATTTTGTTTAAGCGATTTTTATGTAACCAATATTTATCACTGTGTAATATGGTAACAAATTCACTTATCAAAACAAAAAACAGTTGTTAACAAAATTTCTGTACAAAAAGATTTAATGCCTGTTTTAAGAACGCAAGTGCAAAAGTGACTCGTTTAATTAACATATAAAACAAAAGGCTGCCGGTATGTAAATTTTGACAAATTTTATAACAAAGAGATGACAATGCTTCATAAATCCATTACGTACTAAAAAGTACCTTTTAGTCCCACCGGCGAGTGATTCTACTGGGCAGATATTTAGAAAAACTACTTTTCTGTCATAAAAATTCCAAAATATTAAATTTATTTTAAGAGAAATCACATCAAACGTAAAAAAGTTTTTAATTCCAATAACTTGTTGAGTTAGAAATGTTTCTATTCAATAAAAAATGTTCGGTTCGCGTTCGGTCTGAAAAATTGTGTTCGGTCGGACACTATAAAAAATTAAAACCGTTAAAAATTTCATTACCATTGTAACAATTGTATAATAATGTTTCTACTAAACAAAAAAAAAAAAACATTAAAACCTGTAGCGTATTCTTTCTTGTTTTTTTTTTTTTTTTTTGAGTTATTAACATTAATAATCATTTTAAAAATTTTATTTATTACAGTCACAAAACAATGTCTATATTGATTATGATTGCACATACATATGTACATATATATATACATATAGGGGATTTCATCTCAAGTGACCCAATTTTTAAATCGATGTCTTCCGATTTGGATGAAATTTGCACCAAGGTTAGTCCTATTGGATAGTAGTTTAGACATAAATTAATAAAAAGTTCGGTCAAAAAGTTTCTGAGTTAGAGGGGGTCAAAGTTTGACATTTTGGCCATACAGGCGTTCTTTGTCATCCATGTAGCTTATTACCTATTGGTGTTAGCAAAATTTGTCCCAAGAAGCTTCGATAGCTGCTTGATCAATCTTTTGAAAAAAGATTTTTTTGTTTTTTTTTTTAAATTTTTTTAAATTTAAAACTTTTTTTTTATTTATCCGGAATGTTTTTTTTTTTTTTGCTTAAAAGAAAGCTTTTATGTCTTTTCCTTTAAGGTAGTTTTGGTCGCTTTTTGGGATGCGAGTGGGATATGTTTAAAAAAAAATAATTTCTAACTCTAGACGAGGGTTTTTTAATTTTTAGCATATGCAGTGTTATTTCTCATCCATGTAACTTATAACCTTTTGGTATTAGCAATATTTGTCCCAAGTAACTTCGGTTCGCTCTGCAGGGTGCCAGGGCACTCAGGGATCCCGGGTAAAAAAATGGCTGATGAGCTGGCCAGGGCTGGTTCTAACGCGCGGATGATAGGTCCCGAGCCCTTCTGTGGACTAAGTTGGGCAGGGGTCCAGTCCGTCATGAAGGACTGGGCTGTGGACGAACATAGGGGATACTGGGTATCGCTTCCGGGAATGCGTCAGGCAAGGAGATTTATCTCTCCCGGGAATGTAATGTGGACGAATGGTCTCGGCGGGCGGGATCTGCGACTGCTGGTGGCCTATTTGACTGGTCACCAAACGATCAAATACCACCTTTATCGGATGGGCCTGGCTGAGGATCAGGAATGCAGACTATGTCTAGACGGAGACGAGACGACGGAGCATGTACTGTGTGACTGCCCGGCGCTGGCATGGGCCAGGAGGAGGTACTTGGGGCATGGTATAATGTGTGCGTCCCGAATCGGTAATATATCGGCAAAGGCCCTGTTTGGGTTCCTATGGGAAGCGGAGGGACTTTTGGCCAGCTTAGGGGAGTGGGTACAATAGACCTGACCTGGTCGCGGTACCTGTAACTGTGGGGAAACCTCCCCGCTCTTTCGTGAAAAAGAAAAAAAAATTCGGTAGCTTTTGAATATCGTCGGAAAGGTTAATTTGTCTAGTTTCTCTTCATAAGTTTTATTTTTAAGGTTTTAGAAACACTTAAACACAAATAGGAAAAAATTCAAAACAGTGCTGCATATGCTAAAAATTTAAAAACCCTCGTCTTGAGTAAGAAATTATTTTTTTTTATACATATCCCGCTCGCATCCCAAAAAGCGACCAAAACTACCTTAAAGGAAAAGACATAAGGCCTAACCATAATATGCATAGCCTTGCTTAACCTACTGTCAAAAATTAACAAAAAGTCTCTCAAATGTATTTAAAAAAACAAAAACAAAATGAAAAAACATTTGATTCCGTACGGAATGTGCGATTAGATTCGCACCTTGCTTAAGCAAATGACAGTTTCATTAAACTTAGCAAAAAGTTTCCTTAAGTTCAATATGGTTTGCCTCATATAATTAACATGTATTCGCACATTTGTTTAAGCCAACCTAAGCACATTATGGTTGGGCCTTTAAGCTTTCTTTTAAGCAAAAAAAAAAAAAAAAAAAAAAAAAACATTCCGGATAAAAAAAAAATAAAAAAAAGTTTTAAATTTAAAAAAAAAATTAAAAAATCAGAAACTTTTTGACCGAACTTTTTAAAAATTTGTGTCTAAACTACTATCCAATAGGACTAACCTTGGTGCAAATTTCATCCAAATCGGTAGACATCGATTTAAAAATTGGGTCACTTGACATGAAATCCCCCATATGTATGAACATATTTCCTTTTGATTCATTAATTTTTACATTTTCTTCTATTTTTTTTAAAATTCATTTTTAAATTTTGTTGTGAACATGCTTTAAAATACTTTCTTTTTTATTTATTTTTATTCTATTTTTACATTGGTAATTAGTTAATAAAATTTAAAGTTTTTTTGTTTGTTAGTTTATTATTATCATCTTCACTTTTTGAATTATTCATATAACAAACAAATTCAATTAAGGTATTGCGCATGCGCGTGCTTTGCAATAATTAAACTTAATTCGCTCTTGTTTTCTTTATACTGTTTTGTTCACTGCAGCTAATTATTTTTTGCATAGTTTAATAATAATTAAAAAAAAATATTTGGTGAGCAGTTTGAAAATCGTAACCACGTCTGGGTTCCAACCAACAAAAATTTACCTCTAAGTGACAGTTCCACATTAAATAGGATAAAGTATGTACGATAGTATGACAGAAACACTACTGCCCGTATTCATAAAAAATTTTAAATTTAATAAAGGTTTGCAGAACAAATTTTCTATGAAAATTTTCCGGGGGTATCATTCTCAATATTTTTCAATATAAAAAGTATTCTGGATAAGCAAAACGCTTTTAAGAAAAAAAAAACTGATAAATACCTGTTAAAACGTTTTTAAAAGAAATTTTTTACACGCCAATACTGTATTTAAAAGTATCTAAAAACCTGATATGTTTTAAATTACTATGAAATCAAAATTATATTTCGGGTTTTCTGAAAATTAAAGGGCCAAATAAACCTGCCAAATGCTTGTCCAGCAGGCGAATTCACTCGTGTTCGTGTGTTGGACGTAATATTCGCCGTCATATTTATATTTTTTGATTTTCCATCCAGCATCGATAGTGTCACACATACAAACACATTTTCACTAATGCATACTACCACAATGCTTGATGATTGTTTTGATAAGTGTATTTGGGCCTTAAAAATATAAATGCTCTTCATAAATATTTATAAAAAAAACGTCTTAAAAAGAGGTTTACAAACAAAAATATATGTATAATTAACAAATATACAGAACAGATAACAAAAAACATTTGTTTCTTTCCAATTACACAAAGTTTTTTCAATCAAATAATAATAAAAAAAAAAATAGGTTGGTCGATTATTCGACATTTTTCAGAGGGCGGTTTTCTAATATTTCGACTATATAAATTTTATAAATAAATCGTCACAGGTAAACCAGTTAAGAACGCTTTCTTCCTTTGTTTGTCAACCTAACCTCAATGGGAGAAAAAAGTATCAAAAAGGGGAAATACAGGAAATTTGATTTCATTCTTTTATTTTTTCATGCTGCATGTGATATTTTTGAATTTTGCACTTATAGGTGCAGGGTCCTGAGTGAATGATAACCCATAAGATAAAAATTTTGGTTTTTCATCTGGTACTTTTAGATTTTTGTTAATATTCGACCTTTAAGGATAAAACTAAATATTTATGGTCCTGAGTGAATAAGAATATGTAAGAGGCAGCTTTTTGGTACTTTTTCCTTCTACATCTGGTACTTTTAGATATTTAATATTAGACATATAAAGATAAAATTAAACATGCAAAGTCCTCAGTGGATGAGAATCTACAACAGGAGACTTTTTGATACTTTTTTGTTTTTCAATTGATGTTTTCTGATATTTTTTATATAGAACTTACAAAAAGCAATTAACTCACGTGGAAGATAACATATGAACCGAAGATAAGTCCCTCGCCAAATCGATCCACTAAGACAGAAAAATAAATGCCCGTAACAAGAAAATTCATATATACTTAGACTGTGTTTTCTTCATAGTTAGATTAAAATTAATGGTCGAATTTCGACCATTAGGCGAACAATAGTTCAAATAATATTACAAAGCAAAATAAAATAAACTTGTATGTTTTTAACATAAAAGAAATTCAGTGTATTTATCAAAAATAAAAATTGGGAATTTAGGACGTCATAGAGAAATTTTATTGATAATAAATTTTGTATTCCCAAAAATAACTTTTATAAGCGAATATTGTTTTGTAATTAAGTACACAGAAAAAAAATGATTTTAATGATCAAATTCGAAGAACCAAGCAAACAATTGTTGATTTTGCGCTATTCACCAAAATTATTCAATTGATTACTAAAATTTGTAAAAAGTTAAAATTATAATTTTTTTCTATTAAACAATGTGATAATTGGTTCAATTAAAAATGAATTAACATTTCAATATAGATTGTATTAAAGTCGACTCAAAATAAATTTTAAAAAATGTACAAAGGTATTGTATAGAGCAAACTAGTTATGGATTTATTTGTAAAATTAAGTTGAATTTTAATAAAGTGAATTAAGATGAACATTTGAATTTTGAATTAAAAATTTATAAGTTAACAAAACCAATTCATTTAGTTTAAAATAAAAACCTTATTTAAACAAAAACGAATTTTTGCACCAGCCAAATACATAAAATACATTACATAGCTTCGTGAAATCGTTCCATAATTAACGGTAGACCCAATGCTAACTCTCGGAAAATATTTTAATATGCTCAAATCTATAACGAATAAAGTTTGCATTTGGTGGACCAGTGGATTCAATTAGAAAATAAAACCACACGGAACTTTTGGTTTTCATTTTTGTTTCTTTTTTAATTATTTTTCGCTCTTCTCACATTAACATTTCATTATAATTGTTGGAATAACAAAGTTTAACTTTTTTGTTTCGTTTGTAATGACAGTATAATCAAATAAATAAATAGATAAATTTTTTGTACCCCATCTTCTCATTGGAGAAAGTCATAATAAATTTGTTTTTATAAAAAAATTTAAAACAAAAAAATGATTAGTATTGTGGTTATTTCGTTGAACTATTTATGATTTTTAATCCAAATTTTTAATATTTTAATTAGGCTCAAATTCACCAAATTTAATTTTCATTAAATTATATTTATGAAGAAAGGAATTTTACAATAAGAAAGTTAATTAAAATTGTTATTGATAATCTTTCATTCTCGACCGTGGCCAGGGCCCGATTCCGGGCCGGCAGGTTACCATGACATGTTTCGATCGCAACCACTCGATCTCCTCAGATGGATTTGCCGTCCTACACCCGCAGCCATCGACGACTGCTGACGTCAACAGTCAAACATCAATCCTTAAACCAAATTGTATTTTAACCTTTAGTAGATCGAAATTTGCTTTTTTGAATGATTATCCATTTTAATTTACATGTTTTTCCTTACTTCTGTTTTTTCGTACTTTTGTCAAGAATTTTTCTTGAAGTCCAAAGTACATTTTTCTGTTTTCTCATTTTTGTCCTTCTTTTTCTTGTCGACCTTTTTCAGCACAACTTGAAGGACAAAATTCGGGAATTGACTGCATCCCTGGATTGAAAAATTTATCACGTTAACAGTCCACAGCCCACATATGGGCTGTGAACGGAAAGTGCCTGGAGTCCACAGCCCATATGTGGGCTGTTCATCCTTACAACTTTCAAGAGCTCTAGAATTGTAAACGTTGTGAGAACATCGTTTATTTGACTTCGACTTCACAGGACAGACCATAAAAAAGAAAATATGTGCTGGGACATGGAGGAAGTCGGGGTTCTTATAAAAAATTAATGCAAAAAAGAAAAACATGCTTATAAGAAAAACTTTGGTGAAAATTTGTGGTTTTGTTATATCTATTATTTACTGTAATACAAAATAAGGGTTCATATTTAATAAAAAAAAATATGTATTTGAATCAAAGTAAAGACAGTATTTTTACAACTCTCGTCCATTTTTTAATAGCTTTGACTTGAGTGTTTGTAATTCTCATTTGCTTTACAGTTTTAGTTGTATAATATCTTTAGTTTTTCCAGTCTTTGGAAAAAGGTTTCCTGATAATCTGGCCTAAGCAACCAGCGAAATGCGCATAGGAACTAGCTTATCCCCCAACAATAAATTTTAGTGTATTTGTCAAAGAATAAAAATTGAGAATTTAGAACATCATAATTAATAAATAAATAAATAAAGATTCAATAAACATTTTGTTTGATTTATTCAAAATTTCCAACAATTTGTTTTAACAAACATTTTATTGAAAAAATTACTTTTTTTATTGAGTCAATAAACTTGGTTGTTGACTAAAAATTCAAGAACTATACCTACACACTTTTTTATTAATACCACAAAAATCGTCATCGCAAAAAATTCAAATTTTTTTTTTATCAAATATGTGATTTTTGTATTCAAGTATGAAAATAATTTGTTTCTGTGTGGTTCATCTTCCAGTTGATTCTCTGCCCATTTACCGAACACGCTACGTAATTGATGGCAGATACAAAGTGGCTAAAAACCGTGTCGAATCGATAAGTTTGAGTCCTCTGTTACACTTACGCCTACAGCGGTGATAGTACGGGCTCGATTTGGATAAATATTATCGCAGAGTAAATGTGGTGATGAATCGATCCATAGTATTGCGTATAAGCTGCTCACATGGACGATTATGCGTATCATAAACTTGACGAAATTTCCTCAGTTTGGAGAACAGAGCGCGTATTTTGAAAATAAATTTCCACGAATTGTAAATGTTGTTCTGACAAAGTCTTTGCCAAGGCGAATTAAACTACAGGTGGTGTCGGAACTACACCAATCCAACAACAACATAGGGTTTTTCCATTGTAAGTTTTTACGGCTCGAAATGTCAACCATTTCTAACAAAACACTTACAAATTAAAATAAATTATTTAATACTGAAAAAAAATCAAACACGCTTCTATAAGTTCTATAAGTATAAAAAATAAAAAAAAGTTTTAAGTCTTGAAAATGATTTACAGAACATTTTTTCTTAAAATTTAACGAATCGATTTTAGAAGAAATATTTAAAAAAAAACCCAGATCTTTGGGCTCCTAAAACCAAAAAATTTAAACTCTAATTTCCTTTTTAATACTATGGTGAAGAGTATAATAGATTCGAGAAAACCGAATAATATGTAGTAACCTAACTTGTTACATATTGAAAAGAACAAGAACCCACTTTGCGTTACCAATCAAAATAAAAGCTAATGGACTAAAAGAGAAGGGGAACCGATTAGATGCAAAAAACAAAATACGGCTTCATATTTCATTGAACTTTGTTCGGGTTTTAACATGTGGAAATCGACAACATCAACATATACATAAGTATTTATAATAAATGCTTAGATATGCTGTTTTTTGCTGCATTTATTTTCTTAGCAGAAACTGAAAAAACAAAGAAAATTAACAAAAGAAAAAAACAATACTTTGCTACTATTTTTTTCTATAAAAAAAAAACATTAAAGACATTAAAGAAGAAGTGCTTTTTCAGTGAAGTATTGTAAGTCCCAATTACAAAGTATTTTTTATTTTTTTAGAACAGCGGTTCCCACTGTTTTTTGCGGACTCCCAAATATAATTTCTTTAAAAAAGGTACGAAAAAATATTTGGCAACGTTAACGTAGGAGTACTTTCGTCTTGTTTTTATATGACGTTTGAAAGATTTGACGGTTAAACAAGTCCTATATTTTTAAGGAATTAGTAATTAAAAAAAAATATTTTTTATATTTTCCTTCCAAGGGTCCCGCAGACCACCATTTTGGAACAGTTGCTTTAAAAAATTAAGAAATAAACATTTTAAGACAAATAAAGCAATTGAATATGCCCTATAAGAGCATATTATTAAAAAAAATCTTTAAACATAAAGTTTACAAAAAAGGGTTTTACACATTTAAAATAATTTTTTTTATTAACAACAAAATAAGTTGAACTTTTAAAATTTTTAAATTAAAGTCTTCTAATTAACCCATTAGTGGACGAAGTTCCCTGGCCACTTTCCCCCAATTATTTTCACCAATAATTAATAAAAATAATCTGAATAATTGGGTTCAACAACATTTTATTAAAATAAAACTTATAGTTTTGGAGTTATGGACCGTCCCTTATAAGGGACACTGCGCAGTAGGCACACTTGGCGTATGATAAATTTTAAATCATTCTGAAGCCCGTTTTCAGATTTATTGAAAATGAAGTTTGATTTTTCCGCAATGTCGACATCGTTTATCAGTTTAGAATATTCAATATGGTGGTTTCTGCCATCATATCATGTTTCTGCCGTCACTTTGTTAGGATGTAGCAATATTTCGGCGAAAAATAAGAAGAGACGCACTTGTCGAATCATTGGGATGTAACTTCTTCAACCGCAGTCATGCATTAACGAATGAGGCATCAAGGAGATATGCAAAGATTGGCCACCACCATTTATTTTGTCTTATTCGCGAGCGGTAGACTAAAACTAATTCTTCCGTCCTATTAACACCTCCATGTCCATATTATATCGATGAAACACTTTTGGTATGAAAATACTTACAGCATCCCTTCCTTTAACGAATCGTTGGCATGATACTATTTCATTGACATCAAAATGTGTTGCAATTGTACAACATTCCATCGTGTGAGCAATATGCTTCCATTTTTTGTAAATCTGAGATCTACAGATCCAAGTTCTTCTTTTTTTCAATACTGGTATTGAGCGAAGATGACATTTTTCTCTTCGCCCTTCTCGTATCGTGCCTAAAGAACACGTTATAATAGATGATAAGTGTCGCTGTAATTTCTTCATATTCTGCAAATAATAATGTTGGACCGAGATGATTAAGACTTGCCTTATGCCATCATCGCTTTCATCGGTATCTTGCTTAGTATCGGCTTCATATAATGGTGGAACTGCGGCAATGTCAAAGTAATTAAAAATATAATCGTCAAGGGCAGCCAGTCCATCCAATATTTCAAAAACGGAAAGGCAATATATGAAAAAATATTTGCCCGATCATCGTATCACAATTGTACTACGGACGCAGTGTCCCTTTAAGGGGACCTTTCACTCAAAGTCACTATATGTGCGGGGCATAACATTTTGTTATAATTTTTTTATATCAATTTAATCATTACACTTATTTACAAATAACAACATACAGAAAATAAGAAATATTCACATAATAATAAATATATTCCAATTTTTCTTACCCGGCTCGAGATATTTGTTTTTTCATAAATGGGTTTTCCATATTTTGCATAAAATACAACACACAAATCAGAATAGTTGAAACAAATAAAATAAAACGTGCTTTGTTGGAATGTTAGTAATGATATTGCTTTCTTGATATTTAAAAATGAAAATTTTTTAAAGTGCTACAGTAGAAAATTTGAGTGTCCCTTATAAGGGACTTTGCGCACTAATGAGTTAACCTACTTTTTTGTTAACCGAAGGGTATTAGTTTTAAAAAATCATTAATAATTGATTTTTTTATTCTTTCCATTTCCAAACTAAAGGTCAAAAGTAAATATTGAAAATGGGATTGTTATTGTTTACATTGAAACAAGTCGTTATAAATTCCCAGTTGGCCAAATCGCTGTTGTCTCTTATCGTTAAAGTTTTGTCGACGATATTGTAAAAGAAAAAAAAAAAAGAAACTATGTTGACACCTATCAAATATTTGACGTCCTACACGTAACCACAAGTTTTATTAAATTTTTTTTTTTTTGTAAAAATAGCTTAAGCGACATCATTTTCAATTTTCGTTTTTTTTTTTAATAAATGAATTTATTGGCAACACTTGTATCATCTCCTAAAATGTCATGGTCACATAAGGTACCGTCCCGATTTTATAGCAAAAACAATTTTAGCTTAAGAGACAACCTTAAGAAACAAAAAAAAACCTCCTGTAAAATTGTATTTTTGTCGCTTAAGCTTTTTTTGTGGTAAGGGCTCGATATATTAACATTAATAAGCGACTATATTAATGAAGATGTACATATGTCACGTTGTCTACTATTTATCTTTATAACGACAACGCGACAAATTAATTTCTTCCTTTAAAAAACGATGTAAAAGACAATTTTCACGACGAAGTCAGGTTAAAAGTTTTTTCTTACTCTATAGTAGTCGACATAAGCAACAAGTCTTCAATGTAATCAGCTATTAAATATTGCTAAGAACAAGGTGAGAAACAAAGCCTGGGGCCTCTCGTTTCAAAAGCAATTTTATTTCTAATTCATTCAGTCGATACTGAACGAATCGAAATTATTTTCTCAGTATTGTGAAACTCAAATTAATGCTTTACAACAAAATAGTTCCGATTCGTTCAGTATTGACTGAAATAATTAGATATTAAATTGCTTTCGAATCGAGAAAGTACTCGATCACGACTGCCAGAATCAGGCCCCTGGTTACAAAACTATAATGGCGACAAAATCTTGGAAAAAGTAAATAAGGGAATGGTATGCCCTTAACGACGATTGCAAAAACTGAGACGAAAGAAAAAATTTTAATGTTTGATAACTTAAATTAGGTTAAAGTTAATCAAATTTAATTTTCGTAAAATAATTTTAATAAAGGAAAGAAGTGTGCAACATGAGATGAATTAATTTTTTTTTTTAATAATTTTAATTCTTAAAGTAACGGGAAATTGAACTCGGGTCGAGTTTACATGTTTCGAGAATAAACACATTCTCATCATCAAAATTCTTTGCAGTTATACGCATTCCGCCACTGCGACGGCTAACAGTCTATAGTCAAACATCAATCTTTTAACAAATGGTATTGGTGGATCGAAATTTCGCTTTAATTGTTTATCTTTTTTCAATTTACAGTTCAATAAACCACAATTGTTCATTTATCATTAACGATAAACTAGAGGATATGTTGGCTTTTTTCGACATTCCCAGCTAGCATTTGGCTGATTATTTTTTGTAAAAATCACCCAAATGATTATTTTCAGATCAGTGTTGATGATTGAAAACTGATTTATCACTTGAGTGATTGAAAAAGGATTCATAAATGATTAATTTATATGTTTGAATAATGGTTTTTAAATATTTTGAATTTTTGTTTTTACCAAATGAAAAAAATAAAAACTGAAACTTTTATGTTAGCCAAATACATAAATAAGAAGCTTGGTTAAAAAAGAAGTCCAAAAATTATTGATAATTTATGAACATAAAAGTTAGTGCAAACTGTTTCTTCTCTTCTATGCGAAAAACCGATCACTTTTGTTTGGTTTGAAATAAAGCTGGATCGAATAATCAAAAGTCATAATTATCGGAGAAAAAATAAAAAACATGACAATTAAAAAACGATATGAAATATAATCAAAAGCTATATAGTTTACCATTGAAAAATGAGACGAAAACGAATCAATAATGATTATAAAAACTACCATTAAATTGATCAAAAAGGAATCAGAAAATTGTATCACAAATGATTCTTTCAGGTGATTCATCGGTAGGGTACCATTTTCTCACAACGAGAGTATCATTTATGATTGAAAAATTAGCTCATATACGGATATTATGATACAAAATGCTAGCTGGGTTATAAGCATTAATTAACCCAGCTAGCATTTTGTATCATAATCTAATCATTTAGGAATCAGCTTCACGAGCAAAATACCCGTATATGAGCTCATTTTTCAATCATAAGTGATACTCTAGTTGTGAGAAAATGGTACCCTACAGTTGAATCACATGAAAGAATCATATGTGATACAATTTTCTGATTCCTTTTTGATAATTTCAATGTTAGTTTTTATAATCATTATTGAATCGTTTTTGTCTCATTTTTCAATCGTAAATTATATAGTTTTTGATTATATAATTTTTTAATTGTCATGTTTTTTATTTTATTTTTTTTTTTTGGTAAAATCAGCACCTTTATGGCTTTTTATCATTCAAACAAACTTTTTTTTGTTACGAAAGCTATTCAATTTTTGCAAAGAAGAGAAGAAACCATTTGCACTAACATTTATGTTCATAAATTGCTAATAATTTTTGGGCTTTTAATTTGTTTGGCTGAATCTAAAGTTTCTATTTTTATTTTTTTTGATTTGACAAAAACAAATATTTAAAAATAATCATTATATCATATCACTGAATCATATATGAATCCTTTTTCTATCGCTCAAGTAATAAATCGGTTTTTAATCATCAAAACTGATCTGAAAAGGCTCACTTAGGTGATTTTTACAAAAAATAATCACCCCAATGCTAGCTGGGAAGAGACGATACATACACAAACTTACAAAAAATAATGAAGTATTTAAGAAAAGTTGAGTGACATTTACGTTCTTCTTGTCCTGGACTATTTTTGAGTTGACAATTTATTCTAGCTGCCCCGTAACTGTCGTCAGGGATTTTAAATTAACAAGCATCCATTCTAGATAATGTCTTAAAGACGTTGCCAACGTGGTTATGTCTAAATACACTCACATGCAAAAAATAATAGCTCAAATGTCACTTTACATGCAAGGTGTACATTAAACAAAATTCAAGTTAACAGTTGAATAGAGTCAATAAAATTTTAATTTTATTCTGTGTAAAACTTTTTATTTTATTCTCTGCCCAACTAGCATATAACAACTATGTACCATCACCATTATTTTTATAACTTTCGCCACAGATAGAAATGGTTTATATAAAAATTTGTCATTTCATTTGTAATTTCTACATTATTGATCTCAGAGCCCATTAAGTACAAATATTTAAGATCCCTGTGTGGAGAAAAGTTGATTTAACGATGTCCGTCTGTCTGTGTGTATGTTGAAATTAATTTTCCGAAGACCCAAGATAAGATGGAACCTTGATTGTTATATATTTATATTACCTAGTTTGGAATAAATTGGTTTTAAAAATCAGCCGCAGGTTTAAAAAGGATTTATTGTACATATTATGATTAAGGGTATATGTAACACTTTTGCTTGTTTCATGAAAAAAACTTTTATTGCAATCAGTGTTAACACAAGCAAATTTCCAAATTACACTTGATATGAAACAAAATTATCCGATTTAAATGAAATTGCACCTGATACCAAATTAACGTGTTATTTTATAAAAAACTTTTACAAAAATTAAAAAACAGAAAAACTGCCCGTCTATACCAGAGATAAATATTGCGACATATATTGCACTAAATGTCATATTTATGTACATATTTATTGCCGGCAGTTTATGTTGCAAAAATTGTTAGTCAATTTTCCTTGAGAATTATTGCTAACATAAATCGTCAAATTTGATTGCCAATTGAAAAAAAACCAAAAAGAAAAAATAGAAGCAAATTGTGTGTGAAAGAAATTTAGTTTGTGAAATGGTTGCTAATTATAATTGAAGTAAAAGAATTAAATAATTAAAAATAAACATCAACATTTTTTTTTTTTTTTTAAATAAACACTAAGATAGAATTGCAAAAATTATATTTGTTAATACAATTGTTTTTCTTATTGGATGTTTAATATTTAAATTTCTATAAATTTGTTAAAGCTTAAGTTTTTTTTATATAAATATATTAATAGAATCTGGGAATTTATTTTCTCATGGTGAATGACATTTATTTTATTAATTTTCATATTTATTCGAATGTTTATTCTGATAGTGCATAGAAAATATTCCTGGAAAATATTGAAGGAATGAGACTATTAAAGTTTAAAAGCTTTTAAAAATTGTAATTTGACTTAGAATACACATTCGAATATATATGAAAATTTATAAATACATATATTAATTAAATAAATTTTCATATTAATCGAATGTGTATTCTAAGTCCAATAACAATTTCTAAAGCTTTCACAATTTAATATTTTTATTTCTTCAAAATTTTTCAGAAATATTTTCTATGCACTATCAGAATTTTTGTTTGTATATTTCTGTTACGAGGCTCATTTAGCTGTGTATCCTTTGGCTAGCAATGAAGTAAATTGTACAGAAAATTTATAAGACTATTAAAGTATGAAAGCTTTATAAATTGTTATTTGACTTAGAATACACATTCGATTAATATGAAAATTTATTAAATTAATATTTTTAGAATACACATTCAATCAATATGAAAATTTATATAATAAATGTTACTCACCATGAGAAATAAATTCTCAGATTCTTTTTATTTATTAATTTAATTTTAACAAAAAAAAAAAAATAAATTTATTAAAATTAATATTTTTATATAAAAAGAGACCTCAAGCTTTAAGAAATTAACATACATTTAAAAAATACAGCCGAATAAGAAAGAATTTATATTAATAAAAATAACTTTTGCAAGATGGCGTCAGTTTTTACACTGCATCTTCTTTCTTGATTTTTTTCAAATTATGAGTAAGATAAATACGTTTTCCCATGCCTCTAAAATAAGCTGAGCAATAAGAAATATTGCTCAGTTATTCTGCCGACGTTATTGTCAAATTGTTGAGATATAAACTAACAGCCATATTTATAAAAAGTTCTTATTTTAAGCTTATACAGTAGAATCTCACAAATTAGAACCACTTTGTGCACCGGGCAGTTCGAATTTCTGAAAAGTTCGAATTTCTGGACATTTTTTTTTTTACAGAAAATGATAAAATTATAATGAAATAGTGATAGATAATGAAAAGTTGTGTAAGCGTTATTTTAACTCAAAACAGTTTTTATTTAATAAAATTTTATTAATTGAAAATATTGAATTCATAGAAAAACGTTTAAAAAGTTTTTTAATTACATATTAGGTACTTTTTGGTCTTTAACATAAAATAAGTATTACTTGATTTTTTTTTTTTTATTTATTAAAACTGGATGCAACGATATCGTAACGGACGTTCAAAAGGTTAGACATGTGTTTACTGTGTTTGCACCATTTTATAACATTATTGATGCCTTCAAGGACTTTTAAAGAGGAATAGCTGGCACAAGGCGAATTCATACAAGGTGGTCTTATTTTGAAAACGGATACAACACTGTAAAATACTTTAACGTTGTGTCAAAATAATACAACACTGCAGTAAACAAATTAGCTGTGCACTAACATACAAACATGTAAATATAAATGTCAACAAAATAGGGTTTTTTCCCGGGATTTCCATTATTTCATTTCCCGTTTTCCCGGGATTTTTCTTGCGGGATCCCGGGAAATAAAAACTTCCTCATAATTTCAGAAAATAGCTATTTATACTTTGAAATTTAGTTTTCTATTCTCTAAAAATTAGCATTTGTAGATGGGTTGTGGATTAGATCAATTACAAGAAGTGAGTACATGTATTTAAATCCATGTCTCCTGATGCAATAAATCTACTAAAAGCAGAATGGGCAGTGCAACAGTTGACTATTATTACATTTAGTGAAGTGAAGCGTTAATAAAGTACATTAATACAAAATAAGATGCAGGCAGTAAAGTTTCTTTGTCCATATACAAGTCTTAAAAATAGGAGATACCTGAACATATCGCTCCCTTATTGCAACATAGTCATATCTACAAAAACAAACGATCTTGGCAAAATGCGATTAAAGTTTTAAAAATGTACCGATTTAACGATATATTTTGCTATAACTTCGGTTCATTTTAAGATATAATACGAGAAGGTATGAAGGAAAACTTTGCTAAAGTTACTTAAAATTTTGAGATATGACAATGATGCAATGAAGGAGCGTTATGTTTATTAGCTGATAAACACAAATTTTCAATTTCAATTTGAGTTGGTTTATATACCCGTGAAGTGCGGGGAAACCGAAATAAAATAACATTTTGGAAACTCGTGTAAGATACTACAAGATACAACTTAAAAAACACATTGTCCTAAAGATTACAAATGGACATATTGAAATGAAAAGGTTTGGAAGAAGCAGTCCGGTTGATGCTATTTTTGCATCAACCTTGACATACATTTGACTGACATAGACGTTGTTTATAAAAAAGAAAAAATTGCTTCTGATTGTGAATCCGAAGCATGCTACAACGGTGCACTTTTAATTATTTGTCCAACCTAGGTAAAAAATGGACGAAATTTTTCGGAAACATGATAATTAGTAAATAAAATCAGGAATATAATTTTTGACGACTTACTAAGCGCTTTGAGTGTGTCAGAAAGTTATTTCCTAAGCCGTTAAAAAATGTTATATATTTCTTTAAAATATTTTATCTATTTTATTAATTAACTTTTTGATCTCATATCTTGAGTACCTCAATTTTTATTTTGTTTTTATTATTGTTTTGTGAATTAAATTGTTATGTTATCCTTTTTTCTTGTATCCAGAACATAATAATACTGAATAAAAGCATAATAATAGGGAATAAAGGCGTGAGGTAATAATTATTCAAGTTCCTATTTCAATCTTCAATTAATTTTTTAGTATTGAACCATTTCATTTACTTTCTTTGTAAACAAGTTCCCTTACGTTTTTTATATAAAAGTTTTTTTTCATTAATTAATACCAAAATTTACTTTGTATTATTTATATGGAGCGGGATCCCGGGATCCCGGGAAATTTAAAAAAATTTCCCGCTTTCCCGGGAATCGAAAAAGTCCGGGAAAAAAACTCTACAACAAAAGTAACAGCATATCATTTTGACACAAGGTTAGTTTTTAGCTGTTGCTTACGTAGCAAGCCAAGACCACCTTGTATAAATTCGCCTTGAGCTGGCATTATAGAGCGTTTAATTTGTTTTTTCGCCTATTAAGTTCAAAATTATAAAAAAAAATTTTTATAGTAGAAATAAAAACAAACAAAAAAAAAACACTTCCAGAGTATGTAATAACTATTAAACGCTTTTTGTCTTATAAACCTCTTATAAAAATTTGTATTCATAAACGTACAATAACAGCTTTTTTACTATTAACTGTTTGCAGCGATTTTCTGTTTAAGTATGGCAACTTTCTTTATATTTGGCTGCCATTTTATTGTTAGTGATGCACGAAACTTCTATTCGGTTTACATGATATTCTATATTTAAATTTTTTTTAATTGTAGACCTTCAAATTATTCTTATCAAATAAAACTACATATTATTTTAGTTTCTGAACAAAATGTTTCCGAAAGGTACATATCATAAAAACTGTGGTTTGAACCTTTTTTAAATACACGATAAGAAAGTAATCGAATAAAAAGTTTGTTTACTTTTTATTAACATCACTATTATAATGATTTGTTTATTTTATTTTTTTCCTATAGGTTTTAATGCTGAAACGTGAAGAGCTATTACTCCTTTATTGTGGTTAATGTTAATTTTAATTAAACATTCCCTGATGATGATATTCAAAGAATATCGAAATATCGGAAACAAATAAAGAAAAATTTTACATACAACAGACCTCGAGCTTAATCATTTTAACTAAATATTTTATTTTTTTTTATATTTTTCAACAATAATTTGTTGTTTTAAACAAAAAAACAACTAGTTTCAATAATTAAATAAATAATTAAAGATAATATCTGCATTTGCCCCTGAACATATTCATTTAAATCATATACATTTTTTTTAATAATTATCAATATAACTTTAAATTAGCTGTCTAAAATAAAAAAAAAATTAGTAAAATGTATGTAACATGTCCGTTGTAATAATTAAAACATTTTTGTCATTATTTTTCAACATATTTCACAAACATAATATCATAAAATGCAAACACCTTTTAAAATTTCATTTTATTTTTGGTTTAAAGAAGGGCAAATCCAACAATAAATTTTCTTACTTTATGAATGGTTAAAGGTTCAATAGACTATTTTTCGTTTATGAATAAAACTTTAGCTATTTTTGCTTAAAAACGGTCAATTAATCATCAATAAGTTTTTATGAATACGGCTGTAAGCTTTTTAGATTCATATAGTAACTGAGAATAAATTTACAAAAATATCTTAAAAATATTAGTTCTATTTCTACATTTGGTTACATATATCTAGAAAAGGTTCAAAATGTTCATTGCCATTCTTTATATACCTTCTTTGATAAATAAAATTCTTTTAATGGTTTCAGACGACAGTCTGTTTCTCAAATCAGTTTTATAAATAAAGCACAGCCGCGAATAACGTTGTAAAAGCCGTTTTTGTAAAATCTGTTTTTTTGCAAATTATCGTTAACATTACTAGATTTGTGGAAAACACAAGCACCAATAGTGTTTGTGTACGAAATCATTAAAAAAATAACGTTTACCTGTTTGTCATCTTTCGAACAAAAAAATAATACTGTTTTTATCCAACTCAGCAAAAGATAAGAACATTTAATTCCGTTCGGTTTTTTTAAACCACAAACTTCATCGTGTTCGGTTCGGTTTGGCTGGTAAAAAAAACCAAACATTTTTTACAAAAACAAAATACACATTTTACACAACTTTACACAAACAAAACTTATACAAAATACACACACAAGCTGTTCGTGCTGCAGTCGTTGCTAAAATTTTTTGTTTGTTCATTTCTTTATCAATGTAAAAAAAGAAACATTATAGAACATTAAAATATAATGTTTGTCTACAGTATCACTTCAATTGTTCTGTTTTTTAACGAAGAACAGAACACTATATAATCTTCGGTTCTTTCTTGAAAATAGTTACGAACGGTATTAGGGGTTGTGTATGTCTACACAAACACTAAACAAATAGATGTCGATGAATCTTTTCCTGGGTGTGTGAGCCGAATGCTAAATAATGTACTGTTTATTTTCTAACACTGGTTTAAACATATCACCCAAAATTATGCACCTTAACCTCTTCAAAATGCAATAAAAAGAGCCAGACAGTGAAAGAACGTTGTTAGTTAATTAAAAAAATTATACAAACTAATGGTTTTGCAACTTGGAATAACGTTTTAAAAGCCGATTTCGTAGTGGAAAAACGATTTAAAAGACATCGCGATTGTGAATATGAAACGTTTTTCCACTAAAAAAAAGGTCTAAGCTGTAAATTTGCATGTTGTTTTAAATTCAAATTTCTTGATATTTTGCATACAAGTTTTTATTATCAATACTTTTGATAATCTAAAAAAAATGCAAATAAGTAATCCTGACTTTTAAAAACGTTTTTTGTTCTCCTGAAAAATAATTATTTTGTCACATACAACGTTATCCGCGGCTGTGATTCAAACGTTAAGGGTGCTATATATTCTTCCAACTTAATCATTTGAAAATGGCCAAATAAAAAAAATTAATTACTTTTTGTAATATTGGAAACATGGCTTCCCCCAGGTTATATTTTACTTTAAATACCTTACTCCAGTAAGCTTCGAGGTTTAAATCACTATAAGGCTCCTCATATTTATCAAAATTTCATAGTCCTTACTGGCGACATTCATTATTGAGCTCTGCGTTTTCACTGAATTTAAATTATGGTAACTACTGAAATATAACATTCTCTACAGTTTTTAAGTATAATTGCCCTTTCGACTCATTTGCCAAAATGTAAAGCTAGAATTTTATATTACACCTGATCTACACCTAAAAGAAATTATCCACGACAGTAAATATAACATCTAATTCGGGTTATTATTATATCAGAGGTGGCAACACTGATAACAATGATAGCAACTACACAATGGCCATTAAAAGTCCTTGAACTTTATCTTTTTTTTTTTAACAGAGATACATATATATTATTTGTTTAAACAACAAAAAAAAATCTTTTGTTACTAATGGATTTATGATTGCAAAAATAGAATCTGAAAAAATAATGCTGCTGCTAAAAAATCTTACAAGTAAAACTAAAAATATGTCGAAATATTATGTATTAAATAAAAATTTAGTCATCAAATTAAACAATATCCTTTCAAGTTACGTAATTTAAATTTGATATTTTAATGTTTAAAAGTTTTGTTTTATTTTATGTAATATTACAAATTCGGTATTCAATTTTAACATTTAAAAAATTTTTGTAATTTTAACGATTATTGCTTGCAATTTAAAAAAAGAATACGATTTTAGTAGAGTTATTAGTTTTCTTCTAAAGTTTTGTAGCGAATTTTAATGAGGTTTTTTATAGAATTTGTGCCTTATTATGATTTGTTATGAAATTGACGATTTTATTTTTCATTTTTATTTTTTTATTAGATTTCTTTTTCATTATTTTGTTTATGTTTAAAGTTTTTCTTAAAAAAAGTTTGCGATTCTGTTTTTTATTTTGTTATTTTTTAAAAACTGACGCACAGTGGGAGGTTTTGAAAAAAACTGGAAATAGTTCTGAATTTTATTAACGATATTAAGCATTAAAATATATAAAATTTTTAAAGGGCAAAAAAAGTTTAAGCTGGCCATATCTTTCGATTCATTTTAAGTTATTGTAATCAACTATTTTCTCTTTTCTGGCGATTAAATTCAGGAAATAGTAACATTGCAATTAAACTTAAAAATAAATGTTACAACAACAATGAATAACACCTATGAGAAAAGACCAAATGTATAGTTCGATTACCGGTATATTTTTTTGGTTTGTTTTGGATGATATTCTAATGTTACGTACGTCATGCAAAAACATAATTTGTCTACGATCAGTAGCAAGTGTATCAAAATAAAAATGCAAAGCAAGATTTTTGCAGCAAGCAAATATGTATTGATAATAAAAATCTTAGAAGATTTTAAAGAACGCGTACGATATTTTATAAGTACTACAAATGCAAGTTAATGTTTCATTTCATTATGTTGGTTTTTATATTAAATTTGGTCGAAACTTATTTTATTGCAATCTAAATCATCCAAATAAATTGTTGACATAAAAATGTCATGACAAATTGTAGTGCTGGTAGGTAGGTCCAAAGCTAACCATAGGTCCCATATTAACCCTTTTCCTTAAATCAGTAAGAGGCAAACATATGTATCTCATATAGATGAAGGTATCTAAATAATATTCGGCACAAATAACTTTTATAAAGGGTGTTTTTTTAAGCTAGATAGAACTTTAAATTGTAAAAAGTAACACAAAAAATTAAATTTTGATGAAATATTTTTTTTTATCGTTTCAGTATACTCTGACAAATCATCATGAATAGACTCACGCTTGAACAACGCTACGAAATTATCCAAATTTACTTTGAAAAATTTTAAAATTTAATCCAAATTCAAATCGCAAAATTGTGTTCAGCGATGAGGCGCATTTTTGGCTTAACGGGTTTGTTAATAAGCAAAATTGCCGCATATGGAGCGAGACCAATCCACAAGAGACCCTACAGACTCCATTACATCCAGAAAAATGCACCGTTTGGTGCGGTTTTCACGCTGGTGGCATCATCGGACCTTATTTCTTCAAAAATGAGGCCGGAGCTCGCGTTACGGTCAATGGAGATCGTTACCGCACCATGATCAATGATTTTTTGTTTGAAAATATGGATGACATTGATCCGGAGGAGATGTGGTTTCAACAGGATGGCGCTACGTGCCATACGGCGAACGCAACCATCGACTTATTGAAATCAAAATTTGGCGATAAGTTGATTTCGAGAAATGGACCTGTCAATTGGCCTCCAAGGTCGTGCGATTTGACACCTCTCGATTATTTCCTGTGGGGCTACGTGAAGTCACTGGTTTATGCTGATAAACCAGCAACAATTGACGCCTTGGAGGCCAGCATTGTTCGTGTTATTCGTGACATACGGCCAGCAGTGCTCGAAAAAGTGGCCCAAAATTGGACGTCCAGAATGCGCTTCGTCAAGAACAGCCGCGGTGCCCATATGCCCGAAATCATTTTCAAATGTTAATGTCACGTATTGATCTTTCGAATAAAAAAAAAATTTTGATTACAATTTAATTTTTTGTGTTATTTTTTACAATTTCAAGTTTTATCGGGCTTAAAAAAACACCCTTTATGATACTGTGGTGTAGGTATCATATTGGTAGGCTTGACCGACTATATTTTCTTATTGTTTATGTTAAGCTTTTGTATACATATATTTACAAGACATATTTCATATCTTTCATATCTTATAAATAATATAAGAGAAAAATCTGTCACGTACGATATGTCACGAACGATATCACATTTTGTTCATTAAAAAACAATCCAAAAAATTTTTTTTTTAAATTGAAGATTATAAAGAAAAATTATTTAGTTTAATCTAAGAAACTAAAAAAAATCATCCCCCACAATTCGCAGACTTTCGAATATTTTTAAATTCACCTTAAAATCACTTCCGTTTTATGGCACGTACGATATACACCGATTTTGCTCGATATTTTGAACAAAAACGTAGTGAGTGCCCTCTAAATGAAACATAATGATAAAATTATTTTCAAGTTACTACTATTTAAGCAAAATCTATTCCTATCTGAAGGCGATCAAATGTCACGTACGAAGACATGGAAATACCCATATTTAAAAATGCATATTCACTTTATTTGCAATATGTATGAATCCATACAATTATTAAAAATTAAAGATTTTATTCACAATTTACTGAAAAAACTCAATATTAATTTCCATACAAAAAAAAACAATGTATATGACACACACATATTTAAAATGTTATTTTTGTATGGAAATCGATATTCAGTAAATTATTCGGTAAATTGTGCATAAAATCAAAAGTTGTGCACCGATTACAATAATTTAAACCTCATTTCATTCAAAATTGTTTTAAACGTACTTACAACTACAATTAATATTGAAAGAATTCCAACCAATTGTAGTGGGGAATGTAAGAAAAGATAAACTCACGGTTTATTGTTGTTGTTTTTGTTAAATATGTTAAGTTTTTCTAAAATCTTTGGATGAAGTTACCTAACGATCTGGCCTAAGCAACCAGTGAAATGCTCATAGGAATAGCTTATCCCTTCAACAATAAATTTCAGTGTTTTTAGCAAGAATAAAAATTGGGAATTAAGCACGACTAACAAAATCTTGAAAAATAGTTTTTGCTAAAACCCGCTTTTTAACCAAAAGTCGTAATTTTTCCGAAATCGATTTAAGTGTTTTTTAGGTTAAACACTAGAAATATTTTACAATTAAGCAAACATAGGACAATTTTGTTAAAAAATCGTGAAAATGGTTGTGAACGGTATTAAGTATTGTGTACTAATACAAAAACAAAAAACCAATAGATATCGAATCTCGGTAACTGTACTGTACGCTAAATAATCGGGCATGTTTTAGAAATCGAAATGATGTGGATTTGATAATATATTTAATAAGATTTCTGTATGACGTGCCTAATTCCCAATATGTATATGAATTTTTTGAAAAATAGTTTTTCCTTTACTAAATTTTTCAATTTTGGACCCAATCAATGAAAAAATCAGTGCATTTACAAGCGATTCGATTTCTGTCGCATTTTCACGGTTCCTATTACCGATGCCAAATCGGGACTTTAGTGTAATACAAAAATGTAAGTTTTATAGGCTTAAATACGTGAAAGAAAATTTCTTTAAGTGTACATACAAAAACTTTTTAATTGGCAACTGACGACAAATCAAAGAAAATTCCGACTTAAGCAGAAGTTTTTGTCCCATATAACCGTTCTTAGATTTTTGGCTTACATTTTGTTTACATAATTAACAGTTTCCATGATATCGCTTAAAAGTCTTGCAGTAAACTGTGCTTTTTTACGCCCTCGCAAATAAATTGTTAAAATTGAGAATTCGTTTACACAAACTTCGATAATTTTCCCAACAATTTTGAATCGTAAACTTGTGCTGTTCAATTGTGCATTTAACAGATTTCATGCCTGCCGCCACCTTTAACGAAAAATTCAAGTGTTAACAAATCACAAACAACAAATTCTTGAAATAATTTGAAAAAATTAAGCATTTGGCTTTTAGTATGCATTTTTAAAAAACAATTTTCACTTTTTGACACAAATTTTATCTTTTATTTTATATTTTTCATGTTTTTTAAATTTATTTTTGTATTGATGTTTCTCACAAACTAACATTAACTGTTTGAAATTACAAAAATTTAAAAAGAGGTTTCATGAAACGAGCCTCGCAAAATTGCCCATTTGCAAAAATGGCCATTTTAAGGGATTTCATGAAAACCCTTATTAAATTTCTTATTTGAACTGTCGCAATGCCGTAAACTTTTATTTGTCTGGACTTAAATAAAGAGGAAGAGGAAGAAGAAGAAGAGAGGTGAAGAAAAATTATTAACAATATTTGTAATCAAAGCGAACAATCAGCATTCATCGACCCAAAATTATACGAGCAAGCACAACAAATGAATAATAAAAGACAAAAAGAAAGAAATCTTGTTTTTATATTTTTATTTTTTATGGTTAAATAACCACCATTAAATGTCTGAAATAACATTTCACAACAAACAAACATATCTAATGCAAAAAAAGGGAAGAATCAAATCATTGGTTGAATGCATTGCTTGAAGGGTGGCACGTACAGGTTGATAAAGATATAAACAACAAATATTTAAAGCTTAAGGTTAATATTCGTACGTATATATAGTATTATATGTAGTAGTGTTTTTCATACGGGATTTACCGGCATCACGCACATTTTTCGAGAAAAAATTTCGTAAAACTTGTGCGGGAATTCTCGCGATTTTTTGTATTTAATTAAGAGAACGTTACTGCTGATCAGTGTGACCAGATGTTAAAAATTTGTACGGCTATATCTGGCATTAGACATGGCCAAAAAAATGCTTAAAATTATTTTAAAAAATGCTGAAAGTAATGCTAAAATATTTTCAAGATTTTCATTAAAAATATATTACCAGTATTTTATTCGAAACTTAATACATTTTACTTCTTTTTAACAAAACTTAAATAAATGGTAATATTTCAACAAGTGGTTAGATTTTGGTAAAACATCAGATACCTATAAGTATGTAGAACAGGTAGTTGCGATAAAATTTCAAATTTAGGGGGCCGCATACCTCCGATGCATTCTATTCTATACAAAAGTTTTTTCAGTTTTATAGTTTAAGAAAAGTCGATGTTTTAAAATTATTATTTTTTTTAGCAGTTTAGAGTAAAAAATTTTTTTCAAACATTTACACTATAGAATTTTTATCTAAATACAAAGTGCAATTATTGCACTTTTATATCGTATTATCAATGGGCAAATAATTTTTACAACCAACATTATAACGGTGTTTTTAATATTCCCTTAGTAATCGCCCAACAATGGCTAATCGGCCAATAATCGGTGTTCGACATTAATTTTGCCTAATTTTTCCGAAGGCCGCACTTTTAAATACCATTATAAATAAATAAATGCAATAAATAATAATAAACTGTAAACTTTTTCCGAATTGAAAATAAAATTTTCCACAGCCGAATATCGGAAAGAAAAAGAAGGAAACAAATTAAACCTTCTATATAAAAAAAGCACGACTCAATTCCTCAATTTATGTAAATTACCCCTTATGTCCACGAAGCATTAATATATTTGAGCATTGGAAAGCAAGCCCATTTAACAACTTAAAGGCAATATCAATAAAATATCTGTCAGCATCACCAACTAGTGTTTCCAGCGAGCAACAGTTAAGTTCAGACGGCCAATTTTATTCCAATGTATTAAATAACCTTAATAGCATCAATGCAGAAAAAATTTCATTACAGCAAAAAAAAAAACTTACTGAGCAACCTAATAAATATGAAAACATGAAAATTTTATTGCCAATACATCTATATAATAAAAATGAAATGTTGTGTGTTGCTAATCGCATAACTTGAGAACGGCTTGACCGATTTTTTCTTTAAAATGATCGCCATGGTCCAACTTAGGTTTGTACGGATTTTGCCCCGCCCACTTTTTTCGATTTACCTAACATCAGAAAACGGCTCCATCGATTTGACTAATTTTTCTTTCAAATTATCGTATTAATACATTTTAAGTTTTCATCGAAAGAAAAATTTACCACGCCTACTTTTACGCCCACTTTTTCTATTAAGCGCATAACTTGAGAACGGCTGGACCGATTTGATTCTAATGATCGCCATGGTCCAACTTAGGTTTTTACGAAAAGAAAATTTAGCTCCGCCCACTTTTACGCCTACTTTTTTCGATTTACCTAAAATCAGAAAACGGCTCCATCGATCATTAGTAATCAGCTAGTAATCAACTAGTAGCGAAGCCGGGGCGGCCAGCTAGTTTTAAATAAAACAAACCCTTCTACGCTTGCCGCTTTTATTAAGGTAGCCCAGATATGAATTTTTGATAAAGCGTGTTTTTTTAGAGTTTCACAACTTTGAGTTGGCATCACTTTTTTATTTGAGCACCCATTTAACAGCTGATAGTTTCATTAAGAATCGAGTTACACCAGAGCAACGCTTGCAAATTGTTGAAGTTTTGAATCAAAATAATTGTTCTATTCGTCAAACTCATCGTGCACTTCTTCCATTTTACATAATCGTCCTTCATAACGGCTAATTCGAAGAACAATAGATCGTTTTCGGACCACATTTACTGTTACTGATAATGTGCATCACGTGAGACGCCGAACAGTGCGCCGCCGTACAGAAAAGCATTGAAGATGATCCTAATCAATCAATTAATCGCCGTTCTCTATTTTGTGCTATTTTGTTTACTTTTTAGTAAAAAAAATTTTACATTTTTCTTGTTGTAACTTTGGATAAGTAAAGTTCGGTTTCGGCTCCGGTTTGGATAAATTTGGCCTTTAAAAAGGTAGTTACAAGTTTTTGAAGTGGTGAATAACTAAAAGTGTCTAGATATAATATAATGTTCTTTTGACTATAAAGGCAAACATCCGAAGAAAGGGAATGTATTTTCTCATTGACAGCACTCTTCTTGATTTTAATTAGAAATAGGCTGCCAAACGAATCTGTAAATGCTATGTTGTACTAGGATTTTAATCCTATTTTCAAAAATATATTCTGTTATATCTTGCACCGTTTTATATTACATTCGAATTCCCGGGAAATTATAAAATAAATCCCGCTTTCCCGGTAAATGAAAAAGTCCAGGAAAAGAAAAACTCTAATATGTAAGTACATAGATGAAATTACGAACACATCTTAATAATTATAGAAGATGGAGGAGTTATAACAACAAGAAGGTATAGAACATGAAAAAAAATAAAAAAGAAATTGTCATGGCTTATGAACATTTCATTAATGGCTTAGCAAAGAGTCAGGGGCAAAAAGAAAAATATAACAGCTGCTGAGTAGCTGAGGGAAAATTACAATAATAATGTTTAAACAAAACATGCTGATGATGTTGGGAATAGCGGTTAATTGTGTAAGCTTTTTCGGTGTCTACAGCATTTCCATGTGTAAACAGTCAAAGAAAAAAAGAAGATAAAAGAGATAGAGCTGAATGCAACTTGTTCAATTGGAAGTACTTTAACTTTCTGGAGCATGTAAGTTCATTTTTAATCCGACGGACTATATGTCCAAATATTTAATAAAAAGTTAGAAAGTAAAAAACACTTTCCCAACAGTGTTGTCATTGCAGCTTTTTGAATAGTAGAAATTATATAATTCAACTATTTCAGTTTATTTGAAGCAGAACTAATAATATTAGTAAGCTTTTAAAGCGTTTTTGCAGCGGAACAAAAATTTATTTTTTTAAAATTCTGTACCCATGTTCTGTAACTTTAGTGAGAACCTCTCGCATCGAAAACATGTGAAACAAAATATTCCATCGTTTCTCGAGAAGTGAGAAAAAAGTGTGTGTGTGAAAAGTGAGCAAAACTTAATTAAATTCAAAATTTTTCAACGACGTCGGCGAAAATACAACCGTCGGCTATACCAAATAATGTAATGCAAACGAGCTTTGCAAACATTCGTATATTTTATAAAAATGTAAAAACCAAAATAATTAAACAATTAAAAAAAAATATGCCAAGAACAAAATATTATTATTATTATTCTTTGTATTTTGCATTTTTAATTGTTTTTTAGTGTTAAAATTTTTTTCTCGCCCCATTTTGATTTTGTTACACCTCTGAAAATTAAGCTTGATAAGTTGTATGATGATTCCCAAATTATGTTGGTTCTAGCGTTGACCATCCGTGATCTGGACCATTTTTAAAAAAGGTATTTTTTCAGTTTTTCCAATTTTTTTGTACTTTACTCCAAGACGACATAACAAAAATTTTGTATCATCGAAAAGAGTTTTGGAAGCAGCATCCAATGGTGTATAAAACTTGACCACTTGCGGCCTACTAATTGAGATATTTAACTAAATACATATTTTTGTCTCGGGTTTTCATACAAATTCTACGTATGTGGAAATAATGCTCTGCTTTTCAAATTGAATCTGTTTTAAAATAATGTTAATGGAGCAAAGTACAAAAAAAAAATCGAAAAACTGAAAAAATACCTTTTTTTTAAATGGTCCAGCTCACGGATGGTCAACGCTAGAACCAAAATATTTTGGGAATCATCATAAAACATATCAAGCTTCATTTTCAGAGGGGTAACAAAATCACTTTTTTCAGCTCCATACAAGTTGAGTCGGTCTAATGTACATATACATTCGTTTAAGCTGATGCTTGTAAAAATATTCAGGTATGTGATGAAAAACGATCGTTTTCAAAATGATCGTTTTTAGCAGGTGTGATGAATTTCGACCGAGTTTTAAATCCATTTCTGAAGTAAAGTCTTAATTTTTTGTTCAAAATACAGTTCAATTAACATATATAATAATAAAGAATTTAAATGAATATATACAAGAAAACAGAGGAAATTTATTGGAAATCAAATTTTAAAGATACTGAAAACGACATTATCGTTTTCAAATCGTATTTTTTTCAAAATCGTTTTCCATCACATACCTGATTGGTTCTACACCAGTGATGCCAAAAGTGCAGATTTATCTGCATTTTGCAGATTTTATACCCCAAAATTGCCAAATGCAGACTTGAAGATTTTTGGTTAAAAATTGCAGATTTGTTAGCGCGCCGGAAACTTCTTTACATTGTCACTTATGTTTGTACTATTTCGACTTCTTGCATTAATAAACGAAATATACATATATCAATTATTTATGGAATTACCGTGTGGAAATAGAAATGCTTTATTGCTCTCGCAAAAATAAAGCATGCTGACAGAGTTTAGTTTTTTTAAGCCGTGCACTTGCCAGTTTATTATCAAATTAATTTTTGGGAATACAAAATAGTTTTTATTTTAATTTTGTTTTTTTTTTTTCTTAACCTACTTACGACTACAATTAATGTTGGAAGAATTCCAACCAATAGTAACCAGTTGTTAAAGCTTTGATATGGTTACAAGTAAGACTTTTGCTTATAATTCTTATTCGCTTAACAGTTTTACTTTTTTAATATCTTTAGTTTTTCTAAAAATTTTGGATGAAGTTTCCTGACGATCTGGCCTAAGCAATCAGTGAAATGCGCATAGGAATAGCTTATCCCTTCAACAGTAAATTTCAGTGTTTTTATCAAGAATAAAAATTGGGAATTAAGCACGACTAACAAAATCTTGTAAATTAAAACTTTTATTTATTTATTTATTTAATTGAATTGCTCCATACACAAGACTTAAGCTACGGTCAGACTTATCAAATATTTGACGAAAAAAACGGGACCAACATCTTAACTAAAAAGTCAATTCGGCTAATATCAATATTTATTTTGAATTAAATACCACATCTTACAAAAAACTGTTTTTTGCTATGTCTAGTAGTATAATAAGTTTATTTTGTAATATTTAGACCATTTTAAATCTCACTTACTATTAACAAAAGTAGGGGTTACGCTTATTTGATCAAATATTTAATAAGTGTGACCGTAGCTTTAGAGTCTTATTTTGCCGTATGGAACTAAGAATGTGTAAAATTATATATCAATAAAAAAAATCGAACAAATTTTTAAAAGTTTTCTGTGTTGAAAGTTCGAAAAAATATTTCCTTTTTTATACCTGGTATTTCGAGGACCACTTATAGATATTAACCAGAACTACCTTTAAAACTACCATCGATTTCAAATTCCAGAACATTGGCCGTATATTTTGGAATGACCTGTTATATCTTTTTCTAAATAAACTACATAAAAAATGTAATAAATGTGTTTTGAAAATTTATTGATGATTTTTCAAATCTTGGCGCAGATTTTGCCGATTTTTTGATGAAAAATTATGGTTCCTGGGTGGTTTTACCTCTAAAAGTTCTGGCAACACTGTTCTTCACCCATCTCATAAGGCTTCGCGTTGCGTTAGAGATTCGCTTTGACACCTAAAATGAAATATTCACACTTAAACGAAACATGCCATATAAAGTATTTTTAACGCAGAGCGAAGCGAAAAATTAGGCAACTCTCATCTTTTTGCGTGCTTTGACAATCTGCTAGTATAATTTTTTTTTATATATTTTTTTAAACAAACAATGCGTGAGTGTTGTCAAAGTTTTTTTTGTGTCATACACCTATTGCTTTACGCTTTTCTGTCAACGTTAGAAACGTCACGCAAAGCGACGAAGTTGAATCTGACACAGCCTTCGCCGTCATATCTAAATTTTTTGATTTTCCATCAAGCGTTGTCGGTGTCACACATACAAACACTTTTTCACTAATACTACCACAATGCTTGATGAGTATTTTGATCAATGTATTTTGGCCTTAAGTATACCAAACAGGAAATTCGCCTTGTTAATTATTTACATTTTGTACTAGTTTTGCAGCGAATTTGACACGCTTTTTATGAATTCGCCACCGCGGTCACCTTATATAAATTCGTCTTGGTAATTTTTGGTTTTTGTACAAACATGCTTTATACGTGTTTCAAACCTTTGATCACACCGCTTTTGTCGTTTATTAGGCCCATTGACAACAAGACGATGGGTTGGCCGTATGAATAAAAAGTTAGCTATAGCTAATGCTAGAAATTTTAAAGTTTAAACTAGCATGAGATGAATAAAAATTTTTGTTTAAGCTAGTCTGTACTTTATACTGACCATACATTTAATTAAAACAGAAAAAAATATAAAACTCCAAACGTAGAATCCCGGAAAAAGTCAATACCGGCATTTAAAAGCTAAACAAAAATGGCAACTTCATAAACGATTTTTCAGATTTTGCTTCCCATTTTAAGCGCTAGCTACCTAGCACTTGCAAAGAGTTACAGCCAATTCACATGGAGACTTTTACGACGTCGCTTTTTCGACGTCTTTTTTTGTTTGGTGGCAAACATTGTATATAAGAAATAGGGGGAAAACAAAAAGACTCGGTTTGTATTTTTAATGGCATTTTCTTATATTTCTCTTTAAGATAATTTATTTTCTATTTTTGTTTTTTTGATCAATGTTTGTTAAATATTATTATTATTGAGGTTTTTATATTGATTTTTGTCAGGTTGGAAATACATAAATAAAAAAAGACATGCAATTAAAAATCATCTAATGAACGCAAAGAATTTTTGGAAGTGGCTTCAGAAGGGAATTAAAAAAAGACATCGTAGTAGCCCTCGTATGAATTGGGCGTTATTCACACTTTTTGTAGTTTAAACTTTTTAACCATCAATAAATTGAAAATATTTATTAGATAATTTTTATCTAAACATAATCAGAAAAAAAAGAGATACTTAAAACTAATTTGGTTTTTGCGAATTATATTTATCACTTTTTGCAAATCAATTGAAAATAAAGCAAAGGGTTAAATATTATTTTTGTAGGAGTTTGATTAAAATGTGATAAGATAAAAATAAATTACAAAAACCAATTAGGTATTAGCAAAAAAAATAATTTGAAAATTATTTAGATGTAAAAATAAATATATTTGTACGGAAATCGAAAGAAAAACAAATAATGGCAAAGATTTTAAAAACTACCTTTTCAATTTTTAGATCTCAAAATTCTACTCATCAGACTCATCGGGAAGACCATCGTGTAGAGTAAAGCGCAAAAACACTTCGAATTGTTAAATTTAATAGCAATCGAGTTAGCTTTTTTATAAATGAAAGATTTCTTTCATAAATGATCTTAATAAATGCCCCTTTGTTTTTGCTGATTATTTAAAGTTCTACATTAATTCTAATTGTTGGTAAAATTACAAATATAAATGCAAGATCATTAAAAGTATTTTCACCGTATTCGCTGTTATCTAAAATTGCGAATAAATTCAGTTCCTAGTTTATATTTTTATATTGATCATATTTTCTTACAATTCTCCCTTGTATTTTGTATTAAGTTAAGCTCAACCAGCTGGGACTTGAAAATATTAAACATGTAATTTTCTTCAAGGCTAGTATAGTATGTCTTACTAAAATACAGTATTGATTTTTAGCTTGTATTTTTTTTAATACAATTAAAAACAGAACATTTTCTAAATGTTCGCATAATAACAAAAAGAAAGTATACATACTTAAAATACAAATACATATTGCAAGTATGGTAGTGTGCACATGTTTTTTTTATCCATAAAAAAACACGCCAACGCATGTTTTTTCTTCTTATTGTTTTTATATGACACTTTTTCTGTTATATGACACTTTATTCAGTTGTGAAGAGTGTCATATTTCATATGCATACCGTGTTATCGTTTTGGTTTTTACATTAAATGAGGTGATTTATAAAATTTGCATAAATTTATGTACATATGTAAATATTTTATTTGTTACTGCTTTTAAATAGAAGTTCTTAAATGAGAAAATTCTGTATTATTAAAGAAAATTTAATTAAAAATTAACATAATAAAACTCTTACAAATTCTTATCCAAGTCAACCTTACATTAACCAAATATAAATCTAACCTAAACTTAGCCTATCTCAAACCTTAATCTAAACCTTATCTTACCTAACCAAAATCTGACCTTTGCCTAGCTCAAACTTTACCTAACACTAACGTAACCAAACCTAAGCCTAACTCTTACCGAAGCATAAACCTAACCAAACCTAAGCCTAACCAAACCCAATCTTAACTAAGCATATGCCTTACCCAAACTTACCCAGCGGGAAAAAGAAGGAATACGGATGCCTTCTAGAAGGCCTCTGTACTCCTTCTTTTGGATATACAAGGTCTGTTCGCTCCATTCCATACTCATATCTTTTTACACACGTTGTCATTGCGGAGTAGGCCTACCGCTCTCGCTACTTTAGCAGGTACGTAAGAATGGTAACGGGATCAAAAAAAATAATTATTTTGCTTGTGCAAAAAAGCAATACTCATAGAAGCGAGTGTGGAAGGTGTATCTTATCTCTTACACCAAAGAGTCGAGACCTTCTATGAGGCATTCTTTAGCAGTTAGATAAGAATAGTAATTTAATCAAAACAATTTTTAAGCAGGCCTTTTAAAAGATCTTCTGAGTTTTACCGCTGTATAACCTTAGGCTAACAAATAAAACCTAACCTTTACCTTAACCTTACAAAATTCTAATTTAACCTAAACCTTACCTCTTCCTAACATAAAATTATCGCAAACTTGAACATAAACTTTAACCTAGCCTAACCTAACCTAAGCCTAAACATAAACCTTAGCTTATCTAACCTATCCTAATCAACCTAACCTAACCTAAACCTGACCTTAACCTAAACCTAAACCTAACCTAAACCTTACCTAACCTAAACATAATCTAAACCTAACCTACCACTATCCTAAATATAACCTAACCCTAACGTAAACTTAAAACCTTACCTAGCCTAAGCCTTACCTAACCTAAACCTGTCCCCTACCTAAACTTTAAACTGTTAGTACTAGGGTATTCAATTAATCGATGTTTTGGTTTTGTATTAATCGCGCGAATAATTATTCGAGGTAAAAATTCGGTTAATCGAATAATTTTAATTTTGTCTAGTTTAGAAGTTTAAAATGAGACCAAAAATTTTATTTTTAACATAAAAATTTTATTAAAAAAGTAACAACAATCTAACAAAAGGTACTTCATGTAAAAAAAGAGGAAAACTTTTTAAATAAAAAATAGCATAAAAATTTAAACTAATCTTTCAAAAAGAGTATAGAGTTTTAATCGAGTTCTTTCTTTTGTTTTGATGAAACTTGATTTAGAAAACACTTTTTTACTTATTGTTGACGTTAGAGAGATTGAAAGTAAAGCGTTATAAAGCATATCCAATTTCTTTGTTCTTTTTCTTGTCTTTTCTAAAAATGAGTAGTCTTCCATTATACCACTTAAATCTCTTTTTGATTTTTTGTTGAATAAATATCTTTAAAAGTCTTGTTAAAGTCCGGTAGAAGGTTGTTTTCATTCGTCTCAAAAAACATCACTTTCTTCATTTATCTGAATCATTGTGGTAAACATCTGTACTAAATATTCTTAAAAATAAATTATTCTCAAACTCTTTGGTTTCATTCTTTGTACTATACTATATTTTAAACAAGTTAGAGTGTTATATTCGGCTGAGCCAAATTTTTGATACCCTCCACTGACAGTTTGAATTTTTCAGGAGTGATATCTATATGATGTCTATTTATTAGTGTCCGACCGAACGCACTTTTTGAGACCGAACCCGAACCCGAACTTCGGTCAATTTTGACAAGTTCGGCCGAACCCGAACCCGAACCCGAACTTTTTGTTAATAAATCTGAACAATTGTGTTCCAAATTTCTTAGGTTTTAGAAATTTGCATCCCTGCGTGAGGTTTTTTCGCAAAACGACGGGAAACATGTGTTTTCATTACTAATGCTAATATTTGGTTATAGCCCTAGTATGTATACATCAGTGTTGCCAATTTAGCCATTTAGTGGCTAGATTTAGCCATTTTTCACCCTGTTTAGCCATTAAAAAATGAGTTTAGCCATTAGCCATTTTTTTTAGCCATTTTTCAACTTATTTAGCCATAAAATGTTTTTGCCGTTATTCTTTTAAAATAACAATTTTTATTTTATTATAAAAATTTATAAAACGCCTTTAATTTAAATCACAACTTTTACAAATGTTGAAAATTGCAATAAACTATGACGCTGAAACATCTTCCAAAATTAAGGAACAGTATTCCACTATTAAATTTATAAAATCGATCAACACAAACATCGTTGTTTCTTTCTGGTTGCAAGTATTTCAATGAAGGGATGCAGGCGGTAACAAAATTGTTTTTCAAATTTCAGAATTGCCTATAAAGTTGCTCTGACTTCCATGGTATTTTGCTGAAGTAGAGAGGGTGTTTAGCCAAGTAAACATCGTTAAAAGTAATTTGAGAAAAAGGTTACATTAAGCAACCATTTATTCGATTTTATCAATTAGGTTAATATTTTTACCATAACAGTACAATATTTATACCACCAGCGCAATAGTGGGGAGGGAACTATGCGTTTGTGCTGATGTCTGTAACACCTTAAAATATTAGTCCTTAGCCCACCTTTACGTATTAATTCAGAATCACGATGTTTGTCCGGCTGGCTGGCTGTCCACGTAAACCTTGTGCGCAAAGTACAGGTCGCAATTTATAGATTATTTGATAAAATTTGGTACAAAGGTTCTAATGTGGTGTAGGGCATCATAAAGTCGGGTTTAACCAACTATACTTTCTTACTTGTTTTTTATTGTAGATCTGGACTCAAAAGGTTGGGTAAATGTTGTCGTGATTATGATTTACCGTCAAATTATTTAAAACTTATGATTATCTGAAACTAATGAGTGACTCCTATGAGATGAACAATTTTTCAATGATTTAATTTTTTAATATTAATTTATTTTAATATTAATTTGCGTTTAATCTTATTTAACAAATTGATCTTAACTCACAATTTTATCGTTAACAACTTTAAATGAATTATTTCCGTTTCGTTATTGAATTTTAATGTGTTTATATTTAAAAAAGCTTTTAGCCATTTTTTAGCCCATTTTTAGCCATTTTTTAGCCATTTTTTCCGTAAATTTAGCCATTTTTGGTCACCAAGTTTTGGCAACCTCTACAATGTATTTTTTGAATTCCTTGGGGTGTATTTTCTCTAAGTGGCGTTTAATATTGGCGGTAGTTTGTTTGCTTGGCAATGAACTCCCCATTGACATTTGTTTGGCGCAACATTTGCTTTGAGCGCTTGGTCAATTTAAAAAAAAAACTCCAAAACGGATTGGAAGACATTTTTATCAGGAAATATGTATACTATAAAGTTTGGTTTGTGGTTCACCTAAAACTAAAGATTATCTTACCATTCACAGAATATAAATAGAGAGTATTTTTTGCCAAATAAAATTTAACCGTTTTTTTTTTGTTTTATTTTTTACCGTCTTCTAAAAATTACACATATAAAGACATTTTTATACACTTAAGCATTTTATTAAGTCATCGCTGTATTTTTTCGAACTAAAAATCATAGAGAAAAATGGTTGTATTGATTTCGTATTATTTTCAAAAACAATGATCCCAAATTAAAATTTGAAATTATAATAAATAAGTTATTTCATAAAAAAGTTCGGTGTTCGGTAAAGTTCGGTAAAAATTTCGCCGAACACCGAACTTTGACCGAACATCATTTTTTGCCGAACTCCGTAACCGAACCCGAACGTTCGGTCGGACACTACTATTTATTATTAATTTATCTTTATAAAAACAGACATCAGCATTAAAATTGGTTATTGACCGACAATCTTGAGTAAAATATCTTTATTCGTAAGAGTTTCAGCCGAACTTAAATGATTTTCAGGAGGGGGATTTATATTGGAGCCATGGTAAGTTATGAACCAATCATCCCAAAATTCCGCAGAGGTATTTCTGGTTAAAAAACATAAATTTCAATTCAGTGGGGTGAAATTAGTTTTAGCGTTTACAGTGAATTTTCGAAGGCTGCAAAATATGGGAACTAAGGTAAATTATGGACCGTATATGTATCACAAAATTGCATGACATTTTTTCTGGCCATATGAAACTAAGTTAGAAAAAATTTTGCCACAATAAATATATCTGCTACAATTTTAGGCGTATTTAATTAATTTATCAGAATGGGCCTTATATGGGGCCTATAGTAAATTATGGACCGATCTTCACGAAATTTGTTAGTGCTATTTCTAGTCCTATAAAACTGTGAAGTATTCAGTTTTATTCTGATACCATTATAAATTACGGTTTTAGACGTAATAAACTGTTTTTCGGTAGTAGGGTTTATATGGGGCCTAGGATAAATTATGGACCAATCTTCAAGAAATTTCACAGTGTCATTACTAGTCGCATAAAACTCTTACGTGTTATGATAGCATTATAAATTATGGTTTTAGGCGTACTAAACTGTTTTCCGGGAGTAGGGTTTATATGGGGCCTAGGGTAATTTATGGACCGATCTTCACGAAATTTTACAGAATCATTTTTAGTCCCATTAAACTGTTTTCCGGGAGTATGGGGCCTAGGGCAAATTATGAACCGATCTTCATGAAATTTCACAGGGTGATTTCCAGTCAAATAAAACGAAAATTTGCAAAATCTCATATCATTCCGTGCATTGTTTCACCATTTATGTTAGTTTGTGTAACAAAATTATCAATTTTTTGAAGTGGTGGTTACACATTTTGATTCATAGCTCTGATCCTACTGAACCGATTTTGCTAGATTTCAATCCCAAACTGCTTAGGATAACTACAAGCAATTCGACACCCAGTTAGTTTATTTCTTTTGAGTTTTTCGAAAGTGAGCGTGTTATCAACAGATGGACCGACGGGCAGACAGACGGACATGGCTAAATCGACTTAGAATTACTCCAGGAGCCAGAATATATATATATATATATACTTTATGGGGTCTAAGATGAATAATAAAAAAGTTTCACACGGAATGACAAACATAGTATACCCATTTCACATCTTATTGTGCGGAAGGTATGCAAATTGTTACTCGAAGGCATCGTGTCTGAGTTGAAAAACAATAAAAGGGTGATTAAAACTTAGATGCTTGTTTTTTAACATTGAAGAAAAAAACTAATACTGTGAAAAAAAAATTTCGATTAATCGACAAATCGACATAAATTATTCAAATTATTAATCGAAAATAAGCAATTTTAAATTATTCGAACAGTAAATCGCCCAAAATAAATCGATTAATCGAACAACGGTTAATCGTTTGAATATTCTAATTAGTACTCAATAAAAAAAAACAACCGTTTAGATGTCTTTCAATACCCTTTATTAAGTTGTTTTCCTAAATAAATACTAACAGCTGTCTAAATCTGTCGAGTATTAAAAAAATTAAGTTTAACAAAATAACAATAAGCAAAATGGAAAAAAGCTCTTTCATATCATAACACATGCTACTCAAATTTCAAAACCAGGGAGGGCTTATACAATGCAGAATACAGCGCAATGAGAAATAGCAGAAGTGCAACATGCCAGAAAAACACGTCACGCAAGCAAATTTAAACTATTAAAAAATTTAAAAAAAAAAGTAAAACAAATACATACCACACAGTAAAAAAATATAGCAGAAGTACCAAAACGTTCTGCTAGTTTTAAAAACTTTTAAATAAATCCATTATTTTGCTGTGTAGAAAAAAAGTTTGGCTTATTTGGCGATGATGATCATTAAACAGAGATGATGACGCCAACGCTTTTTGAATTATATGAAAATAAAAGCAAAGACAGGCTGGTAAGTGTAGAGAGTCTGGGAGAATTTTTAATCCAAAATGAGTGTGACTTTTGTCAGGCATTTCATTACAAACTTAAAAAACTTCAGAGGCAAATTAATCATTTATTTGCAAAAAAAAAACTACAAGGAACTTATATTTTAATGTTGCCATTATGTACTACGTAACACAAAAAAGTCAACATACTATACGATCAGTTAGTTGTTGTTATTAAACGTAGACAAATTTAAAAGTTTTCAAAAAGTTATGTGTTCAAATAAATATAAGAGGAAATAAATGTTGTCACTTTGTTGCCAGCTGTCATCACTATCAATTTCTATTGCCCTATAGAAATTGTTAGTGATAACAGTTGGCAACAAAGTGACAACATTTAGAACATTTACAAGGCCGCATTATCGTCGTATTTTTTGTAAAATCGTATAATTTTACAATGTTGTATTTTTTTATTGGTAATTTTTACACAAAAGTGTGGTACAATATTTATATGTTTTGAAAAATGTTGTATTGAAACCAGGCCGGAAAATGTTCGACTTATTTCGTGAATTTGTAAAACTCTTTTTAGAATGTAAATACAAATACCACAAATTGTATTCTTCTTAATGATAAATACATCGAGCCCTTACTGCAAAAAAAGCTTAAGCGACATAATTTAAAATTTTTGTTTTTTTAATCAGCCTCATTACGGTTGGCGTTGGCGTATACGCCTGAGTCGTTTTTTGTAGTAGATTAAAGAACAAAGGTTGTGTGTTACTTTAATCTATTACAAAAAACGACTCAGGCGTGTACGCCAACCGTAATCAGGCTGAATAAATGACTTTACTGGCAACACTTGCATCATCTCCTAAATAATCATGGTCACATAAGGTACCGTTACGATTTTATAGCAAAAACAATTTTATCTCAAGCGACAATCTTCATACTAAATTTTTATGAAATAAAATAAAAAAACCTTCTCCTGTACAATTTTGTTTTTGTCGCTCAAGCTTTTTTTGCAGTTATGGCTCGATATGTTTAATTAATTTCCAATTAATTTTTTTAACTACTTAAATTTAAATTTCTTATCAATTAATACTTATCACCATTTCTGGTTCCTATTAAATAATGTGAATGGTAAATATTAAAGAAGAAGTAATAAAAAAAATAAATAGGTAAAAAGAAATTTGCAGATCTTCTTAAAGGCTAGATTACACTATTATACTTTGTATTAATACATGTCAAAAACTCAAGTAAAATGGCAAAGTGTGATAGTGTGAATGCAATGTGTCACGAAAATTACAAGTATTATGAAAAAAGTTTGACATCCCATACGGCTTCATTTTTTGAAAAATTTCTAAACAATAATACTTTTCATTGGATCAGGGTTGCATTTTATTTCATGTGTGAGTGTTTCTACTTTGTGTGATGGTGTGAACACAAACTGTCATGTTAAATAAGATTTTTTGACAGTTGCAACAAAACTCATTAGATTTCTATCTCACAATGTATTATGGAATACGTAAGGCTTGTGAGATAGTGAAAACTAGCCTTAAATAGTATTTGTACTCAAAGTAAATTGACTACGTACAATGTAGTGATATGACTATTTTTGACAGAACGATAACGTAACGATACAACAAATTTGTCTGTTCACAAGTGCGTAAACAAAATTCGCCATACGATGGACGCTTTGATTGGACAAATAAATATGGCAAATCAATGTTACCCAGACATCAGGTATTTGTTTTGTTCGAAAACTTTTTGATTTAAGGTAAAACAAAACTTTTGTAATTTAACTTACATCTATTCAGATAGCATTTCTAAAATGTGTGTTAGCCCTCGTATATGTTTTGCAAACACAACTGATTATTGGTGATGGTCGGTTCATTGTCGTCTGGCATTTTCAAGCGTTGGTTGCAATATCATTTAAATAAATACTTATTTTTCTGTTTTTTCTTCGCACCTTTTGCATTTGGCAATAAAAACTGTAAAAGTATTTGTGTTTGGCTTGTCGTATTTAAAAAAACTATGAGTCATTTTATATACAATTATGATACATGCATACATAAAAAAACATATTACTTCAATAAAATATAAACATTAAATAAAACTTCAAATTTTAATTTAACGAAAATATTAACTAAAAATTAAAACAAGTTTTCAACTTAGCAAAAATTTGTTTGAAATTTAAAAAACTACAGGGGTGTGCTGGAAATCGAAAACGTTAAACGCAAGAATTTGGAGGCTGTTTAATACACTTTTGGGAAATATACTTAAACATTTTTTTTATTCCAAAATAACTTATTTAATAAATGATAAAATAAGCGTATCCCATATTTTGTTAATAGTTAGTGAGATTTAACATGCTCTTAATATCACAAAATAACCTAATTATACTCTAGACCAGCGTTACCGTTGTTGCCACTAAATTGGCAATTTGCCACTTTTTCGACTGCTTGGATACTATTTGGCCACTTTTAGAAAATGCACCCAAATGTGCTACTTTTTGCGATTCTTGCCACTTTTTTGATACTTTTGACACTAGGAAAATATACTTTTTTTCTTTCTGTTTTATTATATATAATATATGTAAAACTGTTTTAATATATGTATATGTAGCAAGTTTATATGAATTTTTTTTTCTTATCATGCATGGTTAGCTGAAAATCGGTTTAATAAACTTTCTATTAACCTGTTTTATTTATTATGAATAAGGGGATAAAGATATCTCACATATCGATGGTTTTCTTCCACAACCTCGTAACTCAAAAACAACTACTTTTCAGAAGAGACAAAATACTTTTTTTTACTAAATATTTGAAACTTTTCTGCTCTAGACATGTTTTTTGTAAGATGTGGTATTAAAATCAAAATAAAAATTTTAGAATTAAAGGAAATGATTATTTAGTTTGTTTGTTGGTCCCGTTTTTTCGGTCAAATATTTGTCAAGTGAGACCCTCAACATCTTTGCAAGATGTTCGTATCTCATTTTATTATATTCTACATCTTCCAATTATTTTAGTGTCATTAATAGAAAAGTGGCAATGAATTATTATTATTATTATTGTGGTATCACTTACAAAATTGCATTTGTTTTAAAAGCAGCGTTACCATTTGTTTTTCCTTTATTTTTCAAGTCTTTTTGTTTAATTGTTTTTTTATATTATTTAACCTACGCAGAAAGAAGAAACTTGTACTAAGTTTATGTTGTTTCCACTTACTTTTAGTACGAGTAGTACTTAAAAAATTTATGTACGAATAACACCAAAAAGTACTAAAAACAAACCAAAATGGGATTACTCTATGCTTGTATGAAAAGTAGATAAACAACGATCTGCTTGTTTTGTGTACAAACAACAACACTACAAGAAGAAAAAAATACATTATTTTCTTGTTTTAAAGGTAAAATAATAAGCAAAATTTCCCGAATTCTATTTGTTAAAATTATTTAGTTAAATATATAAAATTTTCAAAATAGAAGTATTACAAAAATTATATCAGGTATGCTGCTGGTGTTGTATGACGGTTCTTTCGTTAACAAAGAGCGGAATACAACAAATGTAAAACAAACATTTGTGTAAACGGGTAAGTAAATTATAATATTTTCTCTCTCTCTCTTTTTGATTATCTGGGGTAAGTGTTTCGAATCAAAATCTCACTTTTGGATTTTTTCAAACACGAATTTGGGATTAGAACCAACTTAGAAATTCTTGAATCAAGCACAGTTTGAGATTAATTTTTATTTAACTTAAGTCAATCAAGGTTTCTGATTGTTTTAAGTACGGGGACCTGAACAAGCAATTTCGTTCTTACCTTAAACAAAACAAAATACTGGGACCTTTCAATAGACTTTGCTATTTGCCATATTTTCTTAATATTTTATGTTGTTTTTTTTTTTTATTGTTTTATATATTGAGATTATTGCTTCGTTAGTTTCTATTCACATTTTTTACGTATGAATATGTTAGTAACCCTATTTTTTTGTCCATAACTATATCGTCACCTAAAATGCAAAATTACGTTTACAGGAAAAAGCGAAAAACTTTACAAAATCAATAACAACAAATTAGAAAGTATAGTCGTGTGTGTATGGCTATATGAATAAGGACCAATCTATGTTTTAAGTTTCATTAAAATCTTTATCATAGTTTCTGAGAGGCAGAAATTGCTACCTATATCCCCTTGTGTTCCTATTTTTTTAAAAAATCCATACCATATGTGTCCATATAAATATGGATCTATCTATGTTTTAAATTTCATTAGAATTGGTTTGATAGTAGGCACAAATACCCTATTCGGGAATGCAGCTTGTATGGGGGCTATATAAAATTATGGACCGATTCGACCCATTTTCAATAGGCTTGTGCCAACTAGAACCTATGTATTAAATTTCTTTTAATTATCTTTAAAATTGCGACCTATACTTTGTGCACAAGGTTACATGGACGGCCAGCCAGACTGCTAGCCAGCTGGACCGTCATTGTTGGATCGACTCAGAATCACTTTCTGATCGGTATACTTTAAGGTGGCTCAAGAAATAATATTTTAAGGTGCTACACACATCAGCACAAACGCATAATAACCCTGTTGGCCAAACTGCCGTCGACGACATTGTCGTCAACGATTTAGGCACGACATGTCCTCTATAACTTTGGATTTCTGGAAGACAATTTTGAGGAAAATGTCGTGGACGAAAAAATACTCGTCATTTTCTAGTGCACTGTCTTTTAAAGAAGTTAATAAACGATGATATGACAGACATTGTCTTTCAAGTTGTCTTTTGTCAAAGCTTATCCACGACAATATGAGAGACTTTTTCTTGTAAGGTATCCTTTATCAACAACTATACACGACAGTATTAGCGACAGTGCCTTGTAAGCTGTCCTATATAACAGTGTATGCACGACAACATGACCGACAGTGTCTTGTAAGGCGTCCTTTATCAACTTCTAAGCACGATAAATAAATAAAAAAAAAAGTCTGAGAACTCAAAGACTAAGGTCTGATTTTAAAAATATGTATGTGCTATTGTATATTTTTATTTTTTCGTTTAGGTTTATAGGTTACATTGTCGTGTAAGCTGTAACTCCTGTAACTACATCGACATTGTCTTATACGCAGTCTTTGACGATAAAGTAGAATCCATTGTCGTCTTTAAAGTCATCAAAGACAATATGAACGACAAATTCATGTGGTCATCAACGACTATATGGACGACAATGTCGTGCATGTGGTCATCAACGACAGGCTGAGCGACATTGTCTCTCTTTGTGTCGATTTACGCGACACATGTTTGAAAATATCATCGACGATTTGCATTAGTTGTCCCTTACGTGTCGTGCAAGAATTAACAATCATTGATGATTCGTTCACGACATAGCCAACTGGGAAACTTTCCACTATTGTGGTGTGGGTAAAACAAGGTGTACTTGGCGTTTTAATTTCTTTAATAAAGTCGCCATCTTTGATCGCAGGGATCAAGGATTTTTGTAAACATGTAGTTTAATAAAACGAACAAAAATTAATCAAAAAGTCAATTTCGAATTTTTTGGTGATATGTTGTTTTGTATTTTAGCTGACAATATGTAATATAGTTGTTTGTTCCAAAAGTCAATTTTGTGATTTTATTGTGGATTGCTATTGTGAATAAATTTGGTTCGATTTTATTAAGATTCAAGCAAGGTATATTTACACAAGGTCGACTCATTTGGGAGTGTAGACATGCTGCTCTATAAAAGGAGCCAATTTGTCAAAATTGTCTTCATATAAAACAAAAACAATTTAACGCACACATGTACAAATTTTGGCTCATATACACGCAATTTGACGTTTTGGCTCCAACTAGGGGTAAACAGCTGACAAACATATGAGCCAACGAGTTTACCTTGTGTAAATATACCTTGGTTTCAAGTAAAAAAGTATTTTTACTACATATTTGAAATTTAAGCAGTACAATAAAAAAATCGTTTCATATTTTGCAATTACTCTTGTACTTGTACTTATTAGATTATTAAAAAAAATTGTTTCTGAATTTTTACAAAATAAAACATAATCCAGCAATTAAAATTTCGATTAAATTATAGGTACTTTAAAATAATTATTTTAGAGCACAACCTTAATACTAACCCATACAAAATGAATTATCAATAAATAAAAAAAAGTTATTTACACATATGTATTTTGACATCAACATTGTTATAAAATGGTTATCTTTAAATAAACGTCAAGAGTTTCTTTATAACTTTTTTTCTTTGTCATTTATATTGTTTCATACATCGAGAACAAATAAATATTGAAGATTATAATTTAAATATTTAAAACGAATAAGCCCATTGTGAATTAAGAAAAACGTGAAATATATACATTAGGGGTATAACCAATTTTTTGGCATAGTACCATGAGGTCAACCATGTCCTAGTAACCACGAAAATTATAATCTTTTGTAATTGTTCTCAAAAAAGTTCACGCACCAATTGGTTTTTCTAAACCAATGCAATATTGAATATTCATAATTTTATACGGTGTTTTTTATTAATTTTAAATTTTTTTTTCGTTAAAAAAGGTTAAAGATACGTTTTGGTTTGCGGAAAAATCTCTTACCATCTCTAAATATTAATGAAATTTCATACTTGAGCTATTTTTTGTTTTAAATAAACATATCAATTTTTCTTAACCAAAAATAAAATTAAAAATTTTCAAAACTTCATCGCGGTTGGTGTGTGAACTTTTTTGAACTTAGCGAAAAAATAGACATACGTTCTCTTATAGTTTTTAATGCTCTATCAGACTGTGCTATGCCAATTTTGATATGTATTTTCAAAAATTGTTAAACAGTTATTTCCCTAATGTACACATATAAATAAACAAATTTAAATAAAAATTTATACAAAACAAAGCAAATAGAGACATTTCATTTAATTAATACTGGCATGTTCTACAAATCGGAATGAAGTCGAATTAAAATCGAACGAGATTTTGATTTCAATTATTGACAAAATTACTGTAGTTTTTCCTAATAGTCTATTGTAAATGGTGCAAAATTTTTAGGTATATCATATAAAACAACATTAATCCCATTTTTAAAGTAGGTACCCAAAATTGTTTGTTCTTGGGTACTTTTTGTAGAAGGTAATTTTAAAATTTAATAAATTTTAGTTTATTTTTCAATTTGGCAAAAATTATTACATATTTCATTTTGCAAAATTTAATTGCATTTATTTAACAAAATGATGACGCATTTTTCAAAAAGGTTTTTAAATTATTGTTTTAATGTCTACATGAAGTTGTCAAGGTAAAAATGAAATAATACACCACCATTAATGAATGAAAAATAAAAACTAATAGAAAGAAAATTATTAAAAAAAAAAAAGAGAAACAATAAAAACGAAAAAGGCAGAAAGAAAATTAACGTGTTGGGAATCTTATTTTGTTTGTATGTATGTCGTAAAAAACAGATACGATACTGTTTATTTTTTTTTTTTTTTTTAAATAAACAATAATAAAAAAAGGGAAAAAATACGAAAAACTTAAATTTGATAAGAAATATAAAATTGTTCTTAAAACAGAAAACAATAACAAGTTTATTAATGATTTTCGTATGGTACGATAAGAGAGGAAATGGTATAATTTATATTTAATTATTTTCTAGGAAAAATTATAAAATTTCTTATTTTACAACAAAATTTTCTTCAAAATTTATTCTTGTTATCCTCAAATGTATAATTTGAAGCCGGGAAGTTGTAATTTACATGTTTGGCATACTAATAATGTGATAAATTTAAGGGTATGTACGTATATTTATTAAAGGTTTGTGTCTAGCCTTAAAACTTATTTTTGAAAAGTTAAAAATTATCATTCACAATTACACACTTTAATACCTTTTGCATTTGCAGAACCCTATTGATAATGTCATAACCGAGCTTATCAAATTTTACATCTTGTAGAGTTACTCTGTTATATAACAAGGTGACTTAAGAAAATTTAAGAAGGCTAGATCCTAGAGTATTTTGCATGCAAAACGGATAAGAATTTAAAAGTTCTAAATAATTAATCTTTTTTTTTTTAATTTAACCCCAATTTGCTGTACATATATTTGTACGTTTAACACATTTACAGCCAGGCCCACGATGTCACACGTTAACGTTCGCATAAAAAATTACATTTAAAACAAAAACAATTTCTAAAATTTGTTTTTGTTTTAAATGTAATTTTCTATGCGAACGTTAACGTGTGACATCGTGGGCCTGGCTGTTAGTTACTTCAATTATTATTTATTATGTTAAAAATAAATTCATTGAATATAAAACCACTTATTTTATTTTTCTTTTTTATTTAAATTTCTTTGTTGTCTAACATATATTATCAATAAATGATTTTATTGTGTTATTTTTTTTTTTTTGGTATACAAATCATTTAGAGCCAATGAACTTTAATAACTTACTGGGTAATCAATAAACTTTCTCTCTAAACATATTTTTCGTGCTAACAAAACTAAAACAAAATATGTAAGTAAATTTTATATAAACATTATGGAATAAACTGAGATGAACGTTGAATTTTTCGCAACGTATCTCCGTCATCAGAAATAAAACACAATTGTGTCTGTAAAAATACACACAGTCAGTGGTCGAAATACTTCGTCCATAACGAACTCTGCGATAGATTTATTTCTATTTCTTATGTCGACGAACGACGACTAAATTAAGACAGATTGACGGTTTTTCTTTCCAATTTCTTAGTTTTTAAGTAAATAAAGTTGATTTTAACTTAAATAATATTTGAATTTTTGCTATGCTATAAACACATATACGCAATTTAAATAACCACTTTTTTAATTATATAATTTTGTTAAAAAATGGTTGGTTAATATTTTATATTTATATCCTTCAACATAGGTGGTAAGGGTATACTTTAATGTAGGTCGAAAAAAAGTTAGAATGAAAGACAAGTCAATAAAGTTGCTAAAACAGGAAACAACTTTTTTTGCCACGCGCCAAATACAGCCCTTTTGATTTTGTATATGTAGCGCTGCCATTTAAAGTCCGATCCCAACATATCGCGTAACGTTGTTCATGGCTTGACAGTGGTTTCATTTTTGCTTTTGGTGACATAAGTGAGTATTTAAAAAACTTGACTTACAAAATTTTAGAAGAATTTCTTTACAATTTTGGACATTAAATAAATGCCATCTAGAATATGAAGTTAGATTAAAAAAGCACTTACTGGAGCCATATTCTAGCTATTAACAATAATATCCGATACGATAAAATTGGACTTTAAATGGCGATGCTATATATATAAAATATAAAGCGCTGTATTTTAGGGCGTGGCAAAAAAAAATTTTAAAGTTCTTCAAACTTCATAAATATACATACCTTTCATTCAAAAGCGTCTCTGGTGGAATTTCTTCTTTTCTGTTTGTTTTGTATTATGGCGTTTTCTTTTCTGAGTAAAATTCTGCATTTATTCCTCCTTTTTCATTTTTTTATGTTCTTTTTTGAAAAACATGTGTTATTTTAAAAGTGTAAAGCGTTCTTTTCTGATGATGTTCCCTTTAATATTAAAAAAAAATGCTACATGTTCAACACTCATTTTAATTAAAGGGGCATGAGTGCAGCACTAGATCAAGGCGAATTCAGTACAAGGTGGTGGCAAGTTTCGAGCCGTAAACACTAACAATGTAATACAAAAAACATCTGTTGTTTCTGTTGGCTTTGGATTGTTTTAGTCTTGCCTCCACCTGTAATTGAATTTACCTTGCGCTTATTGTACTTTATTGTTTAATGCCGAAGTTTGTGTTCTTTTATAAACGTAAAATATGAAACACTTCTTAAAAATTAGGGGTACATTTAAAAATGTTGCCAAGTCACATGTAACACTTATGCAACACTTTTTTTTAGAAAAGAAAACGCCATTAGATTCTACTTGGTTTAATTTGATATGTATGTGAAACAGAAAAAAGGGGCTTAATTTAAAGGCGTGTCATTAAAGTTAGCATATTAAAAGCTATACATACTAAGTTTTACAAGGACTTTCTTGACACGTGAAAAAAAAATTGGACATTTGGGGCGCCCAAAATTTGGTGTCGGACTAAAAAAACACAGAAGGCAAAAATTAAGCTACTGTTAAGCCATGAATAACGATATGCGATATGATGAGATCGGACTTGAAATGGCAGCGCTACATATACAAACCAAAAGGGCTGTATCTGGAGGCGTGGAAAAAAATCCTTCCCTGTTTTAGAAACTTCATTTATGTATATTTTATTCTAGGGGTAACTGGCACAACTGTTTTTTGTATGGGGGTCGACCCGGTCTAGTATACATATATAAGTTAATCGTTCCGTTTGTAATTTCTACAATATTGATCTTAGACCCTATAAAGTATGTATACATATAATTTGGGTCCTTATGAGGAGAAAAGTTGATTATACGATGTTCATCTGTCCGTTGAAATGGGGTTTTCGAAGACCCCAGGTAAAATAAGGACTATGGAGTTTAAATTTATATCGCATAAATTCCGGAATTTTATGCTATTCAAATTCAGCATGATCGTTCAGCATTGATAACGTAACAATTTTCATACAAATGTTCGACACACTAACAGTTGTACCTAAACAAAAGCGGTAGCGTTTACTAGTGGTAAAAATTGTAATGCCTATACAATTTATATGAAGAGGCTCCTAAATAGCGCGGCGTTAACGCTTTGAAATTGGAAAAACTGAGTTTGACAGCGTGTTTAATAGTGAAGTTGGCCGCTACTGTTAATAAATAATGGAAATTTAGCTATTTTTTGGTCAATCTAGCGGTGTTATTTCCATTTTTTTCTTTCTATTATGTGTATTTTATTAAACAATAAAGTGACTACTACTACTGTTCGTGACACAACGTTGACTCCTTTGTTTAGGTATGGCATATCAGTGTAAAAGCTAAGCTAAAGAAAACGTTCTGCCCTCAGCTCTTCTTAAGATACGACAGTAAGAAATATTATACGACCACAAATGTCAAAATCAGTCGCTCAGTTCAATCAGTTGTTGAAATAATTAACGAAATAATTTCTTTACACACCAACACTAACAAAAACGGCTTCAATTTATTAATTTTTATCTATTTATTTGTATAGAGGTTTATTGAAAGCGTTTCCGGGAACGAATCCGCCCAAAACTGGAATAAAAAAATTTTTAATTTGGCCATACAAACAAAAACACCTTCAGTGATCAGCTTAAGAGAACGATAATGTTTGAATTGTCGCTCGCTTAAAGTTGTCATTCGACATCGTGGGCAGAATTGAAGCAACACGTTAGGTATACAGATTTCAGATAATTTTTTTTATTTTATGCGAAGTTACTTGTAGGCGGGCATCAAAAAAAATAACATGTATCAAAATATTCTTCAAAAAGGTAAAATATGCGCTTGAAAGGGTAAAATATTCACTTGGAAATTGATGCCAAAATTTATTACAAGCTGTAGAACGGATAAATATATTTTTTCTGCCTTATTGGTCGCACAAGGAAAAACGTGCAATTGCATATTTACGGTTTCTTTGGTAATGAGTGAACATTTTTTTAATTATCTTATCTTTCATGTGACAAATATAACATAACTTTTCATTTTCAAAAATCCTTTATTAGCCTTTCATTTTTTGAATAAAATAATGAACATTTAGTTGCAAAAAATTTTAAACGTCAATCAAAATTAACTAAAAATGTTTCATTTGTTTTAAACAACTTACAACCTTTAGATCACCTTTAACTTTTTTTAACTATGTATACAAACTTTTAGAGCATTTTTTTTTTAAGTATCAATTGGTATTACATATCCTCATTATTATTGTAAAGCTCTGGTAATTGGTTTAAAATATATAAAAATAATTAAAATTGTATTCAAAACGAAAAAACCACAATTTACTGACAATAATAACAATAATTACAAGTGTATTCTATTCTAGGTTAAACACTATATAAATATACATTTATACATGCAAACATACCCCAGCTAGCATTTTTTATAATTATCGAATCTTTTAGGTATCAGCTTTATGAGCAAAATAACCGCATATAAGCTAATTCCTTGTGAGAAAATGGTAACTGCCGATAACCCACATGAAAGAATAGTTTGCGATAAAATTTTCTAATTCCTTTTTAAGCATATCACTGATTCATATGTGAATCCTTTTTCAACTGCTCAAGTGATAAATTAGTTTTAAATCATCAAAAGTGTGCTGAGAAAAATGGTTTAGGTGATTTTTACAAAAAATTATCAGTCAAATACTAGGTGGGACATAAGTAATAAAAACAAACATTTTTTATAAGTATTAATTACGAAATAGTATGTACATTCTTAGATTGAATTTCTATAAAATTAAAAAAAAAAACCAAAAAGAAAGTATAGTCGATCAAGCCTGACCATTTGATATCCTAAACCACAGTATATAAAGACACATTTGTTTGTTCCCTATTTGGTACCTATGGCCAATCATGACCCGACAAAACAAAGATTCATATAAGAGGTTTTTGTGTTGAATATTGTTTATACTAGTGTTTGTCTAATGCTCCAAATTCAACCATAGAGTTTAATGTAAATATGAAGAAAACATAGTACATCATCTAAGTATATATGGATTTGCATGTTTAATTTTATGTTTCTATGTCTAATATTACCGAAAATTAATCAAAGAACCAGATGTATTATGAAAAAGTATCAAAAAGCTGCCCCTATGTATGTGAAGTTAGCTTCGAAAGTTAGCTTCGTTTTTTACATTAGCTATGTTACTATGTTTAATAACATATCTCTTACTCAATGATTGTTATGTAAAGAGAATTTAACTATTTTCAACTAAATTAAAATTTTACAAATTAAAACCCCAAAAATAAAATTTAAAAATATTGTTAATAATAATTTAAAATTAAACAAAAAAGTTTAATAGCATAAAATTGTCTGGTTTTGAATTTTGGCAGGTTCATATAGAAAATTGATAAAGGGCAAAAATTTAAATTGTGGGCGGATCAAGTAATATTAAGGTGAAAAGCCAAGACCTGAGCATTTCAGAACTCTAAATGCTATGGGTTTTAATGGGTATTTTGTTTAAAAAAACCCAAGAGGGTTTTTTTCTTTATATTTATTTAAACAAAGATGCTATAATTTTTACATTTTTTTACAAAAAAATAAAAGAAAATGATTATAAAATGCATACAATGGGCTTTTCTCTTTTTATTAATTAAATTTAACTTCAAATTCAGCCTTTTTTAAATCTAATTCATTTTAAAAATCAAAATCAGGCTTTTTAAAATGAATTTAATTTGAAAAATGCGGAATATGATTTGTCAAATGCTCAATTGAATTACGAAAATTATGAATTTATTTTTTAAAAACATGAATTTGATTTTGAATGGCCGAAGTTGAAGTTTAAATCCTATACATAAAATGTGGCTCAGATTTTAAATGTCGACACATTTTAATAAGAGCTTATGCTTTTTCCAATCTAAGACGATTTCTATGGTTATTCTATATTAAACAACAAGGAGAAAAAATGTTTTCTTTTGATGCTGAACTAGCAGGGCAATTTATTACTGAAGTGAAAAAATCGTAAAATTTGCTGGTAAAAATTTTAAATTTTTGACCATTGTTGTTCAGTTCAGAGTTTTTTGATTGCAAAATGGAAAATTGCACTCATGTTGAATGTCTTTATTATAATTTAAAAGTGTCATTTTGTACATATTTGTCATGTCACAAAAAGTAAAACAACCTGTCATCTTATTATTACGTCGTAAATGGAAATATATGATGAATATGAAAATAATGGTAAATGAAAAAAGCTTTAAAAACTGCGATGTTTCAACATTTAAACCTGTTGTTTACACTCGGTTTAAGGTTGTTTAAATTGCAGCTTTTATTGTAAATACTTTTCCTTGTGTTTGTTGTAAAAAAAAGCATTTTTCTATTTTTTCAATCAAATAAAATCTGAACTGAATACCGTTGTTGTGAAAAATATTCTGAAACTTAAATTTTAAATGCCAAACAGGGTGCAGAAAATAAGAGGTGCTTTTGACTTATCCATTCTTCTGCTATCTACGTTTTCTTGACTAATTTGTTTGTATACATACATATGTTGTATGCATCATATTCGCCATATAATAAGTTGGATTAAGTACGCTTTTCAACAAAATTCCGTTGTGACAGTAGTATATCATTGTTCAACAAATTACATCAATCGCAGTTGCAATTGAAGCGGAGTCACTTTGTACAGCATTTAGATCTTTTTGAACTTTGAGTAACATTTGTTGGAGATTCAAAGCTTCATTATACAACTGAACGTTATTTAAAATTCTATGAATGTCATTGTCAAATTCATTTATATGTTCCGATCATATTTAGGCATAAAAGTTCAAAAAAGTTCCACTGTAGATCACTTGGCAGTTGAGGCATGTATGTAAGGACTTATTTAAGTACTAGCTTTTTTTAAACCATCCAAGCATTTAATGAAGATGCAATAAAAATATATTGAAGATTTTCTTGCTAAACAAAACCCAAAAAAACCCAATAAAACCCTTAAATACCCATGAAAAAACCCGCTGGGTTGGTTTTTTTTAAAGTCTGTGTTTTTGCCAGCCCTGGTAATAATTGACAGTTTAACCGAATAATATAAAATTTTTATATTTTTGTCAGTTATAACTGTACGTCAGAGGCCGGCTTTCATGCTAAGTCTACATTTAATTTCATTAGAGTTATATACATAGTTTTGAAAATTAAAAGTTTTTAAATTTTAGTAGGTACATATGGTTTGCAGTCCGGGGTAATCGACTGTATTATCAAGGAGCTTTCCTAATACCTGTGCCAATCAGCAAATAGACCATGCCCTTACCAAATTATTGGGGGTTTTGATGTGGCGAACCTCAAATTCCCCTACACTTGTGGGACCAAAATGAACTATTCTTTTAACAACAATAAACACTTTACAAAAAACGGTACAGGACAAGACAATAGGACGACGATTGACATGAACAAGGAAACAAAGACGAAACCGGCGGAGGCTACTACGGTTCCGACGATCACGGAAGGTCAAATACAGTCTTACCGAAAGTGTTCATGTAACCCGAAAAGAAGGCGGTTGCTCCAAAAAATCCGAAGAGTTATATCTGTCCTTCGCTCAAAGCCCTTTCCATTAGAGAAACGGATAAAAGCACTGCTTCGGGTTCCGCTAAATTGAGAATGAAGAAGTCGTCCAACATAGCAGTTTACCATGTGCAAAGAGGGTCAGTGATGAAAACATCCGGTCCCAAGCTTGCATCAACCCCATCCTCCCTTCATTGGTATGCGGCCATGTGTTTTACTTCCTGTCCCTGAGAAAGAGACAATGCCAATACGGCAACGTTCGGAGGAAGAAATAGCAGCCGATAAACAGCAACCAGGGATGAAACGTCCTAAAACAGCACCGAAACCGATAAAAACGGTGTGGTTACCCTACAAAGTGGTACTTGATCTAGATTGTATAATTTTAGCAAAAATTCAGAGTAATACGACCTTGATTTTTTTATTTTCAGACATGGCTAACAAACACTTTTATTTTGTATATAGGCGATCGGGTTAGAGAAGAAGAGGGTTTGCCAAACAGACACGAAATGAGTTTTCATGTTTGTTAATATGATTCTTCTTGTTTTTAATATCTATATAAAGATGATTAGACAATTAGTCATGAAAACAGACTTGTTTGAAAGGAAATCGTGAAAACGCAAATTTTTTTTGGTTTCATGTTCAAAAGAAAATAAAAAAAACTGACATGTCTGAAAAGACATCGTATAAATGCCGCCTAAGTAAATTTGAAAACAATTAAAAAATACTTTATTAATATTGATTTTGTAACGTGCTTTTCTTCTCCTGTATAACAATAAAATGATAGTTTTTATTTAACGTGACATATCTAGTATACTAGTTGATGCCTAGTTTTTTTTTTTCATAATTATTAAAAAGTTAATTAAAGATATTTTAATATAGTTTTTACTATAATTTTCTTTCCTTATACATAGGTACTATGTATTTTATTTTATATCAATTGTCTTTTCTCTCAAATAATTTTGGGGGTTATATTGTAAATCCCTTCACCTTGCGTTAAAAAAATTTTCATATAAAATTTTTTAAATTTGTAAGCATTTTTTTGAAAATATTTTTCAAGTGAGCTGAAGTGTTTTACAAAATATCACCCTCTATTTTTTTATAATTAACCAAAGTATATTTTCTTACCTTATTAGTTTTTTTGAAAATATCCTTATAAGATTTCTTTGTTTTGACAACGAAACCTGACAGCAATACTAAGCAATTACAACAACAAACAAATAAAATCGTCGGTTGTTATAAATAAACTGTTTAGTTTTGTCTTCTTTTTTAATTTTTCAAATAAATTTTTCGTTTCCTAAATTTGTTTTATCTACAAAAGGCAAATACAATTTTTTTAAAGAAATAAAGACGTAAATAACAAAGCTAAAAAAATAATAATAAAATCATCAACAAAATAATTAACGATTTTTTTGACAGTGGTAACCCTCTTTCTTTGATTTCTTGTTTTTATATCTTGTTGTTAACTCCGTACTTCAACTTTTTAATTCGTTAAAATGTCATACATTTTTTTCGCTATTTTTTTCTCTTATTTTTCACTTTTTTATAGTCGGCTTTTTTCTGCCACCCAACCCATTATGTTGTTAAAGCTCGCCTTTTTACGTTTTTTAAATATTAATTTATATACAATAGCTCGTCATATTAAGTAAAAAAAACTATTCGATTTCGTTAGTTTCACTATTTGCAGTAGAATAAAGAAAATAAAAACACCACTCACATCCCACTAATGAATTATTGCACACACACACTCAAAAAATAATTGAAAAAAGTTCTTGCATTTGCCATGCAAACATTTACTTATAATGAACCGAATTTTTTAACATTCATTGAAAATTATAATTACTTTGAATATCTGCGGCTTTTTTTGTTTATTATAATTTTCTGATCTTTAAGATATTTTTAAGTTGAAAAAAAACATTCTCTCCGAAATTATCGTATATCCGTTTTTACACGACCACTCGTTTTGCCAGCACTCGTCGCACTGAAAAAAAAGACAAAAAATATCGTTAAAACAGTGCTACCAAATTCAATAGTTTCGTTAAATTAAGTGACACCAAATCAGCGTTACCGCTGTGTTAAAAATGTATTAACTAAAGGACCTCAGTACTACAACAGTGAAACAAACAACAGGCATTTTGTTGCTAGAATTGAGACGGCAAATGTCAAAATGCCTTATTAAAAAAAGTAAATAAACAAAAAAAGACACCAAACGTCACACACGAAGAAAATCACTGCGAACAGCTGCGCTTGTAAGTCACTTTATTAGTAAATTCTGGCTGTGATACTAACGCTACAAGGCGAATTGACTAGAAGGTGAGGTCAACTCTACAACTACAATGCTTCTGTGGTCGGGTTGTCAAAAAAATAGCTAGTAAAAAAAATAGGTTTGTTTACATATAAAAATAGTTTGTATACAAACTTTGACAAGTCGACCACCGAAAAAAATACCATATGTTGACTTGACCCCACCTTCTAGTCAATTCGCCTTGCTAACGCTAATAACTAATTTGTTCGAAGCGGAGAGGGAGGAATGGACTTCGAGTGAAGATTTATCGCCTGTTTTCAGAAAATTAAAACCAAAGATCGCGTGAGAAATAATATTGAAAACAACAATAAAATACGATTTTTTTTTTTTTGTTTTCAATGTAATTTCTAACACGAAAATTTGTTTTTTTTCTAAAAACAGGCATTTAATAACAATATTCGTAAAAAGTTTGTATTAAAACATTTCTACGACTTCTAAATTAGGTTTTCGATAGTAAAGTACAATTTTCCTTATAGAAAATATAAATCATATACATATGTACACATTTGTTATTTTTTATTTATTGAATAAGTGTTTTTTTACTACAAAAAAATGTGACATTTTATTTAAAAATTGCAATTTGGTGTTCGTTACTTAAAAAGGTTTTGCTCCCCAAAAGGGTAGCATGTTTTTTATAAAAAAATTCACCCTTACTAATGGCATAAGGCAGTGAACTTTTCGCCTAGTATAAAACGACAGAATTGATAGTGCCCTGCCAAATAGGTGACTTCGATATACATTGGAATCGCTCTTGAGCGGTCACCGAAGGGACCATTGAAATGTATCCATACCGGTCAAAAGAATACTATAGTTTTAAATCAGCAAAATGTTTATGAAATAGCTAATATTTATTTAAAAAAACTTTTATTAAAAAAATAAAAACATTAACAATTCATTTAGGTTTAATAGCAAAAAATCTTTAAAATAGGTATATTGAATATGTTTTAAAAGTTTTAATGCTTTATGAGTACATATCTGTTAATTTTATGAGTTATTTTAATAAATATTCCTCCATCCTAGGTTGTCCAGTCTAGGTCTTAGCAATAACATCTTGAAAATGTAAGTCAAGCGATAAAAGTAAAGCTTCTGTAACACCTCGGAATTTGACATATATATAAGATCATGCGCTTTTGGCAAAGCCTCTTCATACATTCAGATGTTGTTTTTTGCATCTTGAAGACTTAAAAATTCAATTTCATCTGTTGATGAAGATCGTTTAAGCTTTGATCACTTATTCCTGCAAAACATCTTTTCTGAATTTTGGTTAGTAGGTTTAATTGCAATTCATCTTCAGGCTCGAAATCAACTTCAACCGATGACGGACGTTTCTGGCTGTCAAAAGTTAACCCTGCCTTACGAAAACAGTTTTGAAATGTTTGAACGTCTAAAGAAGTTGTTCTGTTAAGCAGGAAGTGTTCGTAATTGGAAATTCCACTCTATATATGGGGCTATTTTTAAAACGGTAAATCTGGTTAAAAAAGCAAAATGTCGGAAAATAACATAAAAAGCATTAAAATATGAGCTATAAAGATGAAGAGCAACCTTTTTCTCAGTGTTGAAAACAGGGAAGGACATTCTATAAAAAGTGAAGTTTTATGAGCACTTTCTACCTGAAACAGATATGTTTTATCTTATTGTAAAAAAACTTGGTCTTATTATTTTCTTTATAATTGGAAATATTGCTTACCAAAAACTGTTCGAAAATTTTTAGAAATGCTGCTCTATAAAAATACCCGACTTGTCAAAATTGTCTCCATATTAAACAAAAACAATTTAACGCACACATGTACAAATTTTGGCTCATACATACGAATTTGACAATTGAGGTTTATGTCTATCCGCTAACGAGTCTACCTTGTGTTAATATACCTTGTAACTAATGTTACACACAGTCTACAACAGACATAAAATTAACAGTAATATAATGTTAGCGTTAAGTATAAACTCATCATGTTAAAGGTTCTCTCATGTTGTAACACGGTTGTTAATGCAAATGTTTCAATAAAACTTTTAAAACATCATGTTATAACAGCAAATATATATGGACGTACAAGATATAGTAGTATAACTCAGTTTTCAAACCAAATTTATAATGTATCTTTTGAAAATCTCTTAAAATGCCGTACACTTATATTTTTACATAAACTTATTTTTAATAGACAACCTACTTATCTCTACAAAAGAATAAAATTTTCAAGATCGAATCGGGGTAATAGAATAAACTCCATAAGATACCGTAAGCAAATATCTGAAAGACACTTTCTTGTTAATGCCATTCGTCTCTGGAATGAACTTCCTCCTAATATACAGATAATAAGCAATGCAAAGCACTTTAGATTTGAAATATTTACCCTCTTGGGATAACGAAAAATCACATACATAACTGAACCTTTTTTAATGATATAATTACTATTTTTCTTTTTTGTAAAAATCTGAAACTCATAACTAAATAATTTGTATTCAAATTGTTCTTAGTTTTAAGATAAACCTTTGTAAATGTTATAATCTAGTGTGCCTTTATATCCCCAGTACTATTAAATAAGATTAAGTCAAGGTATATTTACACAAGGTAAACTCGTTGGCCCATATGTTTGTCAGCTGTTTACCCATAGTTGGAACCACAACGTCAAATTGCGTGTATATGAGCCAAAATTTGTACATGTGTGCGTTAAATTGTTTTTGTTTTATATGAAGAATATTTTGACAACATGGTTCCTTTTATAGAGCAAATTGTCTACACTCCCAAATGAGTCTACCTTGTGTAAATATACCTTGGATTAAGTTTTGTTGTACTGTTTTCAAATAAATAAATAAAAATCATGTCTGTTGTAGACGTGAAGTGAACATTATTTTTTTTTTTTTTCAAAAAAATTATGTTTAATATAAAAGTTGGTGCGGTGCGTTCGAGAACATAAAAGTTTCGTAATACTTTTCACTGAACTTTACTGCATTTTAATAAATTGCATTCGCGTACGCAAAATACAGTACATGAGAACACAAATTGACAGTTCTTGACTGAGTATTTAAAATTTAGTAAAATTAATTAAACTTCATTCCTTAAATGTTTGTGTTATTAAAAGTATTAAATCGAGTACCGATAAGAAAACGAGTTAAGTAATCAAAAGTATAAACATTTTTGACACTACATTAATTTGTCATCAGCTGTTCCATATACATACATATTTTTCGAATTTTTAAAAATTTTGCGTTCGCGTACTTTTTTTGGAAACAGTTTTTTTAGAGTTATTTTTCAGCTTACTCAGTAATTACTCATTTACTGCATTTTACTGTAACCGTACTCGTACGCACACACCCAGCGGGAAAACTCAGAAGACCTTCTTACTTCAGGCCTTTTTAAAGCCCTGCTTAAAAGATTTTTTGATTCAATTACTATTCTTATCTAACTGCTAAAGAAGGCCTCATAGAAGGCCTCGGCTCTTTCGTATAAAAGATAAGATACACCTTCCACACTCGCTTCTATGAGAAGGGAGTAGAAAAGGAGTAACATTTTTGTATTGTTTTTTTGCACAAGCAAAAGCAAAATCAATTTTTTTGGTCCCGTTACCCTTCTTATGTACCTGCTGAAGAAGCGAGAGCGGAAGGCCTTCTCCGCAATGACATCGTGTGTAAAAAAGATATGAGTATGGAATGGAGCAAGAAGGCCTTGTACATCCAAAAGAAGGGGTACAGAGGCCTTCTAGAAGGCCTTCCTACTCCTTTTAAATTTTTTTTTTTTTTGTTTTTTTCTTTTCCTGTCTTTCTATTTTCCGTTGACTTTTTCAGCTCAACTTGAAGGACAAATGTAATCATAGAGCTCGTGCCGAAGCTGTTAACAATAAATAGTATGTGGTTACTTTATTAAATTAAACTGTTCATGGTTTTTCATCCAAATTTTAACATTTTTTAATCAGGCTAAAGTTCATCAAATTTAATTTTCATTAAGTTATTTTTATGAAGAAAGGAATTTTACAACATTAAATTAAAATTTCCTTTCTTCATAAAAATAACACAGTGCGACAGGAAAAATACCTGGGTTGCGAAACCTTTTTTCTTGTCGAGCATAACAAGTCTCTGTCCTTAAAATTTGCAAAACACCTCCAAAATCTCGAGTTTCGGATAAAAAGCCGGTTTTTCGTACCTTTTGCACTTATATGCCAGTAACTTTGTTGAATATTAACTGATTTTAAATTTTTAATAAAAATTATCTGAGAATTATTTATTTTAATAAGTTAATTTTATAAAAAAAAAACAATAAATTTACCCCATTAATTAAAATTTTTTTTTATAAAAAGAAACTTATAAAAATAAATAATTCCCGCATTATTTTTACTAAAACGTTAATAACTCGTGTCAATTTTTAAGGGACCATACTTTTATAATAAACTTATAAATAATGCGGTTCTTAAGTAAAAAAATGTGGAAAAACATCTCCATAGCTAAAAAACAGAAAAACCGGTTTTTTACCCCTCACTCCAGATTTTGGAGGCGTTTCGCAAATTTCAGGGAAAAAGTCTTATTGTACTCGAGAACACCTACTAGAAAAAAATTATCGCATCCCAGGTATTTCTGTTTCATTCTTTTGTAATTTAATGAAAATTAAATTTGATGAACTGATTAAAAATATTCCAATTTGGATTAATATCCATGAACAGCTCCATAAAATAACCACATACTAATTTTTATTAATAACAAAATTTAAAATAGTTTAATAAAAGTTTGCAGCGATATTCTTTATGATTTTCACTGGTGCTATTTCATCTTGCTAGCACGGTAGTCAAAAGTATTTATTATGAATAGGGATGCGATTTTAATGCAAGTGCATGTTTGGCGATAGTCTAAGAACAATGTCGACTAATTATCTCTCCGAATAATTAAATTTGCGTTAAAATGGCATGGATTTTTTTTTTGCATATTTAGGTTTTAAATGCATATTTTGAAATTTTTAAGTGATTTTGTTTTTAATTGCCATATTATAAAAAAAGTTGTTAAAACATTTTTTAAATACACAAAAGAAACCAAAAAAATTGTTTGCTTTTATACAAGATTTTTAAGATTTCGACAAAAGACCCTTCTATTTTAAACCGATGCAGCTCCTGACATGGTTAAGGCTTCCAATGGGTTTAAAATATTTTATCCAAAACGTTTGCAAGTTACTTGCTTGTCACATGGATTATACCGCGTTACAGAGGAAATTAGAAGCCAATTTGATATTGCAATTTTTAATGAAATTTATCCCTTTGGTTCCCCTTCCTCCGCAGCCAGTAGTAACAAGATGGGGCCTGACTAGATGATTCAGAATTCTATTCAAAAAACTTGAGTAATGAAAGAATGTTAGAAGAGCTTGTTGATACCGATGATTATGCAATGAAAAAAGTAAAAGAAATATTAAATTTAAATAACTTCAGAAGTCAATTAGCATTTGTATTTTTCAATTACGGATATTTTGGTAAAACAAAAACTAATTATAGCTGCTTTACACTATCACACAAGTCTTACGTATTTTGAAAAAATACAATCCTGTCATGATAAGTTGTTATTGTTTTTTTGAAAATTTTCAAGCAATCAGGAGTGTGCTGGAAACCGAAAACGTAAATTGCAAGATTTTGGAACTTGTTTTTAAAAGACTTTGAATCTAATTTTTATAATTTTTGTTTTAAAGTTCTGCTAAATAGAGAAATATTTGTTTATTTATTAAATTCTTTTATTACAGAAATCTTATTAAAAAACAACTTTTAAAATTCTTGCGTTTTACGTTTACGACTTCCAGCACACCCCTGAATAATTAGATTAGGAAGCATTTTCGTAAAATACTTAACACTTTTTGGGGTAGTGTATAACGGCCATTAGGAAGGTTTAGTTCACTTATACGCAAGAAGAATAGCCCGACAAACTCCAAAAAAAATTCAATATGTTTGAAAAAAAAATTAAGGATTTCAAAAAATTAAATAAATTTCAAAATTATTGATTTGATCTGGAATCAAAGTAGTATCTAAAAAGAATTTTTTTCAAAATGCATGGGCATTCTTCAAGTGCAAGACAAAGTTTTACTTTTAATAAAACTTATTTATTTAAACAAACAAAAATTTAAATAAGTTATTTAAGTTTTTTAAAGATATTTGAATAATAATAAACTAAATTTTTTATATATTTGTTTTCAGTAAAATTAAAAAAACGATTTTTTATGGAAATTTTTCAAGTATTTAGGGCATATTTTTGATTTTTGGATTTTTGAGTGCATATTTTCGATTTTTTAGTGCATGAAAATCTTATCCCAAACTAGCTGTCCCGGCAAACGTTGTTTTGCCATAAACCTAATTTTAAGTAAAATAAATTCCTCTTTCTTTCACTTGAGCGCTTTATACCATAATCGGCGATGAAAAAAAAACAATAGCTATTTATTTCTTTATTTCTTTTCGTTACATATTCAAAAGTTAAACACAAAAAAGTGATGTATTTTTTATCCTGAAGTATGATAATCAAACAGAGATAATCAATTTTTATTGCATGGGGTCTTCACCTGAAAATTTTTTGTTATATCAAACGTCAGAGTCTATATAAAAAACTCTAAAAACTCTGGCATTGCAAATGCCAATCTAAAAGGAAATTTGAATTAATTTGGGACGTCTGTGGCAATCATCGGAGTTCGTGGCAGCAAAACATTTTCGTCTCGGAATTTACCATTCAAAAAGGTAGCTTCGATAACGTTTTTCATCAATTTGTTAACGACCAATCGTGTACCATTGCAAAGCCGAAGTAGAATAACCGGAGAAAAAAACATTTAATAAAGATACATAAACTTATCAAAAGAATCGTTAAATTAATTAAGAAGATATTGGATGGGGGTGCTTTTACCCGTTTACCTTTATTTTACGCCGTAAATGTTAAAATGTATAGCCTTTAATTCCTTCAAGACTTGAAACTTCCATCGGATAATTAATTAAGAAGACATGGGGAGATGGAGCTTTTACCCTTTTTGCCCCATTTTACGCCCTAATTGTTGGAAATTCAAAAACATGTATATCTTAAAGTTCCTTTAGATATTACAGTATCTGCATGCCAAATTTAAAGAATACCGGTTGATTAGTTAAGAAGATATAGGGAGGGGGAGCGTTTGCCTCTCTTGCCCAATTTCACGCCCTGAATAATAAAAATTATAGGCTATAGTTCCTTCCAGATGTAACACTATTTGCCTGCGAAATTTCAAGAAAATCGGTTAATCAGTTAAGAAAATATTTGGAGGGGGAGCTTTTACCCGTTTTGCCCTATGTTACGCCCTCTAGCGATATAAAATATATACATTAAGATCTATTCCGAATGTCATTGTACACATTAGGCATTACGATTTGGTAACTTTTCAGGTAACAATAAAAAATCATAATATGGATAATGAAACCCATTTTGTTGAAATTTATATGGGAGTAATATATAGGAAAATCTAAATGCAATATCTCTGGAACCACTGGGCCGATTTCGTCCAAACTTCACATAAACCATCTACAGACTATCCCCAAAGTATCGTGATAGTTTTCGTTTAAGTCGAACGACCCGCTTTCGCAGTTAGTGGTGACATCAAAGTGTACACTTCTTTTTATATATATAGATTATAAAAATCTGAAAAAAAGAACGAGTTTTGACCCCTTACAGTGAATTCGATATTTATAACTCATTTTGTGAAAAAAGTGATTTTTATGAAAAAAATTACTGTGATAACAGTGACCCTTTTTTAACAATAAATTACTTTTTAGAAAAAAGTTACTTTTTGTTAAACAGTGAATTTACTTATTTATTCATTTTAATGTAAGTAATATAAAAAGCCTACAAAGCCAAAACTTATATATTACAAATAAAAAAGTGACATTTTGTTATAAATCTGAATTAAAAAAAAAAAATTATGTAAAAAGTAAGTAGTTTTATGTGCGAAAATTGACTTACACTTTTATTCTCTGTATGCACACTTAAAAAAGAAGAATGTATCATTAAAACTTGTTTTTCCTTTTGTTTATAATAATTATTTAATTTTTATTTATTATAATTACTTATTTGATTGTTTGTATATATTTCATGGTAATTAAATATAAATAATAATTGATTTTTATTTTATATGCATAATAATTTACAATAATTTAGCATTTTTTTTAAAGATTTTCAGAATTTTTTTTTATGGTTTTATATTTTGGTTTTTTTGCATACCTAAAAAATTATTATATTTTTTTCTGGTTTTATTTTTAAAATAAAATTTTAAAAAACAGCAAAGCTGTTTTATTAAAGCAAAAGCTGGATAGATTTTAACAAATTATAAACACAACAAAAATTATAAAAAATAATAATATCAAAACTGTTAAGAGGAGTGTTTAAAACCATATTTTGTTTGTTGTTCACAAAAAATATAATAAAATAAGAATAAGAGTAAAATATTAATGAAAATAAAAATATATTGTAACTAATAAAAAAATTAACTAAATATAAAGAAAAACTTATAATAATTAACAAAATTCAATTATTTCTTATGTTTTTTTATAATTTTTCGGTTTTTTTTTTTTGTTTTTTTACAAATGCAAATTTATATGGTAGTTAAATTTTTTTTAACATTGTGTTTTTTATTTATTCGATTTAATATAAATAAATAGCTGGGAAATTAAAAAAAAAATACAATAGATTACGTTGTTATAACTACTATGTTTGAGTTAAATTTAACAGGAAAGAGAAAAACTTAATTGCGTCGTATAAGGTTTAAGATGCTTTACAGATATCAAGTAATTTGAATTATAATTTTATTGCTTTTAAATCCGTTTTTATTCAAAAAAATTGTTTGGTCTTCTTATACATAGGTGGAATATTTTTATCTGTCTCTTTTATTTCTCTAATTATTATTCTAAAAAAAATAAAAATTTTAGACATTTTTATTTAAAACTCAATTTAGTACTGAAGTTTGGTGCTTAAATCTCGATTTGTACTTAATATTATTTTGGTTTCAAATCTTGGTATTGTGCTTTTATATCGAGTTTGTAATAAAAACTCGATTTTGTACTAAAATTTTAAATGAAGTTTGAATTTTGTATTGAAGTTTGAACTGAAATCGTAATTTTGTGATAAAATCTCGATTCAGCACTAAACTTTTGATTTTGTACTAAATTGAAGATTTTATAATAAACTTTCGATTTTGATTGAAAATTTTATATTTCTTTCCAAACCACCATTTGTATTTTTTAGATTTAGTACAAAATCTTGATTTTGAACTAAAATCATTTGTGTATACCTGTTTTTAGTGATAATAGAAGACGAATTGATGAAAGAAAACACGCTTATTACAAAACATTTAAAAGAAATTCAAACCCAAACCGTTTAGCTATTAAAACAAACAAAAAATACGTACAAAAAAATTATTTTTTTTAACTAGTTTTGAAAAAATAGTATGTATTGATAATAAATAAACATGTAAAAAGAATAATTAAAGATCATATTACAGGCCTTGATTAGATAAATATTTTGTAAATTATACTTTTCACTTTTGTTAATAAATAAAAATTGAGATGGTTTTATTTTGCATATTTTAATTTTTATTAAAGTATTTTTTATTTCATTGAATATATGCATTATATAATTAATTATGTTGTTAGAATTATAATTTTTTGTTAATTAAATATTTAAGTGAAATTAAAATCATGAATACATTGAACAAAAAACTATAAAACGTATTTGGATGGTATTATTAATTATATTAAACGGAAACTTATAATTTAAAAAAAAAAAAATCCAAAAATTTTAAATATTGTAATAGAAATGATTATGCAGGGGTTTTTTCAAAAGGGAAGCTGGAGGGTTAGTTATACATTAATAAAAAATATTCTAATAATAGGTTGTTAAAAAATATATGATAATTGCTAAAACAATTACACTAAAAGGTAGATATTGTTTAAGCAATAAATATTTTGTAGTCCCAGTATTAGCTTTTAGCTTGAGTAACGCAATTTCATTGCGTAAATCAATGTTTTCTCTTTGTTGTTCATCTAAGCGTTCTTTGTATGTTATTAGCTCTTCCTCACGTTCTAAGGCCGTAACATTAATGGCAGTTAGAACAGAATCCTCTTCTAATTCCAATTCCTTTGCCAGTTGGGCCTCAATAATATCCTTGCCGGCTTGAGTACTGGCAATTGTGGTCGCCGTGGTTTTCACATTTGTTGAATTTGGTTTATTTTCATTAATGACCGTTTCCAAAGCTTGTTTGTCCATTTTTAAAGCTTCTATGATTTTATTGAGATTTGACATTTTTGATTTGACGTCATCACATTCAACTTGCATGATTTCTAAAGTATGCTGGGCTTCTAGTTCTGTTTGTTGTAATTTCTCGTTTAAGGTCCCCACTTGGGTTTGATATTCCTTTAGTTGCAGTAGTAAATGTTGATCATTTGTTGTCTCCATTTTTGCATTTATTACAGTAGCACTATGAGAACTAGTTACCGGTGAAGACAGTGTTAGGCTTTCAATATCTGAATCCGATTCTGTGATATCTGATTCTGAGCAATTTTCAAATTTTATAGATGCTACACGTGTAGGACTTCTGGCATGGGCTTGGAATTGTGTTTTGACTTTATTATTGGTTGTTTGTGAGTTTTCATTTTCATTATAATGTTGCTTTTCTTTTTGACATTGATTGCCGTCTTGTTCTCTAACACTATCCCAGATCTCATTGTAAGCTTCTCTTAGCATATCAACACTTGATTTTAATAACAAATATTTTTTATTTTCCGTAGAAAGCACCTGATTATTACTTGATGTGCTTGGTTTTCCATTACTTTTAATAATGAACTCCTCTTCAGCACAGGCAGCACCTTCTTTACTATCATCAGCATCATTATCTTCATCGCTACTATCCTCTTGATCATTATCAAGTTCTATCTTAACTATCTGATCTCTCTGCTGCTCATTATTCGTTTCATTTTCAATTTCCGCTTCTAATTGTTTTAGATTTTTTTGTACATTTTTTAATTTACTAGTGAAATTGCATAATAAATTACTTTCCGTAATGGGTTTTACTTGTTTTAATTCTTTCTCAGTTAAAACACCATCCCCAGATTCAGATTCGCCGTCGCCATCGTCTTCATCATCATTTTCGTTTTCATTGCATATGGCTTTGAATATATCAAAGGATTGCTCGTTTTTATTTAAATCGGAATTTTTTAACCATTTCATAATGGTGGTTTCTTTGACACGTTTTGGTGATAGTTTTTGTTTAGTTGCATCAAATGCCTTGGCTTTTTTAAGCTTTGATAATTGAAGAGCATGGAAATTATTCTAAATGTTTAATTTTATATAATTCAACTTGTTTATAGAAAAACCAACTTACCTTAGATTTATCGGGCTCATCTGGGGCTTCTTTCTCTTCGATACCATTTAATTTATCACCAAATATGGAAGCTAAGTGAGGTCTAGTGTTTGACTTTTTTTTAATTATGGCAAATTCAGCCTCATCCGTCCCTTCTATAGCCTCTTCCAGTTTACTACCGTTACGTTTATTATCAACATCCACCTCGTCACTATTTGCCCCGTCATCCTCACTGCTATCTTCATCATCGCCCAGATCCATGTCTGCTATGGCAGCATCTAACTTCTCTATGGCTTGTTTTTCTAACAATTGCTCTTCATCTTCCAGCAGTTCAGCGCGTTTTATCAAAAGTTCCGAAATTTTCTTTTTCAAATCCTCACATTCTAATTCACGTTCTCGTAATTTTTCTGTAAGCTCTGCAATACGTTGTTCTTCACGATCTTTGGCTTCCTGTTGCTGGCGTGCCACTTCATCTTTGTATTCATTGTATTCCGTTTCAAGACACAACAGACGTGAGTTGACATCCTTAAGGGTTTGTTTAGAATTAATAATTTGATCCCGTAATAGGGAACATTCATTATCGGATTGTGTATAAGCCGATTCCATTTTTGCTAGCATTTGCATAGCATCACAACGTTCTTGATAGACTTTGCGTAAGGCCTCTTTGGCTGTGTGTTGATATGAACTTTTGTCATCGAGTAATTTTAGAACCTAGGAAAAGAAATTGAACATATATTTGAGGATGTATTATTAAGATTTCAAGAAGGCACACAAAGGAAAGGAAAACAAAATTTTTTTGGGGCTCAAGCATAATTTAAAAGCTTATAAGGTAAAGTACTTTTAAGACTTTTTTCAGATTTATGGAAGAGGTTTAGAGGCCGCTCAAGTCGAATTTTTGCCAAAAATATGCCGGCTTTTTTGAAGTTTTCTTAATAACATTTTAAAAAGCCACGATTTTCTTTACTTTTAAGAAAATTATTTAAAAGAAAAATGTCCAAGCTTTATTTTGGTGTACAAAGACTATAAGTTTTTGCAATGCATTTGCTCATTGATGCTTTATAACTTTCAAAATCTTTATGAAAATGAAACAAACCAACAATGCAGTTTAAAAGATCAATTTATTCTCAATAATTCAGAAAAAAATATTTTTGAATTCGCTCTTACCGTTCCTGAGTTATACCGGTTTTCAGCTTTGTACCCAGTTTATGATATTATTACTCATACCAACAAACAATTAAAAATCAAACTTTTACCTTTGATTTGCTTAAAAATCATTTATTGTGGTTCTTACGATGTAGCTTTATGCCCTGAAATAAATTCGGAAAATCAGTTTCAGAAGTTGTGACATTGATGTAAGCACTATCCATTACCAATACGTGAAGAATTGAGCAAATTAATTTAAGGCCAGCTTGAAGACATGCAACCGAGAGAAGACTATAAAGAACTGCTTCATCTCAGTTTTTTTTTTTTTTTTTTTTTTTTTTGGTGATAGATCTAAACCCTTTCCAACAGTAAAAGCTTCAGTGGCAATTATTCGGGCTTGCTGGAGGAAGAAAATTATAAATTCTATGTATTTTCGAAACCAGTTGAAACAATTAAAAATTTATGCCTTGCTAGAATTTAGTTAATTTATTTAAAGAAAAAAATATCAAAAATTGGTACCTGTGTCAATGCCCACGATTCACTGTTCTTAATGATCTTAGTCTATAAAAGCAGTTGGATAACTACAAAATTATTAATGTAGCAGTTTCACGTGCTACGTTAAAAACTTTTATAGGTTATCAGTGGTACTTTGCCCCAAAATTTACTACCTTAGCCTTTTTTGATGAACATACCGACACAACAATATTGACTTGAATGGCAAAAAATCTACATAAGCCAAGTAGCGAGAACGATGTAGTAAATTTTAAAAGAAGGCAATCTTAAAATTAAAGAAATTCAAGGAGTAATTTCAAAACCAATCTTAAGTTTTTTTGAAGCATGCAATATTTCAATTGAATTTTTAAAAACAGATCCAGAAAATTGAAAAGCCAACAAGTCATTTCAAGTAGTAAATGATGTGGCAGAACGAGGTGTGGCTTTGGCTAACACTTACTTCAATGTCACAACTTCTGAAACTGATTTTCAGAATTTATTGCAGGGCATATAGTACGTCGTACGAAACCCAATAAATGATTTTTTAGTAGAGCAAAACAAAACGTTTGATTTTAGTTTGTTTGTTGGGTATGAGTAATAACAATATAAACTGGGTACAAAGCTGAAAACCGGTATAACTCAAGAGCAAATTCAAAAATATTTGTTTCTAAATTATTAAGAACAAATTGATCTTTCAAACTGCATTGTTGGTTTGTTTCGTTTTCATAAAGATTTTGAAAGTTATAAAGCGTAATTTACAAAATTTATGGACAAATTACAAAAAATTTTAATGTAAACTTATAGTCTTTGTACACCAAAATCAAGCTTGGACATTTTTCTTTTAAATTATTTTCTTAAAAGGGAAGAAAATCGTGGTATTTGGCAAAGTTATGAAGAAAACTTAAAAAAAGGTTGGCAACCCGATTTTTGGCAAAAATTCGACTTGAGCGACCTCTAAATATCTTTCAAAAAATCTGATAAAATCTCAAAAATACTTTACCCTATAAGCTCTTAAGTTATGCTTGAGCACCTAGAAAATCTAAAAAAAAAATTTTGCTGTTTATCAGGTTATATGATTATTTAGTTATAATCAAGAAAAAAATACATTGATTTAATTTTGTTGCTGTTTAAATAACGATATACCCAGTTACAGTTATAGTTTTTAGTAAGTTTTATTTGATACCACCAAAATCAACGTTGACATCTAGTTTTATAACAGAGTGAAAAGAAAAATCAAAACTCTTTCATTTTCTTCTCTTTTCCTAAAAACCTGCTGTGTGTATGTTGCCTAGCTATAGTAATTTCCTTTGGCTACTTACCTCATTTCTTAGTAAATTTTCAGGCACATTTTTCTCCATAAATTGCAGTTTCTTTTCCAACGAATGTATACGATGCAGTAATTGATCTTCGGTTATCATGGATTGCCAGCATAGAGCAGAATTTTTCCTAGTGGCATCTAATACATTTTGTATGTTACACAATTTAGATGTTAAAACTTTTTCACGCTGCGCTGTTTCCTGAATGTAAAGATTTAAACGATGCAATTCATCATAACTAATACGACCCTCTCCCGAGTACTGACTACGATTAGCCGAAGAATCAATCGATATAGCCTCCCGACCATCGGGTAAATATAATTTCACACATGCTATTATGCAGCCGTGTACTTCTTTGCGAGAATTTTCCAAAACATCCACGCCAAATTTGACAATGTCCCCAAAATGCAATTCAGCCTCTTCATCGCCCAACTTATTGTCATTTATGAAGGTACCATTCGACGATTTTGTATCTTTTACCCAGAATTTACCATCTGGTGTATACCAAATGACGGCATGCTTACGCGATAATACTTTGCAATCGAAAATGGCATTGCTTTCGGAAGCTTTACTTTTGGCTATCAAACGACCCACCATACACTCCACATTTGGAGTTAAACTAATGGTACGCGTTTGAAAGGGATGCGAGTTGCCCTCGCAAACTAAAACTATTTTTGCTTGACCATTATTATCGTATGTTACTGCAGGTACTGATGTTGTTGTTGCTGAAGTTGTTCCTTCCAAAATATTGCTATCACTTTTAGTTTGATTATTTGAATCTAACATGTTAAACGATTGATTCAATTGTTTGGCAGTTAATATGTTGTTGTTGTTAGGGGCGGCGGAGTTTGTGGTTTTCTGCAGACCCGCTACATTTGCCGTTAGTGCCAATTGACTAAGAAAATTTGGCTGCAAACCAGCTGCTGCCACACAATTGTTAGCATTATTGGCATTATTGGTTGCATTTAAAGCCGATTGCAATGCACTACTCAATGCCTGCGGCGTTATAGGGCAACTTAGTGGCACCTGTTGCTGTGTAATAATATTTTGTTGAGTTTTATCTGTGTTTTGGGTTGTGGTTAGAGTATTCGTGTTAGAATTTTGATATGAATTTGTTTCATCCAGGTCCTTGTTATTTTCCGTCTGATGATTATTGATAAGGGATTGCTGTTGAAACTCTTCTATCTCTTTTTCCTCTTTTAAGGGTGACTCTTTTGTATTTTCAGCCATTATTTTTATACTATTATTATAACTGAAAAAAGAGTTCTCCAAATTATCATCCTCTTTTAGATGCTGCTTGGCTGTGGTAAACAATTTTCCAACTTCAGTGATTTTACATTCGTTTATTGGGTCGTCGTCGTTTATTTTATTTTTATATACGATTTCTATAGAACTTGTATCTTTTATTAATTTATTTATTTGTTCGTTGTTGCTGATATCGTTTGCTACTGTCTTATTTATTGTTGTTGCTGCAGTTGCTTCTGGTATTGCTGTTCCTGTTGTTGAAGATATTATTGTTGCGGCGGTTACAGAATCTATAGTATCTCCTGCTACAGTTTCTGATTTATGTTGATTATTTGCTGAAGGTATTGTTTCGGAGTGTTCATCAATATTGCTGGCTGTTGTAGCTGGAGTTGTTGAGGATGTCGTTGGTGTTGTTGTTGTATTTGTACCGGCTGTGGTTGTTGTAATAGTAGTCGTTTTTGGAACATCTTCACTTTTATTTTGCCATTCGTTGCTGACTAAAACCATAACTAGAGAAATAATTAAAGGTTTTTAAATGTTAGTTCTTTAAAAAAATCTAGATATATTAATGATCAATTTCACAAATTCTATTTAAATATTAATTCATATTTATATATACATACATACATATCGTTACCTAAAACGCAAAACGCCCTATCTAACATTTTGAAAATTTTACAGGAGAAGCAAATTACTATTCAAAATGTTAATTGATAAATTGCCTAAAACTGCTTATAATTTATTTTCCTTCTATTTTTCTTGTAAAACCTACCAGTTGTTTTGACAATTGACAATGTTGCATATTATGCAAAGTGTTAGTAAGGTCTTTTAGCGTGTTTCCATATAATCTTTTGTAGATAGGGCCGTTTGTTTTTTGTTAATAAAAGCGCTTATTTTGCTTGAAGGATTCCAAAATTTATTGTGGACATTAGTGTTGATGCAATTCATCAGATTTATTGAAAAAGTCGATTTTTATTTTTTTGTTAGTTAGGGCCTTTTGCGTTTTAGGTAACGATATATAGTTTTTTATATAATTTTTTTTAATTTGACAAAAAAACGAATTTTAAACATGTTTTATATGTTTTAATAAATTTGTGAAATCGGCCATTAAGCATTTAACTATTCGTTTGCTATTTAAGAAAATTGTGCATTAATTTAATATAAAGAAAATAAAGCAAATGGAGTATAGAATATTAAATGCAATAAAGTTTTGCAATGAAAATACTTTAAAATAGGGAACGCATATAAAAAATGTTTATTATAAGGACACGAATTTATCGGACATGTTCAATAAATCGAAATCGGTTTTAAAATTTGCCCGATTTTCAATCCACTTCAATTCGATTTCTAGAACATGCCCGTATTTCTTTATAGATTTTAATTTCTTTTGGTGTTATTTTATTTTTTGCTTAAAGGGCAAATGTTAATTTCTTAGTTTTATTTTTTGACTCAAAGAAATCAAAAATCACGTAATGCAAATATAAGTAACAGAAGAAGGAGTATTTTTTATGTTAAAGCTGTTAACCAAATAAGGATCAAATTCTATTTGAAACCATTAATTGTTAAATTTTTATTAAAACAAAAATTAACTAAAATACCTCGATTAAGCAAAAAATAAAACGCCAAAATATAACTTTTATTTTCCAAAAAAAAAATAGTATTTATATAAATAAAATTTAAAATCTTTACGGTTCCCGCTTTAAAATTATTTTTTGGAATCTAACAAGTGAAGTTATCAAATTATCAAATTCGAAGTAATTTTAATAGAAAATATAAAATTTTAAGATTTAAAAAAAAATATTTGAAAATGTAATAAAACCTTAAAAATACAACAAATTTCACTGTAATATATCAATAAAAAAGCCGTTTAAGAAATATGTACTTAATTTTGAAAATTGAATTTAAAATAAAATGCCTGTTTTTTAATTTAAACGGATTTGTTTGAAAAACAAAAATTGTTAGGAAACAACAACATAATTGAAAAGTCAGTAGTTCTCCATACAAATTTGTTTCCAACGATGTGGTCAATTCTGGCCAAAAAGAATTTTTTTTTTTTTTTTTGGCTTTGTTAATTTTAATAAAATTTTGACGACAGATTATTCTTCATTTGGCTCGTGGAGCTTATTTTTTTTTTGTAATTTTAAGGATTTTAAAGTTGATTTTTGTGCTAAAAAAAAGTAAGCTACGATGTTTGTTTTCTTTATAAATAAGTACGTGAATTTTAAGCCGTGTAAGTGTGTTTATTGTTATTTTGTGCGCGTTTTTTTTTTTTTGAATAAGTGAAGTGATTGTGAATTACTTTAAAAATAAATAAAAGCTAAACGAAACCAAATATAAAAAGGCTATAACAGCGGCTAGAGGAGGTTAAGTTTTAATTACATCTACGACTGTTCACGACTGTTATTTTTCTGACGAAATACTTATCGTGTCAGAAAGATGGTATATGGCCAAATCCCAGAAACAGTCCGCCAACAAAAATTTTTTCTAATAAATTTTTTTTTAATGCAATATAAGACTAGATGTATAATTTAATTTTTATATTAAAAAATATGTATTTCGATAATCATTAATACAATAATTCTTACCAAATCCTAACCCACCCCTGATCTCTTAAAATTATGTATACGTGAATTTAACATTATTTTATTTGCTTTTTGTGTTTAAAGTAGACAGCAGACTCATCAAAATATAAATTTTGTTAAAAAAAATTGATATTAATTAGTTAATAAGTTAAAGAAATGCAATTCATAAAAATATAATTTGATTTGTTAAAATAAATAAAACTGGGTTAATTATATACTACTGAAAAACTGTAGGGTGCGTTGTGAGGCGTGCGTCAAAAAATTACAACATTTTTTGGCTGCGAATAAGTGATTTAAGAATTCTCTTATATGTATCTTTCTTTTAGGAATTATTATTGTATACCTTATGATTTCGCTTAAATTAGGAAAACACACTTGAACTTCTAAAGTTACTTCCACTTTTTGTGGAGTGCGTCAGAAAATTTTGTGATCAATTATTTCGCAACAAATGCCTGCTAAGAAATTATGATATATGACATTCGTAAGTACATATTAATGTCACTAAATACTATATATAAGTTGAAGCTATCTCTTTTGAAAGGCCAAAAAATGTTTATACAGTAGACTCGCGATAACAAAAACACCGCCTTACGTGAACACCGGCTAGCATGAACATAATTTTTTTTACACTGACTACTCTGTAGCGTGAACACAGTAAGAAAGCCCTATAACGTGAACAAATGTAAAATTCATGGAACATAGAAAAAGTTGTTTTCTTTTGAACATTTTTAAGCAATCACTACTTCTTTAAAAACTGGGAATCCCCGTAAATGATTGCTTATGAATATATTCTGGCATTTTGTGTAACGCGAGCTGTTGATTTGCTTAGTTTGTTTTTAGTTTGATATAAAGTGTGTCGTGAAAAATGTCGCAAAAACTAAAAAATTTTTTAACTTTAAAGGAAAAAGTGAATGTAATAGAAAAAATAAAAAAAAGATCAAGCGTGGCTAGCGGTGTTCAGCTTTTTGCAAAAAAAGAAAATCCAAAAAAAGATAACCCATTTTTTTAAATAATTTTAATGTAAATTGTTTTTCTTAACAAAACAAATACGAATATGAATTAATGAATATGAATTAATAAAAAAAATATATGAATTTAAGTTAAATATATGTCTATTTTATTTTTAAGATGTAAAAAATTACACCTTCGTAAACATGAACAACTTCGCAAACGTGAACACGCTTAGGTTTTAATAGTTCACGTTATCGCGAGTCTACTGTATATCAATAAGAAAACGCGTGCGAATGTAGCGTTCATCACGCAGGATTTGCCCATATGTAAGTTGTGCTTATTTTTTATTTTCGATTATGGCGTTTGACAAAGCAGCTGTTTAGATTTATATAACATTAAAAATATGTAATATCAATTCCAGGCGCCGAGTTTGTATACGGACAGAAAAATATATAACTTAAGGAAAATGTAGCGACCTATCTGATGATTTAAGCCTTTTATTTCTAAAAAAAAAATATGTATTCGCAAAAATTACTCTGATATTAAATTTTCAAGTGCCCATGCATAAAAACTGTATTGGCAAATTGCTTTATTTTTAATTTTTATTGCGAAAACAACAAAACAATTTGTTTTTTCTTAACCCGCTTACAACTACAATTAATGTTGGGAGAATTCCAACTAATTGTAGTGGGGAATGTAAGAAAAGATAAACTCACGTTTATTGTTGGTATTTTGTTTAAACTTTGTATCGATGCAAACAAAAATTTTGTGTTTGTAATTCTCATAAACTCTACAGGTTTGTTTGCATATCTAATAATTTAAGCTTTTCTAAAGTTTTTTGAGTAAAGGTTTCCTAATGATCTGTCCTAAGCAACCAGTAAAATGCGCACAGGAACTAGCTTATCCTCCAACAATAAATCTCAGTGTATTTATCAAGAATGAAAATTAGGAATTAAGCACGACAAACTAAATCTTATTAGTTAAAAATTATATATTCCCAAAAATTACTTTGATCTTAAATCAAGTACTTTATTTGTCGTTTTAATTCAAAGTTCACCGTAAAGTTAACTTTTTGGAACTGATATAAAGTCATGAACCTTTAATATAAAAACATTATGTAGTAAATTTTTCAACAGCTAAGACACCACATGCAAATGTTTCAATAAACACTATCAAGTTTTTTTACACAAAACAGAATTTAATCCAATTGTATATTACTAAAAGTTGATTAACCTTTTAAATGTTTGATTACATGCAACTTTAAAAACAAATTTATTTACATTATACACACATCTGTATCAAAGTATCTCGATACATACATATGTATAATGTATTTAATATTTCGTTATGATAAATCTTAACAATTATAGTTTAACTTTATCTACGACAAAGAAAAAATTATGTACGTATGTAAGTAAGTATTATATAAATTATTTAAACAACAAATTGAACCATACCCTGGCCAAAAGTTTTTTTAGAGTAACATGAAAGTTGGAAATTTTTTTAAAAATAAACTTGTATACATATCATACATACATAGAATGAATGAAAGAAAAAGCTATATAGAATTATTGGGTAAATCGTACAAAAAACAACTGTTTGAAATGCGTGCATATGAAGCCAAGAAAAATCATTTAAACAGTAGCGTTGTGTATGTGTGTTTTATTTTTTTTTTCTTTACTATTGAGTAATTGTGGTGTTATTTTTGTAAACAGACAAACCCACTAGCAAACAAGACTGCGAAGAAGGAATGAATGTGAATTAATATAGACAGGCGGCCCATATACAGTGTGTCACTAAAATAAGTATACACTTCATCACAAAACAACTTTAAACTCCTTCTTAGTCTCTTTATCTGACCACACACAACAGAACATCTTTAGGATCACCTTGAACCCTCAATACAAAAACGGAAGGTAAAGAAAGAATTGAGCTAGAAAATATTATTATGAAAGAATGGTCGAAAATTATACGTTCTGCAAAATTTTGCTTGATTTAATGCCCTCATTACTTCAAGAAGTTTTAATTAATTTTTACTGGGTTATACATATTTCCGGGGTTTTCATGTAAAAATCAAAATATCTTGTATAATGCTTACTTTTGTGATGCTTATTTTGCTATTTTTATTGTTAACTCTGTACAAATTTAATAATAAACAAGAATTTGTAATGTAAATCTTGTGTATTAATATTAAAAACTGCCTTTGAACAAGGGATGTACTGAATACCGATACATCGACGATACTTCAGACCTTCCCATATGTCGGTATCGGCGATATTATGCTGTCGATACGACGATACTTTTTTATTTTTTGGAGTATTTTTTAACAAACAATTTAATTTTCTATGTTTATTTTTTGCATAGCAACTAGCAACTAAGAGAAATAACACGTTAAAAAGCAGAGCATAAAATTAACTGGTTGTTTTTCAAACCAAAATAAAAATTTACTTTTAGAAATTTATATTAAAAACAAAATCAAATTTGAGTTTTTTTATTGTTGTTTCAATATAAATTCCAAAGCAGAAATGTTCATTATATTTTGGAAAACAGGCAGTAAAACAAAATAATGAAATTGTTTCATATAATAAATGAATTAACCCTTTCGACCCGGCTTTCGAATAGCAATAGTAAAACAAAATTTTTGATTGGAACCGATTATTTAAGCAACATATAACTTATCGGTGAAAGAAAATCGGAAAAACAATAATTTGGGGCTGTCGAGGTTATGTTATGTTGTACAAATAAGTACCAACCGTCCGGGTTGTTGTATATTGGTGTACCATTCGGGATGTTATGTGGTACAAATAAGTACCAAACGTCCGGTAAAATTATCTTTCGCGCATAATATCATGCAAAAACCATGCTATGCACTTCACTTTGGTAGCGTTGGAACTTACAAAAAACGGTCAGGAGGCTTAAAAGATTATAAGGTTCATTTCGCAACCCAGCAACATTAAATTTGAAGCTGTTAGGGATGTTTAAACTTACAGTGGTACACATATGTACCGTCCGGGTCGAAAGGGTTAACGGAGATGGAGAATAGTTCAGAGTCCAAAAATTTGACGGCTGACAGCATTTGCTATAAATAAAAGATTTGAGGCTTTAGAAAATAAATAAAGCTATTGTTTATCTAAAATTCTTGACCCTCGATACAATGCTCGAATATTTCAAAGACAATAGACTTCAATCGTATCGAAAGAACGTCTTATTGAGCTACTTGTGTTGAAAACAAGGTCGCCCTACAGGTGGTACAAGTTCTAATAAGTCAAAAAGAACTGGCCTTTGGACTGTTTGTGAAAAAATTATAAGAGAATCCAAGGAGGATAAGCCTCTTCCCATCCTATGTAGTGAATGTGCTAAAAAAAAAGTCGAAAGATAAATTAGATCTTCTAATATTTCTAGAGACGCGATTCTTCTTGTTTAGTGGCGCAATGACTTGTTATACCCAAACTTGAAAAAAATGGCGCAGAAATTCTTAAGATCTTAAATGACTTCTGTCGCATATGAGACAATATTTTCCACTGCAGGTCTGGTTCAAACAGGCTTGCGAAATCGTCTATCTTCACAAATGTCATGAAATCAAATTTAATTCTTTGTTTTTTAAAACTTATTAAATTTCAAATATAACACTGTGATAGTTTTTGACCCGAAAAAAAATGAACTTCGATGAATCCTTTTCGAACTATTAGGGGGGAGTCCCCTGAGTGCGAAAGTACATTCGGAAGTGTCAGATTTTCTCCAGTTTTTGAGAAATCGGTATATATCCATTTTTCATGGATATAGCTAAGTCTGCGACATTAAAAAAAATTTTATTTGACTGTATTAGTTTTTTTTTTTGCCTTCTTAACTTTCTTTTACGGAATGTTTTGACTTTTTTTCTAAATTTCAACCATTAATGTCGATCAAAAGTAACGATTTTTTACCATTTTTAGCCATAGGACATTTTCGAGCACATAACTGGAAGTATTATGTTGACAACATGCTTCACAATCCTTTGAAAAAATTAATGTCAACATGTCATTAAAAATACATTTTCTTCATTACCACCAATATTACTTCGATCGCCAATTGCCATCGGAATCAGATGAGCATGGTGAACGATTTCATCAAGTTTCAGCTCAGTTATAGCATTGGTATAGTGGAAAAAGATTAAATTCTCTTTTAGCAGACCTTTGCTGGAATTTGCAATCCGAGTTGGTGTGACATTTCATTCATACTTTTCCCTATGTTAATCAACATAAATATTTTTCCATTGGTCTCATCACTGATATTTGTATTGTATTTTTCTTCTTCTCAACTCTTTTCGTTTATGAATGATTTTCTTATTTTGTCACTTATAAACTTTGGTTGTTTCAATTCCCTTTGATCTCTTCAATGAAATAAACTGCTCAATGAGTGTAGTAAATGATCCGTTGGTTTATAAAAAAAAAAAAAATTATGAATGGAATTTAGCAACCAGACTTTATGAATGAGAAAATAACAGGTGAAGGCACTAAAGGATTTTTCTAGAAACTCTTTGCTTAAGGTAATGATAAAAAGTTAAAGAAAGGGGTTCTCTAATTAGTACGGGGATGCGAAGGAGAACAATGGTTGGAGAGGGCAGGGTCTGTTAAATCGATAGGCCAAAGAATTGTGCAAGTGAATAAGTAAATCATTTTTTGTATCAGGAAATATCATCAGTCCGTCCGAAAATGAAAACTATAAATTATGTCATTATTTAAGGTTCAATATTTAAAGCACGTTCAGTTTTGTTTTGATATAATTGGGATATGAATGTGACAAAGAACACCACCCCATCCGTCGAGTTCAGCTCTAAAATGAACGTGTAGTCACATCTTTCCCTGATAACTCCACCGAGTAAAACTCTAAGATAATATACGAAAAAAAAAAAATACCATTACATTGGATGATGTAGATTAGCATGATATGTAATGGTTATTTTAAAATTTTGAGTATTTGTTGTTAAAACAACTTATAAGAAGGACAAAAATAGACACCAGATTTGAAACTTTGCGCAGACTTAGGTATATCTATGGCTAAAAATGGTCAAAAATCGTTACTTTTGATCGACATTAATGGTTTAAATTACTTGAAGTTTTGAAAAAAAGACAAAACATTCCGTAAAAGAAAGTTAAGAAGGCAAAAAAACTAAAACAGTCAAATAAAATTTTTTTTAATACCGCAGACTTAGCTATCCATGAAAAATAGATATATACCGATTTCTCAAAAACTGGAGCCAATCTGACACTTCCAAATGTACTTTCGCACTCAGGGGACTCCCCCCTAATAGTTCGAAAAGGATTAATCGAAGTTCATGTTTTCGACTATCACAGTGTAATTAATCACAAAAAATTCCTCTAATTGAGTTTTGTTAATGTTCACTTGAATTCAAATTCAATATGCGTATCGTTATCGATATTGGCGATATTTTATTTTCAGTATCGGTATCGTGTCGGTAAAAAGGCGTATCGTTACATCCCTTCTTTGACCTACAGCGCTGAGATAAATTTTCTTTTTTTTTACTTAATTTATAGTTTTTTATTTTAATGAATGTCGGGATTGAATAGATGTATACTTAAGTTAGTGATACACTGTACATTCAATTATCTATACATTAATACATACATACATATGTATATGTATGTATATTTTCTTTAATATAAACAATTAAAAAACAAAATATTTAAGATTTAAATTAAAAAAAAAGCAAATTGGACAAATATAATTTTAGGCAAGAACTTCAAGCCCTATAACATACATACTGGGGCCCATTTCTTAGATCTACAAGTTACAAATTTATAAGTAAAATATAAAAACTTTAAACAAGAATTAAAAATTTGTTGCTTTTTTAAACGCTTTTTACTTGAAAATAGATTTCGGCGTGTAAGAGTGTTAGTTAAGTAGTTGGCTTCAATAACATTTCTGTGTTAAAATATTGACAATTTCAACACATTTTTTTGTTTTTAAAATTTTAAAAATAAAATGTTTAAAACAAAACCACATTTTTCACAATTTTACGAAAATAACAAATACAGAGATTTTTTTATTTAAAATTTAAATCACAGCCTTCAAATCATTCTAAATCGGAATTTATCTTGTATGTTACTTTAGTGGATTTATAAAAAAAAAGGTTTTAAATTTTATAGACTAAACTTTAAGTGCAGCATTGTGTTATGTCTGAAGTACACCACCTACTTAAGGGTAAAATGCATATATAATATAAGTACGAGTATGTAAGTATATGTTTTTTTCTTTCTTATACATATTCCTAAGAAAGTTTGTTACTATGACAACAATGTTTGCTACAAGCAATGTATATTTCTATTAATGTACATACATACATTTTTTTCTATGATTTATCACATAACTGACCTGTATTAATAACACTGTTCAGCCAAAATAATACGCACCCCAAAAGATTTTATTTACAGGTATGTGATCGATTTCAAAACGATAATTTTTAGGTGTGATGAATTTCGACCGATTTTAAAATCCATTTCTAAGCTATACGACCATGTTCCACAAATCGAAATGAAGTGGAATTGAAATCGAACCAGATTTTGATCTCAGTTATTTACAAAATGTCTGTATTTTATCCGAATTTGAACAGTGGTTCTTGTAAAGATAATTAGTACTCAAAGTATAATGTATATAAAAAGGAATATTTTCCCGAATTCTTTAAAGGATCGTTTTTAAAATTTGTGTGATTTTAAATCCACTTCATTTCGATTTACAGAACATGGCCGATAGTCTTAATTTTTTGTTTGAAATGCAGTTCAATTAACATATATAACAGCAAATTTAAAAGAATGTAGACAGGAAAAAAGAGGAAAATGTATTAAAAAACAATTTTTAAAAATACTGATAACGACTCAATCGATATGTTTTCAAAATCGTTTTCCATCAAATACCTGATTGATTTCATTTGTTGAAATATTTATTAGTTTGAGTTAACACTGAAAATTAATATTTCCTAGTTCTGTAAATAATTTTCCCTATAAGGCCAGATTCACAATGACAGCAAAATTTTCATTTGATGTTCACAATAAAGCAAACATTTTTTTTTAAGCACATTCATTGTCAATCAAGAAATGGGCAAACTTTTGCCCATAGCAACAATTTCGTTTTTCTTCTATTTTATTTTTTCCCAAAGTATTTCATATATTTTCCTTTGTTTATTTAACAAAAATGTAACTCAAGTTTTGAAAAAATTGAGTCTGCTTCTACTTCAACAAAAATTTTAATAAAATTGTAAATGACGTTCATAAGTTTAATTAAGATTTAGATTAAAATTTTAACAATATGTTAAAAAAAAATAATAATAATAAATAATATGTAACTTTATTCTTGCAAACGTCCTTAATTGAAAATGTGTGTGCTTGTTAAAAAAAAATATTGGTTCTTTATTGTGAACACCAAGTGAAAATATTGCTGTCATTGTGAATCTGGCCTAACACTTTATATTGTATGATAATAGACAATTTATAAATTCTGGTTGCGTGTTCCAATTTTTTTTTTTACTTTGTATATAACTTAATAAGATGAAACCATAATTTGTAGCAAAATCTCTATGCAGATTTAAGAGAAATTGGAAATAGTAGCGAGAGTTTGTTCTTTCTCTTCTAATAAATAATGTCAAAAACTAAGTCGTAATCTATTCCGAAATTCTTACGTTGGCAGAAAAATATATAGGAAAATAAGTGATAAATGTCTAATCTTCTAATCAATATGTTCTCGTAATATGAGTGAAAAGGTGTCGTAATAGTTATTTATTTCAATCCAGGTTATATAAAAAAGCCTATAAAGCCAAAAAATATACATATTACAAATGTAAATATAAATTCCGAATTGAAAGAAACAATTAATTAAAAAAATTTCAGGGATGTTCTGGAAATCGAAAACGCAAGAATTTTAAACGTCATTTTTGAATAAGATTTCTGTAATAAAAGAATTTTATGACAAATATTATACAAATAGTTCTCTATTAAACGGAATTTTATAACAAAAATTATAAAAATTAGATTAAAAGTGTATTAAACACAACTTTCAGATTCTTGCGTTTTGCGTTTTAATAAGATTTTGTTTGTTGTTCTTAATTCCCATTTTTTATTCTTGATTAATACCCTGAAATTTATTGTTTGATTAGCTAGTTTCTACGCGCATTTCACTGGTTGCTTAGGCCAGATCATCAGGAAACATATTAAAGTTTATGATTTTTGAAAAAATATGGCTTAGACCGGGTTTGTTATGAATGAGTTCTGTGAGGGATATGGCCACTGTGTCTAAATCCTTCCATTTCAGGGAATTAAACCTATTAGAAAAATTAAGACTATAGACAAGGCTACCATAATCTATAAACACTTTATCTAAATCAGAGGCCCGCAAAAGTACTACACCGTGCTTTTTTTCTCACAATAACATTCGCTCTCACATTGTAAAAAACAAACAAACATTCAAACAAGAAGGTTCTATTGATGATTGCTTTAGAATTCCACTGCGAGAAATGTTTAAAGAAGAATGGTAATTTAATTTCTTGTTTACCAAAATTTTTTTGGCAAGCCCGAATGTTAATGAAATTATAGTTTTTTTTTTATTTTTCTTGAAGAATCGTTTAAGTTTTATGAACGCAAGTAATTCATTTCTGAATTTATTTTTGTTTTAATAGATTAACACGTTTTAATGATATTATAGTTTTTTTTTTTTCTTAAGAATGTGATTTATTTAATTTTAATGATTTTTTTGTTTTTTATTTTATATGAAACATACGCTTATGTTTTGAGTTTTTAAATTAACAGCCAGATTGATTTTAAAAACAAGAAAATAACACAAAAATTTCTATAAGTGCTTCTGAGAGGGAGAGTTATTATTCTCTCACAAAAAACAAAAAGTCTGCCTGTATGAGTTGCCGGGCTCTGATCTAAATCAAAGATGCCCAAGGTAGTAGTATTGGTGAGAGTGACGAAATAACACTGGAAGAAAACAATTTGCTATTCATTTTATTTAGTCGTCAACGAGATTGCGACGAAAGCACATGTGTGGCGGTTGCTGTCATTTTTTTCTGTTTCTTTGTTTAACAAAAGGGAAATGTAAAATTATTGAATGTACATACTTTAGTAATACTCTTGATGAATGTATTTATTTTAGTAATACTCTTGATGAATGTATTGAGAGATATACATACATATATATATCTATAATACATACATACATATATAATTTATATATGCGGACATCTAACTGTCTTATGACAAATAAGACATTGCATGTCATCTAAAGCATTTTGTAACATAAAATACTTTTCGGCGGACATCATTAATATACCGCAATAATTTCAATTTATATGTTCACTGACAGAAGTCTCGATGACGATTAAAATGTAAAATAAGACACAGAAGTTCTGCAAGTGTAGTTTGTCTCTCCCACTCAACATGCTGATTTCCTATTGGTTGATTGACGATCAAACAAAAGAGCGTAAGTATACGTGTGAGTTTAATTTGCTGATATCAGCCACTACTGGGCATCTTTGATCTAAATCAGAAGTGGGCACAATTAAAACTGTGCTTGTATTGATGTTTATCAGTATTAGTGAGATGGCAGAATTACCCACCAAACACAAAGCCAAGCGTTTGAAATATAATGGTGCATTATATTTCTTTATTTAATATTTTACGCATTTGAAGTAAAATAAAACATTTTTTTAATAGTTCAAAAAATTAAAAACCATATTCATTTATGTAAAACAAAGGTTCAAAATATGTAAGAATCCGCTTCATGTGCATTCGTTGATGTCTCATTCAAAATAAACTTGTGTAAAAAAAACACGTGTGTTTGCTGGGTAAATTCTCTTGAAAAAAAATAAAAAAAATATAAGAAAATGTGTCTCATCAAAAACAAAACTAAAGAGGCTAAGAATACGTGTGAAATCTCTCAGCACAATTGTGCTATGGAGCGCCCACCATTGATCTAAATAGTATTTGTGATAATGTTTATACATTTTTGATTGTCAATAAGTCGCTCCAACTCGCTCTCTTAAGACTTCGGATGATGGCAAACGATGTAGAAACTTATTGTTCACAAATAATAATAATTTTTGTTTTTGTTTCTTTTTCGGCTACACCTATGCGTTTGTCGGCAATGCTTATTGATGGCTAATTATTTGGTAGTCTTCTTTTGTGATTGAGAAAATACTTTATTTGTTTTGAAAATAATGTATGTACATATCGATCTTTTATTGCAACATAGTCATATCTCAAAAAATCAAAAATTTCAGGTATTCCTTCATACCTTCTTTATATGTAAAAAGAAAATCGGTATTATATCTCAAACTGAACCGAGGTTATAACAAAATATATATTATTAAATCTGTATGTTAAGGTACATTTTGAAAACTTTAACCGCATTTTGCCAAGTTTGATTTTTTTGAGATATGACTATGTTGCAATAAAGGAGCGATATGTATTTTTTGCTTTTTTAAAAGCCTGAAATAAATGACACTAACGCATATGCACTGATTTATGGTTTTATTTGATAGTTTAAAGCCCCTAATAATCAAATGTCAATTAAGACAAGTTATGTTTTTTGTGTATTGATAACCAAGGTGCTTGTACCTAATTTGTAAACTTGAGCTCTTGCCGTTCTCCAGATAAACATAAAAAATAAAAAAACAGCAAGGGATTTATGGGTAACATTAGAGGCAGTCGTCAGTTTTTTCTCATATCTCAGGCATTTATCGACCGATCTGGCTGAATTTCAATATCAAACCATTCCGGACTATGTGACATAACCAGGGCATGTTTAAAATGGCACGGAAAATGGTTAAAAATGGCTAGCAAAATGGCACAAAAAGGTTTAAAAAATAGCACACAAAATGGCGAAACTGGCAAACATAAACATGTTGTTATTTAAGAAACATTTATTCTTCAAATTGTCAAAAATAAGTAATCTCCTGTTAAAGCGTAAGACAGTTCAATAAATGGAAAACACTCTTTCAACATCGCATATTTGAACGCTAATAGTTCAGAAGGAGAAAGATTGGAAATAAATTCATCCGTCTCACGTTCATTAAAAAATGAGTAGTCCACTTGCAAACACCGCTAAGTTAAATAAACAAAACTCTGAGAAAATCGATTAAAACAGTTTTTTAAAATTGAAATGCCAAGACATATAGAGAGTTTTGCAGGGGTATTGAATAATTAACCAGAAATTACGCGAAACTTACGGAGTTTTTTACGAGATTGATAATTGCTTAGGGATGTATTTAAAAAAAAAAATTTAAATAAATTTTTCAACAACATCTTTTTTACTGACATCTTTATTATTTTCCTTAGCGCTGTCAATTAAGTCTAAGCTTTCATTTAGTAAAAGCCCTATAGTTTGTAATTTCAAGAGACTTGAGCAGATGAATTGAAAGTGCGCTTTTATGTACACTTATGTTTTTTTTTTTTCTACAAAAATATGTGACATTTTATTTAAAAAATGCAATTTGGTGTCTGTTTCTTAAAAATTTTGCTCCCGAAAAGGAAGAGTTTTTTAGAATAAAACAACAAGCCACACTTTTCGAAACAACACTGGTCCCTTTTTCCGTCTGATTTTTGCAACATTTATTTAGCATTTTGAATAGATTCTGTCTCATATTCGCTAAGCTTATTTAAAAATTTCTTCTGGGTTGCAAAAAAGGTATTTTTTGGCATGCTGGACCAAAAATGGATTTTTAACGAAATAATTGAAGAAATGGCAAAAAATGGCATATGCCATAAAAAAACTTGCCCTGGACATAACTATCTGGTCCCCATCATATTTGGGGTCTTCAGAATATACATATATCGTTACCTTAAACGCAAAAGGCCTTATCTAACATTTAATTTTAGAGAAGCAGCAAAAACTATTTAAATAATAAATTGTTAAATTGCCTAATGCCCAATTTTCAGGATAGTAATTAAATCTAAATCTAGTTAATTTTCATAAAAACTTAAATCGTATTTAAATACAGATTGATTTTTTGAGTTTTATTTGAAAAGTTTTAAATAAGATAAAAGTATGGTAGCACTACTAAATACAATACTAAAAAAATATCATAAAAAAGTATAATTATTTACAAGGTGGTCTCAAAAAACAGTTGATTGTTTTTGCTTTGCCTCTTGTTGTTGTATTGTCGTGATATTGAGGCCACCTTGCTAAAATATTACAATAAAAACTTAAGTTGAAATTAAGTGTACCACATCGGTGAGTTAAGTTTGATTTAAGTATTTAGTGAAGAAGAGAATTTTGTATTTAAAACGATTTTAAACATAAAAGTGTTTTAATATCAATCCTGAAAATTGGCCATAAAACTAATTATATTATTTTTCTTCTATTTGTCTTGTAAAACCTACCAGTTGTTTTGACAAATCGTCAGCTCATTATTGATATTTTCAGCATGATATGCGCCAAACAAATAATGAGCTGATAAATTGACAATGTTGCATATTATGCAGACTGTTACTTAAAACTATTAGCATTTACCATATAATTTTTTTTATTGTAGATAGGGCCTTTTATTCTTCGCTAAGTCTGCTTTTACACGTTTCATCTTTTGATGCTCAACTCTTATGTTTTTAGGAGAGAGCAGAAAGAAGAAAGGGGCTTGTTACGGAGATGCCTGTACTCGGTCAGAACGCTTTGTGTTTTTTTTTTTGTTGGTATATGGACAAAGATGGGTCCATGTAATTTTTTCTTTTCTTTTTCTCTTTAATTCGCTGTTAATAAAATTGTTGTTGTTTTGAACCGAAAAAAGTTGAAACTGATTGCTGCGTGTGATTATATTGGCATCTTTAAAAGGGAATTGAAAAAAAGTTGAGCATCAAAAGATGAAACGTGTTAATTCAGACTAATAAAACCGCAAATTTTAGTCGTAAGATTCCAAAATTTTTTGTACGTATTTGTGTTGATGCAATACATCAGAATCAATGGAAAAGTTGATTTTTTAATTGTTGGTTAGTTAGGGCCTTTACCGTTTTAGGTAACGATACACTTTATAGCACCCATACCCATGCAATATTATTGTATATGATATTCGCCATATTATGTATTTCCATTTTGTCCTATAGTATTATGCAATAAGTAACACAATGGTTTCATTCATTCAATAAAAAGGTTAGCATAACCTATAGGAATAACATAAACAGCATTGTACAATGTTGCCAACACATTTCACTTACTTTTCGTTGTGCTATAAAAATCAAAAGTCTTATGATTGTTGCCTATATATTGTGCCACCTTCGAATATCACATACACATTGGCGATATAATTGTACAATACGTAAAATTTAACAATTTTATTGCAAGTGTATGAGTCGCTTAAGATCAATATTGTAGAAATACGAAACGAAATGACAAACCTTATATGCCCTTTCCACCTGTGGTGAAGGGATTTCTTTGACTTTTGTTTTTTCGCTATTTAATAAAAAAAGTGTGTAATTTCAAGAGATTTTAAATAACATTTTTTTATATTACGCAACCTATTGAATAGTAATGAGTAAAACGACAATAAAACAAGTAAGAGTTCTATATTCGGCTATGCCGAATCTTATATACCCTTCACCACGATGAGATAAGAACAAATAGTTATATACATAAATAACGTTCTTTAGATAGGTATGAATAAATATTAATTGAGCCACGCCAACTTTTCATTTCGCCATGCCGAAGAATATAAAAAAAAACAAAAAATTTATATATGTACCTAAGCCCGTTTCCTCATTTGCCAGATTTAATGTTTGAAATTCCTTTTATAATCTTTAAATCGTTTTTAGAATATAAAAACATTAAATAAAAAAAAATGATTCGAACTTGCAATATCATCAGTCTCAGGAGAAAACTTAACGACTCGGCTACGAATGCTTTCACTGAAGAAGCGTTAAATTAAAATATATTGAGTCTGCTAGTTGTTTTTTTTTATTTGACCGGCATATCATATACATGCATTAATGTGTATGTGTATGCGTAAAATTAAACACATTACAAATAAAATCCACCACTTGTAGTGAAGGGAATAAAAAAACAACAAAAAACCCACATTATCAACACTGTATTACCATTGCCACTGTATGACCGTAGAAACCAAAATTGAATTGGTTTGTATGGTATGTTTATGTCGTTTTGGTAATACAGTGGTGGTATGGTAATGTCACGTCTAATTGGACCTTTAAAGGAAAAAATTTGAAGCAGTCGTGGTTTTTTACTCATATCTCAGCCATTTGTGGACCGATCTTGCTGAATTTCAATAGCAAATAATTGCGGACCATATGTGGCATAAATGTAAAATAACATGGCCCGCATCGTATATGGGGTATTCGGAAAATCCATTTCAACGGACAGACGGACATCGTATAATTAACTTCGCTCCTCATAAGGACCCAGAATATATATACTTTATAGGGTCTAACATCAATATTATAGAAATTACAAACGGAATGACAAACTTATATATATGTACCCTATTCACCACCTGTGGTGAAGGGTATAAAAAATAGCAATAAAGTACTTAATAATATTAAAAAATAAGGCGAAAAAATATGACTGCTGTAAGCAGCTCATCATAATTTATTGTTTTACTGTGTAGTAAGGACAAAACAATAAAGATAGAAAGTCTTCTTATTTTAGGATCTTTATTGTTTGAAACACAACAGAATTTTAATTAAACGTTTGTAAGATATTAGGATATTAAGATAGCAGACCGTTTAAGTCATCTAAATAGTTTTAGATAGTTTTATTTTAAAAATTTCTATTGTTTTGGGTATATGGAGAAACAAACAAAAAACTAAATTCAGTGCTTTTTCGAATTTCTCTAACATACATATGTGTTTACATCATAGTGAATCAGATTAAACGAAATCTAAAAAAGAAAACTACAACATTTTTTAATAAGCATTCAAAACAAATTAAATTTAAAACAAAACTTATGCAAAATGTATGTGTACAGAGGGGAAAAAATTTGCATCAAACTAAAAAAAGTTGTGTAAAACGTTAACAGAATTTAAACAAAACTAAAACCGTGAAAATGATTGCTTTGATACAATATACATATGTACACAATTAAAAAATAACACGCAGAAATTGACTTAGTTTTAACCCCAATATTCACAAAAAATATTATCCTAATTGTTATAAATCAAAATATTTTTAATGAATATGGAGGTAAAAATTAAAAGCAAAAATAATAATTGTTATTACTGTATTAGGAAACAAACATAAATTAAATTTTACTACAATTCATAGATAGACTTCTTTTACTGACCAAAAGCTAGACTAGCGGGCAACAAATCTATGCAACATGTTGTCAAAGTTGTTGAAGATGATGAAGATTCTTCAGGCGGAGACGTCGTTAATTTGTTAGATAGAAGAGAATCATTTGTTAAATATGATAAAAACGATGACACAATTAAACAACACCCCTTTGGAAGTTTTGTTAGACATTTGTCATAAGTAAATACAGATGATGGTTGAATGGATGGATGTTTTTGTTATATTTTTACCTTTCCTTTGGAGACATTTTTCAATAATGTTTGTTTGGCTAAATGTTTTGAAATTGAAAATATATTTTTATTATATTATTTGCAAAATGTTATTTAATTAATGGCCAATTTAACCAACTTATTTCCACTAGTGTTTATTAGGCAAACATTCGACCATAAATTTTTATGTAAATATAAAGAGAACATAGTACATCTAAGTATACATACATATATGAATTTATGTTTCGATTTATTTTTACCGTCTTAGTGCATCAATTTGGCAAAGAACCAACAGCCGGTTCATATGTTATAATCTACGTGAGTTAATTTTATTTTGTAAGTTCAATATAAAAATATCAGAAAATATCAATTGAAAAACCAAAAAGTATCAAAAAGTCTCCTCCTATCGATTCTGATCCACTCACGACATTGCGTGTTTGACTTTAAGTTTCTATGCCCAATATTAACGAAAATAAATCAAAGAACAAGATGTAGAATGAAAAAGCACCAAAAACCTCCCGCTTACATATTCTTATTCACTCAGGATCATGCATGTTTTTATCTTTTTGGGCCGAATATCAAAATAAAGAAATTTAATTTCCCGTATTTTCGCTTTTTGATACTTTTTTCTTTCCATTTAGGTTCGGTTGACAAACAAAGAAAGCGTTCTTAACTGCCTATGCCGATTTATATGTAAGATTTATATAGTCGAAATATTCGAAACCGGTTTCTGAAAAATGTCGAAAAATCGACCACTCTAATTTTTTTATTATTTGATAAAAAAAAAAACTTTGTGTAATTGAAAAAAAAAAAAAAAATTTTTATTTATGTATGTATGTGTTCTTCATGTGTTCGTAGCAAAATTTGAAAGCTTCCCAACATACCAAAATAGAGCAAATCATAAGAGATTACCTACAACATGACAACCAATATGATTGCAAATTACTAATTCTCGATATAGTTTTGTAAGTGTTTTTGAGAATGATGTCCCGTTGTTTGATGCGTGCATAAATTTTGTATTATTAGTTAAAGTTTTCAGTCTTTGAGTTTTGTTTGAAGAGTAGAGTGTTTTAAACAGTGTACAATTAAAAAAAAGTATGTAACTGTCATAATATATACAGTCTGGCATCACCGGCGACATCGAGTGATTGTTCAAGCATTACATCAGTGAGTTTTGTTAGATACAGAAAGCAGAACACCACGTTTTTCTTACAAAGCATTTAATTACAAAAAACACAATTTATTTTATTTAAGTAAACCTGAACCTATGAAAATAGAAAACCCCGTGTTTTATTTAATACTATTACATGGTGTCAGGTGTAGAAGTAAAATAAAGTAAAGAAAAGTAATAATGAGCGAGGTACAAGTATTAAAAGACGAAATCGAAGCCCTACGCGCTGAAGTAACAAAATCAAGAAACATGGGAATAGCAACCCATAATATTCTACCACAGATACCGCTTCCAGGTCCAATAAAGATAAGGGATGGCGACATAGGTGAAAATTTTAAGTACTTTAAGCAGCAGTGGGAAAATTATTTAACAGCATCGGGTTTAACCTCACAAAACGAAGAAACTATAAAAGCAATTCTTCTAACAGCCATCGGAGACGATGCCTTCAAAAGGTATACTAATATGCCAATAAAGGAAGATGATGTACGGACAGCTGCCGCTCTATTGAATGAAATAGAAAAAAATCTAACACCGGCGGTAAACAAAAGGTATATAAGGGCCGTCTTTAATATGGCAAAGCAAGACGAAGAAGAGTCATATGACGAATATTTCAACAGATTGAGAGGTTTGATCAAAAATGCACAATATGGTCAACTGGAGGAGGACCTTTTACTTGATAAAATAATATGCTCCATCAAGGATCCCGACCTGAGAGAAAGGTTATGGCTTGACGCCAGTATAACTTTGTCAAAAGCCATTGAAATCTGCAGGTCAAAAGAAACGTCAGAAAAACAGTTACGTGGTATCGGAACTAACCAAGCTGAGATTAACAAGGTGGAGAAAACCATAACGAGAGGTAAATATCAGCAGCAAAAACAAACACAACAAAGAGTAAAATCCGAAAACCCATTGTGCAAATTTTGCGGGAACGAGTATCACAACAGGTTAGAACACTGTCCAGCTAGAAAGATATCATGCCACAAATGCAAGAGAAGAGGACATTATGCCAGAGTTTGCATGTCGAATAGCTCCACATATACAAACAGACCCAGTAACAGTTCAAGAGCTGTAAAAGAAGTCGTAACAGCGATTAATAGCGCCGAGGAAACATCAGACGACGAGTTTATATTGAACACCGTATTAGGCGAAAGCAACAACAGCAACAAAGGACTTTATTTAGAATTAAACATTTATGATAACCAAAACAGAGGCCATAACACAAAATGTCAGCTTGATACCGGCGCGACATGCAATATTATAGGAATCAACGACCTGAAGAACATAGAAGCAACACCAAATATAGAAAAAACACATACAAAACTGAGAACAATAGAAGGGAACCAAATTACACCCATTGGAACAACACAAATGATCGTAGAAAAAGATAAAGATAAGTATAAATTATTATTTTATGTCATAAAAACCAACCACTGCCCGCTACTATCATTACAAACATGTCGGTCACTAAAACTTATAGAGATATGTAAAAAAGTCGAACACAACACCGCGGAGGAAAAAGCATACAAAATTATAAACAAATATGATGACGTTTTTCAAGGCCTAGGCAGACTTAAAGGCAAGATAACATTGGAAATAGACAGCAACATAACACCCAAAAGTGAACCTCCGAGAAGAATACCGGTAACATTACGTGAACAGCTAAAAGATAAATTAAAAGAAATGGAAAAGATGAACGTAATAACAAAAGAATGTGAACACACAGACTGGACAAGCAATATTGTCATAGTAAAGAAAAACAATAATATAAGAGTTTGTATCGACCCACGACAACTGAACGAGGCTCTAAAGGACGTAAAGTACCAACTTCCGACAGTAGAAGAAATTCTAACCGAATTGTCGGATGCCAAAATATTTTCAATACTCGATGCTAAGCACGGATTCTGGCAGCTCCAACTAGACGAAAATAGTAGCAAGTTAACATCCTTCTGGACACCATTTGGAAAATACAGATTCAACCGTGTACCTTTTGGCATAAAGCCAGCAATGGAAATTTTCCAGATGCGGCAGAATCAGGTGATATCCGGACTGAAAGGCGTAGTTTGCATTGCAGATGATATTTTAGTTTTTGGAAAGGGTGACACAAAAGATGAGGCAATTGAAGACCACAACAGAAATTTAGATTGTTTATTACAGCGTCTACGCGAAGAAAATTTAAAAATTAACAAGACGAAAATGAAAATATGTCAGGAAAAAGTCAAATTTTTCGGGCATATACTTACCGGGGACGGTGTAAGGCCAGATCCCGAGAAAATCGGAGCCATACTAAGCATGCCGTCGCCCACTGATAAAAAGGACACCATGCGATTCTTAGGTCTCGTAACCTATGTAAGTAAATTTTTACCTAAGACGTCGGAAATCACCGAGCCCCTTAGAAGAATAACACATGAAAAAGCAAATTTTGAATGGCAAAAAGAACAAGAAGAAGCATTCCAAAAGCTAAAAAAACTCATAACTGAAACACCTGTTTTACAATACTACAACGCAAAAAAACCTATCGTGATTCAAACTGATGCTTCAGCATTCGCACTCGGCTGTACCTTGCTACAAGATAACCACCCAATAATCTACGCTTCGAAGACACTTACGCCAACACAAAAGAATTACGCACAGATTGAGAAAGAAATGCTGGCGGTACTATATGCATGCAAGAGGTTTGACCAATACATTTGTGGAAGAGGAAACATTACAATAGAGACGGATCACTTACCACTAATCAACATATTTAAAAAACCCCTGCTTAAAACTCCGAAAAGGCTTCAATCCATGATACTAGCGTTGCAACGATACAACTTCAACATAAAGTATAAAAAGGGACACGAAATGTACATAGCCGATACTCTATCTAGGGCGCCAGCTCACCTAGAGAACTCAGTCGATATTTATAAGATTGAAAAAGAATTGAAGCTACTAGATTACAGTGACGACATAGAAGACAAAAATATAAGTTCAACAACAATTGAAAAAATAAAACATGCAACGATCAACGATAGCATTATGCAGACTCTAACCGCAACTATAAGAGAGGGTTGGCCCGGTAACAAAAGCAGTGTAAGCGATAACATAAGACAATATTGGAACGTAAAAGATGAACTTGAAGTCAACGATAACTTAGTTTTAATGGGAAACAGGTTGCTCATACCACAACAAATGCGACGCGAAATCTTGAGTAGATTACACCAACCACATTTGGGTATAGAGCTAACTTTAAAACTAGCTCGAGAAACAGTATATTGGCGTGGAATAACAGAAGATATAAAACAGATGATAGCAAACTGCGCCATATGCAATACATATGCAAGAAAACAGCGGAAGGAAGCCATGATCATTTCAGAAATTCCGTCAACACCTTTCGAAATAGTATCTATGGACGTATGCGAACTATATATAAATGGTACACATCAGCATTATCTAATAACAGTAGACCACTATTCTGATTTTTTTGAAATTGACAAACTGGTGAGTTTAGCAGCAAAAACAACAATTGATATATGTAAAAGAAATTTCAGCAGATACGGTGTACCTGCAAAAGTTATTACAGATAATGGAACAAATTTTATAAATACAGAATTCAAAACGTTTGCCAAAGAGTGGGAGTTCCGTCATGAAACATCTAGTCCCCACCACCAACAAGGGAATGGCAAAGCAGAGGCAGCAGTAAAGATCGCAAAACAACTATTGAAAAAAGCCATGGCATCTAATACGGATTTTTACAGATCCCTACTCATTTGGAGAAATACCCCAAACAAAATCGGCTCCAGCCCTGCTAAACGGCTGTTTTGTAGATGGCTTAGGTGTAATCTCCCATCTCTTAATTTAAGCCAAGAAATTATACGAAATGTTCCAAAACAAATTAAACAACAACGAGCATACAACAAAAAATACTTCGACCGTGGGACGCGCAAGGAGAATAACTTAAAGGAAGGTGACAGCGTTTATTTCAAAAAGAGTCCAAGTGAAAAATGGATGAAGGGTAAAATCGAAGAAAAAATCACAGATCGATCATACATAGTTGGCTCGGACCAGGCAAAGTACAGGCGCAACACGATACACATAATGAAGCCAAACACAGTGACGCCCGACATAGAAAAACACCAAAACACAGCGAATTTGCCTGAAGAATCTGCATATGAATCCAATAATCAAGGCAAACAACATTTCGAAATCCAACCCAACACCCAGGTCTCAGAGGAAGACGATTCCCAATACCAACACAATCATCGCCAACAACGAGCTCGAAGAGAGACTAAACTTCCAAGGTATTTAGAGGAGTACGAGGTTTATTAATTTTGGAAAACAAAGGGGATGTCATAATATATACAGTCTGGCATCACCGGCGACATCGAGTGATTGTTCAAGCATTACATCAGTGAGTTTTGTTAGATACAGAAAGCAGAACACCACGTTTTTCTTACAAAGCATTTAATTACAAAAAACACAATTTATTTTATTTAAGTAAACCTGAACCTATGAAAATAGAAAACCCCGTGTTTTATTTAATACTATTACAGTAACTAAATATTTATAATTAAAAGAACTTTTTGTAAATATACCATATAAATAATAATTAATATTGTGGTTATTTTGTTGAACTATTTATGGTTTTTAATCCAAATTTTTAATATTTTTTATTAGGCTTAAGTTCATTAAATTTAATTTTCATTAAATTATTTTTATGAAGAAAGGAATTTTACAACATGAAAATTAATTAAAATTGTTATTGATAATCTTTCATTCTTGACCGTGGCCGGGATTCGAACCGCGGCCGGCAGGTCAAGAATGAAAGATTCGAATCCCGGCCACGGTCAAGAATGAAAGATTATCAATAACAATTTTAATTAATTTTCATGTTGTAAAATTCCTTTCTTCATAAAAATACCATATAAATTTAAACAGAGTTTTCGTAAAGAATCGAAAAAAGCTGCTTAAGGTAGCAAAAATCCCAAATTACCTATACCAAAAACTGTTGACGCAGGTTATTGACAGATGAGCTTGAAGATCTTTAGGAAGCAAAGTATTTCATATATTGTATTCTTATAAATATACAATTATTTTTTAATTTTTACAGATTCTACAATTTATATTGGAGTGGAAGAAAACGAATTTGTGAAAAGCACATAATCTTTCTTTCAGTTCGCCAAAAACAGACAAGAGTCCCGCAAGAAATATGTGGTTTAACACAAAAAAAAAAAATATAAATATATCTTGTGAAATAATAAAATAAATACAAACCTAATAAGAAAAATTACTACCGTAGTTCAGTGAGCAAATATTTTTTGGTTATATTTTTAATAATTATTGACATGATTAGAAAAGTATTTTTCTATTAGCTTATTCTATAATTAGACTTCTTAGCTTACGTTATATTATAGACAAGTAATATTATCGCAAGGGTTCAGTTATCATTATTAAACAATTGTTAATAAGATTTTTATAATAGTTATTACAACACTTTTCTAAGCTTAAGGCTTATGTTAGTAAGCTTGCTAGAAGTTCTTTCTAAATCGTTTTGGTTTGTTGGGTTATACGGCCATGTTCTGACAATCGCACGATTTGAAATCGCTAAACGCCAAATTTATTTTATGGTGTTCCTTAACTTGTGCGTTTAGCTTGCTATCTGCTATAGTTTCTTACAAATATTCTAGTTCCCTTTGGTAATTTTAAGTCGCCAAACTTCTTGTTATTGCGATTTACAGAACACCTAATTTGCGATTTTAAGTCAGAATCGCCAATGTTAAGCGTTTTGCGATTGTCAGAACATGCCCGATAACTCGGAAAATATTGAACAGATTTTAATAATAAATATATTGTGTACTTCTGTAAGTAAATACCTTTGAAATTGTGTATTATTTGTTATAGTCGTTGAGCAAACAGAAGAAGAATGTGTTCTTAACTGTTTTACATCAATTTATGTTTAAAATTCGTTTTTCATATCAAACAAAAATAAAATTATATGATAAACTTTATTTAGAATTGATATTTAAATAGAATTGGTGAAATCGACCAAAAGAACAATAGAAAATGTTTATCCAATAAATTAAAAGTTTTTAATTATATGTACTACAATCATACGTTCAAAAGTATAAATTCTTATATGTATTACCTGAATTTTAAAATTTTTTCATTTACATATTGTCATATGATTTTAAAATCTGTAATAATCGCGTTAAGTCACAGATTATTCTTTGAAAATAAAAACCCTAAGTATATTTGGTCAGTCCTTAATAGGCATGGCATTGGTAATAATTATGTCAATTTGGGTTTTGTAATTAAAACCACAAAAAAAAATGTTATATTATTTTCTTCTTAAGTCTAGATTACACTATTATACTTTGTATTAATATATGTCAAAAACTCAAGCAATATGACAAAGTGTGATAGTGTGAATGCAATGTGTCACGAAAATGACAAGTATTATGAAAAAAGTTTGACATCACATACGACTTCATCGTTTTTTGAAAAATTTCTAAACAATAATACTTTTCATTGGATCAGGGTTTCATTTTATTTCATGTGTAAGTGTTTATACTTTGTGTGATGGTGTGAACACAAAATGTCATGTTAAATTAAATTTTTTGACAGTCGCAACAAAACTCATTAGATTTCTATCTCACAAAGTATTATGGAATACGTAAGACTTGTGAGATAGTGTAATTATAAATTTGTTATTAAATTCATACTCAAACAATAATTAGTATTGTGGTTATTTTGTTGAACTATTTATGGTTTTTAATCCAAATTTTTAATATTTTTAATTAGGCTTAAGTTCATTAAATTTAATTCTCATTAAATTATTTTTATGAAGAAAGGAATTTTACAACATGAAAATTAATTAAAATTGTTATTGATAATCTTTCATTCCTGACTGTGGCCGGGGCTCGAACCGTGGCCGGCAGGTTACCATGACATGTTTCGATCGCAACCACTCGATCTCCTCAGATGGATTTGCCGTTTTACACTCGCAGCCATCGACGACTGCTGACGTCAATAGTCAAACATCAATCCTTAAACCAAATTGTATTTTAACCTTTGGTAGATCGAAGTTTGCTCTTTTGAATGATTATCCATTTTCAATTGATCCTACATGTTTTTTCTTACTTCCGTTTTTTCGTACTTTTGTCAAGAATTTTTCTTGAAGTCCAAAGTACATTTTATGTTTTTTCATTTTTGTCTTTCTTTTTCTTGTTGACCTTTTTCAGAAGAACTTGAAGCACAAATGAACACATAGAGCTCGTGCCTTAGCTTTAACAATAATTAGTATTGTGGTTATTTTGTTGAACTATTTATGGTTTTTAATCCAAATTTTTAATATTTTTAATTAGGCTTAAGTTCATTAAATAATTTTTATGAAGAAAGGAATTTTACAACATGAAAATAATTAATAAACAAGAAAAAGAAAGACAAAAATAAAAAAACAGAAAATGTACTTTGGACTTCAAGAAAAATTCTTGACAAGGGTACGAAAAAGGCAGAAGTGAGGAAAAACATGTAGGATCAATTGAAAATGGATAATCATTCAAAAGAGCAAACTTCGATCTACCAAAGGTTAAAATACAATTTGGTTTAAGGATTGATGTTTGACTTTTGACGTCAGCAGTCGTCGATGGCTGCGAGTGTAAAACGGCAAGTCCATCTGAGGATATCGAGTGGTTGCGATCGAAACATGTCAAGGTAACCAGCCGGCCGCGGTTCGAGCCCCGGCCACGGTCAGGAATGAGAGATTATCAATAACAATTTAAATTAATTTTCATGTTGTAAAATTCCTTTCTTCATAAAAATAATTTAATGAAAATTAAATTTAATGAACTTAAGCCTAATTAAAAATATTAAAAATTATACTAAAAAATTAATATATGAGGAGCCGCAGAACAAAACGTACTTTTTCGCATTTTTTGACAAATTGGTTTTTTGATATTTTAATAATATTTGGGTTAAAATCTTTAAGCAAAAATCTAGTTAGCATATTTTTTTCTATTTTTTTTACCAAGAAAACGCGTCAAAATTCTCACGTTTATTTAATTTTAGAAATTTATGATAAACAAAAACTATTTTTTAAACTTTGCTTTTGTTTTAATGTATATTTGTATTTGTTCAATGAGTTTTCAAGAATAGCCACCAATATTTGCAATAATTTAACTATTGTTTGGTAAATGAGTGTATGAAAAAAATAATTAATACAATAGTATAATTAAAACATGGAAGAATTACAAGAATATGTAGAAAATTTAAATATTTTTTTAAACAAAACGTACTGTTTTCATTTTTTTTTTAACAAAACGTAGTTTTTTCGATATAAAACTGGTTTGATATTAAACATCCTTGACATTTAATGTGTTGACTTACGGCAGTTTTATTCATCTTTTGGTAAGCAAAAAACTTGTTTCCATTTCCAGGTTCATACAGTTTTTTAAGGGGTCGAAATAAATAAAGCTCAATTTCCCAAATATTTTTAATGTGTGAAAAAGTACGTTTTGTTCTGAGGCTCCTCATATATCCCTATGGGCTCTGTTATGTAAAGAACATAATAATGCAATACAATATGTATTATATTTGATGGCTTTTTGTTATTTATCGACCATTAAGATCGTTAAGCTTTTTGAAAAATTAAATATCGTAAATTTTTCTAATAAACAATTTGATATCGTTAAATTTTCTATAAAATAAAATGCAATATCATAAATTTGTCTAAAAAAATTGAATAACGTTAAATTTTCTAAAAAAAAATTTTAAAATCGTTTATTTTTTAATGAACAATTAAATATCGTAAAGTTTTCTAAAAAAAAAAGTAATGTAAATTTCTATAAAGAAAAATTTTAATTTTTGTAAAGAATAATTTTACGATAGTAAATTTTTAAAAAAATGTGATACTGTAAATTTTTCTAATAAACAATTTAATATCGTATTTTTTTCTAAAAAATAAAATGCAATATCGTAAAATTTTCTAGTGATAGAAATAAAATTCGAATGCTAATTCGAGTCTTATAGAATAACAACATTCTAACATTATAATAACCCTGCGGAAAATTTGTGTCAATTGTTCCTACAGACTGGTCCTGGGATTTGTGAAAATAGAACAAGTACAAAAAGAAAGAACTCATGACCAGTGAAAGGAGAACCAGTTATAGTTTTATTGAAATAATACTACATTGTATTGAAATAATACTACATTGTATTAAAATAATACGTTGTATTGAAATAATACTACATTGTAGTAATTAACACAACACGTTCATTGAGTATAGATGTGTGACTGGTAGAGTTTTTTTCCCCCGGACTTTTTCGATTCCCGGGAAAGCGGGAAACTTTTTTAAATTTCCCGGGATCCCGCTCCATATAAATAATACAAAGTAAATTTTGTTATTAATTAATGAAAAAAACTTTATAATTGAAGATTGAAATAGGAACTTGAATTATTATTACCCTACGCCCTTATTCCCTATTATTATGCTTTTATTCAGTATTATTATGCTCTGGATACAAGATAAAAAGATAACATAAACATAACAATTTAATTCATAAAGCAATAATAAAAACAAAAGATACTCAAGATATGAAATCAAAAAGTTAATTAATAAAATAGATAAAATATTTTAGAGAAATATATAACATTTTTTAAAGGCTTAGGAAATAACTTTCTGACACACTCAAAGCGCTTAGTAAGTCGGCAAAAAGTATATTCCTGATTTTATTTACTAATTATCATGTTTCCCCGAAATTTCGTTCATTTTTTACCGAGGTTGGACAAATAGTTAAAAGTGCATGCTTCGGATTCACAATCAGAAGCAATTTTTTCTTTTTTATAAACAACGTCTATATCAGTCAAATGTATATCAATGTTTATGCAAAAAAAGCATCAACCGGACAGCTTCTTACAAACCTTTTCATTTCAATAGGTCCATTTGTTATCTTTAGGACAATGTGTTTTTCAAGTTGTATGTTGTAGTATATTACACGAGTTTCCAAAATGTTATTTTATTTCGGTTTCCCCGCACTTCACGGGTATATAAACCAACACAAATTTAGATTGAAATTGGAAATTTGTGTTTATCACTAATAAACATATCGCTCCTTCATTGCATAATAGTCATATCTCAAAATTTGAAGTAACTTTAGCAAAGTTTTCCTTCATACCTTCTCGTATTATATCTCAAACTGAACCGAAGTTATAGCAAAATATATCTTTAAATCGGTACATTTTGAAAACTTTAATCGCATTTTGCCAAGATCGTTTGTTTTTGTAGATATGACTATGTTGCAATAAAGGAGCGATATGTTTAGGTTTCTCCTATTTTTAAGACTCGTTCATGGACAATGAAACTTTACTGCCTGCATCTTATTTTGAATTAATGTACTTTATTAACTATTCACTTCACTAAATGTAATAATTATCATCTGTTGCACTGCCCATTCTGCTTTTAGTAGATTTATTGTATCAGGAGACATTGATTTAAATACATGTAATCACTTCTTGTAATTGATCTAATCCACAACACATCCACAGCTGCTAGTTTTTAGAGAATAGAAAACTAAATTTCAAAGTATAAATAGCTATTTTCTGAAATTATGAGGAAAAATCCCGGGAAAACGGGAAATAAAAAATTTGAAATTCCCGGGAATTCCCGGGACGGGAAATCCCGGGAAAAAACCCTAGTGACTGGTCAAATGGTGTCAATTGAACCCCTCCAATGACAACCCCATTTAAAAGTGATAGGTCTTATTCATATAAAGTGTTAGAACTAAACGCGGTCCCTACCACCAAAGACCTATCACGAGACCACTTTGGTGTCGGTTCGCTTCCTTCTAGGAACAGAACGCTTGGTCACAGAAGTTAAACGCACAGGATGTAGGGGGCAATTTTGGCCTTTGCGAAACTATCTAACAGATTTTATTGAAATTTTAAAAAAAGATTCCTTTTTATATAGAGAAATAAGCTATGCATTAAAAAAATAGAACCACGATGGGAGGTATGAGCAATTTGTGCCTCTCCGAAACAATCTAACCGATTTAAATGAAATATGTATAGAGTGAATTCTAAAACATCAAAACACATTGCACTGATGCGGTTTTGATACTGTTTCGATACAAAGTAACGTGCTGTTTTTTTACTTGTCATCAATGCATCAACAAAATTAAGGTACCACGCCCACTTCTCCAATCCCGCCCACATTTTGTGGGATGCTGTGTATTGATAACCTAAATGTGTGTACCCATTTTGGAAACTTTGGCTCTTGCCGTTCTCCTGATATACAAAAAAAAAGTAATAAAAATCAGAGTTCCGAATATTCATTCACTATTCACTCATGGTCACGAATAAAAAAATTTATACACTGTTGTGTGCTTTTTATTCGTGTTTAAAAACACAAAAAAACTTTTGCTATATTTATTCTTGTATAAAAGTATTTTCATTGTTTTTTGTTTTTACAAAACACATGAGATTATAAGAGAAATTTTTCTTTTTATATATTTGTACATGTGAGATTTGTTTTTTTTAAACTTCTTTTGTTCGTCTTGCATTCAGACATACTTCCAAATATTCGCTTGGTATTTACATCATAATCTCTGTTGTGTTTTGCTTTATTCGTGTTTAAAAACTCAAAAAATCTCTTGCTGTATTTGTTCTTGTATTTGTATTGTTTTTTGTTTCTACTAAAAACATGAATTTAACATTGAAAAAGAAAAAAAACAAATTATGTATAAGCAATTAGTGTTTTTATTTCTTTTTTTAGAAAGGAAAATTTAGCAAAATTTGGAGAAAACAATTTTTTTAAGTAAAACTACTGCACGTAAAAGAAACAAAAAAAATGATATGTAATTTATTATACCTACATAGTACCTATGTATATTTTTTTTACTAAAGCTTTAAAAGAACATAACGCAACACTTTTAAAATAAATAATTTTTTAAAAAAAGTTAAAATTAAATATTAAAATTTGTACTTAAATTTAGATAAAAAAAAATCAAAATCAAATTTGCACTGTTGTCATATTTTCAATTGTTTAAAATAAAGTTGCAAGTATTTTTATTTTCTTAACGATAAAAGCAACATGAATAAACATGAATGAAAAAACAATTTTATCATGTACAAAGTAAGGCTACAAATACTATTAAACAAAAACAAAGGATGCAAGAGATTTTTGTGTTTTTAAACACGAATAAAGCAAAACACAACGATTAGCCTATGATTATCCACATACGCGCATATGTACAAGCTAGAAAATAAAAAACAATTTTATGCATGTGCTTAAAAATAAAAAAAATTCTTAGCTATTCATTTAACAGTGCGAAAATAAAACAAAAAATTTTGCAAGCAATATTCATGTCAGTTTATCATGTATGTTGGATTTTTAGTATGCATACATGAATATTTTCGAACCCTGATAAAAATACAACAACAACGGATTTTTGTAAATATGTAATTAGAGGTAGTCGGGTTTTTTTGCTCATATGTATCTCAGCCATTTTTGGACCGATCTTGCTGAATTTCAATAGCAAGAAATGGTGGACTATATGTGACATAAATGTAAAACAACCTAGCCGCTATCATGTCTGGGGTCTCCGGAAAACACATATCAAACGTAAGACGGACGGACATCGTTAAATCAAATTCTCTCCTCATTAGGACCCAAAATATATATATGGACCCTATATATAAGATCAATATTGTAGAAATTACAAACGGAATGACAAACTTTTCCACCTGTGGTGAAGGGTATAAAAATTCGAATGCAAGGTGAAGGCAATTACAAAATAACCCCCTAAATATATTTTAAAACAACAAAACATCTATAGAACTTTTAATCTAAGGCCAAAGCATTTAAATTAATGTATTATATCTAGACGAGGGTCAAACTAAACCTTTTTGCAACAGCGCTTTAAAAAATGTACTGCGACACATCAAGCTAGTTTTAAGTTTACGCTATATATTCTCCATTTTCGAATTATCTAACGGCATTTTTAACTTATTGGCGGCGACACTTTTTGCTTAAAGATTGAGTTTAAAGAATTGATTTGATGGTGGATACACAAAATTAGTAGAATCTTTGAATTTTAGTTGAAGTAGATAGATGGATAAATCGTTTATAAAATAGGTACTAGGGCTTTAAATACCTTAAACTTTTACAACTTCGATTTCAATTATTACAATTTATATCTTAGCAAAAGTGCTACATATATAGTGCTATATACACCACAGTGCGATAAAGAACAGAAAGTTATAAAAATATCTATTTCAGATATAGCTAAATCTATTTTGTGTCACGCCCACTTCTCCAGTCTCGGTCCCATTTTCCGATGTTGTCTATGTATAACCAAGAAGGTTGTACCTAATTTGGAAACTTTGGTTCTTGCCGTTGTCCAGATACATATAAAGAAATTTATGTACTTGTATGGGAAGTGCCAAGCCCACATTTTGTCGGATATTGTATATTGATAACCAAGATTCTTGTACATTATTTGGAAACTTTGTCTTGTTCCGTTCTCTAGACATAAAAAAACAATTCTCATATCTCACCCATTTCTTAACCGATCAAGCTATATATCATACTATCGTGTATCGAGAGATATCTGTGTATTTACTTCACGACATCTATGTTAACAGTGGAATGCCGGATGTCTCTAACTGAGATCGCGGAACATTCCAGGGTAACGCTGACATGGGTACCAGGGCATTGTGGATGCCTGGGTCACCAAAATGCGGACAGTCTGGCCAAACAGGGCTGTCTCTTGGACGACGTGTTCGTCGATGGCCTGATCGGCATTTCGATGGCCCGCTGCAAGACTCTCATCAGAGTCGTACAGAAGGGCTCAGGGGAGATTGCAGGGGGAGCATACCTGTCTGATGGCCAGGACTTTATGGCAGGGACCGGATAAGGACAGTGATATTTTTATTTATTTATTTATTTAATTTAAATAAAAACTAACCAAGCCCTCTGGGCCATATATGGTTAGCAAGCAAACAATGATATCGGTCATTATGGGTCACTGGGTGATAGGGACTCATGCTAGGAGGATGGGTCTTGATTATAATGACTACTGTAGGATTTGTCATGATGAGGAGGAGGAGACGGTGTTTCACTTTTCTGCTAATGCCCCGATCTGGGGGCATGCCCATTGCACCTAACCTAACCTAAGGTAAGAAAGTGAAGAAAAATGGTTACTTGTATTTGCTACTTAAACGTGCCTTGACGATCAATAAAGATTTTTTCAGACAATAACTCATCTTATTGAGGCTAGCAATCGACCATTTACTCCTAATTTTTTTCTGTTTGGAGTTGTGTTCGTAAACTAGAATTAAGCCTTAGTAATAGTATTTTTCAATTGGCTTTTCCTGGGACAAAAGTACCGGAATCCCGCACATTTTTCGGAAAAAAAACGCGGGAAATTTATGTGGAAATTCCCAGGATATTTTTTTTTTTTATTAAATAGTGGTAACTTTGCCTCTAATACAATTGTAAAAAACTTATGTAAAAAAATAGATGCTAATTCAAATCCGATAAGGCAATGATTAATGTTAGATGCTCTCAAATTTCAAAAAAGTGAAAAAAGAGGAGAATCAAGTTAGAAATTATAGTCGGTCATATCAGATCATATGATACCCTAATGTTGTTTTAATTAGGACCAATGGTTCGAATTTTGTCATGACATAGTACCCATCGTAAAAGAAAATTTTTATGTTAATACCAACATTTATAAGGTAGTTATGGCTTCAAAAGATATTTGTATGGTTAAATAGGGATAAATAGATTTTGTTAAGATGATTTTGATTGCAATAAATTAAGTTTGGAACAAATTTAATCTAAATATGTTGGTTTATGGGCGCAAAGACCTTATTCCGGAAAGAAGCTTGTATGGTGGCTATGTGAAATTATGGACCGATTCGCAAAATTTTTAATAGGTTTTAGTGCCAATTAGAACCTATGTACCAACTTTCATCAAATTATCTTCAAAATTGCCACCTGTATTTTGCGCACAAGGTTTACATGGATCAGCTAGCCAGCCGGACATTCGCTATGACTTATTTTACATATGTATTTGACTTGTAAAATTTTTGAACTTAAGCTGAAACATAATGTTCGCTTTAGTTAAATCGTCCAAATCGGTCAAATAAATAGAAAAAGTGGGCGTAAAAGTAGGCGTGGTAAATTTTTCTTTAGATGAAAACTTAAAAAGGATTAACACGAACATTTAAAAAAAAAAAATTAGTCAAATCGATGGAGCCGTTTTCTGATTTTAGGTAAATCGAAAACAGTGGGCGGGGCAAAATTTTCTTTTCGTACAAACCTAAGTTGGACCATGGCGATAATTTTAAAGGAAAAATCGTCCAAAATTGTCAAGCCGTTCTCAAGTTATGCGCTTAATAGAAAAAGTGGGCGTAAAAGTAGGCGTGGTAAACTTTTTCTTTCGATGAAAACTTTAAATGGATTAATACGACCATTTGAAAGAAAAATTTGTCAAATCGATGGAGCCGTTTTCTAATTTAAGGTAATTCGAAAAAAGTTGGCGTAAAAGTGGGCGGGGCAAAATTTTCTTTACGTATAAACCTAAGCTGGACCATGGCGATCATTTTAAAGAAAAAATCGTCCAAATCGGTCAAGCCGTTCTCAGGTTATGCGAACAGCAACAGACATTTCATTTTTATTATATAGATACCTATGTAATTAAAATCTAATTTAAATAATTTTGAAATGAAAAAATTATATACATATATATGTAAGTAGTAATAAATGTATAAATCGTACCTACTTTGTCATTTATTCATTCATAAGCGGTATTTCCCGGGAAATTTAAAAAAATCCCGTTTTCACGGGAAATAAAAGTCTGTAAAAGGAAAAACTCTACTATGTTCTATTAAAATACAATAAAAATTTACAAAATAATTTAACTTTTTAGATGACCCTTTTGCAGCTAATAAAAATCTAACTGGAATTCAAAATTTGTATGAGAAACAGGCAAATTTTTTTTAATATAAGTATGGATGTTATTGTTGTCTCGTCTACTTCATTATAACAGTATGTTGTTGTCAGATTGTCGCATACAACTTGTATGCGACAATCTGACTCGTAGGTTGGTTAGCTGTATTATTTTTTTGTTTTCATTATTGTTGTTGTGTCAGCTACTATTGTCGTTGTTATTGTGTGCATATTATATTATTAATTCCAATGAATTAACTTACTTTAATTGAATTTAATTGCACATTTTTTTCAGATCATACTTTGCTTTACTTCTTCTTTCAAATATCTACAAACATTTTTTTCTTTTAGTTTAATTTCTTCTTTTTTTTGTTTTTCACTCTGTATCCTATTTCTTTTTTATGAATTTAATCGATTTGCTTTTTATTTTAGCATATTTTTATGCATTTTCTTCCTTTTCTTTTATATATTTTTTATACGCACCTTTTTCTTGATTCTCTTTTTTCGTTTTAATATATATTTTTTTCTTTACAAAGAACTATTATATCGTATTATCTGATAGAATTTTGTTTTTATGCATTTGAGTAATTATTAGTTTTATAATTAAGTCGATTGTAATTGATTTTCGTAATTTCGTTTCTTTATATTTAATTTTTTTTAATTATATTATCTTTTAGATTTTAATTATTTCACCAAAAATTTTTTCTCGTTTTCCACAAAAGAAAATTATTAGAAAAAGTTGTGCACTGAGAGCTAAACGTCAAATAAAACTAAAAAAAATCAAACAGGGTTGTATGCAAATAGTGTGGAACAAACAAAGCCAACAATTGAATGGTAAAATTACAGAAGGTGTCAGCACTTCGTATTGTCGTGGTGAAATAATTAGTAATTTCACCATGTGTTGAAATATAATATGCTGGCATATGTCGAATCTAATGACGTTTTCTTTTCTAAAAAAAGTGTTGCATAAGTGTTACATGTGACTTGCAAACATTTTTAAATGCACCCCTAATTTTTAAGTGTTTCATATATTACGTTTACAAAAAAACACAAATTTCGGCATTAAACAATAAAGTACAATAAGCGCAAGCTAAATTCAATTACAGGTGGTGGCAAGACTAAAACAATCCAAAGCCAACAGAAACAACAGATGTTTTTGTATTGCATTGTTAAGGCCATGTCAAATAAAACTTTTGCTTCGCGTTGCGTTAGAGATTCGCTTTGACATCTAAGATGAAATATTCATACTTATACGAAACATGTCACATAAAGAACTTTTAACGCAAAGCGAAGCGGAAAGTTGGGCAACTCTCATCTTTTTGCGCGCTTTGGCAATCTGCTAGTATAATTTTTTTTATTTATTTTCTTTTTAACACACAATGTGTGAGTGTTGTCAAAGTTTTTATTGTGACATACACCTTTTGCGTGACGCTTTTCTGTCAAAGTTAGAAGTATCACACAAAGCGATAAAGTTTTATCTGACATGGCCTTTAGTGTTTACGGCTGGAAACTTGCCACCACCTTGTACTGAAGTCGAAGAAAAGAAAACGCCATAAAATGAGTGTTGAACATGTAGCATTTTTTTTAATTTTAAAAGGAAAATCATCAGAAAAGAATGCTTTACACTTTTAAAATAACACATGTTTTTCAGAAAAGAACATAAAAAAATGTAAAAGGCAGAATAAATGCAGAATTTTACTCAGAAAATAAAACGCCATAAAAAATTTGGCATTTTCAGCATACCGTGTAAACACATAACATATTGAATATGCTGATAAATGCATTTGTTATTATTTTTAAGCATATGAATGTAAGCCAGCGATGCCAACAGTTGGAAATTTTCCCTTTTTGTAGGTAAATTTTCGCCAAATTTCAAGCGTAGGGAAAAAAGGTCAGGGGCCTGATTCTGGCAGTCGTGATCGAGTAATTTCTCGATTCGAAAGCAATTTAAAATCTAATTATTTCAGTCAATACTGAACGAATTGGAATTATTATTTCAGTGTTGTAAAGCATTAATTTGAGTTTCACAATACTGAAAAAATAATTTTGATTCGTTCAGTATCGACTGAGATAAAATTGCTTTTGAATCGAGAAATTACTCGATCACGACTGCCAGAATTAGGCCCCAGATTTTTTATTTGAAGGCAAATGTAGGGAGTATTCAAAATATCTCATTTTCAATAAATTGGCTAAAATGCGTTAATATTCGTATTATTTTCATTTAATTTTTCATATAAAATAGCATTTATACAAATGTAGTATTTTTTAACGAAAACCCTATACTGTGAGTCCTCACAGCCTGGCAATCTTCAGCAATTGCTAAAACCCTGTACCCGAATATTCGTGGTGCCCCTAAAGGCTAGTTTACACGGTAATACAATGTATTACGACTTTGTAGAATCAAAATAATATGAAATTCTCTCCGTGCTTAAAAGAAAAAAATAAAAATCGGTTGTAAGTATAGTTCATGTTTACACGGATGGTAAAAGTAAAATTAAAAATAATAGCAAAAAGGCAGATGGTTGCAATTTTAAGTTTTTAAAAAAACAACATGAAAATTTCCTGAGTTGATTTAAGTTGTTTTTGTAATTGTACAAAAATGCTACAACTATCAATACACTCTGTAAAAATACACCTTTGGTGTGATGAGAATACATAAGTTTCTAAAATGGTTTAGAAAAAAACCATTTACCGACCGCTTGTCAGATTTTGTATTCGTATTCTCTCTTACTCAATACATTTTGCTTTTACATTATATGACTTTTCTCATTATACATCATGTCGTAATACAATATATTACCGTGTAAACTAGCCTTAATATATAATTATGCGGCTACGAATATTCGCGTTTCCCCGGGTCTCCACGTAGCAATATTTATTGCGGAAAACGTTTGATTGCTCCATTAAATTTGCGACGAATATAACGCATTTTGCCATGAATGGCAATCCATTGCGCACTGATTACTCTTCTAATTGCTTGAGCAATTATTGCTTAGCAATCTGCTGTAAAATGAGTTGTGATTTAGCTGACATTTCATTTTTCTGTACGTTTGTTTATGGCAAAGCAATTTCACGTGTTCTCCAGCAATATAATCAGCAATAATTGCGCCATTGTTCTGCCAGCGTTTTTGCTTGTGCTTAGCAACAAAAAATTGCTACGTGGAGACCCAGCGTTTAGTACAAATGTAGTATTTTTTTAACAAAAACCCTTTACTGTAAGTCCTTACCATGGTGGAATGAGCAGCTGGCATCGTTACGGCAACAACTACAACAATACAACAAAAATGGAAATTTTTTTCCCAGCTTACGTCAAAAAAAAAAACTTAAAACAATAATTAAAGCTTGCTGTTGAACGTGGTCAATATCTTATTTCTTTTAATTTAAAATTATCAAAAACTTTAATAAAATACAATAATCACAAATCGTGGACTTTTTGTAAACATAAACAAAACTTTGACATATGGTTAGACAAACAATGCAAGAGCAAAAAAACGTCATATTGCCTAGTGCTGCCACCTTTATGAGTCCTAATAGCCTGGCAATCTTCAGCAATTGTTAAAGCTCTGTAACCGAATACAGTCGACTCTTGATAATTTGAAATTCAAGGGACCAGAGAAAAAGTTAAAATAATCGAGATTTCATATTAACGAGAGTTCAAATCTAGAACATTTTGCATTTGCGCTTTCGCAGAATCATTTGCACCAAGCACTAAACTCCGCAAATGAGCGAAAGCAAAAAAGAAAAGCAAAGAAATTTTATTTTTTTTTTTACATAGCAACTGTCGATGTGTTGTGTATGCTAAAAGCAAACGATTTTAATTTTTGTTTTAAAAACAGAAACAAAATCACATTACGAATTCAAATTATAGAGTGTAAAAAAACTAAACTTCAAATTATAGAACGCTGTCGGGCAAGATGTCATTTCTATAAAGCAGCGCATATAAACTTAAATAAATCATTGTTTTATTTATTTTATATTTTGCATAAAGGCTCAGTTAGTCTTTACTTTCTGTTCTGTTATGAATCAGCTGATTTGTTTTTGTTATCAAAAAACCTGTGAAATTGATTAGTTTTTCTGTTCTGTTGCGGTTCAGTTTGTTAAAATAAAAAACTTGTTAAGTAATTGTAAGTGACAGCAAAAAAAATAATAAAAAATACATATTTATATTGAAATAAACTATTTTTTGATTTAAAGAATTCATACAATTTAAATTCTTCAAATTTAAAGTTATTAAATTAAACAATGTACGGTGCAAAAGTAATAAATTTGTCATAAATGGCTGATAAGTTGCTACAGAAAAAGTAACTATTACAATTTCGTAACAGAACGGCACGGAACAGAACAGAAACAGAAAGTAAAGACTAACTGAGCCTTAAAATACAGCACATTAAAATAATTCAAATTATAGCGCGTAGAGCAAAAAAATTCAAATTATAGCGTGTCGGCGATAAATATGCCATTCAAATAAATTCAAATTGCCGAGGTGACCAAATTACATAGATTTTTTCAATAGCTTAGCGCTGGAAATTATTTCAACATTGGACTGTCCCAGCCACTAGTTTCAAAAATTTTGTCCGAGACTTTGGAAGTCATGGAGAGAGAACTTTGTCCACAATGGATAAACTTCGGCATGACGGATGCTGATAAGAATGAGACTAAGTTGCATTGCTATGAAAATAAGCATTTCCAGGTGTAATTGGTTGTGTATACTGAACCCACATCAAAATTTTAGCTCAAAAAAAAAAACAAGACCAGCATCTCTAGTTTAATCGCAAGGGATATTTAATTTATTAGGAAAAAAACCCTGCAAGATCCTCTGGCTAGTGATGGATTTTTTTACAAGCTCTTCCACTAGCTTATCGAACTGGCACATAGTTGTTATTTTAATTTTTTTAATTATTTCCACAAACAATATATCAAAACACAACACAAATGTAGAAAAATATCAAAACCGCCGTAGAAATCAAAATTGCAGCCAACATTAATGTAAACTTTTTTAAAATTTTTAAAACACAACACAAAGCAGCACAAGACAACACTAAAAACGCCGGCGACAAAATCAAAGGCAATTAAAGGCAACAGCAACGCCAATTTTTCTTAAGAGCCAAATACACTTGTCAAATGCTTGTCCAGCCGGCGAATTCAACGTGTACGTGTGCTGGACGTAATATTCGCCGTCATATCAAAATTTTTTGATTTTTCATCAAGCGTTGTCGGTGTCACACATACAAACACATTTTCACTAATACTACCACAATGCTTGATGAGTATTTTGATCAATGTATTTGGGCCTTTAGAAAATACCAAACATATCTCTACAAGAAGAGAATGAGCGAGTTGGCACTTTTTTCACGTTGGTGTTAAGAAAATAATAGAAAGAAATGACCGAAATCAAGTTCTCTGTCATTTCTTTCTATCATTTTCTTAACACCAACGTGAAAAAAAGACTGCTCGCTCATTCTCTTCTTATAGGGATGTTAACGCTGGGTCTCCACGTAGCAATTTTTATTGCTTAGTACAAGAAAAAACGTCGGCAGAACAATGACAGAACAACCCTACAAGAAGATAATAAGCGAGTTGTCACTTTTTTCACGTTGGTGTTAAGAAAATGATGGAATGAAATGACCGAAATCAAGTTTTCTGTCATTTCTTTCTATCATTTTCTTAACACCAACGTGAAAAAAGTGACTACTCGCTCATTCACTTCTTGTAGGGAATGGAGCGATAATTGCTTAAATTTTCTTTTTTAAATTAATAAAATAATTAATTGAAATTGTCGTAGCTGTGTTTTGTATTACTTTTTTGTTAATTTGCGTTTGAAAAAAAAACCTAGAACTTGTATTGTTCTATTAAAAAAATAAAAATATACAAAAAAAAAAATAAATTCGCCGTTTGCTTTTGTTGATATTTAAAAATATAATACATATGTATATAATAATTTATTTAAAAATATAAAGTATAAATACTGTTTTTTGTTGAAGTATTTTTTCACTTAGCGGCTCTTTCTTGATTGCTTTTTTATAAATAAACACACAAATAAATAAACAACAGTACAGAGAAATGAAATGTCAGACAAATGACAACTGATTTGACAGCAGATTGCTAACCTGGCGTTTACATTTGGCAGTAGTGGCATGACAGTAGCAATACATGCAAACTTTTTACTAATGCATGCACACTTTTCCAACTGTCTTGTCTACTTTGCCAATGACTTTTGGTCTGAACCGGTGGATGATTAGGATGGCAACGCTAAGATTTTAAATTTGCCCGGCTAGGCCGGTAGAGGCGTGAAATCGCCATCTTAAATAATGTAATAAAAAAACAAAAACGAATAAAACTTCTAAATAAAAAAACTAATTGCCTGAAAACATCGATATCAAAATCTCGAATAGAAATGAAACTAAGTACAACGTAATGTAAATGAAATTGCGTATTACCATAAAAAAAGAAACTAACCTCCTAAAACTGTTCCCAATTCCCTGCGATAACTTAATTCCTGACTATCCCGACCTATCACTTCCTTGGCGTGCAGCTGATGTTTTTACTGCCTGGCCTGCCCTCCCACTACCTTGGCAAATCCTTGGCCCATATGTGGATTTGCCCCTTTACGCAATTCTACCCCTACAAGATTAAAACTTAGCTCACTTACCTGTTGATTATTTTACTCCATGTCCATTTTCTCCATTTCCCTCATGACATTTCCATAGGTAGCAAGCTCACCAAGCAGCTAGTCCGAAAAAAAGACACCTGTCCTGACTGTCCGCTCAAACAAACCCCAACAAGGAAAAATTATAGGCTGTCGTCAACCCCAAGGCACAACTCCGTGCCCAAAAACCCTAGTCCGAGCTCGGTCTGGTGTACAAAGATTACGGGTAGGATCAGCAATAATTTACTTTCCCTCCGTCGGTCTGGACTTAGTCCCGTCTGTTCATAGGTCAGTGTCGTGTCCAATGCCAGTGTGTGTGGTGTGAGAGGGAGTGTATGTGTGGTGAGGGTGCGTTTACGGATGGATGTGGTGTGTTGGGATTACGGATGATGATGGTGTCTGGATGCAGTGTATATGGATGAATGCTGGTGTTCTGTGTACGATATAGGTTGAATGCGTGTATGATGTAAAGGGTGTTTTTTTAAGCTAGATAGAACTTTAAATTGTAAAAAGTAACACAAAAAATTAAATTTTGATGAAATATTTTTTTTTATCATTTCAGTATACTCTGACAAATCATCATGAATAGACTCACGCTTGAACAACGCTACGAAATTATCCAAATTTACTTTGAAAAATTTAAAAATTTAATCCAAATTTAAATCGCAAAATTGTGTTCAGCGATGAGGCGCATTTTTGGCTTAACGGGTTTGTTAATAAGCAAAATTGCCGCATATGGAGGGGACCAATCCACAAGAGACCCTACAGACTCCATTACATCCAGAAAAATGCACCGTTTGGTGCGGTTTTCACGCTGGTGGCATCATCGGACCTTATTTCTTCAAAAATGAGGCCGGAGCTCGCGTTACGGTCAATGGAGATCGTTACCGCACCATGATCAATGATTTTTTGTTTGAAAATATGGATGACATTGATCCGGAGGAGATGTGGTTTCAACAGGATGGCGCTACGTGCCATACGGCGAACGCAACCATCGACTTATTGAAATCAAAATTTGGCGATAAGTTGATTTCGAGAAATGGACCTGTCAATTGGCCTCCAAGGTCATGCGATTTGACACCTCTCGATTATTTCCTGTGGGGCTACGTGAAGTCACTGGTTTATGATGATAAACCAGCAACAATTAACGCCTTGGAGGCCAGCATTGTTCGTGTTATTCGTGACATACGGCCAGCAGTGCTCGAAAAAGTGGCCCGAAATTGGACGTCCAGAATGCGCTTCGTCAAGAACAGCCGCGGTGCCCTTATGCCCGAAATCATTTTCAAATGTTAATGTCACGTATTGATCTTTCGAATAAAAAAAAAAAAAAAAATTGATTACAATTTAATTTTTTGTGTTATTTTTTACAATTTCAAGTTCTATCGGGCTTAAAAAAACACCCTTTATGTGTGTTTGTTATATGATGGGTATGGGTGTTAATGTCTATACATGCACAAAATTAACCTTTGTGTTATTAGTCCAATTTTATTTCATTCGTTACGTTTATTTATTTTCTATTTTCCTTTATATTTCATAATAATTTTTTTTTATAAATAACTAATTTTCCCACTTGTACTTAACTTAAAGAAAACAATACTCTTTTTATGAAAAACAAAAAAACTCAAGATAAAACTTTTCATGACAAAAAATCAGGACCTTTTCCCATCGGCACTCAAAAACTCAAAAAAAAACTTCCATCTTTTCTCCTCGCCAGTTCCTTACACCCCCCTGAACAGCTGTGCAAACTGTCAAAAAATATTATTCTAGCAGTTTGCACGGTTGTATTTTAATGCCAAAATCCTCTTCACTCCCATTTACATTTAAATACAACTTTCAGCCGTTACAGCGGCATGACACTGTCTAGCAAATTTTGCAGACAGTAAAATTGGACAGTGATTTGACATTTTCTAACAGTAACCTGAAGTTTTATTAGCAAAAGGAAAAAAACGTAAAAAAATAAATATATTTTGCTGATTTTTTATGTTTTAGTTAAGTGTTATGTTTTTTTTTTACAAAATATAGTTATTTTAGGCTGTTTTTAAGTTTGTTTAGTTCATATAAAACACGTTTAGCTGAACTTTCACTGCAACATTCACGTTTGACATATATTTCAAAGTGAACTGTCTTAACTACTGTCTGGAAGCCTACGTCACAAAGACAGTTAGCAGTGTTTTTGGCAACTAATATGTATTTTCTTATTGTCTAGCCAGTACTGTCAAATGTAAACGCTAGGTTAGGTTAGGTTAAGAAGGGTTATGTGCCCAAGGGCACACTTTCACTCGGAGACCGGTACAGTCCATTGTGAATCCCCTCGATGAAAAGAAAAAAGTAGAAAAGAGAAAAGTTAAGTAAAGAAGTATGAGGTGGATAAAATCCAGAAAATTAGAAAGTTAGTAGGCAATATGAAGAACAATTTCCCTACAGTCCCCTTAACAGAAACAACCGCACTATTTCCCTGACAAACCCCAGCAGGTCAGCCGGATTACATCCAGCGATGCACCCCAGTTCGTCGTGAAACCTGTCTCCTAGCCACTTCTGTCTAAGACCCTGCATCCTAGGTCCATGGCACGGTACATGCTCGATCGTTTCCAGCTCCTCTGAATCATCGCATAATCTGCAGAAGTCCGGTATGGTATTGTCCCATCTGCTCGTAAAAGCCCTAACGGGACAATGACCCGTCAAGAACCCTACAAGTGTTCTAAGACCACCCATATCCAATCCCAGTAGAACCCTGGTTGTCCCCGCGTCCAATCTGGGCCATAATGCCCTAGACACCCTGCAATCCACTCTGTCCCCCCAGGATCGGTTAACGTCATCGCGGAATTTTTCCCGTATTACACTATAGTAGTAACATAGGGGAGGCTTTACCCCCTGTCCCTTACCACTAAGTCCAGATTCGAACCCCCTCTCGCGAGTTCATCCGCCACCTCATTTCCATCAACCATGCAGTGTCCAGGTACCCAACACAGCCTTACATTGAATGCTTCCATGAGTTCCCTTAGAGCATTCCTACACCGAGCGACCAGGCACGATCGCACCATATAATTTGTCAATGCCCTAAGCGCCGCCTGACTATCGACGTAAATTGTCACCGCAGAACCACCCACGATGGATGTGATGCAGTATCACCTCCGTCGCCCTTCAGATGGCTAGAATCTCAGCCTGGAAGACACTTCACTCATCAGGGAGTCTGAATGACCTCTTCACCTCGGTGTCCGCGATATATACACCGGCACCAGTGCCGGTTTCCATCTTGGATCCATCCGTAAATACTACACACCCCTCAAACAGTCCATTGGATCCACGCCAGATTTTCCTATCCGGGAACTCCACTGGTGGTGTTACACCGAAGTCCAGGGTGATGATTCTATGATCCGAAATTCTCTCGAGAACAGTACCTTGATCAAGCAGACCCAACTCGTTCAAAATTCTCGTGTAATCATCCCGCCTAGGTCTAACTAAGGAAGACTCGTAAAGTCTAAGTAGGTTCCTAGCAGCCACACTCCTCACATAATGCTCAATAGGGGATAGATATAGTAGGATGTCCAGCGCTGCCTGCGGAGTGCTTCTCCTTGCGCCTGTGATGCCAAGAGATGCACTTCTTTGAACCTTGCTGAGCATCTTCCTATAGCTATCCACTCCCAACGCACCCCACCAAACAGTGCATCCATAGGTAAGTATAGACCTAACAACCGATGTATAAATCCAGTTTACCATATCCGGCCTCAGACCCAGTTCTTACCAATGGAGTTCCTGCATGTGTAGCATGCATTGAGTCCCCTTCTCATCCTCTCCTGAGTATTTCTCTTCCAAGACAGTCAACAGAAAAATCACGATAGTGTTTCATATCTGTTTTTTTTTTTCAAATTTTACCGAATTTAAAGTCAAAAACAGTTTATTTAACAACATTCGCAAAACAATATTTTAAAAATATACAATATTTTTTTCAGATCTGACAGATTTTATAAACACCCAAATTTACAGATTTTATTCATTTAACAACTTTTTGGAAAATTTTTAAATTTGTTTTCTTTAATACAGAATTCATCCTAAACTTTTTATAAACACCCAAATTTACAGATTTTATTCATTTAACAACTTTTTGGAAAATTTTTAAATTTGTTTTCTTTAATACAGTAGCCCGTTTCTGTATATCTCACATCGTAAAACTCTTCGCATGAAACGTGTGAATTGCAACAAAAATAGTGTGAAATGAAACAAAAAATTGTTTTTCTCACACAAGTGTTTCTGTATCTTTTTTTTGCGAGAATTATCTGTCATTTAAATAATTTTCCAGCAATTATTGGAAGGATGCGAGAAAAAGTGTTTCTATAACAATATTTTGCGAAAAGTTTCTTTCAAGAACTGTCAAAATAAGTCACATTTGAAATTGGTGGCGAGAAAAACAAAATGTAGATATTTTGAATTTAAAATATGTTTATATACTATTTTTTTTAAATAAATAAAAAAATAGAAGGAATATAAATGATAAATGCATAATTTATATGATGAAAATAAACAAAAAACAATTGTTATATTTTGTTAGTTTAAATTTTTGTTAGCCTTTTCTTGTTTTGGTTTTAATCAGTGCTGCCAGATAAATTTGTGTCAAAATCGTCAATTTCCTGAGAAAAAAATAAAAAAGATCGTCTTTTTTGTTTTAAAAATCGTGCAATTTAAAATCAATTTTAAACAAATTTGTTTCGACTTTTATTAAAAAATAATCAAACAAAAACATAGTTAAAGTTCATGGGTATTAAATAATTATTATTTAATAATTGAGATATAAATCTTTAATTTACCTATTCCTATAATCTTTTTCTTTTTTACCTGAAATAGACTTAGTAGAATACCTTGTAGTTAAAATTAAAAAAATCGGTTCATAAATAAACGGGTTAAAGACCCAGTAAAATCTTCGCCTACAAAATAATATGTTAAGTAATCAGAAACACATAAAAGCACTACATACAATTCTATTGAAAAACTAATGAATTTTACAAGGGTTGTGCCAAAAAGAACAAATTCAAAAGTAAGTAATTTTTTTTATCTTAATACATCCAGAAAAAAGTAGTTATCGAAGTTCTTATGGAAGAAAGCTACTTAATAACGTGTGAAAGAAGCTATCCATTTTGAAAAAGTTTTTACTGGGGACAAACAAATTTCTTTCTTGCCGGAATAATGGTTTTGGCACAAAAGTGTACATATAAGATAAGAATATCAAATATCAATCATATTTTGTATATGTATATAAGAAGTATTAAATTACTTTCCCTCGAAATTTTGCTTTTGCCGATACATTTTTTAGGGAAGAAACAAACAATTTCGAGGACAATTTTCACAATAGGGATAAATATAAAAATTTAAGCAGCCTTGTTTCTAAAGATATCTTTTTTTCTAATAAACAAACATATAAAAATATTTACAATTATCTTATTTCGAAGACTAAGGGGCTTATAGTGTAACACGCAACGCCAACAATTTCATTAAAAGAAAAAATAAAATCAAAAATATTTTATAAATTTGTTGTTGCTTTCTACAGACATTCATATTATTTTTTTTTTCAATTTTCAACGCCACAAAATAGAAGTGTTTGAAATTTAAAAATTCAAGATGAATTTCTATAGAAAGTAACAACAAAATTATAAAATATTTTTGATTTTGTTTTTGCTTTCGTCACTTTTTTAGAAAAAATCATCAAAACGTCACTTTGTTAATATCGGAACAAAAAATCGTCAAGATGACGATAACTCGTCAAATCTGGCAGCCCTGTTTTTACTATATTTATTTCTTTTGTTGACGTTTCGCTTTTATTTGACACTTAATTACTGGAAATATTCCAGTATAAACAGAATTTGTTGTGCCTGTTTTCGCATTCAAATACAGAAACACTTTTATCTCATAAATCGAGAAACGATGGAATTTTTTGTTTCACACTTCATGTAAGAAATTTTACGATGCGAGAAATACAGAAACGAGCTACAGAATTCCTCCTAAACTTTTAATTTTTCGAAACTGACAGCTGGTTGCCTTATCAGTTATCAGATTTTATAAACACACAAATTTACAGATTTCATTCATATAAGAACTTTTTGGAAAATTTTTAAATTTGTTTTATTTAGGGTGTGTGTGAAACGGTAGCAAAGTTCTATGGTGAAATGAAATTTGTTTGTGGTAGAAAATTTTCATATTTGTGCTGTGTGAAATTGTAACATTTTGGACAACGAAAAATTTTGACATAAAGAAAAAAACAATTACTAGTAGTTTTGTGAAAATGAATAAATTAATCAAGTTTTTACCAATAATCATTTTAATTCTGGTGGAAATGAGATCGTCCCAACTATTTGATGAATTCGTTCTGATATATTAACAATTTTTACAAAAAGTGTGGGCAAAAAAGCTTATACATATGTAAATACTTACATGTTGTATAATTCTTTTTAATTTTTTTTGCCGCTGGTCCTGCTTCCATATTATTATTTATTTTCTTTAAACAAATTTGATGAAAAAAAATAATTTTGTGGTTGTCAAAAATTTCTACACTTATGTCAAAATTTATACTAGCCCCCAGGGCTAGTGAAATTTTATTCACCTCAATAGTGTCAAAATTTTACTTCCATGAGTACTTTGCTACCGTTTCACACACACCCTTAATACAGAATTCCTCCTAAACTTTTAATTTTTCGAAAATGACAGCTGGTGGCCTAAATAGCCCTGGTTGAGGGCTTTCAAAATCACTTATCAGATTTTATAAACACCCAAATTTACAGATTTTATTTATCAAACAACTTTTTGGAAAATTTTTGAATTTGTTTGCTTTAATACAGGATCCCCCTAAACTTTTAATTTTTCGTAAATTACAGCTGGTGGCCTTAATAGCCCTCGTTGAGGGCTTTCGAAATCATTTATCAGATTTTATAAACACACAAATTTACAGATTTTATTAATTTAACAACTTTTTGGAAAATTTTTGAATTTTTTTGCTTTAATACAGGATCCCCCCTAAACTTTTAATTTCTCGAAAGGTGGCCTTAATAGCCGTGGTTAAGGGCTTTCAAAATCACTTATCAGATTTTATTCATATAACAAATTTTTGCATAATTATTCAAACATTTTAAGCCACAAAATTTTAAGCTTTTTTTCATATTATTATTGATTTCTTGACTTTTTATGATTAATATAGTTCTCGTTATGTTTCCTGACATATTTTTGCTTGTATTGTTATTGTTTGTCACGCACGCGATGTTGTTTTCAAAACAATAACAATAGCACGTGGTCATCACAAAAAAATATAATTTTGCGGTTGATTTCAAGTATTGATTTGTTCACACGCGTAAATAACGAGATGTTTATGCGCCCCAAGGTAAATTTATATCAGGTAGCCGCGAGATTACAACAATTGTACAATAAAACAAACAACAGCGCTTTTTCTTGTTGTTATATAAGAGACTAAAAACTTGTTTACTATACAATATTTGACAGTTCGTATCACAAAACAAGCAAATAAAAAATAAGCAGCTAGCTTTCCGAGAATACCTGCTATAAATATACCTTGATGCGCCACATACACGGTTCATTTCAGTTGTCAACTGAGTCAACTCAGTTGACAACTTCATCAAATGAATTGAAAGATTTTAACATTTAATGAAATAAAAGACAATTTTTAAACCACTTACCTACAAAAATTAATTTTGGCAGCTGATCGAGAGACAATCGAATTGAAAGACCGTCAAACTAATCAATTGACAAAGCCATACACGCTTTTATTTGGACAACAACCGACTCATTTGACAATTTAATTGAATCGTGTATGGGCTGTATAAAAAAAACTTTTTCCTGTGAAAACGTGTGTGCGTGAATTTCTAACAAAATTTCGTAATATACTTGAAGTTTAAGTTACGCTGACAATACATGCTTCTAAAGTTGATGCTGTTGTAAAGTTGACCGCACCTTATAATAAATTCGCCTTGCGTATTACTCTTTCCATGACTTTCTTGTAATTTTTAGCAGGCCTGTTGTTTACATTGAATATTGTGATTTAAAAAGTCGTTCTTCGTAAACGTTACATTACAGCTTATTATTTCTCCAAGAAAATGTTTAAGAGTATTTTTGCCCAAATAACGAAGGTAATGTCTTTTAAAATTTTTTAATTAAAAAACTAATATGTGTGATATGTTAGCGATTTATAGCTTCGAAAGTCACAGCACACCAAGAGGCTCTTATGGCAAAAAGTTTGCCTAAGAGGTCGCCCTTGCCTGGGGTGGCGAATATAGTTGTTGTGGCTTCAGGCAAGGGAGGCGTTGGAAAATCTACTGTCGCCGTTAATTTGGCAGCAACTTTAGCTAATATGGGCAAACGTGTTGGCTTATTAGATGCAGACGTTTTTGGCCCATCTATACCCTTAATGATGAATATACACGAAGAACCTTTGGTAGATGATAGAAATCTTATGATACCACCTATAAATTATGGTGTTAAATGCATCTCAATGGGACTAATAACACAACAAGGTGGAGCTATTATTTGGAGGGGACCTTTGGTAATGTCTGCTGTACAGCGTTTATTAAAAGGAACAATTTGGTCACCTTTGGATATTTTATTGGTGGATACGCCACCCGGTACAGGCGATGTACATTTGTCGCTAACCCAAAATGTACCCATCAATGGTGTACTACTGGTAAGTACACCGCAAACAGCCGCCTTAGAAGTAACACTCAGAGGAGCGCAAATGTATAAAACTTTAAAAGTGCCTATATTTGGTTTGGCTGAAAATATGGGTCATGCTATATGCGGTAATTGCCAAAGTAAAATTGAAATTTTCAAAAATACTACAAATAACTATTTGCAACAAATAGGAACTGAAATATTGGTTTCTATACCTGTAGATGGTAACATAAGCGATTGTTGTGATAATGGAATACCAATGGTGCTAAAACATAAAGAGTCGATATATGCTAAAAGTTTTAAAAGCTTAGCTCAACAAATTCTAAGTAAATTAGAAACTAAAACTCTCCAAAGAGATGGTGATAAATAAAGTTTTATTTATTTTTCTTAAGTTTCTTCATTTTATTCATAGCCTTACGATGGGCATATTTTTGTTTTGTTATCATTACTTCTTTGTGTTTACGCTTTATGTATTTTTGAGCTTCTGTGTCAGCTAAAAGTTCATCTACAAGAGTGCGTTTCTTATTACGTCGTGTATCGCGTTCATGGTAATAATCTAAAGGTGAATGTTGGACAGTACCAATCTGGAAGTAAAAATTTAAATTTACCAAGATTTCATTTATTTAAACACAAGATTTAGTCACATCTTAAAATTTGTTAAATATGTATTTACCTGGTAGTATTTGGGTAAAACTTTTAAATCGTTTTTCTTATAGAAATGTTTAGGATCCAAAACAGAACGCATTTGTAAGATTTTTAAATCATTCTCTCTTTCTTCGGTCAATTCAGGGGCGGACATATTAAACCAGCCTTTGCCCTTGGTCTTGGAACGTTCAATCTTAAATATAAAAGTGTAAAATACATAGATATTAATTTTCTTTTAAAAAAAATTCACACCAAAATTCCACATCCCTTAAAATCATCAGATTACTAAAGTTGTCATCAACATGTCTTAACCCAATATCTAAACGTTTTACATCTTTATATAAATTAAGTTAAATTCAAAGAGTTTCATATTTTATATTTGTATATAAACCTCAATTAAATTGCTTGTTAAAGACTTATCCACAAGCAACAGTCTAATGGCAGGTTTGTTTTTTCAATTTTCTATACCGCTGGCCTTACAGCAATTGTTTGAAACTTCCACAACAATTACTAAGATTACAACGGCTGAAACTATAATTTTTCAACTTTGCTTTAACTTAATTGAGTCTATTAAATGTTATATGCGCCTCGAACAATATTGGTTAAGAGCTAAACTTATTTTCTTTAAAAATAAGCTTATGATGTCGAATATTTCATCATTGAAAGATTAACAATTATAACTACCAATTTGTTTTGCTGCTTACCCTACTAAACTCCCTCTGTTTCTTCTTTGTTATACTAGGTAATTCCTTAAGTTGTTCCAAATTAGGCACCATATCTGAATTTTTTAATTCTTGTTCAATGGTTGTCTTAAAAACCTGGACTTCATCACGTTTTCCTGTCATTTCATTAAAATCCGAATGGTCTAAATCGACCATATGTTTAATTTTTGATTTAGGTTGGTTCTTTTTTATGAAAGCCTCATCGGTCTTCTGCATAACATAATCCATATCTTGTACCTCTTTTGAAGGTATTTTACGTGTTACAGCCAATGTGCTTTCTATAATGTTGGAAATGTCTACACTAGGTGGAGGAAGACCTAAAGTATTAAATTTGTAAATGGTATTACCACAAAAACTTTGAATTAAATCTTACCAAAGAAATCATATTCCTCCCTTGACTCATCTTTTTCATTTAGCAAATCGGCTGCAAAGGCGCCAACACCTAACAAAGTCCGCTTTTTTTGGTTTTCATACTTTGGCTTTGTTAAACTATCAACTGAAAGCAAATCTTTATTGCCTGAAGTGTCAAGTACGAAAAAAGACATATTTTTTCTAAAAAACAAATTACAATTTACAAAAACGTGCTCGTTTGGTCAACAATTCAACAATAGAAGAAACAACACTCATTTTGTTTTGTATGAAACACAGTGTTGCCACTTTGTGGGTAATTATCCGAATTTGGTATAATTTTTACTGGTGTGGGTAGAGCGTGGGTAATTTTTCTTATGTGTACCCTGCAGATAACGAGACTAGTCCATACATGCATGTAAATAGTAGTCCATAAAGGAGTAGGAGTACTCCGAATATATGGGTAAAAGGTGGTCCATTTAACATTACGATGTTTTAGAAGGGGACCATATAACCCACTGAAGTAGTCCCTAAACTACTCCATGGAGTAATAAAGTAGGTTAGTTTTAAAATTACTCCATGCTACTACAGTAAGGAGTACACTAAAGGGGTAGTTTAAGCATTTTTCATTTTTTACTAATCGCCTTTTATGGCGTGCCCTGTAGTCTATTATTGCTAATTTTAAATATATTTACTTGGTATTTTTAATTTGTTTACCTTTTTTCACAAATTTCACAAACTTTCACTTTTAAATAAGCAATTAATAATGGACACCATCAGGGCTACCAATGTGTAAAACTGTAAACTATAGAAAAGTATACATCATGCAGTTGTTGGCAGCACTGCATGTTAATTTCTTATAACATGGTCCATATTACAGTAGATTGGACCATGTTGTAAGTAGTCCATTTAAGCCACAATGGACCACGTAGTCCAATATTATCTGTAGGGTAATAGCCTTTTCACACTTGTCAACATTTAACATCAATTTGCGAAGATGTTGGAATTTTTCCATAAGAAATACATAGGGCAAAAATCAAAATTTTTCAACATCTTTACAGAATGTTACTATCTCATTTTGTTCCCTTTTACATTTTTCGATTCTTTTAGTGTCATCAGTAGAAAATTGGCAATAAATTATGTAATTATTGTGGCATCACTGACAAAATGGAAATTGCTTTGAAAGCAGTGCTACCATTTCTCAAGTTTTTCCTTTTTTGCAAGCCTTATTTTGCTAAAATTATTAAACAAAATGAATTAGAAATACATATTGGTGTTATCTCTTAAAATGTTGGCACTTTTGTAGAAAAAAAGCCTTTAAAAAAATAAAAGTTTTTTTTCCAGAAATGGGACATTTTTTATTGATAGTAGATGTTAGACGTTTCAAATGTGAACGCGTGTTTCACATTTTCACCATCTTCCATGCGTTCCTCCGAAATGTATGCAAGTGTACAAAGGGTATAAGAATAGTTAAAAATCAAAACTTTTCAACATCTTTACAAAATGTTCCTATATTATTGTATTCCTTTATACATCTTCCGATTATTTTAGTGCCATCACAAGAAAAGTGGCAATAAATTCTATTATTATTGTGGCATCAATGACAAAGTGGGAATTGCTTTGAAAGCAGCGTTTCTATTTCTCAAGTTTTTTCTTTTTTGCAAGCCTTATTTTGCTTAATTTTGTTCAAGTTATTAAACAAAATGAATTTTAAATACATTTTGATGTTATCTTTTAAAATTTTGGCACTTTTGTAGAAAAAAAGTAATTAAAAAAAATAGAAGTTTTTTTTTCAGAAATGGTGACATTTTTTATTGATAGTAGATGTTTCAAGTGTGAACGTATTTATACCCTTTGTACACTTGCATACATTTCGCAGGAACGCATGGAAGATGTTGAAAATGTGAAATACGCGTTCACACTTGAAACATCTAACATCTACCATTAATAAAAAATGTCACCATTTCTGAAAAAAAAACTTTTATTTTTTTTAACTACTTTTTTCTACAAAAGTGCCAACATTTTGAAAGATAACACCAAAATGTATTTCTCATTCATTTTGTTTAATATTTTTAGCAAAATTAAGCAAAATAAGGCTTACAAAAAAGGAAAAGCTTGAGAAATGGTAACGCTGCTTTCAAAGCAACTTCCATTTTGTCAGTGATGCCACAATAATAATAGAATTTATTGACACTTTTCTAGTGATGACACTAAAAGAATCGAAAAATGTAAAAGTGAACAAAATGAGATATTAATTAAATTTGTGTGGGAAAAAACAATAAACGTAAACAAACATATTCATGCAAATGTAAGCAAAATGTAAACAACTTTTGACAGCTAAAAAGAACATAAACAATGATCATCAGGCTTCTTGCGCAGACCTATTCAATAGACCTTGGGTACCACGATGTTGGCAATGTTGCTTATTAACGAAAAACAATATCTAGAGTTATTTTGCAAACAAAAATTTCACGCACAAAGTTAGTTTTCATATACTATGGTTATATAATTAAGAAAATACAACAATTTTATAGTATCCTTTAATTATTATTGTAGGATAATAATGTTCATGTTAAAAATTTTTAATAAAGGGTGTTTTTTTTTTTTTTTTGAGTGATACAACTTTGAGTTGCTTTTTGTTTAAATAGCGTTTACATTTGACAGTACTGGCAAGACAGTAAAAAAATACTTATTAGTTGCCAAAAACACTGCTAACTGTCTTCGTGACGTAGGCGTCCAGACAATAGTTAAGACAGTTCACTTTGAAATAACAAACTTAAAAACAGCCTAAAATAACTATATATTTAAAAAAAAAACATAACACTTAACTAAAACATAAAAAATCAAAGCAAAATATATTTACATATGTTTTACGTTTTTTTCCTTTTGCTAATAAAACTTCAGATTATTGTTAGAAAATGTCAAATCACTGTCCAATTTTACTGTCTGCAAAATTTGCTTGACAGTAGACAAGACAGTTGAAAAAGTGTGCATGTATTAGTAAAAAAGTTTGCATGTTTTGCTACTGTCATGCCAGTACTGGCAAATGTAAACGCCAGGTTAGTTTGCTTTGACATTTCATTTTGGATCAACTTACACCAGAGCAACGCGCGCAAATTGTTGAAATGTTTAACCAAATAATTTGGCGATTGGGCTGAAGCACAAATTGATATTGATTTTTAATTTCCATTAAAAATTTTATTTTCCGATTAAGCCCATTTCTGGTTGAATGGGTACTTAAATAAGCAGAATTGTCGCATTTGGAGTGAGGAGAATCCAAAAGCTTTTGTCGAAACACCATTACATCCACAGAAAATTAGTTTGTTGCGCTTTATGGGCTGGCGGAGTCATTGGCCCATATGTTTTAAAAAACGATGAAAGTCAGAATGCGAAAAGTGGTTGAAAATTGGTGTTCCAATAAAGACCGTTTCATTGATATCAAAAATATATTACTTTGTTTTATTATGATTTAAACTTGTATCATTCTATAAAAAACCCCTTTTATTTCTACAAACACAATTCATATGCTTGTCTTAACAGCAAACACCCCAATAAATAGCAGAAAATATTTGCACAAACGTATAATTTTACCATTTTTGCCAAGCAATTTGTGTGATTTATTTTGCCCTTAACATAATTGCAATGTTCTGATATATATATATATGTACGTTCACATTATTGCAATGGTTACACGTGAAAATACTAATATACCGAAAATTCCATACATTATATTTCTAAATATTAATAGTTAACAGATTTTCCTCTCTTAAGGGACAAGAGAAGGAGAAATTTGCAAAGGCAACTAATCTTGAATTACTCCAAGGAGTAGTTGAAAGTAGTTGCGGGTTAGGGAGATCGAAAAAAAATATGAGGGGTAAGTATGTCTGTAGGGAACAGTTGAGTTCACGGTATTGCTTACCTTGGGGTGTGGGGGTGCCTTTAAAATTATAAATTTGCTTCCAAATTTCGGCTTGATATCAGAGCTGGTTTATTTTACAATTCACTTTCAATTATTGGGGGTTTTTTTTAGCAATTCACAATGTAGGTTAAAAGTTTTAGTAAAATTAAAATATATTTGCAAAAGGGTTGTAGAGAGATCACAAATGATGTGATTGAATGTAGAATAGCAAGTGTAATTAAAAACTAAATTTCAAGCTTATGCAACCTTTGGTGCTTATCCGAACTGACGGTTGGATAGGTTTGAGTACCGAAGGTTGGATAAGTTTAAGTACTAAGTTTAAACTCAACATTCGCTCTGCGCTCTCAATAATATTATAAGAAATAATGGCACTCAATTTCAAAATTAAGATATAACAGCGAACAATTCAATAAAAATACGAAGCATTAATAAATCCAATTACAAAATTAAGAAATACTTGTTTTCAGCAAAAATTCAATTATAATAAAGTTAAGAAAGACAATTCAATAATACAATTTCATAAAAAAAAACAAGTGTGTACAATGTAAATTGCACAATGCTAAATAAACAATTGGAAAATGCTAGCTGCTAAATCGAAAAAAAGCTAAATCAACAAAAAAAATGCTAAATTTAGCTTAAAAAATGCTAAAATCATCTTTATTAAACATAGTTGAATAAATATAAGAAAATGTAAAATTATTCGTACTCACAAAGGTTTGGAAAGAATTTAAAATTCGAACCAGCACCAAAGTACGAAAAAGGCAACAAACGCTAACTGGAAATAAGCCGGATTATCCAAATCACTAAAGGCCCAAATACACTTGTCTAATTCTTGTCCAGCCGGCGAATTCAACGTGTACGTGTGCTGGACGTTATATTCGCCGTCATATCTAAATTTTTGGATTTTGCATCGATAAGGTCAAAGTCCCTTCCGATCACATCCCGTTTTAAATGATTATATTTCCACCGGGCAAAAAGTATCTATATATAAAAGACCTACCGCATAATTTATAATTTACCATTTAGGTTTTGCTAATCTAGCGAAAATTGCAAAAATTTGCAAAAAATAGCGAAAATTTTTAATATTTCATACAAGCCATAAAATTGATTAAAAGTCGCTAAAACTATAAGGAATTGCAAAAATTTGGTAAAAAATGTTAAATTAGCGAAAATTCGCAAAAATTTGCAAACAGCGGCTATTTATCAAAAATCGTTAAAGCTCTAAAGAACCACACGAAAAAATCGCTTATATCGCGAACATGGCTAAAAATTGCAAACTTGGAAAAAAATGTTAAATTTATTTGAAATCGCTTAAAAAACAAATTGTCGGAAAATATAATTTTTTTTTGCAAAAATAGCGAAAATTCGCGAAATTGTTTAATATTTCTAACAAACTATAAAATTGATTAAAAGTCGCTAAAACTATACGGAATGGCAAAAATTCGGCAAAAATGCCTAAATTAGGGGAAATTCGCAAAAATTTGCTAACAGCGGCATGATTGAAAAGTCTACCACTTATTTTTTGTGTAGAAAAGACAACACTTTTAGTTATTTCCATAAGCTGCGTCTTAAACATAATATTTTTAATGATTTTAATAAATTCCCAAAAACAAATTTTTTACTACATATTATTTTTGCAAAATGTATGTAAAGAATATGAATTTTAAAAATGTTAATGTGGCTTTTATTTAGCAAAATTTTTGTTTTTTTTTGAAAAATAACTACGAATTTAAAAGTAAACAATGATAAATATTTTGCCGTTAAGATAACTTAAATACCTGACGTTAAGATAGAACATAGCAGTAAACGTTATTGTTAAAAAAATTACTGAATAAAATTTACGTTAACTTTGTTGTTGAATAATGTATGTTTGGCAAAAAACCAAAACGTAAACAAAAATATACATGTATGTATAAGGAAAATGTAAACAACTTTGACATCGTTGAGGAATAAACCAAATAAACATCTGGCTTCTTGCGCAGACCTATTGGATAGACCTGGGACGGGCATATGTTACGAGTTAACATTTCCTTGTGGATGTTTAATTTAAATGTCAAAATTTGTTTTGTCGTTTTTGCTGATTTTTCACTAGACAAAAATGAAAACGTGCCCGTGCTATCTATATTAAAACATAGGTTTACAAATTATTAAAAAATTAACCTTTTTAAAATAAACAATATAAAAGTTTAACAAAGAAAAAACGCAATAAAACTTTTCATTTATATGAAATTTTGGGATTTATGTAACAAAGTTTTTGTAACCTCGTCTTATCGCAAAATATCTACGCAATTAAAAAAACAGCTGGGGCAAAGTTACTCCCAGGCTTGGGACATAAATTGCGATAATTAATGAAATAATTTTAAAACAAATTAAGTGAAATTGTACGTAAAATTAAGAAAGCTTTTTGTATTGTATATTAGTTACATGCAAGTTCATTACTATGGCTCTAAATTCAAACATGTCGGTGTACAGTGCCAGAACATCACGCACCTCTTTATCTTCGATATTAAAGACTTATTCTCCCTCTGAAAGAGATAAAGCAAAAAATGCCATTATCAATAAAGTGAGATTTGAAATGCCAAAACAAAAAGGTCTTTTAGAAGTGGTTACATCTGTAGAAGAAAGAAAACATTTCGAACCTATGAATGAATTTGTGTGTTTTTTAACTGAAAATACACTGGAGGTAAGTAAAGGAAGTAAGTTAAGTTTGTTACTTAAATTAAAAGAAAATTATAAATTTGTTTAAGGACATCGAATTTTTAGGAATATTTAATGATGCTCATACAGTTATTAACCATTTAAGTCCAAAATTTACACCTTTAGTAGAGGCTCTGCTTTCTTTGTCATGGATTAAAAGATCAGTTGAATGCAGGAAAGCTTATAGCGATTTTTGTTTGGGCATTTTGGTGGCCCACAATAAATATCTAGAATTTGGGATAACAAATTTAATAAAACTATGGATACCAACAGACAATTGCAGTGCTCAGTGGTTCAATGATAAACCAAGTCAAGCCATAGAAGAAGAATTGCAGGCAATTCATCTTTTAATGCAGCGTATATTTAATGCTATACCCATGGCCTTTGATGCAATACTAATGACCATAGAATCGTTGTTTCCCTATTACAAAAGGCCGACATATACAGTTGTTGGTTATGTTCATAATTTACTAAAATTAATGGAAAACAAACCTATATTTTCGGAACATGTCATACAATTAATAATGCAAAAGTAAGGATATTACATTTTTAAAAGGAAAAAAAAGACATTCTTAAATTTCTTTATTAATTTAAAGATTGGTCATGCTAGATGTTCATGCTCCTCGTTCTGCTATTGAAGAATTAGAAAGTGATGATGAGGATGAAGAAGATGAAAATGAGGCAGAAATGTTTGAAATGGATGATTGCGATGAAAGTATATATTTAATTTGTTTGTTTTTGTTTCTGTTAATTGTTCTTATTCCCTGTAGAGACCGCGAAATCTGATGAACCTATGAAACATGCCATTGCACACACTTTGGATATTTGCATGCTAAAATTATTTGAATTTTTACAACAGAAGGGTGGTCAACCTTCAACCACAAGTGATAATGAAAAACAACAAAAATTGGCGGAGTCACTTACGTTTTTAAAACTATTAAACAAAGCTTTTGACGAGGTTATTCTTCCAATACACAATAGTCATCATGCACAATTTGTTTTATTTTATTTTTGTAGCTTAAAGGTAAATCATAAAATTCAAAAAAAAAGTGCCAAATATATAAAACGTATATTTTTATAGCAATGTTTAGCAGAAACATTTTTGTCTTCCTTGTGGGATAAAATTCGAAATCCTAACTGTTCGGCAGTAATACGTCAGACTTCAGTGGGCTATTTGGCGAGTTTTTTGGCTCGCTCTAAATTTATAAGCATCAAGTTAGTATTTTGTATTATCAATATTTTCTTTCTAAAATCTAAGATATTTTTTTTTAGCATTTTAAAGAAATATCTTAAAGATTTATGCTGTTGGGCTCATCAGTATATTCAAGGTTGTGATCAATATCGTTCAAACGGTTCTCTTAAAGCAAATATAGTATTTTTTTCTGTTTGTCAAGCTATATTCTATGTTATATCTTTTCGATCAAAAGATTTAACAAGTGATAAGAAAAGTAAGTAGATACTTATTAACACACAATATTTTTTACTTAAAAATAATGATATAAAATGAGCAATTATAAATTTAAATTGTTTTAATTTTTGTTTTAATCAATTTTACAGGCTTATTATTTTTACAATCCTTACATTTATCAGCTTTGGTAACGTGCAATTTCAATCCCTTAAGGGTGTGTCTACCAGCTGTAGCCACTGCTTTTGCTGGTGTTACTAGAGCCTATCAATTAGCTTATTGTCATGCTATTTTGGAACGCAATGCTAGAAGGAAATTGGCCACAGTGTATGCTAACGATACAGCAACTCCCGAAGAAACTTTAGATACATTCTTTCCCTTCGATCCGTATCTTTTAAAAATGTAAGAAGAATTAAACAATTTATGACAATGTTATTAACAATGAATTAAACAATTTATGACAATGTTATAAAATCTTTTTTTTAATGTTTTTAAGGTCCGGAAAATTTATAACTCCCATCTATTTGGTTTATCAAGCTAGTGAAGCCGAAGAACATACCACCCATACAACAGAAACCTTTAATAAAACACGCAAACGTTGTGATTCAGAAATGGGGGATGATCATGATATTGATGATTTTATTTTAAGTGATAAACGTCAAAAACTATCTAATATGGTTAAAAGTCAAGAGCGGGAAGCTCAATTTAATTATGGCCTATCACCAGGTTTTCATATTTAATGCAAAAAATTATGCTTAAAGAAATTAAAACTTTTTAAGTTTCCCTGAACTCTTGTTAATATTTCATCTTGCGGTTTAAACATTGAAATATATTATATGAATTAGAATGTGTAAACAGATTCTCTTTATTTTTAATAATATTTAACAGAAATAAATTTTTTTTACTTGATTTTAGTTTTATTAGCTTTAAAAATCTATGGAGTAGTGCATATTAAGTGAAATCAAAAGCTTATGATCTGTTCATCGATTTTGAACAAAGACTTCTTTCGCTTAACTTAAATGTAAAACAAAAACACCATTTTTTTTTATTTGTTTTTGTTATAAATGTAAGTTAAGCGATCGAAGTTTTCGTTCACAAGTCGATGAACAGGTAGTTAATATTTATAATATGTAAATATATATGTTATATATTCTATTTAAAACAATAAATATATTAAAAACGAGTTTTTCCTTTACTTTACTAATGCGCAACAACTGCATTTAGAAACGTACCCCATATGACTACAACTTTGTGATGTCTTAAATACTATTTTAAAATAGCAATGTTTATAATTTTAATAAATCGAACGAACGTTACTATGAGCTTTAGTATGAAACTTTATAGTTTTTATTTTTACTCTTCACCGCAGGTGGTGGAAAAGGAAAAGTTTGTCATTTCGTTTGTAATTTCTACAATATTGATCTTATACCATATAAAGTACATATATTCATGTTCCGAATACCCCAGATATGATGGCGCTAGGTTGTTAAGTTGAATTGTTCATATTTAAAGAACGGTATTCATAAAACTTTGTTATTTTCGCACCATGGTGAAGAGTATATAACATTCGGTATATCCGAATATAGCACTCTTACTTGTTAAAAAACTTATTAAAAAACTCAACATTACTGATTATTTTCTGAGTTTTATTTATAAATAAAATAAATATTATTTTTAAGTTTTATTTTTTGCTTAGAAAATAAAAATTATTTCTTGAATTTTCTTTATTCCTTAGAAAAAAATAATTTTTTTGAGTCTTATTTTTTGCTTAGAATAGATTGAATAATTGTCTGTTTTTAGAAAATTAAAACACTCACTTGTTTTAATGTTAATATAAAAAAAAAATTAATTTAACAATTAAAAGTTCTTGCACGGTCTCTGAGGATAAATTCGCCATAAAGTCGGTTAATATTAATTTTAGCGCAGTAAATTACTTTGTTTTTGTAAGGAAAAAAAAAAAAAAAATTCAAACAGTAACTGTTATTTTCTAAACAAAAAATAATTTTTATTTCCTGAGGAATAAATAAAACTCAAAAATAATTCAAACTTATTTTATTTTTTATGAATACGGCAGTTAAAATGTTAAACTCCTTTTATTTTTTTATTTTCTCATCAATAAATAAAACCCAAGAAATAACTTTTATTTCTAAGGAAATAAATAAAACTCCAGAAAAATAAATTCGAGAAATATTGATTAAAAAGTAATTTTTGAAATAAAGCTTATAACTGTTACGGTTTCTGGATTTAAAATCACACGTTTACAAATTGTTTAAAAGTAAACACTTTTTAAAGAAAAATTGTTAAAATGTTAAACTCCTTTTAGATTGTCATATTTGGTATGTTCACAGAAAAATATTACGACAATTCAATTGTCATATTCGTCAATACAATTAATTTTTTATTTGAAAAGGCATCAACAACCGCATTTGTAAATATAAAAAATTCTTTTGCTAATTCAAATTGCTGATATCGACGGCGTTTATCCAAAATGGTGTATCTGCAGATTTTGTAAAAATGAGTTTTTGATGCCAAGCTATTCCCTGTGATGCACTTTTCCTATTGTATGAATTTTTGATCAAAATGTCGATTTATTTACGAGTTTATTCACATTTTTTGTTTGGTTTATCTACATACACACTTTTTTTGAAGGCAAAATGGCTTATCTGGGGCCAGATTCTGGCATTCGTGATCGAGTACTTTCTCGATTCGAAAGCAATTTAATATCTAATTATTTCAGTCAATACTGAACGAATTGGAAATATTTTTTCGTTATTGTAAAGCATTCATTTGAGTTTCACAATACTGAAAAAATAATTTTGATTCGTTCAGTATTGACTGAAATAAAATTGCTTTCGAATCGAGAAAGTACTCGATCACGAATGCGAGAATTAGGCCCCTGCAATGTATTTGCTATATATTCCAAAAGGCAGAAAAGTTTTGTTTTCAAATTACCACAAGAAGACAAAAAATTGCAAGTATGTCAGAGAATGTTTCTCTCGACTCATGCCATCCTTTATTCAACGCTTAGACGGTGGGTAATGATTTAAAAGTTCGAAACGAAATCTGATCGGCGGCGCCAATCTCATGTAAATATACACCTCAAAGAATTTATTGACAATTTGGAAAAAATGGAGAGTCACTACTGTCGAAGAAGCACCCCCAATATTTTCGTAGCTTCTGCATTTAAAACTAAATCCGATATTTACAGAGACTATGTCTTAAAATGTAATTATAAGCAAGTGCAGCCAGTTTCAATGTTTACTTTTTCAAATTATTTTAAAGAAAATAACTTAGCTTTATTTATGCCTCGAAAAGATCAGATTTGGTTTCTAAGTTAAGCAGATTTCCGCTGAATTTTATAATGAACACATTTAAAAAAAAGAACAAGCTCGACATGAGAAACAAAATGATAAAAATTAAGCTTCCCAAAACCTATGTCAATTTTTTACAATGAACGCTCAAGCTATATCCCAATATTTACGCATCTGCCATTTATTATAAACAACGCTTGCAGGTTTAAAGTTTCACAGTATATAAAATTTCACCGCATCAGTGCACTAATTATTGGTAGAGCGAAACTAACGGTGATCTTCCAGCATCCACATTTATTTCAATAATACTGCACCATCTTAAGACACACTGCCTAATGGATATTTGCCTATAGTTATTTATTCCGATGGTTGCGGCTACCAAAATCGGAACCATTTTCTCGCAAATAGAAAACAAAAAAATATTGAGCAAAAATATCTGGAAAAGGTCCAAAATTTAAAAAAAAGTTGAAGAACCAATCCATATATATACCTCATGATTATATCAATATAACGAAAGAGGCGTGGAAAAGTGTAATAGTTGGTGGGTGGAAAAAATAAGCAAACCGTTTGATATCGAATACTTAGAATATAATTTTTTCAAAAACTTCAATGATAAAAATATTATACGCTTTTTCAGTATTCATCCTGGACGGACTAAGAATGACCCAACTGTTGCAAAACTGAAATCAATTTTATATTTACCGAATGGTACTGCAAAATACAAAGTCAGTTTTAATGATGAGTACAAAGATCTTCCAATACTAATGAAAAATCCCCAGGATATATAGAACCACAATCACTTCATCAATAATATCTTCCAATATCCCCCAGTAAATGGAAACATTAACAGGAATTGAAATCTGTGATACCTAATGAATATCATTCTTTTTATGATAATCTTCATTCAAAATAAATGTAATTTATTTAATAAATATTAGTAAAAATCCTAATATTTACCATACAGATAATTATTTGGACACTTACAACTACATTTAGAGTTGACAAAAAATCAACCAATTGTAGCCGGGACTGTAAGAAAAGATAAACTCACTGTGGCTTATAATTCTTATTCGCTTAACAGTTTTATATATGTGTAATATCTTTAGTTTTTCTACAATCTTTGAATGAAGTTTCCTGACGATCTGGCCTAAGCAACCAGTGAAATGCGCATAGGAATAGCTTATCCCTTCAACAATAAATTTCAGTTTATCAATAGTATGAAATGGGAATGTAGCACATTTAAACGAAACCTTGTTAATTAAATTTTTGAATCCCAAGAAAAACTTTGATAACTAATATGCATGTGGCAGTGTAAATAAAACTGAACTGGCAAAATAAAATAAAGTAATTTGTTTTTATTTTGGTTTTTTCTTTTCCCACTTACAACTACATTAAGAGTTGACAAAAAATCAACCAATTGTAGCCGGGACTGCAAGAAAAGATAAACTCACTGTTTATTGTTGTTGTTTTTGTTTAAGCTTTGATATTGTTACATGTAAAACTGTGGCTTATAATTCTTATTCTTAAGTGGGGGGCAGTGTTACGAAAGTAACTTTAGTTAAGAATTAGTTGAATTTATTAGTTATCTTGTATTTATTAGTTAACTTGTATTTATTAGTAATTTTATTAGTTTACATTGTTATTAAAAATTTTTGTAATTTAGTACACTTCAATCCCAATGTGCAGAAAGCCCTAGAAATGACCGTTAAAAAAGCTTCAGTATAAGAGGTAAAATTATGAAAACATAAGTGCTGCCATAAATCAAATTAAAGTGTGGTGAATAGTAAAGCCTCGAACCTTCGAAAAACATTTCGAATGTTCTAGACAACCAAATTGCTGTATAAATACTAGCGGCGACTAGCGTAATGAGATCATTCTAAGTTCAGACTTAGCTAGCTTTAAAGGGGACTGCGGCCGAAGTGCTCGAAAGTGTACCAGTAAGTAGCAGAAACAATTATGATGACATAATGGTTGCACTGCAGCGTAAATATGGTGGGGAACACAAGAAAGAGATATACAGAATTGAGTTGCGTGGCAGAGTGCAAAAGGCAAACAAAACCTTACAGGACTTCGCACTGGAGATTGAGCGGTTGGTACAGCTTACATACCCTGGTGAGAATCACCGATTGTTGGACAGCTTCAAAACAGAAGCATTCATTAACGGTATAAGAGATGCTGATGTCAAGTATACGGTGTGTGCATCATTAAAGTCAACGTTTGCAGAAACAGTTTAATTTGCCCTGGCTCAGGAAACCGCAAGAATAATTGCAAAGCAGAAGTCGTTTAAGGTGCAAAGGCTCGATGTTATTGCTGATGATGATAGAGACATCATAAATGAATTAAAGCGACTTAAAGAAGTAGTTTTGCGGGTATTAAATGAGAAGCTGGGCAGAAACAAAGTGAAATGCTATAACTGCGGAAAGATTGGGCACATACAGCGTGACTGTAAAGCACGAAGAAAAAGTTCAAGATCTGCTTCGCCGCCGAGAAACAACCAAGGGGCTAGTCATCAGTCCTTACAGGAGTCGCCGTTAAGTATGGAGGGAGTGCTAACTTTCGCATCTGAGGACTCGATAATAAATTTAGTAGTGCCAAAGAGTAATAAAAGTATTACGACATTTGGCTACATCGATGGTTAAAAGCGCATTTTGACTATCGACACTGGTGCAGGATTCTCAATAATAAGACCTGACTTGGTTAAGGGAGCTGTCGAACCACTAAGCGGAGTGAGCTTGCGAACAGCTACAGGTGAGCCTGCTACTGTCTATGGGAAAACACGTGTGGTATTGAGAATTGCCGATATTGTCACTTTTCATCAGTTTATTGTGGCCGACATTGTAGACGAAGTACTGATTGGCGCAGATTTTATGATAAGTCATAATATAAGTCTGAATATGGGAAAGCAAATTATGTATTTGTGTGATTATGAAATACCCCTGGATGTTGGGTATGAAAGTGAGGCTCGTGTGGGACAGCCTCTCGCATGTACTCGTCAGGAATCGTCAGCTCACAGAAAAGTTGAAAAGCAAGAAAAAGTGGTTGCTCAGGTAAGACAGCTTAGCAGATTGGAAGCCAGGCACTGTACGGAGGCAGATAGAAGGGAATGCGTCAGTGAGGGTCGCTCGTTGCAGGTAAAGCCCAGTAAAGACTGGTTTACGGCAAAAAGATTTGAACCCGTATTGGCCAAGGTTATGAGGGCAAAGAGTATAGTTGGAAGTCAAGTTTTTAAAAGAAACTGGCCAAAGCGTGTGGCAGCCAGGAGCACAGCAAACCGAGGTTGTGCGTCGCTTCCACAGTGCAATTGTAATGCGCTACCTATACCAGAAGATAAGCAGGTATCTTCGCTTGTGTGTAGAAATACTTACGACCATAGAAAGTCCGTACGTAGCCGTAGTAAGTTGTGCAGATATGATCGGCGGGTGAATTCCGAAGGATCTTAGGAGAGCCAGTTAGTTTTTCCAATGAATCAACAACCAAAGGAAGTATTAGTTGCCAAGCCACAAATACATTGGAATGGGCCATATAAAGTGATAAGGAAATTTAATGATGTTGTAAACCATATACGGAAATATAAAAGGCCAAGGGCCAAAATTAAAGTTTTTCATTTGGAACGATTAGCCCCTTATGGAAGAGGTGGTTCTGAGCCTATTCGGGACGAACAGGCTTAAGTGGGGGGCAGTGTTACGAAAGTAACTTTAGTTAAGAATTAGTGAATTTACGAGCCCTAACCACTATTAATTCGTACACAAAGAATTTTTCATCAATGTGCTATTAAAGTATGTATATTTTCGGAACTATAATGACTACACAAAAAGATTTATACTTTTCTTAAAGATCATTTTATTCTCTGTAGATATACATTAAAAAAGTTAAATATTAAAAAAGAACTTTTTAAAAATCAAAAAAAAAAAAAAAAACGAAAGTTCATTATTTTTCCCGCAGTCTGCTAGTTTCGATACCGATGGTATCAGATTTTCCTCCAGGATTTTTATATGTTTTTCTGCATTTACGAATCCATCTATGAAATGGAGCTGACCGACACCTTTTGAGGACAAACATCCCCATACCATGACGCTACCTGGAAACTTAACTGTACGTTTTAAGCAGTCTTTGTTGTATGCCTCGGTGCTTTTACGTATTACCCTTTTTTTTGCATTACCAACACATACATCAAACTTGGATTCATCGCTAAAGATAATGCTGTCCCATTGCCGTTGTACCCATGACCGTCTCTCTTTAGTCCATAATAGGCGTTTTTTCATTTAAAGCGCGGTAAGCAATGGCTTTTCCTTGACCTAAAAATTATATAAATTATCAAGTTGATTTCGATATACCGGGTAAATCTTTAACTTACTTTATACAAATTTTAACCTATGCTTTTCATTTGCAGTCGGGTCCACTCACGTTTAACGGGCTTTCCAATTGCTTCAGACCACTTAAAGGCTATATCTCGAACAGTGCTTCGACGATTTAGTTTAATGATATTTGCCAAAGCTCTTTTATCGCGATCACTTATTTTGAAAGTCCGGCCTCTGTTTGAAATGTTATTGCTGAAATTTACACTTCTTTCATATTTTCTAACAACACTCTGTATTGTAGATCTTGTGATTTTAAGAACGGTCGATATCTGCCCATATGTCATTCCCGATTTGAATTTATCGACGATTTAAAATCGAATTTCTTCACAAACAGGTTTACCACGTGCCATTTTTTAGAAATTATGAAAATTAAAATAAAATAATGTGTAAAAGTTTTCTTTTTTAGCTCTTTTACATTCTTATTCTCTTATTGTAACGGAACATTTGAAATTTTTGTTTACATTTTGATTTTTTATTTAGCTTGAGCGCAATTTATACACTGAAAGAATTAATAGTGGTCAAATAATTTTTAATAAATAAATAAGTAAACTATAATTTTTTTTATCATTTTGATACAGAATTTAAGAATATTTCTGAATCAGTTTAGAAGAAATAAAACGACATTTCAAAAAAGTGTAAACTTGTTGGTGTAATTAACATAACTAAATATTTATTCTGGCGTTTGGTGCTAAAGAGCGAAAAAATACCTGGTGTACGAATTAATAGTGGTTAGTTTTAGTATAGTTATCTTGTTAGTTATCTTGTATTTATTAGTTAACTTGCATTTATTAGTTATTTTATTAGTTTACATTGTTATTAAAAATTGTTGTACACTTCAATCCCAATGTGCAGAAAGCCCTAGAAAGGACCTTTAAAAAAGCTTCAGTATAAGAGGTAAAATTATGTAAACATAAGTGCTGCCATAAATCAAATTAAAGTGTGGTGAATAGTAAAGCCTCGAACCTTCGAAAAACATTTCGAATGTTCTGGACAACCCTATTGCTGTATAAATACTAGCGGCGACTAGCGAATGAGATCATTCTAAGTTCAGACTTTGTCAATAACGTATAACGCTGAGAAAATTATAGTTGGTTGTAAATAAAAGCTATAAATTACGGTTGTTAAAAAGACTTAGTACTAAATAGAGTTGTGTAAATTGTAAACAGTGTTAAAAGTGTTTGTGTTTTATTTATTTTATTAAAGTTGCAATAAAGAACTCGAAACGGGTTAACAATATGAACTTCCTAGGAATGATTCTTAGCACCGTTTAGGTAACCGCAAAAGTGAAAAATTTACCGAAAATTCGATTTTTTTACTTTTTTTCCCCTGTTCAGGTCCATAGGAAGCAAACTGTTAAAAATTCAAGGAAACAATCAACTACAAAAGTGTACCTAAGATCTCGGTTAACAACTTTTTAGCCGCAAAAGTGAAAATTTTTCGATTCAAGCTAAAACAAATGATATTAAAAAATTTTCGGAAAACTTTTCACTTTTGCGGCTACCTAAACGGTGTTAAGAATCATTCCTAGGGAATTCATATGCTCTAGAAAGTTGTTTATTGAGATCTTAGGTACATTTTTGTAGTTGATCGTTGCCTTGAATTTTTAACGGTTTGCTACCTATGGACCTGAACAGGGGAAAAAGGTAAAAAAATCGAAATTAGTAGTTGTTTCCTTGAATTTAGGACGCTTTGCAACCTTTGTACCTGAACAGGGGGAAAAAAGGAAAAAAAATCGAATTTTTTAAAGTTTTTTCCGATTTTGATCTTGAAGATGACACAATTTTTGTTCTTTATTCCGAACGGTTTGCAAGATATGAGCCTGAGAAAATTATCACTTTTTTGCAAAAATGACACCGAGGCCCTAAATCTTTAGGGGCCCATAAAAAAGTGCATGACTTTTGGCAAATATCTAAAATAAAAGCTCTGTAATAATGTTTTTTTTTTTTGCCAAATTAGGCTTTTATTATTACTGTTAATAAAGAAATAAATAAATATGTAAATAGTATGTTTTGTCAAAATGCCAGAGATTTGTATTTCAAATACATTCCCAAAATCTATTTTATTATTTAAAAACCTGCCGTTTGAAAAAAATTTAAATTTAAATTCGTTCTTTCCTGTCTTTTAGGGTACAACATTGCAATAACCAAATGTACGTGTGTAAAGAAATTTGCATAACTTTTAAACTAATAGATTTCACACAATAAAACTTTTACAATTATAATAAGGACACTATAGGCTAATTTCGGTTAAAAAAAAAAAAATTAGGACTTAGTTAGAAAAATTTTGATTTAAATTGATTTAAATTTTTTTTTCAAATTTAAGAAATTGTTTTTGTTTTAAATGTAATTTTCTATGCGAACGTTAACGTGTGACATCGTGGGCCTGGCTGTAATTTTTTTTTATTTAAAGATCAATCGATTTTCTATAAGAATTACTTACAATTTTTTTTTTTTTTTTTTTGATTAATTTTTGGCCCCTATTACGGTTTACAACTCAACTCAGTTGAGTTGTAATTTCTTAATTTTTGTATTATGGTTTACAACTTTGCTATTTTGCGGTGAACACAAACATAACAAAAATTACAACCAGTTGTCTTAATAACAACTCAACTGAGTTGAGTTGTAAACCATAATAGGGGCCTTTAGTTCGAAAAAATAATTTAAAAAAGCAAACAAATAAACATCATAGAAAAAAATATTTCGCACACTTATTCATATCTACTAGAACCATAGCTATGCCAAATATAAAGGAACATTTTTTTTATTTGGGTTGTGCGCTTCACAAATAATGCCCCATATGTCTGTTGACATTCTGAAAATATGTAAAAAGTTACGTCAAACGAATGAAAATTAGGCCCTAATTATGTTAAACGAAACGCAAAAGAATTTCATTGATAGCTAAAACCAAGCCATTAATATTTTGTAATTTTGTTGGTGTTTTCTACAGAAATTCACATTGACTTTTTAAATTTCAAACGTCTCATAACTTGTGCGAAATGTGCGAATCATTAACTTCTGTATTTAATAGTATTCTTACATTTGTTCCCTTAAGGCTTGATTACACTATCTCGCAAGTCTTACGTATTCCATAATACTTTGTGAGATAGAAATCTTATGAGTTTTGTTGCGATTGTCAAAAAATCTAATTTAACATGACAGTTTGTGTTCACACCATCACTATCACACAAAGTATAAACACACACACACACACATGAAATAAAATGCAACCCTGATCCACTCAAAAGTATTATTGTTTAGAAATTTTTCAAAAAACGATGAAGTCGTATGGGACATGGTGGAATAAGCAGGTGGCATCGTTACGGCAACAAATACAACATTACAACAAAAATGGAAATTACATAACCGTTTACGTCAAAAAATACATTAAACAAAAATCAAAGCGTGCCGCTGAACGTGATGAAATAAATAAATTTTTAGCCAATTTTTATTTAATTATGGTCAATATCTTATCAAAATTATCAAAAATTTTAATAAAAAACAAAAATCACAGCACAAAACGTGGACTTTTTGTAAACATAAACAAAACTTTGACATAAAACTAGACAAACAATGCAAGAGCAAAAAATCGTCATCTGGCGTAGTGCTGCCACCTGTTTATTTCACCATGGTATGGGATGTCAAACATTTTTCACACTATCACACTTTGTCATATTACTTGAGTTTTTGACATGTATTAATACAAAGTACAATCTAGCCTTTAGTCAAAAGGAAAGTTTGTAGAGACAAGTCTTATTGGATTAATTCTAAACAAATTGTGTTTGCTAAATCTATTAGTTATTTGGCTTACCGTTCCTATATGGCTAATCGCTCCGAAACGAGCTGGAGAATTTATTGTAGATACCGTAATAGAGTAAAATCTGTTATTTGGAAGGTTAAGAGAAATTATTTCTCTAAAATATTTTGTAATATGGATGCTCGTAATGTATGGAGAACCCTAAAAAGCCATGGTTGCTTAGATTCTGATTCGAAAAACTTTTTTGGAAATGTCAATTTATTGAATGATTTCTTTGTTGGTGGTGGTAGTAATATTTTGCATTTGACGACTTTATGCTATGTTCATACGACGATATAAACCACTCGTTTCGCTGTCTGAAACTAGTTTGCCAAACATGCTGTTCATACGATTCATTCTTGTTTCATATTGACATTTTTTTTTGTGTTGTAAGTGTGATTTTTTTTTAAATAGATAAAAAAGTAAATAAAACTTAAAAATATATTATTAAATACTTTTATTAATATTATTATATTATAATTATCACTTTATTTTATTAAACATAAATTTTTTCTTTGTTTTGATTTTTTTTGAGAGCTAGTTCAGATAAACTAACGATAAATGTTATCAAAATTGGAGATGATAGTACATTTTTCCTGTTTCACAGCCTGTTTCAAAATGAAACGATCCGTTTCGCTCACAATATTTTGTATGGGGAAACGAGTCGTTTCAATCATGTTTGGGGCACGAAACAGGAATAAGAGAGCGAAACTCGAATATTGCTGTCCGTGTGAACATGGTATTATTGAACCTCCTAATCAAAATGTATTAACAAAGTGACCTCAGTACTACAACAACGCAACAATAGACAAAACAACAGGCATTTTGTTGCTAGAATTGTGACGGCAAATTTCAAAATGCCTTATTAAAAAAAGTAAATAAACAAACAAAAAATGACGACAAACGTCACACACGAAAAAAATCACTACAAACAGCTGCACTTGTGAGGTCACTTTATTAGTACATTCTGCTCCTAATTGTTTTTCATTTCATTGCGTTTCAGAATTAGAGGTTATTGATGCACTTGATAAAGTTCAGTCTCAATCGTTAGGAATTGACAATGTTCCAGCTCGCATGATTAAAATGGCATTTCCCTTTTTGTCCAGATATATGTATACTGCATCTATCAAATACCATTTGTTCTAATTTTACTTTTCCGCAAGCTTGGAAGATTGCCCGTGTTACTCCAATTCCAAAAACACGAGTAGTAAATGAACCCGGAGATCTTAGATCAATTTCTATCCTTCCGGCTTTGTCTAAAGTTCTTGAGCATATAATGAAACAGCAAATGTTAGATTCTACTTTTTTGAATATTAGTAACAACCAATATGCATTTCGCAATGGCTATAGTTCTACGCTTATGATTCTTGATCTTACTAAGCATATCCGTCAAAAGCATGTCCTTATTTCTCTTGATCTTGATAATGGTTTTGGTTCTATTTGTCATTCTCTGATCATGAGGAAACTCAGGGATAAATATAATTTCTCTAAGTCTGATTGTAAACTCATTTTTTCATATTTGGCTGGTGGTTTTTATCCTGACAATATCGTTTTGAGCAATACCCATATTTTTTTTGGTTGACCATATTAAGTGTCTAGGTGAGTATTTGGACATCAAACTTTCCTTTGATTATGTTTATGGTAAAATTTATGTTATATTGCGTAAAATTAATTGCACTAATTTATACTTGCCTCCACGAATTAAGTATAACATGGCACATGCTTTGATGTTTTCGAATATCTTATATGGCCTTGAAGTTTACTCAGGTGCTGGTTATATGCGTTTGAGGATGATCAGGCGTATTTTCAATCTAATAGTTCGTTTTGTTTATAATGTTAGACGCTATGAACATATTTCTAATATTGCTTTTAGTTTTCTTGGATGCACTTTTAATAACTTTATTAAATATCGGAACATGCTTTTGTTTTATAAAATTATCAAAAATGGCAAACCACCAGAATTATTAAACTGCGTTCTTCTAGGAATCCCTTAATTCGTATACCAAGAATCTCAACATGCTGTTTCGAAAAATCTTTCATTGTTCGGATTGCTAGGCTTTGGAACTTTTAACCATTTTCGTTCCGAATTTTTTCCTATTCAAATAATGTTTTCCGGGTAAAAATTTTAGACTTCCTAAATACTCTTGATTAGTTACTGATGGATGATAATTATGATATTTATATTTTTAATGTGGCTGGGGAGCCTTAGTCTAAAGGTATAGTATGTATATTATTTTTAATTTTGTAAGTTTTAATTATGAATTATAAGTATAGATTAATGAATATTATATATGTGTACATATGTAGCTTAAGCATTTATTACTTGTAATAGTGATTTTTGGCCCATATAGCTTAATATTACGTAAATCAATCAATAAATAAAATAAAAATACATTAAATATTTTTTTTAGCTTATGGCGTTTTTCACTTAAAAATCTACACATCAACCAAAATTTCTGAAATATTTATTATTTGGCTACTGAAATAAACATTAGTTGCCACCTGTAATATGTTTTTGGTAATAAGAAACTCGACCCATAAAAAATTGGTTGTTTCAAACATTAAGTTCTTTGGTTACTACGGACAGGAATAACTTCATCAAAAAGTCTCGTATTTGAGAGATTATTTATTTAGCATTTGCTAAGTGTACTTTTTTTAAAGAATATTTTCAAAAGATCTTGGACAAAAGTTAGGTATTATGTCCCACAAGATGAAACCCTCTATAAAGCTATAAAACTGGAATATTAAGTGAAATTCACATTAGTGTTTAAACTAATTTCTACATCTTTAGATTACACTCGGGGCAACAATTGTTATTATGAAATGTTTCTGCCTACCCTAATGTCGGTCAGACCCAGATAAGATCGGCTTCAGGATAACAATTTGAGGCATTTAGTTTATGTTATACAACAATTATAAAAGAGTTTTGAAAAAATATTCGACAGGTTTTCTAAACTGTCACCTTAAATAAATATAGCTTTTTTGGCGCCACCCTAGTTACTAGAGTTTGTTCCTAGGATTTTAAATTGTTTTATGCAAATTTTAATCCTATCCGCAGGAATATTACATAAATCGCGAATAAAAGAGCTTACCATTATTGATAGCTATTCAAAAATAAAAAGCGTGTTTTTACAATTAAACACCAGTTTGTGCTTATCAGGAACAAATAGAACTTTTTTTTTGCCGTTTTCATTTGTTCTTCAAGGAAGGGCTGCTTTCTGATATTAAAGGATGATTGCCCAATTTTTGACAATTTTTGGAATGCCCAATGAACTCACCAGCGTGTAAACCACACTAAACGGTGCATTTTTCTGGACATAATAGAGTCTACAGGTTCTGTTGTGCATTGGTCTCACTCCATAGGTGGCAATTAAGTTTATTAACAAACATAAGCGCGAATCGATGACTGATTTTGAAATGAATATTAGACACACTTATACACAAACATAGGTACAATCGCTCCTTTCTAGTAACATAGTCATATCTCAAAAAAAAAAAAAAAAAATCAAACTTGGCAAAATGCGATTAATTTTTTCAAAATATACCTTTATACACAGATTTAATATTAAATATATATTTTGCAATAACTTCGGTTCAGTTTGAGATATAAATACTGATATTTATTACTAAAGAAGGTATGAAGGAACACTTTTGCTGAAGTAACATAAAATTATTGATTTTTTAAGATATGACTATGTTGCAATAAAGGAGCGATATCTTGCACATTGATTTAAAATAATAACAAGTAAGAGTGCTATATTCGGCTATTTCGAATCTTATATACCCTTCACCATGGTGCGATAAGAACAGAAATTATGTGTAAAAAACGCAGTAAAGTCGTTAAAATAAAAAAAAATAAATTAATTAAAATAAACCAACTTATACAATTACTAATTTCACCATGGTCGAGATCAACAGTTTTTGAAAGTGAACTGCCAAGCAATATTGAAAGTTTTGAATAAGTATTGAATACTTTACAAGAAATTGCGCGTCTCACCGAGTTTTGAAAGAGATTAATAACGGCTTAGGGAGGCATTCAAAAAATAAATAAAATGGCGGTACGATAACTAATATAAAATATATTCAATGACAATTGTTGATTAAAGCTTGTATTTTAGATTCATTAATAAAAATGGTTAAATACGATTTTTTCGCCGTTTATCTTATAACTGCTAGGGTCTTCGAAAAAGTTTTTTTTATGTCTTTGAAAAAGTTTTTTTTTTATATCTGATGATTGGATTTCCAATGTTGTGTGTGATGACCAGAGGTACGAAATTTTTTATCGCACAAAGCACAGCTAAAAAGTTTTTCTTGTGTGTGTATTCTCAAGTGTAGTTTTAAAGATTTACTAGAGGCATATTGTCTTCCACAGACTTGACATTTGAGTTTCACACGCTGTGTCGAATGTACCAAAATATGATTTTCTAAAGATTGTTTAGTTCGAAATTTTCTTAAGCATATACTGCAATCAAAAGGTAGATCTTTTGTATGTTTATATTGGAAGTGTTTCTTTAACCAGGCTTTATATCGAAAAGACATTTCACATTCTGAGCATTTGTGTTTTAATGTGTTCTTTGAACTAATTGATTCTTCTTTTTGGGAACTTTGATGTTTTTTACTAGATTTAATCAAAGTAATTGGCAAAGTTTTTATTTGTTCTTTCCTCTCATTTTCTATAAAAGTGGGATATGAAGCTTTAGAGTATTTTCGTTCTCGCAATTCCTCATTTGTTTCTATTAAAAGTTTTAAATGAGTCATCATATGACTACGACAACTTTGTGCCGTCTTAAATACATTTTTACAATAGTGACATTTATAATTTTTATAAATCGAATGAACGTTTATATGAAACTTTAAAGCAGCTTGTGATGCAAATGAAGCTTGACATTCTATACACTGATATTTAAATAAACTTTCATGTCGTTTCTCATGCTGTTCTAATAATATTCTACTTTTAAATTTTAACCCACAAAAATTACATTCTAAATTACTTTGTTTATCTTGGGCAAATTTCTCTTTTTCGCTTATAACTAAAGGTTTGGGTAATAACGACTTTAGTAACTGTAATTCCTTATCTTTTTCTACATGTTTATGCCTTAAAATTGTTTTCAGTGTTTTAAAGGATTTTAAACATTGTGGACATTTAAAAGTAACTTTGCAGCTGTTTAATTCGGCGCTGAAACGAAATTTGAACAATTAAACTCTTTCAAAATATCCCAAACTTATTATATACCTTAAATGTTCATCTAAATGTTGCATGGCGCTAAAACTTTTATTGCACTGAGGACATTGATACAATCTATGAAATATACCAAATGCATCATGTAATTTATGTGAAACACAGTGAGTTTTAAGTTGGGCCGTAGTGGGAAAAGGCTTTTTACATAAAACACAAATAAAAGGACGTATTTTGGTATGAATTCTTCGGTGCCTTTAAGAATACAAAAGACGTTTATATTGTATAAAAATTGAAGTAAAATGATAGTTGCTGTTACCTTAAATAGTTGTAAGTCTTTTTAAATTCTTTGTTACAAAATTCGCATATAAAATATATTACACCATCCTTACGTTTAATAGTTTGTACTTTGATTTGAGTAGAATTACCCAATGGATATAAATTATCTTTAATAATAAAATCCTTTATAGATGCCTTTTCCGTATCTGTAAATTCTTGTGCTGTGCTCAAATGATTATGTACAACCTTTTCTAAAGGTTCTATATCTTTTTGCAATTGCTTCAACTCTTTCAATACAGACTCTGCTATAGTTTGAATATCCAATTCCTTGTCAATTTCCGTATCATTATTTGAATAATCGCAAATTGCATTACTTTCATGTTGGTCTTTTACATGTTTTTTTAAAGAAGTAATTTTTGTAAAGAATGCGTTACATTGGGAACATTGTAATTGTTTAAGATTTTTTGCATGTACTTGTTCGACATGTACTTGTAGATTAAATTTTTTTGAAAATCTGGTAAACTTCTAATTAGTTTTAACATTTTGTATGTGTTAACTATAATTTACCTTAGTCCACATTGCTTACACTGGTATAAACCTGGTTGCAAATGTTGTTCTCTAACATGTCGATTACGCGATGATTTTTGGGAAAAAGTTTTTCGGCACAGTTCACAGATATGACCAGGGAGTGCGCTTTCCATTTAAAGAAGTATATTAGGTGCGTTGGAGTACTTTTACAGACAAATTTAGGGAACAGCTGATGGCAAATAAATGTAGTGTTGCAACTTTTTTGAACTTTCGACTACTAAGCTCGCTCTGTTATCGGTACTCGATTAAAAACTTTTTATAAAACGAACATTTTCATTTTCATAATGATGATTTCATAAATGCAATAACAAGTATGAATGTATACATATGTATTAGGGCGGGTCGATTTATTTTTCGAAAGGAACCATACCTCTATCGTTAAAATCGAGTCCCCTACTTTTTGTTGGTAGATTTTTTCCTAAATTGACGTTCGTATGAAATATTACCTACACGTTCACATCCATAACTCAAAAACTATCTCCAACATTGGTCCAACGGTTCAAAAGTTACGGGCATTTTTGTCCAAATTTTGGAGCATTTTTCCATTTTTTTCATGATTTTGTCCAAGGATATTACTTTCATGGCCATTTTTTTGGCTCAATTTTTTGACTTACGAAGCTTACGAACCTTACGTTACGACTGGACTGATTTCCGCTTTACATTATTGGCATATTTTTTCACAGGGTGCACACCCTGTGTTATGTTTGTTTATTTCTTTTTGTTTTTAGTTTCTTTATAGACTTCTTTATTTTTGTTTGTTTATAATATTCCAGTGTATGCTAGTTTTGTTGAGCGTCATTTCAGTGAAGTGTTAGTCTGAATTTACACGTTTCATCTTTTGATGCTCAACTTCTTTTCAATTCCCTTTTAAAGATGCCAATATAATCACACGCAGCAACGGGTTTCAACTTGTTACGCTTCAAAACAACAATAATTTTAATAACAGCAAATCAAAGAGAAAAAGAAAAAATTACACGCAGCCATCGTTGTGCATATACCAACGAATAAAAACACAAAGCGTACTGACCGAGTACAGGCATCTCCGTACTAACCCCCTTTCTTCTTTCTTCCCTCTCCTAAAAACATAGGAGTTGAGCATCAAAAGATGAAACGTGTGAAAGCAGACTTACTTGAAATAACTAACAAATCATCAAACTACTTTGAAATTTAGAAAAGTTTTAAAGGTAAGTGTAAAAACATTGCTAACTATTATAGTTAATAGTTATATTATTATTCTATGAAAAACATATTTAATTATTTTAGTGACGGTTTAAAAAATGGATTCAGAGCCTGGTTCATCGCAAAATCCAACAGATACCCAACGCAGTAGTTTGCAACATTTGTTCTCTCATGATGTTTTTTCTTTTGGCGTGGCCTGTGAATTACCTGATATTAATCTGTCAACTAAACGAGATATATTGAAGTACTATTTTTTCTTGGCCGAACGTTCAAAAGCCCAAAGCAAAATGTTTTCGTATAAAAGATTTACTCCCCAAGTAGCAGACAGATTGTTAGAAATTTGGAATCAACTTAATATTGAACTTATACTCAAAGGTAGCATCATTAGAAAATTGAATAATTTGCTTGACGCATATAGTAATGCAGATAAACAACGAGCAAAACGCGCAACAGAATTCAAAAATTCGTAGAATCAACAAACCAATTATTCAACATTGGAAAATGTAAATGCAACTTGAAAGAAAACGACTGATCATGTGGATCTATCCCAGAAAACTTAAAAGATTTCATGCGCGATCAATATAATGACAGAATACAAACGATACCGGAACACGATAGTAGTCTTGGGCTTAATCGTTCGTTTAGGTGACCGGTCATTAACGTTCAATTCGAAACAGTGAACGAGTTCGTTCATTTCGTTCAGTCGGTCATTTCAGGTCACTTGTCTTTTGGGTCGGTTGATCGTTTGGATCAGTCGGTCTTTTGTATCAGTTGCTCTTTTGTGGTTTTCGTTCAGTCATTCACAATTGATTGAATACGGCAATGTGTTAAAAGAATATAGCAATATTCATTTAAGAAATATGTATACAATAATAGAAAACAATAAACACAAAGCAAATTCGAAGAAACATTTTGCTTTGTGTTTTGCATTGTTTTTTGTGAATGACTGATTCAAAAGACCCAAGTGAACCATATTGAACGATGTATTATGAAAATGTGTAAAGCAATGTGACAATGAGTAAAAGAAACAAGTATATTATTCTGGCATAACAAACATATACACAAGAATAGTACTGTTGTTTCTTTTCAATCAGTTGTTCGGTAAGCAAGTGAATGACTGATTTAAAAGACCTGAAAAGACCCAAGTGAACCATATTGAACGATGAGACTGAACGGCCGTTCAACGTTCATTTGACTGATTCGTTCAATTGAACCGGGTCGTTCATGACCGACACAACTCTACACGATAGTGGAAGTGAAGAGACGATACCATGGCTTGAGGCTTAATAGTAATGTAAATTTTTAAAATATGTGCATTCATAATGTCCTTATTATTGGTTTGAACTACCGACCATTAAAAAAAAAAATTAAGTATGGGATATATATACATATTTTGAATACCCCCTTTCTGAATGCCAAACCTGTTTCACGAATTTTTTTATGGTTTCTGTGATATTAAGCATTAATTTTGCTCCATGTCAACTAGTTTTAAGTTTATTAAGTATTGTTTTGCCCTACACACCACTGTTTGGCGAATGATGGAAATTTTTCCTGCTTTGCTTCATAGTGGTATAGTCAATTAAAATGACTACAAGAAAATATTTTTACTCTTTCATGCAGCACAAAAAGCTATTTTTAGAAATAAATTCTGAAAAGTGGCGTATTCGGCACGAAACGATAATTTTCACTTTTACTAAAAAAATTAAATTTTTCTTCAAAACATATGCGAGAATTGGTGAAAATACAAAAAAATTTATTCATTGCCGTTTTTCTCCACTACCGACTTTTTGGCATATGCGCCAAACCAATGACCTGATGAAAAGTTGAAGGGTTTGGCGATTACCGGAACATGACCAAAAAATATTTCGGTATTTGTTATTCCTTAATCTTAACGTCATTAAAGCCCTTATGACACTACATTTTTTATTCATTAATTGATATAGAATTGATAGAAAGAAACAGTAAATGTAAGAAAGAGCAAACTATATGTATGTTATGTTTTTGTTTCAGGGATGGCGTTGAGAATTTTTAATATTGTACCAACAACCTTTAAAAATTATAGTTTTTTACCCTAATTGTACTAAAAGATTTTTTTTAGTTGAAATTAATTTTAATTATGTTCATAAAAAACACCACAAAAAGGTATTATAAATCTTAGTTAAAAAAGTATCAACAAAAAAGAACAATTGAAACAACTTAGCCATCCCTGTTTTGTTTATTTTATTAAATGCTGCCAACTTTTTGTTTATGAGAAACCTAAAAACAAAAAGCGGTAAATCGCTGAATTTGCCCATAAACCGCTCATTCAGCAACACTTTTAATATTTCAAACTTGAAATGTCAATTTTAATGCCAAGGCCCATCTATTAGGTCTGCTTACTTGTACAAAAACAAAAAACGATTCTTTTTAGTTGTCAAAAATTTACTACCACATATACAAAGCAAAAGGAAAAAACGTGTATGTGTGGCATACCACAAACGTATACATGCACATGTTGACAACTAAAAAGAACATAAACAATGAACATCAGGCTTCTTGCGCAGACCTTTTCAATGGGCCTTGTTTAATGCATTGTTCAAGTTTTGGTGAACAGTACAAATATAATGTAATAGAAAAATTTACCAAGTGCAAAGAGTTCAGCTGTATTAAGATAAATGGCAAACTGTCAACAATTTTTAAAAAGTTATCGATAAAAAATGAAGTTATGTCAAAAAAAATGTAAAATTGTTTAAGGTGTTATGATACTTGCTATTTTTTGTATTGGATTTTTTTAGGATTGACTGAATGAAACAACAAATGCGAGAAAGAACAAGAAATACAATATGTAAGCAAACCCTTTTTTCTGATTGATCAAACAAAAAATGTAAACAAAACAAGCAATATTGCCCACGTTTTGTTTCCACAAAAACACGTCAAAAAAAAACCTAAAAATCGCAAAAAAAGTTAAAAACCGCTACTTTCGATCAAAAACTAAAAAAATTGGCAACAGTGCTAAAATTTAATCTGGAAATGTCAATTTTAAGTTAAAAATTTTTATATTTTTTTTGACAGTCTAAGATTATTTATCGATAACACACGTATATTTGCTTGACATTTAAAGATTTTTTATGATATAATCTTACTCTTTACACTTAGTCAGTTTTCTTATGCAAATATATTTGCACTGTTCTCCAATATTGAAAAAATACAAAAAATAGCAAGTATCATAACACCTTTAACTTAAATTTGACATTTCAAGCTTGAAATATGAAAAGTGTTGCTGAATCAGCGGTTTATGGGCAAATTCAGCGATTTACCGCTTTTTGTTTTTAGGTTTCTCATAAACAAAAAGTTGGCAGCATTTAATAAAATAAACAAAACAGGGATGGCTAAGTTGTTTCAATTGTTCTTTTTTGTTGATACTTTTTTAACTAAGATTTATAATACCTTTTGTGGTGTTTTTTATGAACATAATTAAAATTAATTTCAACTAAAAAAAATCTTTTAGTACAATTAGGGTAAAAAACTATAATTTTTAAAGGTTGTTGGTACAATATTAAAAATTCTCAACGCCATCCCTGAAACAAAAACATAACAAACATATAGTTTGCTTTTACTGTTTCTTTCTATCAATTCTATATCAATTAATGAATAAAAAATGTAGTGTCATAAGGGCTTAAATAATTTTCGGCCATGTTTCGACCAAGGCGAATTCAACTACAGGTGGTGTCGGAACTACAACAATCCAAAACAACATAGGGTTTTTTTCATTGCATTGTTAGTGCCATTAGCTCGAAATGTCAACCATTATTAGCAAAACACTAACAAATCAAAACAAATAAGCCCGAACTGTTATAATCAGATGCCGTTTCGACACCACCTGTAGTTAATTCGCCTTGGGTCCGACATTCGCACAATTTGAAATCGCAAAATGCCAAGGGGGTTACTGTGTATTTCGATTCGAAAGAAATCATTTACGAATTCGAACAATTTGTACTGTGTACCTATTACGATTTTCGCAATCGTTCGAAACGATGGCAGAGGTTGTCAGGGGTGTGCTGGAAATCGGAAACACAAGAATTTTAAAAGTAGTTTCTTAGTAAGATTTCTGTAATAAAAGAATTTTATGGCAAATATTATACAAACATTTCTCTATTAAACAGACTTTTATAACAAAAAATATAAATATGAGATTAAGTGTATTAAAAACAGCCTCCAAATTCTTGCGTTTGCGATTTCCAGCACACCCTCCTGTATTTTTAAAAAAATTTGAAAATTTTATGAAAACTTTTTGTTCATAATATAGAGGGGCTGTTAAGGAATTTTTTGTTTTCGATAAAATACACACACACAGTACAAATTATTCGAATTCGTAAATGATTTTTTTCGAATCAAAATACGCAGTAACCCCCCTAGATTTAGTTTATGGTGTTCTAAGACCCGTGTTTTGCTTGCGATCCGACAGTTTGTTAAAAAATAGTCATGTTCGCTTGAACATACTTTCACAATTTGAAGTCGCCAAACTTCTTGTTCTTTTTATTAAACTTTTAATCTAATTTTTAAATTTTTTGTTAAAAAATTCTGTTTAATAGAGCATTATTTGTGTCATAAAATTTTTTATTACAGAAATCATTGAAAAGCGACTTTTAAAATTCTTTCGTTTTCGATTTCCATGACACCCCTGATATTATGCGATTTCATTTCAGAATCCGTTTTGGTTTTTAGGGCATACGTACACTATCTTTTTTTAAACAAAATTTTCAAGTTTTTACTTAGTTTTATCCACAATTTATAAATTGATATTTAACATAAATTAACGTGGAGGTACACGTTCAAAAATTTAATTTCCATGCTGTGAATGCAATCTTTACATTTTATTTAAAACGTTTTAAATACTGAATATTAACTAACCAAATTCTATTTGTTTAAAGCTCTTAAATGTGAACTTGACTACAACTACTTTTCTTTAAAGTTCTTTGTTTTTCTTTAATAATTAGTATATTTAAGATTTTCTTTTATTCCGAATAGAATTCAATTCCATTGTTCATTAACTTTAATGTTTATTTTTTTCATTAAAACTTTACACGAGGATTTTCATTGAAAAACTCCATCCGTGTAAAAAAACACCAAACAAAATCTTTTTTTTTTTTGTAACTAAAATTAACTTAGGCAACAAATTCGTAGGGAATGGGAGCCAATACAATAGGTTCTTCGATCTTTTTGACAAAGTGAGCCTTCTTGGGCTGAGCAGGTTGACGTTTCAGGCTGACCCAGGTGCCCTTAGCTTTGGCGTCCTTTAACAAGCGTTCGTTTTCCTTGACGCGGCGCAAGAAATCTTCACGGCACTTGGAGTGATGAACGTGTTCAATGCGTACATTTATACGCTTGGGTAGGATCTTACCACGAACACGTTTGTTTACAATAACACCGACTGCATGAGGAGTGACATTGTATACACGACCAGTTTTACCATGGTATGCCTTGTAGGGCATTCCCTTTTGAACAGCACCATGACCTTTAATGTCAACAATGTCTCCGTTTTTGAAAACACGCATGTATGTGGATAAGGGAATGACACCATGCTTGCGGAAGGGACGAGAGAACATGTCTCTGGTGCCGCGACGATAACCCTTGGAATTAGTCATTTTGTTGATGTAGTTTGTTGTTCCCTAAAATATTCAAAAAAAAAAAACAGCACACATGAAAACATTTTCTTTTATTGCACTCACTATAAATTAAAGAAATCTTAGTATTATTTATTTTTGTCGTCATTTTTAATTTTTTTTAGAAAACATCACTAACCTTTTAGAAAATACCTTCCACGCGGTCGTGTAGTTGGGAAAAAAGAAAGATGGCGATGGTAAAGTGTTGCCAAATGCAAATTCTTGTAAATTTCGAAATTTGTTGACATCGAAAAAATCTGTGTTCCATGAGTATATCTGTAAGATGTGTTTAGCTATTGGATAGATAGTAAGATTTATTTTATGTTGGCAGTACTGCCTTAAACAGCTGTTTTATCAGAAATGTTTATAGATGTGTGTAATTAAAAAATTTGATACAAATTATCGTGATTTGCCAAAATTTAATAAAAAAAATTCATAGGTAAATTTTAGCATGGAGCAGTTTAAAGGATTACAAAAAAGTTTGTACATATGGTCCCAAACCGATAACTTAGAAAAACAAGTGGAGCATCTCAAGACAGTTACAAGCGGAGAGGTTTTAGTTGAAAATATTAATCGCTTAACATTTGGTGAGTAATTTATTATTGTATAAAAAACTTCCAGAATATTTTGTTAAACTGTATGCAAATTGAATTTTAAAAAGCTTCTCACGCCAACGCCTCCTTTGATTTAATTGTGGTAGAAAGTGCCCAACTAACCGATGCATTTGGCAAATTATTACAATTGTTAAAACCCAAAGGCAAATTACATATATTAAGTTATGGTGGATCTTCGGAGAGTTTGTTACAAGAACTTAAATTATCGGGTTTCATAAATGCTCAAGTATTAGATGCCACAATTACCAGTGAAAAACCAGGATATGAAACGGGTTCCGCTGTCAAATTATCTTTTCTGAAGAATAACAAAAAACCTGTTGCCGTATGGAAAATTGGTGGAGATGAGGAAACAGAAGAAGACCTTATTAATGAGGATGAGTTACTAGATGAAGAAGACAAAAAGAAACCAGATCCTGAGTCATTAAGAGGTTATTTACCAAAATAGTTTGCATCGATAAAATTCATTTTATTCTAATTTATATTTATCTTAATTAAAGTTTGCGGCACCACTGGCAAACGTAAGGCTTGTAAAGATTGTTCGTGTGGCTTGGCTGAGGAATTAGAGGCAGAAAATAATAAAACCATAATAAAAACACAAAACGCCAAATCCAGTTGTGGCAGTGTAAGTTTTTATTGTAAAACTATTAAAAATAGTAAATAAAATATTTTTTTATCTTTAGTGTTATTTGGGAGATGCTTTTCGCTGTTCTACTTGCCCATATTTAGGTATGCCGGCATTTAAGCCAGGCGAGAAAGTTCAATTGGCCGGCAATCTTTTAAGTTCTGATATTTGATATAACGCAACGCTTTAATTTACACCTTTATAAAAAAAATCTAAACCAGACCCTCTGCAATGGTTTTAATATAAATAGCCTATTTTAAAAATTTTGTTTTTGTTTTAAATGTATGTAGTTGTACGAAAGAATGAATTGGGTACGTTCGTTAATGCAGTTGTTGCGCATTAGTAAAGTTGAATCAAGGTTTTTTTTAGTTTTATCAATAAGTTAAAGAGTTTTTGAGTTACGCGAACATATGTCGTGCAACCTCCTACATTTTCGAAATAACGGTATATCTCGAAAACCAGAGCTAACCTAAAAAACGGCTAGCACCACTGGATTCAGCGTACCCGAATTAGATAAAAACGATAAGTGCCCAGCTTGTTTAAAAAAGTGTCAATTTCTAGCACAGTGCTATTCAGGGGTGTCATAGAAACCAATCTTATCGGTATTGGATTTGAAACCGACAAAAAAAATACGTTGGTGTCATGAAATCCAATGTTGTCGGTTTTTTGTTCGAACTAAAATTATTGTCGGTTTTAGGTGTCACAGAAACCAATGATATCGGTTTTTTATTGAAAATAAACCAAGCAGCTTACAGCTCTTGTTTTTTTATTGGAAATAAATATAGTTGTTAAAAGCTTAATTTTTTATTTAATTTTTTACAACAGTTAGGTGTTTTCTACAGATAGAAGTAAATAAAATTGATAAATTGGTGAAATAGTATTATTTGCATGTTCCCGGTAGTCTCCGGCAGCGGGCTGCTGCAAATTTGCAAAAGTCTTCTTCTCACTTTTTCTGCTAACAGCAAATATGCAACAACAGCAGTTGTCATTTTACTTTTTTATAACGTTAAACAACAAATTTGTTTATATTTTTAATAAATTCGCTGTATACCTACATACATACATATTTTTACAAAACAATAAAATTACACAAATTAAAACAGCAAATGCAACGCAAGTAATACAACGATGGCATTTATTTTATATGTTTACTTTATTACCACTTCTTATTTTCTTTTCTATAATTAAAACACAGGTTTTAACAATATTTTAGCGTAAAAATCCTAATTTACAAAATTGTCAAACAAAAATTGCATTTAAAGATGTAAACACATGAGCCAAAACATTAAACAGCTGATTCGAATATCGGTTTTATTTGTATTCGAAAATAACAAATCCGACTTGTTTTCATGACACCAAATGAAACCAATATTGGTTTGCAAAACCGACAATGAGCAAAACCGACTTGGATTCTATGACACCCCTGATTAATTACACTTTGTGTAATTTTTTAAGTCATGGAAAAATTCTGAACATATAAAATCAAAAAAACTTCATCTTCAAGGTCAAAATCGCAAAAAACTTTACAAAATTCGATTTTTTTTTACCTTTTTCCCCCTGTTCAGGCCGTTAAAAATTCAAAGAAACAATCAGCTACAAAAATGTACCTAAGATCTCAGTAAACAACTTCTTAGAACATGTGATGTTAATTAAACACATTTATTTATATAAAAATATTTTAATAAAATTAGTTCTTTTATTCACAAAAATAAAAATTAGAATCAACAAAAAATGAAAAATTTAAATTATTAAATCAATGAAAGTTTGATTAAAAATGAAAAATACAAAAATTTAAAAATAATTTTAAACAAGTAAATTTAAAAGAAGTGTTTCTCCACATTACCCCCCTAAAATTTGAATCCATATTAGCAATAACGTACTGAAATTTTGTGTCATCTCGAGTAATTCCAGAAATGCTGAATATTGATTCAATCTGCATAAACCAGAGCTTGGGGTTTTCTTTCCAAAAATGTGGTAGCTTGTGTATACTTGAAGCAGCAACGTGTAGACTAGGAGCACCTTCAGCACTAGATGTTTGAGTTGGATTTAATGTTATTTGCGGAGAAGACATTTTAGATTTTATTTAAAAAGAATTGAAGAAAAACGCGAGGTCACCAATTAAATGTGATGTTAATTAAACACATTTATTTATATAAAAATATTTTAATAAAATTAGTTCTTTTATTCACAAAAATAAAAATTAGAATCAACAAAAAATGAAAAATTTAAATTATTAAATCAATGAAAGTTTGATTAAAAATGAAAAATACAAAAATTTAAAAATAATTTTAAACAAGTAAATTTAAAAGAAGTGTTTCTCCACAAACATATGAACTTCCTAGGAATGATGCTGAACACCGTCTAGGTATCGCTTAGGTTACGCAAAAGTGAAAAATATCCCGAAAAATTTTAAATTTTAATTGTTTTTACTTTACTTCAACAATGGGATACAATGTTAGCTATAACCATATACGGACTCCACTACGTGATAAAAGTCAAACAGCCCAATTATGAATACAAATTCCCCGGGAGTTTTTTCCCATTTTTACAATTGAATTAACATAGGAAAAATGGGGAAAGGGAAGAAACTCCCGGGGAGTTTTTATTCATAATTGGGCTGAAAAAAACATCCGTGTCTCCCAGTTTACTGAGATCTTAGGTACATTTTTGTAGTTGTTTGTTTCCTTGAATTTTGAACGGTTTGCTACCTATGGACCTGAACAGGGGGAAAAAATCGAATTTTTCAAAGTTTTTTGCGATTTTGATCTTGAAGATGAAGTTTTTTTGATTTTATATGTTCACAATTTTTGTTCTTTATGGCAAGAGCTACAACTGAGGGTAAATCAAAATTCCGAATGGTTTGCAAGATATGAGCCTGAGAAAATGATCACTTTTTTGCAAAGATGACACCGAGGCCCCAAATCTTTGGGGGCCCATAAAAAAGAGCATGACTTTGGGCAAAACTGGGAGACACGGGTCTTTTTTTTGGTCTTTTATCACGTAGTGCTGTCCGTATATGGTTATTTTTTTTCGTGTTGCACTGTGTTATAAAATAATAGGGGGGTCGACATTTTTCAAAAACCGGTTTTCAAATATATCGACTATATAAATACTGGAAATTAAATTTCTTTCTTTTACTTTTCCGTGCCAGATGTGATGATTTTTAAATTTTCTATAATATTTAACATGCATGGTAGTGAGTGAATAAGATAATGTGAGGGGCGCTTTTTAGTACTTTTTCGTTCAATATCTGAAACTTTGATTAATTTTCGTAAATATTAGACATAGAAAAAAAATATTGAACATGCAATGTCCTGAGTGGATGACAATCTATAAAGGAGATATTTTGATAATTTTTTGTATTTCAATTGATACCTATTTACTGATATTTTATGTTGAACTTACAAAATTAAAATAACTCACGTGGAAGATAAAATATGAACCGGAGGTTGGTTTTCGCCAAATCGATCCACTAAGACGGAAAAAACAAATGCCCGAAACATGTAAATTCATGTGCACTTAGATTTGCTATGTTTTCTTCATTTGAACATACAAATTTCTGGTCGAATTTGGAGTATTAGGCGAACGATAGTTAAAATAATTTTAAATACATAGTAAATTAAGTTTAAAAGTTTATATGAAAAAAATTACTGGTCAATTTTACTGTAAAAGTACTCGAGACCACTTAATGTATGAATATATGTACATAGCAGTGTTTCCACGACCGAAAAATGTTGTAACCAAAATTTAAAAATAAAAGCTGTGTTCATTTACTAAAAATTGTTACAAATTTGTAACAATTGTTACAAGTAAATTTTTACTAGTAACAATCGTTACAAATATGTAACAGTTTTTAGTAAATGAACACAGCTGAAGTAACCAAACGCAATAAAAAGTAACCAAATTATTTATGTATTAAAACACTATTTTATTTGCACTTAAGTGCCCATTCACATTATACGATTTTTGTCGTTGCGATTCTTACTTTATAGACAAGAGGGGTGAGAGGAATTATAAGGGGTACAGAAGTGAGTGTACTCTTCGATTCGTTTTATTCGTTGTCTCAATTTTCTCTCATTTGACGAAAAATGTATTAAGGTTGTTACGACAAAAATCGTATAATGTGAATTGGGGCTTAAGGCCCCGTTAGCCGACCGTAAATGAAGAAATGTAAATGTAATGTAAACAGCTGATCGTTTCTGTTATATGGAAAGCAATGCAACTGCTTAACTGACTGTAATGTCACTTTACCGTAACGTGCCAACCTGTAGAAAATAGAATTTCATTACGAGATTACGTGACAGTTGTAGATAGTGATGGGCTGCTTGTATTTTAAATGGAATGCGGGTAAAATCACTCTTTTTCTTTGGTACATTTTTTAGTAATAATATCTGTGGACTTTTGACAAAATAAGTTACAATGCATAGATATTTTCATTTATACAAATATATGTTTGGATGTATTAAATAAACAAATGCATACATATCCCCAAACAATAAAAAGTCTGGTTTTTAATGGGATCAAAACCTTGTTTTGTGTATGCACATTTTGAAAATAATGTAAGAACATGTGTACGAATATGCTATACATAATACATATTTGTTTATTGTAAATCTATAATATTAATATCAAATATTTATTTATTTATATAAACATACAAGAAATACCGTTTTAATGCTATTTAAATCACTTGGTACTTTTTCTTCAAAGCGGTCACCATTTTAACACTTTTAGTTCTCATCACTTTTCTCTTTTTTGTTAATGTTTTTGAAAAACAGCTGACACGTTCTTACATGTTCTATAAGTGCACAAACGAGCTTACAGTACGTTACGGTACGTTACATTGCATTTAATTACATTTACGGTCCGCTAAAGCGGCCTTTAGTTAAAAATATTTATAAAGGGTAATTTACACAAGCACACAAGTCGTAGGTATTCTGACGAAAATACATCTCTGATGAAAATTTATTTCATTTATTTATTTATTTAGCGCATGGACTTAAAATACAGAGAAAATATAAATATGTCTTTTTATTTTTTTTGTGTGAAATAGATAATAAATTTCTTTCCCAAGTTTAAAGAATTTAGCCAGGATATGACGGGTGTTAGGTTCTTCATTTCTTCAGTGATTCCTGGAAATGACAGGAGTGGGCAATGATGAATTATGTGATCAACTGTTTGTAAAGGATGGTCGCATGGACAGCTGGCGTCATTAGCAAGTCCCCACTTGGTTAGGGAATCCATAGTTCTGGCAGTAGATGTGCGTAAGCGGTTTAAATTACACCAGGTTTTGCGTGGAAGGTCAAAATCGTTGGTCCTATCGTCTGGGTTCAATAAGGGACAATGCGGAGTATAAATCAAAATGATCGTCACGTAGTTTTTTAGCCAAGAGCAGGGGTGAATTTCTAGATATTAATCGTGCATCGTATTGAGTGGAAAGGTCAGAGTTGAGTGGGATGAGCGGGTTTATGCTGATCTTAATGTACTCCCGTAGAAGTGCTTGCCTTCGTCTTAGGTCAGGGGGGCAGAGGTTTGCTAACATTGGCAGCCATTCGACAGGTGTAGCTTTTAATGTGCCAGATATTATTCGCTTCGTCGTGCGTGTCTATTCTTTTTACGTGGTGGCTGTTCAACCATATTTGAGAGACGTATTCGGCAGTCGAGTAGACTAATGCTATTGCAGAAGTTCGCAGGCAGTTTGCGGAAGCGCCCCATCTCGTTCCTGTGAGTTTCTGTGTGATGTTATTTCTCGACTTTATTTTCTGAGCGGTTTTATCTAGGTGACTTCGAAATGTTAACGTTCTGTCAAGGGTTATACCAAGATATTTCGGGTAAAAATTGTGTGAGAGGGTGGTACTATTAAAACGTATCGATAGCTTCCTATCAGCATCTCTATGGGTAAGGTGGAAGCAGCATACTTCGGTCTTCGTAGGACTTGGCTTAAGTCTCCATTTGCAGCAGTATGATGTTATTTTGAGTAGGGTGGTTTCTAGTACTATCTCTAGATTTTCAAAGCTCTCATCTTGATAAGCTCTCATCTTGATAAGCAAAAGCCAGGTCGTCGGCATAATTAAATTTGCGGGATATAGAAAACCGATATAAAAAGCCGATCGCTGAGCATTTTCAGGATAATATTGCAAATTCTACTGCATTGGATAGCTTTGGTCAGTTTGAAGATGAGGCCCTCTGGATCATTTTTAATAAAATTTTAACAGTATGTTCGTCTTATTTTCGTCTTATTTACAAAACTGTATGCGTTAGAGCTAATCTATGTATATTATAAGGCTTCATATTGCTTTGGTAGGAGTAGAGAAAATGATACCCTAGATTAGTGATGCTAATTATTGTTCCATATTTTTTTCTACGCACTCAAAAACTTGTCCCTACAAAAATCCTTACAACTTTGAAAAAGTTCCTAAATTTGAATGATTTAAAAAATCTTTGCTTCTTTTCCCTATGCCCATTTTTTTTTCGAAAAAATCCCTACAAATAGCGATTTTCTCTACGTATAACATATATATAGCTTATATGACTTGATTTATAATCGGTTACATACAAATTTTTTATAAAGTAAGTGAAAAATAGTATAAATGTTGAATACATCAATAACGTACGCAATTATATACATATGTGCAGAAAATCGGAGCGGGTAATAGTAGTGCATACTTACCTTGCAGCCACACGATCAAGTGTTTCTTAAAAGTTTTTTAAACATACTGCTCATCAAAATTCACAAAAAATTTAAAATGTGATTTAGGCTGCACACAATTTTGGAGCAATTTATTTTTAAGATGTCATCAAGAAAACAACTTATAAAGACAATCGAAAAAGATGCACAAAAAATTGTAATTAGCGGTTTCTTGAACGTAAATTGAAACACTCAACTTGAAAGTGAAACTGAAGCAAATAAGATATAATTTTTAAAAGTATGAGTGAATTGGTAAAAAAAAGTTGAGAAAAAAAAGTATAATTAGACCTCGGATATTGGATAATTTTTTATTTTCATCATATTGGTACCAAACTTTGTGTATAGAAGTTCTATCGTTCAAATATAACAAATTTTAGTGCATTTTAAAAATATGCAAAATATATGCTGAAAATATGCCAAAAATATGCAAAATGTATGAAATATATGCAGTAAATGCAAACGAATTTCATCGAAAAATGGAATCGTTTAATGTGAATGCTTTGTTAAAAAATTTTGTTTTATAATTAATTGTCAAAAATATTTTGAATAAATTGCAAAGTCGTATCTTATAGCAATTGAGGAGGTCCATAACAAAACGCAATAATTACACCATAACATTTTTTTTGATAAACGACAAAATTTAATTTAAGTAAGTAACACATAATTTTTTTAAAAAACAATTATTGAGGTATTTTTGTCTACAAAAAATAATATTAATCAAAAATTTATTATTTTATCTAACAGTTTGTTCTAAAGTTATTTAGATAGCAAATTTGAAATTAATGAGTTTTGGTCCGAATCATAGTATTTATTCATGTTATTATTGCGTTTTGATATGGACCTGCTCAATTAACTTAACAAAAGCGAAAGTTACCCTGCAAATAATTTTGGACTACCTGATCCATTTTGATAAAATGGACTACATGGACTACTCCATGGACTGGTCCGATGTAATGCAAGCATGGACCATGTCATTGTTAAAAAGTGTTTGTAGTGAGACGACATGTCTTCGTTTTTTAACGAGGTGCTTTCGTTTTTAAACGACTTCAAAACTAATCCTCTTGAGTATACAATGGAGTAGTTTTAAAACTACTCCTTTGTAGTCCAAAGCTGAGTTATATGGTCCTGCCCTAGAACATCGTAATGTTAAATAGACCATGTTTTTTCCATACGTTTGGGTTACTTTGGACTAGTCCTAGTCCCTTGTGGGCTACTCTTTACACGCGTGTTTGGACTGGTCCTATTATTTGCAGGGTATTAACTAAACAAAAATTCGTTACGTTTTACAGTTTTCCAGGAGTAACCACCAGAGCATAATTTATTTATAATGTTGACTTTTTTAAAATTTCTTGTAGCGATTTATTGCAAAGATGTGTAATTATTGCATTTTGCTCTGAACCATTATATTTGATATTGAATTGCAGTATTGAGTTTTGGAATACTTTATAATAAAGGTAGTGTAGATTTCAATGTGTAGAATAGGATTCAATCAAAAAATTTCAAAATTACTTTTTCGAAATTCGAACATTTAAGAGGTGAAAATTGTACCTAAGTTTGTTATTTTTTTCAATTCAATTCAATTTTTTCTCCATCTATTTATCTTTCATCGCACATACCTCCTAAACTAAGAGACATATAAAAATATGCGGTATAAACCGGTAAATTCGCTAACCTCATATCTCATAAACTAAGAGAGATACAAAAAAATTTAATTTAATAAAAAAGAGGACGGGCTTCTGGTACTTTTTTGAGGTACGGCATTTTTGCAGTGTGCATGGGTAAATAGAAATTATATCACATGCGTAGCTTATCTAAAAAATACAAATACAGATTTGGTACTTTTTCGAAATTCGAACGTTTAAGGTATGCAAATCTTTCCTAATTTTGTTACTTTTTTCAAAACATTTTTCTCCATCTATCTGTATAACATAAAATTGTAAAGTTACTGACTGATTCATCATCGCACATCCTAAACTCCTGAAGCTAAAAGCTGACTTTTGGACCGAGGCTGGCCTCTCGCCAAATCGATTCCGCTAACTTAAAAAATACAAAAGAGAGATCCAAAAAATGTAACACTTATTGTTGTTCATTAATTTTTGAAATTTGGTTCTTTTGGAAAATAAACGCGTAAAACCTGTACATATTTTGGAACTTTTTGTCACGCCATCTATCTTTAAAACCAAAACATTTCCTCCATTTCTTGACATATTCGTACTAAATTATGGGCTCCCACTACATCATTGAAATTTTTGGCACATAAATGGGGAGAAAAAAGTATAAAAAAAAAAAAAAAAAAAATAATAATATGGGAAATAAACTTCCTTTCATTTGTTTTTGTGTTCTACAGTGTTACTTTTTGAATTTTCTATAATATTGAACTTAGAAACACAAAAAAAGGTGAATAGCAAAAAAAGGTGAATAGCAACCTATGAGATGAAAAACAGGTTAAAGGCTAGAATTTAAAAAAGTTTAAACCTAGAAAAATCATCTTTGGCATGCAAATATCTCCACGAAGAAAAAAAAGAAAAAGGAGACGTTAACGAAGTAGCGGGTTAAATGCTAGTAATTAATAAAATTTCAATATGTATACCAATTTCTGAACCTCTTTTATATGATTTTTTAATTTGTTTAACATAGGAATGATTTGCATATTTTTCGCATACTTTGCATATATTATGCATATGCATTATATGCAAATATGCAAAAAATAATAAAATATGCATATCGTTTGTAATTCTGTTTTCAATGAAACAAACTTTGGTGTCATCAGAATTAACCGATCTTAATCCTTCAAAAATATACAAATATGCAAAATCCGAGGTCTCGTTATAATCAGGGCTAGGGTTCCATAAAGTGGAATATCCAGAAAAAGAGGGTCATGTTTTTAAAGGCAGTATTTTCCATTTTAAAGAAAATAACACAAAGTTTTTTTATATACATACATATATAAAAAATATATTTATTTCAGGAAGAAAGTGCTCAAAAAATTAGTTTTTTTTTGGAATGACCTTTCCTGTTTTTATCACCTGAAAAAAAGTTTGTTCTTCATTAGATGCGTAATTACTGAGTAAACTGAACAGTTAGTCTGCATTTACATTATTCGATTTGTGTCGTTGCGATTCTTACCCTATAGACGAGAGGGGAGAGAGGAATTAAAAGGGGTACACAAGCGACTGTACTCTTCGATTCATTTTGTTCATTTATTCATACGTTCTCTCATTGTCCTCTCATTTGACGAAAAATGTATTGAAGTTCAGTTGCACAGAAATAGTTGTAACGACAAAAATCGGACAATGTTAATATCAGACCGACTTCAGAGAAGAAACGACAATAATCGCGACGACAAAAAACGTATAATGTAAATTGGGACTAACTCTCAAAAAAGCTGTTGCCAAAAAAAGTACGCGCACGGAAAATTTGTAAAAATTTATTACTGTCCTTGCAACAATAATGACTAGGGTGTTCAATTAATCGGGTTTTATTTTTGTTCGATTAAACAATAAAGCGATATTTGGCATTTTTAACTTATTCGATTAAACGAATAAAATTTTAAAATTTTTCGATTAATCGAACAATTCTAAATCCAGAAATTTTATAAATTAAGAGATTTTTTTCGATAATTTTAGAAAAAAATAGTACTTGAGTAAATAAACATTCTTTTTTTAATTAAACTTGCCAATGTAGCTCCAAATTGTTGCTTCACTTCGGGCATATTTAAGCCCTTTGATTTTAAAAGAGTCAATATTACTTTGGATTTTTGAACCATTTTACAGGCATTCCATCCTCTGCTATGCTTTTACAAATAATTTCCTCTAGAGAATCGGTCGAAGTATCTTGTTTAAAATATTTTTTCATTGGACCACTTGTTGGACCTTTGATTTTGTTGTTGGAGCATCTTCTTCAAATACTATGTTAATTAAAGTCACTGTGTAAGTGGTAAATAATTTAAGTTGTTGAAGAACATTTACGCTAATGCATTTTTGGACACCTGTTACATTTAGCATTATTAGATTTATCCTTCGTACAATATTTTTAAACCAAACTCATTCTAAAGAGAGAAACGCATGAACTATTTTGTAAAAAAATACAGGCGTGTTCTAGAAATCGAAATACAGTAGAATCTCACAAATTAGAACCACTTTGTGCACCGGGCAGTTCGAATTTCTGGACATTTTTTTTTTACAGAAAATTATAAAATTATAATGAAATAGTGATAGATAATGAATATTTGTGTTAGCGTTATTTTAACTCTAAACAGTTTTTATTTAATAAAATTTAATTAATTGAAAATATTAAATTCCTAGAAAAACTTTTAAAAAGTTTTTTAATTATTAGGTACTTATTGGTCTTTAAAATAAAATAAGTAATACTTGTTTTTTTTTTGATTTATTAAAACTGGATACAACGATATCGTTACGGACGTCCAAAAGGTTAGACATGTGTTTACTGGAATATATATCACTGGTTTTGCACCATTTTATAACATTATTGATCCCTTCAAGGACTTTTAAGTGAGGAATAGCTGGCATTATAGAGCGTTTAATTTGTTTTTTCGCCTATTAAGTTCAAAATCATAAAAAAAAATTTTTCTAGTAGAAATAAAAATAAAAAAAAAAACACTTCCAGAAATTAGAACCTGTGGGTCTAATTTCAGAGCGTCCAATACATTGAAATGGCCGGTTCTAATTTCTGGACGGTTCGAATTTGTGACGGTTCTAATTTGTGAGATTCTACTGTATAGTGTATTTAAAATCGAACAAATTTTAAAAACGACCCTGTAATGAAAATTCGCAAAAATATTCCATTTTATCTAAATACTTCATTCTTTAAGTACATAATATTTTTGCAAGAACAACACTTAAAAGCACGAAAAACTACAGTCATTTTATATATAGTAATTTAGTTTAAAATATCGTTCGATTTCAATTTCACTTCATTTCGATTTGTAGAACATACCCGATAAACTAATATAAATCTTTGAGTTAACGTACCTTTGTATTTTTTTTTTTTTTTGTGAAATGAATTATTAAATTGTGTTGAACAAATGTATCAAAAATATAAGCTAAATTGTTAACTAAACTTGACTTCTTTTTTTTTAAATTCCAACGGACACATACATTTGGTTTGTTTATTCGACTTAAAACTTTAAAAAAATTATACATTTAACAGAAATACTGTATATTATTATTATTCGATTAATCGGTATAAATCCATCGATTAATCCTTTTAATCGAAATTAGCCATTTTAAATCATTCGAACAATTAATCGTCTTAAATTGTTCGATTAATCGAACAAAATATTTATAATACAATAATTTATTAATAAAATAATGTTAAAAAATAATAAATTTAGTAAATAAAAAATTTTACATTTCTGCTTATTTTGTAAAGAATCTTTATGTTTTTTAAAATTACATTTGACATGTAGTGCCCTTAATTAAATCCCTATTGTTACCCATCAGCACACGATAATTGACAGCAGCAGGGTCCAATTCTTTGTACAAGTAGGTGGGCATTTTATCTGATAAGACCCAGATAGTGCCTTCAGAATCAATCTTTAAATCATTGGGAAATACTAGAGTATGAGAATCGGAATCGATGAGTCCCTGATTATCGGAGGTATATGGTTTCTTAACGTTCCAGCAAGCGATAGCATCCTTATTTACTTGGGTATAGAAAATTACACCAGTTTCCTTGTCATAAACTTCAGCAGTGGATTGACCGTTCATGCCACGATCGCCAACGTATTTGAAATCGTAGTAAGAACTGGGACTGGTAGCAAGAGTTTTGTTTTGCAAAACACGATTAGACACCTTAAATTCTTTAGTACTGGCCAAAGCATGGAAATAAATATCTTTCGAATGATCAGGATTCATGGGTCCAATAGCCATGCCAAATACACCATCAGTCCATTGGAAATTAACACCACCGACATTGAAATCTCCTTGTAAGGGGTCAAAGTGGAAGAAATTATGTTTGACGCGATAAGACTGATCGTCATGGAAGGAATATACCACAACACCATAAGCACCTAAATCCGGAATATAGGCATAAGCTTTAGAGCACTCAGAACGATCAGAATCGACAATCTGCACAATTAAGAAATTTTTATTTATTTAAATATATAAGAGTTATTAAGTAAATTTCCTGGTGACTTACAATATTTGCAAAAAATGAATCCTCTTTGACCTGACTTGTTGGAATGGTGAAACGTCTAACTAATTTGTCGGTTTTTAAATCAAAAATTACTATAGCATTGCCGGTCACTTGTTTACCTTCACCCAAAATATCTGCCAAACCGGTATCCAAGACCCATAAGCGATCACAGTGATCCGCTTGTATGCGGAATGTGGAAATTATGGTGGAATTATCTTTAAGCTTGCAGCCATCTTTACAATCCTCTGAGGGAACCTTATTGGCTGCCCAACTCGGGTAGGGCATTAATTTGGGAGTTTTATCTTTAGAGTTCAGATCTACATAATTTAAAGTTGAAGCAACACCCGACTTCCATCTAAAAAAAGGTAATTTTTTTATTTTAGTATTTTAAAAATTTTAGATTTTTTAGAATAAAACGTTTTCGTTTATATTAAGAAGTGATTTTTTTTTTAAAAGTTTCTTAAAACAATTTTAATTAAAAGTTAGAAAGTAAAGCCAGTAAAGCCCAACCCTATGATACCCTGTACTAGAGAATTTTAAATTTCTATTTCTATTTGAGACCCATGGGCAGTCATGTAATAAAATTATGTTACAGTAATTTTGACTTAGCTGCACAATCTCCTTTGCACGATTTTTTGTGCAGGTAAATCAAAAATGCAGCTATCTTAAATGTATTTAGCTGCCTTAATGTGCAGGTACGCAATTGTGGTTACCTGCATAAAAGTGCAGCTAAAGTAAAGTGTTTGAAAGAGAAGTAACAACGTTTTTATTAATAAATTGATAAAAACAATGACGTTCAAACAACTTGTAGACATTTGTAACACATTTTTATAATGAACGAGCTAGCTAAATTGGTAACAAAAAAGTGTGGAACAGAATAGTCGCTGTAGTACAACGTTAAGAATAGCGCAGCAAGCTCTCAAAAGTTAAAAACGGCAGTTGCAAAGTAGTGTCAACAGAAAACGTAGTTGTAGTAGTCGTTGCAGTTGAAGCGCAAAATTCGAAATTTTGAACTTTGTTGCGCTACAGAGCATTCGTCAGCTTCAAATACTACTACAACTACTTTATTCTGTTCCAGACCTAAGATTTGCTATTCCTTTCTTATAATCGTGGTAAAGTTGCTGTAACCACAAACCATATGCATAAATGTAAATATATGCAAACAAAATGAATGAATTATAATGATACCAACTTGACTTGTTTGCGATTTTTGATTTTATAAACTGCTAAAATTGGATATTTATGTGGAAATGTGGCCACCATATTTTTTCATGTGTGCAGCTAACTTTGATGTTTTATATGAAAATATTTTAAAGCTGCCCAAAAATACGAAAAATGTGCAGGTATACAAAAGGCACGTAAACAAGGAATTTGAAGAATAATTCCAGAAAATATGTGTTTTGGGCAGTTAAGTCAAAGTGCAGCTAACTTGAATTTTTTGTATGAAAATAATTTTAAAATGCCAAAAATTTTGGGCACTTATCTTAAATGTGCAGATAAAGAAAGTGCACTTAAAAAAGGAATTTGTATGGGATTATAAAGAATAATGCCAAAAATTATCAATTTTGTGCAGCTAAGTCAAAAGTGCACGTAAATAAAAGGCAGTTAAGTCAAAACTACTGTATAAGGTTCAGAATCATGTCCCGAATGTTTTTGAGATATGAGATTTGTTTGCCTTTAAGTGATTTTAGAATAAGGGGTTATATGGGACATACGGTTCATTTTGGGCCTACCAGAACAACATTTTGCCATGACATATCAACTATCGTAAAACTTAGTGTTGCAATTTTTATGTCAATACCAACATTTATCAGGTCAAATACGGACCGATTCAAACAATATGTGGTAACCCAACAAACACGAAGTCAAACCTTTGATATGAAATGGCTTTATCATTTGACATCAAACACAATTCTCAAACGTTTTTCAAATGTTTGATTTTTACATTTAAATTCAAATGTATAATGATTTGGAAATAAACATTTGACATCAAATGTTTTATCAATTTGATGTCAAATTGGTATTAAATGTTAAATTCAAATCAAAACTAAACTTGGCAATACTAAAGCGAAAAATAAATGTAAACATTAAAAATGGCGATTAAAGTTAAATTTTTTCTTCGTGGTTTATGTGTTTTAGAAGTGAACGATTTATTTCTTGTGAAAAATAAAAAATTTTTGTGGGTAATTACAATGATTACAAATACGAATTAAAAAAATAAAACGGGAAAGTGAAGAAATTATAAGTTTGTTGTATAATCGCGGTGCTACAATCCTCAAAATAAAAGGGTGCCAATTATTTCGTCTTTGCAAGAATTAGTGGACGGAAAGAACATTATTTCATATTTTAGCTATGGTGCCGAATGTTAATCTCACAGTTTATTTTAATGAATAATGAATTTAAATTATAAAAATAAAATATTTTTGTTTATGTTCCAGATTGTGTTATAATCCACATTTGAAAAACGTTTGAGAATTACGTTTGAAAGCAAGTTGAAAATAAAGGCATTTTTCAATTTGAAAATAATTTCCCCTTTTGGTTGAGAATGCTATGATTTTCAAATCATTGTCAAACGCTTGTAGTTTGAGAAAACGTTAAATTTCAAATCATTTTCAATTTGAAAGCAAACCTCCTTGTTTGTTGGGAAGATGATTAAGATTGACATCATAGCAGCGTATTACGAATATTTTTATTACAAATATTTGTTAAAACTAAATGAATTTGAATTTTATCAGAAAATGGAAAACACAAATTAACAAAAATCATTTGATATCGTTTATAACATAACTGAAATCCGATTTTGTTAATTTGAAATTAAATATTTAAAATTTTGTTCTATTTGCTTGTTGGCCAAGTTTAATCATATTTCAATTCCATAAATTTAAATAAATATACTGTAAATTTCAAAAGATTTTGTTATTCGTGCTTAATTCCCAGTTTTTATTACTGATAAAAACACTTGAAATTTATTGTTGATGGGATAAGCTATTCCTATGCGCATTTCACTGGTTGCTTAGGCCAGATCATCAGGAAACTTCATCCATAACGTTTTAGAAAAACTAAAGATATTAAACCAAATAAAACTGTTAAGCGTATAAGACTTATAGCAACAGTTCTACTTGTAATAATATCAAAGCTTAAACAAAACACATCAACAATAAACAGTGGGTTTATCTCATCTTACATTCCCCACTACAATTAGTTGAAATTCTCTCAACATTAATTGTAGTTGTAAGTAGGTTAAGAAAAACAAAATAAAAACAACAATAACAACTTTACAAAAGATGTTGACAATTAAGTGTTTTTTTAGGCCGTGCACTGCCTGATTATTATCAAAAAGTAATTTCAATTTTTGGGAATACAAAATTTAAATTTCAAAAGATTTTGTTATTCGTGCTTAATTCCCAGTTTTTATTACTGATAAAAACACTTGAAATTTATTGTTGATGGGATAAGCTATTCCTATGCGCATTTCACTGGTTGCTTAGGCCAGATCATCAGGAAACTTCATCCATAACGTTTTAGAAAAACTAAAGATATTAAACCAAATAAAACTGTTAAGCGTATAAGACTTATAGCAACAGTTCTACTTGTAATAATATCAAAGCTTAAACAAAACACATCAACAATAAACAGTGGGTTTATCTCATCTTACATTCCCCACTACAATTAGTTGAAATTCTCTCAACATTAATTGTAGTTGTAAGTAGGTTAAGAAAAACAAAATAAAAACAACAATAACAACTTTACAAAAGATGTTGACAATTAAGTGTTTTTTTAGGCCGTGCACTGCCTGATTATTATCAAAAAGTAATTTCAATTTTTGGGAATACAAAATTTTAATTTCAAAAGATTTTGTTACTGTAAATTTAATTTATTTTTATATTATTCGACTAAGATTAAGATAAAAGAAATTTTGTTATTTAATATACAAATTAACAAAATTATATGTAAAAAATCTACTTAAAAATTTTTTAAATATTTTTCTTTGATATAAATAAAAATGCTTAAATTAATTTTTCTTTGATTTTATTCAAATAAAAATATTCGATTTTTTCAATATTCATTAAAAAATTTACAAATAATTTTTTTCAACAAAAAAACTTCCAAATAGATTTATTTATAAAGAAAAATTGTAAATACCTTTATTCAACAAAAAACCTTCCAAATAATTTTATTTAAGAAACAAAATTATAAATACTTCGGTTCAATATTTTCAATACAGTAGTTTTGACTTAACTGCCTTTTATTTACGTGCACTTTTAACTTAACTGCACAAAATTGATAATTTTTGGCATTATTCTTTATAATTCCATACAAATTACTTTTTAAGTGCACTTTCTTTACCTGCACATTTAAGATAAGTGCCCAAAATGTTTGACATTTTAAAATTATTTTCATACAAAAAATTCAAGTTGGCTGCACTTTGACTTAACTGCCCAAAATACATATTTTCTGTAATTATTCTTCAAAATCCTTGTTTACGTGCATTTTGTATACCTTCACATTTTTCATATTTTTGGGCAGCTTTAAAATATTTTTAAAACATCAAAGTTAGCTGCACACATGAAAAAATATGGTGGACACTTTTTCACATAAATATCCAATTTTAGCTGTTTATAAACACAAAAATCGCAAACAAGTCAAGTTGGTATCATTATAATTAATTTATTCTGCTTGCATGTATGTACCTACATTTATGCATTTGGGTTGTGGTTACAGCAACTTTACCAGAATAAAGTATTTATAGTAGTATTTGAAGTTGACGAATGCTCTTTTAAATTTAAAATAAATACAGGCAATAACAATTCAAATGTCTTAACTACACATTAAATATAATTCATGTCTTAAGTCTAACAAACAATATATAATGTAAAAAAAAAATGGTAAATTCATTTCAATACATTATATATTGACAAAAAATAAGCTTAAATAATAATAATTGATGATGTGATGAGCCTGGACATGTCTTCTGGTGTGAGCAAAACGAACCCGGTGACTTTGCTCGTCACAAGCTTGCAGCGACTTTTCTGTTCCACACTTTACTTTAGCTGCACTTTTATGCAGGTAACCACAATTGCGTACCTGCACATTAAAGCAGCTAAATACATTTAAGATAGCTGCATTTTTAATTTACCTGCACAAAAATTCATGCAAAGGAGATTGTGCAGCTAAGTCAAAATTACTGTATTTTAAATAAATTGTATAATAGATAATTAAACTTTTTGTGATAAAGAAAAATGAGTTCAAGTGAAGAAGATTTCTCAAGTAAACTTTTAATAATGGAATACTTTTTATAAGGCCGGTTAAAGTCTACTTTTATCTATCGGTAAGTTGTGAAAACGGGCCTTAAACTTTCAACATGATTTAAAAAAACTATTATATTCACACTTGTATCGTTAAATTTGAAACAATCTTTGTCCACTTATAAAATAGTCAGCCTGATTACGGTTGGCGTATAAGCCAGAGTCGTTTTTTGCAGTAGATTAAAGTCTAAAAGAAAAATTTCCCGGAAGTTTTCTTTATTCTTTTTCAAATGATGTTTTCTTTGTTTCTAGATGCAAATGAAAATTACACCATCTGAAATTGAACTATTATCATATCTCTGTCATATTGATGTATTTTTAAAAAACTTAAAGAAATATCCGAGAATCTATGAAATTTTTTTAAAATATAACACACCAATTACATCTTCAGCACCAGTCGAGAGACTTTTTTCACTAGCAGGATTATTGAATAGCCCAAGGAGAAATTCTTTAACTGACTATCATTTCGAACAACTATTAATTTTTAAAACAGTTCTTAAAACAAACTCTGTATTGTTCTTCAAGATAAGAATGTTTTGCAAGTTTAATAAATTTAGTTTAAACAAATTTTTAGAATAAAAAATTTAAGATTTTTTTTGGAATATCATGTATTCAATAATTTATAATTTAAATATTTTTAAATTGTTTATAGTTTGTTTGAATAAAATCATTTAGTTTGTATCAGATTTCTTTACATTTTAATAAAATTAAAATAAATATTATTCAAGTTTTTTATATTCAAACATATTAAATTTTAGTTTGTTTCAACGAATATTAATAAATTGTATATTTAACGTAACAAGATAATTCAATTTACAATAATTGTTTTTCATTTTAAATACATTACTTTCGAATTTAAATTGATTTAAGAAAAATAAATTATCAAAAATGTATATCAATAAAATTTGAACATAGATTGATTTTATTTACAGCTAAAAATATTAACTATAAATCCAATTTAAAAAATTTAGTTTTCTATTTAATTCACATCTTACAGCTATGATTGACATCAAATAAGTTTGAACCAAATTTAATCTTAATACCAACATAATATGATGGTTTATGGGTACAAAGATAGTGTGATATTATAGACCGATTATCACCATTTTCAATAGGCTTGTTCCTTGTGACAATAAGAACTTGTATACCAAATTCCATTGCGACCGGCATTTTGTGCTAAAGGCTAGTTTACACTATCACACAAGTCTTACGTATTCCATAATACTTTGTGAGATAGAAATCTAATGAGTTTTGTTGCGATTGTCAAAAATCGAATGTAACATTACAGTTTGTAGTCACACTATCACACATGAATATGCTTTTGTTAAATGCAACCCAGATCAAATGAAAAGTATTATTGTTTTGAAAAACTAGCCTTTAAGGTTTGCATGGATAGTCAGCCAGCCGGACGGACGAACAGCGTATAAAAGTGGTTTTGAGTCGATCGGTATACTTAATTTGGGTCTGGGACAAATAACTTTAGGTGTTACAAACATCAGCCACAAACGCATAATACCTTACCCACTATTGTGGTAGGGGAATAGGGGAATTATTCTTTTATTTTATAAAGTTTTTCTCTTTAAGAAAAATGTTTTAACTGTAAAAAATACAAAATTTTTTAACAAATAAGAATGTTTTTTTTTGTAAAATGGGAACTTTTTTGTAATAAAGTATTTTTTTTTTTTTTTGTAAAAATTAATTCCTTCTGAAAATGCGAAGTATTTTAAAAAATGGATTTTTTCTCTGAATAAATAAATATTTTGTTAAAAAAGTTACTTTAATGTGTTTTTTTCTGTAAAAAACTGAAATTTTTGTGAAAAAAGTGATTATTGTTAAAAAAGTGATTTTTGTTAAAAAAATTGATTTTTGTGAAAAAAGTGATTTTTGTTAAAAAATTAAATTTTGTAAAGAAAATTAAAAATTTATTTGAAAAGAAACTTTGTTCTATTAGGGAAGTAACGAATACCGATATATTCGCGATATTTAAGGTTTCCCGATATCGGCGATAGTTAAGGCAACCAGATTTTGAAAATAATGCGCATTGCACGGCTTAAAAACACTAAACCGGTAACTTGCTTTATTTTTTGCGAAAACAATAAAGCAAGTTGTTTTTGTTTTTATTTTGTTTTTCTTAACCTACTTACAACTGCAATTAATGTTGGGAGAATTCCAACCAATTGTAGTAGGGAATTTAGAAATATAAACTCACTTTTTATTGTTGTTGTTTTTGTTAATGCTTTGATATTGTTACAAGTAAAACTGTTGCTTATAATTCTTATTCGCTTTACAGTTTTATTTGTATAATATCTTTAGTTTTTCTAAAATTTTGGCATGAAGCCTAAGCAACCAGTGAAATGCGCATAGGAATAGCTTATCCCATCAACAATAAGTTTGGAATGTAAGAAAAGATAAACTCACTGTTTATTGTTGGTGTTTTGTTTAAGCTTTTATATAGTTACAAGTAAGACTTTGAGTGATTATAATTCTTATTCGCTTTAAGGTTTTATTTGTATAATATTTTTAGCTTTTCTAAAATCTTTGGAAAAGGTTTCCTGACGATCTGGCCTAAGCAACCAGTAAAATGCGCATAGAAGCTAGCTTTCCCTCAACAATAAATTTCAGTGTATTTATTAAATATAAAAAAAATTGGGAATTTAGCACGTCATACAGAAATCTTATTAAAAATGAATTTTGTATTCCCAAAAAATAACTTTGATTAAAAGTTTCAGTACGACAAACAGAATATTGTTAATTGAAAATTTATTTCACTTTAAAATTTTTTACATATTTTATTGACAAATTTACAGGGTGGTGGGTGGTATGATGTTAAAAGGGAAACAAATTGTATTTGTATGCAATTATGTGTCTTATGAAGTAATACTTCGTTACCACTTATTGTTCTTCTGTCTGTTTTTGTCGTTGGTAATAGTGTTGCCACTTTGTGGGTATTTACCCGAATTGGGTGTAATATTTACTGACGTAGGGAGAGCGTGAGTAATTTCTTATATGTGTAGATTAGGTTTAATTTTAAATTCCTTCGTTTTAAAACAAAAAATGAAAAGATTGGATCAAGGCGAAAAAATACCATTTTTAATATTGTGATCTAAAAACTAAAATACACAGAAAGAAAAACACTCGGGATGAATTGATCTTTTTATGCTCACTTTTAGCACGAGGCGTGCTCAAAAATTTGAGTACGAAAAACAGTTAAACGTACTTAAAACAATCCCAAACGTACTTAAAACAATCCAAATGGGATCATTTTCGAAAATCAATCCCGGAATTTCTCAAAATAATTTGATCCTACTTTTACTTAAATCAATCTCGTTTTCGGATTACTTCAAGTACGAATTCGGGATAAAATATGGATAAAGTGAGAATTTTGGGATTGAATAATCCGTACTTGAATCAATCTTTTTGTACTTGATTCAAGAATATCCGTACTCACCGTACTATTGATACCGCTCCGGATTGATTTGAGTACGGATGGATTGATTTTTTTTTTTGAGTGTATATAGTCTTCTTAACCAAAGTCACATATTCTTCTTGAGAAAAGATTCACATCCTTAAATATAGATTTTCAAAAGCTGGATAATGAATGACGCCAAATGGACTCTTAGATTTCGATATACATACATATATAAGCTTCAAGTTATTTAAGAACCCGAAGTTTATTGGAAAAAGGAAGTGAAACTTAAACATATGTTTCTAATATTTTAAATAGCAATACATTTTATTTTGTTTTGCCTCTTCCAAATGCTTAAGATGGGAGAATACTGACTTAAGAAACAGACTGAAATTGTAATTGTAAAAATAAGTACAACAAATTCACCCCTATCGTGAATATTTTTTCCCTCGAAATAATTCCCTTTTCCCTAAAATTGCAATCGTGAATTATTTCCACGTGAAAAAACTCGCATGTTCGAAAAAAATATGGCATCGCCAATTGTTATTCGCGTGGGATTTTTCCCAAAAATTATGTGACTTTTTTCACAAACATTTAGATTGGGAATAAAAAAGGAAGCACAATGTAAGTAGTTTTCTTGTTATTTTGTAAAATAGTTTTAGTTGTTTAAATTGATTTTTTCACGGAGTGGAAGTGCAAACAAACTACAATTGTCTACATTGGTGGAAATAATGTGTGGAAAACCTGACATTGCCAAAGGGTTTCATAAAGAGAAGAAGGAAATTGTGCCTGACTTCTGGAAAAATACAGAAACCCAGTTAAATAGTCAAGGTCCGCCTTCGAAATCAATAGCCGAATGGAAAAAAGTAAGCATTTTTTATTATTACATGTTCATAATAATATTCAATTACTGTACTGGTATATTAATAGGTTTGGGTTGATCAGAAGCGCTATGTCAAAAAGAAGGCCATTCAAAACACACAAAATCGAAGAAAAACAATCATGTTTTCACTTACATTATTTCTGGTAAACACACTGGATTTGCTGCATCTCTCAAATTTCTTCTTTTTATTTTCTCCAAAAAATTTTTTTCTTCTTCTAATAACATAAATCTTAGCGAAATACTATGCATTTTACTGAATAATAACTATTTATTAAGAAAATTACAAAAGTACGCATAAAAAATTAAATTACATCAATTCACAATATCAATTCACAATAGAATGTTCGACTTGCAACATATGTTTATTTTATTCCCTTACAATTGGCGATGCCAATTTGTTGTTCATGGGAATAAAGAAATTATTCCCTAAAATTTATTCCCTTGAGATTCGCGATAAGGGTGATTAATTTTATGCGAAAGATCAAAACATGGCATTAACAATTGAAAATTTTTTCGGGAATATGGGGTGTTCTTGAAGAAACGCATTTTGGACGTTAAATTTTGGGCCACTTTTTCGAGCAGTTCTGGCCGTATGCCACGAATAACACGAACTATGTTGGCTTATCAGCATACACCAGTGGCTCAACGTAGCCCCACAGAAAATAATCGAGAAGAGGTGTCAAATCACACAACCTTGACAGATCCTTTTCTCGAATAACCCATCTGGCATGGTTTTAATTAAAAATGAGGTCTAATGATACAGGCAGCGTTTAAACTGCAACAAACGGTGCATTTTTCTAAATGTAGGACTCTGTTGAGTATTGGTCTCATTTAATAGGTAGCAGTTTTTTCATTAACAAACCTGTTCAGATAGACGATTATGTGCGCTATAAAAAACAAAAGCTTTAAGTTGCGCGAATCGCTGACAGATTTTTAAAGTAAATTTGAATAATTCGGTAGCGTTTTTATAAAATAAAATGTTAGTTTATGTTAGGTGTATTTTTTTTAAATCGGGTAATTTTTATTTTAAATTTTGCTGGTGGTAGCACTGGTTGGTAACCAAAATTGATTAAATTAAATTTAAGTGGTTTTTATTGTTTATGTATCTATGTATAACATACCCTGCAGCTAAAATCGTTAATAGTAAGGTTTTGAACTAGTTTATTACTAGTTGTTAGGCATTGATAAAGTTGGTAAAAAAGATTTAATATTTATTCGTTGTAGCAACAACAACCAGTACAAAATTAGATTTAAAAAAAAAAACAATTTACTTGTCTTTGTAGAAACAACAAGAACACTACAAGAAGAAAAATTGACATTTTTGGTTGGTTTTAGAGTTGACAAATTATTTTTATGTTCACAAAATAAATATAGAGAATGAAAATTCCGGCATTCTTTTTGTAAAAATTGTTTAGTTTAATAAATCAATTTCTTCAATGTATAATGATGACGAAAATCATATCGCGGCATTCTGCTTATTTCTTATAATTCTGTAAGCAAAGGGGAATTTAACAAAATCGAAACATGGTGTAACAGGAAAATAAATATTACAATATTCTCTCTCTCTCTGGTTCCATGGGTAAGAATTATTCTAAAATATGTTTACACTATATAACAACAATTAAGTATGAAACAATTATTGAGGGGAATTGTCAAATTAATTTTGCTTTTATTAGTCCTTATACTGTAAATATTGCACCTAGTTTTAAACTATTATAAAAATGCATAAAAATGAACTGGTTGGCCTCCAATGACAACCCAACGTTAATAACGGTAGTTTGTTATATGAAAAAATCAAAAGTGTAACTAGTTAAAAGTAAATATTAACCAGTATATTTCTAGCTAAACACTAGTTACTTTAACTGCAGGGTATCTGTATGTACAAACATGCATATATGAATATGTAATTAATTTAGAGGTCTTACGTGTGGCCGTTTCAATTTTATTCTCTTCTCCTTGTCATCTTTATCCTCTTCTTCTTTTTTTAAAGTTTCCTTTACAGTTACAAAATGACTCTTGAGAGTTGAATTGTGTGTCTGATTTAAAAAAAGCACTGCAGCTGCTATTTTAAAATGCTGTGTGAATCAATTTATTTAAAGGTTAACCGAAATTTAAGTGTATTTACATTTGTTCAAAGTTTTACAAAAAATCTTTTTGATAAATAATTTAGTGGCTGCATTGTAGAAAACCAGTTTATTTTATTTTTCATTGCTATTTTATTCAGGGGCTTTTTCGGTTATAAGTTTTATATAAAAAAATTTCTTTAAGATTGTTTGAGTTTTACTAACTTTTTAGTAGCTGTATTGACACAATTGCGCCGTATGAACGTAGTAGCGTATGACGTAGAAGTAAAAATTTTTAATATTTTAAATAAAAATACAAAAAATAGTTAACACAGATTTTTTAATACAAAATGAGCAAATCTTGCTCGAAAGGCTGTTTCCGAAAAATCTGGGTTAATCCAAAATGTTCAGTAAAAATCGCTGCTGATTTATGCCATGGACCACAGACTTTTGCACGGTATATACTGTATATTTTCTGAAAGAAAATAGTTTTCTGGAAAAACTGAGCGAATCATGCAAAAATACTTTTTAAATATTTTTTGTATTGTTATTAAAAATATTGAATATTTTTACTTCCCATAACTTTTTGTTCTTATCCTACAATTGCCCAATATTTGGATACTTTGGTTTCTCCGTTTTAAATTCCCAAAAATCGACGCTATCTTGGCCCACGTATCAAAGCTATGCAAATAGCAAATTTAAGCGAATAATTGCCAAATGCGAAACCGAACATTCGCTGTATCCCTCGTAAATACTTTTGAAATATGAACTACACAATTCTTTTCTTAACTTTACTGCGGATATTTGCTTATATTTAAACCGAATATCTGGCAATATAAATAATGGTACCCAGCGATTTTTATTGTGTAGTTTATTGCTATTAATATCATCGTTTTACTCCACACTATTAAAAAAATTGCGCAATAAGAAATAAATATCTTATCAAAAGATTTTTGATTTTATCCAATGTGCTTCCTACTAATAATATATCGAGTCCTTGCCGTAAAAAAAGCTTAAGCGACAAAAACACAATTTTTCAGGTGTAGGTTTTTTTTATATTTTATATTTCATAATAATTTTGTATGAAGGTTGTCGCTTAAGCTAAAATTGTTTTTGCTATAAAATCGTAATGGTCCTTTATGTGACCATGACATATTAGAAGTGTGGCCAATAAATTCATTTATTAAAAAAACGAAAATCCAATCGTTAGGAATTGACAATGTTCCAGCTCGCATGATTAAAATGGTATTTCCCTTTTTTTAACTACTTCTACTTTTCCGCAAGCTTGGAAGATTGCCCGTGTTACTCAAATTTCAAAAACACGAGTAGTAAATGAACCCGAAATCTTAGACCAATTTCTATCCTTCCGGCTTTGTCTTAAGTTCTTGAGCATATAATGAAACAGCAAATGTTGGATTCTACTTTTTTGAATATTGTAGTAACAACCAATATGCATTTCGCAATGGCTATAGTTCTACGCTGATTCCCGGTGGCGTTTATGAGCGACATTGTCATTATGACATTTTGATCGATGAATAATCGCACCAGAGTCAGTAACAAGTGGATATTTAGGGAGTTATGCATGACAACGGCTTTGCAATGTCACTGTTCCCTTAAAAGGAAAAACTTAGCGGCATTGTCTGTTATGAATAGATCACGAAGTGAGCGCTGCAGGACTTTGTCTGCTACATGTCTCCGTCAATGAATAAATCAGAAAATAACGGACCGTTTCTTTTTTCTGTTTGTTCTGTTCCATTTATTACTTAAGTTTATTCTGTGTTTTCCTTGTCACTCTACCTGAAAAATTCACTAATGAAAGTTGATGATATTGTCTGTTAGGACTCACAAACAAATGGACGCCTACAAGACAAAATCAACATTGGTCATCTATGACAGTTTGGACAAATACTTTAAAAATTCATATATGACACCAAAGTAAAATCAACACTTGTCATCGATGATTTAATATTGTCAGCGTTTGTCACGCTGAATCACTATGACGTTCGCCACCAATGAGAATATGAGAATAATCTTAGTGTCCTTATTTCTCTAGATCGTGATAATGTTTTTGGTTCTATTTGTCATTCTATGATGATGGGGAAACTCAGGGATGAATATAATTTCTCTAAATCTGCTTGTAAACTCATTTTTTTATATTTGGCTGGTAGATCTCAGTATGTAGAACATAATGGTGCTACTTCTGCTTCTGCTGCAAACCATTAACTTTTGCCGATGATGTCTTCTTACTCTTCAAAAGCAGAGTTGACTTTAGTGATGTTTTACAGAATAATATAAATTTTTGCTTAGATCGGGTACGTGAATGGACTTTTTCAATTCGTTTTCTATTTATTCTAGTAAGTCTAAAGCAATGGTGTTTTGACCAACCAGTCGTTTTTATTCTGACATTAATATAGTTTTGAATAATACTCATATTTCTTTGATTGATCATATTAAGTGTCTAGGTGTGTATTCGGATAGAAAAATTTTCTTTGATCCCCATATTAATATGGTTTATGGTAAAATTTATGGTATATTGCGTAAAATTAATTCTACTAATTTATTCTGCCATTACGAATTCAGTATAACTTGGCACATGCTTTTATGTTTTCGAATATCTTATATGACCTTAAAAAATTACTTAGGTGCTGGTTATATGCGTTTAAGGATGATCAGGCGTATTTTCAATCTAATAGTTCGTTCTGTTTATAATGTTAGACGCTATGAACATATTTCTAATATTGCTTTTAGTTTTCTTGGATGCACTTTTAATAACTTTATTAAATATCGGAACATGCTTTTGTTTTATAAAATTATCAAAAATGGCAAACCACCTGAATTATTAAACTCCTTTGAGATTATGCGTTCTTCTAGGAATCCCTTAATTCGTATACCAAAAATCTCAACATGCTGTTTCGAAAAATCTTTTATTGTTCGAATTGCTAGGCTTTGGAACTTTTTACCATTTTCGTTACGAATTTTTTCCTATTCAAATAATGTTTTCTGGGTAAAAATTTTAGACTTCCTAAACACTCTTGATTAGTTACTAATGGATGATAATTATGATATTTATATTTTGAATGTGGGTGGGGAGCTTTAATCTAAAGGTATAGTATGTATATTTTTAATTTTCATTTTGTTAGTTTTAATTATGTATGAATTTTAAGTATAGATTAATGAATATTATTTATATGTACATAGGGTTTGCTAAAAACCGTAAAAATGTGAAACCGCGGTTTCGGTTTTAAAATGATTAAAACCGGTCGGTTTCGGTTCGGTTTTCGGTTTTGAAAATATCAAAGTTAAACTTCTTACATAAATATATATATTTTTTGTATATAATACAATTTTTTATTTGTTTCAATGTAGGTACTTTTATTAACCCTTAAGTGTATACCTGGGCTTGGCCAGGCATTTGTTGACTTTTTTTCCAGTATTTTTTTTATATAATTTTTAGGTATATTAGAACGAAACTTTATCTATTCCTCAATCAAAGTGTTTTTTTTTTCAAGAAAATAGGAAAAAAGTTTAAATTTAATTAATGTCAAAAAAAGAACGCAGTATCTTAACTTAACGTAATTTCCATCGAGATTAAAAAAATGCCCTTTACATTTAAAAATTCAGTGCTCATGACAGGAAATACTAGTTTTGCGCTGGGGCTGTATATAAAATGAATATTAGACACACTTATATACAAACATAGGTATTTATCGCTTCTTTATGGCAACATAGTCATATCTCAAAAAAAAAAAAAAAAAATCAAACTTGGCAAAATGCGATTAATGTTTTAAAAAGTTACCTTTATATGGGCAAACCCCAGAAACAGTCCACCAACCAAAATTTTTTCTAATTAATTTTTTTTAATGCAATATAAGACTAGATGTATAATTAAATAATTAATAATCAATAAGTTAGTTTAAGAAATGCAATTCAGAAAAATACAACTTGTTTTGTTAAAATAAATAAAATTGGGTTTATTATATACTACTGGAAAAACCGTATCTTGCGTTGTGAGACGTGCGTCACAAAGGTTTTACGGCTTTTGTCAAAATATCACAACATTTTTTGGCTCCGAATAAGTGATTTTAGAATTCTCTTATGTTCATCTTTCTTTAAGGAATTAGATTTTGTATACCTTATGATTCGCTAAAAATTAGGAAAACACTCTTCAACTTTTAAAGTCACTTCCACTTTTTGTGGCGTGCGTCACAAAACTTTGTGATCAATTATTTCGCAACAAATACCTGCTAAGATATTATGATATATGCTTTTTGTAAGTACATATTAATGTCACTAAATTCTATATATATAAGTTGAAGCTATCTCTTCAAAATGGTTATTTATCAATCAGAAAACGCGTGCGAATGTAGCATTCGCCAGGCAGGATTTGCCTATATTTGTGCAATTTGCAGCATTTCTTTTGCATAATTTAGTTAAAAGATTACTTTTACAGCATGCTCAATACGGACTTAAAAAGGTTTATATAAAAACCAAAAAGTACTGCATTTTGGGGGTGGCAAACTGTTTTTTACAATTCTAGATACTTAAAAAAACAAAAAGTTCAATGCCATATGGGCATTTCCCCAGAATGGTCTACCACGATGAAAAAATAAAATGTTGAAAATCATTGTTTTTTATAGTTTATTATTATAAAAAAGTCTATGTTTTTATAAAAGAATAGTTTCATAGCATTTCTTAGCTGTTTTACTTGAGGAAGTTGCGCTGGAAACTGGAAAATTTAATATATTCTTATATTTTTTACTTCTAAAGACATTTTTATGTACTTATTTTACATGCAAAAAAAAGTTATTTTTACACTCTTTCTTCATAATCTCTCCATTACAATCAATTGTAAAAGGAGTATTAAGTTTTTTTAAGGAAATTTTAAGATATTTATGGGAAAATGCATGGTGATAATAATAAAAAAAACAAATGGAAAAATCGTACGTTTGCGACCCGCACGTTCGCGACCGGTACAAAAGCTAATTAAACAAAAACCAAAAGAGATATTTTATTTTGTAAATACTAGATGGAGACCTACATTAATACACTTTTAAAATAAATTAATCTCTTTTGAATATTCCGGTTCATTACGCAGATTTTTACATTTCACTACTATCAGCCAAAGTTGACTTCTATTTTGCATACGTTCGTGACCACATGTTTATAACTATCATAACATAACTAACATAGAGCTACCCAAATGCTATCGAATCGCAAAAAAATGCTAGGAAAAGTTTTGTTTTCTATATTATTTGTACATCAAAAGCGTACGAACGTACGTTCGTGACCCCAGGAAATGCCCATATGTATAAGTAAAAAAAAGTGGGCCTAATTTTGGGGCGTGGCATAAAAGTTAGTACATTAAAAGCTAGAAATACAAAGTTTTTGGACATTAGGGTGGTACGTTCCGAGATGGCATAGGTGGCGCCTAGAATTTTATGTCGAATTAAAATGTCACGAAAGGCAAATATGAAGCCATAGACAAGCCATAAATAACGATTTGCCATATGCTATGATCGGACTTTAAATGGCGACGCAGTATACAATAAACTAAAAGGGCGGTCTCCAGAGGCGTGGCAAAAAATTAAAAAAAATTTTTCTGGAATTCTTTTCAACTTTTTTTTGAACCACCTTAATGCTCATATACAATTTTGTAGATCATTTGATAACATTCAAACAGTCCTCTTACACACTTCTTTCCGTAATAGACTCTTTGTGTCTCTTATATAAATAGTGTATCTAGATAGTCAGCCTTATTACGAAAGTCGTTGTCGTAGTTGTTTGAAATATCATTTACTGCAATGACAATGTAGAATACATAGAAAGTTTGTTGTATTTATGTCGTTTACGACAATATTAATATCAATTTCTAAAAAGACAACGACACTCATAAGAACGCCGAACATCCGGTATAAATAAAATATTAACCTCAGAACTCAATTTTGTTTTGGTGAGCCCAGCTTGCCCATCGGCTCCAAATATACTCTTTATGACTTACTTTAAATTCATATAACTTCTCAAATTTAAGACCATTCTTTTGTATGGAGAACAATTGATACTTAAAATTCGTCAATATTATAGTGTATGCGCTTAACCTATTATAATTTTTGGCTTGTTTTTTAAATTCTAATATTATTAAATTAATTATTAACAATTATTTATTCGGCTCAATATTTCTATCATAAATATGCTCTACAAAAAAGTATGTTATGCGCATTAAAAGCTTTAAAATATCCCTTAAATTTTTTTGATAATATGCCCAATTAAAACCTAAAATGGCTTAGTTGAAAGCAAAATCTTCAATAATTTTTTTAGTTGTCGTGTATTTAAGTAGATCTTTTTTATTATTAATTATTAAAAATTTTTTGTTCGGCTTCAGGTTTGGCTTCAGGTCTAATGAATAAATTGAAAACGACAAAATTTTTATTTTTATTGCATTTTTATTATATTTTCCTTACCAACCCAGCAAAAACTTTACTTACCAAGTAAGTTAGCAAATAATGTTGGAGAATATAAACACTACTTATTTTTCGGCTGAATAACTACTTATTTTTGTTCGAGGTGTCCACAGAATTCAGTACTTACAATACACTTACTAGAAGTCAAAAAATATCTAGTTATTATTTAACTACTAGTAAGTTGAATTGTAAGTACTTACAATATACTTACCAGAAGCCAAAAAATCACTAGTTAATAGACCTAATAAGTAATTATTGAGTGCGTTACCAGTAAGTAAATATTCAGTACTGAAAACAACACAACTAATAAGTAGTTATTGAGCTGATTATTAGTAAGCAAATATTCAGTAGTGAAAATACTAGAAGTAATAAGTAGTTGTTGTGGTCATTACTAGTAAGTACTTACTAAAGTCTTCAAAATAATGACAATTGTAATGACAACTACTTACCAGGTAACGTATGAAATAACTACCACCTATTACTAAAAATCAAAAAGTTTTTCCTGGGAATATTTCGATCAACTTCGTTGATCATCTTCAGGGGTTATTTCGAAAAATAATTACAAGCGTAAAAAGTTGTTCCGAGCTTATTTGGTGTAGCTCTCTTGTCCGGCAGCCGGTTGTAGGAAGCTTTATATTTTTCAAAATAAACCCTGAAGATGATCAACGAAGTTGATCGAAATATGGGGAAGGAAAATATAATAAAAATGCAATAAAAATGAAAATTTAGTCGTTTTCAATTTATTCATCAGACCTGAAGCCAAACAAAAAATTTTTAATAATTAATAGTAATAACAAAGATCTACTTAAATACACAACAACTAAAAAAATTATTGACGATTTTGCTTTCAACTAAGTTCCGGTTACCAATATGTTTTGATTCTACAAATTTCATTTATTCTACAAATCCTTAGCGTTGATTTTTCAAATCTTACTGCCTGTTTTTAGATGGCGAGCGCCATATACAGTTAAACAAAGTTAAACGAAAGAATTTCGCGCACGTCATCTAAAAACCGGCAGACCATTCAATTCTATTTTAGCAACATACCAGCAACTTTTTTTTTTTTTAATAATTATGAGGTTTTTCACTTAAAAATATCATTTTTTTTACATACACGGGATCTATAATTAAAAACAAATTTTCTTATGCAACAACCTTGTACTTAATATACCATGATAATTAACAATTTTAACAATAAAAATTAAAAAAAAAAAAAAAATTAACATTCAACAGACAATAACTAAACAAAATTTGAAGAATACAAACAATTATGACGTAGAGATTAATATTTAAAGAAATGACTGTTAAAAATATGCATCAAGTAAATTTATTCGATTTTTTTGTTTAAAAAAAAAATCATTAAAAATAGCTGACAAACAGGTGTTTAACACGAAAAAAGAACTTGATTGTTAATCATTTAAAAACCAGAAATTAATTTAAAGTTCGTACTATTTAAATGACAATTATAAACAATTTTGAAATGGTAATTAGCAATAGTACCTTTATTTTTTACTACTACGAGTACGGCTTCTAATTGCTTGTAAGATTTTTTTTTAATAAAAAAACAGTCATTTAAATTTCCTTTACCTTGGCACTGTAATAAATAATTTATTATTCCATCTTTCTAGGCCCAAGGGCAAATTGTTTTCCACTACATATTCTCCAGATTTAATAGCTGCTTTTTCTGCCTCTTCACTTGGCCAATCGAATACCAATTGCTTCCAATGGAATTTTTCTTCTAATTTAGCTCTGACCACAAGGGCTAAACTTAGCACAGAAAATATTAATAAACATTTCATTATTTTTAACTTTAGTTTAAAGCACACAACTTTTTCTTAAAACAATTTCACTTCACTTCTTTTTTTTCTTCTTCAATTTAGTTGATGCAGTTTGTTTAATTTTAACAATCTCTTTTTTAAACACCAACAAAACAAATGTAACTCAAAATCGTTGTTACTTCCAAGCCCGGCTTGTTAATACTAACAAATTGCCTCAATGGCGTAAAGCTTTTTATTATAAACTTAACTGGCCAAAAAGAAATCTAAGCTTTGTTTCAATCCAGTGTTGCCGGAAAACTTTTGGCTTTTAGTTTAAAGTCCCCGCAAATTACCATCTTAAAGAAAAATTATGAATTTTTAATTAAGTATTGCATTTTATAAAACGCGCTCTTGGACCTCTTTCAGACTCGGCAAGTTAATTGCGCAAGTTACTTGCCGACAACAACAAAGTCTGTACAACATTTTCTTTACCCCAACCTTACCGCTAACGTCTACAAACCAATAGTTGCGCAAGAGACGTGCGCAAGTAACTTGCAGAGTGTGAAAGGGATCTTGGCAGGGTTGTTAGATGTTTATAAAATTTTTACCCCAAATTGCATATTTGTATTATCAAAATTTCCTTATAATTTCTTGTCTTATTCCCAAAAATGGTTTAGCTGTAAAAACATTCCAAATTTTTTTATTTTAAAAAATTATAAACTTATGTAAATAGTATACACATTAGGGTGGGCCGATTTGTAAGGACAAAAATTTGATATTGTGCCATCGGTTTTCCGATAGCTTTTGGCATGAGGAAATAAAGTTCTAATACGGCATATCAAAAAAAATCGTTTTTGAGGCGTTTAATTTATTTTGACTTTTACTTAAAGGATTTTTTTAGTAGATAATAAAAAAAAATCGGCTGATTTTTTTTCCAAGGTGAAATTGTACGGTAAAAACGATGGCGATAACAGTTTTTCCAAAAAAATGTTTTTCTTGGTCTTGGACGAGTTTTTGTCGAAAACTTTTTTCTTACGCGTTAATTTTTAAGTTTTTCTAGAAGGTATGTACGATTATAAATTGTTTAAATATATCCTATTCAAGGCAAAATTTAACGCTTAAAACGATGTCGATATAATTTTTTCAGAAAAAAAGTTTTTAGGGTTTTAGACGAGTTTTTGTAGAAAAAACTGTTTTTTTTCGATTATCTACTCTTTTTTGTGATTTTTATTTTTCCAAATCAAGTTTTATGTATTTTTTGCCGTTTCGAATAGCTCACTTTAAAAGAAATTCCCACGTTAAAGGTGATGGAGACTTCAGTTTTTCGAAAAATAATTTTAAACGAGTTCTGGTCGAAAAATTGATTAAAAAAAAATCGATTGCTAAATCGACCCATCCTAAAATACATACATATATGTTTGTACATTAGGGTGCGCCTTTTATTATATGTGCGAAATTGTACCGCAACTCCCCCTAGAAATTTCACACACACTTTGATTCTTTTATATTTAATTGCAAAAGTAATTATTAAATGCCAAAATTTTTACAAAAAATAAAAAAAAAATTTAATTTTTTCCCCTTGTAAATCCACCACGCCTTCCCGATATGTGATCAGCCTAATTATTTGAGAAAAATAGTTTTTCGATGGGAAGAACATTTCTAGGGGGACGTACGGTACAATTTCTCATATACCCTGCAAATAATATTGGACTACTTGATCCATTTTGATCAAATGGACTACTTCCTGGACTGGTCCAATGTAATGCAAGCATGGACCAAGTGATTGTTAAAAAAGAGTTTGTTGTTCGTTCGTGTTTTAACGACATGTTTTCGTTTTTAAAAGAGTTCAAAACTAGTCATCTGGAGTATACCATGGAGTAGTTTTAAAACTACTCCTTTGTGAGGCAAAGCTGGGTTATATGGTCCTGCCCTAGGACATCGTAATGTTAAATAGACCATGGTTTTTCCATATGTTGGGGTTACTTTTGGACTAGTCCTAGTCCCTTGTGGGCTACATTTTACATGCGTGTATAAACTAGTCTTAAAATATCGATAGGAAAAATATTGATATTATTATTGTTTATAATACAGCTACTAAGACATGCAACAGCAGCTACATACACACAGCCGCAAGTTTTCACTTATTAATTTGCGCTGAATTACAGCAATGAACACAAGCAACAAGAATGGCAGGTGGTATGGATTGCTTAGCTGTGCTTTTTTTACTAATTAAAGGTCTTCATGTCGAAATTTTTATTTGTTTACATATGGACTGAAATGTCAAATAGTTTTGCAATGTTGTAAAAGCAAATGCAATTGCAATTGTGAGCATAGGACAAAACAATGAACGACCATTAGAGGAAAAGTCCGCTAGATTGATAACCTTTTGGGTTGAGAATCAAAAACAATTTGGAACATTATCTAAAATTGCAATAAAATATCTTATAGTCCCTACTATTCTGGTTCCTTCAGAAAATTGCTTATCAGCAGGACACTTTTTCAAAAACTGTCATCTAAAGTAACGTGCGTATATATATACGTCTCATACGTTCAATTAAGGGATAAAAACAACGAACTGTAGCCTGATAAAAAACAAGTTAAAATTTTCTTACCCAAGTAAAAATATTCAGTCGATAGTAATATCGATAGTGAAATCCGAACTATCGATAAATATCGATAGTAACCCAGCACTAGTATGTACAAGTCGCATTATTTGCAGGGTATGTATGAAAAACAAGGCGCACCCTAATGTACATAAATAATAATTCAATATCCCCACCTTTTTGCAAAAACCCCCATATCGCTTCCTATTAAAATTGGTAGAAATCCCCAATATTGGGGACAAATTGCTTTATCTGGTAACAGTGTTGAACACAATTAGACGATTTTAAGCTTATTTGATTAAAAATGGTCTAAACTAGGGAGAGTGAAAAATCAAGAACATTGAAAAAGGTTTAAAAATTTTGAAAACAGCAATTTGTAGCTAAAAACAAAAAATCTTATGTATATGCTACACATACAAATCTTTGGCTTGGTGCTAAAAGGGCCAATGTCAATATTTTGTTGTTTTGAGTTAGTCGTTGCATAATTTAACCCAGAACAGCTTCATCAAGGCTTTGCTAGCCAATTTCACTAAGAACTCTTCTATAAAAAAAACTTTAATTTAAATTTTCTCAAAAGTTAATTTTTTGACATTGGCCCTTTTAGCTCCAAGCCACAGACATATACCGTTAGTTAAAAATTTTAGTACAAATTGCTTAAAAAAATTATAATTTTTGAAGACAAAATAAAATGTACAAAACATTTTTCTTATACATATGTATATATGTATGTACACATATATGTATGAATTTTTTGACGGAATATTTACAACAAATCCTAAATCTCCTTTATTCTGCAAAATTTCCTGATCAACTAATTCTTTTGGCCAAAAACAATGTGGTTAACTGACCGCCGAAGTCTATAGTTAATCCTGAAACATATATGTAATAACAAATGTGGTCGGATTGTACGATTTTATCCGCGTAGTCATAAAAGCTTTGCAAAACTTAATGGCTTAAGCTATGCCCACACGTTAAAAATATTTGATGAAATAATCCGAAAAAGGCGTGAACACTAGATTGAACTACTCCCAACTTTATTTTTTAAACATTTTTGTTGATTTGTTTCAAAAATATAGTTTAGCAATTTTTGAAAAAAATTGTGAAATAATACAAGATTTTGTTTGTCGTGCTTAATTCCCAATTTTTATTCTTGATAAAAACACTGAAATTTATTGTTGATGGGATAAGCGATTCCTATGCGCACTTCACTAGTAGCTTAGGCCAGATCATCAGGAAACTTCATCCAAAGATTTTAGAAAAACTAAAGATATTATACAACTAAAACTGTTAAAGAATGAATGTTAACAAACGCTGCAATAAAGCAAACAAATGTTTAATTAAAATATTGGTTACGTGTGGGGCGTCTCGTATGGTCGAGGGGTCATACGAAGCCACTTTAACTAACTGATTAGCTTGTTTTTATAAACAGCTTAAATTAGATATTTATGTAAAAAAGTGGTCACAATATTGTTTATGTGTAGCTGCACACTGTGATGTTTGATATGAAAATACTTTAAAGCTGCCCAATAATATGATAAATACGCAGGTATACAAAATGCCCGTAAGCTAGGATTTTTAAAAAATAATTACGGAAAATATGTATTTTAGGCATTTAAATCCAAGTGCAGCTAACTTAAATTTTTTGTATGAAAATAATTTTAAAATGCCAAAAATTGTTTGCATTTATCTTAAATGTGCAAGTATAGAATGTGCACTTAAAAAAGGAATTTGTATGGGATTTCAAACAATACTGACAGAAATGATTAATTTTGCACAGTTAAGTCAAAAGTGCACTTAAACAAAAGGCAGGTAAGTCAAAACTACTGTATAAACTTGGGGGTCACACGATAAAGTTTTGCTTCAAACTTTGATTCAGTATGCTTGCACTTTTTATTAAATATAATTATTTTAATGACCAGATTTTTCGTTTGTCTTTATAAATATTCTGTCGCCATTATTCCTGATGACAACTTGAAAATCAAGCACCTTAAAATTTTGTGGATTTTAACCAGCAGTATGTGTAAAAAACTTGAAAGCAAACTTAAACGTAAAAAAATGTTTTTTGTGAGAAAGAAATTCTTTGCTAATATTCGTGATTGGGGTGATTGGGTTTTAAAAATAATAATATTGTTTGGGAAAAAACTTGCAAAATGTTTTTTTTAACGGAAAATGTGTGTGTTTTTGACAAACATTGTTGCTTTCATTGTGAACAGGCATTGACTTAAACATTGCGCATTTTCAATTGCATATTCTTAAATGTTTGTAATAATCCAAAAATGTCAAAATTATTATTGTTTTTATTCTTGTTCGTTATTTTTTATACAGCACGTGAAATTCTTTAGTGTGAATCCGTTTATTGAAATAAAAATTAATGTCAATAAATTGTTAATGTTGTTATTTTTAAAATAAGGAAACTGAGATGAATATAGCATTTCAAAACGATTAAAATAAAACAAAAATTTATACAACGCCTGAAATGGAAGTAAATAATTTATGTGCAGTCGCAAAAAAAAAAAAAAAATTACGAAGAGCAAATATTTATAAAGTATGTATGTGACTATTAATTATAACATACGTTTTTTTAATTTTGTTATATTTTCTGGAAATCGAGAAAATTCAAATCGATTTTTTTAAAGCTGCCGCAGTTTTTTCTAACTTCAAGAGTAGTTCTGGCGAGGAAAAGTGGATCCCAAAGTATATACAGGGTGGCACAGAACGAGCTATATGGTTTAAATGGTTTATAACTTTTTTATTTATGCTATTATTATATATTTTTTTTAAATACAGTATATTATTGCGGATATTTTTGCAATTAGCTTTAAAAAATGATATCCTGTAGCTGATGTCCATTTTCTGCTTCGCACATACGTGCTCTTTTTTAAATATTTTCCATTCATTTTCGCAAACATTTCCTTTGTAATTTATAAGTAAATCTCTGAGTCTTCTTTACAAAATGCTGGAAAAAAACAAAGAAAAAATAATAATTAAAAAAGTAACAAGGAATTCAAGCCATACCTATAGCTCATACTGCGCCACCCTGTATTGCACACATCCAAGACAATCATTTTAATCATAATAATTATTCGGGTTTAATCATCATTTTCGTTGTTCGATTGTATAGTTACTCATAATTAATTTCACAAATTTTCTTCGCAAAATGCTGAAAAAAAAAAAAAAAACTAATAAAAAAATATTATAGGTAATTAAAACCTTATAGCTCTTTCTGCGCCACCCTGTATAAGGGAGTAAAACAGGTCGTTTTTAAATTTGTTTGTTTACAATTTCACTCGAATTCTGGCTTATAGTTCAGTTTTTTTTATGTAGAGCCATGTTTTGTAAATCCAATTCGAGTGAAATTGAAATCGCACAAAAAAGTAATAACTGTCTAAACAAATTTCTTTTATCGAAAATTCTTATCAAATATATTTTTTTTGCTTTTTTAGATAGTTTTTATATTTGCAACAGACCAACCTAAATCAGCGCGCGCAAACACTTTGCAATTGGAAAATCCGATTTGACAGCGCGTTAACCTAGCATTTACACATGCCGCTGCCAGTTTGAAAAACTCAATACACTCACACTTTTTTACTAATACAGTAATTTTGACTTAGCTGCACAATCTCCTTTGAACGATTTTTTGTGCAGGTAAATCAAAAATGCAGCTATCTTAAATGCATTTACCTGTCTTAATGTGCAGGTACACAATTGAGGTTACCTGCACAAAAGTGCAGCTAAAGTAAAATGTTTGATTTAAAAGTGGAATAAATAATCTTTTTATTAATACAGTTATTCCCGCTTAATTGAGTTTCTAAAAATGCACGACTTTTAACGCAATTAAACGGGAACTCAATAAATCGCCGACGCAATTAAAACGAAAATCGCTTAATTGAGCAAGATGTGCAATAAAGCGAAACACCCATTTGTAGATAGAAAATAAAACTCATTTCTTTATTTATTACGTTAGAAATGGTTAAGTTTTTTTAAAACAAAATAAAAATCAGGTACGTTTATCGTACAATCTTTCTTGCCGCAAAATATTTTTTCTACGTTTGAGGAGCAAAAACACATTAAGTAGACGGAAACATTTAACCGAAACATTTGCTTTTGTTTTTCGCAATGCGGTCTGACGGATGACGGGTGACGCAATTCAACTAAACGGGTATTTTTGCATTGACGGTTACACTGAATGATTTCGTTCCATGATTTTTAGTGCAATAAAACGGGAAACTCAATTAAATTTATATTTTATTAAAATTTTATTTCAAATAACAGATCATTTTATACATATATGTATATTTAATTTAAAAGAAACATTAACAAAAACAATGAGAATTCACAAAGAACATAATAATTTATTAAAAAAAAACCAAATAATCGCGATTTATATTTTTATAAACAGCTAAAATTGAATATTTATGTGAAAAAGTGGCCACCATGTTTTTTTCATGTGTGCAGCTAACTTTGTTGTTTTGTATGAGCCAATTTAGACTAGACTAATTTTTAGTCGGATTAACTTTTGTTCTTTCCAAACTACACTGGATTAATTATTCTGGCATAAAATTGTATACGTACACGCAGCTTTGTATGTTTTAGTATCTCGCGCGGTTTTAATTCCTTTATTAATTTTAAAGTTTGTTGGCGTGACCAACCACCCTCTGTTTTTATATTCATGTTTTCACGACGGCGAACAACTAACGATTAAAATCGCTCTGCAAAAAAGAAAACACTGAACCTGTTTTTTCATAAGTGTGTATGTATTGGTTTTGTTCTGCTAATGCGGGGTTGAAGCTGGATTAAAAATTATGCCAACCAAAAACGACTCACTTCACCTCTTTCGCCTACAAACTGTCGTTTTCTGCCAGAACAATTAGTCTAGTCTAAATTGGCTCTATGAATATATTTTAAAGCTGCCTAAAAATATGCAGGTATACAAAATGCACGTAAACAAAGATTTTGAAGAATAATTCCAGAAAACATGTATTTTGGGCAGTTAAGTCAAAGTGCAGCCAACTTAAATTTTTTGTATGAAAATAATTTTTATAATGCCAAAAGTTTTGGGCACTTATCTTAAATGTGCAGGTAAAGAAAGTGCACTTAAAAAAGGAATTTGTATGGGATTATAAAGAATAATGCAAAAAATTATCAATTTTGTGCAGTTAAGTCAAAAGTGCACGTAAACAAAAGGCAGTTAAGTCAAAACTACTGTACACTCACATTTTTCGCAATGGCAGCTCCAGTGGCAGCAAAAATTTAATGCGAGTGGAAATTTGGCACTTGCAATGTTACCCTGTTTAAAATTTAATGCAAACTTACTGGATTATTGTCAAATTTTAATTAAAGTTTTGACTTGATAAATGTATTATTATGATTAATTTTTTGAAACGCGCATTAATAAAAGCAAGTTTGTCAATTATAGAGCGTTAATATTGTTAAAATAATGCTTATATAAATAAATGTAAAGCATTCCCCCAAAAAGTGCTTATATGATTAGCTCGGTAACTCTTTTTGGTTTTTTGGTACTTTTTTTTTTATTTGAGAAGTAAACTAATTATCTCAAGTTTGCGCTTCGACGACATTTTAAAAATGTACTCGTAGTTGCATATATAAACACAAAAGCAAATGGCATGAGATTCGACAATTTCGAACAATTTTTCTTTGATAATAGGTATACAACAGTGGCATCCCACTACTTGCATGTGTAAAGGCAGGGTAAACAGTAAAGTTGGCTGCTGTTGTCAAAAAGTAATGGCAATGTAGCTATTTTTTAGTCAATCTAAGAATTTTATTTCCATTTTTATTTCTCTTGTTTTAATAAAGATTTTAATTAAAAATATTAATATATGTATGTATTTATTTCTTTTAAAAATGTTTCTGTTCAATTTAATTTTTTCAAAATGTTTTTTTAGGGCGCGTGTTCACCAAAAATATGTTTTTTCAATCGCGATACATACTTTTATCAATATAAAAATTACAAATGGTAAATAACAGAGAAAAATTACGTTTTTATGTCCTTTTTTACCGCAACTAGTTGTAAAGAGGCTTTACTAAGTTTGCCATGAAACTGTTTTAATATTCATCAAAAGCCCCATAATGTATATCGCACTGGTTCCTCCTAAATGGAGTCAACTCAAAATGTTTAAGTTTTTACTTTTTGCAAAAAAACAATGTACTGTGGTCATATCTAGCAACTGTAAAAATCTTACATCATTTTCTCTACTCTTTTGCCAACAAATATAGTTGTATCCCTCTTCTTGATATAAAAATAGATTTAAAGAAAAAAAAGTTTTTTGCCTCTACTGAAAATTTGTGAATTTCAAGTTGACTCTTTTTAGAGGAACCAGTGCGATATATATTCTGGGTCCTTAATAAATTCTGAGTCAATTTAGCCTTGTCCGTATGCCCATCTATTGAAACCACGCTCACTTTTAAAACAAAAGAACAATATTGGTGTCGTCTAAGCAGTTTGAAATTGAAATCCAGCAAAATCGGTTCAGGTGGATAAGAGTTATGAATCAAAATGTGGAAAAACCAACCTAAAAAATTTATAATGTTGTTACGAAAACTAGCATATACAGTGGCAGAATGCACTTATTGATATACGATTTTGCACAAATTTGTTCTACATGACTGGAAATTATACCACGAAATTTCGTTTTTTACCCCATATAAAGTTCACCCTCGAAAAAGACTTTAGTACGCCTGAAACCGTTACAAATAATGCAATTATGATAAAATTTGGTCAGTCATAGATTTATTCGTCTAGAAATCGCACTGTCAACTTTCGTGGAGATCGGTATTCCTTAAGCCTTAACGAATAATTTTCATAAAATTGGTCTGTCACAGTTTTATATTACTAGAAATCACACTTTTAATTTTCGTGTAGATCGGTTTATAACTTACCATAGGCCCCATATAAACCCTACTCTAGGAAAAAGCTTTAGAACGCGTAAAACCGTAACGAACAATGCTATTACAATAAAATTTAGTCAGTCATAGTTTTATATGTAAGTTTATAAATAAGTTTGTAAAATTTCGTAGAAATTGGCCCATAATTCACCAAAGGTCCACTCCGGAAATATTTTAACTAAGGCTATCAAAGATTTGGTACAGCCGAATATAGCACTTTATTTGTTTTGGTTTATTTTTAATTTTATTTCAAAAAAATTTGCAACAAATTTATTTAATTTATTAAATTATGTAAACAAAAAAAAATCAAATTAATACACAAGAATTTTTAATGCATTTAATAACCTCTTGGCATTTAAATACAATTATGAAAAAAATTTTTTTTATAAATATTTTAAAACGCATTTAAAATGCCAGTTCAATCATTAAGATATTATTTTTATGTATCAAAACATTTAAAATCCTTTAATTTAATGCAAATACCACATACAAATTTGTGCATTTAAATTAAAATTAAAACACATTAAAAAACACAAATAAAATTAAATATGTAGACGCCTATAAATACAAATGTATATTGAGCGAAAAATTCAATTTAAATTTATATCAAGTAGCTAACAAAAGCGACAAGCGCAAAACGATACACATAAATATGTATTAAGAATTTATTAATTTAGATGCATGTAAGTATGTTTATTGTTGAACAAAATTACATATAAATTAAAAATTTTGTGTATACAGTAGTTCCCGCTTAAATGATTACCTCTCTTAAATGCGCAAAATGTTCTGGCAAGCAAAATTTTCATTTAATTACATGAACAAAATCTCGCTTAAATGCGTTCCCCGTTTTAATGATTCGTTATTTTTGTCCGAAGTTACATAAATTTGAACAAAACAAATCGCTTAAATGCGTAACCAAAAAAAAACTTGCGTTTTTTTAAATATCCGGCAAGGCATTTATAAAGTTAGTTAAAGTATTTTTGTACTTATTTTTATGACAACACAATTATTTAAAACGGCAGTTGAAGTAAAATAGTAACAAAAAACATATTTATCAAGTATTAATAAAATGTCGAGCTTGAGGTCTTTTTTAATTTCGTATGAGAACTAGGTATAATAAATTTTATTTTCTCTTATAACTAAAAAAGTACTTTTAAATGATTATTAAGTTTTTTAAGCCATGTTTTTATAAATGCGTTGATTGCGCATTTATCGGGTTATCGGTTAAACGATTCCCCGTTTAAATGCGTCGAAAACTGAACATTTTTCGATGCGCACTTAACCGGGAACTACTGTATTCCTAATTAATTTCTTATCAAAACTAGGGTTGTAACGAAACGCCTTTTTGCCGATACGATACCGATACTCAAAAACAAATTTCGGCGATACCGATACAAATACTAACACAACTCAAGTAGTGTAATTTTTTTATTACACAAAATTACAGTGTAAAAAATTATCAATATAAAGGGTAGTTAAATTTCAAGGGCCGATGTTGATTTTGAATAAAACACAAACTATTTAGGAAATTATTGTAATTTTATTTTATTATGATATATTGGTATTACTCAATTATGTATGGAACAAAATATCGCCAAAATGGGCGCCGCGACCACGGCGGCACACCTCCATCCGATGGTCCAAATTTTCAATGACCCTGAGGCATAATGGAGGTTCTATGCCGTTAATGTGCCGAATTATCTCATCCTTTAGCTCTTGAATTGTTGCTGGCTTATCGACGTACACCTTTTCTTTCAAATAACCCCAAAGAAAAAAGTCCAACGGTGTCAAATCACATGATCTTGGCGGCCAATTGACATCGCCATTACGTGAGATAACACGGCCATTGAATTTGTTGCGCAAAAGAGCCATTGTTTCGTTAGCTGTGTGGCAAGTGGCACCGTCCTGCTGAAACCACATATCGTCCACATCCATATCTTCCAATTCGGGCCATAAAAAGTTCGTTATCATCTCACGATAGCGAACACCATTCACAGTAACTGCCTGACCGGCCTCATTTTGGAAAAAATATGGTCCGATGATGCCGCCAGCCCATAAACCACACCAAACAGTCACTTTTTGTGGGTGCATTAGTTTTTCGACAATCACTCTTAGATTATCATTCGCCCAAATGCGACAATGCTGCTTATTAACGAATCCACTGAGGTGAAAATGTGCCTAACGAAAAATCACGAAGTGCACGATATGCATTTTGATTTGAACGCCCATTTTCATAGTAAGTCTGGATAACTTTAACACGTTGTTGGATTGTGTATCTCTCAATGGTTCAAATTGAGTAAGTCTGAAATAGAGAAATGTCAAAAAAAATTCGGAAAAAAACTTGGCGTTTAGGTGTGGTTCACATTCAACATCGGCCCTTACAATTTAACCACCCTTTATAAAATTGATATTAATAAGATTTTAAGAGCAAACGGGTGTGTTCTAGAATCCGAATCTACTCGAAAGTAATCAGCCATTTTGGTGTTCCACATTTCACATCCGCATGTTTTTATTCGTTTTCAATTAGAGGAGTTACAGCCGTACCTAAACAAGAGCGGAAAGCGTTTTCTAGCTGTCAAAAATTCTCATGAATATACAATTTGTATAAAGCATCCCTAAATAGCGCGGTGTCAACGCTTTGGAATTGGAAAATCCGATTTTGACAGCGCGTTTAATAGTGAAGTTGGCCGCTAAAGTTAAGCGGAAGAAAACGTTCCGCCCTCCGCTCTTTTATTTTTTGGGAACGGCTTTAAAGGGTTGGCGAAAGTAAAACGAATAGACTTTTATTCCAATATGTGGTAAAATTTTCAACAAAAATTATGTTGTTTTTATCCAATTTAATCAAAAATATATCGTTGCCTAAAACGCAAAACGCCCTAACTAACCCAAAATTTTAAATCGTCATATTCATTGATTTTGATGTTATTATAGCTAATTTTTCAACGCTTTTTATGTCCTTTTCTGACAATTTTAATCGATTTGCAATTTTTCGCGTATTTTAGTCTTGTTAGCTATAAAAGCGATTTGTTCCTGTAAGTTTTCTGATTCTTAACACCTTTAACGATTTATAATACGTATATATAAGACTTTGCTATCATGCGAATTTTCGCTAATTTAGCAATTTTTAACGAATTTTTGCCATTCATTATAGTTTAAGAGATTTTTAATAAATGGCTTGTTTGAAATACTAAAAATTTTCGCGAATTTTTGCTTTTTTTGCAATTTTTTTTTGTCATGCTCCGACATTTTGTTGTTTTTAACCCACTTTCGCGATTTTTAGACATGTTCGCGATAGAATCGATGTGATTCTATACAGCTTTTAAGATTTTTAATAAATATTTCCGATTTTTAGTTCAGTTTTCGAACAAAAAACTTCGAATATACAAAAACATGCGGATTTGCGAACACCATTTTTTGAATTATGCGGATTCAAAAAATTTTTCGTTTTCACGTAAAATAACTATTTTTTATACAATTTTAATGGCCATGTATCGACAAACTGTCTGTTACTTAGTGTCGACATAAATTTATTAGACCGATAAACTGTCCGTTAAGTATTTTGGGTTTCTTAATTTACATACAAAAACATTGTTTTCAGTTGGCAACACCTCTCAAAAATACATGTAAAAGTTGGTAGTCAGCTGATTGAGTTTATCTGAACGGCAAATAAATAATTGGCAGATGAGTGCTGGTTAGCTTTGCGACAGAATAGAAGCAAATGAGACATTGAGAAACCCAAATTTCTTTAATGTGCAGCTTTTCATTGGGAAAAAGATAATCGTATAATGAGAAAACGGTCATAAGAGTACGAAAAACGAATTTAATAACCCACAATCTGTTTCTGTAATAGTTTTATGAGTGTAGGCAATTTTCGTATCGTCAGTAAAATATCGCCGATACCGATATATCGGCAAACTAGAATTTAATTTGAATAATCAAGAAATAATGGGTATGTATGTGTTTACAACATTTTTATTGACGCATCTTTCTTATATTTTTCTGCAGTATGTGGTTTAACGCTTTGATTATAATTGTATACATAAATAACACCCACACACTTATACTTACCACCACTTGATGTAAACAAAAAACGTGTGAAAAAATTTACTGCGTGCAATTTGTTTTGATTTTTCAATCATTTGTTTTTTTTTTGATAAAACAGCAAAGCAAACACGAAAAACAATAAACAACCAAACCCGGCACCACTTCATAACGACAAATACTTTTACTACAACTGTTCATTGACACGGTTGATTGTCATTGCAAAAAAAATTTTTTTGTATTGTTTTTGCATTTGTATTATTGTCAAATTGTAACAAGATAATGATAATAATAGTAATAATGATGTTGTCATTGTTTTTATATTCATTTGTTTTTTTTGTTTTTATATTTAAAAATTAGAGTATTAAACTATCGATGTTGAGTGAACCATAAATGGATTTCCGATGCTAATGAAGAGAATTGTTCGTTATTGTTGTAAATGGTGCTTATTTTATAACAAGTATGAACTTATTTTTTTATAGTAAAGGGTTATCCATTTTACGGTTTCAAAAGTAAACGTAAATAAAACACATATAAAATATTTTTTTTCATGATATTTCTTTTTTATTATAAAGTTTGAACGTTGACATTATGTGTGAAACACTATATCATTTAAATGACCACCACGAGAAGTGTTGCAAGCATTGATTCTTTTGAGGTAATTTTGGACCACTTTTTGACACATATTGGGCGGTATCTAAGCCATAACTTGACGAATGTTGGTTTATCTGCATAAACACGTTCTTTCGCGTAGCCCCACAAAAAAAAGTCGAATGGTGTCAAATCGCATGATCTTGGTGGCCAGTTGATGTCGCCACGACGAGAAATTACACGGCCAGGAAATGTCTCTTGCAATAAAGCCATATTCGCTCGAGTTGTGTGGCATCGTCTTGTTGAAACCACTTATTCTCCAAGTCGTATTCTTCAATAGCAGGCAAAAAAAAGTCGGTTATCATACGACCATACAGTCCTTATTCCTGAGAACGACGAGGAATCGACACATTCGGGTCTGCGGCAACACTTTCACTTACAGCAGCGATATTTTCAGCGGAACGAGCGAAACGATGATGCACTGGCCTTACAATATCTGTAACCGCTCCAGTCTCTTCAAATTTCTTCACAATTTTGCCAATTGCTTGCGTAGTTGGACGATTATGTAAACCATAATCTCCTCTTAAAGCACGATATGTGGCAGTGCCAGAATCACAATTTTTGTAGTATGCTTGCAACACTTCGCGTGGTGGTCATTTAAATGATATAGTGTTTCACACATAATGTCAACGTTCAAACTTAATAATAAAAAAGAAATATCATGAAAAAAAATATTTTATATGTGTTTTATTTGCGTTTACTTTTGACACCGCAAAATGGATAACCCGTTAATAAACTGTTTGTTTTGCGTTAATAAAATTTATAAATAAAATGATTAGGCATTTTACAAAGTGTTCTTTTGCGTCATATTAGTTGTATTTGTTATAATTTTATGAATGCCACATATGACACATATGTATGTCACCAATATGACAATAGAACCAGTGTTCGAAAATAAACCGTACATTATTTAGCGTTCGGCTCACACACCCAAGACCGATATCTATTTTTTTGGTGATTGTGTAGACGACCACAACCCTTAATACCGTTCGTAACTATTTTCAAGAAAGAGCAGAACACTATATATTGTTCTGTTCTTCTTTAAAAAACAGAACAATTGTAGTGATACTGTAGACAAACATTTTATTTTAATGGTCTATAAATGTTTATTTTTTATATTGATAAAGAAATGAACAAACAAACAATTTTAGCAACGACCGCTCCACGAACAGCTTGTGTGAGTATTGTGCATACAACTACATTTAGAGTTGACAAAAAATCAACCAATTGTAGCCGGGACTGTAAGAAAAGATAAACTCACTGTTTATTGTTGTTGTTTTTGTTTAAGCTTTGATATTGTTACAAGTAAAACTGTGGCTTATAGTTCTTATTCGCTTAACAGTTTTATATGTGTAATATCTTTAGTTTTTCTAAAATCTTTGGATGAAGTTTCCTGACGATCTGGCCTAAGCAACCAGTGAAATGCGCATAGGAATAGCTTGTCCCTTCAACAATAAATTTCAGTTTATCAATAGTATGAAATGGGAATTTAGCACATTTAAACGAAACCTTGTTAATTAATTTTTTGAATCCCAAGAAAAACTTTGATAACTAATATGCATGTGGCAGTGTAAATAAAACTGAACTGGCAAAATAAAATAAAGTAAATTGTTTTTATTTTTGTTTTTTCTTTTCCCACTTACAACTACATTTAGAGTTGACAAAAAATCAACCAATTGTAGCCGGGACTGTAAGAAAAGATAAACTCACTGTTTATTTATGTTGTTTTTGTTTAAGCTTTGATATTGTTACAAGTAAAACTGTGGCTTATAGTTCTTATTCGCTTAACAGTTTTATTTGTATAATATCTTTAGTTTTTCTAAAATCTTTGGATGAAGTTTCCTGACGATCTGGCCTAAGCAACCAGTGAAATGAGCATAGGAATAGCTTATCCAACAATAAATTTCAGTTTATCAATAGTATGAAATGGGAATGTAGCACATTTAAACGAAACCTTGCAAATGTTTTGTTTGTGTAAAATAGTTTTGCTGGCTTTTTTTCGTATTTTGGTTTTGTAAAAAATTGTTGGTTTTTTTACCAGCCAAAAGGGACCAACTTTAATGAGCCGAACCGAGCACAATTAACTTTGTGGATTTAAAAAAACTCCCCAAATTTAACGCATTTTCATTTCAATTAAATTAATTTGTCTCAGTTTTAATAAAAATGTACTAATATCATTTCCAAAATAAAACAAAAATAGCCAAATTTGTAATATTTTACTGCCCCATTAATTCCCCTCCTAAGGATTTGTACCCCCTTAATTTGCCCGTTAATGAAATAAAACACGTTAAAGGGCGGGTGGCTCTAACTGGCAACTCTGGTGGAGAACTATATAAAACTCAGACATTTTACTGGTGGAGATCAAAATCTCTTGATCGGTTTCTGCAAGCTCTTGCCTTCCAATACGAAGGTTTAGGACGACCGATAACTAGTGGATGAGGCTCCAAGTTTTTAAGGAAAAATAAAAAAAATTAAGCAAAGAAATTGGAAGTACCGTTTCAGTATATTGACATTATTTTTCGAATCTATAGTAATACTAAAGTATATTTATAGAATATTTCATAAAACTTTAATTTTTTGCTTTACTTTTATTTAAAAAGTTTTTTGTTCTTTTTAAGTGATATGTACATTAGGGTAATCATTTTTTTTTGAGTGCAAAATACCACTCCAGTACCATGTGGGGAATTTTCTTCTGATAATAAAAAACTGTCTTTTAAGTTGATTCGGTGAAAAAAGTTTCCGCACCGTAGCCGATTTCTAAAACTCCATATTATATCTGCATATTATTTTTGAAAATTGAAAACCCATTTAATTTTGCATTAGATTGATGAAAAATGGTTTATTGTTGAAGATTATATAGGAATTGAAATAAAAACGAACCTTTTTAAGACAAGAGTAGCTGAGTTAGTGATGCAATTAAATAAATAAAAACAAAACTTCAACGCTTTCGGTGCGGAAACTTTTTTTACGATAGAGGAAAAGTGTCACCATATTTTTTAATATTTTTTTTTCAAAAATTGCAAAAAGTTATATCCCTAATGTACATGCATATCGCACACTAAATCATAAACAGGCACAACTTAAAATGTATTGATGTGGTTTTGTCTTTCACAAACCAGTTCAAAATTTAAATGTAAATTTTTGTTTGAGTTTGCTTCACTGTCTTATTAAACTTCTCTTCTTTAACATTAAAAAATAAAAATTTGCAAACATATTTTTGAAGTAGTTTTCTACCTCTCCTAAACATGTTTGAATTTTAAGTTGTGCCTGTTTATGATTAATTGTACGATATTTACATACATACATATCGGACACCTAGTTCAAAAGTGACTCAACTAAAAAAACTTAATTATTCAGAAATCGAAAAAACTGTTTTTGACAAAAAAAAAAAAAAAAAAAAAAAATAGTCAAAAACAAATCTTTTGACCATTTAGTAGAAAATCCATACAGATTATAATCTAAACAGTTAAGAATTAAGACTATTAAGCATTTAGCAGTAGGGATCTACTACCATTACATCTTCTGACACAACTAAAAATAAGTCACTTTATGAATCACAACTTTATATCGATTGAAACATAAAGAAAGACATAACTGTTTTTTTTTTAGCAACACTTAACAACACAAAATACACTGATATTTTTTTTTTTATAGATAAACAAGTGTATTGTGCATAGTTAAAGCATATAAAACCGAAAAATGAATATTTTGAGTTGAGTCACTTTTGAACTAGATGTGCGATATATAAAAGTTATTGTTTCCTAAAGAAATTCAGACAAATATTTTTGTTTATACATTTTTTATTTATTTGTTTTTAGTTTTTATATGAATTAAAATCGGTTTTACCAATTTGTATTAAATGAATAAATTGTTATTTTACGCTAGAGTTTTTGGTAGATTTTATAAAAAGAAAAAAAAATCGACACAAAATATTAAATAATTCATTTGTATAATAAAATGAGTTTATCAATCTGTATTATAGATAAATAAATAATTGTTGTTTTATTGCGTAATTTGATAGCTTGTGCATCAATTTTCCAACAATTAAATAATTGTAACAATTGTTTGGTAGCAATTAAAAAAAAAACAAAGTTTTTGAATGGGAACTATTATAATTATGTATTTGGTTTTTTTTAAACTAAAAATCTGTATTTAAATAAGTTTATGTAAAATTTTTGACATAAATCTACATACATATTAACCCTGCCTTTACACATGCAAGTAGTGGCATGCCACTGTTGTATACATATTATCAAAGAAAAATTGTTCGAAATAGTTGAATCTCATGCCATTGGCTTTTGTGTTTACACATGCCACTGCGATTTCATTTTCAAAATGTCGTTGAAGTGTTAACTTGAGATAATTTGTTGGCTTCTCAAATGAAAAAAAAAATGTATCAAAAAACCAAATAGAGTTACCGAGCTAATCATATAAGCACATTTTTGGGGAAATGGTTTACATATATTTATATAAGCATTACTTTAACAATATTAATGCTTTATAATTAACAAACTTGCTTTTATTAATGCACGTTTCAAAAAATTAATCATAATAATACATTTATCAAGTTAAAACTATAATTGCAATTCGATAATAATCCAGTAAATTTGCATTTAATTTTTAACAGGGTAACTTTGTTCATCGTTTTGTCATTTAGTGGCATGCAAGTATCAAATTTCCACTCGCATGCAATTTTTGCTGCCACTGGAGCTGCCATTGCGAAAAATGTGAGTGTATTAGTAAAAAAGTGTGAGTGTATTGAGTTTTTCGAACTGGCAGTGGCATGTGTAAATGCTAGGTAACCCTACGTTTCCACAAGCAAGTAATTACTTGCAAGTAGTGTATACGTATTATCAACGAAAAATCGAGGAAACAGCCGATTGGCTGAAAGTACAAAAATTGTGTGAATGTTAGTGAAAAAGTGTGAGTGTATTTAGTTTTTGGAACTTGTACTTGCATGTGGAAACGGGGGGTAAAGGTGTTCTTATTCGTATGGTCAAATTAAAAATAATTTGAATTTAGTTCGCCTTGCAGATTTTTGTTCATTTACATATATTCCAATATTAAAGAGGTAAAGTTTCGAGTGTATTCGGAACGTTAAGTGGATCCGGAAACGAATTCTGTTTATTAATTTTTATCTATTTATTCGTATTAAGGTATATTAAAGTCGTTTCCTGGTCCACTAAACGTTATCGGATTCGTTCCAAATTTTAACTCTTAAATTGTTTAATATAAAGCAAGGCCTATTCAATAGGTCTGCTTACCTCTACAATAATAAAACAACACAAAAAATAACAGGCATTTTGTTTGTGTAAGATTCCTCGCCGTTGTCAAAATTTTACTACTACATAGAGGAAACATAATGAAAAATCTGCTTTGTGTGCATGTATGTATGTGTGGCAAAAAAGCAAAAAACGTAAACAAAAATATACTTCTAATGGGTGATTTTTTAGCGTAGTTTTTTTAAAAATCTAATAAAACACTCAAATTTGCATCATATATTCAAAATTATTATTTTAAAAATAACTTCATGTAAATATTGCCCGCGGCTCCGGTTCAAATGGTCCATTCGTACGGTCCAATTTTGCACCACTTTTTTGAGCATTTCGGCCTGTATTCCATGAACAACACGTGTTATGTTGTACTCTAAGGCTTCAATCGTGTTTGGCTTGTCCACATAGACCAACGACTTCACAAAACCCCATAAGAAATAGTCAAATCACATGATCTTGGCCGCCAACTCATAGGGCCATTTCGGGAGATAAACTGCTCACCAAATTCATCTTGCAATAAGTCCATTGTTTCACGAGCTGTGTAGCATGTTGCACCGTCTTGTTGAAACCACATATCAACCAAGTCCAACCCAGCCAAATGGGGCAAAAAAAAAGTCGCGTATCATGGCTCGATATCGTTCGCCGTTGACGATAACGTTTCTTCCACGGTCGTGTTTGAAGAAAAATAGACCGATGATACCACCAGCCCATAAACCACAGCAAACTGTCGTTTTTTCGGGATGCATCGGTAACTCTTGTGCTGCATGTGGCTGTTCTTCACCCCAGATGCGGCAGTTTTGCTTGTTTACGTATCCATTTAGCCAGAAATGAGCCTCATCGCTAAACAAATTTTTCGATGTAACAAACGATGGACAATTCTCACAGAGCACGAATTTTGATAATAAATTTCAACGATTTGCAGTCGTTGCTCGTTTGTGAGTTTCTCCATGATGAAATGGCAGAGTATACTGAACACTTTTCACTTTCAGAGATGTAGTTTGAACACAATTACCAACCAGTGCTGCCAGCCCGAAAAACTTAATTCATAAAAAATCACCCTTTATAAGGAAAATGTAAACATTATTTGACATCGTTGAGGAATAAACAAAGTAAACTTCTGGCTTCTTGCGCAGACCTATTGGATAGACCTTGATATAAAGGAACAAAAATCTGCCCGGCGATTTGGAATCAAAACACTTTTAAATTTTCCATGCAAACAAGAACACCTTTAATACAAATATATTTTTTATTTTCCATAACTTGATGTCTTAATTAAAATTAGTCTGAGAGTGGTTTTTTTTAATTTATTTAAGTGATAAAATGGATGATTGTTTGGTTAAGTGAATTATTTACACATGCACAATAATTAAGCCATTTTTCGCCGACCGGTGATTATAATCACCAGCACTCATACTCTTGTTTTTTGTTGCAATGTTTTTATATTCTGCCAGTTACTTAAAATTTTATTGCGTTATTATATTGTAAGTTTACTTGGTGCAGCGAAAAATGGGTTAAAAAAAGGAAATAAAAAAGGGTTTGAAACATAACAAAAAAAAAAAACTAATCTTTATTTTAATAAACTATTGTGAATAATCGTTTATGTATTAACTTTAAAACTATTAACATAATAACAGCTTTAGCACAAATAAACATTAACAGAATTACAAATTACACTGTACAACACAAAAAAAAAAAAAAAAAACCGGAGTTCTGACAATGGATTCTACTAAAGAAGAAAAAAAAAAAAAAAAAAATATACGTGCGTCGACGTTTGGAAAAATTACGTCGGAAATTTATTTTAGGGGACCTGTTTGTGCAGCATATCGGTTTATGAAACTATGTATTCCTTACATCTGAGTTATATGCTATGTTCAGCAATTTTGTAGAAAATGTTACGGCAAATATTCTTGTCTAACCTATTAACCATCTAGTCGCCTTTATAACGTTCGTTTTTGGCTCTATTCTAAGAAATCGTAAAAAGCACCTCTAACAATATCCATTGTCAGACAAAGCTTGAAATTGTTGTACATTGTATTTAAATATTTGTTTTTTCATATTTCCTTAAATTTCTTAATTTAAACATAAATAAAAAAATAATTCAATATTGTCGGTTTTTAAGTTTGCCTGTCACATTTTTCTACCAAGTAAAATATTAAAATTTATTGACATATGTACGTTCACATCTGCATGTTCGTGTATATTGTACACACAAAGTCACAGTTGCTATTGACACATTAAGCTGTAACGAAATAGAAAGTAAACAAATATCCCTAGAATCAATATATCTTTATGAAATAAAGGCCAATGAAAATGACAAATAAAAAAAATTGTGGTTCTTAACGAAAATGAAATACTCTTCTTTATTAAAAAAAATATCTTCTACTTTGAGTAATACTGGAGGTTTATACACCACGCGTTTTATGCGTTTGATACTTTCGTGAACTTTTTTCAAGACGCATGTCATCCTACTTCACCTAAAATTTTTAATCAAAAAAAAAATCACTATTTTGCAATAAAGGAGCGATATGTGCTATTAGCAAATTTGAACGCTTATGACTCTAAAAATATTGAACAGATTATCAAATAGATATTGTGCACTTCTGTAAGTAAATACCTTTAAAATGGCTTAAATCGGTTGACATACAGAGGAGAAAAGTGCTTTTAATTGTTTTGCCTTTCAATACCGAGCAGAATCGTTTCTACCAAGGCTTAGGAAATTGCAGTCGAAACCAAAAACTGTCGAACAAAAAACGAAAACTTCTGTACAGCTTTTCGCTTATGGGTTGATTTGACAGCGACTGATTACATATAAGGATAAAGAAGTAAAAGCAACAGTTTTTCTATGGCCAATGACAGTTTTTCTACTTTGACTGCAGTTTTTTAAGCGCTGATTTCTACAATGAGTAAAAGAGATTCTACTCTAAGTAAAAATAATAGCTTACATATCTCTAAAAAAAAACGGATTTAATTTCGAGTGAAAGAGATTGAACTCTGCTCCCTCGAGAAGAGATATTATTTCAATCCAGATAAAATCAATTCTATTCTAATTCTAACTCGAGGTTCCAATCTACTCTGAGTAAAAAAAATTCTTCGCTACTTTTAGCAGAATGTGCGAGTCCTTATAAAGTAGCCCAAGTTCTTGTACAACAATTACAACTATAAAAAAAACAACAAGTGCATTTGTTCTTGAAAGTTGTAAATTCATCTTTAAAAATAGCGAAAACGAAAAAAAATAAGTAAGAAAGTTCAGTCGGTCAAGCCCGTTTATATAACACCACAGTACTTAAACACAAATATTCGAGAGTGTACCCTATTTGGGACACATGGGCCGGAATCATGGGCCCGCCAGAACAATGTTATGTTATGAGGATAAGATTCAGGTAAAAGTTCTTTGTTCCGATAATTTTTTAGATATCTTCATCTATATGCAATTTTTATGGCTTTAAGTGATCTTAGGACGGGGGTTTATATGTGAGCTATGGGTAATTTTGGACCCAACAGCACACCATTTTGTCAAGATATAGTCAAAGTTATTGTAGCCAATTTTAATGTCAATAACAATATTTTTAAGAATGTAATGACATTAAATGCTATTTCTGGGAGAAGTATTTGTATGGGAGCTATGGTTCAACATGGACCGATTCCAAAAAACAAACACCCATATAAGAATGCATCTTCATATTTATGATGCCCTAAAATCAGATTTGTGACATCAATGTTATTACAAATGACATCAATGAGGCAAAAAGTGACATCAATCCACTGACAAACGACATCACAAAATTTTGTCATATTTTATGCGCCATCTATGCTATGACTACAGCGACATCAATTCGATGCCACGTTTTGTGGATTGTTATAATTACAGGAGTTTTGACTTAACGGCCTTTTGTTTAAGTGCACTTTTGACTTAACTGCACAAAATGAATAATTTTTGTCACTATTCTTTAAAATCTCATACAAATTTCTTCTTTAAGTGCACTTTCTATACCTGCGCATTTGAGTTAAATGCCCAAAATTTTTGGCATTTTAAAATTATTTTCATAAAAAAAATCAAAGTTAGCTGCACTTTGACTTAAATGCCCAAAATACATTATTTCTGTAATTAATCTACAAAATCCTTGTTTACGTGCATTTTGTAAACCTGCATATTTATCATATTTTTGGGCAGCTTTAAAGTATTTTCATATAAAATATAAAAGTAAGCTGCACACATGTAAAAAATTGGCGACCACTTTTTTATAAAAATATCCAATTTTTAAAAATTTAATAAAATATCAGTTTGTTAACAAAAACGTTTTTTATTCTTGTTTTCAACACTTTAATTTAGCTGCACTTTTATGCAGGCAACAGTGATGGAAAATTCAGTACTATGGTACTATTTTCAGTACTTTTTCCTTTCAAAAATACCACGGTACCCCCACGTCCGTTTTAGTACTCCTTTCTGGTTGTGCTTCTTTGTTTAGAAATTTAGCGTTGATATTTTTTAACATTAACAACTAGGGCTAGGGAACTAATTCCGACTCCAACCGCTGAAATTCCAACTCCGACTCCTAATCTAACCTTAATGCTAAATGTATATGAGACTATTCCTTATTTGACTTTAAACTCTTTTTTTAATGAAGTTCCTTTTAAATGGTTAAATATAGCAATATAGTAAACATTTCTAATCAATATTTTAATTATTGTATCGCCAATTTCGAAGTATTTTTATTTTGGAAATTATTATGATATTTTTTAAATTATTTATGACGAAAAATTTTGGAGTCGGAGTCGCGACTTTTTTGTGGGTACTTCGACTCCGACTCCGGTACAAAAACATTAAAACTAACTCTACAACTCAGACTCCACAGCCCTTATCAAACGGTTATGGCACACTGCTTGTTGGTATATTTTTATGTCAGATATCCCCATCATAATTTTGCTGTTAAAATTTAGCCAACTTGGTCCATAAATAGCTGAGATTAGCAAAAAAATATGTAATTTAGTTTTTAATTTTTTAGTTTATTTTCAATAAAAAAATTTGTTTGAAAAAAGTACCGAAATGTTGAAAAAATACTCTTTTGCTTGGTGGTCAGTACCATCTAAATTTTTCAATTTTCCATCATTGGCAGGTAACCACAATTGTATACCTGCACATTAAGGCAGATAAATACATTTATGAAACAGCACTTTTGATTTTTCTGAACAAAAAATCGTGCAAAGGAGATTGTGTAGCTAAGCAAAAATTACTGTATTTTCATGTTTAAAAGGTAAAATACAACGCAAAAATTCCCATATTTTATTTGTTTAAATTATTAAGTTAAATACGAAAACCATATGGAGCATGCTGCTGGTGTCTTATAATTGAAAGTTCTTCTGTAAACAAGGGTCGAAATACAACAAAAATTAAACAAACATGTGAAACGGGTTAGTAAATAATATTCTCTCACTTTGACTTAAGTTAATCCCAAAACCTTAATTTAAATACAGTTTGTCATTAAATTGAATCTAATGAGTCCTTTCTCCGATGTAACTGAGTCATCGCACTGATGACTTTTTTTTATTCAACTGACTCCACTTCGTCATTTCTGTGATGACGATGTGTCATCCCATAGATTACATAATTTTACCTGATGACAATTTGGCCAAGTGATGTTAAGGCTGACATCACAATGATGAAATGTGCCATTGGGTCAAAAACGGAGATACTTGTCGTAGTACTGATGTCAAAATCTATCAGCGTTATGACGCCTTTTCTATCAGTGATTGTAAGATTATTAAGATTGCCATAAAATGAGTTCGGCCCAAATTTAATCTAAATACCAACATAATAAGATGATTTATGTGTACTTGCGCACAAAGTTTACTGGACGGCTAGCCTGCCAGCCAGATGGACAGACACCGTTAGATCAATCGAGAAAGTGATTCTAAGGGCTAAAAAATCAGAGCAAGTTAAACTCTCTTTTTGGTTTAAAATGTGTTAAAACCAACAAATTTATAAATCACTAAACATATAAACCATCTTTAAACGCATAAAATTGGGCGTTCAAACAACCAATACAGACCATATGAATTTGATAAGATAAATCGTAGTGCTGCCTTATGTTATTTTTTTAACCACATATAATACAGGGGCACTGATTTATAGTTGCTGAATTTAAACTACATAGAAATTCAAGTTTAGTTCAACTTAACCAGAGTTTAAACCATCAGTGATTTATTAGCCATAAGTCAATCGCTATTGTTAAAGGTTACAGACACCAGCACAAGCGCATAATACCCTTTCCAATATTGAAGTGCGGGAATATATACCATACAATCAGCTAATTGAATCCGTCTACCTTGTAATTGCATCGTGACTCCACCAGTGTTGCCAGTGAAATTTCGAGAAAGATACATTTAAGTTTCCAAAAAGATACACTTTTTCCCAAAAAGATACGTTTTGAAAAAATTTGAAAATCCATTTTTAACGTTTAACATTTATTAACATAACATTTTTATTTCATATTTAAATGAATATTGTAAAGAAAATAATTTCGTATAAATTCATTTTTATATTTATTTAAGTCATATAAGATGTATAAGATGTTCATATTTGCTCAGAACAACTTCGCACTACTTTAAATCATCGATTTAGGTGGATCGTGTGTTGCAACCCCTTAATGTTTTTTTCACCATTATTAAAGCTGCTATCAAGGCAAATTCACTAGAAGTCAACATATGGTGTTTTTTTTTTGGTGGTCGACTTGCCAAAGTGTGTATGCAAAATAATTTTTTATATAAACTAACCTTTTTTTACTAGCAATATTTTTGACAATCCGACCACGGAAGCAGTGTTGTTGTAAAGTTGATCTCACCTTCTAGTCAATGCGCCTTGGCTGCTATTGTATAAAGCTTGGTATTTAGTATTGAGTCGGTTTCAATGACCAGTCTTAATAAGTTTTAGTTGGCTAAAAACTCTGTTTGTTTCTGTATATTTTGCGTACAGATTCAAAAGATACGAAAAATGTCAGGATTATACATGATACCTGAAGTAGTCAAAAGATACGAAAAATGTATCTTTCGTATCCTAACACTGGACTCCACATAAAGTAATTTTTCAGACTTGCAATTTTTGTTACAGCAATTCTTGAGTTTATGGGTTAAAGAGGATAAAAGATTAGGGAGGGGTTCTAAGTTTCATGTACTCTGCAATTCTGTTTTGTTTTTAAAAACTCACGGTTTTGAACTTGAAGTTGGCTGTAAGTGATTTGTAGTAAGTATTTAAATATAAAAAGAACAAGATACAAATACAAAAATTACAACCCTTGAATTTCATTATCTGGGCAATTTCCAAGCAGAATTTTAAAAAGTTTCTGCAACAAAAATTGCAAGTTTGGACTATGACAAAATTTTGAAGAAAATGCTTCCCTGATCTAATTATTATTTGAATATTTTTAAAAAACAATAACGATTTTTCATGACAGTGTTGAATTTTCCTTAAAAAACGTACGATTTGTGTGACCGTGTAAACTATCCATAAAGAAGATTTTAATCTACTTTGTTTATTATTCTTTTCCTAATAGATTTAGAAGCAATTTTGAGTAAAATAAAATTCTGCTCTGATTAGGTTTAAAGTCTGCCCCAATTTGAATTGGATACTGCTTTTAAATTTTCCATGTGTCACAAACTCTTTACGAAATTAAATGTTTAGGTAACTTTTCGTTATCTTTAAGAACATTAAAATGTATAAAACAAACGTGAAACAATATGATACAATTTAGTAACAACGGAAATTGCCAGTATAATATGTCAAATGATGTCTGTTGATATTTCCGGCTTAATGTCAATAATAAATACAAACTCACAACAAAAGTAAATTTATTATCACAATTCATTTATAAAAAAAGAAATACAGAACTTCAAATTAAAACTAAAATCTTCTATTATAAATCCACAAGGATTACACTAAGAGAAATAACATTACATTTAAATTATGATAGATTTTAAGAATTCTAAAATGTTAATTAATTTAATAGAAGAAGTTATAGAAACAAGTTTTGTTGTAATTAAAACTCGTTTTAAAATTATTAAAATTCTTAATGATGCAGTTAAAATTCCTTTCTGTGTATAAATGTTAGAATATACTTCATATTGAATATGACAGTGTATTAACGAGTTTTTCTGTTTCGGAAAAAAATCCTTAGATTAAATTTTGTCAGAAGTCCTCTAATCCCTGGGTCTTTGTAATGTAAGCAACCATGTAATATAATGTTTGTCATATTAAAAATTGGTTTGGTTTTTGTGCTCGTTTCCATATACCCAGGCACTCATTTACTAAAATAGTGACAAGAAACACCATTTACAGAACTCAGTTTACAGTGGCATATAGTAAAAAGTAAATATATACAGACACGCATTTCGACGAGGGCAGACAGAAAGGTCATTTAAAATTTTAAATCCAAATTTTTTAAAGTTCATGAAATTAAATTTACATTAAATTGTTGTAATTGTACAACATGAATTAATTAAAATTTATTGATAATATTTAATTCTTCACTGAACTGGGAATAGAACCCATTTTTCACGGTTTTCACGGACAGAATGCCCTGACATGTTTCAATGGTAACCATACAAGAGGGGGTTTGCCGTTTAACACTCACCGCCATTGACGTCAGCTGGCAGTTCTTCATAAAAATTTGGATAAGAAACCATAAACAGTTCAATAAAATAACCACGATACTAGTTATGGTCATTTAAAATTTTAAAAAGGCAGCCAAATCGGACGATTTAATGTCTTAAAAAAGATGAAGGTGAAATAAATGATTTTGGAGCTACAATATAGGCATCGATTTCAAACTTCTTAGACTAAGGTGCTATATTTCTTCGAATGCTATAACACTATTTTTTATTTCAAAAATACCTTTTAGCCACCACCCTCGTAACACCATTTAGATCTGCTAATACAAAGACTACAAGATGAATAATAATAATAATGTAAGCTTGTCAACCACATCACCATACAATTTAACAAACTCAACGAACGAACACTGAATAGAATAGATCTTCTACAACAAAAGCGTACCAACATGCCACCAGTTACAATACAACAATAAAACTGAAAATAATAGGTTAAGCGAAGAAATCGGAAAGACAAGGAATAAAGGGTATAATAGGATAAAAAGGAGTTGTTTGAATAATAGAAAGAAATAGAGAGAGAGAAAGCGAAGAGGAAGTCATTTGTAAAGGAAATAATATTGTATAAGATATGAAGTAATTTTCTGCTATAATACCCCTCACAGAGCTGCTCTAGCAATAGATTCTTATAAATTTTATGAATTCACATTTGCGATGGTAACAAAGAGTTTTTGAATGGTACTTTTTTAAAGTTTGTTAAATACTATTTTGCTCTAAACGCCACTGTGTGGCGATTGCAGCTAATTTTTATACAAAAACGTATAAAATAAATTTCACTCTTTTCGTAGAAACCAAAGGACCATGGCGATCATGAGAAAGAAAAAATCATCCAAATCGGTCCAGCCGTCCTCAAGTTATGCGCTTAATACAAAAAGTGGGCGTAAAAGTAGGCGTGGTAAATTTTTCTTTCGATGAAAGCTTAAAACGGAAAAATACGAACATTTGAAAGAAAAATTGATGGAGCCGTTTTCTGATTTAAGGTAAATTGAAAAAAGAGGGCGTAAAAGTTTCTTTCCGTACAAACCTTAGTTGGACCATGGCGATCATTTTAAAGAAAATCGTCCAAATCGGTCAAGCCGTTCTGAAGTTATGCGATTAGCAACACACAACCATTCCTTTTTATTATATAGATAAATTTAATTCGCACCAGTAAACCAGTTAAGGTCCCAATTATGTCAATCGCAACGCAACGCCAAAGATTTACATTGAAAGCAAAAACTAAGTCATAAATATTTTGTAATTTTTTTGTTGTTGCTTTCTACAGAAATTCTTATTGCGTTTTTAAATTTCAAACGCCTCATAGCTTGCGGCGTTGAAAACTTTATAATCGATATTGGGCATAGGTATGTTCGGAGGAAATGTTGAGAATCGAAATTACATTAAACCATACATTTAACCCCCCTGGGAGTCACCATAAAAGCGGAACAAGCGGGTTTCTTAAAAAAAAAATTATTCAAAAAATTCTTTTTTTGTATGGGGACCACCTTAATGGTTGAAGATAGACGATAAGCATGTTTATTAAAAAAATATCGGAGGTCGGTCAACATTTGATGACGATAGGTACGCCCAAGGGGCAGTTAGAGCCCTGTGAGTATATTTTATAAAAATTTCCCATATGTTGGGAGCCCCCTTAAGGAGAGGAGTAAGGTGGTCGGAAAATTATTGTTGGCTGGTCATACATTTGTTTTTTTTTGCTTTTAGCCTCAACTTTGAGCACGATGAGGCGAATGTTGCCCCCATCTGACCGCCACATGAGGTCGAAATCGAAAAGTCGTCGACTATGCCATACCTAAGGTACATGCATACACTAGACCGACTTACTTTATATGGGCAAAAAAAAAGTTAAAGTTGTACCCCCATAAAAATTGTTACACCCACAACTTTTTTTTTGAGTCGGTCTAACGTACATATCAAGGCGAATTGACTAGAAGGTGAGGTCAACTCTACAACTACAATGCTTCTGTGGTCGGGTTGTCAAAAATATTGCTAGTAAAAAAATAGGTTTGTTTACATAAAAAACTAGTTTGTATACAAACTTTGACAAGTCGACCACCGAAAAAAATCACCATATGTTGACTTGACCCCACCTTCTACTCAATTCGCCTTGCTTTTTTGAAAATAAATTTTCGATACACAATATAATTTACAAGTACCTTCGTCATAAAAGCAAAGACAAACAAACCCTAAATTGTGGGAAAGTAACGTATGAAAACGGCTTCGAGAATCTGTGCAAGCTTACGATTCTATAAATAAAATAAAATTTCCAGCAAGAACTATGAAATCACCATGTAATATCTGCTGTCTAAAATGCGAAAGCCTTTTCCCTTTTAAAGACCGCATGCAGATTCATCAATCATTTTGAAACATGCAAAATAAAACCAAATAAAATAACAAAATTTCATTAATTTTGATTTTTATTCCATTCTCAATATAAAAGCTTTCATCTCAACGATAATTTACTCAATACACAGCAGTAAGTGTTCGTTTGCAGCACAAAAAGATTATTTTTAAAAATAAATTTAAAAAAGTGGCGTATGCGGCACAAAACAATATTTTTTGCTTTTAATTAAATGCTATTAACTTCTAATTTCATCCATGAAAGTTCATAAAAATTTAAATTTTTCATTAAAACATATGCTGGAATCAGTGGTGAAAATCCAAAAAATTCTATCGGCGTTGTTTTGAGTAAACTTCATGCAAACTTTCTTTGGCGTTTTCCTCCACTCCGACTTCTTGGCATATGCGCCAAACCAATAATAGTGAGCTGACGATTTGTAAAAACACTTCTTAAAAAGTACTCTTTTGGATTTAAGTTTATTTTTTTTATTATTTAAGATTCAAACTCTTTAAGTATTCAAAGCTGAACTAAAATGTGGAATTTGTACATTTATTTCAATACGAAAACATTTTAGAGGGTACTTTTTTAAAAAAGTATTCTTTCGCTAAGAATTAATTATTATATTGCACAAAAGTGCATAAGTTTGATTATCTCCAATTAACTGGAGCATTAATTGTTTTAATTGATTAATTAATGTCCTAATTCTGCTTGAAATCAAATTCTTAGAGGAGAACCTACTATATCTGATCATGCCCCGAAAATAAAATATAAAGAAGACGTTTTAAGTAAAAACCAGACTAGTTTGTAATCGAAAGTACTTTTTTTTTAATTAAAACCGGACTAGTTTGAAATCGAAAGTACTTTTTTTATTGAAGTACCGAATAAGGGCAAAAGCTGCAAATAAACAGAGATTTATAGTTGCTGAAAGGATTTATAAAAAAACAAATTGTGTTCAGTATCGAAACATTTGACAAAGTACATTTCAAAAGTTAAAATCAAACTTTATTTATAAAGTATCAAACAAAAGGGAGAACTTTAAACTAATCTGTAAAGAGAGTCTTATTATGGTTGCTTTAAAGCTTTATAATAAAAACTAACAAACTACGACAAAAATTTAATTGAAATTTTAAAAAAGTACATAATTTTTTAAGTACGAAGTAAGCAGAAAAGCTGTAAATTTTAGTTTTGCGAGAAATTTATGATTGCTATAAATGATGTGCATTAAAAACAAGTAAAACTGAGATTCAATTTTATTCAACTGGTAACAATTATTTCAAAAAGTTCCTTCTAAAAGTACAAAATAAGGAGAAAACTGTAAAAAAGTCTTTTGATATTAATTAATTAAAACTTTAAAGCGAATGAGAACTACAAACACTCAAAGTTTTATTTGCCACTATGTCAAAGCTTAGACAAAACTCCAACAATAAACAATAAGCTTATTTTTTCTTAAATTCGCCTACAGTTGGTTGGTTTTTGCCGACTCGAATTGTTGTTGTAAGTCTCATGATTGCTATGATAGATTTGAAAAAATTACCAAAATTTTCATAAAAGATAAACGAAAAAGTTATAAATCCATTCAAAAAAACTTTTATTAGCAAAATTTTCAACTAACGGGGGAAAAATAAATTATTAAAAAAAAAAAAAATTTGCAAATTGAATTTTATTACAAAGGTTTGATAAAATTTTAATAATAAATGGTTATAAACCAAGTCAGAAAATTAATTTTTTTTATTTTTAAACTCTATTAAATATAAACCATTCAAGAAAATCGATATTTTTTTATTAAAAAAAATTTTTTAAAAGTACCTCCTGATATGTTATTTTAAAAGTAATAAAGAAAAAAAAATCGTTACAAAAAATGTCCTAACAGCAGATTTTTCAAAGCTTTAATGATTTCTTAACAAAATATAACAAATATAATTGTTATTTTACAAACCTTTAACGTACTGTTGTACCCATTTTACCCTTTATATTCATCACTGTCTTTCAATCCCAATCGCATTACGCGGCATTCAACTATTAAAGAGTATAAGATGTTTAAGATGTTTGAGAATGAAATAAAGAATTAGCGTCAAACTATAATAACAATGACTTAAAGTCACGAATTTACAATAGATATATTTTTTTCTCCGTTTTTTATGCCCTTCACAACTAGTTGTTAATAGGGTATACTAAGTTTGTCATTCCATAAAGTATATTTATTCTGGGCCATGTTCATCTGTCTACCCGTTTTTTTAAAAACATGCTCACTTTCGATATACAAAAAAAAAAAAAAAAAAACAATGTTAGTGTCAAATTGTTTCTAGTTATCTAAGGCAGCATGGGATTGAAATCCAGCAAAATCGGTTCGGTAGAATAAGAGTTATAAATCAAAATATGGTACACCCATTTGATAATTTTGTTACAAAAGCAAACATAAATATGGGCGAAATGCACGTATTAATATAAGATTTTGCACAAATTCGTCTTATATGACTAGAAATCATGCCTAAAAACTTAGGGTGCCCCGTTAGGCTAGTTGGTATAAAGGTAGTCTATCGAATCAGGGGTTGCGGGTTCGATTCCCGTCAGAGACTAGTCTTCTGCAAATAAGCGTAGAGCTTCTCGGGATTAGAATAAGAAACAAAAATTTCATGAAGGTCGATTAAGTATTTACCATAGACCCCAAATCAAGCCCATTCTCGAAAAACACTTTAGTGCGCGTAAAACAGTAACAAAAAATGCTGTATATACAATAGAATTCTATCTGTCACAGTTTTATAAGCCTAGAAATCAAACTGCCAAATTTCGTGATAACTCCTGAAATTATCTAACTGTGGGTGGAGGGTTTCGAAGTACCTTTATGAAAAGGTGGCGAATAACAAAGGAACTTTCTTAAAAATTGTATGTGTTAGCTTTGCAAAATTTATATATTTTTACAAAAAATATTTTTTTAAAATAATATAAAATTTGCAGATTACAAACAAATTTAAAATTTAAACACTTGCGCAAATGGAAAATATAATTGTTGGAAACCGAAACTATAGTTTCGGTTGACCTGAATATAAAGACATCAACGTTATTCAAAATGACATCAATGGGGCAAAAAGTGACAGCAATCCAATGACGAACTTCATCATAACATTTTGTCATTTTGTCTATGCCACGTTTTGTCGATTATTATAATTATTTTCATGTTTAAAAGGTAAAATAAAACGCAAAAATACCCATATTCTATTTGTTTAAATTATTTAGTAAAAAACATCAATTTTTTAAAGTAGAATGATTACGAAAACCATATAAGGCATGCTGCTGGAGACTTAAAATTGAGAGTTCTTCTGTAAACAAAGGGCGGAATACAACAAAAGTGCAACAAACATAGGTAACGGGTAAGTAAATAACAATATTTTCTCACTAGGACTTAAGTCAAACCCAATGACTTTATCCGATGTAATTGAGTCATCGCACTGATGACACTTTTTATTCAACTGACTCCGATTCGTCATTTCTGTGATGACGATGTGTCATCCCATTTATGACATAATTTCTGAGATCATATAATGAAAAGTGTCATGGGTCCAAGAACGAAGACACTTGCCATAGTACTGATGTCAAAATAGATCAGCTTTATGATGCCTTTTCTATCAGTGTACATAATTTCGATATCGGTATAAGAACCTGTATTTAATTTAAAACAGTAATGGCACTTATAACTGTACCGGTTGTCAACCTGGAAAATTAACGAAAACCACTAAAAGTGGAATAAAATTCGAAAATAAAAATTTTAAAATAAAAAATAGCCCAAAAACTACCATTGTGGTTTATTAAAATATATAAAATTGACACAAAACGCTTAAACTAGAAGAATTGAAAAAAAAACTATAAACTTTTGAATAATTTCATGTTGTAAAATTCCTTTCTTCATAAAAATAATTTAATGAAATTAAATTTGATGAACTTTAGCCTAATTAAAATATCAAAATTTGAATTAAAAACCATAAACAGTTCAACAAAATAACCACAATACTAATTAATTTTGAAAAATCTTTTATTTACGTAACGGTAGGTAGTGAACTAATCTCTTAGTGCGAGGGTTGAGTGTTCGATTCCCGCCGGGGACTCTGGTTTATTTAGTAATAATATAATTTTTAATTGTATTTTTGTAACATTCAATAACAAAAATTACGAAACGGTTTAATTAAATATATTGCGATTTTACAAAAAAAAAAATTTATTTATGCCTTTAACATTTTTATTTTATGCTACAACGAAAGTTATCTACAACTCGGTTAAATCGTTTTTATACCCTCCACCACAACTAGATGTGACGAGGGTTTACTAAGTTTGTCATTCCGCGTGAAACTTTTTTAATGTTAATCAAATATGTGTATTATGGGTCCTTGAGTAATTCTAAGCCGATTTAGCCATGTCCATCTGTCTGTCCGTCTGTTGAAATCACGCTCACTTCAAACGACTCAAAGGAAAAAAATGATGTTAGTGTCAAAAAGTTTTTAATTCTTCTAAAGGTACGTTCAGACTAATGGAATATTTGGAAGCAAACATCAAATATTTATAAAACCGTAGTCTGAACACAAAATATTTTTGAGTGTCAAATAAAATAACAGCTGATTTTAAGCAAATAAAAGTATTTGCCAGCAAACAAATATTTGTCCAATGTGAACATAGTTTGAACACAAAAAATCAAATATTTTGGTAATTATTGAGCAAACATTTATTTGATATTACAAAAAAATTGTAAGAGCAAACAACGACAAATAATTTTACCCATGTTCCCGATAGAAGCAATTTTTTCTGTAAGTTTTCGGATTCTTTACAGTTTTAAAGGTTTTGAATAATTATTATTTCCGCTTTCCTTATAGTTTTAGGATCTTTTAATAAATTTTATGGCTTGTTTGAAATATCTAAATTTTTCGCGAATTCTCGCTATTTTTGCAACATTTTTTCCCCGACATTTTGTTTTTTTACCAACCGATTTAGCGATTTCAAATATATTTTAGGATTTGTCTCCAATTTTCCAATTTTTTTTGCAAATTTTATCCATGTTCCCATTACCAATTGTCTTCCAGTTTTCTTTTCTTTACATTCTCCTGTTCTAATACTATAAGTGATGCTGCTCCACAGAATAAAACAATTAAATAAGCTTCTCCGCTCATTTTTACTATCTGTAAAATATATTTTTATTTTTGAACACTTTTTTAAAATAATTATTTGATGCAAATATTTGTTTTAGTCTGAACGCATGGCAAACAGGATTTTATTTATTTTATTTGACACTATTTGCCAACTGTTTTAACAAACAAAAAATGTGAAATATTTGAGCTTAGTTTGAACATTAAACAAAATATTTTTGTGTTTCACACAGTTTGAAGCAAATATCAGAACAAATATTTTCGTCAAATATTTCATTAGTCTGAACGTACCTTAAGCAACTTGGGACTGAAATCCAGCAAAATCGGTTTGGTAGGATAGGAATTATAAATCAAAATGTGAAACTACCACCCTACACTCAAAAGAAAAATCAATCTATCCGTAATCAAATAACTTCGAAGCGGTATCAATAGTACGGTAAGTACGGATTTTCTTGAAGCCAGTACAAAAAGATAGATTTAAGTACGGAATTTCAATCGCAAAATAGTTAAATTATTCATATTCAATCCCGATTTCGTACTTGAAATAATCCGAAAATGAGATTGATTTAAGTAAAACTAAGATTGAATCAATCTCAAAATGCGCTTGATTCAGAAATAATAAAGTTGATTTGATCCCGAATTCGTGCTTAAAAAATCAAAAACAAAATTACAAAGAAAAAACTATTATGATTGATTTACTTACCCGTTTTACACCTTACAGAATGATAAAACACCAACATCATGCCCGATATGGTTTTTACTTAAAAAATTTTATATTTAACCAAAAAAAAAAAAACTAAATGAGAAGCAAGAGTTCAAATTTACTTTTTAACCCTTCGTAGTCCACATGAGTCTGGCCATGCGTAAGCCGGAGGGTTAAACATGAAAATACAGGTATGTGATAGAAATTGATTTTAAAAACGAAACGATTTGGAACCGAAAAAATCGTTTTCAGTATCTTTTAAAATCGATTTTAAATGCATATTTCTTTTATTTTCAGTCTTTATTCTTTTAAATTTTATATTATATACGTTAACTGACGTATTAAAAGACTATAATTCAGAAATGGATTTTAAAATCCCTCGAAATTCATCACACCTTTCAAAAACGTTCGTTTTTAAATCGATCGATTTTCATCACATTCCTGATAATATATTTTTAATCTTTTTTTACTTGATTTAAGAATTTTGTACTTATTTCCAGAAGTTCCAGGATCGATTTTCGAAAGTAATCCCATTTAGGATTGTTTTGAGTACGTTTTAGGGTTATTCGTACTTAAATTTTTGAGAACGACTCGGACTAAAAGTAATCAAAAAACTTGATTTATGCCGAGTGTTTTTCTTTCTGTGTAAAAACTTGATAATTTTGTTACAAAAACTAGCATTAATAGTAAAATTTTTCACTTTTGCGGCTACCTAAGCGCTACCTAAACGGTGCTAAGAATCATTCCTAGGACGTTCATATGCTCTAGAAAGTTGTTTATTGAGATCTTAGATACATTTTTGTAGTTGATTGTTTCCTTGAATTTTGAACGGTTTGCTATGGACGTGAACAACGGAAAAAGGTAAAAAAAATTTTTAAAAGTTTTTTGCGATTTTGATCTTGAAGATGAAGTTTTTTTTGATTTTATATTTTCACAATTTTTGTTTTTTATGGCAAGAGCTACAACTTTGTCTCAGATGGTTAATCAAAATTCCGAACGGTTTGCAAAAATGACACCGAGGCCCCAAATCTTTAAGGGCCCATAAAAAAAGTGCATTACTTCGGGTAAAACTGGGAGACACGGGTCTTTTTTTTTTGTCTTTTATAGTTTTTTATTGTCCGTATATGATTATTTTTTCATGACTTAAAAAATTACACATAGTGTAATTTACCATAGGCCCCATATAAAGCCCACTCTCGGAATAACCGTTTAGTATGCGTGAAACCGTAAATAATAATGCTTTTGTAAAAAATTTTGGCCTGTCACAGTTTTATTATTTTCCACAGGTCCGATATAAAGCCCACCCCTAAAATATCATAGCTGTCGTTGGAGGGTATCAAAGATTCGGCACAGCCGAATATAGCACTCCAACTTGTTTTTTACTCTTTTTATACCCTTCACCACAGGTGGAAAAGGGTACATATAAGTTTGTCATTCCGTGTGTAATTTCTATAATATTGATCTTAGACCCTATAAAGTATATATATTCTGGGTCCTTATGAGGAGAGATGTTGATTTAACGATGTCCGTCTGTCCGTCCGTCCGTCTTAAGTTTGATATGTGTTTTCCGGATACTCCAGACATGATAGCGACTAGATTGTTTTCGGGAACCATAGATCTTCCCGAGTCCAAGTTTTATAACCAAAATAACTGGCAAATTTCTTCTTTAACACGTCGGTATATAAATCTGTCAAATGGGTTAAGAAGTAGCAAAGTTATGACCAAAATACTGAAATCCCAAAAATTACTCTTTTTATAATTAAGTTTGTTTTTTATACCCTTCACCGAAGGTCCTATACCCTATAAAGTTCTGGGTATTCTGGGTCCTTATGAAAAGCGAAGTTCAAATCCAGTTGTCCGTTTCTCCCACCCCCCCTCCCCTTTTGCATTTGTTTATATATACTAGCATAATGCTCAATATGATTTTCGTTATCAGCCTTCTTTACTATTTCATCTATTTAACGAAATAATTTTAACAAATAGAAACTAGGAATTTTTGTTTCGTTTCGCTTCTTAAAAACTCGCCAAAAAAGATAAACCTACGGTATGACAACAGTGCCTATACAAAAAGAAACCAAACAAACACACATACATGGTACAAACTATTTTGGTAATTATAGGCCACCTATTATGGTTCACAACTCAAATATGTAGTTCATTTATAATTTTGGTATTATGGTTTACAACTTTGCTTTATTGTGGTGAACTAAAACTGTAAACTGATCATATTTACTTTTTATGATATTCATGAAACGTTCCTTCATGGTCCAGTTGTCTAGGGGTTTGCTTAGGTTAGAAACTGTGAGACCCTGGTTCGAATCTTGTTTTTTCAAAAAGAAAATTTTTTTTTAATTTTTTTATGTTCTGAAACGATTTAAAAAAATATTTACTAGTTTTAACTTTTTAAATTTAATTTATAATGAAGTTTTATGTATTGTATATATGTATGTTTATGTAGAAATTATTTAGGTTTTGTCTAGTTGCTCTGTATTCTGCTCGCACAATGGTGAAGGGTATATAAGATTCGGCACAGCCGAATATAGCACTCTTACTTGTTTCATTTATCCTTTTTTTTTCAGTTTATCATAACAACAAAAAAAAATTATGTTTTCCTTAACTAATGACTTTTTTAAGGAAGCAGCAACAAAACAAAATTAAAAATACATGTTTAACTGAAAAAATTAGGTATAATTGTCTACATATGCTAAATTAATATAAAAAAGTCAATTTTTTCAAAATTTGTTAAAATTGTAAAACATAACTTTAAATATGTTTCTGCAAAAAAAAAAACATTTTATTAAAGAGAGTTAGAATAGTTCGCTGATTTTTTTATTTTAGGAAAAAAAAAAAAACAAAAAAGTAATACTATTTGCAAGTTTCTTTTATTTCTATTTAATTTTAGTTTTTATTACATACAAAAAATGTCTTTGATATATTATTTTTAATTGCAACAATTATTATATCATTATGTATCAATAGTTTTAAAAGTATTTTAGTTACACTTGTATTACAAGTTACATCTGCACGCACATTTAAACATATTTTGTGGTTTTGTTGGTAATATATGTATGTATAGTACATATGTGTAGATTACATATATAATAACAAATTCACACGTTTACTTAAACTTTTGTATGCACCTACATATGTATGTAAGTATATGCATAAAATTTTTAATGTAAGTATGCATATGTACACTTATTCATTTTCATATAATTTGTATTGGTGCATATGTTTAAATGTATATGTATGTATTTGCTAATTGCATTAAATAAACCAAACACATGGTTTTAACTCTTAACAACAAGCATTTAATCAGCAAAACCACAAAAGGCATACGATATTAAACGACATACACAATCATACAAACATTCATATAAATAAATAACAGGACATGTCCATGCATGGAACTTAAATATACAATATTTACATAAATAGCAGTTCCATGCTCTTCAATGCTGTTATTAACACCCTCAAATACCCACACATACACACTCGCAGCACAAAATGATGGTCCGGGGATGGAAATCATGGTTTATTTGTACCTTGCTTTTTGGTACATTTTGAACGTTGTTGGTGCTATGGTACTACAGCGGTTTAGTATCGAAAACAAGTCCTTAACACTTAAGTGCCTATTAAGAACTGAATTCGATTTTCAACTGGAGTCGAAATAGCGGATCAAACGGGTTTTTATTTGGTATTATAGCGCACATTCGATATAAAAGCACTATTGTGAATTTTATTGACTTAGCTTCTTCACAGTGGTACATTTCTATCAGCTTGCATTTTAAATAAATACATTTTGGTTAACCAATAAAGGATTTCTTTCCAACCCCTGCATAAAATTAATAAAACTAATGAATAAGTGGACCAAATACAAGAAAAATTACATACATTTAGATTTTTAACAAGTTATTAAAATTTGTTTTCATCGTAAGAATAACTTTCAACAGTGCTCCCATCTCATAATACAAATTTTTCATTCGATAGTCGATGTTCGATAGCCAGCGAAAATAATTTCGTGACACAAGAGCAGGGGTCCCAACTTCGTCTACATGCATTTGGGCACTTTATCTCCTTTGGTAGAGGGCTGAGCCTATCTAACACTCCTACCGTTTTCTGGTGACGCGGCAAACAATTGCGATGAAACTCCACACCGAGCAATAAATGGCTCTACCCGCGCTTTGGGTATTTAACCACAACCACCACGTTACTCCCCAAAAGGGGCCTCACCATAACCACGTTGGGACCGATGTCCCAAGGGCATCCTGGTTCTCGCGGTACCGAATAAAGACTTAAAGACAGCTTCGTAGTCTAGGCTACTACCAAGTTGGACCCCAAATAGTCCTGGGACTGATGACCCACAGCAACACAGAAATAGCAAAAACAGCAACACTGCAACGGCGACAAAATGAACACACATCCACAAAGAGTACCAAAACATCACCAATAAAAACAAAAAAAACACCAAACAGCCGCTCTCACGAGTGACACTTTGGCCACATTGAGTGACACCAGCAAGGGACATCTCGAACAAACATTGACCACAAAAACAACAATTAACAGAGTCGCCCTCACGTTCAGACTCATCGGTCGCAAGCGATCCAGCTACACAACAACGACGTACAGACAGCAAGAACCATAATCAGAACAGGGGGCCGTTCCGGAAATCGGCCAACAGCATGCCTGCACAACACCAACAGGGCACCCACCAGGCACTAATACATCGAGATTCACCATAATCCGAAACGACCTCCGAATCACAACAGCAACGTACAGAACGGACAATTCGACGATTTCCGCTAACGTCGGTTCGCAAATGACTGCGAGTGACTACCTCCACTATCTCCGTAATCTTCTAGCAAAAACTTCCCGGGCGTCCTCTAATCGTCATCATAGTAGTGACACTCGACAAAAACGTGCCACAGGTCCTCAGGTCCCATTCCACACCCACAGTCCGAAGTGTCTAACAAGGACCTCTTATGCAAAAATTCAGAGTCAGTCCAAACAACAATATCAAGGGATTTTTTGGGTAAAATTAGAGGCATTCATGGTTTTTTGCTCATATCTCAGCCATTTGTGGTGAAATGGGTTTTCCGAAGCCCCCAGAAAAACCCCTTGTTGTTGTATTTTTATTACTTTTTTCTGTATTTTTGGAGAACGGCAAAAGCTTAAGCTTCCCAATTAGGTATAAACATTTAGGTTATCAATACACAGCATCCCACTAAATGTGGGCGTACCTCTCGTACAAAAGATATCAAACATTTTATAAAAACCTGAATTTTTGGACTGTCATATGACCTATGGTTATCCCTTATATATCAAAAGATCGGAAATTGTTAGTAGAAAATATTTTCTGAACAATCGGTCCAGTTACGAAAAAGTTGGACTTTTCCACTATGCTAGATTCATTTTAATATTTGCAAAAACAAAGGAATAAGTTATACCCCTACTGTACACGTCAGCAATTTATTTCAATAAATAGAAAAATAGAAACATACGGAAAACAGAAATTCATAAATTATAGCAGCAAAAAAAGATTAGTGCATATATTGTACATATGACTTATAATATAAATATGTATCTGTTGTCTGATCACGGTCATAACTTTTTTTTAAATACGCATTATCGGGAACCATCGATCTTCCCGAGTCCAAGTTGTATAGCCCAAGTTAATGAAAAATTTGTTCTCTAACACGTCCGTATGTAAAACTGTCAAATTGGTTAAAAAATGGCCAAGTTATTTATTTATTTATTTATTTAATTTATTAGTCTATGGAATTCATCCTTACAGACTATTTATACAACACAAATGTTAATTATTCACATAAAATAAATAATTATGAATTAAAAAAAATTATTATTTTACTTTTAGTTACATTAGTATTTAAAGAAAAATCTATAAATCTATACAGTTCATTAAATTGAATACACATTCTCCTGAGAGGATCAGCGTTTGCATAATTAGCTCTAAAAAATTGAACGGATAATGGTGAGAAGTATCGTGTTGGTCGTTGAGGAATGTTGAACGAAATATTGTTGATCAGAAAACCAGAACAAACATCACCGTTAATAATATTCAATAGAAACGAGACATTTAACATAGATCGTCGGCTTTTTAAGGTTGGCAGCTTAACAAGGGCGAGCCTGCTGGTATATGATGGAAGACATAATGGGTTGAAATTTAAACTTCGAAGACAGAACAACAGGAATTGTTTTTGCACAGATTCAATCCTGTCGATATAAATTTGGTACATAGGGTCCCAAATAATGGAAGCATACTCCAAAATAGGTCTCACAAGTGATGTGTATAAAGTTTTAGTTACATAAGGGTCATTGAATTCTTTAGCCCACCGTTTTATAAAACCAAGAACTCCTCTGGCATTATGTGTAAAATACTCATACAATGAGCTAAAAAACATCAAAATTTTTATAAAAACCTAAGTTTTAGGGCTGTCATATGACCTATGGTTATCCCTCATATATCAAAATATCGGAAATCTTTAGTAAAATATATTTTCTAAAAAACTCGGAAAAATCGGTGGAGAAAAATACCCTAATAACGGGAACCCTACTTCTTCTCGAGTCCAAGTTTTATAACCAAAGTAAGTGGTAAATTTCTTCTTAAGCACGTCGGTATATAAATCTGTCAAATCGGTTAAAAAATGGCTGAGTTATAACCAAAATACTGAAATCCCAAAAATTACTTTTTTTTTTATAATTAAGTTTGTTCCTCAATACATTTAATACCACGCAAACATGTGCAAATAATTAAATGCAATTAAGTGATTAATACTACATATATAAATATGTATTTATATATAGAGCAATTCCATATGAAAACGATCAAAATTGGCAAATTTTTGGACGACCCCTCTCCGATTTTAAAATAAATAGTCTCAATCGATTGCCCAGCAAAAAATAATGTACCTACATATTTTTTTTTTTTTTTATAGTGACTGGTTTAGTGGTGGTGTACACCACTGTCATGTGACAAAATTGAAGAATTCTTCATAAGGGACCTCATTGAAAGTTGTTTAAAAAAAAAAACTACTAAAGCGATCGCAACGAGTGATAGCTCGTTGGAAAGGTATTGAATCAGGCTTTAATTGAAAAATAAAATTTTCCTAATTTTTCTTAGAAATTTACCTTTAAATTTTCCCATGAAAATTAAATTTTCCGATTTTCCACAGAAGCTCCTAAATTTTCCGGATAATTTTTTTTTTTGGATTCCCCATAATTTTTGCTTTAAGAATCAGCAATAAAAAAATGAGCCCCGACTCCTTGTTTGGACAGGAGAAGAGCATTTAAGAGACCACCTTGTTAAAAATACATTTTAAAAATTACACTGTGCATGAAATTGACACTTTTTTTTCGTGACAAGGCGGGCACATGGCGTTTTAACATAATTCGGGGACGCTGAATCCAGTGGTGCCCGCGGTTTTTTCAGATTGGCTCTGGTTTTCGAGATATACCGTTATTTCGAAAATGGAGGAGGTTGCTCAACATATATTAAAACAACTTTCAATGAGGTCCCTTATGAAGAATTCTTCAATTTTGTCACATGACAGTGGTGTACACCACCACTAAACCAGTCACTATAAAAAAAAAAAAATGTAGGTACATTATTTTTTGCTGGGCAATCGATTGAGACTATTTATTTTAAAATCGGAGAGGGGTCGTCCAAAAGGTGATCGCTTTCATATGGAATTGCTCTATACATAAATAAACATATATTTACATATACGTATATATATAGTTCTGTTCTTTCCCAACCATGGTAAAGAGTATATAAGATTCGGCATAGCCGAATATAGCACTCTTACTTGTTAGATTTTAAAGTTGGAACAAAATAAGAAAAGCAATTTTCCATCCCTGTGCTTGTCCGTTTAAATCAATCTCCCTTTATGCCGCTTCCCACTTCCTCTTTAATCGCCTGAGTAGGTGAATAGGTGTACTTTTTTATTGTATTAACATTTTGATTACTTTGATACGAATACTGTTCGTGTTTTTATGTCATGTTTTTGAGTTTATTTGTTTGTGTGTGTGCGTGCTTGTACACTTTATAAATCAAATGGCATTATTAATTGTTTATTCATTTATGTAATTTATTCTTTCTTTCATTGAGGCATTTAAAATTGCGCCAAAAATGGCCTCGAATATGGTTTATAAAAGGTTAAAACTTAATTTATTTGTGGTTAAAGAAAACTATTTATCTTTATTTGGGAAATAATATTTTTATTAATAAAATAAATGAAATTTATTATTATTTTTTTTAAACGAATAAAAAAGAAATATTTATAAATACAAAATTGTGGACTCCAAGCAAAAAAAGTTTAAAGGAGAAGAAAAGGGTATTATTTAAAAGGACATTTCTAAATAATTTAATTTAAATAAATTTTCTTATTATTCGAATGTGGATTCTAACTGCCTGTTCATCTATTTACAAACGAAGATTTCGTTCGCTTAACTTACATTTAAAACAAAAACAAGTTATAAAATATTGTTTTTGTTTTACGTGTGAGTTAAGCGATCGAAGTCTTCGTTCGTAAATAGATGAACAGGCAGTAAGGCCCGTTTTCACGACTTACCTTTAAAGTTCGATATAGTTAACGCTACCTTTAGCACTAGTGAGGAATAAAGTTACCTTCAACTATTTTTCGTTTTCACAACTTCTGTATAAAATAAACTTAACATTTTTAAAAAAGTGGCAATACTAAAGAAAATACCGATTATTTTTGCCAAAATAAAAATACGAACTGGCAACTACGTACTTTTTTTACATTTACAAAATATACAAATAATTGGAGTTGCCATATATACAAAATATGTGAATATAATATGGCAATCTCAAATCTAAACCTTACGACAAAAGTTAAAGGTAGAACGTTCCTCTCTTTAGCTTATCCTTCACTTTTAGATTAAAGGGAACTTGTGATAATTAAAAGCTCATTATCTGTTCGATAACTTCCTACATTTAGCTATCGTTAAGTCGTGAAAACGGGCCTTAGTCGAATTAGAAACCTCAAAAGCTTTTATACTTTAAGGGCCATTATTACAACCTAATGATAAAGTTGCTGATAGTTAACGTGAACAATAGCTATCTTGAACGATAAAGTGACCAATAAGTTTTTTCCATTACATATTACAACTGTCCGATAAAATAAAAAATGTAATTTATATACTGTGGCAACATTGCAGTATATACCGACTACTTTTGGTTGTTTAAAATACGTAGTGGCAACGACTTAGTTTTGTTTTATTTATTAATTAAAAACAAAAGTAAATTTTTATGCTTTATTTTTGGTTTTAATGGTAAATTGTTTTGTTTTTTGTGTTAAATTGTGTTTTTTGAAAAAGTTGAGTAATTTAAGACTATCATTGAAGTTACCATATCTTCAGCATAAAATATGGCATCTTCAAGTTCTTAAAGTTCACTTGTAAAGTTACCATGAGGACAAACCTGATGTTAGCTTATCAGTCACTTTTTAGGTTAATGTTAACTTGTAATAACCAAAAACTATTTATCTGTCAGATAGCATCCTAAAAATAACTATTTGTAAGTTGTAATAATGGCCCTAATAGTCTTATTCCTTCAATATTTTCTAGGAATATTTTCTATGCACTATCAGAATTTTCGTTTGTATATTTCTGTTACGAGGCTTACTTTAGCTATTTTTTGGCTAGCAATGAAGTAAATTGTAAAGAAAATGTATACAACTATTAGATACCAGAAGAATGTCATGCATTTTCTGGCCCGCTACGGCCTTCGTCAGCATTCTTTGTATCTTATAACTGGATAGTGCCTATTGTAAATTTTATCTATTTAAACAAATTCCCAGATTTCATTTAATTTAAATTATAAAAGAAATATAAGCTGATGTAATAAATCAAATATATACAATTTAGCTAATAAAATTTATAATTCAGATATCTGAATTTATAAAAGTATAATTGTTTTTATTTAGGTGTTTTTCAAATTTAAAAGTTTGCGAAAATAAAGATATTAGTTTTGAAATATAAATAGAGAAACTAGCTAGGAAAGACACATTTTGGCTTGTAAAAAATGCAATTCAGCTAGCTGAACTAGATTTCCATTCTTAAAAAAAATTAAAATTAAGAATAATCCAAAAACGTCGTTAAGTTCGACATTAAAAAATTTTTACTAGAATCATAAAAATATTTTAAAATTAAAAGTGTTTTAGAAAAAAAGAAGCTAATTTAGAAGTAAAATAGAGAAATAAGTTAAGAAAGTCCCATTCCATCTTGTAAAAAATGCAATTCAGCTAGCTGAATTAGCTTAAAATTCCTAGAAATATCTAAAATATAGAATTTAACCAACGAAATATTTAATTCAGCTTACTTTGGATAAAATATAAAATTCAGCTAACATTTAATTTACAATTTTAATTTACTAACTGGAATTACAATTCAGCTAGTAAAAATACTTTCTTTGGTTTACTTATAAACATTTACTAGCTATTCAACAAAGAAAATAAGAAATTAATCAGCTGAATTAGCTAAAACTGCATATTTAAATGGTAATATATATCAAAATTTATATTGAGTGTATAACATTAAAATTTCAGCTTAAAAAGAAAAAATATAGCTGGCTGAATAAAGTATATTTATCCTTTAAGTAGAAAAAAACTAATAACTTTGCAACTAAAACTAAGAGAATTTTTGGCGGCATAAAATATCCCCATTAAAAATAATGAAATTACCCCTAAAAGTATGGGGCCTTATTTTATATGCAATAAAGCCCCAATTTTGAAAATGAAAGAAACAGAAATGAAATAACTCCCTAATTTTTGGGGGCTTATTTCATATGAAATAAGACCCCAATAAAATAACAGCCCAATATGTATAACACAATTAATTATAAAGTTTTGCTTTATAGAATCGCGCGTAAGATATCATGGTTAGGACATCGGCCAGGCGCAGGGATTTCCTCCTCTATGATATACCAAAAACTATATTCGCTAACTAAAGCTTTTCGGCATAGCCCGCCTTCTTTCATGCGCAAGGACTTTCTCTTCTATTGTATAACAAACACCGGCCTCGCTTACTAGAGAACTAGGGGAGAAAATCCCAAAAACGTTTTCGTTATAAAATTGAAAATTAATTATGAAAATATATTGGGGCTTCGTTTCATAATGATTTTTTGGGGTAAATAACCCCCAAAAATCGTTGTTGTTGTTCTCTGTACAAACTTTTGTGGGGTTATTTCATTATTTTTTTGGGGGGTTATTTCATGCCGCCAGAATTTTTATTTAGCTAAAGACTTGTAAAATTTCCCTCTGCAAAATACATACATACGTAAATGTTGTGAGTTACCTTTATAACATTTCATCTGTTAAAATCAAGCGTAAAGTCGTCTGATAAAATTTCAGTTGGAGCGTTCTCTATTTTCTTCTGGCAACCCACCTGACATCTGCTGTTTTTATTGTGAAAAAAATATGGTGTCAGAAATCAATGCCGTGAGGAAACCGACATCTGCGGTCCACAATTGACAGAATCATTAGCCGGCTGAAGGTAATATTTTAAAATGGTATTTTTGAATTTAAAGAAAAAAATTTCAAGATTGCTGAACTCTTTTACGGCGCAAATTAATATTTCTGTGGCGGCAGCACGCTATTTTTAAAACTACTTTGGTTTTTGCAAAAACTATGCGAAAATAAAAAGAGACTATATCAGAAGCAAATTCCATGTGCGTTTGTAACTGAACATTAAGGCGGCATGAAATAACCCCCCAAAATATAAGCCCCCAAAAAAATAATGAAACAACCCCCCAAAGTGTGGGGCCTTATTTCATATGCAATAAGCCCCCAATTTTAAAAATGAAACAAGCTCCCAATGAAATGAAATAACACCCCAAACAGAAATGAAATAATACCCTAATTTTTGGGGGCTTAGTTCATATGAAATAAGACCCCAAATTCTGGAATGAAAAAAGACCCCAATATGTATAATACATTAACTGTACAGTTTTAGTTTAAAGAATCATGCGATAGATAGCATGGCTGAGACTTCGCCCAAGCGCAAGGATTTTCTCCTCTACGATATGCCAATCATCGGCTTCGATAACTAAAGCCCTTCTGTATAGCCGGCCTTCGGCCGGGCGCAAGGATTTTCTCCTCTACGTTATAACAAACACTGGCTTCGCTAACTAAATCTTCTCTGAATAGACGGCCTTCGGCCGGGCGCAAGGATTTTCTCCTCTACGGTATAACAACCACTGGCTTCGCTAACTAAATCTTCTCTGCATAACTAAATCTTCTCTCTAACGAAGGCGGTGTTTGTTATATTATAGAGGAGAAAGTTCTTGCGCCAAAAAACGTTTCCGTAATAAATTTAAAAATGAAATAATCCCCAAAAAAATATATTGGGGCTTTATTTCTTAATGATTTTTTGGGAAATTATTTCATATGAAATAGTCCCCCAATTAAGAAAATGAAATAACACCCCAAACAAAAAGAAATAACCCCCCAAAAATCTTTGTTGTTGTGCTCTGTACAATCTTTTGGGGGGTTATTTCATTATTTTTTTGGGGGGTTATATTTTGGGGGGTTATTTCATGCCGCCGAACATTAAAAACCTTCTGTAAAACAGCAATTTTGACAGACATGCACAATTACATGTGATTTGAAAAGTTGACAAGTCAGATGTAGAAAACATGTCGTGTATTGTAACCTTATGCAAATTTATACATTATTTTATTAAATCACACAATAATATAACAAATTTTTTATTAAGTAAAAACTCTATTCATCTAACTGATTTATTAACATAAACTTTTTTTGATAGTTTATAATGTAAAATTGCTTTTTATTTAATCAAATTAATTCATTAAGATGACTTACGGACAATTTTAGTTCAATTATAATTAACTATTGCTATAACTGTCAGTTAACATCATTTAAGATCTTAAGTTATTCCCACAATCAAAGTTGCTTTAAAGAAAAGTCTATTTAATTTTATTAACTTAAACTATTAGCAAATATTTTTATGGAAATAATCGTCGTAAGCAGACAGAAGCTGCATGTAAATGTCAATAACCAAACAAGATTTTTAGACTTCTTAAACACACAGAAAAATCTTCTTTGATTTTACCATAAAATTTACAATTTTCTCGTCAAACAACAGCAATTGAATTCGGGATTGTTTCTTTAAAAAAGAATTTCGTAAAAATTTCCTAAAAGCTAAGGCAACTTTTGTAATAAAAACAAAATTTAATTTTAATAAAACTTTTTCCTTAAGTGTATTTATATTAATCGCATGTTCAGATCACCAAGAATTTTTAGCGCATCCATGCATCTTTTCAAAAGAAGACATTAAAACGAATTAAACCTGATCTGTGATCACCAAGTAGAAAAATGCCATAAACTAAAAGAGATTACCAACTATTAAAGACAGCTTTAACTGTTACATTAAGTCTTTAACAAAGACCGTTAACATAAATCGCAATCAAGTCTCAAATTAACTCAATGATAGCTGCATAAGCAGCAAATCGCCTAAACAAATGAATGGAGAATTTATTTTTAATTAAAATTCGTGCATGACAGATTAAAGCAACAGAAGACAGTGTCTCTTTGTAGGAAAAAATATATTTTGTTAAAAAATATGTGCACTTTTCGTGCAACCAATAATTAAATTTTTGAGGAAAAAAAAATAATTCTTGTGAAAAAAATGAAAAGTGAATTTTTAACAATATTGTAAATCTTGGTGAAAAGAAGATTTTTTTTAGGGAAACGGTGAATTTTTGCGCTACGGTAACAATTTGGTAAAAAGATGACTTTATGGCAAAAGAAATAGTGATTAACATTTTGTTAAAAGTAAATTTTGTGACTTTTTGTTAATCATGTGATATGGGGCGTTTTGCTTAAATATGTATTAGAATGTTTTATTTGGATTTTTACTCAAGCTTGTGCATCAGCACAGTGGGGATTTTTTATAAAAAATGTAAATAATTCTGTATTTTGTTAGCCGTTAGTCCGATTGGAATTAAATTTCAGATAGCAATTAAGGAGTTGCATTTGAGTCTAAGTGTTAGATATGGGTTGATCTAACACATAAGAGATAAACTATGCATTTATCTCGACTTAAAGATTTCATTGAAAAAAAGTTTTAAAATCGGACTTTAATAAAGAATTTTGGATAATTTTGAATTTTTTTAGTACCCGAAGTAGATCTCCAATTAAAAAAATTTTCTAATAAAAAGTTTTAAAATCGGGCTTAAATTGAGAATTTGGGTTTGGTTTTTAATTTTTGCAAAACCCGAAGTGCTCTAATTTAAGAACCCATGGCAGCACTCGTGATACATCCATAGAGCTCAAATCCAAAACTTTTTTTCCAAAATCTCCTACTGTGCATTCCAAAAAAATTGTCATTATCACGTTTCTATTTAAATTGTGTATTTTGAAAAGAGTTTAGCAGTTTAAAACACCTGTGTTAAACCAGTTTTTAGTTATACTGTTGTCTGGAAGAAATTTAAGATAATATCTGTGTGATAGAGATGGACAAGTGACTGGAATAAGAATTTTTCACTATAAAAATATTTCACAATCTTATAGAAGAATTTCTGAAAGAAATTAAGGTCTGCCATAACTTTGTTTTTTGTCTACAAAAATATTCCTTATTCCTACAATAAATTCATCATCGTCACTTACCCCTCTCTTACGAAATTGTCGTTTTTGTTTTTAATAAACAATTTTTCAATCTAAATAAAAAACTTTAAATTATAGCACTTTAACAAAACGTAAGAAGCACTAGTAGGAAGGATAATTTATTCGTAAAGCAACAACTAGTTCTTGTCTGTGGCATGATCGTGTGGCAGTAGCAACAACAAAAAACAACTTCCAGAGACAGTCAGGTAATTGTAACTAATTTAAACACACATACATAAATAAAACGCTGACAGTACGTGACTTGTTCCTTTTCCACTTAAAAGTGATACAAACGAGAAAACTATTTAATAGTTGATACATAAATTACTTAAAAAATTATTGTTGTTGTTGAAAACATGAAATGATTTTTAACGAATTGAATGTCAGACTTGTTCTTGAGTTTCGCTAAATGCGATTTAACGTTAAAATATAAATTTTACAATCGTGATTGACTTTATGATGAGATAAATTAATTAAAATTGATTTTTTTTCTTTGTTATATATTTTCCTAGAATTTTCTAATGAACAATTCGCCTTGTTTTTGACAATAAAAAACTAAAAACAAAATAAAATAAATAAGAAATAACAGCAACAACAAAATATTGTTGGTTTTATTAAAGGCCTGTTTACATGGTAATACATGCTAAATGTATTGAGTAGGAGAAAATACGGATACAAAAATTTAAGAAGCGGTTAATGTTTATTTTCTAAACCAAGAAACTTAAGAATGTATGTATTCTCAAGGTACATTAACACAAGGCAGCATCATTTGGGAGATCATTACAAATATACCCGACTTGTTATTTAATGCATTCATACATATTTAGGCCCATATATACGAAATTTGAAAATTGGGTTTAATGCCTGTCCGCTAAAGGCTAGATTACACTATTATACTTTGTATAAATACATGTCAAAAACTCAAGTAATATGACAAAGTGTGATAGTGTGAATGCAATGTGTCACGAAATGACAAGTATTATGAAAAAAAAATTGACATCCCATACGACTTCATCGTTTTTTGAAAAATTTCTAAACAATAATACTTTTTATTAGATCAGGGTTGCATTTGATTTCATATGTGAGTGTTTATACTTTGTGTGATGGTGTGAACACAAACTGTCGTGTTAAATTAGACAGTCGCAACAAAACTCATAAGATTTCTATCTCACAATGTATTATGGAATAAGTAAGATTTGTGAGATAGTGAAAACTAGCCTTAATGAGTCTACCTTGTGTATTCTCATCACACCAGAGGTGTATTTTAAAGTAAACATTGGCAGCACCAACTGATTTGAAGTTTTAAAAATTTTTATACAATTACAAAAACAATCAAAATCAACTCAGAAAATGTTAATGTTGTTTTTGTAAATATTACAGAACTGCAAACATCACCTTCTTTTTTTTATTAGCTCAGCTGTTTCATATCTTTCCTTTATTTTTACGTATACACCATCCGTGTTAACATGAGAGATACCTACAGTAGACTTTGGTCCTCTTTTCTTACATGGGGACTCTACCTGAGATAAGATATAAGATTTTTATATCAGCAAACATCAAATTCAATCACAGAGAGTATTATCCTACACTCAGTCTACAACAGACATGAAATGTTTAACAAAAACACTAATATGATGTTACTGTTAGGTATAGACTCATCATGTTAGAGTTTTTCTGATGTTTTCACAAGGTTGTGAAAATATTTCGATAACATGATTTTTAATTATATCAGATATTGTCTCAGTTTTAGATCCAGTGTTAAAGGCCTTATGACACTACATTTTTAAGGCATTGTTCAAGTTTTCGTGTACAGTGTAAATATAATGTAATAGAAAAACTTTTTCGAAGTGCAAAGATTTCCGCAGTTTTAAGATAAATAGAAAACTTTCAAAAATTTTAAAAAAGTTATCGATAAAAAAATTTATTCTTGTTTCATTTGGACGCTTTTTTTGTGTTGTTAGTGTGATTTTTTTTTTAAATAGATAAAAAAAGTAAATAAAACTTAAAAATATATTATTTAATACTTTTATTAATATTATTATATTATAATTATCACTTTATTTTATTAAACATCAATTTTTACTTTGTTTTTTTCTTTGTTTTGATTTTTTTTGAGAGCTAGTTCAGATAAACTAACGATAAATGTTATCAAAATTGGAGATGATAGTACATTTTTCCTGTTTCGCAGCCTGTTTCAAAATGAAACGACCCGTTTCGCTCACAAAATTTTGTATGGGGAAACAAGTCGTTTCAATCATGTTTGGGCGCGAAACAGGAATAAGAGAGCGAAACTCGAATATTGCTGTCCGTGTGAACATGGTATTATGTCAAAAAAAATTAAAATTGTTCAATTTAAAATTGATATTTCAAGCTTGAAATATAAAAAGTGTTGCTGAATGAGCGGTTTATTGGCAAATTCAGCGATTTACAGCTTTTTGTTTGTTTTGTTTTTATGTTTCTCATTAACAAAAAGTTGACAATATTTATTAATATAAGCAAAATCATAAAAGAAAACCTGAAATCTATTTTTCTTTTTACATTTTTTATAGTTTGCTCTTTTCAACATTTACGGCCTAATTTATAAAAAATAAAACCGGTTAATAAAGGGTTAATAAAATGGATTTTCATACAAAATCCGTTTAATAAACCCTTTATTAACATGTTTTATTTTTTATAAATAAGAATGTTACTCTTTCGTTCTATCTATCAATTCTAAATCAATTCAATGAATAAAAATGTAGTGTCATAAGTGCTTAAACATGAAGAGAATTTCATAATATTTCGATTCTACAAATGCGTAATACTTTGTCTTACCATGTAAACATGCCTTAAGGATTACTGGGTACTTTAAAGAGATCATCCTTTCAGGAGTATAAAAATAAAAACAGCAACAAGCAGAACAAGAGACGTAAGTATCCGAAGAGCATACAAATTGTAAAATTTATGTAAATTTTATGAAATAAAATACAAAACCAACAAGCACAAATATGCTTGCAGACAGAAAAACAACTATTTTTTTTGTCTTAATGACGCTTAATACTTCCTGATACAGGAGGAAGCGGAGTCATAAGACACATTTATGAGAACATGTGGCTTATAGAAAGACATGAGGAAAAGGCTCAACATTTTGTATTTTTACTGTTTTAATCAAAAGTTCCAGTTTTTATTAAAAGTTCGTGTTTTCACAGAAACACACAGAAAGCCAAGGTTATCGAAAAAGGTAAATTTTCTTCTTAAATGAATTTCTTAACTGCTTTCTTATCCCGTATCAACTGCCCAAATTTAACTTGTCGTTGTTTTTTGTTTCCTTTTATGCCACTGATGTATGCCAACTTTATGTATTTTTTATCTTTTGTTTTCTATAGAAAAATTAATATTTTGAAAATTTTATTTTCAATAAAAATTTATGTAAGTATGTAGAATTTCAGCTTAAAAAAAATGACAATGGCTGTCGGCTTAAATGTTAAAGTGGATTAAAAAAATAACTTTTCTTATATACCCTTCACCATGATGAGATAAGAACAAAAAGTTATAAACATAAATAACGTTCTTTAGATAGGTATAAATAAATATTAATTGAGCCACCCCAAAAAATGTATATATGTACCTAAGCCCGTTTCCTCTTTTGCCAAAGATGATGTTTGAAATTCGTTTAATAATCTTAAAATCGTTTTTTAGAACATAAAAAAATTAAATAAAAAAAATGAAACAAAATTCTTTTTGGGATTCGAACTGGCAATATCATCAGTCTCAGGAGAGAACTTAACAACTCGGCTACGAATGATTTTACTGAAGAAGCGTTAAATTAAAATATATTGAGTCTATGAGTTTGTTTCTTTATTTGAGCGGCATATCATATACATGCATTAATGCGTATGTGTAAAACTAAACACATTACAAATAAAATCCACCACTTGTAGGGAAGGGTATAAAAAAACAACAAAAAACCACATTACCAACACTGTATTACCATAGCGACTGTATGACCGTAGAAACCAAAATTGAATTGGTTTGTATGGTATGCTTTTACTGAAGAAGCGTTAAATTAAAATATATTGAGTCTATGAATTTGTTTCTTTATTTGAGCGGCATACCATATACATGCATTAATGCGTATGTGTATGCGTAAAACTAAACACATTACAAATAAAATCCACCCCTTGTAGTGAAGGGTATAAAAAAAACAACAAGAAAAACACATTACCAACACTGTATTACCATAGCGACTGTATGACCGTATAAACCAAAATTGAATTGGTTTGTATGGTATGCTTTTACTGAAGAAGCGTTAAATTAAAATATATTGAGTCTATGAATTTGTTTCTTTATTTGAGCGGCATATCATATACATGCATTAATGCGTATGTGTAAAACTAAACACATTACAAATAAAATCCACCACTTGTAGGGAAGGGTATAAAAAAACAACAAAAAACCACATTACCAACACTGTATTACCATAGCCACTGTATGACCGTAGAAACCAAAATGGAATTGGTTTGTATGGTATGCTTTTACTGAAGAAGCGTTAAATTAAAATATATTGAGTCTATGAATTTGTTTCTTTATTTGAGCGGCATATCATATACATGCATTAATGCGTATGTGTATGCGTAAAACTAAACACATTACAAATAAAATCCACCCCTTGTAGTGAAGGGTATAAAAAAAACAACAAGAAAAACACATTACCAACACTGTATTACCATAGCGACTGTATGACCGTAGAAACCAAAATTGAATTGGTTTGTATGGTATGTTTATGTCGTTTTGGTAATACAGTGTTGGTATGGTAATGTCACGTCTAATTGGACTTTTAAAGGAAAAAATTTGTGGCAGTCGTGGTTTTTTACTCATATTTCAGCCATTTGTGGACCGATGTTGTTGAATACCAATAGCAAACAATTCCTCACCATATGTGACATAAATGTATAATAACCTGGCTGCCATCATATATGGGGTCTTCGGAAAATCTATTTCAACGGACAGACGGATATCGTTAAATTAACTTCGCTTCTCATAAGGACCCAGAATGTTTATAATTTATAGGGTCTAACATCAATATTATAGAAATTACAAACGGAATGAAATTAAGTTTCTAAAAATTTTAATTTCAAAAGATTTTGTTATTCGTGCTTAATTCCCAGTTTTTATCATTGATAAAAACACTTGAAATTTATTGTTGATGGGATAAGCTATTCCTATGCGCATTTCACTGGTTGCTTAGGCCAGATCATCAGGAAACTTCATCCATAAAGATTTTAGAAAAACTAAAGATATTAAACCAAATAAAACTGTTAAGCGTATAAGACTTATAGCAACAGTTCTACTTGTAATAATATCAAAGCTTAAACAAAACACATCAACAATAAACAGTGGGTTTATCTCATCTTACATTCCCCACTACAATTAGTTGAAATTCTCTCAACATTAATTGTAGTTGTAAGTAGGTTAAGAAAAACAAAATAAAAACAACAACAACAACTTTACAAAAGATGTTGACAATTAAGTGTTTTTTTAGGCCGTGCACTGCCTGTTTATTATCAAAAAGTAATTTAAATTTTTGGGAATACAAAATTTTAATTTCAAAAGATTTTGTTATTCGTGCTTAATTCCCAGTTTTTATCATTGATAAAAACACTTGAAATTTATTGTTGATGGGATAAGCTATTCCTATGCGCATTTCACTGGTTGCTTAGGCCAGATCATCAGGAAACTTCATCCATAAAGATTTTAGAAAAACTAAAGATATTAAACCAAATAAAACTGTTAAGCGTATAAGACTTATAGCAACAGTTCTACTTGTAATAATATCAAAGCTTAAACAAAACACATCAACAATAAACAGTGGGTTTATCTCATCTTACATTCCCCACTACAATTAGTTGAAATTCTCTCAACATTAATTGTAGTTGTAAGTAGGTTAAGAAAAACAAAATAAAAACAACAACAACAACTTTACAAAAGATGTTGACAATTAAGTGTTTTTTTAGGCCGTGCACTGCCTGTTTATTATCAAAAAGTAATTTCAATTTTTGGGAATACAAAATTTTAATTTCAAAAGATTTTGTTATTCGTGCTTAATTCCCAGTTTCTAAAAATTATCAAAATGTTTAAATATTAAAAGAATAGAGACTAAACTAAACTAGAGCATAGATTAAAACATAGACAGTACCATATCGTTGGTCTCATGTAGAAAGGCCCTAACTCACATAATTGCAACTTTACAGGAGAAGGCAAAAACATAATAGAAACTGTATGTTTCATAATCTAAAATGGCTTCTCCAATTGCTTGAAAACTTGAAATTTTTGATGCTTTTGCATTAAATTCTTGTGACGAGGTGTATTTGTGGGAAATGTTGAAATCACTAAAAAACTGAGACCGACGATATACTAAACTATTGACTAAGCTAAAGATTAAACAAATAATAAACTATATGTAAATAAAACTATAGACTAAAGAACATAATAATTTAAAGGCTAAATTTAGGCTGGGTTTTTGAGGAGTGGATTAAGTTTAAACTTAGTTTAATGTAGTCTAAGACTCGGATTTTTCCGGTGAAATGTGACTTTTTTATTATATAATTATCTTGTAAGCTTTAGCAAAACTAAGCTGTTCCGTCAAAATTTTGTATACAAACTTGGTAATGGCGGCACAAATCTGTTTTCAGATTAACTGACATCTTAAAAGCCCAGCCTTAAGATTATACTTATAAAAAACCTAAAGCTGAAGGTACTTTTACACGACATGTATTTTGCAGTGGCTGTGTTAAATCCATTTGTAATTAATTGCACATGTCTCCCAAAATTGTCAAATACGGAAGGTTTATAATTTATGCTTTCACACGTTCGTGTTTGGTGGCATCTGACATAACCTAAAATCGTTCACTGATTTATATTTCTTTTCACTTTTAATTGTATTTCGGTTAATTAAAAATTTTGTTTTGTTTTAAAGAATTTTTTTAAATACATGAATAGATTTTAATGTTTCTTTGTCGCCACAAACAAATGACTTGTAAAACAGTTGATATGGGATTGCTTGTCAGTTTAAAATAGAACATGCTCTAATTGAAAAATTTTACCCTTCTTATTCAAGCTGACATTTACAGAAGCAATTTTTTTTTTTGCTTTTACACGACACGTATGAATTTTGTAGTGGCAAATTTAACAAGTACACTTAAAAATTCTACGCCATGTATTTTAAAAGCATCTTTAATTTTAGAAAAAACTGTAGACTAATCTAAAGAATAAACTATAGACTAAATTACCGACCCAACTATTATTTAACTATAGACTTAATTGTAGATTAAAATGTAGTCAAAAATATAGACTAAACTTTTAACGTTCTACGGAATTTTCATTAGGGATTTTTAAAAAATTAACTATAGATTAAATGATAAATAATGACCTAAGCTAAACAGATGAAATTACTGTCTGTCTTAGCTTAGTTAAACTAAAGACTTAGCTGTAGTCGAACCTTTAGCTGGAAATGTAGACCTAAGTATAGACTAAATTGAAAATGAAAATTTGTACTAAATTTAAGACTAAACTATTGGCTAAGCTGTTACTCTTCCTTTAAAATAGAATTTAGATTAAACTATGGACTAAACAATACTTAACGATGGACTCAACTTTACTACAGAATCAACTAGAAATAAAACTCTAGATTAAGCAGTGGACAAACGGATAGACTAAACTATAAGCAAAACTATAGAATAAAATATAGACTAAACTGCAGATAAAATTACCGCCTCAAATTTAGCTTAACTTAAGACTAAATTGTAGCGTCTAATGTAGACTAAGGTATAGACTTAAATACAGACTAAATTGTAAAAAAAAATTTTTACATTCTGTTAGATTTAACTATAGGTTAAAGTGTAGAGCTTTAAAAAAAAAAAATTAGATAAAGACTAAACTTTGGAATTAAATATATATGGGGTATTCACAAGGTGTCATAAAGTCATAAGTCTTAAAATAATAACATGAAAAAATACGACTGTTGTGAACAACCCCTCATAATTTAGTGTGCTATTTTGAATTTAAATCAGCTGATTTAAAACAAATAATAAAATAAATATTTTCTTAACATCAAAATATTTTTTAATTCGAATCCATGAATTAATAAATTAAATTAGATCTTATCTGCTTATTTTCGATTTTTTAGGCGCAAATCACAAATAAATTTTATTTTGTTTGTGTACCAAACATCAGAGTCCTTAATCGATATAATTTGACGCCGCAAGTGTTGTGTTGCAAAAATCGCTAGCCGCAGGTTAAATTCGGATATTAGCCGGATAAAACTATACCATCAACGGCGACGGGTACAAAAACTAGTGCGGCTCGGCTCAGTCGCTCAGCGCAGGTCTCTTCTGATTAATTACAACAGCACAATAAACATAGTGCCCATTCACATTATACGATTTTTGTCGTTGCGATTCTTGCTTTATAGGCAAGAGGGGTGAGAGGAATTATTAAGGGTACAGAAGCGAGTGTACTCTTCAATTAATTTTGTTCATTCATATGTTCTCTCAATTTTCTCTCATTTGACGAAAAATGTATTACGGTTGTTACGACAAAAATCGTACAATGTAAATATGAGACCGACTTCAAAGAGGAAACGACAATAATCGCCACGACAAAAATCGTATAATGTGAATTGGGACATAGCAAGCAAAGTTCTATTAATTTATGACACTTTTTGTTAACAAAGCAACAACAATATTTTTAAACCATTGTAAAATGTTAGAACATTGTGACAATACAACATGATATCACACCTTGTGAATACCCCAATACTATATTTAAAACGTGGAAATTGAACTGTAAATTAAACAGTGGACGAAACTATAAACTAAACAACAGACTGAACTTTATAGTGTTACGTTTTTCCTTTAATTAGTGCGTTTCGGCTTATTCACTTTATAATAAACCTTTGAGTTCTTTTAATTGCAAATTATTTTAAATTCTACAATTAAATCTAAAGTCTACAATACAGTGGAGCAAAAAAATTGAAACTAATACGACATAAATTATTATTTACAAAATAACTTATAACTAAAACTAAAATAAATTTTTTGGAAATACAAAATTTTTAATTAGTAAGATTTTGTTTGCCGTGCTTAATTTCGAATTTTTATTCTTGATAAAAACACTGGTTGCTAAGGCCAGAGTGAATTAGAATATAACTTAAAGCGAAATGTTGTCTTAAGTATAAACTACACTGAAAACTAAATTGTAGACGAAAATTTGTACTTAACTATAGACTTATTTATAGATCTTTTTTTAAAAATAAACAATAGATTAAACTATGGACTAAGCAATGGGCTTTACTATCGACTAATCACTCGGGATAAATTAAGTTTTTTATACTTACTTTAGTACGAGTCCTACTTAATAATTTAAGTACGAATAACACTAAAACGTACTTGAAACAATCCTAAATATGATTACTTTCGAAAACCAATCGCAGAATTTTTTAAAATAAGTATAAAATTATTAAGCCAAGTAAAAAAAAAGATTGAACTTTTCGTTGGTAGTGCCACTCTGAGAGTAAAATAACAATGTGTGCGGTTTAATCTCTTATAACTTATTAGCAGTGATGTCAACTTTGTCCTTAGTGCCAAACTAAGAAAAAACACTAACTTGGTGCTTTTTTAATTTTTCTTTAGTGTCCTAAGTGCTTTTTACAATTTTATTTTTCTTACCATTTTTTAAAACTTTGATTATATAAAGGATCATTTAGATGGGCTTTGCTATTTGGGATACAATTTTGAGAAGACCTGTAAAGATTTTAAGATTAAAGATGTTTAAAAGAAAGTGATAAAAGAAAATTGTATTCGCTTTACCAAAAAACTTATTTACGAAGTTGGAGCTAGACTTCCTAAATTTTGTAAATATTACAAAACGTTGCACTATTTAGCGTTGACAACATATTTAGTAGTCGTAACAAAAACTATGTATTTGTTTTCGGTAAACATTTTAATAAAGATGTAGATGTAGGAATTGTGAATGGAAAAATAAACAACGAACAGATCTTTTTTGGGTAGAAGTCAATGATTTTAAAGATTCAATAGGACAAAATCCATTTTAAGATTTGTCTATTTTTGTATTAAGAATTTTAAGTTTGCCACACTTTAACGATGAACAACAGTAAATCCATATCGGAAACCGATTATCCTTGAACTCTGATAATTCAGTTCTTTACGTAATATGTGGACTTCGTCGAAATAATTCATCTAATGTCTGCAGAGATATTTCTTCTAATGAAACATACAAAAATCAAAATATTCCTTAAAAACTGTTTTATAGCCCAACTCAAACTCAGCTGGTAATAATCCAAATGATTAACATTTAAAAATTTTATATATTTATGATCTAATTTTATATTATAAACCATGTACTTATAAAAACTTTTTTCTAGCTGAGTTCATTTTTAGTTTGTAGTTTTAAAACCCGTATAAGTTGTGTTTGCACAGCCGAATGAAACGTTTTGTGTTTAATTAAATTTAAAAAAAAAAATGGCTTGGTGCATTTTTTGCTCGAAATAGTGCTTTTCAGTGCATTTTTTAAGGTTTTTAAATTTTAAAGTGCTTTTTGCTCTCAAAAAGTTGGCATCACTGCTTATTAGTCTCGTCTCTCAGCATTGCATTCTATACGCGTACATATGCGTGTGTCTGTCAAAGCTTGTTGTAGAAACACAAGTAGGTTAAAAATTATTTGCTTGTTTTGTATAAAAACAACTAAACAAAAACAGAACAAGAATAAAAAAATTCATTACACTGCTTTACAAATTTTTAATTTGGAAAAATACCAAGAACGCCACATGCCTAGATAAGTTAATTGGGACCTCCTGAACACGAAAAATGCTGTAATTTTTTTTTTCTAAGTACCGTTTTCTAGATAACGGTACTTTTGTGTTTTTCGGTGTATGGTCCCACTTAAACCCTTGTAGAGCCCAACCAAAAAGTCCGATCGAGATAAATAGCATTTTCAGTCGATATGCTGCAAATTTCTATCTGATAAGAAGTGGCTGAGTTTTAGCACCTCAAATTTTTTTACGTTTTTTTCAAAATTTGTCATTTTTATTTCGTTTTTTTTTTCTACGTTTTAGTAAAGATCTAGAATGTTTTATTTTTTTTTACCAAATAGTTAATTTAATTACCAACATTTAAAGCGTAAAAAAATCGGATGAAAAATAAAGTTTTTATTAAGGATTTATTAAGGACAATATTTTCATCTTCATTGGTCACACACTATATTCGGCGTAAATTCAAAAAATTTTAATTAAAATGACGAGCGTCTTGAACTTTTGCGTTTTTTTCGGATGGATCTTCGCGAATGAGGAACCAACAATAGTCCGCCATCATTTGTTCATCCCACCAGCCTTTGTAACGTCTCTCGATTTCTTCCATTTCCTGGTGAAATCTTTCACCTTGTTCATCACTTTCGGAGCCCAAGTTCGTGGGGAAAATATCCAAATAACTGAATAAGAAATTTGCAGCATATCGACTGAAAAGGCATCCAATTACCTTTCCAACGATATGCCATTTATCTCGATCGGACTTTTCGGTTGGGCTCCACAAGGGTTTAAGTGGGACCATACACCGAAAAACACAAAAGTACCGTTATCTAAAAAACGGTACTTAGAAAAAAAAGTTACAGCGTTTTTCGTGTTCAGGAGGTCCCAATTAACTTATCTAAGCATGTGGCGTTCTTGGTATTTTTTTGGCTGTAAACCAGTGTTATTTTCATGATTAAAAAGTAAAACTAAAAGCAAAAGTTCCCATTTAGTTTTTATTTTTAGTTAGACATGTGCATACAATTTTTAAAGCAGAAACCATGTCGGGCATGTTGCTGGTGTTTTATAATTGAAATTCTGTAAGGTGTTAAACGGGTAAGTAAATCAATCATAATAATATTCTTCCTCTGTCTCTAGTTCTCTGGGATAAGTGTTTTAGGTTAGAATCAATCTAATTTCACTTTCTTTTTATAATATTTTAATCAAGCGAGATTGATTCAATCTTAGTTTTACTTAAATCAATCTCATTTTCGGATTATTTCAAGTACGAAATCGGGACTAAATATGGATAAGTTGAGTATTTCCCACTTGAATAATCCGTACTTGAATCAATCTCTCTTTACTTGATGCAAGAAAATCCGTTCTCACCTTACTATTAATACCGCTTCGGATTTAATTAAGTACGAATAGATTGATTTTTCTTTTGAGTGTAGGTTAAACTGTAGACTAATGTGCTGTTTTCACAATACAAATGATTGTAAAATTTATAAAACAGCGTTCTCTTCATATAAATTTTACTACACGTTCAATCACTTGTGTTGCGAAAACAGCACATAAGCTTAATACTGAACTGTCGATAACACTATCACACAAATCTAACGTATTTCATAATACTTTGTAATAGACATCTAATTAGTTTTGCTGCGACTGTGAAAAAATCTAATTTAATATTACAGCTCTTATTCACACTATCACACAGGAACATTTTGTTAAATGCAACTTTGATCAAATGAAAAGTATTTTTGTTTAGAAAAATGGAATAGAATAGATAAAGTCGTATGGGACGTCGAATTTTTTTTTTTCGTAATACTCATCATTTTTATAGCACATTGCATTCACACTATCACACTTTTACATATTACTTGAGTTCTTGATATGTATTACAACAAAGCTTAATGGTATAAAGTAGCCTTAACCAAACATTTGAATATAAATTGAATTTATTTTAAAAACTTTACTCACTCATCTCTAATAAACTTTAACTCTTAAATAAAATAAAAAAAAACTCTAATAATTTCATAGACTACTGCACAAAACGTTTTCTATATTTTAAAACAAAAATTTAAACGACAATGCAGTAACATGGCTTAAACTTACAATAAACACTAAAAAAAAAAAAAAAACCTAAAAAAAACTCTTACTTAAAAAAATCAAGGTATTTTTCGTTTGTTTTATCACAGAATATGGAAAAATCGGAAACTTTGTTTTTAATTTGTATTCAAAAGTTACAAAATTTAAGGTCATTGTTGTAGTTAAAACAAACAAAAAATAAAAAAACACAAGCAAATGTAAAGCATACTGTTAGGGGAAGTGAGAGAAAGGTAGATATAGCCACTCTTTAATTGCTGTTAAACCACATGTGTCTTGGGTTTTTAACTAGCTAAAACACATACTCTAGCACCAGGCGTATGTATGTATGTATGTTAGTTAGTAAAAGAACACACACTCACATTTATAACAAAAGCAAAGTGTAAATAATAGTTAAAAAAAAAAATTAAAATGAAATGTAAAAAAAAGTTCAAAATCCAAACTTAGGTCAGGCATATTTACAACACTTAAGTAAATATTTAAAGTGGAAAAAAAACATTTCGCAATATTTTCATAGGCTACCAGGGCAAACGGGTGTTCGAAATGAACTAGAATAAAAAATAGTGAACAAATTCTAGGTTTAGTTTAGGCAAAAGTTTTTAATTTTCCACAAAGGCAGTGACATTTTATTAACTAGAATTTTACTGCCTGTTTTACAAAGTAAAATAAAAATTTTCGCTTGGGAATTTATATTGAAAGAACAATAACAATAACACAAACTCAAATTTGTTTTTGTTTTTGTTTTTTTTTAAGTTTATTAGAAAATGTTCTAGTTTAAGCAAAATTTTTAAAGGCTTTAATATTTCTTAGCCTTCATAAGGTCTTCGGGTCAAATCTGAACCATTTTGAAATAAAAGTTAAATTTTTTCTAAGAGTGAGTGACTTATATTTTTTTATATTTTATGACTTTTATTTAGTTTTGAATGCTAACAACTACGTAAGGTTTTCAGAAAAAAATATTGGCGAAAAAAAATATTTATAACGTTTTTTGCACTTAAGGTCTTTGGGTCATATTTGACCGGTAGCAAAATTCTTGAATTTTCGTTTGAAATTTCCAGTTGTTATTTATTTATTTTTCACCTCCTGTGACATGCGTTATTTTGAAGTTTACTTATAATGCAGGTAAATGTGTATTTGGTATTGATTGGACTGAAGTGGCGACACCAAAATTTCGCATTTATTGGTTCTCTAGTTAGCTGAATTGTATTGAGGAAATAATGAAAGTACAGACAGTTTCTGGGATGTTGGGGAAAGAAAACCTTTTTTTAGAGCAATCTTGCCGTTGAACAGATTAAAAAACCTTTTGAGAATACTACTAAAATTTGACAAAAAGGATACTCGCAGTGAACGCCAAATTAAAGAGAAGTTTGCGCCGATATGTAAGCTATGAAATCTATGGGTTGATTAGTTATGCCTGGACAACCATATACAGGCAAATAAAAAGGAACTTTACCTACAAATAAGCAAATGTATGCATGTAGTTCTTGATTTGAATGTTGGTTTAAAATGTCACAGTATGACTATAGACAATTGTTTTACATCGCACTAATTGGGACATAAATTGCTAGAAAATCAAATTACTTAATTAGAAACTATACGTAAAAACAAGACTGAATTGCCACGAAAGCTTGTGGCAACTAAAGGCTATCATTAACATTCGCAATAACTGTTAACAATAAACACAGCTTCAATATACTGAATAAATCTAGAAATAAAATATCAACTTTTAAAACATACTTAATTGAAAAAAGTGAGTTTTTATATAAAATTTTCTATGTGGGTCAAATTTGACCCGAAGACCGTTAACGTCAGCAAATTGGAAGACCTTATGAAGGTTAAGACAAACATTTTTTTTAAACTGAAATTGTCTTTTCCTCGTTAATGAAAGTCCATAAAATTATTTTCGTTTTAGTTTTCTTTACATATTTTGTGTCAGAGTTGAATTATTTACAAAACGACCTAAAATTTAATGGCAGCTACTAGTAAATTGCCTGCAGTAACATTCTAATGTTTGTACAGTGGTCCATTTTCTGTGGTTTTAAGATTTATAGACTACAGGTGAAGTTTTAAAACAAATGAACCATAATTTACTTAAGCTACGGTCACACTTATTAAATATTTGATCAAATAAGCGTAACCCCTACTTTTGTTAATAGTTAGTGAGATTTAAAATGGTCTTAATATTACAAAATAAACTAATTATACCACTAGACGTAGCAAAAAAACAGTTTTTTGTAAGATGTGGTATTTTAATCAATATAAATATTGATATTAAGGGAAATGATTTTTTAGTTTGGTTGTTGGTCCCGATTTTTTCGTCAAATATTTGATAAGTCTGACCGTAGCTTTAGAAAACTTAAATTTTTTTAGGTTTGTCTTATGAGGCGTATGATTGATTTTAATATGGAATCATTATGGAAAAAGCTTGATAAGCTTTTTAAATCAAAGAAAATTTTGAGAAATTTTAAAATTAATGACATGTAAGATATCAAATTAGGGAGAAAATTAAGGTTTATGGAGTGGGTGACGCAGGTGAGATGCTTCGGTATTGTGTTAAAAGTGGTCGGTAGCGTATGAAAATGAGTTTTCTAATTGGGATTTTGCTACACCCAGAGAAAAAACATGTTTAAATATGGTCACCTCCAACAAAACTATTTTTAAAGAAAATTTTTAGCATGTTATGTTTAATATAACCATATTATTGTCACCGACCATATTATGGTTAAATTAGTCCTCCATCAAGAAGCCACAACCATAATATATTTACTTTCAAACATTATAACTAAAATATGTTTAAGACTTATAATAGCATGGTTGTTTTTCAACCATAACATGTTGCTCTTAAAAAATAGGAAAATACTATTGTGAATTTAAAAACAAATTATTGTCATATTTAACCATAACGTGTTTAGAGGCAACCATAATATTGTTGTGGCTTCTTGATGACATCTTAAATACCACAGATTATTAAGCTTTACACTTTAGGCAATTTTATTATTTTCTTGATAATTTAAAATAATTTTGATTGCAACTTGAATTTTTTTATAGATATGTATATCTTTCATAAATTTATTTTTTATTTTGGCGATTTGGAAGGTTTTGACGTTATGTTTTAACTTAGTTTGATTTTGTTTAAATTTAAGCGATTTTTAATTTTTAATTTTGTTTATTGTTTTATTAGGGTTTAAGCTTTTATTTCAGAATTTAAGTATTTAGGCGATTTTTAAAAGTTTTGGCGTTTTTTATTTTGGCGACTTAGAAGGTTTTTGCGTTTCAGTTTTAGTTTGATTTTGTTTGAATTTAAGCAAAATTTTTTAAATTATTTTTTATATATATTTGTATATTAATTTGTTTTGATATTTTTCGATGTTAACAATTTTCTTTTATTTTGGTAATTTTCCCAATTTAGTATTTTTATTAAAAATTTAAATTTTTTTTGGATATATTTTAATTTAATTTTGTTTATTGTTTTATTTTCGTTTTAGCTTTTATTTTTCCAATTTTGTCGTTTATTTTTCAAAAATGTTTTTTTTTTGGCGATTTAGAAGATTTTGGCGTTTAGTTTTAACTCAGTTCGATTTTGTTTTATTGTTTTATTTTAATGAATTTTGTTTACTGTTTTATCTTTTATTTTGAAATTTTAGTATTTTGTCGTTTTTTAAGAGTGCAGTGGACTTGTAAAAACTTAATAATTTAAACTTTGGCGTGTTTGGATTTTAATTTAACTTTTTCTTATACTGTGGCTATTATTATATTTAGCGTTTTTTTAAACATTAATTTTGCCACTTTCCCCGGTCCTATTATTTTTTTTTTTGGCTTTGATGTATTTTATTTTAACTTTTGTTTAAGTTTTACTTGTTTTTAGGTTTTTTTTATATTGAGATTCTGGTGACTTTTAAAAAATTTCGTGCTTTTTCGCTTTTTCAAAGTTAAAATTTTTTTCATATCTTTTTTTATTTATTTAAAAATTTTTAAAAATGATGAAAATGTTTTGAATCAAGCGATTGTTTTTCGTATTATGTTTTTGTAATTCAAATAGCTTTGGCGATTTTGTTTTATTCATTTTAACGAGTTTTGCAAACATTGTTTATCATTTGTTTTGATATCATTTTTAATTCAGATTATGCTTACTTAAGCTATTTTTTGTTGTCAATTTACGATATATTTAAGCGTTTTTATTAGTTTTTTTTTTTAAATGTTATTTACTTTTAGCAATTTTTTGACCAACTTTGCTGCTTTTTGGCGGTTTGACGTTTTTCACTAAATTAAAAAAAAAAAAATTTTTAATATTTTAATTAGGCTTAAGTTCATCAAATTTAATTTTCATTAAATTATTTTTATGAAGAAAGCAAATTTCGATCTACCAAAGGTTAAAATACAATTTGGTTTAAGGATTGATGTTTGACTATTGACGTCAGCAGTCGTCGATGGCTGTGAGTGTAAAACGGTAAATCCATCTGAGGAGATCGAGTGGTTGCGATCAAAACATGTCATGGTAACCTGCTGGCCGCGGTTTGAGCCCCGGCCACGGTCAAGAATAAAAGATTATCAACAACAATTTTAATTAATTTTCATGTTGTAAAATTCCTTTCTTCAGAAAAATAATGAAAATTAAATTTGATGAACTTAGCCTAATTAAAATATAAAAAATTTGGATTAAAAACCATAAATAGTTTAACAAAATAACCACAATACTAATTATTTAAAAAAAAAAAAAATATTCTAAACTTTGAAATAATTTAGACAGTTTTTAAAAATGTTGGGAATTTTTTCTAAGTTTTAACGTTTTCTTTTTGATTTCGGCCATTTTGTACTTAAAGCGATTTTTTTGCATTTAAATATTTGACTTAAAAGTATTCCAAGCGTTGACATAATTTTGTTTAAACTTTAACTGTTCGACCACTATTATGGATAACGATCTTGAAGCGATGTGGTGGCTTAAGTCTTGGCTGTGGTTTGTGTCTTGTTCCGGATATTTTGCCAGCATCTGGTGACTCCCGAGATGAAGGCAGTGAACTAAAAGGCCTTGTCAACGAAAGGTTATCCATCCCCTAAACTGAGGTGTTATGCGACCCGTGCCTATCGGCTGGTTTGCAGTCAGGGGTTACCGACTGTATTATCATGGAGCTTTGCTGATACCTGGGCACCTCAGAAAATTGGGGGCTATGACGTGGCGGACCTCCTACACTCGTGGGACAAAAAACTAAATGACAACTCCTTTTAAAAACAAAATAAACGATATACTGACAATGTCACGGAACAAGACATGAAAAGGACAATGAGACGAAGACGATCCCGTCGGTGGCTGTACCAGCCTCGACACCCAACAGCGGCGATGTACCTCTGTCATTCGCGCCAAGTACATCAAAAGCCGCAAAAGCCCTTTCCGCCAAAGTGTATAAATCCCATGCTTCGGGTGCTGCCAAGTTGGAAATGACAAAGTCGTCCAACAAAGCAGCCTCCCATATGCCCATTGTGCAAAGGGGGACAGAGATGATTACATCCTGTCCCACTTCTGTACCTCCCCCCGCCAACTCCGGCGTCACTAACAAGACACCTCGGCATAAAAATCCTTCCAAGAGGGCATCCAACTCAAGGCGTGCTGCCTTGCGTGCACGCAAGGACTATTGCACTCCGGGACCCTTTTTCGGTGCTTTGTTCACAGTACATCATGGTAATGATGATGAGCTGCTCGATAATACGCGCTCTCTAAAACCGGCCCTACGGGTCTATACCGATGGTTCCAGGATGGGCAATAGAGTGGGTGGAGGTTTCTTCCTCGAGGAATTGGACATTAGGGTCTTTTTCAGGCTGCCAGATGGCAGTAGTGTGCTGCAGGCGGAAATCTCTGCCATAAAGCGGGCGGCAAACTGGCTGAGGTACTATCGTATATCGAGGGATATATGTATATTTACGGACAGCAAGGCTGCCATTGCAGCTCTGGCTGGTGTCTTTACGACATCTATGTTAACAGTGGAATGCCGGATGTCTATAAATGAGATCGCGAAACATTCCAGCTTAACGCTGACATGGGTACCAGGGCACAGTGGGTAACCAAACTGCGGACGGTCTGGCAAAACGGGGCTTTCTCGTGGACGACATGTCCGTCGACGGCCTAATTGCCACTTTAATGGCCCGCTGCAAGACTCTCATCAGACGAGAGTCGCACAGAAGGGACAGGGGAGATGGCAGGGGGAGTATACCTGCTTGATGGCCAGGACTCTTCGGCCTGGCTATGATGCGGTGAGAACGCGCGTACTACTCGGTCTCGGCAGGGACCGGATGAGGACAGTGATATCGGTCATCACTGGTCACTGGGTGATAGGGACTCATGCTAGGAGGATGGGTCTTGCGTATAATGATTACTGTAGGAGTTGTCATGATTAGGAGGAGGAGGAGACGGTGTTTCACTTTCTCTGCCAAAGCCTGGTCTAGGGAGCATCAGGTTTAGGCATTTTGGGATACTAGAATTGCCATGTCTGGACGATATGTCTAATGTGGGACTGAAATTTATCTCCCTGTTCTGCAGGGAGTCGGGGTGGGTCGAGGCTGCAGTGACCCCTGGGGATACGGGCTGACTCTTGTCAATGGCTAGGGGTATCACAAAGGGACCGCTAAAAGGACCCAAGTGAGTCGCCGTCGTGACGTCTGCCCATTTAACCTAACTGTTTTCAAAAATGTTGGGAATTTTTTCTATGTTTTAGCGTTTTCTTTATGATTTTAGCGATTTTGTACTTTTTGCCAATTTTTTTGCTTTTAATTTTTAAAAGTGTCTTTTTTAGCTTTTTTGTGATCTAATTCACGTTTGCCCGTTTTACCACTTTAGAGATTTCTGTGACATTTTAAAGTTTCTTAAATAATTTTTGAAATTTTTTTATTTTTTTGATTAAAGTGTTTTTTCAAGAGATTTAATTTTTGCTTTTTTTTTCCAATTTTTTTGATTTTAAGAAATATTTTAAGTGAAACAAGTTTTGTTTTTACCTCTAAAAGTTCTAAAAAATGTTGACGATTTTTTTGTTTTAGCGTTTTTTATGCCGTTTTAGCGATTTCTTCAAATTTTGTTGGTGTATTTTTTTACTTTTTCGGTTTTTAATTAATAAGTTTGTCGTTTTTAGATTATTTTTTAATTTTAGTTATTTCCCCATTTAAATTTTTCAACCTCTCTAATTTCGTGTTGTTCCGAAATGATCTTAACTTGAAATTGTATTTTTAGCAAAAATTTTAACAAATACTAATAAAAATTTAAACTTAATTATGGTTAAACAGATAAGACTCTATATTAAAATTATTTTAAATCACTGTAGGTTCGTCGTTAATCTTTAAACTCTTTATATGATTTAGTATTTTGTGCTAGTGAACCCTGACAGTCATGTTCAGGCATGCACAATTTTCAAATAAAAACATTTATAAAGAAAATTATGCATGCAAACTCCTGCTTGAAATACATGTATACAAATAGATGCTTACACAGGCATACATACATGCATAATAAATTAATTGCATATTTCCTTATTTAAACAGGTGTTACCAAATGCCAGAAACTGCAACAATAACATTTTCAACGACACACAGCAATAACAACGAAAAGGAGTGGAAACAAAGTTGCAACAAGTTGAATAAAAGTTTTTTGTTATATATGTATTAAGCAGAAAAGCAAGGCGATGTGTGCTAAAAGGTATAAAGAAAAAACATTTTGTGAATATAATTTAAGAGAAATATTTGTTTAGCCAGCAACTCAACCCTTGTCAAGGTAACAAGACCCAAGGAAAGAAACTTGAGAAAGAAACTTAATTATTATGTAAATTATTGTATACATGATTTAACAGACACATGAACACTTAAACAAACTCATATTTAAAAATTTATGTTTATAAGTATAAGAGTTTATAAACGTTTTGCTTCCTTTCTAAACGTTTCCTTATTTTTTTGCAGTTTACATTGACATTGAACTCAGAAATAAAAGGAAAATAACAATAAATTTAAAAAATAAAGTGGAAAAAAACTAAACCAAACTAAAGTTCTTGACCATGTTGGTGTCAGGATATAATAAAAAAAGAAATCCTTTTATAAATGCAAAGAAATATAAAAGTCATTTTTGTGTTAAATATTTCCTAGACATTTTTAAGTTTTATGGTCATGGCATGTTGTATGCAAATAACTAATGTCCAAAGATTATTATTGCCAATGTACAATTTTTTCCTAAACTTTTTATTTTTTACTGCAATACTTTCTTATTTTCAGTCTAAGGAAAATGCCCTAAAGAAAAGTATTAGAAAATAAGGTTAAACTGACATGAAAAAGTGATTTTAAACGATTTTATTAAAAAATTTTCGTTCTAGAATGAAAGTAATTTTAATAGAATGTGCTGAATAAAATTGCTGGCTTTTTTTATGACACTTGTTTTAATAAAATCGCTTAATTTTTCTTAAACTTATGGGATTTTTAGTATAAAAATGTCCTATTAATATTAATCATACGCTAAGGTAGGCAAAATTTAAATTTGTAAGAAAAATACAGAAAATAAAAAAAATTCAAATTGTTCTTATTAAAACTAATAGAAATACAATAAATTTTAGTAAAAGAAGTAATTAAGATGTTCTACGCAAATTAAAAATCTAGTTTTTAAGACCAATTTGGGTTCACTATGAAAATTTAAAGAAAAAAAATTATATTCTTATGCATAATTTAATAAATAATTAAGACAATATTATCAAATAAGACATTTTTAAAAAGGTTGCGTTTAAATGTGCTAAATTCCCATTTCATACTATTGATAAACTGAAATTTATTGTTGATAAGAAAAGCTATTCCTATGCGCATTTCACTGGTTGCTTAGGCCAGATCTTCAGGAAACTTCATCCAAATATTTTAGAAAAACTAAAGATATTAAACCAAATAAAACTGTTAAGCGAATAAGAATTATAAACCCCAGATTCACTTGTAACAATATCAAAGCTTAAACAAAAACAACAACAATTTTTATTATAATTAAATAATATCTGAATTAACACAAATATAACTAAAATTGGTAAATTTAAGAAATAAATAATAAAAAAACAGTGGCAAAATAAATTAATCATACGCTTAGGCCAAAACTTGCAAATGAAAAAAAATTAAAAAAAAGCAACTAAAAAAAAGAAATTTACAATTTTAAACAGCTAATAAAAATATTAGTAATTTGATCATATACTGTAATTAACACGTTTAAAACCTTTCAGTTTCCAAATGTTTCAGGGTTGGGGTTGCGAGTTCGATACCCGCCAAATACTCTGGTCTGCTTTACTGCAATGCTATTACTCAGTAAATAATGGTAAAATGAAATTTGTAATTGAATTTACAAGGTTAAATAAAAAAACTTTCCGGATCAAGTTGTACTAATTTTGAAAATTAAAAGAAAAGTAAATTTTAAGGTAATTTTATTGAAAATTTGATCTGCAGTGAAAAATTATTGTATTAAAAAAATATGAGCTTAACTTTTTGGCTTTTAATTGGCATGCATTTTTTGCAAATCATACCATTTTTGTAGAAGTTATAGGGATTTATACAAAAAAGTCCTAATTAATATTAATCATACGTTAAGGTATACAACATATTAACAATTTTAAAAACTCGTTAAGCAACAAGATTTCAATCAAAATAGTATAAATATAATTTGTAATTAATAAAAAGCTGCAGACAAAGATGGAAAACCTACAACACAAGATACTAGAAACTTGAACTAGTGGGAACCAAAATGCTCGCTTACGTGGATGATGTGGTCCTTACAGAAGAAATGGCGAAAGATCTTCAAAGCAGCCTCAACTTTTTTGTCTACGAATTGACCAGCAGAGGAGTCCGTGTAAATACGAGCAAAATGGCATTTCCGAAACAATGGTAATATTCATTTAAATTGAAACGAAACAACTAAAACAGGTGACACAGTTCCCCTATCTTGTATCAGTTATAAGTGTGGATGGAAAATTAGACAAAGACCTATATGTGAGAATATCGGCGGCAACTGCAGTTGATATGAAGAACCTAAGAAAAGTAGCCGAAAAGACCGGAAGAGACAAAAAAAGGAATGAAATAATCGGAAGGTATCTTAGTACAGAACCCACACACACACAGTCTAGACTATCCATTGTTATGTGTGCTCGAGAGCAAAACATTTGGAGAACTAGCGACGCGGGAAAAAAGTACAACAATCAAGATGTCGTTTATTTATATGGCAAAAGTGCAGTGATGTTAGGCATCGTTGAAGCTGCCTACACACTTGTGATTTGTACTTTTTCAGTGTATCCTTTTTGGCAAATTTCGGATTTTATTCTATTTTTAATTAAGTGATTTTTAGATGATTTTAGCGTTTACTGTTCTTTTAGCGTATATTCGTTTATTTTATTTAAAGTTAAGTGATTTAAAAAATTTTTCAGGTTAGGCGATTTTTGTGATTTTTCTTACCTTTTTTTTGTTAAATTCTAAATACTTGTTCAACGTTTCAGTTTAAAACAATTTTCCAATATTATTTTATATATAGTGATTTTAGCGATTATTTTTCTATTATAGCGATGTTTTCGTTTATAACGAATTGTCTAATTTTCCAAATTGTTTTAAATTAAGCGATTTTAAAAATTTTAAAGCTTTTTTTATTTTACTTTATTTTGGTAAATTGTAAATACTTTTTCAATGTTTCCGATTTAATTCTATTTTTTATTTGGTGATTTTAAATCGTTTTCTTTTTCAGCGTTTTTTTTGCGATTATATCTGTGTTTTCGTTTAAACCAATTTTACGATTTTATTTTTTATTAAGTTATTTATTTTATTTTTGATTTTAGATATTATTATCTTTTTGCAGCGGTTTTTTTTTCGCTTATAACGAATTTTCCTGTGCCTGTGATTTGTCACATGACATGAATCACAACAATCTTAAATGTCAAAAAGAAAACACTAATTGTGAGGCGGATGTTGCAATTACACTTTTGATAATTTATTTGTTGTGTACATAACAAATATAAAAATTAAAATAAAGAAGCAAATTAAAGAAGATTACAAAAAATTTGTGTATGGTACGCTTTGAAGTTTCGTTATACACTTAAATAACAAAAATTGTAAAATGTTTGCGCACAAGCCCATTAACACATCGAACAAGCGACAAGAAATTTAAAATTTTCGATTACTTGTGACTTGTGCGCGTACAGCCCCTTTAAAAAGTAACAAGATGTCGAGCACGCACAAATCACACGCGCAGATCAAAAAATTTTTGTATGCTAAATAACTCCGTAATAAATACAATTTGTCGTTTCGTTGTACACAAAAATGAAAAAATTGTAAAATGTTCGTGCACAAGCCCACTACTAACACATCGAACAAATCACAAGAAATTTAAAATTTTCGATTACTTGTGATTTGTGCGCGTACAGCCCCATTTACAAGTAACAAGACAACTAGCACGCACAAATCAAACGCACAAATCATAAAATTTTTGTATGCTAAGCAACTCCGCAATATATACAATTTGACGTTTCGTTGTACACAAAAATGAAAAAATTGTAAAATGTTCGTGCACAAGCCCACTACTAACACATCGAACAAATCACAAGAAATTTAAAATTTTCGATTACTTGTGATTTGTGCGCGTACAGCCCCATTTACAAGTAACAAGACAACTAGCACGCACAAATCAAACGCACAAATCATAAAATTTTTGTATGCTAAGCAACTCCGCAATAGATACAATTTGACGTTTCGTTGTACACTAAAATGAAAAAATTATAAAATGTTCGAGCACAAGCTCACTCACACATCGAACAAATCACAAGAAATTGAAAAATTGTCAATTACTTGTGATTTGTCCGCGAACAGCCCCATTATCGAGAAACAAGACGTCGAGCACGCACAAATCACTAGTTTGTGTACAGCTTGAGCGAACAAATGCTTAAACAAAGCTGTTTTAGTTTCCAAATTCATGTTTGCTCAAGAAACTTTTTGTTGTTTTAACAAAGCGATGGCTAATCTAGATGGCCTGTTAAAAATTAAAATAAATCGATCACAAATGAGTTGGCATGGGCGCGTTGCTAGATCAGAAAGGTCAAAAGGAAGAGGGCGCAGAATACAACTAGGCAAGACCAAATGGATAACATCTTCGAAGAAAATGGTTTAGACAAACGAATGGCCAAAACAACAGCACAAGGCAGACAGAAATGGCGCAATATTTGCAAAAACCTTTATACTGAGAGGTAGTAGAAGTCGGGAGTGTGTAAGCATGTAAGTAAGTAAGTAAAAAAACTGACTATGCACAGGCAATTTTTCCATATTAAAAATTTCCAAAAATTTTAGTTCTTCAGAAAATTTTAATCCAAATGTTTGGCGTGTTTAATAATTCTTTCTCCCAACAAATTTGTTTATGGCCTCAAAGTTCTTCAGTTTTTTTTTAAAGCATTTTAACTACAAACAATTACATTTCTTTTTCTTAACATTTCAAATAAATTTTCCAAGTATTTGTTTAGTTTGTTTAACTGCTCATTTAAGTGCTTTTGTGTTTTTTTTCTTGTTTCTTCCTCAAAAAAAATTTGCATGTAACCTTCAACGTTTATGTTTGTAACGAACTTAACACCCTCAACTTTTTATTATTTTTTTTGCTGCTTCTTCACCAAAAAAAGGACAAGAGAAATGAGCTGCATTAAACAAAAAAAAAAAAAAAAAAAAAAAAAAAAAAAAAACAGGGCAAATGTAATGGCCAGTATATTCTGTTTGTAAAACATGAAAATTACTTAAGAAGTTGTGTGGCCAAAAGATTTTTTTCCACATTTTTTATTCCAGCGTTTTTTTGTGGTTTCTTTTTTTTAAACGATTTGCATGATTTTTATTGCCATTTTTCTTTTTTCTAATGTTAATGTCACATTGTATTTTAAATGCTGCTTGGATTTTTTTTTACAATTTTTTCTCTAGTTTTCATTTTGTTTTTGTCAAGTCATGTTTTTTTTTTACCAAAATATGGGGGAAAAATAATGTCATGTTTGAATTGATATTATGGTTAATGCAAATGTTCAAGCTGCCAGATATGAAAAAATGAAGCGTATAAATATTCCTCTATCGATCTTCGTGGCATGTCATGACATTGAATTGTCAAAGTTGAAGGAGGGTTATAAATTCTTTTTCAAAATGTTCCTAAAGTTCTAAAAAAACAGTTAAATGGAGAAAAACGAGTTGATATAGACTTAAAGAAACATCTACAATTGTAGAAAGAAGTAAATTTGGCGATTTTTTTATATAACTATTTTTGCTTTTAATTAAGGCACAACTTACAAAAAAAAAATAGTTCTCAGTCTCTATTTTTTTTTAATTTTGCGATTTTTCATTTAAGCGATTATTTTTGGTGAGGGAAATTAAATTTTTTTACTGATTTTCTAAAAAATTTTTACGATTTTAAATTGAAATTTGCTAATAATTTTTTTAATCCAAATTTTTAATAATTTTAATTAGGCTTAAGTTCATTAAATTCAATTTTCATTAAATTATTTTCATGAAGACAGGAATTTTACAACATGAAAATTAATTAAAATTGTTATTGATAATCTTTCACTCTTGACCGTGGCCGGGGCTCGAACCCGGGCCGGCAGGTTACCATGACATGTTTCGATCGCAACCACTCGATCTCCTCAGATGGATTTGCCGTTTTACACTCGCAGCCATCGACGACTGCTGACGTCAATAGTCAAACATCAATCCTTAAACCAAATTGTATTTTAACCTTTGGTAGATAGAAGTTTGCTTTTTTGAATGATTATCCATTTTAATTGATTTTACATGTTCTTCCTTACTCCTGTTTTTTCGTACTTTTGTCAAGAATTTTTCTTGAAGTCTGTTCACATCAGTGAACAATTAAACAATCCCATCCTAGATGTCAATCACCACCTACAATTAACATCCACTGCTTTTGTTTTCATCCTGTTTATTTCTCATTCGAAAGGTTTATCTTGCGAAGAAAACAACAAGCCGTGCGCTACCAGCTTAATCGTTTAAACTAGAGAATCACTTAAAAGTTATACATTTTTCCTAAAGTGAAATACTTTAAAACCATTGTTAACCCCATCCCCAAAACTTAAAAGAAAAAAAAACCAAAGTAAAGTAAACAAACTTAAAAAAAATTTAAAATATAAAATAAATAAATAAAATATAAAATAAAATAAAAACCTACCCAGTGAACTTAACCTAAAAAATCAAAGTGTTTTTATTTAAACAATAAATATCTAAGTACCTATACGTACATATATATTGTACTTCTCCTTAAGAAAATAAAGAAAGGTTTGTTGACCCTTTCATAATTAAATATATATATATGCGAGTATATAGTCTAACCCTACCATATACCCTACCTTGTCTAACCCGTACGAACAAAGTCCAAAGTACATTTTTTGTTTTTTCATCTAGGGCACGGGCTCTATGTATTCATTTGTCCTTCAAGTTGTGCTGAAAAAGGTCAACAGGAAAAAGAAGGACAAAAGATGAAAAAACAAAAAATGTACTTTGGACTTCAAGAAAAATTCTTGACAAAAGTACGAAAAAACAGGAGAAAGGAAGAACATGTAAAATCAATTAAAATGGATAATCATTCAAAAAAGCAAACTTCGATCTACCAAAGGTTAAAATACAATTTGGTTTAAGGATTGATGTTTGACTATTGACGTCAGCAGTCGTCGATGGCTGCGAGTGTAAAACGGCAAATCCATCTGAGGAGATCGAGTGGTTGCGATCGAAACATGTCATGGTAACCTGCCGGCCCGGGTTCGAGCCCCGGCCACGGTCAAGAGTGAAAGATTATCAATAACAATTTTAATTAATTTTCATGTTGTAAAATTCCTGTCTTCATGAAAATAATTTAATGAAAATTGAATTTAATGAACTTAAGCCTAATTAAAATTATTAAAAATTTGGATTAAAAAAACCGTAAATAGTTCAACAAAATAACCACAATACTAATTATTTGCTAATAATTTTAACCATATTTTAATTGTTGGTAATTTATTTGTATTTTGCGTTTTATTTTTTAATATTTAGTTATAATAGCGGATTCTTCAAATTATTTCTATGAAGTTTGAAAATTTTTAGATGATTTCAATTTATTTTGCATTTTTTTGTTTAATTCAAAATAATTTTTTAATGCTTCAGTTTAAAAAAATTTCGCATTTTATTTTATTTTAGTTATTTTTAGGTGTTACGATTTAAGCGATTATTTTTCTTTTGTAGCTATTTTTTCTTCTATAACGAATTTTCCTAATGTCGAATTTTATATAAAGTTAAGCGATTTCAAAAATTTTAAAGCGCTCTAAGTTTAGGCGATTTTTAGGAGATTATTTCATTAAGTTCTTACTTTATATTTGTTAAATTTTTCAGTTTTAAGCAATTTTCGATTTTATTTTATATATGTAAAGTGATTTTTTATTATAGCGTTTTTTTCGTTTATAATAAATTTTACTAGTACACCTAATTCTCTTTTTACACGAATTATTTTTACACGAATTTTCATTTAACACGAGTTAAAAAGTTAACATTTTTCTCTTTTTACACGAATTGTTTTGTTTTAATACGATTTTAAATATTCTACAAATTCTTTTTATAAATTAAATATTAGTTTTCCTTTTTTATATTAATGAATTTCTGATATTATTTTCTTTTTTCCAAATCATTATTTTTTTTTTATAATATATGTATGTATTTATATGTATTTAAGATATTAAAATGTGTAAGCACGTTAAATAAATTCTCAAGTAAACTTTAACAAAAATTTTTTATTGTTGTTTATTGTACTTTTACGTTATTTTTTAGGTCTGGAACCAATCTACTATTTTCACCTTTGGCTAGTATCTTTTTTTACACGAATTTTTTTACACGAATTTATTGGGAACGTATCTATCGTGTAAAAAGAGAATTGGGTGTATTCAATTTTATTTAAAATTAAGCGATTTTTAAAATTATAATGCGTTGTTATTTTAGGCGATTTTAGAAGTTTTTTTTTAGTTTATTTTAAATTTTTTTTATTACATTTTAAATACTTGTTCAATGTTTCAGTTTTAAGCGATTTTCGATTTTATTTTATATTTAGTGATTTTTTAATTTTGATTTCAGCGATTATTGTTCTTTTGTAGCGATTTGTTTTATACCGAATTTTCCTAATATCGAATTTTATTTAAAATGAAGCTAATTTAAAAATAATTAATTAAATAAGCGTTTTTAGTTTAGGCGATTTTTAGGGTTTTTCGTTTATTTTACATTATTTTATTGTACTGTGTTTCAAAGTGCTTTTTGAGCTTTTTTAACAAAAAATTTTTATAATACATATTGTGATTTTTAAGTGTGACGATTTTTTTCAATTACAGAGTTTTGAAAACTCTAAAATTTTACAAGGGCATAAGGAATACAAGCAGAACTTTTTCTATGGTTCAGTTTTAGGCAATTTTTGATTTTCTTTATATTTAGTGTCCTATCTTCAACTTTTTTTTTTAATATTAAGCGAGTTTAAAAATTTTAAAGCTTTTTTAGCTTAAGCGATTTTTTAAGTTGTTTTTAGTTTATTTTACTTTTTATTTTTTGGTATATTGTAAATAATTTTGCAATGTTTCTATTCTATTTTTTGTTTAGTGATTTAAATTTTTTTTTGTTTTTAGAGACCATTTTTAGGCGTTTTTTTTCGTTTATATATTTTGTTTTCGTTTAAACCATTTTCTGACTTAATTTTATTTTTTATTTAGTTGTTTTATATTAATTTTTGATTTAAGCGATTGTTATTCTTTTGTAGCCATTTTTTCGCTTATAACAAATTTTCCTAATATCCAATTTTGTTTAAAATTAAGCGTTTTTAAAAATTTTAAAGCTTTTTCACTTAATGCGATTTTTATTTATTGTTTTTGGTAATATTTTTTTTTTCACTTGAACTTGACGGTTTTATAGAGAATTTTCCGAATTTTTGGCGCTTATTTTATAAAAAATATATTTTTTTTATTGTAGCGAGTTTTCCAGTCGATCCCAATACGAAATTTGCACCACATTACCTCATAACATAATTTTCTGGCAGGTCCATGATTGCCCATGGGTGCCAAATATGGTACACTATTGAAAGATTGTTTTTAAATGCTGTGGTGTAGGGTTTTATTTAGCCAGGCTTGACCGACTATACTTTCTTACTTTTATTTTCTTTATAATTGATTGTTTGATTCAATTTTGAGGGGATATTTTTTACTCTGATTTGAAAAAAAAGCCAAGTTTAGTTATTATTTTTTTAAAGCGGCAACAACAAAGTCCCCTTAGATGGGGTAAAAAATATTTCAAGAAACTTAGAAACTTAATAGAACGAAACGACAAATGTTAAACAAATTTTGTACAATGTAAAAAATTCGAAATTTTAAAAAGCATAAAAAAGTTTGATTTTATTAACTTGAAAATTTAAATATTTTAAAACACCTTAATCTGTCTTTGGTATTTTTGTTTCTTTTTAACGATAAAGTTTACTTTTAGGCTTTAAAGAATATACAATGCATAAGCTGATTGTATACAAATTGTATTATTTTGTGTTCAAATCTTAAACACAAAAGCAATATGGCTGTTTTTGTATCCTGATAAATTTTACACATAAAAAAAGTAATAAACAAAAATTTTATTTTTATGCGATTTAATGCAAATTTAAGAAGAAAAAAAATACTTAAAATATTTGTAAGCCTATTTCTATACATCAGAAAGCTTATTGTTTTGTAATTGATGTGTAAGACACGAGAACCCTTTTGCACTTTTCTTGGCTTTTAGCTATTTTCTTTCGAAACGGTTATATTTCTTGGGAATTGGGGTGGAAGGGGTCCAATGTTTACAAAATAAATGATTAATGATTATGGCAAAAAATAAAGTACAAAACAATTTTCCTTTACATACATTTAGGAGTTAAAATTTCATATGTTCACACTTTACGGGTGTTAATGCTTTCTAAACATCTGAGCTATTTGTAAAAGTATTTTCCTTATGAAAAGTATTAAAATTTTGCATAACAAGGAATTTTTAATTTTTTTTTTATACAGTCGAAAAACGAACTTATTAAATGAATCCATTCGCTCACAAGGATATTTTACATAAAAAAAAAACGTTGACAAAAGCAGTGTGATTAAACTCTGCTTTTGGTAAATCCTTTGATTGTTATTTTATTTATCTATTGCCTTATTACTCCCTTAGTAATTATAATTACTAAAAGAAAAAATGTTCTTTCTTTATGTAAATAAGTCCAGCATTTAGGCGAATTCATATAACGGTGGTGGAAATACTACAACAGGTACAATAATATGTCAAAAACACATGCAACTTTTGACATTTCTCTCTCTAAAGCCTGCTACTCTGTTCAAGATTTCACGTGAAATGTTGATAGAGTTGTACTCTCTTCATTTTGTGAAAAAGCTCCGAAATGTTTCTGGCAACATTTTTTACAACTGTGAAATAATGTAAGCTGCACTTATTTCACGTGGAATTTTAAGCAAAAGCAAAAAAGAATGAACAGATTATTAAATACGAAATAAAAAATTAAAATAACAAAACCGATAAAACTTTATTATCCATACTTACTTTCTTTTTTATGAAATTTTTCATTAAATAAAATAATTTTTGTCAAATACATGCGGGGTTTGTTAACATACACAAAACAATGTCGCATACTTTGCAAGAATAAAAACGTCAAATTGTACAAACCCGCATGATAGTTAACATTGATACATGTCGAAATTTTCGTGTGAAATAATTAATGTTGCTCAACATTTTTCATAGGTTTGAACAGAGTACTAGGCTTAAGTAAGAACAAAATTAAGCTCAGCTGTGTTTTCAACGCCACCTGAGAAGTGAATTCGCCTTGGGCTAGATGTTTTATGCTCACCTTGGCTACGAATAACTAAAGAGGAAATTTTTTTTTTTCAATAAACGTTATATTCTGGCTCTCACTTGGGTCCTGCAGTGGTCCGTTTGTAATAGTCAGCGCTAGTGCACATTTCAAAAAGAGCAGCTACTTCGTAGGTGCCACTGTAGATCTCAAAGAAATTGGGGTTTTTTTTTATGAAAAGAGGAAAAAACCTTATTTCGTTGATTATTATTATCCTGGAGAGACCATTCAAAGAGATAAGCACTGGTTTCCTCTGAATTTCCGAACATTGACAAAGAATAGGAAATACGGATTTCTGTTCACCAGGACAACTTCTACAGTAATCAATGAACTTTAGGATCAACCCATGCGCATGAGTCCCTATGTCATGTGCCCAGTAATTACTGACATATCTGTCCTTATTTGTTCCCTCGAGTTTGACTTAAGTAGAGCCTCCTCTACTGATCGTAGTAAGGCCACAGAGTCCCGGCTTACCCAAATGAGCAAGTTTCTAATTAAGTACGGTTACGGGTTTTAGGGAGAAGTTTATCCAATTTTTTTTTATGCATTTAAATTAGTAATTAAATTAATAGCTCACTCAACATAAATAGCTAGGACTCGCGCTGAATAAGCCAGCGAGCCAGTGAATTTAAAAATCTGTATTTGTTATTCAGAAGGATACCTTGTTTAACAAGCTCATTTGAATCGCCGGCAGACTGTATGCCCTGGTATCAATTAGCCGCCTGCCTTATAGCAAAGATTTCCGCCTGCAGGATACTTCAATCATTCGGCAGCCGAGAGGGAATCTTTAGTTTTTCTTTGTAGGAACCCCTTCCAGGTCTACTATCTCTCTTTGAATCACTAGGCCTTGAACCTTAAGGCTGGTTCTGAGAAATACAATTTAATGGAAACACTAAAAAATTTTTAAAAATAAAAACTTGCAGGATTATTTGGGAATTACCTTCTACAAGTACTTCCTGAGATATCGCGGGTGAAACTCGGCAATTTGGTGAAATATCTCAACGCAACGGGCCAACTCCGTTTTGCCCTAGGTCACGCTTGATCTGGGGTTCCTACTCTTGACGAGTGGTGTCAAAACGGAGTCACTGTCGACTCGTTTTGCAGCACGCCTAGTTTTGAGCGTGCTACCATGTTAACCAACCAACCAACCCTTAATCTGAAGAAAGTTTTGATAAATTTGACAACATTGTTTTAATAAAAATATACTCAAAGTATATAAAGTTATTCGATCAATATACTTAAAGGTCTAGCACTAATATTTTTTAGTTTTACACACATTAGCACAAAAGCATAATACCCTCTACACTATTGCCGTGTGGGTATAAAAAGAACTAATTAAAGACCAGTTAATGTTAAATAACACTAGTATACAAATTTTGATTTTGAAAAAGTATTTTTAAGGGTAAGTAAATTTTTTTATTTATGTTTACATACTGCATACAAAAATGACAATTATATTTTAAAATTAGTTACAATTACTTAAAAAAAGTTTTTTGAAAAAATAATAGAAATAACACCGTTCTTCTATTCGTTGGTAGAATTGCGACGTGGTTTCTTCGCTGCCCTATTGTAGTGTGCATCTCGATAAATAGTCCAGCAGTAATCCGCTAACATTGAAACGTTCCACTTGCCCTGATATCGTTTTTCCATGTTTGCGATATTCTGGTGGAAGCGCTCCCCGTGTTCATCGCTGAAGGCCCCACAGTTATCCGAAAAAAAGTCCAAATGAGAATGTAAAAAGTGGATATGTTACCATCTTGTTAAGATGGTAACATATTTCCAATAAGTTCAGCGTAGTTGTCAGTCCTCTTATTTCCCAAGAAGTTTTTTGTCACGAGGCGAAAATTTTCCCAGGCTTTTTTTCTTTACCTTCCAAAATAGAGTCGAAGCGTTTATCTTTAAATAAATTTCTTATTTGGGGACCAACGAATATACACTCTTTGATCTTAGCCTCACTTAATCTTGGAAATTTCTGGCGAAGGTATTGAAAAGCAGTTCCATTTTTGTTCATTGCTTTTACGAAATTCTTCATAAGCCCTAGTTTTATGTGCAGTGGTGGAAGTAACACTTTTTGTCGGTCAACTAAGGGGTTATTTTGAACATTTTTTTTACCAGGCTGAAGTGACTGACGATGAGGCCACACCTTTTTCGTATAATGCTGCTTCCTGTCACGACTATCTACATTTTTCTTTTTTTCTTTCTTCATTTCTGTCTCTCCCTTCCCATTTTAAAACAAAAAAAAGCATTTTATATTTTTTTACTAAAAATTTTATGTAGTATACCCAAAAGGGCGCAATAAATATACATATGTAAAAAATATAGGATTAATACTGGAGTAAAGAAAAAAAAAACTCTGAACATTGATTTTTGTTCAAATCTTTCCAAGTATCTAAGCTTAAAATATTGTTGAAATTTTTGTTTAATATTTTCAACACCTTTTTTCATGTCGTTTCAAAATGTTGATGTGCGTTGACATGACAAAAACTTGTATTAAATTGTTATAATAAAAAATTTAAAACCAAATTAGATGAAAACCAATTAAATATAATACATATAGATCAATGACAAACAATAGATTAGTTTTAAATCTTAATTGTGTATCTTTATAAAGCAAATTAAAATATTATTTGTATTCTGCCTAAATATAAATAGATATAATTTGCAAAAATAGTTTAAGCCCAAATGTAGACAATTAAAAATTTAATGGACGAAACAAAGACATGAAATTTATAAAATAAGACAAATTTTCGTTTCAAAAGAATATTATAAAATGTCGACGAAAGTGAACAAAAAACAAATGTATTCAGGTTTCCAAGACAAAGTCTTGACAAAAAGAATACGAAAAACAAAAGAAAGGAAGCAACATATAATATAAAATTGAAAATGCTAATTACAGCAAATTTCGAACCACCAGTACCACTGGTTAAAGATTGATGTTTGACTGTTGGCTGGCAGGCACCGCAGTGGTGCAGAGGTTAGAACTCAAAGAATTCTGATGAGAGAATGTGGTGATTCTTGAAACATGTAAATTCAACCCAGGTTCGCACCCCAGCTCAGCCAAGAAAATTATCAATAAATTTTAATAAAAATTTCATGTTGTAAAATTCCTTCCTTCAGTAAAAATAATTTAATGAAAAATTAAATTTAATGAATTCGAGCCTAACTAAAAAAAAATTAAAAATTAACAGTTCAACTAAAAATCACAATTGTTCTTAATATTGTTACGTTACTGCCTTTCAATAACGTTTTGGTTTATTTCCTTTATAATAAACCGTTTCGAGTTCTTTATTGCAACTTTAATAAAATAAATAAAACACAAACACTTCAAACACTGTTTACAATTTACACAACTTTATTTAGTACAAAGTCACTCTAACAAACCGTAATTTATAGCTTTTATTTATTACCAACTATAATTTCTTCCGCGTTATACGTTATTGACAAAGTCTGAACTTATAATGAATTTTTTACGCTAGTCGCCGCTAGTTTTTATACAGCAATTTGGTTGTCTAGAACATTCGAAATGTTTTTCGAAGGTTCGAGGCTTTACTATTCACCACACTTTAATTTGATTTATGGCAGCGCTAATGTTTACAAAATTTTACCTCTTATACTGAAGCTTTTTTAACGGTCATTTCTAGGTCTTATAATTTTTTTTTGTTATATTTTTTTAATATTAGAGATATTTACAAGTTAAGGCCACTAACGTCAAACGCATAAAATTGAAACATCTTAAAAGTTAGAATTTGGAAAGATTTTATTTAGGCGGGTTTTTCGATTTGTTACCTAAAAATTTTTTTCCAACCTTTTATCGTTTTTTTCAAGCAATCTTGCTTAACATTAGTAATATTTGCAAATTTTTGTGATTTTGTTAAAATTTATAAATATTTTAAGATCGTTTAAAATTTATATATTGGCGATTTCGCAAGATTTTTCTTAAACATATGTTTTTTTTTCATTATCTATTTATTGGCTCTTCATATATTAAAAATGAACTAACAATAATTAATCAGTTAAACATACGTATGTTCGTTTTTAATGATGTATTTTCTTAATTTCCTTTCATCACATATGTAAGTTTTCGTTTATAAATTATTTGAATAATTTATTTTTTCACTTACTCCAATTTTATATGTCAAACTTAAAGAATTTAGATAAATAAAATCAAAATTTATTTGTTGCTTTAATTTAAAATACTGCTTACTTTAATATCTAATTGTAAATTATATGTATTTAGTTTTTTCTTTAAAATTTTTTGATTTTCCAATATTTTTATATTTTATGACGAAATTTTTCTGACCTTCAGGCTGTTGAAATGGGGTTTTCCATGACCCCAGATATGAATGGGACTTGGTTGTTAAATATTTCTGTCACATCTGCTCCGTTAAATTTTGCTATTGAAATTTAGACAGATCAGTCCATAAATCGCTGAGATATGAGCAAAAAGCCACGACTGCCTCTAATTTCTTTCATAAAATTCCATTTTGTTGTGGTTTTTTTTTATACCAATCACCGAAAGTAACTAGGCATATAATTTGGTTTTTTTTTTCTTTAATGTCGAGAATTTTTTTTTCATATAACAAAAACATTTCCGTCTGTGCATTTGTTTTTCTGTTTTTCTGGAGAACGGAAAGAGCCAAAATTTCCAATTGAGGTACAAGCATCGAGAAAATGTGAGCAGGATAGAGGAGGACGTGGCAGAAATGGATCTATTTATATCTAAAGAACGGTATTTATATAACTTTCTGTTCTTATTGCACTAGGTGAAGAGTATATACATAAGATTCGGCTTAGCTGAATAAAGCTACACTCAAAATATTTGGGAGATTTACAAAGTGTCATATGTCTTAAAATAATAACATGAAAAAATACGACTGTTGTGAACAACCCTCATAATTCAGTGTGCTATTTTAAATAAAAGGCAGCTGATTTTAAACAAATATAAAAAAATAAATATTAACCTAAAACAAAAATATTTTTTTATTCTAATCCCTGAATTAATAAATTAAATTAGATCTTACCTGACTATTTTTCAAAAATAACTTTTTTTGTTTGTTTACCAATCAGTAGAGTCCTTAGCCGATCTAATTTGAAGCCGTAAGGGATTTGTTGCAAAAATTGCTAGGTTAATTTCAAATGTTACCGCATAAAATTATACCATCAACGGTGACGGCTTACAAAAACTAATGCGGCTCGGCTCAGCCGATTAGCGCAGGTCTTTTCTGATTAATTACGACAGCGCATTAAACATAGCAAGCAAAGTTCTATTAATTTGAGACACTTTTGCTTACAAAGCAGCAACAATATTTTTAAACCATTGTAAAATGTTAGAACATTATGAAAATATAACATAATAGCACACCTTGTGAATGACCCAATTATGTGGTTAAATTCAAACGAAAATTCATTAAAAACAACTTTAAAATTGCTACATAAATTTGTTTATGCATAAATTTATGTAGCAATTTTTATTTATAAGAATATATTTATAATATGTTCAGTTTTGCGAAAGATTTTTTTAATTAACTAAAATTTGTCATTTTCTTTCGGGACTGGTGTATATTTCTATTTAAACGGTTAATTATGCAATTTTTTATTTTGGCATTTTTTTATTTTCAAAATCTCAGAAATTTTTGAGTAAATTTTAATTTTTTGTGGTATTTTATTGGGCAATCTTTTTAAATTATTAATATTATTATTGTATTAAAGCGTTTTTTGTCTTCTATTTGAAAAATGTTTAAAATATTTAGGCGATTTTTCTATTTTAAATTTATTTTTTGCTTTACATAAGTTTTGCAATTTTTTGTTTCTGATTTTTGCTTAAGTGATATTTTTTATTAGACGGTTTTAAATTTATGCGGTTTTTATTTAAGCGTTTTTCATATTTATTACTTTGTTTTTAAGAGTTTGGAGTAAATTAAAGATTTTTTCATTTTATTTAATTACATGTGATTTTTTTGAGTTTTTTTTTTAAATGATTTGAGGTGCTTTTTGTTTTAGCGTTTTTTACTTAAGATTTTTTTGGTGTTTTTTTACTTGAGATTTTTTGCAATTTAGCTAGTTTTCGCTTTTTTCCTATTTCTTTTATATTTTGTGGTATCTAAGTGTTTTTTTATCTTTTTTTTATTATTTAAAGTTGTGTGAAATAGTATTTCACTATCTCTGAAGTAAGATTATTTTAGAAATACTCGTTTTTCAGAGATTGGCGTTTTTTTTTTAAATTTTATTTGGATTTTCCCAATTGAAAGTTTTTTTTTGCTTTTTGTTTTAGCATTTTTTTATTTATTTATTGTTCTTTTATTTTTGTTTTTGCTTTATTTTTATTTAATTTTTTTTCTCTATTTTGGAGATTAACTATTTTGTGTGTTTTTGGTTTTGTTTTAGAAGATAATTATTTTCGTTTTTTAAGGTTATTTGGTTTCAATTATGGAGATTTTTGTTTATGTGTTTTTAAATTTGTGCGAAATTTTGCTTTAATTTTTGTTCTTTAATTTCAGCGATTTTTACGTTTTTTATTTAAATAAAAGTTGTGGCTTTTGGATATTTTTTTCAAGACTATGCCGTTTTTATTTAAACGTGTTTTTTCGAATTATTCGCATTTCTTAGTTTTTTAAGTTGAATATTTTAAGCTTAGTTTTTTAAGTTTAATTATGAATGTGAGTATATTTTTTTCCAAATTAAAGTTTTCTATATTTAGCGATTTTTTGAGAGTTATGTTAAGAGAGTTTTTCACTTCTTCTTGCGTAAGCGATTTTCTCTAAAATAAAATTTATTTTATCACATATCGTTTATTTGCTTCAGCTTTAGCGGCTTTCTGTTTTAATATTTATGTTTTTTATATTTTTTACACTATATCCCTGTTTCTTAAATATACCCGATTTTAAGTAATTTTATTTAAAAAAATGTTCCAGCCCAAATTCATTTATTACCATTGCCTTATTTTAAGATAATTTATATTTTACCAACTTAATATTTCCTAACACAGATAGATTAAATGCTTACAAAGCATACTTTTGGGCTTCTTTGTAAAATTAAATTGTAGGTTTTCATTATATGATACGCCATAAAACGTTGTTGGCCAATACTAAAAACACAATTGCTGAAAAGGAAATCATATCGCAAAATTTTCCAAAACAAAAAATATAATAATAATAATGGCTGATTATACTTTATAGCCTTAAAAACGATTATAATTCCTACTCATACAAGCGTAGAGTATGTTTAACCTACAAATATTCCTGTTAGCCACAGCAAAATTTTAACAACAACATGAATTTTGCTTGTTTTTTGAAGGGGCTATGGGATAAAAACACAGCCACTTAAATTTAAAAAACATAAAATCATTCATATGGATTTGTTCTTATAACAATTTTTCCGGTTTAAAAATAAAACTCATTGTTGGAGGGTTTGAATGTACGAACTGGTCTGCATCGTTAAGAAGCCATAAATTTTAATCACCGTTTATGGTATAATATTTTGTTAGTAATTGTCAGTCAGGAGGACTTTATGGTATCAAAAACTCAACAAAAAAATAAAATTTGTGGTCGTAGCAGCAGCTAAGCCCAGCGATTCACCCATACAGATAATAATTACAATGTTGATGGATGTAGATGAAAACATTATGAAGGACAACAATATCAGTCTTCCCAAATAAATAAAATCAAATTCACACCCACTTGCCTTTATTTTGAGCATCAAATGTTTAATAGTTGAAGTTGAAAATTGCACAAAATGTACCTTAAATAATTCTTTAAGCTAAAAGTACTATAATATCGTAAATTTTCCTGAAGGAAAAGTACTAACTATATGTGACAGCGCATAGAGAAAGGGACCAGTAAGGTAAAGGGAACAGTAAAAACCAACTACACAAAACAAGAGGTAGGAACGACCTACGCGCGTTTTCAAGGTTCACCAACACGTTCCTGACGTCATGAGATGTGTCGCTTTCAAATGAGACCAATACCAACACGCTCAGTGATGGTACACCAAAGATACACATATTTAAATCTTTAAAATGGCTCTCCTGAACAAAGCCCTTTCAATTTTGCGCGTCACATATAGTAAATTTTTCGAAAAAAATTTCAATATCGAAAATTTAACAAAAAAAAATTCAATATCGTAAATTTTTAAATAGCAAAACTTATAATGAAAAATATCGTAAATTTTTCAAAAAATTATATTTCTTAAAGAAAAATTTACTATCGCCAATTTTTTTTAATAAACTATTTAATATCGTTAATATTTCTAAAAAAAATTTATAAAGAAAATACTAATGTCGTAAGTTTTTGTAAATTAAAATTGAAAGATCGTACAGTTTCTTAAAATAAATTAATATTGTAAATTTTTCTCATAAACAATTTATGATAGTAATCTTTTCTAAAAACCAAAATGCAATATCGTTAATTGTTCTTAAAAAATTCAATATCGCTAAATTTCCTAAAGAAAAGTTTAAAATCGTTTATATTTTAATGAACAATTTAATATCGTAAAATTTTCTTAAAAAAAATTTGGAATTGTTAATTTCTATAAAGAAAAATTTTAATATCGTAAATTTTTGTAGAGAATAATTTTGGGAAAATAAATTTTTAAAAAAAAAATTTAATCGTAATTTTTTTCTAATAAACAATTTAATATCGTAAATTTATCATTAAATTTTCTTAAGAAAAGTTTTAAATCATTAATTTTTTTAACGGACAAATTAATATCGTAAAATTTTCTACAAAATTTTGTATTGTAAATTTCTAAAACGAAAAATATTAATATCCAAAATTTTTGTAAAAAAAATTTAAAGATCGTAGGGATTTTTTAAAAAAAATTAATATCGTAAATTTAATAAACAATTTAATATCGTATATTTATTTATAAAAAAATTAAATTCAATATCGCAAATTTTCCTAAAAAATTCAATATCGCTTAATTTTCTAAAAAAATAAAAAATTTAATATCGTAAATTTTAATAATACACATTTTAATCTTTTTTTTTTCAATAAAATATAATGTCAATTTTTATAACCTTTTTTTTATGAACAAGTTAATATTGTAAAATTTTTTGAAAACAATTTAGATTGTAAATATTTACAAAAAAAAATTTTAATATCGTAAATTTTTCTAACAATTTTATATCGTACTTCTAAAAAATAAAAAACAGTATTGTCAATTTTTCTAAAAAAATTGAAAAATCGTTAATATTTTAATAAACAATTTAATATTGTAAAATTTTCTAAGAAAATTAAGATTGTAAATATCTATAAGAAATTTTTTAATATCGTAAATTTTTTTAAAAAATTTGACATATGGGCATTTCCACAGAAATGTCAACCGCAGCCAAATAATTGAAAGTCTATAAAAGTATGTTTGTTTTAACATATTTTTATAGGGAATCTATCAACTCCCAATGATTTAAACAAATTTTACATTTAATCATAGCACACTTTGAAATATTCAAATGCAAAGTCGAACAAGTGAAAAAGTTCTGTTTTTAACATTTCTATTGCACGTTTTGTTTTGCTAAATGATCTTAATGAGAAACATTATGCATTGACAATTGCTTTTTAAATCTCAGCTTATATTCAAACAATAAAGAAAAAATGTAAACGGAAGGATGCGATTGCCAGTTACGGCAAATTTTTTCTTTGCTTTAACGTATATTTCGATGTTGCGTGCGACATTGAAAAAGAACATTTGTTATCAGTGCGTCGAGGGTATTTGCACAATGCGTTTCAAATATTAGTAACAAACAGATATTTTAATTGCAAATTTAATTAAAAAAATTTTGCTGGAAAATAATAAGTGCTTTTTTCTTGGTACTTATTTTAAGTTTGTAGCGTGCGACATCGTAAGTGTAAAATGCATAAATTCAAAAAAATTTTTTTCCTAAAATATCTTTATTTGCGATGGCCAACAACTACAAGCATCAAGGACAGCTTATTCCATTAAAAAAAAGAACTTTATTTGAGACTAGCAATACTATTTTCAGCTAAGATAATTTTTGTTCTATATTTGTATTTTTTAATAATTAGTATTGTGGTTATTTTGTTGAACTATTTATGGTTTTTAATCCAAATTTTTAATATTTTTAATTAGAGTTAAGTTCACCAAATTTAATTTTCATTAAATTATTTTTATGAAGGAAGGAATTTTACAACATGAAAATTAATTAAAATTTCATGGTAACCTGCCGGTCGCGTTTCGAGCCCCGGCCACGGTCAAAAATGAAAGATTATCAATAACAATTTTCATGTCGTAACAACAATTTTCATGTTGTAAAATTCCTTTCTTCATAAAAATAATTTAATGAAAATTAAATTTAATGAACTTAAGCCTAATTAAAAATTTGGATTAAAAACCATAAATAGTTCAACAAAATAACCACAATACTAATTATTTTTCAAAATCGTAAATTGTTTTAACAAAAATATATATATCGTAAATTCTTTTAATAGAAATTTTAATGTCGTAAAATATTTAAGATAGGAAATTTAAAATTTTCTTAGAAAAAGTTTATATATCGTTAATTTTTAAACAGAAAAATCTTTTAAAATCGTAAATTACCTTTAAGCAATATGTCAGTATCAGAATTTTTCTGAAGAAAAAACTTAAATATCGTGTTTTATTTTATTTAAAGAAAAATCGTAAGTTATGAATAAAACTAAAAATTAATAATATTAAAAAAAATCGATAAATTTAGAAAAACAAGAAAACATAAGTTTTAAGCTAAAAAATTGTAGGTTTGCAATTTTTTTTTGATTATTTCCGAATCCTATATCGAGTTAAACAGAAAGAAAGAGGTAAACAAAATGGCTTGAATTTATTAAAACGGAAAAAAGTTAAAAAACGCTAAAATTCTAAATTCAACAATAAGCTTTAAATAAAAATTTTTCAAGTAAAACTACTAAATAACCAAAAAAAAAAAAAATTAATTTTTTCCCGAATTCCAAAAATCGCTAAAATCACATCACTGAAATAAGAAACACTTCTTTAAATAAAAAGCGAAATCTAAGAATACTTTATTAAATCGCTTAAGAAATAAAAAAAATCGTTAAAACCAATTCACACTTGGAAATAAAAAGATACCTTTTTAATTAAAATAGTTAAATTGTACCGAAAAAAGAGACACAGAACCGTTATTTCATCACAATTACGCATTTACACTCATATAATTACCATTGTGTCATGAATATGGGAGTGTTTTTGCAGATTTAAAGAAAAAAATCGCACACATACAGGGTTTTAGTGAAGGTTTCCCCCGCATGAATTTGTTAGAATGTTATAAATGTGTATTGTGTATATTGAATTTTTGGGTTACGTGTTAAAAAAAAAACAACAACCGTCAGGCTAATTTTAACTTAAATTAACCCAGCGGGGAAAAGAAGGAGTGGGGAGGCCTTCTAGAAGGCCTCTGTACCCTTTCTTTTGGATGTACAAGGCCATCTTGCTCCATTTCATACTCATATCTTTTTTACACACGTTGTCATTGCGGAGAAGGCCTTCCGCTCTCGCTTCTTCAGCAGGTACATAAGAAGGGTAACGGGACCAAAAAAAATAGATTTTGCTTTTGCTTGTGCAAACAAACAATACAAAAAATGTAACTCCTTCTCTACTCCCTTCTCATAGAAGCGAGTGTGGAAGGTGTATCTTATCTTTTATACGAAAGAGCCGAGGCCTTCTTTAGCAGTTAGATAGGAATAGTAATTGAATCAAAAAATCTTTTAAGCATGCCTGTAAAAAGGCCTGAAGTAAGAAGGTCTTCTGAGTTTTCCCGCTGGGAAGCTTAACACACATACACACTTAAATATTTAACAGACATCACTTTAACAGATTCTTTGTGTGTTTTCATGTCATGTGTGTGGAAGTGTGTTTTTTGAGACTATTTAAACAAATTGTCTTTGACATTTAGCCTCAAGTACTTATCGTTTCTAGAAATTTTATTATTTATTTAATCTAGTGGTTTTAAGCAATTGTTCGGAAAAAAAAATTAAACCTAATTTTCTCGTAAAAAAATCCTTTTTATTTCCTTTTTGTGTGTATATATTTATTTGTTTTATAAAATAGACAATACTTTTAAAGTAGAGTTAGTTTTAGAAACAATTTGTCTATAAAAACGATTTAAGAGAGAAAAAATAATGAAAAAAATATAAATGGAATGATTGAATTGGTTTGGCTTATGAATTAACAGTGGATAACAAAAGTAATTTAAAAGATTTTGGAATCTATAAATCTTATAAATATAAATAAGTTAAAATAACTCAAATAATTCTGTGGCATTTTAATAAAACATCTTAAGTCAAATTTAAAAAGTGGAAAAAAATTTTGTTAATTATACGAATTTTCATTCAAAAAACACTTTTGTTTAGGTTTTTAAAATTTTGTATTATAAAAAAAAATTTTTCTTTAATTTTGGTTTATTTTATTATTTGGGCAATTCCATAAGTGACTGACTCTACATTTGCCACAATTTGCATTTTGTTTTGTCTTATATTACGATTAGTAATATTTTTTTAGTATCAATTTGAACATGGCTATGTAGCAGTTTCAACAATTATCCGATAGAGAAAAAAAGGGCAACCACTGATATTTTGAAAAATCATTAATTAAGAAAAATATAAACGTGACTGACTGACAATACATTCTAAAGGAAGTCGTTTTCAAGAGTGTTTTTAAACTTCAAAAATCTTCCTCTGCACTTTCGTAATAACTTTAATTTGTGTTTTTATCGAAAGTTCAAGAAACAAACTATTATAAAATGCTGAAATAAAAGCGGTAAGTTATTTCAAAAAATATTTATTAGTAAAATAAATTGTGGCTGACACGACAGCTCAAAACGTGATCGACACTACACTCAATTTGTGTAGTATAAAAGTTAGTATTTTTACATGAAACATTGGAATTGAAATCACAGCGCATAAAATAGGAACTGTAAAATTATTTGAAAGATACAAAATTGTAATTAATGAAATGTTAAATGCTTATGCTAAACGAAATCACTAATAATAAGTTAGAAACCAACATTGAAACTAAAATGTTTCAAAAACTTAAAAATTTTATTTTTTTATATTCAACATTTTTTATTTTTCGAATTTATTCTGTGAGTTACATTTCAGTTATGTATTTTATAAAGCTTTTTTTGTAATAGTTCTATTCCTTAAATTTTTAGGAATGACTTTTATACACTACTGAAATGTAACTCACAGAATAAATTCGAAAAATAAAAAATGTTGAATATAATATAAAGTAACCTACAAAGGAAATAATTCCCAGTTTCTATTTTATTTTTTTTTTAATTCAAATTTTTTTAAAAAAAATATTAAATTTCAAAAGATTTTGTTATTCGTGCTTAATTCCCAGTTTTTATTATTGATAAAAACACTTGAAATTTATTGTTGATGGGATAAGCTATTCCTATGCGCATTTCACTGGTTGCTTAGGCCAGATCATCAGGAAACTTCATCCATAAAGATTTTAGAAAAACTAAAGATATTAAACCAAATAAAACTGTTAAGCGTATAAGACTTATAGCAACAGTTCTACTTGTAATAATATCAAAGCTTAAACAAAACACATCAACAATAAACAGTGGGTTTATCTCATCTTACATTCCCCACTACAATTAGTTGAAATTCTCTCAACATTAATTGTAGTTGTAAGTAGGTTAAGAAAAACAAAATAAAAACAACAACAACATAAAAAAGATGTTGTCAATTAAGTGTTTTTTTAGGCCGTGCACTTGCCTGTTTATTATCAAAAAGTAATTTTAATTTTTGGGAAGCTTATCCCATCAACAATAAATTTCAAGTGTTTTTATCAATAATAAAAACTGGGAATTAAGCACGAATAACAAAATCTTTTGAAATTAAAATTTTGTATTCCCAAAAATTGAAATTACTTTTTGATAAAATATTAAATTTTAAAAAAAAATATCAAAAAATTGTTGCCACTATAACAACTTAAAACAACATAATGTTGCCACCATACTTCAGTATTTTTACTACCAAAATCAGAAATTAATTTTTTCCATTGATGGTAGACTTATGCGTGGAATTGCCCATTTGATAATAATTATTAATTTTTTTACCGAGTTTTTTTCAAACTTTTTTGCTCGACTTAAGATGTTTTGTCGAAATGTCACAGAGTTCTTTTTATTTATATATTTAAATTAATCTTTAAACTGGAAATTTTACACAAAAAATTTTTCCTTTTATAAGTTTTTTCACCCACTGTTTTCCCATTATGACCTAAAAATATACCCATAGAAATATGAAAAGCCTAAAACTCAGAGAAAAAAAGTAAAAGAACAGAAATAAAAATATTTTTCTGATTAATTTTGTTGGGTGTTACTGTGTGTATTGCCCAAATGCCTGAAAATAGGCAACATAATTGCTTTCGTTTTGTAGATATAATAGCACATAATATAAATTAAAGTCAAATTACTTATATCATTTAAATTTGTTTTGCAAATGGCAAAAGTAAAAAAAAAATAATGAACAGAATAAGGAAAGATATGAGACAGTAGCGAATAAATTAAAACACAGATATTTCAGCAGAAGAAAAATAAGAAATTAAAAAAAAAAAAATAGGGAACATTTGTTTAAAAGAACTTTAAAAGAAAATTGCAAAATGTTTCATGAGGATTTAAAACATTTTCTAATTTGTTTAAAAATCTAATTAATTTTTTTCTTTAAACTGTTTTTATACCCACACCCCAATAAGGGAGAGGGTATAATGTATTTGTGCTGAATCACTTTCTGAGTCGATTCGACGATGTCCGTCTGGCTGGCTGGCAATTTTGAAGATAATTTGATGATATTTGGTACATAGATATTCTAATTGGCACAAGGACCAAAGCCTATTGAAAATGGGGCGAATCGGTTCATAATTTCATATTATTGACAACATTTTTATAAACATATTAAGTCAAAAGCGATTTTTTACCGCATTCCACAAATTTCTAGAATTAAAAAAATTGTCGAAATAATAACGATTTTAAAATAAAAACGTTAAAAAGGCAAAAATCTGGCTCAATTCAGAAAAGGTTGAAAAAACGCTGAAACTTTCAAGATAAAAAAGTTAACAAGCGCAAAGTTTTAGTTTATTTTCTAAAAAAAACTCTTCTTATTTTTTTAACAACCTAAAAGTTGTTTTTTGGTTTAGGCGTTTTTATAGTAAAATTTGGGTTTAATTTTTTTAATTGAAAACCCTTTTGCTTGGGTTTTAATCATCTTAAATAATTTTTTTTTCAAAGTCTAAATTTTTTTTACGTTTAAGCGTTTTTTTTTTGTAAACTTTGCGATTGAGTTTATCATATTCAAGTCAGTTTTCAATTAGACGATGTTAAATCAACAAAAATAATAAATAATTTTTTCGGTTTGTTGTTCGTAATTAATTTTTTCAATCTTATAGCTCAATTAAATAAATTATTCTAAAATTAGAATAATAAAAAAGATCTCGAGCCCAAAAAATAAAAGTTCTTTTATTAATACATTCTAAAGTTCGAATGAAATACAATATCAAATTTATATTTGGTATTATTTTGAAATCGATTTTTTTTTCGTTTAAGCGATTTTTAATAAAGCAATTACATTAAAATAGCCTTAGCGATTTTTTCAAAAAATATTATTCCCCGTATTCACAAACGATTATTTAATTTGTTCTTTAAACCTTTATTAAATTTAAAAAAAATTTTGTGAATACAGGCATATAACTTTAAATTCTTGTTTTTGGCTTTTTAAGTTTAGCTAATTTTTTCTCGATTAAGCGATTTAACTGCGAAAATATAATTTTTTTTTAATAATCTCATATGTCTTCAACATTTTTAGTTAAAATCCATTCCATTTTTAAAAGATTTTTTATATAAGGGTAAATTTTCGTCATTTCATTGAATTTTGCGGTTTTCAGCGATTTTTTTTTTTTTAATTTAAGTAATTTTTTAATTAAAGTGACTATTTTTTTTAAGGAAACAACCATTATATTGACTTAATATAATTTAGAGGTTTTTTTAATCGGTTTTTTTTAAGAATATTCTCATTTAAGCGATTTTTTTAATAATCTCTTCCGTCTTCAACATATTATTTCAAATCCATTCCATTTTAACCGATTGGCTTAATCGAAATTTAAAGTTTTTTTCAAGCGATTTTTTTCAAGAATACTTTCATTTAGGCGATTTTTTTAATAGTCCCATCCGACTTCAACATTTTTAGTTAAAATCCATTCCATTTTTAAAGATTTTTTTGTTAAAGCGAAAATTGGCGATATTTAATTGGATTAAACGGTTTTCAACGATTTTTTCATATAAACGATTTTTTTAATTTTAGTTATTTTTTAATTTAATTGAATTTTTTTAAGGAAATAACAAGGTAGTTCCAAAACCGTGATGTCAATTGTGGTTGTATTGCTTTATATTAGTATTAGTGAATAAAGAGACAAGTATTCTCAATAAAGACAAAAAAATAAAAAAAAAACTTAAGCATCCGCCGCATGTGCACCCGTCGCTTGATAATCGACGAATAATTGTGTACTCTCGTGTACTAAATGAAAGAGCGTAAGAATGCGTGTGAAGAATTAGGCTATTGTATTGTATACGTGAAGGCCATGTGCACCGCGACCCAAAGGATCTTTTGTGGAGCCCATATGTCTCACCACGTCAAGTTTAGGCTGCGTATAAAGCCCATTACCCCGCTCGGTGGGAGATCAAAGATATCAGTGGGGCCCACTGTTTGCCCCCCGAAAAATTTCCGCCTAGAAGTCCCCAAGGCGGGACAGCAGCAGAGCAGATGTTCCGACGTTTCATCATCCATCCCACAGAATCTGCACATTTTGGTAGATGAATTACCCAACTTAAACTGGTGGTACCTGAAACCACAGTGCCCCGTGAATAGGCCAACAAGCAGTCTAAGTTCCGCTTTATCAAGCAGCAGAAACCTTCCTGCCCTGTTCCGGGACAACGTCACAAATCTTTTGGACTGTCTCAATCCAGAAGTGGACGTCCATGCGTGAAGGAATTCCCGCTCGGACCATTTTTGTAGCGTCCCCCTGATGTGACCCACCGGGACGCCGAAGAAAGGCTCAGGACCTATAAATGGACGACGAGCGCCCCTATTTGCCAAGCAATCAGCCCTTTCATTGCCCGCATGGCCCTCATGGCCGGGAACCCAACACAAATTCAAGTCATTGTGTTTCCCTAGCTCATTCAGAGACTCAAAACAGTCCAAGACCAGCCTTGACTTCAGCTCCAAAGAAGAGAGTGCCCTAAGAGCAGCCTGGCTATCCGACATTATATAAAGTCTCAGGCCCCTAGCCCTCCTCCTTAGACATTCCCTAGCGCATATAATGATGGCGTAGAGTTCCGCCTGGAATATAGACGGCTGTTTGCCCATTGGCAAGCCCCTTTGGAAACCCGGGCCCATGATGCCCGCACCAGTATCACCGTTTACCTGTTTCGAACCATCCGTGAACCAGACCTGGTCCGCGCATGCACGCCACCAGGATTGGTCCGCCCATTGGTCCCTGTCAGGTATAAGGACATTAAAATTCCTATATAATGCCAAAGTAGGCAGCATATGATCACTCACCATAATAGATGGATCATTCCTAATGATTTCCAGGATCCGCATGTGACCCACCAGGTCCCCTGCCCTATATACAGCAATGCGCGGCATCCTACTAGCACCCCTGCATGCTTCCTCCCTTATAGAAATGTGCAATGGAGGAATGTGCAGGATAGCTCCCAAAGCCAGAGTGGGACAGGTCCTCATGGCACCCGTGATCGATACACAGATCAGGCGGTAGACCTTATCAAGTATCACTCTAGCCCTGACCTGTTCGGTCTTAGTCCACCACACCAGGGCGGCATAGCACAATATTGGTCTAATAATAGCAACAAAAGACCAGTGGATCATCCTGGGTTTCAGCCCCCATGTCCTTCCGAAGAGTCTTTGACAGGCATATATTGCCCTTGACGCTCTTCTGGTGACATGGACCAACTGAGCGTTCCAGTTGAGGGATTTGTCCAAAATGATCCCCAGGTATTTCACCTCATCAGAGAATCCGATAACCGCTCCGTTAAGGGTCGGTTCTTTCAGTCTCAAGATTCTACGTTTAGTAAATGGTACCAGAGTAGTTTTTGCGGGATTAATATTCAGTCCCCTCTCCCTGCACCAGCCAAGTGTTAAGTTCAGGGCCCGCTGCATTGCCCCCGAAATCGTGGCATCATCAAAACCGGTCACAGTTATAACCAGATCGTCAGCATAGCCATAAGTACGCAAGCCCAGGTTATTAAGGTTTTCCAATAGTTCGTCGATAACCAAGGTCCACAATAGAGGCGATAGTACGCCACCCTGTGGGCAACCTTTGGTTGCCTCAATGGTCATCGACGAACCACCCAGATCCAACTTAATCACCCTAGATGCTAGCATCTCCTTTATCCAATTCCTTATGAGAACTGGAATACCCTTCCTCGTTAGAGCAAAGTCAATTGCATCATAGGAAGTGTTGTCGAAGGCTCCCTGAATGTCGACGAACGCACACAGAGCTATTTGTCTTGCCCCAAGTGCCTTCTCAATCGTACCCACAACATGATGAAGTGCGGTCACCGTAGACCTGCCCGATTGATAGGCAAACTGAAAGCGATGTATCGGGTTATCCGATAGATATTCATCCCTTATGAATCTATCCATTAGTTTTTCCATGGTCTTCAGGAAAAACGAACTGAGGCTTATTGGTCTGTAGGATTTGGGCAGTTGTTCGGACTTGCCCCCAACCTTGGGTATAAAGACCACTTTAACCTCTCTCCATGGTTCTGGCACGTGGCACGCCAGTAAACTGGATCTGAAGATCCTAGTCATTTGGGAATTGATAGCACTCCCCCCCTGTTGAAGACAGCATGGAAGGATACCATCCGGTCCCGGTGATTTGAATGGACTGAATTTGGATATAGCCCATGCCACTCGTTTCGCATCAAAGATTCTACCCGCCAACCTGATGTTCCTTTTGGACGCCGAGGGCGACCATGTGGACACTCTTGGTGACGAGAAAGGCAGAGAATCTGGAAAGTGGGTCGCTAGTAGGAGCTCACAGGTCTCCTTTGGCGACTCAGTAAATGTCCCATCTGGCCGCTTAAGTGTGCTAAGACCATTAGTGTGGTCCTGCGAAAGCGCCTTTTGCAGCCTGAGTGATTCAGGAAGATTGTCAATCCTGCCGCAATATTCACGCCAGGTTGACCTCTTGGACTTCCTGATTTCCCTATTATATTTAGTGAGCGCAGCTCTATAGATGCTCCACGCACCAGTTTCCTTAGCTTTGTTGAATAGACGTCTGGCCTCAGCCCTCAGACTCTCCAGATGTTCATTCCACCACGGAACATCCCTTTTAGGCCTGCGGATCCGGAGCTGGCAGCTCCCTTCGAAGGCCTCCCGGATATTCGTACAAAGTGTATTGGATTCAAGATCAATGTCCCTTGGGCTTGTAATCAAATCCCCCGACAAGTTCTCATTGAGAGCCAGATGATGGCGAAAAATGTCCCAGTTCGCATTTCTAGGGTTGCGATACGTTTGAACAAACGTCGAAGAGCATTCGATGTCGAAAAGCAGATACTGATGATCCGACAACGAAATGTCACTCGAAACGTGCCAATTTTTAATGGCATATGAAAGATTGCTACTAGTAAGTGTGAGATCCAAGACCTCCTGTCTAATAACGTTCCTAAAAGTGGGCTCATCGCCCCTATTTGCTACAAATATATTGTTCACACAAATATACTCAAGTAAACACTCACCCCGTTTGTTGATGTCCGTGCTGCCCCAGACAGTGTGGTGGGCGTTTGCATCACAGCCGATAATCCACCCAAGGCCACGCTTTTGGCAATACGATACCAGCTCAGTGACCTCGGGAGAAGGAGCACTATCGGCATCTCCTGGCAAGTAGGCAGAGGCGATAACGACCTCGTGTTCACCCGCAATGGATGGGATCATCGCCCTGATCGCCACCAGATCCCCGTGCAGAAATTCTGAAATAGGTAAATAGATTAAATCTTTCCTCACTAGGAGAGCCGCTCTCGGCCTCGAAGCTGCAGAGTTATAAATAATCTTACCTTGATCGTTGTGGAGCCCCTGAATAGCCCCAGAGTTAACCCATGGTTCCTGGATAAAACAGATATCCAGGAGGTTTGTGGTGAACCTACGACATAGCAAATACGACGCTGCCTTGGCGTGGTGTAGGTTCACCTGAAGGCACTTCAGATGCCTGGTACCCTTATTAGTATTATTGGCGAGTGGGTACACTACTTCTTCCTGTTTCTACCCGCCATCTTCCTACCGCGGTTGGTGCCCAATATCGCCGCTTCCTCAGCGGTTGTGCCATGGCCCTTTCGCGGTCTTCTATAAGAGGTCTTTGTAGGACTCTTGGAGGTTTTTCCCCCGTTGGACGGAGCATGCCCCCTCGAGCCCGATGGGACCTCGCCAACTCTACTGTTGTCGTTTTTCGACTCACGAGCCGGGCGATCTTTACCCGTTGGGCCCGATTTGCCCCTTCTAGTGTTGGCAGGATTCCTAGCCGAGGCAGAGGTGGACGGTTTGACCGAACTCACCCCCGAACTGCTAGCGTTAGCCGTGGCGGCCTTTGCCCGGCCAGCTTTGTCACGTGGCTCAGACCTCCTGGGTACGTCATGCACTGCCCCGTGTTGACGGTTGGTGGGCCTAATGTGGACTGTTCCGTACCCGTAGCCAATGTGAAAATTTTTCTGCCTTATTATGGATGCCGATTTTGGGTCAATTGCAAAGGTTAACTCAGCAATGCTACCTTTGCTGACCCGATTCAGCACTCTCCATAATTCGACAGAGAGATCGTCATTCTGTCCTTCCACAAGAGACAGAATCCTGCTGGTAGGTGTGTCGGGCTTCTCAGGGAAATATCCGATGAATATTTCAGCCCTTGGTACCTCTTCCTCAGATACGACCTTGAGAACTGCATCCTCCCATGGTTTTATTAAGGGAACATGTTCCCTTACCCATTCCGCTGACTTTTCTCCCTTACAGTTGAAAGTGAGCCAACCTGGTTTAAAACTACAGCCTGCAAACTGTGGTTTTACGCTACCCTTCTTGAGCTCCACAATTTTGTCCAGAACCGCAGTTTGGATAAGCTTCAGCTTATCCTCTGACCATACACATGTTGGAAAGTCCGGTGGGATTACTCCCAACCTGATGACGTCGACCATATCACTGTATGTGGGCTGTACATTTTGTATTTCCGTCCCTGAGGTTTTTATACTGGCACTATTGGCGGTAGTCGCGCCGGTCGCCATGCTGCCTGTAGCTCGTTTGGGAGGATTTGGTTTGTCCGGCGTGGAACCGTCCGAACGTACCCTCTTCCTGGGAATTTTTAGGTCACACAACTCATTGCGGACTTCCCTCATTGGTTTTTGGCATAGCTCTCGTGCCTTTTCAAGGCTCATACCCTCTTTCAGGTAGAGCTTTAGACGCCTGCGTGCAGAACCAGGCAATTTGATCCTACCTTCTGCACCCTTGTTAACTTCGGCTGAGGAGGATTGCTGCGTGTTTGGCACTGATTCCAGGAGCGCATCCTCTTCATCCGTTGGGATAGGTATCTCAGTGTCGTTGGGACCTACATCCCCCTGCACTAGGATATCATCCAGAGGTTCGCACACGGATTTCTCCGCATCACGAGCGTTAGGATCCAAAGACCCTAACACGGGTTCATTTGTGTCCATAGGGACATGTTCGTTTTTGTTGTTTACTAAATTATCATCCATTTGATTTGTTCATTTAGAAGGGGACATTGGTAGTACACCATATGACAGAGCCCCATGCCATAGGTGGGCACAACTTACAACCGAGACATTGCCAGTGTCCGGAGGCCACCGTTATAAGACACACTCACGCAGTGCCATTCATCCCAGGGACACGGTTCGGATAACATCGGGGATTGCGGGTTTTTATCGAGCGTCCACTCTAGATCCGCCATGTTCAGCTTAAAGCAGAGACACCTCTGGCAGGATGTGATATTTGATCACGCATGGACGGTCATTGGAACCTGAAGTGGCTACCGCAGTCACAACTGACCAGCTATATTACGCATTCAGATTCCCTACGGTACTCACCGCTTGTCTCCAAGAATGTGTGTGAATTAATTTACACAATTGTGTATGACTCTGACATCACTGTTCCAAAACTAACCATAGATCGATCCAACGAGTTAAGATTAGTATTTTCTTTTATTTTCTTACAAAGAAAGCAAAAAATACTTTCTCGCCAAAATAAAAATTTGTACGTTACTAAGTAAATTTTTACTTTTGTTTACAAAATAAATGTTTGCTTTCTGTTTAAAATTTTAAGTTATTTTTGTGAAATTTTTGTAAAGTTGACATCAAAATGCCCAAAAGAAAACGTTTAATTCTTAAAGAAAAATTAAACATTATTGACGACTATGAAAAGGGCCTGCGACTTAGTGCTTTATATTATAAATAAGTTCATTATTGCTAGTTTTGTTCTTAACTATGTACTCATTTAATTGAAAATAGTATAAAGTATTTATTTTTTGCTTGTGTTATGAATGGCAATAAACAAATTTACTTTAAATAGTTTATATAGTTTCCTATACGCAGGCTTTCAAGGTCATTAATTTAATGTAAATAAAAGATTATTTATTTCATTCCCAATAAAATCCGACGTTTCGTTGGTATTCTTTCCAACTTCTTCAGGGATTGAGTTTTTATTAAAATCTGGCAACATTGTAAAAATACAAAGTAAAAAGTAGTCAATAATAACAACAATAATTCTGTGTTTTTCACGAATAATCGCGTAAGTTATAAAACCAAACTTTTCAGGAGAGCAAAAACAATTATTTTTTTCAATTGCGGCTTTTGTAGATGCTTTTTTAAACTTTTTTCTTTACTATCCTCTTAACAGTGACTTTCTACGTATTATACATTGTTTTCATGAAAAAATCCTCACAGGATTACAATCTGTAAAAGGATTAAAAATGCATATGTTTGATTGACTCATTAAGTGTGTGCAATATAACATCATATCTCCACATAAGTTCTTTTTTGTGAAAATAAATGTTATCATTTTAATCACACATGACGACTTACGTTGTTATTTTTAGCACACAAGTTGGTGACATATTCAGAGTTTTTGATACTTATAGCACAACGCATGGACTTAAAATTACAAACAACCGCTCATCTGCTGTTGTTGCAACTAAAGAAGTCAACAATAAACGCACATGTACATATAAGTTGTTATTAATAGAAAAATTTTCAAAAAATACTTTCATATTTTTTGCACGAATAACAACATAACATCACATATGCTTTTTATTTGGAAACATTTTCAGCAATTTTACAATTTTTGGCGATGTATGTCGACATAAATCGTTATAATAGCAAAATATTTTATTAAACAGTTAACTTAAGTTCTTTTTAGCAGAAAAAAATTAATAATACTACATTATATTCTAAAAAGCTTAATACTTATAAAAACCTAATGCAAAATGTAGCACTTTGACATCATTATCTCAATTTCGGTAAAAACCGACTTACGCGATTATTCGTGAAAACCACAGAATTATAATCTTAATTTTTGACAAATTAACTTACAATAATCTTTTTCGTCAGTTTACATCATTTATAAATTATATCACAGTATTTTGTAAAGGTGGACAGCACAACACAAAACTTAAAATATTAAAATAGATGTATGTAAATATAAAAATTATCACAGAAAATTTGTCCTTTTTTGATCACAGTAGTTATTATTACTAAAGTATTGCAATGGTGTAGTTTGCATTTGTATTGTCTTTGTCTTCTTTTGTGTTTATTGCACTTGTCGATTTTTGTTGTATTCTTAAGCTCTCCAACCTGTATCTTTTATTTTCCCTTTTCTCTTTATCTAAAATTCTCACTTTTTCAAAGTTTACTTTGTTTTATTAAAATATTTTTGTTTTATTTATAAAAATGTTAAAAAAAAACTTCGGGATTTAACGAGTTTTTCGATATAACGAAAGGGCCTGACAATATATAATTCGTTGAACCGGGATACCACTGTAATAAATTTTTTATTGAAATAATATTTCTTCTCGAAGGAGCAGAGTTCAATCATTTTTACTCGAAATTAAGGCCCTAGTTGTGTAAAACGCAACACAAAGCCAAAAATTACATTAAAAGCAAAAACAAAGTCAAAAATGTTTTACAATTTTGTTGTTGCTTTCTACAGAAATTATCTTTATAAATTTGATTATCTTATTTTTAGAAAAGTACTACTCTTTAGACTGGAGATACACACCACACATGCAATGCATTTAAGCATTTGCCAAAACAAAGTAAAACAAGTTAGAGTGCTATATTCGGCTGTGCCGAATCTTTGATACCCTCCACCGACAGATCGAATGTTTAAGGAGTAATATCTGTATTATGTCTTTTTATTATTATTATCTTAAACTGTGACGATTTGTTATTAATTATGGTTTTAGGAGACTAAACTGTTTTCCGGGAGTAGGGCATATATGGGGCCTAGGGTAAATTATGTACCGATCTTCACGAAATTTTACAGTGTCATTTCTAGTCGAACAAAACGGACTTGTGCAAAATCTTATGTCATTCCGTGCATTCTTGCATCATTTATGTTAGTTTTTGTAACAAAATTATCAAGTTTTTGAAGGTGGTGGTTCCACATTTTGATTCATAGCTCTGGTCCTACTGAACCGATTTTGCTGAAATTCAATCCCAAACTGCTTAGGATAACTACAAGCAATTAGACACCTAGTTTGTTTATTTCTTTTGAGTTTTTCGAAAGTGAGCGTGTTTTCAACAGACGGACAGACAGACGGACATGGCTAAATCGACTTAGAATTACTCAAGCAGCCAGAATATATATACTTTATGGGGTCTGAGATGAATAATAAAAAAAGTTTCACACGGAATGACAAACTTAGTATACCCTCTTCACAACTAATTGTGGTGGAGGGTATAAAAAGTAAAAGTGTAACATGGTGTATGGATAAGTTGCACAGCACACGCGAAAAATGCATATACGCATCGAACGTATGAAGTAGAATTTCGAGATGCTTCTTGGAAAAGATCAAGAAAGTATCAAATGCATAGAACGGGGTGTGTGGGCCTCCAGTCTTACTCGAAGTATTTTTTTTTTATTTGTTATTTTCATTGGTCTTTATTTTATGTAGATATATTGATTCTACAGATATTTGTTTACTTTCTATTTCATAACAGCTTAAAGTGTCAATAGCAACTGTGACTTTGTGTGTACAATATACACGAACATACAGATGTGCTACGTGTGTCAATAAATTTTAATATTTTACTTGGTAGGAAAATGTGACAGGCAAACTTAAATACCGGCAATATTGAACTAACTATTTATGTATGAATTAAAAAATTAAAGGAAATATGAAAAAACAAATATTTACAATAAATTACACTGTACAACAATTTCAAAGTTTGTCTTTAACCTACCAGGTATCATGAGCCTTAATTTACTTTATCGCTCACTTGAGGTAAAAGTAAAATGTTAATAATGGAACACTTTTTTTAAGGCCGGCTAAAGTCTACTTTTAGCTATCGGTAAGTTGTGAAAACGGGCCTGAAACTTTTAATAAATCCCGAAGTTTACGAAGATGGGACGTTGTGTTCTTATTTTGTTTTGATTTTGCAGTTTGAAGTGCGTTTTCCTTTTATGTCTTTAATCCCTTGTTGGAAGAAAAGAAGAAACTGTTGTTTGATTTATGTATGTTTGGTGTATATCATTTTGTTTTACTGTTATTTTTGTAAATACCAAAAATTCTTTTGTCAGTGAGACTTAAAATACATTTTTAAAATTCAGCGGACTTTTAAAATACAGGGTGGCTCAGAAAGACCGAAGTGGTGTGAATTCCTTATAACTTTTTAATTATAATTTTTTTTTTCTTTTCTTTTCAGTATCTTGTAAAGAAGACTTGGACAATTTATAATGGAGCAATACACAACTAAACAACGTGCCCAAATCGTTGAAATTTACTTTTCAAATCAACGGTCCATTGTGTTGGCTCAGCGTGCATACCGTCGTCAATTTAATGTGCGGGTTGCACCCTCTCAGTCAACAATAAACCGCCTGGTTGCAAATTTTCGTCAACAAGGAGCAGTAAGGAACCTTCCTGGTTCCAGCAGACTACGAACTGTCCACACGTTTGACAATATTCAAGTGGTACAGGAGAGTATTCGGGAGGATCCAGAAACATCAACCAGGAGACGTTCGACATAACTTGGCCTCTCAAGAGGGTCGCTGCAGCGAATTTTGCATACCGTAAGAATGTTTCCATGCAAAATTCAACTTGTCCAAGAATTGAAACCGACAGATTACCAGCAACGACTTGATGTTGCAATTTATTTCCAGCAAAAAGCACAAGAGAATCCTAATTTTATTCATAACTTAGTTATGAGTGACGAAGCCTATTTCCAATTAAATGGGTTCGTTAACAAGCAAAACTGTAGGATATGGGCTACGGAAAACCCGAGAGTACTTCATCAACGACAATTACACCCAGTTAAGTGTACTGTTTGGTGCGGTGTTTCTTCAGAAAGGATCATTGGCCCATATTTTTTTGAAAATTAACGAGGTGTCGCCATTTCCATCAATGGTGATCGATATCGGGCCATGTTGGAAAATTTTGTAAGGCCAGCCGTGGAAAACCATCCGCAAATATGGTTCCAACAGGATGAAGCCACAGCGCACACTGCGAGGGCCACAATGACTCTTTTACGCGACATCTTTGGTGTAAGAATAATTTCGCGTGGAAGCAATTTTAATTGGCCTCCGCGTTCCCCGGATTTAACCGCTCCAGACTGTTTCCTTTCATGTCGACTGTCGATGTTCTTTGCTGTGTACAACTTTTCGTTTTTTGCTTTTGCCTTGACTTCGACTGTTTTCATTTTATGAATCAGAATGGCAATGGTTTATTTTGGGCCAGTGACAAATGAAAATGTCGAAGTTACAGCACAATTTTTTGACTTTTACTACCTCAACTGCAGCTTTTTAAACACTGGCTGTACAGTGTAATTTGTAATTCTGTTAATGTTATTTGTGCTTAAGCTGTTGTAATGTAAATAGTTTTAAAGTTAATACAAGAGCGATTATTCACAATAGTTTATTAAAATAAGGATTAGTTTTTTATTGGTGTTATGTTTCAAAACCTTTTTTATTTCCTTTTTTAATTATTATGCATGTGTAATTAATTCACTTAACCAAACAATCATCCATTTTATTACTTAAATAAATTAAATAAATAACTCTACGACTAATTTTAATTACGACATCAAGTAATCGTAAATAAAAAAATATATTTGTATTAAAGGTGTTCTTATTTGCATGGACAGTTTAAAAGTGTTTTAATTCCAGTTCACCGTGCAAATTTTCGTATTTAAGAGGTAAAATTTGGAGCAAATCGCATAACATTTAGTGGAACCGGAAACGACTTCAATATACCTCAATACGAATAAATGCAAATAAATAGATTCAAATGAATAAATTAAAAGGCCCAACTATAATATGCATTAGCTTCCTTAAGCTACACAGAAAAAATTTGTACCAAAATATTTTCAATTAAATCAAGTAATGCTGTTTCAAACAATTTTTTTAATTGCTCCAATTAATTTGGTTTAATTGAAAATAAAAATTATAAATTTTGTGTATATAAAAGCATATATACATGCATATGTGTGTATGTACTCACAAACATTAAGATGTTTTGTGTTCTATTAAAGTTTCAAACAATTTTTTAATTAATCCAATTAACTGTGTTTAATGAAAAAAATATTTTGATTTGTATTTATGTACACATGTAATACCAAATCAAAGGCAATGACAAAAGCAAAAACTTTATTTAGTATTGAAAGTGATCTCTTACGGTGAACATCGTCGTGTTAAAGTTTTGTTTTAAAAAGAAGCATCTTTAAAAAAGTGTGTAAGTGTTTGCGTTTGTTTTTTTTTTTGTGAAAAATAATTTTTGGCAGAGGCTTTGTTTCTGCACCTTCGTATTGTTTAAATCAGATATGTATTACAATTTTTAAAGGGATAAACTATTGTTGCTAGGCATACATAAATATACAGTTACATATACATGTACAAATGCAATATGTTAGTAGTCGAAACCTCTTTTGTATAAGAAGAGAGAAAAAAAAAGAAAATAATTACAATAATTTTAACATATTTCTTTAGAAAATGCAGAAAGTTATGCTTTATGATGTCGAGTAAGTACTTACGATCTTCAAAAACATTTGAAGACAAGCGAAAGTGTGCCCCTTTACGTTTCGATCAAATCTTAAGTACACAAAATACTGCAGAGATTTTCAAATTTGGCCAGAATATGCAAAGCCTTCTGGTCATACATCGTATTAAAAAAATTGTAAAAGGTATATATTAAAATTTCTTTTTTGCTTTTACTTTTTTCTAGATCGATATTTATTTTGTGGTCAAATATTCAGCGGTTAAAAACTTTAAGGAACGTTGGTTGTACTTCACTGACGAAGTGATGTTGGTTTTGAAAACAAAAGTTTTCTGTGCTATTTATATAAAAATTTGTTTAATTAATTATGTATTTATATATAAAACAGAAATATTTTAAAATATATAATATATAAAAAACTGAATTGAAATTAAAAAAAAAAATCTAATATAAATAAAATAATTTTTTATAAAGTAGTTTTTTTTATCTAATAATGGGGGTTAAATTTCAATTACTTTTTTAATCGAATCAATTAAAAATTTAATTGATAAAAATCGCACACTTCAATTGATTCAATTAAAGATTTAATAGATAGATAAAAATAACAAAAGACAATTAAATTTTTTGATTGTGTTAGTCATCACATTTAATTGAAAATAAAAAGAAAAACAATTATTTTTTTAATTAGGTCAATTAACTTATTTTGTTAAAAAAAAATTTAAACTCAATTATTTACTTAATTGGGCCAATTAATACCCTTGTTTAAAAACTATTTAAAAAAACAATTATCGTTTTAATTTATTTAATTAAAAAATTGTTTAAAGTTTGCGTTTGATTTCATTTAAACCTATTAATTGAAACTAAACATCAATAAAAGCTCAAACTTACAAATTTGTTAATTGATATGATCAATTTGTTTGCAGGCGGAAAATCAGTAAAGAATTTAATTAATAGTACAAATTTCTAACAAATATGTTAATTGAAGTTGGTTTTTCATTTTTTCTATGTACTGTCAAAAATTAACAAAAAGTCTCTCAAAAGCATTTAAAAAAACAAAAATAAAATAAAAAAATATTTGATTCCGTACGGAAAGTGCGATCTGTTTCGTACTTTGCTTAAGCAAATGACAGTTTCATTAAATTTAACAAAAAGTTTTCTTAAGTTCAATATGGTTCTACACATATTATTCTTATGTATTCGCACAATTGCTTGAGCCAACTTAAGCATATTATAGTTGGGCCTAAAGTCGTTTTCGGATCCACTAAACGTTATCGAATACTCTCCAAATTTTACCTCTGAAATCTTTTAATATAAATGAACAAAAATCTGCCCGGCGAACTGAAATCAAGAAATATTTTAAATAAGAACACCTATAATATGAATGTTTGTACATTTATGTCAAAAATTTAACATAAACTTATTAAAATAGAGATTTTTAGTTTAAAACAAGTTAGAAAGTATAGTCGGTCAACCCCGACCATATGATATCCTTCAGCACGGTATATAAGAACAACTTTTTGCAAGTGTAACTATTTGGGACCTTATGCATGTTATTTTTGTCAAGCTAATAGGGCCTAAATTTCTTCAATGTAAATAAAATTCAACTTTTAATTACAATATTTTGTTCCAGACGTTTGTTTGGCGACTTTTTGATTTGGGACCTATTTCTGAAAAATGCATAGCTTATGTGGCTATATGTTTTAAATCTATTAGATAGTTTCGGAGAAGCAGAAGTTGCCCCCTACCTCTCCTCGTTGTCCTATATTTGAAAAACTGCATAGCTTATGTCTATATGAATATGGATCTATCTTTATTTTAAATTTTAATAAAATTAGTTTAATAGTTTCTGAGAGGCAGATATTACCGCCTATCCCCCCTCTTGGTCCTATTTTTAAAAAAAAATCATAGCTTATGTGTCCATAAAAATATGGATCTATCTATGTTTTAAATTTCATTAAAATCAGTTTGATAGTTACTGAGAGGCAGAAATTGCCTCTTCTCCCCTTACGGTCCGACGACTTGGCTCATTTTCAATTGGCTTCATGTGCCAATTACAACCTATGTGCCAAATTTCATCAATTTATCTCCAAAATTGCGACCTGTATTTTGCGCACAAGAAAACATGGACAGCCAGCCAGCCGGAAGGACATCGTTAGACCGACTCAGAAAGTGAATCTAGTCGATCGTTATACAGTGGTATCCCGGTTTAACGTATACTCAGTTTAACGAATTCGCGATTTAACGTACGGTCATATTTGTTCCATTGAGTACCTTATATTACGAACAAACAGCAAATTTTTGTACTCTATATAACGAATTTTTACAAAAAAAATTTGAAAAAACAAAATAGAATGAATGCAAACATATTCACATTCATTCTCCTTTGTTCTTGTATACATTTGTACCATATTTTAAGAACGATTTTACTGAAAACAATGAGTTAAGAAAAGTATTTTCTTTTCTTACAAAGTCATTTTTTACTTTTGTTAACAATGTTTTTTTTCTGATGGAAATTTTCCGTAATTTTTGTGAAGTTTTTGTACAGTTGTAATTCTTAAAGAAAAATTAAACATTATTGACGATTATGAAAATGGCCTGCGACTAAGTTTTGTTCTCCGCTATGTACTCATTTAATTGAAAATGATATGAAGTATTTATTTTTTGTTTGTGTTATGAATGGAAATGTTTTATTAAAATATTATTGTTTTATTAATAAAAATGTATTAAAAAAAACTTCGGGATTTAACGAAATTTTCGATATAACGAAAGGGCCTGACAACATATAATTCGTTAAACCGGGATACTACTGTACTTTAAAATGGGTCTAGGAATCATATTTTAAGGTGTTACACATATCAGCACAAATGCATAATACCCTCTCCACTCTTGTGGTGTGGGTATAAAAACCAAATACATAATTATAGTGGTACCCATTCAAAAACTTTGTTTTTTTTTTGTCATTGCTACCAAGCAATTGTTACAATAATTTAATTGTTGGAAAATTGATGCACAAACTATCAAATTACGCAATAAAACCACAATTATTTATTAATCCAAAATTGATAAACTCATGTTATTATACAAACAAATGATTTATTCAATATTTTGTGTAAATTTTTACTTTCTATAAAATTTTTCGTAAAATAACGATTTATTTTTTTTATACAAATTTGCAAAACCGATTTTAGTTCATATAAAAACTAAAAGCGAATTAATAAAATATTTATATGCATAAAAATGTGTCTGCATTTCTATAAGAAAACAACAACTTTTATATATGTATGTACATATCGCACACTTAATCATAAACAGGCACAACTTAAAATTCAAACATGTTTAGGAGAGGCAGAAGACTGGCTTCATATCAATTATACTTTTTGTGAGATTTTTTTTTATTCACTGATTTAATCAGCAAAAAACTATACATTTTCGTTATAAGCGATTTTATACATTTAGGGCGTATGATTAATATTAATTATAGACTGGAAGGAAAATAATTAAAAAGGTTTTAACCCTCCGATGAGTGACAGTTCTGAACTTCACGGCCGTGTGAAAAGGTCCTTACGGACCTTTTTTGTAAATGATGTTTTCTTCATATAAAAAATTTTTGTTTTGATATTTTTTTTTGTTTTTATTGTTTATAACTAAATTCTACATACAAAAATAATTTTTTCAGGCACAATATTCTAATTTTATACTACTAGCAATAAACCAGTTCTTAGTATTTTTTGTTCTTAGTATTTTTGTTCTTAGAATTTTTTGTTTTTATCATCATCTTTGTGTTCAGAACAAGTAAATTATGTGTTGAAACAATAAAAAAATTATAATGATGCCCAAAAACATGCATTTATTAGTGAAATTCAGTACAAGGTCCATACGGACCTATTCACACGTCCGCGTACTATTCTCACTAAAACCTCAATAACTCCTAAAGTAATGATCCGATCGGCTTGATTTTTTTTCCAAAAGGTTGTAGTGGCCGAAGTAGGAGTAATTTCAGTTTGAAAAATCAAAAAGGTCCCTAGGGACCTTCTCATTCATCGGAGGGTTAAAAGATTAACAGTTTGGGCAATAAGTTAAAATAAAATAATTAAGCTTAAAATATTGATTTATGACTTTAATTTGCTTATTTTTTAGATAAATATGTTTTCAACTGTTATTTGAAAAATGTTTCTTAGCAAATTAAAAGAAAAATATAATAAAAATTTAAAACATAAAATTTCTTATCTTTTTTTTTTCTTAAAACAAATATTGTTTTAGGATTTAGGTCTTCAACATTTTTTCTTTATTTATTTCTTTAGAATTTTTTGTTTTAAATAAAAATTAAATGCAATTTATTATTGCTTTTTTTTTCTTTAATTTAATAGTTTATTTTAAAACTGAACTCAATTTCAAATTGTTTAAGTATTTTTCACTTCAGTCTCTTGAGCATTGAACAATTTTTTAAATTATTTTAGTTTTTATACAAACAATTAAAAAAACATTTATTATTTATTAAACCATTTATTGGAAAAACAAGCTGAACAACATTTAATATAAAATTTTGCAAACAACGTTGCTAAAATAGTAAAATATATTGAATATAATTAAAAAAAAAAAATAAAAATTTTAATAGGAAAATGAAACTAAAAGAAGAAAATGAAGGGAAAAAGTTAAATGAAAATATTACTTTTCTGAAAACGTTTCATTCAACATGCAACAGTAAAGAAAATACTTTTGCTCTTCACCATTTTCTTTGATAATAAAATATTTAGTACAGAAAAAACAAATATTGCAAAAAAATATTGAAAATATGACAAGTTTATATCAATTTTATTATTTTTTTTATTATTTAGCTTTGTAACAGTTTTATTATTTTTTTTTTCAAACAAAATAAATAGTATTGCATGTAAAAACACACATGTTCATATATACATTCATACCTTAAAACTGCCCAGCGGGAAAACTCAGAAGACGTTCTTACTTCAGGCCTTTTTAAAGGCCTGCTTAAAAGATTTTTTGATTCAATTACTATTCTTATCTAACTGCTAAAGAAGGCCTCATAGAAGGCCTCGGCTCTTTCGTATAAAAGATAAGATACACCTTCCACACTCGCTTCTTTGAGAAGGGAGTAGAGAAGGAGTAACATTTTTTGTATTGTTTTTTTGCACAAGCACAAGCAAAAGCAAAATAAATTTTTTTTGGTCCCGTTACCCTTCTTATGTACCTGCTGAAGAAGCGAGAGCGGAAGGCCTTCTCCGCAATGACAACGTGTGTAAAAAAGATATGAGAAAGAAAGAAAAGAAGGGGCACAGAGGCCTTCTAGAAGGCCTCCCTACTCCTTCTGTTTCCCGCTGGGTGTATACAAATGATAAAACAAAGAGATAGAGAGAATAATATTTACTTGAACATAAACAAATATGTAATTTACAACTAACTTTATGAATAAGTCATTGTCAAAAAATTAAAATAAAATTGCATTTGCCACTGGAATATCAATAATAATTTCCCAAATTTTATTTATATTTTGTTAAATGTTGATCTTTAGATGAAAGTGTTGATAAAAGAAATTTGACTTTAAATTCCCTGCAGTTAAAATAGTTTAAAGTAAATTTTTTGACTAGTTTATTACGTTGTTAGGCGTCGGAAAATTATAAAAAGGATGACATTAAGCCTGCGCAGCTTTATACGTGACGCCGCTTGTGGTAGAAACAACGATAATACTACAAAAGTTGGTAAAAATTATGATTTAATACTTGTTCGTTGTAGAAACAACAACAACACTACAAAAAGAAAAAGAACATTTTTGGTTGGCTTTAGGTTTGACAAATTATTTTCACGTTTAAAAAATAAATAAAGAGAAGGAAAATTCCCGTATTCTTTTTGTTAAAATTATTCAGTTTAATAAATCAAATTCTTCAATGAAGAAAGCTGACGAAAATCATACCGGGGTACTCTGCTAGTTCTATAATTCTATAGACAAAAGGAAATTCAACAAAATTTAAACATGGTGTAACAGGAAAATTCATTCTCTCTCTCTCTCTCTCTTTCTCTAGTTTCAGGGGTAAGTGCTTAGAATTATTCTAATATAAATACATAAACTATAAAACAATAATTAGGTATAAAAAAAATATTTCGGGGAATTGTCAAATAAATTTACTTCTTCTTTTATTAGAGTCTAAACACAATGTAACGATAATTTATTGCGGAGCGGTTTTTCATACGATTTTGAAGTAAAAAACCGCAGTGCGGAATGGCATAAAATTAAATGATGAAACAGAACTGGGGCTGAACGATGTTTTTCATACAGTTTGACATAAAATTATGCCAGAGAATGCGGTCGAGAAATAAAATCAATTTTATTTTGAGGACGTTTTTCTAATACTCTCACATATAGACACTTATTCTCTGAACAATGCTACCATACTTTCATTAAATTTCATACATTTTGTCAACAAAGAAAAATAAGAACAAAAGAAAAAGAAAGAAATGAGAGAGAATTTTAAGTTACTGCCGACGTTATGGGCTTTAGAATTTTTGCTTGAAGTTGAAGACTCAATTCTGTTTCATCATTAAAATCGATTTTATTTTCATTGAAGACTTTCTTTCTCTCTCAATTTTTGATACTCGTGCTCTTTCTGATGTTGCCATAGTTTTTGAATAATTGGCGATGTTCTCAACATTATTGTAAACCAAACACATGATTAAAATATATGCACAAATAAATTAATAAAAATTTAAACAAACAATGACAACTATTGCCGTCGCCGTCTTCCATTGTATTATGTTTATTTTTCTCTCCCGCAACGAGAAATCGCACCGCACCGCAAACATTGTGTTAAGAGTCTTAGTTCTTATACTGTACATAAAGCAACTAGTTTTAAACTATTTTAAAAATGCATAAAAATGAACTAGTTGGGCTCATATGACACATCACTGTTAAAAACGATAGTTTAATGTATGAAAAAAAGTGCAACTAGTTTAATCTAAATACCAACTAGTATATTTCTAGCTAAATACTAGTTACTTTGTCTGCAGGGTTTAAGCATGGTCTCACTCACATAAGTGTTTAAAAGTGATGAGTAACACACATAATGTGTGTGTGTGTGTAAGGCAGCATAAGAATGGTCTTGATAAAATTACAAAAATACAAAAAAAGAGAGAAAAAGGCAATGTTTTCGTCATTTTAGTAAAATACAAAGAGAAGTTTCCCTGCTGCTAAAGTTGTAGCTAGTAAGGTTTTGGGACAGTCTATTACTAGTTGGTACGAGACTAGTTGCAAAAATACTATCTTTGTGTTTTTTAAAAAATATATTAGAGATAATGAAATACCGACTATTGTAGAAACAATAAGAACGATTAACCTGTTTGTTATATAAACAACAGCTTCTTCTTCTTCTTAAGTCCTCTAACTCCCGATGGAGCAGGTGGCCTAAACAAAACTTCACCAATAATATGCCTTGCAATAATTTTTACTTTATTGAAAGAATATCCAAGTTATTGTATATCTTTTTACTTTCTGCGCCTCCACGTGTATTTTGGTGTTCCTCGTGCTCTGGTGACTTGCTGATTCCACTGGAGGACTTGTTTACAGATTTCAGAGTGCGCCCAATCCCTTTTTACCTCCTCCTTTTAATCTCTTGATGTAAGTAGGAGATTGCTTACTTTTATTCCATAGTTCTTCGTTTGATATTGTGTCTGGCCACCAGATCTTCAAGATTTTTCTAAGACAGTTGTTGACAAATATTTGTAACTAGCTCACGATGATCTCCAGATTTTCTAGAGTTGAGAAAAGGCACCATCAGCTTTAGCTGTCCTGCTAAGAATATTGTTGGCAGCATCCCATCTGCTGCAACTACTGCCAAGATAGTTGAAAGAGTTGACATTTTCATTAAAATCATTTCTTACTTTTAAGTTGATGCTTTGTAGGGTATTCATTTAATCGGGATTTTGCTGTAATCGGTTAATCGCTTGATTAATTAACCGAGGTTTTGGCTTAATCGGTTAATAATCGGTTAATTTTGTTATTGATCGGTTAACCAATTAATAAAGTTTTGTTATAAATTAAGTAATTTCAATAAATAAAAATGCAAAAATTATTTATTATAAGAGTCTTTTAGTAAAAAAAAAAACAAAATAACGAACAAAACAATTCTTGAACTAAAACGAGCAAACAAAAAAGTAATAATATGAAAAACACATTTTATAATTTATACATAATATTTGTAAGTATGTATTTATTAAAAAAAAAAACTGTGAGATTTTTTTTTATTAATTATTTCAATAGTTTGAGATTTTATAAAATAATCTTTTGGAAAAATAATTTGGTTTAAAAGTTTGGAATTTAAGCGATTCTTTTCTTTAGTTTTGATAAAACTTGATTTGGAAACAATTCTTTCACTTATCGAAGATGTTTGAGAAATCGGAAGCAACTCATAATACAGATTCAAGATTACGCATTGCACATGGTTACAAAATTCAACTGTTTCATATGACGTCACTTAAGCATTTTATACACATGTTTGTTTGCTTGTGTTTCTATATTTTAGCTGTACTTATACGCTGATGTGACGTAGATGCGCAGAAACATTTCATTTTTTAAAGCTGAATGCGATATCTTGGTTTCTTTGTCCTTTTCCAGGATTTCTCTCAACATATAAAATCTTCCATTATGCCATTATTTCGGCTAATTTTGTTAAAGATTGTTTGTGTTATAATCGAGATCTTCTTCTATTGTCAGGTCATCATCTGACTACAAAAAACTAAAAATATTTGTTACATCGGTTAATCGGTTAATCGACTGAAATTAACCGGTTTAATCGTTAATCGAAAATTGCCAATTTTAAAGACATGGATCGTCAGCATATGCCAACAACAATAAAAAACATAACATTTTGATTTCTATTTGACAAAATTGTTGAGGTAAATACATCAAATTTTCATATTAGAATAATCACTAAAACTATATCGGCCCATTCGGCAGAGGTCTTATTATTGAGAGTTCTTCTGTAATTAAAGAAATATATGATAGATGATCCCTGGTTGGGGGTAAGTTTTTGGAATTTTTTTTTTTAAATAAAAATGTATCACACACTAAATATTAAGCCGGCAAAAGTCCAAATTTATCGAAATCGTTTTGTATATTCTTCACCGAAGGTAAAAGGGTTATATAAATTTGTCATTATGCTTGTAATTTCTACGTAATTGATCTTAGACTCTATAAAGTATATATCATTATAAGGAGCGATGTTGATTTAACGATTTCCGTCTGTCTAGCTGTTCGTGTGTCCATTGAAATGGGTTTTCCGGATAGCCCAGATATGATAGGGACTTGGTAGTTTAATATTTATGTCACATATGGTCCGGATTTATTTGCGATTAAAATTCAGCCTGATCGGTATACAAATGGCTGAAATATAAGCATAAAACACCGACTGCATCTTATTTTACCCAAAAATCCCTGGTTGTTGTTATTTATTTTACTTGTATATATATCTGGAGAACGGCAGGATCCAAAGCTTCTTGGTTATCAAAACACGTTAACCGACAAAATGTGGCTGTATTGGACAAGTGGGAGTGGCACGTCCCATAAAAGACATTTAAGATTTCTGTTTATCTGGAGAACGGCAAGAGCCACAGTTTCCAAATTAGGTACAAGCACTTTAGTTATCAATTCCCACTAACCGACAAAATGTGAGCGGGACTGAACAAGTAGGCGTGGCACTTCCTCTACAAATACATAATAGATTTTGGTAAATTTGAAGAACTTAAACAGCTTAAATTTCCAAATTAGGTGCAAGCATCTTGGTTATCAATACACAAAATGTTGGCGGGATTAGACAAGTGGGCGTGGAACAAAGTTGATTTACTTCTATCTAAAGAACGGTATTTATATAACTTTCTCCTATTATCGTACAATGGTGGAGGGTTTATAAGATTACACTCTTACTTGTTTTTTTTTCATAAACCAGTTCACAAATCAAATCTATGGCCACCACGAAAATTACGCTTGCGTCACTGTTTTCTTTAATATTTGTGAAACTCAATTTGATTAAAAAATTGCAATCATGTTCTTAAAGCTAGTTTTCTGCCTTTCCTAAACATTTTTGAATTTTGAACTGTGTCTGTTTGTGATTTAGTGTGCGATATATTGTTGTCTGAAGCTTCCTCACTGCTACTGCTGCTTTGGCTTAGGTTAGGTTAGGTTTCATTGGCAGCCGTGATCAAGCACAGCTCACGTGGGTCCTGCTTTGGCTTGTAAAACAAGAAATATCTGACAAATATTGTAGGAATATTAAAATTATAAATTACTTTGGTTTTTTATACTAAAGTACTATAAATCAACTAGTTTTTGATTAGTTTAAAACTGCATACAAATGAACTAATTGGGGGTCAACCCATCGGTAAAATCGATAGTTGGATTTGTGAAAAAAAACAGATGTACAACTAGTCTATTTCTAACTAGATACTAGTTATTTTGTCTGCAAGATTATGGCCAAAGAATTATATGAAATCTACGTGTGCTCAAATATTAAATTAAACCAGACAGTCTCGCTTGAGTTCTCACTTACTTGGTGGTCACACGATCAAGTTTTACCTTTCAATTCCATTCAATTTGCAATACACTCTCACTTTTTTACTAACACACTCACACTTTTTAAATTGACCACCTTTCGATTTGTTTGGCAATTTTACTTTCAATTTAACAGCAGATTACATGTTTGTCTTTATAAATTGTTTTCTTGATGAAATCTTGAAAGTAAATTGCTTACAAATTGAATGCAGCCTACGTCACAGCTTTTAATTTATGTAAATTTTGACAAGCAGTATATGTAAAAGACTATCAAGAACAACTTGATCGTGTGGTCGCAGGGTTAGAAAGGTGGGGTTACCGTTTGTTGATTGATTGCTTTTAATGTTGATATTTCATGATGTGTTTATATTCTTTTATAAAAAGAAGAAATCTATCGCGGACCCCGCTGGGAACCGTTATTTAAACGATTTTATTTTGTTAAACCGATTTTTGAAGAGTTTTCAGTCAATCAGGTACTAAGTATTAATTCACTTATTACACTAAAATATTTCTATGTATGTGTTTGCCGGTCTCTGCTTTATATACATACGTTTATTCACACATATCTCTTAGTTTTTGTGTTGGTGTTTTAGTTAGATTTATTAAATATTTACAAATGAAAATGACAATTTATATGTGGCTTTATCTGTCATTCTTCATAAAAATCCCCAAGCAAATAAAACTACCTAAATCCACACATAGCAAAATTACAAATACATAGTTTTCCTTTATTAGCATACTTTCACTCTCTATATTTTATTTGATTAAAACAAATACATACAAATAAACAAACATACATACATACATTAACAAATACCCAGCAGAGTTGAGAGAGCCAAAACCGTCTCTCAAAAGTACTTGTCTTAAATAATTGATTACTTTATTTATTCCAGGTTTTTTTTCCAATTCATTATGCACTTCATAATAAAAATACTAACGAGTCCTAACCGCGAAAATAACGTAAGCGACAATAATCAAATTTTACAGGAGAGTGTTTTTTTTATTATATTTCATATAAATTTTGTATGAAATTTGTCTTTTAACATAAAATTGTTCTTGCTATAAAATCGAAACGGCACCTTATGTGACTATGAGGGAGTTTACACGGTGTCTTTTCAGACATGTCTAACAAACACGTCTGTTTTGTTTGTAGGCGATCGGAGTAGAGAAGAAAGAGGGGTTGCCAAACAGACACGAAATGAGATTTTATGTTTGTTTATATGAATTTTCATGTTTTCAATTTGTATTTATATGTAAATTAGACTATTAGATATGAAAACAGACATGTTTGGAAAGACATCGTGAAAAGACAAAAGGTTTTTGGTAGCATGTTCAAAAGAGAATGTCAAAAACAGACATGTCTGGAAAGACACCGTGTGAATGTCCCCTATGACATTTTAGGAGATAATGCAAGTGTTGCCAATTAAGCAATTGATTAAAAACAAGTTAGAGTGCTATATTCGGCTGTGCCGAATCTTTGATACCCTCCACCGACAGTTCGAATGTTTAAGGAGTAATATCTGTATGATGTCTTTTTATTATTATTATCTTAAACTGTGACGATTTGTTATTAATTATGGTTTTAGGAGACTAAACTGTTTTCCGGGAGTAGGGCATATATGGGGCCTAGGGTAAGTTATGTACCGATCTTCACGAAATTTCACAGTATCATTTATAGTCCTATAAAATTGTGACGAGCCAAAATTTGTTATGATTGCATTATTTTTTACGGTTTTAGGCGTACTAAACTGTTTTCCGGGAGTAATCTTTATATGGGGCTTAGGGTAAATTATTGACCGACCTTCGCGAAATTTTACAGTGTAATTTCTAGTCGAATAAAACGGACTTGTGCAAAATCTTATGTCATTCCGTGCATTTTTGCAATATTTATGTAAGTTTTTGTAACAAAATTATCAAGTTTTTGAAGGTGGGTGATCCACATTTTGATTCATAGCTCTGGTCCTACTGAACCGATTTTGCTGAAATTCAATCCCAAACTGCTAAGGATAACTACAAGCAATTTGACACCTAGTTTGTTTATTTCTTTTGAGGTTTTCGAAAGTGAGCGTGTTTTCAACAGACGGACAGACGGACAGACAGACGGACATGGCTAAATCGACTTAGAATTACTCAAGCAGCCAGAATATATATACTTTGTGGGGTCTGAGATGAATAATAAAAAAGTTTCACACGGAATGACAAACTTAGTAAACCCTCTTCACAACTAATTGTGGTGGAGGGTTTTTTCTTGCGGGATCCCGGGAAATAAAAAATTCCTCATAATTTCAGTAAATAGCTATTTATACTTTGAAATTCAGTTTTCAATTCTCTTAAAATTAGCATCTGTGGGTGGGTTGTGGATTATATCAATTGCAAGAAGTGAGTACATGTATTTAAATCAATATCTCCTGATGCAATAAATCTACTAAAAGCAGAATGGGCAGTGCAACAGTTGATAATTATTACATTTAGTGAAGTGAAGAGTTAATAAAGTACACTAATTCAAAATAAGATGCAGGCAGTAAAGTTTCATTGGCCATGAACAAGTCTTAAAAAAAGGAGATACCTAAACATATCGCTCCTTTATTGCAACATAGTCATATCTACAAAAACAAACGATCTTGGCAAAATGCGATTAAAGTTTTCAAAATGTACCGATTTAAAGATATATTTTGCTATAACTTCGGTTCAGTTTGAGATATAATACGAGAAGGTATGAAGGAAAACTTTGCTAAAGTTACTTAAAATTTTGAGATATGACTATGATGCAATGAAGGAGCGATATGTTTATTAGGTGATAAACACAAATTTTCATTTTGTGTCGGTTTATATGCCCGTGAAGTGCGGGGAAACCGAAATAAAATAACATTTTGGAAACTCGTGTAAGATACTACAACATACAACTTGAAAAACACATTGTCCTAAAGATTACAAATGGACCTATTGAAATGAAAAGGGTTGTAAGAACCAGTCCGGTTGATGCTATTTTTGCATCCACCTTGACATATTTTTGACTGATATAGACGTTGTTTATAAAAAAGAAAAAATTGCTTCTGATTGTGAATCCGAAGCATGCTACAACGGTGCACTTTTCACTATTTGTCCAACCTCGGTAAAAAATGAACGAAATTTTTCGGAAACATGATAATTAGTAAACCAAATCAGGAATATACTTTTGAAGACTTACTAAACGCTTTTAGTGTGTCAGAAAGTTATTTCCTAAGCCGTTAAAAAATTTTATATATTTCTTTAAAATATGTTATCTATTTTATTAATTAACTTTTTGATCTCATATCTTAATTAATACCTTAATTTTTATATTGTTTTTATTATTGTTTTATGAATTAAATTGCTATGTTTATGTTTATGTTATCTTTTTATCTTGTATCCAGAGCATAATAATACTGAATAAAAGCATAATAATAGGGAATAAAGGCGTGAAGTGATAATAATTAAAGTTCCTATTTCAATCTTCAATTAATTTTTTAGTATTGAACCATTTCTTCTACTTTCTTTGTAAACAAATTCCCTTACGTTTTTTTATAAAAGTTTTTTTCATTAATTAATAACAAAATTTACTTTGTATTATTTATATGGAGCGGGATCCCGGACTCCGGGAAATTTAAAAAAATATCCCGCTTTCCCGGGAATCGAAAAAGTCCGGGGGGAAAAAAACTCTAGTCTTCATAGACTTTATAAACCGGAATATGAGACTTAGTTTTCTTTATTCAAAGTTAAGTTTATAAAAACGTAATGAAGTTATTCCGTGAAAATAACAAACAATTGGCGAAGCTATTTACTATATTTTTGGCTTAAGTATTTCCTTTATAGACTGCTCTAGAATGCATTAAGTAGCTAAATGACTAATTTCGATAGATTTCAATACTTGACGTTGACAACCTTTGCGTTTTTTTTTTCGAAAATTTTTGGTTCCCTAAACATTAAAGATTTTTGGATCACTAAACATTAAAGATTCGAATATGATACAAAGGGAAGTCCACTGTTTTCTCTATGAATTACCAGGAAAGGAATTAGGTCAGCAACTATTAAAAATACTACTTAAAATGAATCAACGAATTTTCTCATTTTATTTATTTATATTAGCTTTGAGACGCATTTGATTATTAATGTAAAAAGATTACCAAAGAATGTGTAAAGTAGGGAATTGCTTATTTCGTGGCATGCATGCTTGTTGTCTATAAAGAGTCAAAGTGTTGGTTTTGCTTAAGTTAATTTACCCGTTGCCAGACTATTTGACGCATTTGTCTTTTATGAAATATTAAAAAAATTAATATGGTTCCTATCTAGATTACCTAATAAGTTATGAATGCGTAACTTAATTAAATGTTTGCCAAACTAAAAATTTTTATTAATCTATTTACTTATTTTTTCCTTGATTTGCACGTATGCTGCTTTTGCAGTATCAGAAGAAATTATCTTTTGACATGCAAGCAAGTGTTAACTTGTTCTTTTATGGATTACCAGGGAATGTTTTAAATATTAAGCTTTTAAACTAAATATCAGATTATATATTAAGGGGGCATTAATACGATGTCTTTTCAAACATGTCTGTTTAAAAAAAAACCTTTTGCATTTACATGATGCCTTTCCAAACATGTCTGTTTTTATGTTTTCATGTTCAATTGTTTAATCTTCTTTTCATTAATATTAAAAAACATGAAAAGTCATATTATAAAACTTGAAAACTAGTTTCGTGTCTGTTTGGCAACTCCTCTTTCTTCTCTAACCCGATTCCCAACAAACAAAACAGACATGTTTGTTGGACATGTCTGAAAAGGCATCATGTACATGTTACGGTTTTTTATTATTGGAATTTTTTTTTGTTTTTAACTACTTTTAATTTAATTTAATTTAATTATTATTCATATTTTCATACTAAAGTAATATGTCAAGGCAGTAAATTGTCCGCACTGTAGATTACTTGGGAATGAAAAATGTAATGAATCTTCTAGAATGGATCGTTTGATAAACTAAAACATATATTTTTTCTTATTTTTAAAAAGGCAATATGAATTTATTAAAGTTATTAATTTCAAATTTTTACACTTTCTTTGTAATGCAAACAACTGGAAAGGGCTTCAGCGTTTATTACGTGGTAATAGATGACGTATTGACTTATTGAAACCGGTTACCAAACTGATCTTTTGTATTTCATAAAGAAAAAATTGCTTATGCCTTCAACAAAGTCACTTTTTGTTTTGTAACCCCCAAATATGCACAATATTTGTTAAATAATTTTTACTCCTACTTGTATGCAATGAATTCATGCATAAATCTATTGAAGCGTATTTTTAATACTCAATAATGTCATGCATGCATTGTTTTGTTGGTATTTTTTTGCAATTTTTTTTCTAATATTTACATTTGCATATATGTATGTATTTGCATGTACATTACACATGCATATATTTATTATTTGTTTGCCAGTGTATTTGTTTTGGGATTTATTCATGTATTTTAAAGATTATAATTTGTACTATTTATATGAATTAATATTCATATAAATTTTTGAAAATTTAGAAAAAAATGTTGTGTAAAAAATGCAACATGTTTTTTTTTATGGATTAATTGAAGTAATGAACTTTTCAATAATCCTAAAAGTATACTATTGTTTTATTATATATAAAATAAAGTTTCTATGAATAAGCAAAGTTGATATAATTTTTTTTTACCCTTTTAACAATAGTGGAGAGGTTATTATGCGTTTTAGGGATATTTTTAACAAGTTCAAATATTGGCCCTAGATCCCCGTTTAAGTATATCGAAAGACTTAGAATTTTTGAATCGATCGCACAATGTCCATCCGTCTGGTTAGCTGGTTTATAGTTAGCCATAGCTCTCATTCTATTGCCGAAATTGACCTTTACTGCCATAACACTCTTATAAATATTGGCATCGACATAAAAACTACAGACAATTACTTTTACGACAGTAGCTATCCATGACAAAATTTTAGGTTGGAAGGCCAAAATTAACCATAAAGCCCATTTAAGCCCCCTCTTCAAAATCGAATTTAACAAATCATTTTAAGATGCTAATATCCAGATAATATTCGGCAGAAATATCTCTTATTTTACTCATAAGTCCCAGGTTGTTGTTTTTAAAATTTTTTTATTTATATCTGCACTCAAAATATTATGTAGTTAAATTCAAACGAAAATTAATTTTAAACAACTTAAACATTATATAAAAACATTACATTTTGGTAGTTTGTTATTTGAATAACAAACATAAATGCTAAAAAATAAAATAATGCGTAAAATAACTATAATTTTTTTAATTTTTAACAGTACGGAAAACGAAATTAATAACCCAAAGTCAGTTACTGTAATAATTTTATGAGTGTGGAGAATAATAAGAGTCAAAAATTCAAAAAAGTACAAGCATCTTGGTTATCAATACACAACATCCGAAAAAAAATGTGGGCGGGATTGGGGAAATGGGCGTGGCGCTTCCCTTAGAAAGACATTAAAGATTTCTGAATATTTGTATCCAAATTAGGATCAAGGATCTTGGTTACCTTTAGACAACATCCGACAAAATAAGGGCGGGAGTGAAAAGTGGGCATGGCACAAAATAGGTTTATTGATATCTAATGAACGGTAAAAGCAAAATTGTCCAAATTTGGTAGACGTAGCTGGGATATCAATACAAAACCTCTTTAAAAAATGTCCCGGATTAGAGAAGTGGGCGTGGCTGCCCCCATAAAAACACATTATATATATATGCATATTTAGAAAACAGCAAATTCCAACGCTTTTAAATTAGAAACAAGCATCTTGGTTATCAATATACAACATCCGACAAAATGTGGGGGGCATTGGAAAAGAGGGCGTGTCACAAAAATAGATTTATTTATATCTAAAGAACGGTAAATCAGATTTGGCATAGCCGAATATATCACTCTTACTTGTTAAAATGTATGTCTTCTTTTGAAATCCTAATTTATTATTTGTCATTAAATATAAATTTTATTATGTCTGTGATTGAGCAACTGCCTTGCCTCCCTCTCTGCCAAACAAGTTTTCATTTTTGTCTCCTAATTTTGTTTTTTCTTTTCAACAAATGACTTTAATTAAGAAAACATTTTCCATGGGATTGAAGTTATAAATTTAAGAAAGAAACAAACGACAATAAAAGAAACAAATTAAAAAAATGTTTAACATTCTTTTTTATTTAATTTTCACAACTAAAAGTTGTTAAAATAAAAATCAGGTTAAAAAAAGAGAATCAACATTATTTGTAAGAAATGTAAAAAAAGTTCAAATTGAAAAGAAAAATCAGGAAATTTTTCTGATATGTTTTGAGTTTTTTTCTACTTAAAATCGATTTACACTAAGCATAATTGCTTAAGAATATTTTGAGGTATACGTGACACACTTTACTTCCTGCCTCTCTCGACAACAAACTTTTTTGCCCGGCAAGAAATGTCTTTAGTGTAAATTGCGTCTTTGGAAAAAAACTTTTTTCAGCAATTCTTATAACAGTTTATTTTAATATGCTTTTTCTACTTTGGGCTTCAAGTTAATTCAAGAACATTCAGTGGATTTTGAAATCTCAAAAAGATTTAATTGTTGAAATGCGTTTGATCTTATTTTTTTTTGTATTTATTTATTTGTGTTTTAAGCCCTTAGGGCTAATAAGCCAGAAAAATATTAAGTTAATAAAATTAATAAAAAAATCTTTTAAAGTCATTATTGAGGCAGTGAAATTTGCTAAATGTCATTTCAGTTTTATTATATTTTTATAATCGAAGATTTCAAAAGTTTTGCCAGTTTTTTGCTGTTTTGATGAATCGATTGCATTTAAGTAGTTTGTTTTATTATGCTCGATTGCTTAAATGTGATTTTGCTTTTTTAAATGTTATTGCATTCAAGAGACAACTTTCTAAAGAGATGAAAAGCTTTAAGATATTGCCTATTTTTAGGCAGTTTACCTTTGTTTTCTTTCAAAGTCATTATTTTGATAATAACATTTGCTAAGTTTTAACACCGTCTTGTGCATATAAAGTCGGAAAAATGGCTTTTTGCTTAACTAATTGCCTTATTATGCTTTGCTTCAATTGAAATTATAAGTAAGCAAATTTAATTTCTAAATTTCAATATTGTCTCATATAGAGTCTGAAATTGCTGAAGAATTGCCCAGTTGTTGTCACGTTTGATTACTTGATAGATTTAATTAAATTTTGCATCCTTAAAGTCTCACAGTTTAACCACTTAATTCTGCTTGATGGCAACACAGTCTTAAGGTATAACATATAAAAAGTATTGCCTGCTTTTTGACAGCGTTTATAAAGAAATGAAATAATAACAATTACTTTTATATACAACTTACCAATTGTCATATCAATTTAGGTATTGCCTCTTTTAAACTGTTGAAGATGTCATATTTTGGAAATAAAAATCGCTTAATCTTATTCCGAACTTCAGCCGGTTCTAAGAGTATTGTTGACTTTTTGGCTGTTAGTCAATGCAAATTTCTGTTAACATTTGGTTACCAATAATTCATTTATGCTAACAACAAAAAGGCATTCTTAACTTAAATTTCACCAAAAACGACATGTGATAAATATCCAAAAAATTCTTTTACTTTGAAAAATAAAACACTTTGCTCCCAAAAAGTATACTTTAGAAGCATAAAATATTAAACAGAAAATAGGTAGATAAATTTATTGTAAGAATATGAAAAAAAAATCAAGCCCAACAAACACGGAGATTTGATTTCAAATTGCAAATGATTTGAAATCAAACGTTTGACGATGATTTGAAAATCATAGCATTCTCAACAAAAAGGGGATATTATTTTTAAATTGAAAAATGCCTTTCAAACGTTATTCTCAAATGTTTTTTCAAATGTGGATTGTAATACAATGTGGAACATTTATTAAAGTTGCCGTATTCACAAAACCCCTTATATCGTTGTATCTATTGTATGTTGTATAAAAAAACAATAGTGAGCTATGTATTTTAATACAACAACCAATTGATACAATAAAACAAGGGGTTTTGTGAATACGGTAAGTATTTTATTTTTTTTTATAATTTAAATTCATTATTTATTTGAATAAACTGTGAGACATATTAATGGCAAACATTTAACGCCTTTAGAATATGCTACAATTCTGAAATAGTTATATATAAAAAATAACATTAAATTAATTTTATATTTGTGTTAATTTGAATTTTACTTCGGAAACTTAAACTATGCTTTAAAGAATTTATATTAAAAATAATTTGAAATGTTGACTTTGGTATTTCTAAACAGCACTATACATAATTTGCGTTTTCTCTCTCTGTGTGTGTGTGTAGGGAGTGGGTAAGAGTTTTCAAAAAATTTCGAGTTTATTTGCGGTAAAAGTTTATTTCTATCTATATTCATCAATTTCATTTCAGCACCTTTAAATATGCTATACATTATTTATAACATAACAAGCACAGCAACTCTAGTCAAGAACACAATCAAAAATGTTCTTGAATCTCTTTGGTATTCTAGCATCCCCTAAAATATGTTTTACTATTTATCATTTGAGTTTTTTAATGGCTACAATTTTCTTACCCTTCCCTTCCTTCACTCTTTAAATATTTATTGATAAATTACAATTGCAAAAGTAAGGAAAAACTACAAGAACTTTGACACGAATTCATCTTGTTCTAACGTTTGCTCTCATATCCCCTCTCTTTTACCTTTTAGCTCTTGATTTCTGCCGAAACTATTATTATCATTATATACATCTACAATTTGTTACCTGTTTTCGTTTTGAACTGAATTTTTGTTTGTTTTACATTTAACCAAAACTGAATAGACAGTTAGTTCTCTTGAGACAGGAGATGTTAAATAATTATAATTGTTTTTGACAAGTCTATTTTTACTTAATGTTGTTTATAGCGCTCCATTATTTACATCTGTAAATAATTAATTACGATTGAGTTGAAGTTGTTTTTTGGTTTTTGCCAATAAATGTGAAATTTATCAAATACAAGTTTTTTTATTACTAAACTTTAATGAGATTAAGTTTTAATTGGTTACATAAAATAGTTTTTAACTAATCTGGATTTAAATTAAATAGAGAGCATATATATATATGGGCATTTCCTGGGGTCGCGAACGTACGTTCGTACGCTTTTGATGTACAAATAATATAGAAAACAAAACTTTTCCTAGCATTTTGTCTTGCGATTCGATAACATTTGGGTAGATGTATGTTTAGTGCAAAGGATGGATTTCATCGCGTTTAAGTTTTCATAACAAGAGTTATAAACATGTGGTCGCGAACGTACGCAAAATAGAAGTCAACTTTGGCTGACAGCAGTTAAATGTAAAAATCTGCGTAATGGAACGGAATATTCAAAAGTGATTAATTTATTTTAAAAGTGTATTAATGTAGGTCTCCATGCAGTATTTACCAAAAAAAATATCTCTTTTGGTTTTTGTTTAATTGGCTTATGTACCGGTCGCGAACGTACGGGTCGCGAACGTACGATTTTTCCATATGTTTTTTTATTATTATCACCATGCAGTTTCCCATTAATGTCTTCAAATTTCCTTAACAAACAACTAAATACTCAATTTACAATTGATTGTAATGAAAAGATTATGAAGAAAGAGTGTAAACATAACATATTTTTGCATGTAAAATAAGCATCTAAAAATGTGTTTAGAAGTAGAAAATATAAGAAAATATAAAATTTTCCAGTTTCCAGTGCAATTTCTTCGAGTAAAACAGCTGAGACATGCTATGAAGCCATTCTTTTATTACAACATAGACTTTTTTATAATAATAAACAATAAAAGACGATGATTATCAACATTTTATTTTTTCATCCTGGTAGACCATTCTGGGGAAATGCCCATATATATATAAGTTTTTAAGAACAAGCCACTAAAAATTGCATAATTTAAGGGTTGTTTGGTTATAATATATCTACTAATTTACTTGTTGTAATTAATCATAATTTCATTTAACATTGCATTCCTTTAGTCCGTAAATGAATTCATTCTTATAAATATCTTGCCGTTAGATACATTCAAAAATGTTCTCTTTTCCAATTTTTGTAAATTTTAAACTGTTGTCATTTACTTCAGAAAAATTATTTAAGCACTGTTAATTTGATCATTAAAGGAAGCAGTAGCTAAACATTTAAACGCATCATTGCATTTTTTTATTTTAATATTTTCTTCGTGAACATTTTGGCGACCGTGACAGGACATAGTTAGTTCTAGTGCATAAAAAAAAAATAGTTTTTTGTTAAACGTTAAAAAATAATTGTGAAAAGAAATTAAACATTTATCGTTTAAATAAGACAAACCCTTTCGAAAACATTTGTAAAAACTAGCTGACCACCATATTCTGCTGCTGCTATTCATCGTCATCATTGTTCATCGCTGCTTGCTATCTAAAAACCATACTCTGCTGCTATTCATCGTCATCATCGTTCATCGCTGCTTTGCTGGCTGACCACCATACTCTGCTGCTGCTATTCATCGCCATCATCGTATATTGGTAATTATCCACAACACCATATTAACTTCATCATCATTATAAAAATCAACAACACACACGTTCTTACGAGTACATTTTATATTGGCTCACATATGCATACATGATATTTATCAGTGTTGGGTTTTTTTTTTTTAACAACTTATCAGCGCTGACACCTTTTCGTCCGGTTTGGTACCTTTTTATACTGATTAGTACAAATTTAAAATTGTTTTACATTTTAATTTGATCGTTTTGTGTGAATTTATTTAACGTTTTCGAGCGGATATAACAAGCAATGGGTAGCGACAATGAAAGTGGAGCAAAATCTAAGAGTGATTTGTCTATATTGAAATCACAACGAAGTGCCATGAAATCCACTATTACCAAATTAAGAACTAAAGTAGAAAAGGAAGGTCATAATACTGATTACACCATTATTGAGTGCAGACTACAAATGCTTGAGTCCTACTTTAAGCAGGTGAGTCATATTCAAACTCAAATTGAGCGGTTAGATGCCTCCGATGAAGGCCGTACAGACTTGGAAGAAATTTTTGTGTTGACTAAAAGTTTTATAGTTGACCTACTGAATAAAAAACGCCGTGCTAGTGACGTCGATCATAGTTTTTTAAATACAACATCAACATTCAGTCATCAGAATCGACTTCCAAAATTAAAATTACCCAAATTTGAAGGGAAATATTCTGAATATTCGCGATTCATAACATCTTTTAAAATGTTAGTCCACGACGAAAGTTGTATACCAACTATCGACAAATTTAATTACTTGTTGAATTGTCTTGGCGGCCAAGCCCTAGCTTTAGTGGAACCGTTGCAAGTCGTGGAGGAAAATTATCAAAAGGCTTTAGATTGTTTGAAAGAACGCTACGACAACAAACCTTTGATTTTTATCGATTATGTAAATTCGTTATTTTCAATTTCGCCCATTAGTGATTCTAATGCTGCTTCGTTACGTGCAATATTAGATAATGTTTCAGCCCTTCGAAGTTCGTTGTTGTCTTTGGGTTCCGAACTTGAAGTTATGAATGCAATCTTAATACACATTGTTTTAACAAAAATTGATTCTGAATCCAAAATGGTTTATGATGAAAAGCAGGATTTCAGTAAGTTGCCATCATGGGATGAGTGCTACTCTATTTTAAGTCGTCGGTGTCAATTTCTTGAAAGCCGATCAACTGAAGCCGACTCGTTTCATAATCGTGAACAAAGAACTAAACCAAAATTCAGACGTCCAGGTTTAGCTTTAGTAACATCGAATACTTTATGTAAATATTGTCAAAGCAAAGAACATTTTATCGGAAGTTGTACTTCGTATTTAGCGTTGCCTGTTGCTCGTAGGTTTGATTTTGTCAAATTACATGGTCTTTGTATCAATTGTCTGCGTACAGGTCATATGGTATCAAAATGTCAGTCGAAATCTCGCTGCCGCACTTGCCGTATTTCTCATCACTCGTCGTTACATAATCCAAATTCGCAATCGTCATCTGATCATCAGCAGTCTTCAAATCTATCGTCTCATCACCATTCTTATTCGAATTCATCGTCAGTTCAACGATCTTCATCGTCGTTAAATCCTTCATCGTCATCGTTTCGGCCATCGTCATCATCGGGTCAACATTCTGCCTCTTCGTCGCATCAAGCCAATTCTAATCAAATTAATTCGTCATCAAACCCAACAAACAGCTCTGCAGTCGTTCATTTGACAACAAATTCAGCGTTTGTTACTCGCTGTTATCGTCGTGTACTACTTCCCACTGCCGTTGTTTTAGTAAGAGATAAATTTGGGACCTTGCAACCTATGAGAGCACTTTTAGATTCGTGCTCAGAAGTCAATTTAATTACGCAAGAAGCTGCCAGTCGTCTTCGTCTTCAACAATCTCGCTCTATTCAAGAAATAGCTGGCGTTTCTGACATTAGAGCTCAATTAAAATATAAAGTTACCGCTACGATTAAGTCTCGCATATCTGAATTTGAATTTACTTCAATATTTTCGGTCACAAAATCTATTTCGTCACCGCAACCTAACGAGCATGTGAACACCGATAACTGGAACATTCCGACTAACCTCGAACTGGCTGATCCACAATTCTACTTGCCTCAACGCATTGATTTACTTCTTAGTTCAGAAATATTCTTCGAACTTTTGCTCGATGGTAAAGTTGATGTTGGTGAGAGCTTGCCTTGTCTGATAAACACTACACTAGGATGGATAGTAGGAGGTAAAATTGATTCTCAGCTACCAAACCGAATTTTGTCGTGCAATGTCGTTACTTACCAAGAATTAGACACAATGTTGAAAGCATTTTGGGAAATCGAGGAATTCACTAAAACCAAATCAGTCATGACTGAAGAAGAGAATCAATGTGAATTACAATTTGTGCAAACCACAGTTTTCGACCAAAACGGAAGAGTCAAGGTACGTTTGCCCTTTAAGCTTTCGACTACTCACCTCGGTAATTCCTTTGAGACTGCTCATCGTCGATTTATGTACCTTGAGAAACGCCTTCAACGGGATGAAGTGTTGAAAAATATGTACATCGAATTTATGAATGAATACATCAACCTCGGACACATGTCTCTAGTTAGTTATGAACAGTTAAAGAAGCCACATTATGTTATACCACACCATTCGGTTTTACGCCTTCAAAGCTTAACAACTAAGCTAAGAGTGGTATTCGATGCGTCGGCTCGTACGTCTACAAATATTTCGTTGAATGAAATCTTAATGGTCGGTCCAACTATTCAACAAGAACTCATCATTACAATGCTTGGCTTTCGTTTACATAAATACGCCTTGTCAGCTGATATTTGCAAAATGTACCGACAGTTTCTAGTAAATGAAGAGGATAGAAACTTCCAACTTATTCTCTGGAGAGATGATATAAATAGCCCGATAAATCTGTATCAGCTCAATACAGTTACCTACGGTACTTCGGCTGCGCCTTTTCTTGCCATAAGAAGTCTCTTTTTTATAGCTGACACATACAAGCGTGAATTTCCTATTGGCGCACAAATTCTTAAACAAGACCTGTATGTAGATGACCTGCTTACAGGTGCTGCAAACATAGTTGAGCTGACCGCAATAAAAAGTGAAATTACTAAAATTCTAGAAGAAGCTGGTCTGACTTTATCAAAATGGAGCTCTAATTGTCCACAAGTAACTCATTCGAATGAAGAAATGACGTTCAAAAGTAACAATGAGAACATTACGAGAGCCCTCGGAATGTCTTGGAAGCCATGTCAGGATGTATTTTGCTTTCGATTCGATCTATCAACAATTGAGATACCAACGAAGCGATCAGTTTTATCACAAGTAGCTAGAATTTTTGATATCCTTGGATTGTTAAGCCCTATTGTAGTATCGTGCAAAATTTTAATCCAAGAAATGTGGAAACAACAAATTGATTGGGACTCACCATTAAATGAACAATTAAAGTATCGTTGGGCTAAAATAGAAGAAACATTACCACATATTAACTGTATTGAAATTCCAAGATACGTGGGTATTGTTCCTGATGCTGAATTTGAAATCCATGGATTTGCAGACGCCTCTCAGTTGGCATACGGGTGTTGCTTATACATTCGAGTGGCTGTTTCTAACGGATTTCACGTAAAGTTGCTTATCGCGAAGTCAAAAGTAGCTCCTGTAGCTCAACAGTCTTTACCGAGATTGGAATTGTGCGCAGCTCTATTATTGAGCCGAACGTGGGCAAAAATTAAAGATAAGTTTGAAAAATGTTATAAATGTCGTACTTTTTTGTGGTCAGATTCGAAAATAGTATTAAATTGGCTCAAAAACCATTCATCGTCATATGTTTGCTTCGTAGCTAATCGCGTTTCAGAAATTCAGAATATTACAAATAATATACCATGGCAACATGTACCATCGAAAGAAAATCCTGCAGATGTTGTATCTCGTGGGTGTCTTGCCGATGAACTGACATCAACAATTTGGTTTAGTGGTCCAGAGTTCCTTTCAAAAAATGAAGAACATTGGCCTAAAGGTTCAATTTCAAATATTGAAGTACCCGCAATTGAATTAAAAAGGTCATCGTTCAAAACAACTATCGTCGCAAACTCAATCATCTCTCAAATTGTCTCTAGCCAGTCGTCGTATCTTCGACTTTTACACATCATAGTTTATGTTCATCGGTTATTTCACAAATCAAAAAGAAATCTGTTTATAACAACAGAAGAATTACAACTTGCTTTTTGGAAAGTCGTGCATGACGTTCAACATTACGCCTTTGAAAATGAAATTAATAGTATCAAAAAGGGATTAACGTTACCACATTCATTGCAAAAATTATCGCCATTTCTACAAGAATTGCCAAGTTACAAATCTACTTTATCGATTCTCAGAGTTGGTGGGAGGCTAGCAAATGCACCTTTACCTTATGATACCAAATTTCCGGCTCTACTTCCGAAAGATCATCGATTTACAAAACTTTACGTCAAGTATCTTCATCTAAAACACCTACATGCCGGTCCGCAAGCGCTCCTCGCTATTGTTCGTCAACAAGTATGGATCATCAACGCTAGAGATGTTGTAAGGAAAACAGTTCGCAATTGCATTCACTGTTTTAAGTATAAACCTCGACTTTTGCAACAAGTTATGGGTGATCTTCCAGCTGATCGTATAACGGTTCAACGGCCTTTTGCTGTTTGTGGGGTCGACTTCTGTGGTCCTTTTTATACATCTTACAGGATCAGAGGAAAAGTCCCGTACAAAACTTACGTAGCTATTTTCGTTTGTTTTGCCTCCAAGGCTATCCATATTGAGCTTGTGTCAGATTTGTCGACTAATTATTTTATTTTATGCTTAAAAAGATTTATAGGTAGACGAGGAATACCCAAACGCTTGTACTGTGACAACGCTACAAACTTTGTTGGTGCTAAATCGAAGCTGGATGAATTTAAACAACGTTTTTTCGATGAAATTAATACAAAAGATTTGATGCATTACAGCGAAGTTACTGGATTCCAGTTTTCATTCATTCCTCCCCGATCTCCTCATTTTGGCGGTCTTTGGGAATCGGCGGTAAAGTCTACAAAAACTATATTAGTGAAGAACATGTCTCAGGCCAATGTCACTTATGAAGAACTACAAACCATTCTTATCGAAGTCGAAGCCATTCTTAACTCTCGTCCTCTGACCGCACGATCTGATGATCCAAATGATGGCGAAGCTTTAACTCCAGCTCATATGCTTATTGGTTCATCACTACTGGCTCTGCCTGATGAAAATTTAGAGCACTGCAAGAACATAAGTTACTTAAGGCGTTGGCAACTTGTCACCTACTTGAAACAACAATTTTGGTTACAATGGACTCGGGACTATGTCCTTAGTCTGCAAGAGAAATCAAAATGGTTCAAAGACGGTGTTGAAATCAAAGAAGGCAGCTTGGTAATAGTACATGAAGATAATCTACCTCCGCAGCAGTGGCTTCTCGCACGTATTATTAAAACAATACCAGGTCGTGACGGCAGAACCCGAGTGGTAGACTTGAAGACGTCCAAGGGCACGTTCCGAAGATCAGTTCATAAAATTGCTCCCTTACCAATCGACAAATCGGATTGAAAGAGTCCTTTCAATGGGCCGGAGTATGTTTGGTTATAATATATCTACTAATTTACTTGTTGTAATTAATCATAATTTCATTTAACATTGCATTCCTTTAGTCCGTAAATGAATTCATTCTTATAAATATCTTGCCGTTAGATACATTCAAAAATGTTCTCTTTTCCAATTTTTGTAAATTTTAAACTGTTGTCATTTACTTCAGAAAAATTATTTAAGCACTGTTAATTTGATCATTAAAGGAAGCAGTAGCTAAACATTTAAACGCATCATTGCATTTTTTTATTTTAATATTTTCTTCGTGAACAAGGGTTTTATAAATTTTTTTGTTAATTAACTTTGTAATTTGTCAAGATTTTTAACAAATTTTACTGCCATTTACTTTATTTAGTAATTCTTTATTAAATTTTACAAAACATATTAATTTTGAAGCAAATGAATCTACAAGTTATAATTATATTTTGTACATTATGAACAATTTAAACAATTTTTCATTCTTGAAATGTTGTAAGTTTTTTGCTGACATTATTTTTTCTTATATATATTACTTATATTTAAAATTTTTGTGCTTTTAAAGATACATTTGAATTTGTTTTACTGTTTTTTTTTTATTTTCTTTTCAAAATTAAAACATTTTATTCTGTTTGTCGGCTGTCGTTTTCAGTCATTTTTAAATTAGTTTGTTCTTAGTGCATACTTTTAGGTGTTGTACGACAGTTATGTTATCATTGCCTTTATTTCAGGATAATAAATAAAAAAATATGTGTAACTTAAAAATTTACTCGAGGCATTATTGAATTCCAAAAGATCCCTAAACATAAAGCACAGTGGGCAAAAGGCAAAAGGCAAAACTAATCAAAAAAAATATTTAAATGTTTTTCCCATTCAATGGATTCTTAAATATAATTGTATTTTTCGAATTTTTAATATTATTTGTGTCTTGAGCGTTACATTTGGTTACACAGGTGTTCTGCGAGTATAGGGTTTGAAAGCACTATTTATGAGGAGCTCCATAACAAAACGGAACTATTCCACTTTTATAATATTTGGATAAATGCACAAAAAAAAAAATTAATAAAGCCATTACCATGTACAGTGGGGAGCAGAGGTGAGTACATGTTTGTATATCTTGCACTTCTAAGGGAATAAGAAAAACAATAATAAAGCTATTTAAACAGTTTTTTTGTATTTTATTTCTTTTTTAATTCTTAGCAAAATTCAATTTAAAACGAAATAAAAAAAACAACAAGTTCATAGGTAAACATAAACAAAACTTAAATAACTCTCATGTACTCAATTTTGCACCCGCGTGTTTTCAACGATATTCTGAGAAACATTCAAAATTTACCGTTAATTTTGATTTGGTTTATGATTTGATTGGTGTTATTAATGTTTCTGTTAATATAAATTTTAGTTTAACGTCTTGTTTGATAAACTGCGTAATGTAAATAAAAGGTGCATTTCAAATATAAAATACAAATTCCAAAATATTTAAAATTATGAGAAAGCTATCGCGAAACGTGGAAAATAGTATTTTAACCATGACACAAAATGGCTTCTCATCGAGAGTAATAGCCAAAGAAATTCAAGTGAGTCAGTCAGTGGTGATAAGAGTCCGGAAAAGGCGAAATATTACTTCCCAAGCGCAAGATGAAGGCAAATCAATCTTTAACGCAAAAGGAAGCTTCCCTAGCAATAAATAAAATTGTAAGCCGATGGACAGCAAGAAGAGCGCTGCACAACATTGGCTACATATCAGCTTTTAAGAAACCTAAACCTGCATTATGAAAGAAAAATGTTGCAGTACGATTAAAGTTCGCATTGGAACACAAGAATTGGACTGCCGATGATTGGAAACGAGTATTCTGGTCAGATGAATCCAAATTCAACCGATTTCAGTCAGATGGTAAGCAGTATTGCTGGCGCCGCCCTGGGAAGACCATACAAAGACACCATGTTAAACAAACTGTTAAACATGGTGGAGGAAGCGTTATGGTATGGGGCTGCTTTACTTGGTGGCATATTGGACAACTGCAAAAAATTGATGGTATCATGTGAAAAGAGGATTATTTGAACATTTTAGAGACCCATCTTCCCGGTTTTGTGGATATTTATTTATTTATTTATTTATTATTATATGTCTATGAAATTTTATTCCTTACAGACAATTTAAAAAATAATTGATTACAAAATGTTACACATAAAAATATAATAAATAATTAACAATAAGATTACTAAGTGTTAAGAAATGTGATTATTGCCCTTTTTATAGCTTCAGGATTTGATGAAAAGTCAATAAACCTATATAAGTTGTTAAATGCATTGCTCATTCTCCTGAGAGGGTCAGCATTAGCATAATTAGCTCTTACAAATGTTACTGATAAAGGTATGTAATTCCGGGATGGACGTTGAGGAATATTGAGAGAAATATCATTTATCAAAAATCCACAGCAGATGTCACCATTAATAACATTGAATAAAAATGACACATTAAGCATAGTTCTACAACTTTTTAATGTAGGAAGTTTAATAAGAGCAAGACGAGCAGCATATGAAGGCAAGTTCAAGGGGTTAAAACGTAATCCGCGAAGACAAAACAACAGGAATTGTTTTTGAACCGACTCAATGGCATTGGAATGGATTTGGTAAATAGGGTCCCATATTATCGATCCATATTCAAGAATAGGTCGAACTAGTGCCATGAATAAAGTTTTACCAATATACGGATCATTAAACTCTTCAGCCCAACGTTTTATATAACCCAGTGAACCCCTTGCTCTATTTATTATAGTTGTTATATGCAAAGTAAAACTCAATTTAGGATCAAATAATATACCAAGATCTTGGAAGCTGTCAACTAATTCCACTTTATAATCACCCAAAAAAAAATCAGCTGCAATAGGGTTATTTCTTACATAGCGCATTGATTTACATTTCTTTAAATTCAGCTCCATAAAGTTGATGTTGCACCATTCATAAAATGAATTTAAGTCCTTTTGAAGTCGATGGTGGTCTAAAAGTTGGTTGTAGGATAGATAAACTTTGACATGATCAGCATACATTAAAATATTTGAGAACTTTACAACATTAGGCAAGTCATTAATAAACAAGGAAAAAAGCAGCGGTCCAAGGTGGCTTCCTTGAGGTACTCCAGAAAGAACATTAATATTTTTAGAATAACTACTGTTAAAGCAAACGGTTTGCGTCCTATCTGATAAATATGAGTAAATCCATTTTATGCAATGCTTCGTAAAACCAATTAATTGTAGTTTCTTTACAAGAAGCAAATGATTTACTTTATCGAATGCTTTGCTAAAATCAGTGTAAATGACGTCAGTTTGATTTTTTTTTAAGAAATCCGCGATTAACAGCCATAGTAAATTGTAAGAGATTTGTCGTCGTAGAACTTCCTTTACGAAATCCATGTTGATAAGGAGATATTATATTTGCAACTAGATAACTCAAATGGTCCGTAATAATTTTCTCAAAAAGCTTCGGTATAGCACTCAGTTTTGCAATTCCCCTGTAATTTTCAATAAGAGACTTATTACCCGACTTAAATAAAGGAACAATATACGATTCTTTCCACAATTTAGGCAGATAAGCACATTTAATAGATGCGTTGAATAAAACTGTCAGAGGGATTGCTAAGGAATCTGCACACTTTATTAACACACAGCTAGGAATTTTATCTGGGCCATAACTGTAAGAGAACTTTAGTTTTTTTAGATTATTTGTAATCGTACACACATCAAGAAGCAATCAAGAAATTGCATTGTTTTCCACCAGGGGAAATGGATAATTGACTGAGTTATCATATGTTGAATTTGAGTAGGTATTCGAGAAAAAATCAGCAAACATGTTACTTATGACTGTATCATTACTTCATTCAATTTGTCGATAAGTCATTGAGGTAGGATAACCAACGGTTTTTTTCTTTGAGTTTATAAATTTATAGAATGATTTGGGATCACGTTTTAAATTAAATTTGATTTTATTTAAATAACGATTATAACAAATTTTGTTTAAACTGGCATATTCAGCCCTGCTGACGGAATATCTTAGATAGTCTACAGATGATCCTGATCGCTTGAATACTTTATAATATTTATTTTTCCTATTCCTTGCTCGAGAAAGCAGCACGTTATTCCAAGGCGGTCCCAGTAATACTCTAGATGTGCGTTTTGGAATACACACGTCCATAAAAGAACACAGCTTGTTGTAAAAAACATCAAATATATGACACATAGAATCACTTGAATTTGAAGAATATGCCAGGATGTTACTCCAGTCAGTATTACTTATAAGATTATTTAACATGTTGTAGTTAGCTCGTTCGAAAGAAAATACTTTTCCAGTACTAACATTTAATGATGCAGTACAATCCGGCGGAATAGATACAATAACTTCAAAAGCAGGATGATATCGATCTTCCGGAAGAGTAATAGGGTTGGATCGTTTAATATAACAGTCATCTCTATCATTTACAAACACTAAATCCAGTATTTTAGCAAAGTCGTTTAGTATCCCATTTATTTGAAAAAGGCTCATATCATATAAAATATTAAAAAAGTCCATGTAATTTACACTTAATTTCGTTTGCACGAAGTATTTATCATCAAGCGAATATTTCCAGGATATTGAAGACATATTAAAGTCACCCAAAATTATAATAGAATCATTATTATTAGCGGAGAGAGAAGCAGACCTAATAGCTTCACCATGATAGATATATAAAGACTGCGGGGATGATGGAGGAATATATGAACACGTTAGTATTATTTTTTTGTATTTTAATTTAACAATAACAGATATAAATTCTATATCAAGCGATACGTCAACCACTAAACGTTCAGAAGGAAAACTGCTAGAGACCGCAATAAGAACACCTCCCCCATAAGTAGCACGATCTCTACGGAAAATATTGTATTTGCCACACAGGATTTCAGTATTTAGAAAGTTATCATTGAGCCAAGTTTCAGTAAAGACTAATACGTCATAATTAAAGTTGAAGCTTTGCATATACAAATTAGACAGCTTTGATCGTAAACCACGAACATTTTGATAAAAAACAGATAATGAATCGACAGTAGCTTTACTTAGTTTTTTGAACTATTCTGTTCACGTTGAGGGAGAACACCAAAATTATTAACATTCGTTCTATCCTTATAAATGTACTCGCGAACTAATGTGTTTTCAGGCCAGAAGTTTGTATCCAGAACTTGATTGAAAATATCATCAGAAACAGTTAATTTAAAAGATGTAATAGACCTTGGCTGTGAGTATTTAAATTTATGAATTAAAACATCAGAATTATATCCAACTTTAGATTTAATATAATAATCTATATCATCTGAAGTAGTGGATATGAGCGCATATCCTGAGGAAGAAGTCATATTTCAACAGGATGGCGACCCAAAGCACACCTCCAAAATCGTTAAGGAATGGTTGACTGGGCAAAATTTTCAGTTAATGCAGTGGCCACCGCAAAGTCCCGACTTCAATCCAATTGAAAATTTGTGGTCAATCGTGAAAAGACGGTTGGGACAGTATCAATCAGCTTCATCGAACTTAAACGAGCTATGGCCCCGTGTGCAGCTGGAGTGGCAGCGCATTCCTGATGAAATTATTCAGAACTTGGTAGAAAGTATGCCAAAACTCATAATAAGTGTATTAAATGATAAAGGACTATGTACTAAATACTAAAAATGTAATCAATATTAATTGTAGTAGGAAGGTGCAAAATTGAGTACATGAGAGTTATATTAAGTTTTGTTTATGTTTACCTATGAACTTGTTGTTTTTTTATTTTGTTTTAAATTGAATTTTGCCAAGAATTAAAAAAGAAATAAAATACAAAAAAAAAATTTTAAATAGCTTTATTATTGTTTTTCTTATTCCCTTAGAAGTGCAAGATATACAAACATGTACTCACCTTTGCTCCCCACTGTATGTTTGTATGTAAAATTGTTGCGTTTTGATGCGATTCAAAGTAAATAAATTCGTTAAAACAATGACAATAAAGATTTTAGTACATATTTATAATACAGTAGTTTTCCGATTTAACGAACCTAATTGTTGTCAGGCCGTTCGTTAAAGTGAATTGTTCGTTATATCCAGTACTAAGTTAAAAATTAATAACGTCCTCTATTTTATTCAAAACTTAAAGTATACGTAGTATTTTTAATATTTTATTAAAAAAAAACAAACATATTTTATTAATATACATATAAGTAAAAGAAAAATTCAAAAAGTAATTTAATACTTTCTCTTAATGGCTTCTTCTTGAAGCTCTCTCAAGAGCATTTAATACAAATTAATAGTTAATACAAAGGATATGGCAATTGCGTTGCATAAGGAAGGAACCATTGAAAAAGTTAGTTTTCCATTCTTGGGAACTCACCTTGCTTTATAGCTCTTCTATTGCGATACCCAAAATTACTGGTTTTTAACTTTATCCGTTAAGAACAATCTATTTCTTTTACCCATTTTGATGTTTCTAACACAAATTACTTCACACACCTGACTTTGAAATGCTATTAAACAAATCCGTCAAAAGAAGAAAATTAACGTTACATTTTTATTTACATTCTTTTTTAGTTATTTTTGTGGTAGCAATTATGTTTTATATTTAATTTTACATTTGTTCGTTACACCGAGTACAAAATAAAAATTTTTGTTCGTTATATAAGGTACTCAGTAGAAAAAATTTGGGTGTTCGTTAAATGCGATGTTCACTAAATCGAAGGTTCGTTAAATCGGAAAACTACTGTATTATGAAGTAAAAAAAAAAACATGAAATTTAAAAAGTGGAGTTGTTGCGTTTTGTTATTGATCATATATTCATATATACTCTCTAAAAATATGTTAAAATTATTAAAGGTAAAAAAATAATAAGTTATGACCATTTTGTAATTGAGTTCCCACGGAAAAGTTCAAAAGTTTTTAAAACAATTCCTTCCAAAAATTTATACATGATTAAATAGTAAAATTTTCTTTCAAATAAAACTAATTTTACCAAATCCACTGGCTATTTCTATGTCAATGCCAACACTTAAAGGGAAGTCATTGCACCAAAAGCTATTTTTGGGAACTATGGCCAAATATGGTACGATTTCAATAAAAACATGATTTAGATTGCAATAAAATAAGTTTGGATCAAATTAAAAATTCCAGAAAGAAGTTTGTACGGGGGCTATGTGAAATTATCGACCGATTTTCTACAGTTTAAAAATGACAATTACTAAATTAGCAATAACCTAAATACTAACTTTCATTAAATTAATTACAAAATGGCGACCTGTACCTTGCGCACAAAGTATACATGAACAGCCAGACTGCCAGCCAGATGGACGGACGGACATCGTTTCATCGATATTTTTATTAAAACAAGTAAGAAAGTAAAGTCGGTCAAGCCCGACCATATGATACCCTACACCACAGTATTTAAAAACACATCATGCTTATGTGTCCATATAAATATGGATGTATTTATGTTTATAAACTTCATTTAAATCGGTTTGAAAGTTTGTGAGAGGCAGAAATTGCCTCCTACCTCCCCTTGTGGTCCTATTTTAGAAAAACTGTATAGCTTTTGTGTCCATATAGAAATGGATCTATCTATGTTTTAAATTTTATTAAAATCTGTTTGAGAGGCAGAAATTGCCCCTATCTCCCCTCGTGGTCCTATTTTTAAAAAAATGCATTTCTTTTGTGTCCATATAGATATGGTTCTATCTATGTTTTAAATTTTATTAAAATCGGTTTGATAGTTCGGAATACTTTAAGGTGGGTCTAGACCAATATTTTAAGGCGTTACACACATCAGAACAAATGCATAATACCCTCTCCACTATTGTGGTGTGGGTATACAAATTAATTTAAAGAACATGAATATTAAAAAAAACATAAAAGTAATCGTTTAATCGTAATCGCCTTTCAACTGTTGTTAACTTTTTTTACCGTCCTAAAGTTTGCAGATATATACAAATTTTGCTAAAGTAACGCACAATACACTTTTGTACGTGTTTCACATTTTTTCACAATACAAACTACATACACAATTATACACTAAAAACTTTTAATAAAATTATAAAAAAAAATTAGATAACACTCAATACATTTTTTAGGATATAAACCATGATCGATATAATATAACAATATTTCACAAATTCACATAACTTTAAGAATGATAAACCGTATTTTTGGAAGCCGATTTTAGCAATTAAACCGAATAAGAAAGCAAATTAAAAAAGAATAACGTTTAAAACACAACTCTGTGGACAAAAACTTATGAATAAAATACAACAAGTATTATTTTCAATATGGGCAAATCCTGTGTGACGAACGCTGCATTCGCACACGTTTTCTGATTGATATATAAACATTTTTGGGCCTTTCAAAAGAAACAGCATCAATTTATATATATAGTATTTAGTGACATTCATATGTACTTACAAAAAGTATATATCATAATTTCTTAGCAGGTATTTGTTGCGAAATAATTGATCACAAAGTTGTGTGAGGCAAGCCACAAAAAATGAAAGTGACTTTATAAGTTGAAGTGTGTTTTCCTTATTTATAGCGAATTATGCATCGTAAGGTGTACAAAATATAATTCCTTAAAGAAAGATGAATATGAGAGAATTCTAAAATCACTTATTCGCAGCCAAAAAATGTTGTGATTTTTTGACAAAAGCCGTGAACACTTTGTGACGCACGCCTCACAATGCACGCTACAGTTTTTCCAGTACTTATAATAAGTTCAATTTTATTTATTTTAACAAAACAAATTATGTATATAAACGAATTTTGTGATTATTAAGGAAAGTATGAATGAATATCAATTTTTTTAACGTAGTTTATGTTTTGATGAGTCTGCTGTAATTCCTATCTTAAGCACATAAAGCACCTAAAATAATGTTAAATTTATGTATAACATTAAGAAATCAGGGGTGGGGTAGGATTTAGTAAAAATTATTGTATTAATGAATATCGAAATACATATTTTTTAATATAAAAATAAAATTATACATCTAGTCTTATATTGCATTAAAAAAAAATTAATTTGAAAATTTTTTGGTGGGTGGACTGTTTTTGGGATTTGCGCATATATTTGATGTATGTATTAAATAATAAAACTAAATGCCAATATTTTAAAACCGTTATTAATTTACTCTCGATTTGATTTTTTTTAGGATGTGACTATATTGCAATAAAGGAGCGATATGTATATTATTGACTTCATGTATACAATGTAAAACTATGTAGCTTAACTTTAAGTTGTTTTAAACAGAATTAACTTTTTGTGTTAAATAAATTTTTATATTATTCGAATGTTTAGAATACACAGTCAAATTACAATCCTCAAAAGCTTTTATACTTTAATAGTCTTATTCCTTCAATATTTTCCAGGAATATTTTCTATGCACTCACCATGAGAAATAAAAATTCCTAGATTCTTTTTGTGTTAAAGTTAATTACTTAGCGGTTCGACCCATGATTGATATAAGTGTTTCGCTCTCAAGCAACCTTTTGCACACAAATTTCATCTCATTGCCAATCAGAGGTGGGTTGATGAAATTATATGTGTGGAAACCATAAAAATCTGGTCCATCATTGAAAAAAAGGACACGGAGCTCATTAAGGCTGGCCACTGGTGCATTGGAAAACACGCCCAAAACATGCGGCGACATGGAGCAGGGGGAGTCAACGGAACATCCTCTCTGTCACTGCCCGGCATTCGGAGACCTAATATTCAAGCTATTTGGTCAAAGAATTCTTAGGGACAAACCTTGTCTCTCTGACATTGATTTGAACAGGATCCATTCCTTCAATGAATCAACTGGATGACTGGGTGAGAATGTCAACAGCCAGGTAACGTAGGGACATGTAGAGACGGTGTAACACGGTAACATAATTAGAACTAATTACTGGACCCGCGTGAGCTGTGCTTAATTGCAGCTGCCAGTGGAATGTAGCCTAACCTTTTTGCTTACGCGCTACTTAATTATTTTAATTGCTTTGTTTACACGCTACTTAATTATTTACATTGCTGACATTATGTAAACATCCAAAAAATGTTCTTGTACAAAATATTTAAAAAAGTGAAAAAGAAATCGGTGAATTTTAGTTATTTACACAGTAAAGAGAGAATATAATCCACAAAATTTTCTTGAAAATACTTTGAAAATTTTAATTGTCTACATAGTTGACATGATGTATCCCATGAAAAATAAAACAAATTTTTTAAAAAAAAATCGTATAGATTTTTGTAAAAGTTAAAAGCTAAACTTAAATTTTTTTATTTTACTTGTTAAATACAAAGGCGCATATTCATAAATCATTACCAAGTGTAAACTTTTTTAAGTACCTTGCAGCATAAAAAGTTTACACTTAATTATAGGTAAAGCTGTAACTAAATGCCAACTAACTAATACATTCAAAGAACAGCTGATTGATATCATTTTATAATTTATTTCAAAAGTACAACATTTTTGAAGTGGTTATAAAAAATAAATGGAAAGAATTATAAGAGATATTCAAATAATAACAGATAAAAACATGATAAAAAAAAGACGTATAAAACACGCTGAAATTATAATTTTTGTTTGAAATGAATTTCTGCTGCACCAAAAAAAAAATCCATACTAAAATAAACTAGAGATGTGTTCTTAGTCGATAAAATTCTTTTGAATATTTTTATTATTATTTTAATTGATTTATATACTATTTTAACCAAAAAACAACTTTTTTAGAATTTGCGTTAATTTTTTAAAGAACAAAAAATGAGATTTTAATAGTTTTATAAGCTTTTTAATTAATTACAGAATATATCGTTCAAAATATTATCGACATTTAATTTTCTCTAAATGCCAATATGCATGGTTGCATTTCTTCTTTCAGCTGAGAGCTGTTACTACGTTAGTTATGAATTGTGAATAAGATCTATAACTATCTATGAACTATTTTTTAGTTTCTGTTTTGTTAGTTACAACTTTAGTTATGATTTCTGAATATGCGCCAAAGTCTTTAAATGTTTACATTATGTAAATAAAACGATTTCTATTAGTGCTAGGATACTATCGATATTTTCTATTATCGATATTTATCGATAGTTTAGATTTCACTTTCGATACTATCGACTGAATGTTTGTACTTGTGCAGAAAAACTTTAACTAGTTTTTTATCAGGCTACAGTTCGTTGTTTGTATCACTTTATTGAACGTATGAGACGTATGTATGTACGCACGTTATTTTAGATGACAGTACCTTTCTGAAGGAACCAAAGTAGCAGGGACTATAAGATATTTAATTGCAACTTTAGATAAATAATGGTCGTTCATTGTTTTGTCCTATGCGCGCAATTGCGATTGCATTTGGATTTGCATTTTTTTTTACAACATTACAACAATATTTGACATTCCCTATGTAAACATGTACAAATTTCCACTTAAAGGCCTTCAATTAGCAGTAAAAAAGCACAGCTAAGCAATCCATACCACCTGCCATTCTTGTTGTTGGTATTTATTGCTGTAATTCAGCGCGAATTAATCATAGCAAGTAAAAACTTGCGGCAAAAAACTGTGTTTGTATAGCTGCTGTTACATGTCTTAATAGCTGTATTTTAAATAATAATAATATCGATATTGATATTTTTCCTATCGATATTTTAAGACTATCGATAATATCAATAGTACTATCGATAGTTTCCCAGCACTTAATTCTATAGGTATTTATTTTGTACTTATGCACTTTAAAATTGTGTTTTTAATTAAAAAAAGGTTGAGCAAAAATTTCAAAAATAATAATACTACTACTTTTATTGTTTATACAATTTTCCTATTTCATTCTTTACACAAGATGTTAATTGTCATCTTGTATAAAAAAAAATAAATTTAGTTTTATAGAAATTTTTTAACATTTTGCTTAATTTTAACAGCAGCTTAATACATTTTACATAGTTTACATGTTGTCAACAATGTAAATAAATTAAATATTTTATATCATTTTGAATAAACTATGAATAAAATCAAATGCCATTTTGCTTAGTGCCATAAGGCCGGGGTTTTGATAGCTGGATTAAGTTTAAACTTAGTTTAACGTAGCCTGAGACTTGGATTTTTTTTTATTATTTCATTAAAGACCAGCTTTTTAAGCAAAACTAAGCTGTTCCGTCAAAATTTTGCTTATAAACTTGGTAATTGCGGCACAAATTTTGCTTATAAACTTGGTAATTGCGGCACAAATCTGTTTTCAGATTAACTAAACCTGGTTTAACTGAGATCTCAAAAATCCAGCCTAAGTTATCCTTAAATTTTAAAATTAAGTTTAACCAACTTTCTTTATAAATTAACTTATGTGACAAAAAAATTATTACTTAAAGCTGGCAAATAGAATCACAGTTCCAAAGACATCCTTAACTGGACTTAGTGCAAGTGTCTATTCACTGCCATCCCGACATTTTTATTTGTGCCTTAATAGCAGTATTCTTTTTTCTCATTTTTTGTTTTTATTTACAATTCACTCGGTCTTTTCAATTTAATTAAGTTCCATAAAATTGCTTTTCACACCTTTAAAACAGCAACAACAAAAAACTACAAATGTATTAGAATACAAAAAGACCTTTTGATTACATTTTATGGAACCAGCCAGTACAAAACTTTCAAAGTGCTTTTTTTATGGACTTTTTGTAATTGTAATTATTATGGACTTTAAAGTGACTATTAGAATTTTTATTCTACACAAAAAATAAAAAAAAAACTATTTGTGCTTTTATTTAGAGGAAATTGCATGGAGAGAGCAGGTAGCAGCTATTTTGTATATAAAAGTATTTTTGCCATCCATACATAACGTGGACAGCTACGGCCATTTGAACAAAGCAACAAAACTCATGACACTCATTTTAGAAATATGAATCGTTTGTAACTCTCTGAATATTATTTTCAAAATATCCATTCCATTTGACGGACACGATGATTGCAATTGAATAAACAAAATATGTACAAACACTGAATGATGGCATGTTTGTATGTTTGGCTGCATATATGTGTGCAAATGAGAGTTATATAAACATGTACAAATGTGTCATATTTCCGTGACATAAACAATTTGATTTTTGTCAAGTGCACTTAAGTATGCTACAATTTTATTTTCCATTTCTATTTTTATTACTATTTCAATGTGTAGTTGTATTTAAATAGTAGACAAGTTAAGCTACAAAACACATTTCTTTATTTGTAATAAAATACACTTTTGCCCAACCCATGGTGTTAAATTTTATTACATTTAATTTTATTTTTTTAGGGTCCTAAAAAGTCTAAACATTTAACACTTTTCAGCACTCAGTGCTTAATAAATTAAGTACAACAATTTTTTTTAATAATATTTCTAAAATTGTTAGCGACAATTTTCAACTGCTAACAACGTAAACTATAAGTATTAAAATAAATTGTAATTGTAATTGCATGCTTTTTATAAAGCCTACATTAAGGGTGATAAAGTAAGGTATACTTTTAGTTGGTTAATGGAAAAATTATATCGCTAACAGAAAAAGGTTTGGGGGCGAATTCGATCAGTGTAAAAGATATTAAAGAGATTTGCAGTAATCTGAAGATGTTAATAAAGCCGTTTTGGTTGGACCACCCGATAGAATTCAAAATTTAATTTTTTTCCAAAAATTTTCATGACTTTATAGATTTCAGCGATTTTGGATTTTTAGTGATTTTTCTTGGTTTTAAAAGTTTCTCATCATTTAAGTGAGTTTAAGTGATTGCATCAATTAAGTTACTTTAAGGTTTTTTCTATTTTTTTTTGTCAAATAAAAATAAAATTAGTTGAAAAACTATATTTCGTTGTTAGTAAATTATTGTGGTCAATAATATATGTAAAATGAAACCATATAGAACACAATAATTTACGAACGACGATTTAAATATGAATTGATATTTAAACAACATTGATAAAATAGGCCCTTAATAAATTCATATATCTTTTTAATAAAAACAGCATTAAATTTTGTTTAAAATTATTTAACAGCCATTTAGTTTCATAACAACGATTAAATTACTTTTTCTTTGTAAGCGTATAGCCTACTTTGGGGGTTGCTGTATATTGTTGCCTATCATTAAGGCGTTGGTAATTTAAATTGAATTCAATTATGTATATAATATTTTTTTTTTTATAATTATTGTTAAAACATACAACGATTACTAATTAATTTATCATTTACAGAATATATACATCATTATTAAATATAAAACAACAGCAACGGCAAAAAAACAAAAATAAACTTTTTTTTTATCCTTTCTTACTTATTAATAACTAGCTGTTTAGTCCCGGCGCTGCTCGGGATTTTCTAAATAATGCTTTAAACACATTCGAGACAGCAAGCTACCGACTTCAATATGTCAAAACTAGAATTCATGTGTGCATATGGAAATGATTATTTTCACGACGACACGGATACATGGCTGCAGGTTGTTGTCTGTGCTTATTTTGTCGTTGTAGTCAAATTAAACTAATTTCTATTTTTGTCCACTACAAAAAAGAAAAAGTGCTGCTAATATAAAAAAATTTTTAAAAAATAAGTGCTTAATTTTTTCTTTTTTTTTTAGTTTAACAGAAAAGAATCGGCATGAAACAAGAATATTAACTCGGCTCAACACCAAATTGTTATTTATATAATTTTTTTTATATCCTTGAAAAAAGTTCTATAGGAATATGTTTTTCGCGCCAACGCTTCTAGTTCAGGAGTTATAGGTCGTAAAAGCTTCAAAATACTTTATCCATATCTCTTTAGGTATAAAATGAATCTACAAAATATGGAAATCATTGGAAAATTCTTTAAAGTGTGTTCCACATGGCGTTTATGGCATACCGATTAACCAATTAAGAGCCATTTTTATATATTTATACTCCGTGGCTGACTTTTTTTTTACAAAATTGGCTTTATCTTTAAATCATGTCGATATAACAATAATTATTAAACCCTAAGATATTTGCTTAATAAAGTTTTTCTGAATTGCGGTTTTTCGGCGTTGCAGAACACTTATTATCTATGTACATATTACAATAATTCAATCAGCCCAATCATGATTAGTTTTTTCCCTTTTCCTACTTTTACAATTGAATTAACATAGGAAAAATGAGAGAAGGGAGAAAACTCCCGGAGAATTTTTATTCATAATTGGGATGAATATGTAAGAAGTACATAAATTATTACCAGATATATATTTTTAATCAAACTTTAAATAAATTGACTAATTTTCCAAAATAAAATTTTTTAAAGCTTAATAAATTTGAAATTTTTTATGATGAAGTTACTAATAATATGGTATATAAAAGATTGAAGTGTTCTTCCCTTAAGATATTATGTTTTAATAAATATGTATATTGACAAAATTTTAAGTTTTGTAGAAAAATCTTTCAAGAAATATTTATTTTTAAAATTGGCCCTTAACGGACTAATAAATCGGAATTTTTTAAAGATCAAGTGAAAGCCATTTCGAAGTAGTTTCTAATAATACCACTACTTCTTAGATCCAGTTTTTACCTAAAAAGTTATTGATAAAGGGTACGTTCGTAAATGCAGTTGTTGGGTATCACTTGCGCAGAAGTAAAGTTTAATGTTCGTAAAAGCATCACTTGTAAGAAACTTCGCATCACTCTCATATGTCAAAAGTTTTTATGCAGTAATGCCGCAGCTCTGCAGCAAACTTTGGCAATTATTGCTTCAGTTAATTTTCTGAAGCAATAACTTTTGACATTTTTTGACTTTTAACATTTGGCTTCTTAAACGCGTTTAAGCAGTTCGAACGTGATTAACCCATACATTGAAGTGATTTGTTAATCACTTCAAATTGGCATGATTACAACTAAATCACTTCATAAATCACATAGAATCCACTGAACATACCTCAAATGTAGAATCGCCAACATGATCGTGTACAACCGGCCAAGATTTCTGCTTAATGGTTTTGTTTTTTTCCTTAAATAATTCATAAATTCTCACAATTTCATCATTAAAATGATTAAAATAATCTTATAATAACTTTATAAAAGTGTTTTTAACCATTTCTAATACTTTAAAGAAAAAATTTGTTTGTTGTGTTTTTTTCTTAATCATCTGTCATCTTAATCATCCCAAATGTAATGAACGGCTTTGATTAACTAAATCAACATTTGGCTTAAACGCGTTTAAAAACCTAAGTGTGAACTTAGCATAATCGTCATTTATAAGAAAACTGTTACTTTTTGGTTCAATATTTTCAATTAAATTTGTCATCTTTACTGTAAAAAGCATTTTTATTATTATTTAATGTTTGCTTATTAAACTTGAAATTTCAAAAATTCAAACTTTGTACAGCTGTTGTGCAAAGTATCAGCAACACAACTGCAGCTGGTAATCACGCATCAGCAACAGCATTTTGCATCACTGCAGCAGTGATACATAGTTTTTATGCATTTACGTACGCGCTCAAAGTGTTCTGAAACTTTTACGAACTATACCACGTGTGTTGACGGAAAAAATTTTTTAATTTTAATAGCATTTTATATGTATTGTTTGTATTGTTTATTAGTTACAAAAACAACAAAACAATAGAATGAAACAGTTTGTTTTTTAATTTTGTTTTTTCTTTCTACCCACTTACAACTACAATTCGAGTCGGAAAGAACCCAACCAATTGTAGGGGGATGTAAGAAAAGATAAACTCACTGTTTATTGTTGGTGTTTTGTTTAAGCTTTGATATTGTTACTTACAAGTAAGACTTTGAGTATAATATTTTTAGCTTTTCTAAAATCTTAGGAAAAGGTTTCCTGATGAGCTGGCCTAAGCAACCAGTGAAATGCGCATAGAAGCTAGCTTTCCCTCAACAATAAATTTCAGTGTATTTATCAAATATGAAAAATTGGGAATTTAGCACGTCATACAGAAATCGTATTACAGTATTCCACGGATAATTACCTCGCCAAAAATGCCAATATTTTTGGGTAATTATGCGGGGTAAGCATTTAAACGAATACGCTTAAATACCTCGTTGAGGTAATTATAAGAATACGTTTAACTACCTCATTGAGGTAATTAAGCGAATACGTTTAAATACCACAGTGAGGTAATTAAACGTATTTATTTACAAGATACCTTAACTTTGATGTATGAAAAAAAGTTGACAGGAATTTTTACATGTATCAGCTAAATCTAAAGAGATAACAATAAAAAGCAATGAGATTGCTGTATTTTTAACTGTAATGCTTTTGAGAAGTTTTGTCATATCCTACTAACAAAAGCGTACTCATACATATTTACAAACTTATGATCAGGGAAACCGTAAATACGGAATTGCATGGTTTTTCTTGTGCGACCAATGAAGACAGCAACAATATATTTATCCGTTTAGAGCTTGTTATGAATTTTGGTATTGATCTGTTTGTGAATAATTTGCATATTTTAGCTATTGCTGCATTTTTATTGCATATATCACGTTTTTAAAGCATATTTTTATACATGGTTAGCAAATAAAAAAAATTCCTTAAAAATCTGGTTAACAGATGAATTTTCTGTTGCTTTAATTTTGCCATCTACATTTAATTTTCAGTCTACAATTGTAAGTCAAAGAAAGTTTTTGTGAACATAAATGTTTTTCGACACTTTTAATTTTTATTTATATGCAAAAATTAAGAAAAAGCCATTATATAAATGCTTGCTAATACATTGAAATTTTAACGCGTCGTATAGTAAACCGATCGAATCAGAGACACTTTTTAATGTGATCTTTTCGTGTCCGTCCGTCCATCTGGCTGGTCCTCTGTCCATGTAAACCTTGTGCGGAAAGTAAAAGTAGCAGTTATTAGATAATTTGATAAAATTTGGTAAATAAGTTTTAATTGTCATAAGAACGAAACCTACGTAAATTGTGAGAATCGGTCTATAATATCACATAGTCCCCATGCAAACTTCTTTCTTTTTGTCCATAAACTATTTAATCATGTTCGCATTAAGATTAAATTTGGCCCAAAATATGTTACAGCAAATTAACTATTGTTGAATCGGTGCAGATTTAAACATACAGCTTTCATTCAAATTTTAATCCCTAAAATATTCAAGCTATTTTATCCTTTTAAATGTTTATGTAATTTAAAATTTAGCGACCTTTCCTTATATCCCTTTAAAACAAAATATCTCACATATTTGGTGTTTCTAGATATTAGTCAGCACCTCATAACGTAACTTTATTCTGGTGAGCACAGAATACATTTTATTTTAATGCAAATATGAAATTGTGGAATAAGAGTCTGCAATTATGCATGTTTTTCCATTTTATATTGTTTATTAGTTACAAAAACAACAAAATTAAAATATTTTAATTTTTTTTTTAATAAATTCATTTGTTGATAATCTTAAATTAAGTTTGAATAAGAGTCTGCAATTATGCATGTTTTTCCATTTTATAAAAGAAAAAAAAAATGATAGTGGCACCACTGAAATATAAAGACATAGTAAACAAAAACAGCTGTTTGTATTTTTTCAATTGTAGCTGCCGTTTTCAACATAATTCAGTAGCTGACTACACGACTAAAATTTCAGCCAGCAGCATTTGTAGTATTGGGTTCGTGTAGCCTGCTGTGGTGAATGTGTTTAATGCATAAGAATAAATAATGAAAAACTGGAGAATTTAGTTAATAACTTGACCCCAGCGCTATCTACTATCAATAACAAAAATTTAAGTATCACGACAACAGCGTTACCTATCGGAAGTTTTTTTTTTATAAACCATCAGTGAAAGTAGACCTTTCCAGCGCATGTACTCGCTTGAAAATCGGTTAAGTGGTTCTGGAGTTTTAAAATCACGAACATAGGACAACTTATTTATATATATATAGATAAAGCATACTATGCGGGGAATAAAAACATGTGTAAGTAAATAAAATAAAATAAAATAAATAAGCTCGAAACCAACAATATTTCTTTTAATTATATATTGTGCATTCAGGCAAATTTTGTATAATTTTTCTGTATTTATAATGAATATAATGTTTCAGTTACGCTTCATTATGGGCAAGGAAATGCAACTTTGGCTAAAAATAAGAAAAAATTAAATTAAAGTTAAATATGGACATGCACTCTTACGTACTCTACATGGCAGATAAATTGAGGATAAAATTGATGTTGTGTATAAATAATATCTGTGAGTATTTGTGTGTGTGTGAGAGTCTGTACACATACTAAAGTATAATAAAATATTTAATATGTATAAGAATTCATCAAAATTTTCCTTCCAGCTTTAAGTCTCAGGTGCTTTTAATTCAGTTAAACGAACAAAAAAAACTACGAGAGAAAATACAATAAGAAAAGCAACGCACAATAATCACTCTGATAATAATCAACATTAAGCATGCACATGCAGGTACATCAGGACAATAGCCTTAATTCATGGCCTTACAGTTGTTGTTTTACAGGACGTGGTTTTTTTTGTTGGTACTTGAGAACAATACATGCGATTGAAGTTCCCAGAAAAGTATTATATTTTAATGAATTTTATGTTAATGGGAACTATTCAGTTTCTCGAGGATAAAAAGGACTTTTTCTCGCTTTGAAGTTAACTAAATTTAAAAACCAAAAGACCTTTTCAAATGTTCTTAAAAAAAGTTTCTTTAATGAAAAAAAAATATATCTCCTTGATGTTTTCTCGTTAGTTGCACCGTTTTGCCTCATTAATATTAACATGCTATAAGGCTCACAAGGCAGCTTTAAAGAAATGGAACAATTTCTAAAGTTAAAGAAAGATAGTTGTTTGAGAATTAAGCCCATAAAAAAGTTGCAAAATCTAATCCATTTTTTCTATTTCTAGTTTTACAATGATAAAAAATGTCATCATGATAAAAGCCATAGTTATCAACTGGCGTTTTAACGGCCACCTCGAAGATTTAACAACATGGAAATTAAAGCAGCAATTTGACATTTCGGAATTAATATCACAAAAAACAAATTCATAAGAATTAATACAACAAATACGCGACGGTTGACACTACAAAAATAACAGATCGAAGACTTTCAATCCTTTTGCTACCTGGGCAGCATAAAAACAAGAAGTGGGGAGGCCCGAGAGCACAGAAAAAAATAAAAATTGTTTTCAATTAAAAAATTTGCTCAAGTTAACAAATTAATAGTATCAATTAAACGTTAAATTTACTTGATTAAACGCTTAATTCTCTTGATAAAATTTTCAATTTAAACTGATTTTATTTTTGATTAATGCTTTAATTGGTGAAAAATTTTTGGGAATTTTTTCTGTGAGATGACGTTGGAAAGCGCATAACCAAGGCCACGCAAGCTTTTGGTCAGCTTAACCATGTGTGAAAGTCCACTAATATCTTAAAGCGCACCAAAACAAATGTCTTTAAAAGCTGTGTGAAATTAGTTTCGCTTTGCGGCTGCGAGTTTTGGAACTGAAATCAGAAAAAATACAAACTGATTTCAATTGAACCAATAAGAAATAATTCGCATTGCACGGGGTAAATCGGAAATCTTTCTAATATGTCATACCGGCGTTCGAGCTGAACAAAAAATGATTGAACTTCAAGGTGTTGGTGGTCTATAGGGGGGTGACGCGGCCAACATTCACGAGGTTGCCTGAACCACGCAGGGCCATGCCACCAAAGAGAAATATCAATTAAATCTCTTGCAAGCATTCCACGACTTGCCAAATCGGCGGGGTTGTCCTTGGAATCTACATGTCACCAATTTTCATTACCAACTTTATTTACTATCAACGCTACTCTGTTTTTATCAAAGGTCGGCCAATAGCACAGTGGTTTTTAAGCCAGGATAAAACAATAGTAGAATCAGTCCACAGATAAACCTTCCTCCTGTCTAGATTAAGTTGGGAGCACAATGATTCTACCATTTTTGCCATCAAAGCCGCTCCGCAAAGCTCTAATCGGGGTAATGTTTCAGTTTTCACGGGAGCTACCTTTGTTTTTGACGCGAGTAAGTGCGTCGTGATCGCTATCGATGACTTAATTCGAATGAACAGAGCAGCGCCGGTCGCCTTTTCAGAGGCATCGCAAAACGCATGAAGTTCAATTTCATTTTCGGGGAGAAAATCAACCCATCTTGGAATATTGATTTTCTCGACATTTAAGAAATGCGCGCCATTGAGATAGTGTTAGGGGGTGCAAAACTTCATCCCAGTCTGCCTTGTCCTTCCAAATTTGTTGCATTATTATTTTAGCCACAATAATTTTCGGCGAAAACCATCCGGCTGGGTCAAACAACTTCGCTATTTCGGACAAGACAGCACGTTTCGTGACAATATCCTGGCGTGGCTGCGATGCAATTTTGAAAAATAAACTATCTTTAGTCGCATCCCATCGCAAGCCTAGGGTTTTGGTAGTACTGGCATCCGAAAATTTTAAGAAGTCTGCATTAAGCAGATTCATACGGGGTAAATCTTCCAAGAGTCGTAAATGATTGGCTGTCCACTTTCGCAAAACGAAACCAGCAGAGCCAAGAACATTGGTTAGTTCATTACGTCTCTTGAAAACGTCTTCTAGCTCATGAGAGCCAGCCAGCACGTCGTCGACGTACATTTGGGTTTTCAAAATTTCAGATGCCGCAGGACTCAGGGGTTTACAATCGTCAGCCAATTGCAATAGAGTACGTAACGCTAAGTACGGCGCACAGTTCACTCCAAACGTGACCTTACTAAGCTCATAGTCCTTTACTTCAGCTACAGGATCATCACGAAACAATATCCGCTGATATTGGGTTTGGGTGGGATGAACAAGTATCTGCCGATACATTTTCTCAATGTCTGCATTAAAAACGTAACGGAAGATCTGCCAACGCAGCAATAACATAGTAAGATCTGTCTGTAGGACAGGACCATGGTATAGGGCATTATTAAGGATCACGCCATTGGAGGAGGGGTTTGAAGCATTAAATACCACTCTGAGTTTTGTGGTAACGCTATCAGCTTTCAACACTGCATGATGGGGCAAATAGTAATTATTTGCAGTGGAAATGGGGGTCTTGACCGCCTTTACATGTCCCATTTCGAAATACTCACGAACTACATTGTCGTATTCTAATTTCAATTCGGGGTTTTTTAACAAGCGAGTCTCATTTCGCACAAACTGGGAAAAAGCGCTTTTACGAGAATCTCCTAATACCAATTCATTAGAAAATTCTCGGCGAAATAGGAGAGATACCACGTAACGGCCATCAGGGTTTCTATAAGTGGTGGTCCGGTAAAGTTCTGCACAATATTCATCGTCTTCAGACAACTGTGTCGCTTGTGGAACTTCTTCAAGTTCCCAAAAACGCGATAGATGAGTGTTTAACTCAAGACGGGTGCAAAACGATGCTATAGAGTGTAAGGGTTGGGGCTGAAAAACTTCACCTGTGACTATCCACCCGAACACGGTTTTCTGGGCGATCAGGTTGCCATTTGGATGTATTCTGACATCCGTGGTTAAAATTTTGGGACACACATTTCCTCCAAAAAGTATATTCATACGGGTACACATGACGTCGGTCAGTGTAATGTCAGGGAAAGTTGAGGTTACAATATCCGAGATATTATACGAGGGCAACCGACCGGTGATTTTCTCAATAACGTACTCATCAATTTCAAGTTTCAAGTCGGGATCGATCGGCGAACCGACCGTTAGAGCGCACATTGTAAAGGATTTTCCAGCCGAGCAGTCCATCATTCCCGTGACATTTGTCGAAGGGACGGAAAATGTGGGAATATCAAGCTTCCTTTGTAACCTCCTTGAAACAAAGGTTCCTGGCGAACCGAGGTCAACTAAGGTTCGGACCGCACATCTGATGTCGTTTAAATGCACTATGCAAACTGCAGAGCCCAAAAGGACGGCTGAATGGGGGTTCGACTTGAGATGTGCGGAATAAGTATGTAAATTCTGAGCCGCGGTAGAAGTTGAAGGGGCAAAATTAAGCGGGGGTTGAGAGTGACTGCTAGCTGGATTAGGGTTTGAATTAACGGGGGGTTGAGATGAAGACACAGTTAAGCCGGGTGCTATAGGGAGCGGGGGTAAATTACTGGCAGACATATGTGACTTTACATCTCGATGAAGTAGGGAGTGGTACTTCTGTTTACAAAGCGAACACACATGAATACTTTTACAATTCCTGTACTCGTGGGAGGTTGCCAAACAGTTCGAACAACACTTTAGTAGATTCACTGTTGACATTCTTTCATCAACATTCTGATTAAAAAAACTGGGACAAAGTCTCGACGGGGGTATTTAACGGGGGGTATCTAACTGGTATTTAACTCCAAAACAAAAAGAGATACAAAAAATTTAATACTTATCGTTGTTCTTTAGAAAAATAAGCGGACAGGGGCCTGGTACTTTTTTGAAATTTGGCCCCTTAGAGAGTAAACGAGTGAAACCTGTATTTTGGAACTTTTTTGTCACCCCATCTATCTTTAAAATCAACAAACCTAGAAATAAAGTTTATATCACATACGAAATTAATCTGAAAAGGACACATAAGAATTCAGTACATTTATCATATTATGTTAAAGATGCAATCAAACTATTTTTACTCTAATCATATTATGTTAGCGCCATTTGTAAAATAATTTTGAAGAAGTTGTGTCGTTTTTTTTATTTGTGAGCGGTTAAACAATTAAAAGATAAAATTCCATAAAAAAATAAGTTTAAAGAAATTAAAAAATTAAAATATTAGCGGAGTTCATTCAAGTATTAGTGATGTAATAGTGCAAATGCAAAATATCATAGTTTTTTGTAAAATCCAACAACAAAACACACAGAGATTTCGTTATCTATACTATAATAATTATAATTATAATATTATAAAGAGGTAATGTTTGTTTTTTTGTTTGTTTGTTTGTAGAAAGTAATCTCCGGAACTACTCATCCGATTTCCAAAATGTTTTCAGCAATGTTTAAAGTGTTCCTCCAGGATGGACATAGGCTAGGTTTCATCGACCACGCCCACTTCTACGCCCACTTTTTTTCAAAAAACGTAAAATTCAAAAATCTCCAAAACCACTAATCCGATTTTAAAAATGTTTTCACCAATTTATACTTGGAACGATCCTTCAGGGTGGAAATGTGTTGGGTTTTATTGAACACGCCCATTTCTCCGCCCACTTTTCGCAAAAAATGTAAAATTTAAAAAACCTATGAAACTACTCATTCGATTTTAAAAATGTTTTTACCAATTTTAAGAATGGTCCTTCAGGGTGGACTCGAGATAGGTTTTATCGGCCACGCCTACTTCTCGACCACGCCTACATAAAAAAATTTGTGTTAAAGTTATAAGCAAAATTTTAAAATTAACGTTTAGAAAAAGGAATAGGAAAAAAACTATCATAATAAACTTGGCAGCACTTTTTATAATTTCTGTACAATCTGATAATGACATTCACAACATTTTGATAACACCTAACAATTATCGGAGTTAGAAATGTCATTTGTCAATGTCAAATTTGTATGGGGTAATATGTACGCGAAAGCAAAAAAAAACACAGATAATTTTAACACTTCATGCATTCTTTTAAATATGTATATAAAAAGGAAACAGTGCATGTATGTAATCGCATCACGTGAGAACGGCTGGAGCCGATTTGATTTTTTTTATTCGATTCGAAACTTTCAGGGGATGGTGTGTAAAAAAATAAATTTTTTTAAATAATTTTCTACGCACTTCTCATATTTTCTATGTATAAGCCGATTTAAGAGAAAGCGTTAAAAATTTAATAGTTTGCATCCGTTTCACTTCTCATTTTTGTAAATATGGGACAATTTTAGGAGGAAGTGGAAGAACTAAATTTCACTGCCCCTTTTACTTCTAATTTTTCTTAATAGGAGAAACGCGAAGAACTAAACACACTGCCTCCGTTTTACTTCTCATTTTTATAAATATGAGAAAATTTAAGGAGAAACTCGCACAACTAACTTTTTAACATACTGCCTCCTTTTTACTTCTCATAATTAAATAGCTTCCGGGCGAAGCCGGGGCGTTCAACTAGTATTTTATAAAAGTGCTACGATATTTCTGTGGTTTTTATGGACAACCGCGTATGTCTTAAAACAAATTGTTCAGGAAATCCGAAAACCCATTCTAGATCAAACTATGGGCTAGGTATTGCACATTTTAAACTTTGTCATTACGTTACAAAACGGAATTGATCCATCTTTTTTCAAAAAAATATAAAGAGCGTTCAAAATTAGGCAATATGGCATCAACATCTTAAAATCAAAAAAATGGACACACGCGGTTGGCCATGAAAACCACAGATTTTTCATTTGCTCTTTTGCAAGCCTTATATTGAACTCCGCTATTTGATTAACATTAAGAAAAATTGTAAAAAGCCACAAAATAAAAAATCGATTCAAAAATATTTAAATTTATTTTGTATTTTTATGACAGCTATGAAAGGTGCTGTATCATAATATGATTGCTTCTAAATTTATTATGATTAACATGATGATAATATGATTACTTCTTAGCTTATTATGATTAACATGACAATAATATGATTAATTTCTTAGCTTATTATGATTAACATGACAATAATTTGATTACTTCTTAACTTAGTATGATTAACAGAATAATAATATGATTAAGGGAAAAATATTATGATGACATATTACGAGTATATTGAGTCATAATATGTTTCAATAATAATCTTAATATGGTGACTACAATCATAATTCTTATCATAATATGTTGCTCTTAGAATATGTTTACCACAACCATGTTTTTTCTTTGCGTGTATATACGTCCACGAAAGAAGGAGCGAAGCTTACGAAGTAGCGGAATTAATAATAGTGTATATATAAATGTGATCAAAAAATCTTTCTTAATTATTTTAGAGTCTAAACTTTAAAATGCTGCACTGTCAATTTCATCTCAATTATCCTTGCTATATCCTTCATATCTTGTAAATGTTTAAGTACAAAATTCCTTAAAGAGCTACATAATGGATATCATTGCCTTTTTTTTTTTAAAGAGGAAGCACTTTTACAACTTTTTTTGAAATTTAGTCCTTAAAACACCAAAGTTATTTTAAAGTTTAGTCCCTTTAATGCAAAATTTCCCTACCAATATATTTTATATTTCATATCTTGCCAATTTTCAAGCACAAAATCACTTAAAGAGTTATGAAATTAATTCAATTTCTCGGCCTTTTTAGCTTTTTTTCTTTTTAAAGAAGTACTTTTCCAACTTAGTCCTTGAAACAACAAACATTTTCCTTTTATAGTTCCACTTTCAATTCCCCTTTGGTAACAACCCTGGTCACTTGATGTTCACCCCATTTTTCTGCTCCTGCTTTAAATTGTCTTTTGTTGTTATAATTATGTGTATTTAAAAGTATAATAAGAGAAGAGCAACGAAGTCTTGCAACAATTTACAAATTTATTTAACAAGGTGTAAATTAGTGTAAATGTTTGTGTGTGTGTGAGTTTGTATGTAAGAGTATGCGTCTGTTGATGGATAGATGGGTGGCATAATAAATTGTAGATTTACCTGTTTTAATGTAACCAACTAATTTCAAATAAACCAAATAAACAATAAAACTTTTTTAAACGAACAGTTTTAAACATATAATGGTTAATTTAACTATATAATTGTCAACGGTAGCCACATAATGTTTAAATTAATACTTTATCAAGAAGCCATTACCATATTATGGTTGCCTTCGACCATGTTATGGGTAATAAGAACAAACATATTTTAACACCAATAAGAGTAATTATCCAAATAATTTTTGGAAATACAAAACTTTAATTTAAAAGGTTTTGTTATTCGTGCTTAATTCCCAATTTTTGAAAAAAAAAAAAAAAAAAATTGGAAATTTAGCACGGATAACAAAACCTTTTAAACCAATAAGGCTGGGTTTATGAGATCTCAGTTAAACTAGGTTTAGTTAATCTGAAAACAGATTTGGACCGCCATTTCCGAGTTAGTATACAAAACTTCGACTAAGCAGCTTAGTTTTGCTTAAAATGTTGGTTTTAATTGAAACAATAAAAAATAGATCACATTTCACCGGAAAAATCCGAGTTCCAGGCTACGTTAAACTTAGTTTAAACTTAATCCACATCTCAAAAACCCGGCCTAAGAGTATACAAAACAATTGTTAGTGGTCAACAAATTATTGTCATACTGAACCATAACATGCTTAGAAGCAACTTTTATATGGTTGTAGCTTCTTGATGGGGGACTAATTTAACTATAATATGGTTGCTAGTGACAATATATATTATGGCTAAGTTAACCATTAAATGACCTCGCTTAAATGCGTTCCCCGTTTTAATGATTCATTATTTTTGTCCGAAATTACGTAAATTTGAACAAAATAAATCGCTTAAATGCGTAAACAAAAAACTTTGGTTTTTTTTAAATATCCGGCAAGGCATTTATAAAGTTAGTAAAAGTATTTTTGTACTTACATATACATATGTATGGCAACACAAATATTTAAAACGGAATCTTCCGAAGATGAAGAACAGGAAATTATTGAAGCTCGAACTAAGCGCCATTAGTTTTATCCGTAGATACTTTGTGCAACAAAATAAATGCACCGATGAAATTGAAACCGCGGAAGGAAGACATAATAAATGGTTTTAATACTATTAACACGGCGTTAAGATTTGCCGAAATATTGGTTCAAATATACATTTAAAGTTATTGAAAAAAAGACCTAATCGATTATTTATTAATACTTGAAAATAATTAAGGTCTAATAAAATACATATTACATACAAAACATAATTATATTTTTAATTAATATGTATGTGCATTAATGTAAGAATGTTTATTGAATTAGTTTTAGTTCAAATATAATATAGGTAGTTATAATAAATTTTATTTTCCCTTATAACTAAAAAAGTACTTTTAAATGAATATTGTGTTTTTTAAGCGAGGGTTTTTTAAATGCGTTGATTGCGCATTTATCCGGGTTATCGGTTAAATGATTCCCCGTTTAAATGCGTGGAAAACTGAACATTTTTCGATGCGCACTTAAGCGGGAACTACTGTAAATGATTTTATTGGCAACACTTGCATCATCTCCTCAAATGTTATGGTCACATAAGGTACCGTCACGATTTTATGGCAAGAACAATTCTATCGTTAGCAACAAATTTCATTCAAAATCTAAATACAAAAAACTGTATCCTGTAAAACATGATTTTTGGCGCTTACGTTATTTTCGCGGTTAGGACTCGATATGTTAAAAACTTTCGTTTAAAACAAATTTTGTTGTAGGTGTATTAAAATAGTACGAAAAAAATAAAACAATTAAAAAAATAATCGATAAATTTTACAATATTTCGACTAACTTTCGCTCTACACTTTACATAGGAGAGCACGCACGCCTGACAAGGCCATTATCTAGAACTCAATATCGATAAAATTCTACGAAAAAAATCGAATTATTATTCATGCTGCGAATGGCGTTATATTATACTGGCTGCAATCTTTACTTAACTTTACAGTTTGCTTAAAAAAAAACTTTATTTAATCATATTTCTATGGCACTGTTCTTACTTTTTCCACTTTCTTTCCACATGTTTTAAAATTTGATTTTGATACCTTATTTTTCGATAAATTGTTTTGAACATAATTTGCATCTACTAATTATCATTATATTCATAAAAACAACAACAAAAGCAACACTATTATAACGAGAAACAAAAGTGTTTGAAGAGTCATTCACTTATAACACAAAGTTCTTTTATTTTTCTCAAAAAAAAAAAAAAATATGAAAAGTGGAAGATGAGAAGAGAAAATTAACAAGTAAGTTAGTAGGAATGTTTATATAAGAGAGTTTACTTTGCCACGGGGAACAAAAGCAGATGTCAGGTGGGTGCAACAAGGAATATTTTCTTGTTATGGATAAAAAAATATTAAAAACTTAAGCAGTAAAAGAAATTTAGCATAAAATTTTTTTTATTTATTTGTCGATAAAAATGTTTATAAATTTGAATAAATCTAAAATACCAATATATACATACACATTAACACATACCCATACATACATACATGCACACATACATATAAGTTTAACACACACATAACCAGACGCTTAACAACACCAATTCTATTGAATAGAGAAAATAGAAAATAACAATATACAGGCTTATCAATAAAAATTATAATAACAACAACGATACCCAAGCCACAACAAAAAAAGGGAGTGGGAAAAACAAAAACACCACAACAACAACAGCAACATTATAAGAAATTGTAGAAAAAAAAGAAAATAAAAAAAAACATGTAAATACCGGCACATGTTAATATGGAGGGGTATTGCCAGCTTAAACTTGGTTTACCGTAACGTTTTTATCAAGGACATGAGTACAGCAAAGCAAATTTGAAATGGGAGAGCGAGCAAAAGGGAGAAAAATTAATTTATAACTGTGTTTAGAGAGTTTGTTTACAAATGAGCTGGTATTTGCGCAGGAAAAGTTTAACTAAAACTTTCACCCACATTTCAAAAAGCTTTTTCTTGTTGTTATTTTTTTTTTTTGTTATTATTAAGGTTTCCAGAGAACAATAAAACATTTCTCATTGATTGAAAAAAGCATTAAAGAACATTTTTAAACAAAAATTTAAAAAAAAGGAAATGAAAAGTAAGAAAAGAAATAAATAATAATATATTTATTAAATAAAAAACATGTAAGTTTTATTTTCTAAAGTTATGATAAAAAAGCTACTCCTATATCGTTGGTGTTAAATGTAAAAGCTTTTTGTTTTGTGTGCAAGAGTCTGTGTGTGTTTTAAAAACACCTGCTGGAATATGGAACTTTGGAAATGTGCGTAAACTGAATCACATGTAGATGTGAAGCAAAAAACAAGCCAAAGATAAAAATGAAAATACAAAACTTTCTAATGTTTGTAAAAAAAAAACAAAACTGTAAATTTTATTAAAAATAAAGCTTTTAGCACAGCTGGTTAAGCTCTCTTTTTTTTGAATATACAAACCAAAACATTCTAGGAGCGTTTTTAAAGAACAAAAGAAAAACCAGAGGGAAATTCAATGAGATATGAGATTAAAGGTACAAATTTTGTGTACGAACACTTTCTTTAATTAAATTTTTTTTCTTTTACAATCATTTTACATATTTTTAAGAGTTTTAAGAAGTAATTTTTTTTGTTAAAAAAGTAAGTCAGAATCATCCTCTTACCAATAAACTCAGACTTTCTGCAAGAAAACTTTTATAGTGTGAACATAGACTTAGCAACTTTTAAAAGTAGCGTTGTTCTGAAATTTTTGACCCTGTGGCAAATTTCGTTAATTTCAAAGATTCCATAATTTTTATTTTTTAAGAATATATTACATATTATATCCTCTGGATCCTAAGAGGAACAAGGGACCACTTTATTGGTTGTGGTTAGTGTTTAAAAAGTCTTTAAGACAAAGCTACTTATAAGGCCTTCTTGTCCGATCCGGGCGACCTAACTGCCTGGACGCATTGGTTTCAGTCTGCTACTCAACCTTCCGCCTTCTCACTTTGGCTGCAGTAAGACTGATGTCGGAACCACCCTAACAGGATGTGTAAGCATTGTGGTGGCTTGGTGTAGTAGTTAAAGTGCTTGCCTACAAAACCAAGCACCCCAGGTTTGATTCCTGGCAGAGGACGAAAAATCTTCAGCATGGTTTTCGAGTTTGAAAAATTAAGTGGCCTCTCAACCCCCGTCAAAACAATCCATCCAAGAAGGCCTCTGGCCCACCCCCTCCCCCTGGAAAGAGGATAACATCATGGTAAAGGTCAGATAGCCGCCACTCTCTGGGAAAAAGGTAGGAATCAAATATTAGCAAGGTTCCCGCCCCATTATCCTAGGACATACTACAGCAAATAAATCATCTATGAATCTTATATGGGAAGACGCGAAAAGTGTATAAGATGGAGATACTTTGTGGAAGACATGAGCTCCCAAAGGGGGTGGTGGAGAAAAAAAACTTGGTGTTAAACGGAAGTAGATGCTTTGGAAATTAATTTTTGTGATCCCGCTCAAGTGCAATTGAACGGCTCCATACTCTTTTTTTAATCGCTTTAGGATTTTTTCGGGAAAAATGATTAGCATTCTTTAATATCTCTTTGTCTCCAATAATTTATATAATGGGCCTGTGGCCTTATTCTGTAATTCGCTAAAGCTAAATCTCTATCGCTAAAAATCTATAAAGTTGATTAAGCGATTTTTGGCTACGAATGCAATACTGTAACGTGCATTGCTAAATTGAGCAATGCCATAAAAATTTAATTAACCGCAATTAAAGCTTTTAATGTCATCGCTTAAATGTTTAAATTTTTTATTCTCTAAGTCATTTTAGCGATTGGGATTTAGCTTAAGCTAAGCGAATTACAGAATATGGCTGCTTATTTCTCTTGTAGTCACAACAAATACTAAAAAGAAAACTAATTAGTTTTTTTCAAAGGACAGAAAGCTCGTGGAAATTTTATATTTTTATACTTTTTAAAGCAATATTCTTGACTTTTTTAATGTTTATGGTTTTATAAAGAAAAATTGTAAACTAAAGACAATTTTTGTCTTCATTAAACTCAGGGGCTTTAGAAAGTGGTGGCCTGGTTTGTTTTATCAAACTTACTTAAAATATAAATTTGATTTTTATTTTAAATCAGATCAAAGTTCAATAAATTTATACTGCAGGTTAAAAGAGGTAAAACTACAAAGAACTTTGATGACGAAAACGTGGTTGTTCTCAGAACATGTAAATTCGAGCCGAGTTCAAATCCTGGTTCGGTCAAGAAAAATTATAAAGAATTTTTAATTAATTTCGTTTTGTTAAATTCCTTTCTTCATTAAAATAATTTAAAACAAATAATATTGATGAACTTAAGCCTGATTTAAAATTAGATTTTGATTTAAAACCATAAACAGCTCGCATCTAAGCCTTTTCACCACTTTTTCGAACATTCCCTTCGTGCAAATTTTGTATTTTAATACTTATTTGTCTTTATTAAACTCAGGGGCTTTAGAAAGAGGTGGCCTGGTTTGTTTTATAAAACTTACTTAAAATCTAAATTTGATTTTTATTTTAAATCAGACCAAAGTTCAATAAATTTATACTGCAGGTTAAAAGGGGTGAAACTACAAAGAACTTTGATGACGACAACGTGGTTGTTCTCAGAACATGTAAATTCGACCCGAGTTCAAATCCTGGTTCGGTCAAGAAAAATTATAAAGAATTTTTAATTCATTTCGTTTTGTAAAATTCCTTTCTTCATTAAAATAATTTAATAAAAACTTAAATTAATGAATCAGGCTTAAGGATTTAAAATAAGATTTTGATTAAAAACCATAAACAGTTCGCCTCTAAGCTTTTTCACCACTTTCCCTTCGGCGCCACCGGCATGTAAACCGCACCACCGCTTTTTTCGGTATGTAATGGATTCAAAAGAGTTTCTTGAGGATTGTGCGACAACTCTGGTTTAACTTTCACCGAACAAACGACGCAATTTATGGTCCACTGGCTTGAATTTTTGCACCAGTTGGATCTTGTATGGATGTAGGCTGAGAAATTTTCTCATCATTTTCCAAGTAGTGGACGTGCAGAGACCGAATTGCTGAGAACGGCGTCGGATGGATAAATTCGAGTCCTCTGTTACACTCATGTCTACAGCGGCGATGGCTTCTCTATTAAGGAGTAAAAGGGGTCATGAATCGATCCATAGTATTGCGAATAAGCTGCTTAAATAGAAAATTATGCTCACCGTAAATTTGACGAAGTGCTCTATAGAGCACGAATTTTGGAAATAAATATCTACGACTTGTTAACGTTGTTCTGGTGTAAATTTTGCGTGGTGATTTGCCAAATTATACTAAAAACAAAGGCAAACACACTTCATTAGTATGGCCGCTAGCTTTGCAGAAAAGTTCTGTTCAAGTTGCTATAAATGGCAGCAAATCTTCCTTAAATTTCCTATAAATATTAATATTTCGCCAAATTTTGTATCCATATTGTAAATTCGCAAATTTTCCCAATTATCTTAAAAATTTTGAAACTTTTCAAAATATTTTACCATAAGTTTTAAAAAATTTAAATAACTTTAATAAAAAATTGGTCCCGAAAAGTAGCTTTAATTTATTTTAGTTTCTTGTTTTCAATTGGTACCATTTGAAGTACCATTGAACTTTAAATGTTATCACTTTTTATAGGGAGATTCAATAGAAGACAAAAAAAGCTTAAACTGGTTTTCAAAATTTCTCTGGCAGCTTTTCACACAGTCACACACAAGGACTTTTGTAAGAGAAATTCATGTATACACACACACACACACAAACGCACACATATATAAAACTATTATGACGATTATAATACGTCGACAAGAAGGTGGTTGAAGTAAAAATCTAATCTTCATTGAAATTCAGTCATGGAGTTCCAGTCGTCGGGTCAATTTGGAACGTAATAAACTTAACGCGTGTGTTCTTCTCTTAAAAGAGGAAAAGTCTAAAAAAAAACAAAGCAAAAGAAATATAAAAAAAATAAAGAAATTTATCCAAAAGCAATTTAAATAAAACCAAGAAAAGTTTAATTTTATAAGATTATAAAGAGAAAAATAAAGAAAATTAAAAGAAAGTTCTTAAAAAAACCCACTTAAATTTAAAAATGTGAGAATATTTTGTGATGATTTTTGAAAACACAATAAATTTTTTTTTTTTATGAAAAGTTTTTACTTTTTTTCGGTGTTTTTTTATTTAATTTTATTTTTGTCCTTTTTCTTAAGTAACATTTTGTGGCTTTTGATATTTGGATTCTTTTCTTGCTGATTAGGGAGTAGTGGGAGTGGAAAGGATAATAAAAAAAAATTCACCCTAAAATTTTCAAACAGTGGGTTATGCGTACAACAACAACAACAACATCTAAGCTACCAGCAACGGGAGCAGCAGCAGCAACAATAAAATATAAGGATTATTTATTGTTGTTGCTTTTTACCGCTTAATTTTTTGTTTAAAGTGTACGTTTTTTCCTTGGGAAAAAAGCACATTTGTTTAATAATAACCAAAAAATATAAATAACAATAATTTTCCTAAACATTTGAATAATGCAAAGTCTAATTTTAGGGATATTAAAATTTTAAGTAAAAATTATAAAAAACCATAAAAAACGCCTTAACAATTAAAATTTAATTTGTTAAAGCGTAATTTTGTTATTAAATATATGCAAAAGGTTTTACAAAAATAGGAGCCAAAGTTAAAAATTTGTATTTTATTAAGGAGAACAGCCAACCAATGTGAACCGAAATTAATCTTTTTGATGTTTAAAGAAAAAATAGAAATATTTTTTATATGAATGGAATGAGAACTGTGTAACCTTTAAACCGTGAAATTACGTCAAAATTGCAATAATTATTATTCATTAATCACGCCTATCGTGAATTAAAAGTAAACAGTCTTATCCTTCGAAATTTTACTTTTTCCCAAAGATTTTTTTTTTTTTTGGAAAAAAGTAACAAATTTCGAGGGAAATTGTATTTACGATGGAGGTGAATATATTTCCCATATTATCCATAAATAACGATATATATATTCCCAAATATCCTATAAAAAAAAACAAAAATTTTCGTCGTGTTTTGCTATAAAAAGCGAAGTTTTGGCATATTTCTTACAAAACTTTAAACTTCGCTTATTTCCCCATAGAAACTTCCTAATAACAGTTAAATTTTGCCAAAATTTACAAAAAAATGTTTATAAAATGTGAAATATCATGAATTTTCTGAAAAGAAAGAAAATTTTGTTTAAAATTGCTTTGGAAAGCAAAAGTTTTTCCAATAAAGAAAAATTTTACCAAAATTTCTATTCCTTAAAAATCCACTGTTAAAATTAAATATAATAAAATTTCCTTTTAAAAGTGAAATGTTATAAAATTTCCTTTTAAAAGAGAAACGTTGTAAATTTCATTTTAGAAGTGAACTTTTTATACATTTTTCTATAAAAGCTTCATTTTCCAAGTTTCCTTTAAGAAGTGAAATTTTAGAAAATTTTTACAAAAAGCTAAAAGTGAATTTTTTTTTAAAATTTCGTACAAAAGCCTAAAAAGTGAAATTTTTATAAAATTTCCTATAAAATTCAAGTTTTACAAAATTTCCTATAAAACTAAAATTTGACAAAATTTTCTATAAAAGTGAGATTCTAGAAATTTTAGAAAATTTTTAAAAAAGCTAAAAGTGAAATTTTTTTTTTAAATTTCGTACAAAAAGCTAAGAAGTGAAATTTTTATAAAATTTCCTATAAAAGTCAAGTTTTACAAAATTTCCTATAAAAGTAAAATTTGACAAAATTTGTTTTAAATTTTCCTATTTTATACTAAGGGTGTGTGTGAAACGGTAGCAAAGTTCTATGGTGAAATGAAGTTTGTTTGTGGTAGAAAATTTTCATATTTGTGCTGTCTGAAATTGTAACATTTTTGACAACGTAAAATTTTGACATAAAGAAAAAAAAAAACAATTACTAGTAGTTTTGTGAAAATTTATAAATTAATCAAATTTTTACCAATAATCATTTCAATTCTGTTGGAAATGAGATCGTCCCAACTATTTGATGAATTCGTTCTGATATATTAACAATTTTTACAAAAAGTGTGGGCAAAAAAGCTTATACACATGCAAATACTTACATGTTGTATAATTCTTTTTAATTTTTTTGCCGCTGGTCCAGCTTTTATATTATTTTTTATTTTGCTTAAACAAATTTGATGAAAAAAAATAATTTTGTGGTTGTCAAAAATTTCTACACTAATGTCAAAATTTATACTAGCCCCCAGGGCTAGTGAAATTTTATTCACCTCAATAGTGTCAAAATTTTACTTCCATGAGTACTTTGCTACCGTTTCACACACACCCTAAGATTTGCTATTAAAATTTAAATTTTGTAAAATTTCCTTTTTAGAGTGAAATTTTATTAAATATCCTATTAAAAAGTACTTTACAATATCGTTATTGTTTTTGGAAAATTTTTAAACAATAATTAGATCAGAGATGTAGTGTAAAACGGCCTTAAGGGTGTGTGTGAAACGGTAGCAAAGTACTCATGGAAGTAAAATTTTGAAACTGTTGAGGTGAATTAAATTTCACTAGCCCTGGGGTCTAGTATAAGTTTTGACATTAGCCTAGAAATTCTTGATAATTTTAAATCACCATTAAACTTTGCTACAGTTTAATACACACCCTAAGAGTGAAATATCACAAAATTTCCTTTAATTGTGAAATTTTTATGAAATATCCAATAAAAGTAAAATTTTATAAGATTTCGTATAAAAATTAAAAAGATTTTTAATAAATAAGATAAAAAGTAAAATTTAAAAATATATCCTATAAAAAGCGAAATTTTACTATAAAAAAAATTTGCTATAAAAGTCAAATATTAAAAAATTTTCTATGAAAGTCAAATTTTTAAAAATCTATATCTTTATATATAAAAACATATGTGCCGTGAATGTGCTCCTAAAACTCAAGAGCCGCTGAACCGTATGACACCAAAATTGGAAAATAAAGTATTTTAATCGGGAGCCAGGTTTTTCTTAAGTTTATTCCCTATAGGCGGCGCTGTTGCCGTGATATTTAAATTTTTTTATTAATAGTACGGTTTGGCTGAAATCCACAAAATAATTTATTAAACAAAAATAAGTTTCCTGATAAAATATTAACCGGGTACATATTGGTCCTAAACCCACCTTTAAGTATACCGATCGACTCAGAATCACTTTCTGAGTCGAACTAAAGATGTCCGTCCGGCTGGCTGGCTGTCCATGTAACTTTGGTTCTTATTGGCACAAGGACCAAGCCTATTGAAAATGGGCTGAATCTTAGGACCACGAGGGAAGATAGGGGGAAATTTCTTCCTCTCAGAAACTATCAAACCGATTTTAATGGAATTTAAAACATAGATAGAACCATATCTATATGGACACATAAGCTATACAGGTTTTCAAAAATAGGACCACAAGGTGAGGTAGGGAGCAATTGCTGCCTCTCAAACTGATTTTAATGAAATTTCAAACATTGATAGATCCATATCTATATGGACACATAAGCTATACAGTTTTTCAAAAATAGGACCACAAGGGGATGTAGGGGGCAATTTCTGCCTCTCACAAACTTTCAAACCGATTTTAATGAAGTTTATAAACATAGATAAATTCATATTTATATGGACACATAAGCATGATGTGTTTTAAAATACTGTGGTGTAGGGTATCATATGGTCGGGCTTGACCGACTATACTTTCTTACTTGTTTTTATTTAGAAAATCCCGAGCAGCGCCGGGACCAAGCATTTGGTATTCTATAAAAGTGAAATTTTATAAAATTTCAAACAAAATTAAAATTTTGCAAGATTTGATATAAAAGTTGAGTTAAAAAAAATTCCTTTAGAAGTGAAATTTTTATAAAATTTTCTAAAAAGTTTAAGTTTTTATAAAATGTTTATAAAAGTCAAATTTTAAAAAAGCGAAATTTTATAAACTATTCTATAAATGTGAAATTTTATAAACTTTCCTATTGAAAGTGAATAAAAGTAAAATTTTTTAATATATCCTATAAAACTGAAAATATTCAAAATGTCCTATAAAATTAGATTTAATTAATAATAAAAATAATCTATATAATGAAAATGAAATGTTGTCTGTTGCTGATCGCATAACTTGAGAACGGCTTGACCAATTTGGACGATTTTTTCTTTAAAATGATAGCCATGGTCCAACTTAGGTTTATATGTAAAAATTTTGCCCCGCCCACTTTTACGCCCACTTTTTTCGATTAACCTAAAATCAGAAAACGGCTCAATCGATTTGACTAATTTTTTTTTCAAATGTTCGTGTTAATCCATTTTAAGTTTTCATCGAAAGAAAAATTTACCACGCCTACTTTTACACCCACTTTTTCTCTTTATTTGACCGATTTGGACCATTTTTTCTTTAAAATGTTCGCCATGGTCCAACTTAAGTTTTTAAGGAAAGAAAATATTTTCCCGCCCACTTTTAAGCCCACTTTTTTCGATTTACCTAAAATCAGAAAACGGCTCCATCGATCATTAGTAATCAGCTACTGAGCGAAGCCGGGACGGATAGCTAGTTTCTTATAAAATTAAAATTTTCTATGAAAGTCAAATTTTATAAAATATTCTACAAAAATTTCGTAAAAAAGTAAAATTTTTCAAAATTTTCTAAAGAAGTACAATATTTTCCAAATATCCTATAAAAGTGAAATTTTACAAACTTTCCTATAAAATCATTTTTTGTTTTTGATATATTCCTTGAAAAATAAAATTTAAAAAAATTACCTATTAAAAGTGAAATTTTATAAAATTTCTTTTAAAATTAAATTTTTCATAATTTCGTAAAGAAGTAAAATTTTTCAAAATTTTCTAAAAAGTGAAGTTTTTGTTATTTTTAATTTTCCTATAAAAGTTAAATCCTACAAAATTTCATAAAAAAGTATAATTTTTTCAAAATTTCCTATAGAAGTACAATATTTTTCAAATTTCCTTTAAAAGTGAAATTTTACAAAATTTCCTATAAAACCATTTTTTGTTTTTGATATATTCCTTGAAAAATAAAATTTTAAAAAATTACCTATCAAAAGTTGAATTTTACCAAATTTTCTATAAAAGTAAAGTTTAACAAAATTTCCTTTTTCACCATAAAACTTTCCCTGAAAGTGATTTTTTTTAAAATTTCTTATAAAATTTTCTATGATAGTCAAATTTTATAAAATATGCTAAAAAAGTGAAATTTAGTAAAATTTCTTATTAAAAATTAACTTATTAAGAAATTTTCTATAAAAGTCAAATTAAAAAAAAATCTTATTGTACAAAACGTTGTTTTAAAAGCTTTATTTAAAAATTTCCTATTAAAAATGAAATTTTATAAATTTTCTTCTAAAATTAAATTTTTCAAAATTTCCTAGAAAAGTAAAATGTTTCAAAAACTCCTTAAAAGTAAAATTCTTAAACATTTTCTGAAAAGTGAAGTTTTTTAAAATTTCTTTTAAAATTTGTTATTTTTAATTTTCCTATAAAAATGAAGTTTGACAAAATTTTCTATTAAAAGTGAAATTTTTTAATATTTTCTATAAAAATGAACTTTGACAAAATTATCTGTAAAAGTGAAATCTTACAAAATTTCATAAATAAGTACATTTTTTTCAAAATTTCCTAAAAAAGTACATTTTTTCAAAATTTCCTAAAAGAGTACAATTTTTTCATAATTTCCTAAAAAAGTACAATTTTTTCCAAATATCCTATAATCAAATTTCAAATTTTCCTATAAAAGGGAAATTTTTCCCATTTTCCTATTAAATTTGATTTTTTTAAAATTCCTATAAAAATGTAATTTTGTTAAATTTGCTATTAAAAGTTAAATTTAACACAATTTTCTATAAATTTTTTTTTTGCTATTTTTCTTGAACAATTAAATTTTATAAAATTTCCTATTAAAAGCGAAACTTAAAAAATTTCCTATAAAATTAAAGTTTTTAAATTTTCTTTTAAAAGTGAAGTCTTAAAAAATTTCCTTTAAAAATCTTATGTTATCAGATCTCCTTAAATAGTGAAATTTAACAAATTCCTGTACAGTTTTTTGGAACTCTCGTTTTCTATAATATTGCCTTGGAATTTATACAATTAAAAAAACTTCAATGGACGAAACCTATTCCCTATACACTCTCGAAAACTTGTTTGTAAATAATGTGGTGTAGGGTATCTAATTATCAGGCTTGATCGACTACCCTATATTTTTGTAAAATTGTGCTGCTTTTTACAAGGTTTTGAACTAAGCAGAAAAAGTTTAGTACAAAGGCACTTCAAATACTTGGGAGTTCTTTTCGGAACCCTTTTCTTTAAAAACATATCTAGAACTTCACAATCTTGTTGAAAATTCCTAATTCCAGTTCTTATTCTCAAAGCTCTAATTTTCACCGCTAAGAGAACCAGTTGAAGTCCAAATTCTTAAAAGACAAACATTTTGGATGTGAGTCTCAAAAAAGTAATATTTCAGTTTCTAAGAAGGTTTCTCAAAATAAAAATCATAGCTTTCTAAAAACTACAAATACTTAATTGATTCATATTAAATTAACTTATAAAAATAAATAAAATTTTCATTCATTCATTACACAAAATTCCCAAAACACAAAAATTGTTGGGCTTTGAAAAAATTATTTTTTTTTAACTTTAACCCCTTTAATGCTCATTTATAGAATGCATAAACAAAATATTTTAATTTCTTGGAAACTATTTAGCATACTTTACGGCTTAAGGCTAGCGAAAAGTCAAAGTATCACAATTCATGAAATTTTCATATTTTTAGCAGTTTTTTTTTTTATTTAGCGTAATCAACAGGATTAAGGAAACTTCATAAATATTTATAAAAATTAAAAAAAGGAAAAAAGTGTTCTTTTGACTAAATAACTTTTTTTTCCAAAAGGCCTTATGAATAGAAACAAATAAAGAAAAAATAAATTTGTTGAAATGTTTTTGTGAAAAACGGGGCGACAACTTAAGTTATATACAAAGACAATTTAGATAAAGTTTGTTTTTTTTTTTAAGATAAAATAACTAATTTGACATTTGTGAACTAAAGAGCTGCAGGCAATGGAGCGCCATATTCCGCAAGAGCGTGAAATAATTTAGCCTTAATGTGTCGTTGTAATACACAACGTGTGTTCTTTAATCTTCTGCAAAAATGACTTATGCCTAATAAATCACTGATGGTTTAAACGCTGGTTTAGTTGAACTAAACTTGAATTTATATGTAGTTTAAACTCAACAGCCATAAATCAGTGTCCCATGTATTATATGTTGTTAAAAAAAATAACATGTGGCAGCACTACGACAAAAGATGGTTTATATGTTTAATGATTTATAGATTTGTTGGTTTAAACACATTTTAAACCAAAAAGAGAGTTTAACTTGCTCTGATTTTTTAGCCCTTAGCCGTTTAAGACAACGACAACCGTGATAATTTCAGTTAGCCGGTAACGTCAACCAACAAAATCTTCGTTTCTGGGATACTTAAAATCCAAAAAGTCGTTACATCCAATCAAAGCCTCTGTATGGTGCGGCGTTTACGGGAGAGGTGTATTGGTCGATTTGGCATGGCCAGCAAGATCGCTTGATTTAACCATCCCACATTCTTTTTTTGGAGCTACTTGAAACCGCGGCCTGATGCCAGACAATCGTAGCACTTAAGGAGAATATTCGACAGGAATGCAAACAGTTATCGCCGGAAATCTGTCGAAAAGTCATGGAAAATGCGATAAAACGAGCACAAATACGCATTAACACTTTTCCACTTAACAGAAAAACTTGTAAAGTTCCAAGCAGAGATTCCCATCGCTCAAAATCATTTTTTTCTATTAATTAAACAAAGAAATAAAACCAAATTGAAGGTTAATTTTGCGCTACCTTGTATATATCGAAGAACTTTAATAATATTTTTTTTTTTAAATTATTTGAAACATTAACAGCCAATTTCACCGAGTTCAGTTAGAATTACCTATCAGTTATTATTGTTAACTAGAAGTTAAAGAAATAGTTTGTTTGAAATGAAATTGGACGTAAAACTCATTTTTAAAGTAACAAAGACTCTCCATGTGGATCAAATTTGAATTCTAATTGTAACTGCTCAAACTCGTTATAGTGTATAGGCTTTTGCAGGCCTAAATTACAGCTTTAGTTTTAAGCTTAAGCTCTAGCAGTAGATCTTTTAAGGGTCATTTAAATATAATTTTAAGGATCAGTTTAGCTTCCCGATTTGTGCTTAATCGCGGATTTCTCTTTTGTGCTCAATTTTATATTCCATTTGGGGTCATTTAAGTCTCAAAGTACCAGGTCACCAATCACGTGATTTCAAATAACATGTGCCTTTTGAAACTACACGTGTGTTTTTGTGGTGTTCTGGACCGGCAATCGATAATCACAACAAAAAACACAAAAACGGAACACCACAATTCCACACGTGTAATTTTAAAAGGACATGTGATTCGAAATCACGTAATTTGAACAAAAATGAAGAACACACAGAAAAAAATAAAAATTAATTTCAATTAAAAAATTTGTGATATTAATTAAAAAATTAATTAAATTTGCACCAGTAAACAAATTAATGGTATCACTTAACCAGTTAATAGTATTAATTAAACGTTTAATTCACTTGATTAAAAGTTTAATTCACTTGATTAAATTTTTAATTAAAACCGATTATATTTCTGATTAATGCTTTAATTGGTGAAAAATTTTCGAGAATTTTTTCTGTGCAGGCCTGTTCATCTTATATTGTCTCTTTCTTTATCTTTAATGTTATGTTCACACTTGTGTTCTTAAACGCGTTTAAGCAACTCGAGCTGGATTAAGCTCTAATCACATCAAAATCAAGATGATTAACCATACATCATAGTGATCCGTTTATCTCTTCAAATTGACATGATTACAACTAAATCACTTCATTAATCACATATAATCCTCTGAGCATACCTCAAACTAAGTGTAATGTAGAACCGGCCACCATGATCGTACCCCCAAACATGTCCTCAAATTTCTCCTTAAATAATTAATAAATTTTCACAATTTCATCATAAATATGTTTAAAATAATCTTCTGATAATACTTTAAAGAAATATAAATTTGTTTGTTGTTTTTTTTTCTTATCAATTGTGAATGGCTTTGATTAGCTAAATCAACATTTTGCTTAAACGCGTTTAAAAACTCCAGTGTGAACAGTGTATAACCGTAAGTTCCTTTAGCCTCCAATTTCGACCTTAATGGTTGGTCATTGAGGCACTTGAGGTTACAAACGTCTTTATATTTTGAGTTTAGCTCTTTTTAAAGCCCACACCCAATATGGGTCTTTTCAGACACGCATTGCAGATTTAAACGGGGATCTTTTTACAGTTGAATTTGTGCTTTAATTGTTCGGTTTTCAAGCTTGAACCTGGGGTCTTTTTACACCCACACCACAATAGTGGACAGGACATTATGCATTTGTGCTGATGTTTGTAACGCCTTAAAATATTTAAGTATACCGATCTTTCTGCGTCGAATTAACAATGTCCGTCCGGCTGGCTGACTGTCCATGTTAACCTTATGCGCAAAGTACAGGTTGCAATTTTGGATATAATTTGATGAAATTTGGTACATTGGTTCTTATTGGCACAGGGACCAAGCCTATTGGAAATGGGGCGAATCGGTCCATAATTTCACGGTCCATACAAATAATTCTAGCCTTTAATGCCATAGCTTACTTATAAATGTTGGTATTAATATAAAAAATGGGCGACAATAACATTTACGATAGCTACTATGTCATGACAAAATATTGTCCTGGATATTTGAAAATTAACCATGAGTCCCATCCCAACCCCCATCTTAAAATCCCATGTATGTAGAAGAAGATATCTAAATAATATTTGACATAAAAACATTTTTACATGAATCTTAACCTCATAACATAATTTGGTTTAGGCGGGTCTATGATTGCCCATGGTTCCCAAACAGGGTATACTAGCCAACATTTTGTTTTATATACTGTGGTATAGGGTATCATCTGGTCGAGCTTGACCGACTATACTTTCTAACTTGTTAAGTTTAAATTTTAGTTATAATCGTGGGCCTTAAAAATGTTAAATTTTTGCTTCCATCGCAAAATTTTTTAATGTCCCAATTTGAGCTTTTTACTTTATTAATAAAGTGTGGTCCAACCAAAACGCACTATGTTATTTGTAAATAAAACAAATAGTTTTAGGAAAATTATCTAAATATTTTTACTAAAGAAGAATCTATGACAATTATGTGTTAAAAACGGCCAAATGCTCGCAACGGCTTTGGTGGCATACCACTATCCGATGGTCCATATTTTCTAAGACATAATTGAGGGTCAATGTCGCTTCATGTGCCGAATCATTTCATCCTTTAGCTCTTGAATTGTTCTTGGCTGATTGACGTACCCTTTTTCTTTTAAATATCCTCAAAGAAAAAAGTTCAATGTTGTTAAACTACATGATCGTGACGGCCAATTAACATTGCCATAACTTGAGATAACACGGCCCTTGAATTTCTCACGCAAAAGAGTCATTGTTGCGTTAGATGTGTGGCAAGTGGCACCATCCTGTTGGAACCACATATCGTCTAGGTCCATATCCTTAATTTCTGGCCACAACACCGAGGTTGACGGTTCTTCTGCCACACTATCGCGAACAACAGCAATGTTTTCCGCAGAACAAACTGGGCGAGCGTGCATAGGTGTTTTTACATTTCCTACAGACCTGGTTTGCTGAAATTTGCACACAATTCTCTCGATTGTCGACACATTTGGTCGATTATGCTGACCAAAAAAATCACGAAGTACACGAAATGCATTTTGATTTGAATGCCCATTTTCGTAAAAGACTTCAACAATTGTTGTATTTCTATTCTGCACTATTGAATTAAACTGTTGTATTATATTCTGCGCTACTGAATAAAAATAAAGTTGAGTTCTATTTACTGGAGTTTATTTAATCATTAACTTATCTTCTTACAATGACGTGACACAAAAAATAAAAAGAGATATACAAGAACAAGAATAAAAACGGAAATAGGTAGTTGCTGCTTTTCTGCCAGTTTGCCATATTGTTAATATCCATAAGTACAGAGATGGTAATATATTAAATAGTGGTTACTTTAGATACTACAACAATCTGAACGCGTTGCTCAATTATGTTCATCTCCATTGTTGAATTTGTGAAACACTAAAACAAAGAAATGTCAAATTAAGTTGGGCAAAAATCTTGACGTTAAGGTGTGACTCACAATTAATATCGTGCATAATAGTTGGACCATCCATTATTATTTTTATTGTTCTAATAGACCAATTTCAGGTTTAATCAAGGATCTCTTTGAAATCGAATTTCTGCCTTAATCGGGCTCCTGTTTTAGCTTTCAGCGATTATCTTTTTATGGTCCAACTTCTACTTCAGTTTAAGCTTTAAACGTGGACATTCTTGAGGTCCAATTTTAGATTCAATCGTGGGATTTTTCAAAGGTCCAATTTAAGTCGAATTTTACATATAACCTGCCGCTTGTTTTATAGTCGAAGTAAAGATTTTATAGTGAATTGTTTTAAGAAGAAATGTTATTTCATTCATCAAACTTTTAAAGGAAAAATTAACTCTTTATTAGTGATATTTTAAGCTTAAAACTTTGACCATTTTAGGATCCACTTAAATCTTTGAAGGTAATTCTCTTAGGGGTCCAATTTTGGCTTCAAGCTGAGGTGCTTTTAGTCCAATTTAGTTTCAAAATGTTACTTAGGAATATATTAAAAATCATAATTTTTTATTGTTTTTTTAGCCTGTTTTTTGCTTGAAATAAGGGTCTGTCCGTGCTTTTAAAATCACACTTGTGATTTTGTGGTGTTCTGAAAGTTTGTGTTTCTCGGTGTGCTTTCGGCAATTGAAAACCACACCGAAACACACAAAAACGGAACACAAAAACATCGCACGTGTGATTTTAAAAGGCCTGATTTGAAATCACTTGATTTGAGTTAAAGTGATTTTCAGAACAGGCCTGATAGTTTATTTTTGTTATTTTATTTACTTCCACAGGAATTCAAATCATAAACCACTTAGTTTTTTTTTATTGTTTAAAATTTACACTGTGAAACATAAATGTGTATTTAATTAGTAAACCACAGTCAAATACACAACATGACCCCCAGAGTTAATTAATGATGAAAATTAAAATTATAATAAAATAAAAAAAAAAAAATAAAAACGGATGTTAAAAACAACAATTAAAACAAAAAGTTAAAATAACTCAACATCATAAAAATTTTTAATCAGCATGATGATGATGCATTTCATGTGTAAAAAAGTACAAATAATGAGCGGAAACGGAAGTGTAAATGTTAGTGATTAACAAAAAGCATAATTAGATTCAATAGCAGCAGCAGCCACAACAGCAACAACAGCAACAACACAAAATAGTTACTAAAAATTATGCAATGAAAAATTTAAAGAAATACCAACAGAAAACCATAAAGGAACGTAAAAAAAAGTGAGTGAAAAAAAGCAAAACAGAAAATAAAAGAAAAGAAAAAAATAGAGAAATTCAAAAGGAAAATTTTAAAATCCAAAAATATTGAAAAAATAATAAAAAAAAAAATCTAAAAAGTGCTTAAAGTTTTTTCAAAAAAAAAAAAAACAAAAGTGAAATTAAGAAATTAAATTTAAAAAGTATTTTTCTGCAATGAATTTAAAATTTTTTTTGTTTATGAAATGGATTACAAAAATGTTGTGGGATTTCCTAATTTTTAATGTTTTAGTGTAAACACTATTTTCCGTTAGTGCTTTAAAGTGTTTAACAACAAAGCACTTCCGTCGTTTATGCAACATAATAGCAACAACAATAACAATAAAATTTACTATTTACTACATCAATATAAATTTGAAATTAATTCATTTAAATAAGTGTGTGTATGTGTGTGCAGGTATAAGTGCAATTTTACTTTTACCTCTAAAATGCAGCCGGAAGTAGTTTATCTTGTGCTTAAAGCGGAAGTGTTAAATTATTATGAATCATTAGTTTAATAAAATTGAGTAAATAAAAAAATAAAACAACTCAAAAAAAAAATAAAATAAAAGAATAAATTTAAGAAGTTTAAAAAATAATTTCAAATTAAAAAAAAAAATAAAGAAAGTTCTTGAAAAAGTTATAAAAAAAGTTAAAAAAAAAAATTTATTAAAAAAATCCTACTAATGAAAATTCCTTTTCTCATTAAATAATCTTACAACTCAACAGAATTTCCAAGAGAAAAAGTTTTAAAAAAGTGTAAAAGTGTTAAAGTTTTTTCTTTGAAATTAAACGTATGAGTATTAAAATTAAAAAGAAAAAAAATTTCATAATTGTGTTGAAACAAGTGCAAATATAAATACTCCTTCCTGTTAAAACTTCCCTTAACATATTCAAAGAGAAACGGAAGTGTTAAACAATATTTACACACACAAACGTTGTTTCATACGCATAGCTCCTGTTTATAGCCCTGGTCTTAGTTGTAAATCCGATTTTAAACCACCAGCCACCCAAAAGTTTAACATTAAATCTCTCTCTGCATCATCTCAAGTAAAAGTTTCCAGCATACGTTTCAACGTTTTACAAAAAGTAAGTTGGAAAACAAAAATGAATTTATATTAAAATTGTTTATTAAAATTAAAAGTTTATCAGACAAAAATTTTTGTACAAAAAAAAAAAAAAAAAAAAAATTAATTAAGGACTTATTCAAACTTTTACGTTCTGAATCTTGGCTGCAATCAGAAGTTGTATGAAATTTTTTTTTAAATCTTCTTAGTTTTTGTTATGAAATTCTGACCAGTACCCATGTTCTGTAATAATAGTAAGAACTGCTCGCATCGAAAAGATGTGAAACAAAATATTCCATCGTTTCTCGAAAAGTGAGAAAAAAAGTGTGTCTGTAACTCATGTCGAAAACTATCAAAAGAGATTACGTCATTACGTTATAAATTTCATAGCACTCCACTCGAAGCCGATGTGACATTGCAGACGTTGAGAACGCCAGTAACACATATCGTTGACGGCGACCAAAATTTACTAAAATTGAACATTTTTAAACGACTGCGGCGAAAATACAACCGTCGGATATACAAAATAGTGTAAAGTGCGACTTTAATGTTTGTTATTTGCAAACGAGCTTTGAAGAGATTCGTATATTTTATAAAAATGTTAAAAGCAAAATAAATAAACAGTAAAAAAATGTGCCAAGAACAAAATATTGTTATTATTATTTTGCATTTTTAATTGTTAAAATATTTTCTCGCCCCATTTTTATTCGTGAGCGGGAACTTTTCTCACAAAAATCTTACAGACACACTTTTTCTGTAAATTAGCGAGTAATTTCCTTACGTCACAGCTAGTATGCGCCAAAAAAAGATAAACCCACACTTTAGTGAGAAAAACAGCTGTTTTTTCCAATATATTTTTCATTTCGTTTTTGTATTTTTGTTTCATTTCACACATTTCATTCGAAAAGTTTCTAAACGCGAGGGTTACAGAACATGGGCAAAGTTTTATCTTTAGTGGGTGGTATTTTTGAAGTTTTTGATTTAATCTTAAACTGCGGCTATAATTACATCTGTAGTACTATCTCTATGTTAATACCTTGTTTTAGCTTCAATTATAGGTCTTTAAATTATCTAATTTAATCTTTTAATCGTGCGATTAAAGTTTTAAGTTTGAAATCTTTTAAGAACCGATTTAGCTTTAAGCGTAGATCTTTTACCCCCAATTTTACCAAGTTCGGTTACAATTAACTATCAGTTATAGCTGTCAAAACATATTGGTAGCTGGAACTTTAATTGAAAGTTTGTTTTAACCGAACTTGGTGAAATAGGCCGTTAAAGTTGCAATTTAAACTTTAATCAGGGGTCTTTCCAAGATCCAATTAACGATTTATTAGCAGCCCTTTTTTATTAAAATTTTAGCATAAATTATAGGTTTTTAAGGGTTCATATTAGTTCCTTGGCGGGTGACCAATTTTGAATACATTCAAAATTGTTAAATATTAAAAGCAGTGCTCGAAAATAAGCATTAAATATCGTTCCTTAGTGTTCGGTTCGGTAGATTAATGGAAAACACAAACGCTTATAGTGTTTGTGTAGGAAATCATTAAAAAATAACGTTTCTCTGTTTGTGATCTTCGAACACAAAAAAAATACTGTACTTATCAAACTTAACAAAAAAATGAGAACATTTAATTCCGTTCGGCTTAAAAAAAAAACCACAAACTTCATTGTGTTCGGTTCAGCTCATTAGGGTTCGTTCGTTTTAGTTGTGCTTAGCCCCCTTTTGGTTGGTAAAACAAAAATTTTTACAAAACCAAAATACGAAAAACAAAACAAAAAGCCAGCAAAAAAAATTTACACAAACAAAACATATACAAAATACACACACAAGCTATTCGTGTTGTGGTCGTTGCTATGTCTACAGCATCACTACTGTTTTATAGCGACGAACAGAATACTATATAATGTTCATTACTTTCTTGAAGATAGTTACGAATGCTATTAAGGGTTGTGTTCGTATACACAAACTCTGAAAATAGATATCGTGTCTAGGTGTGTGAACCGTTCGTTAAATAATGCTCTGTTTATTTTCGAACACTGATCAAAAGGATCTCTCGTCAATTTGGAGATCATTTTAAGCACTAGTTGCAGTCATTTAAATTTAACAATTTTTACCCATTAATTGATTTTTTATCATTCTTTTCCATTCGACGCCAGGTGTGGCTAGGCCGACCTTGCCTACGGCTGCCTTGGGGATTCCAATTTTTTTTCCCGTTTTTCTTTTAAAATAATAATTTTTATTTTCTTTAAAAATTTTTAAAATAGCTTAAAGCAAAATAAAAATTTTTAACAATTAAAAAGCATTTAATTTAACTCACAACTTTTACAAATGTTGAAAATCGCTATAAGTCGCGATGATGATGAGACATCTTTCAGAATAAAAGAACATTATACCAATATTAAATTTATAAAATGGATCATCACAAACAACACTATTTCTTTCTGGTCGCAAGTATTTCAGTATAGATATGCAAGTGCCAACAAAAAACTTTTAGAAATTTTAAAAAAATACTATAAAGGTTGGGTAAATTTTGTCATGATTATGATTTACCTTCAAAAACAAATAGGCGTAAATGTTTCCTATGAGATGAACAATAACGTAAACGAATTCGATTTAATTTTTTTAATTCTAAAATATGTAATTTACGTTTATTCTTATGTTTTAAATTGATCTCAATTTACAACTTCATTGTAAAAAATTTTTAATGAATTATTTTTGTTTTGTTATGCATTTTAATGTGTTTTTTTACAAAAAGGTTTTAGCCATTTTTAAGCCATACTTTTCCGTAAATTTAGTCAATTTTTTGTACCAAGTTTTGGCAAAATTGCCTCCTAATCAGTTATTGTTTCACTAATATATCCGTTATTGAAAAATACAAATGCTAATTGACTTCTGATGTTATTTAGTTTTAATATTTCTTTAACTTTTTTATTTGCATAATCATCGTTATCAACAAGCTATTCTAACATTCTTAAATTACTTTGAAAAGAATTCTGAAGCATCTAGCCAGGTCCCCATCTTTTTACTACTGGCTCCGGTGGAAGGGAAACCAAGGGATACATTTCTTTAAAAATTGCAATATTTTCGAATTGGCTTCTAGTTTCATCTGCAACGCGGTACAACCCATGTGCCAATCAAGAAATTTGTAACAGTTTTTGATAAAATATTTTAAGCCCCATTGGAAGCATTAACCATGTCAGGTGCTGCATCGGTTTAAAAAAGAAGGATTTTATGTCGAAATCTTGAAAATCTCATATTTAATGCAAAGCTTTAAAAGAATTTATTTATTGAATTTAAAAATTTTTTTTGGAAGGTTTTTTTGTGTATTTAAAAATTCTTTTAAAAACTTTTTTTTATAATATGGAAATTAAAAAAGAAAATCACTCCAAAATGTAAAAATATGCATTTAAAACCTAAATATGCAAAAATATGCATTTTCACCAAAATATGCAAAAACAAATCGATGCCGCAAATTTAATGATTCGGAAAAGATAATTGGTCGACATCGTTCTTAGACTTTTGACAAAAAACATGCATTTGCATGGAAATCGCATCCCTAGTAATCACACTTCTTTAACTCCTCAATTTTATAGACAACTAGCTTAGCCCGGTGCGCTTTGCTATCCCAATCGAAAAAAAATTAGTAAATTTTTTTTAAAACAGATCTCGTGTTTTAATAACAAAGCATCTTGTACTAAATTTAATTGCTTTTACGGTAACCGTTCTACAGATTCAACTGTATTCGAATGAGGGGCACCATTCGTACTTTTTCCAATGAACCTACTTTTTGAAATGAGGAGGTCCATAACAAAATGCAATAATTACATTTTTCAAGTTTTCTGATTTTTTGATTGAATCCTATTCTTCACATTGAAATCTATATTACCTTTATTATAAAGTATTCCAAAACTCAATACTGCAATTCAATATCAAATATAATGGTTCAGAGAAAAATTCAATAATTACACATCTTTGCAATAAATCCCTACAAGAAGTTTTAAAAAAGTCAACATTATAAATAAATTATGCTCTGGTGGTAACTCTTGGGTAACTGTAAAACGTAAGGAATTTTTGTTTAGTTCACTGCAAATATTAGGACCAGTCCAAACACGCGTGTAAAGAGTAGCCCACAAGGGACTAGGACTAGTCTAAAAGTAACCCAAACGTTTGGAAAAACATGGTCTATTTAACATTACGATATCCTAGGGCAGGACCATATAACCCAGCTTTGGACTACAAAGGAGTAGTTTTAAAACTACTCCATTGAATACATAAGAGGGATAGTTTTAACTTCGTTTAAAAACGAAAACATGTCGTTAAAAAACGAAGACATGTCGTCTCACTACAAACACTTTTTAACAATGACATGGTCCATGCTTATCAATATGGATCAGGTGGTCCAATAATATTTGCAGGGTTAATACCTTTCGCTTTTGTTAAGTTAATTGAGCAGGTCCATATCAAAACGCAATAATAACATGAATAAATACTATGATTCGGACGAAAACTCAATAATTTCAAATTTGCTATCTAAATAACTTTAGAACAAACTGTCAGATAAAATAATAAATTTGTGATTAATATTATTTTTTGTAGACAAAAATACCTCAATAATTGTTTTTTAAAAAAATTATGTGCTACTTACTTAAATTAAATTAGGTCATTTATCCAAAAAAATGTTATGGTATAATTATTACGTTTTGGTATGGAATTCCTCAAATATGTTGTGTATTATTATCTAAGCTAGTTGTAAAAAAATTGAAATGCTTTCCATGTTACAGTGCACCAACTATGTAGAAATCTTTAATGTTATTGTATGGTAGGTACCACGCCCACCTACAAATTTAAAAATATTAAAAGCCTATGTGTCGGGTAATCAGAAAATTACTGTGAAAAGTTTGGGAAAATCGTTTCAGTAGTTAAGGAGTCTATACACAGAAAAAAATAATTTTCATATTTGAATACGAAAATCGCATATTGGATTATAAAAATTTTTGAATTTTCTGCTATGACGATTTTTGCGGTATTGATAAAAATGTTTTTTTAGTCAACAACCAAGTTTATTGAGTCAATAAAAAAAGTTGTTGCCCAAAATAATTTTTTTCAACAAAATGTTTACTTGATTTGTTAAAATAAATTGTTGAAAATGTTGAATAAATCAAACAAAATGTTAATCGAATCTTTATTTTTTTTTATTTATTAATGGTGATGTTATAAATTTTTATTTTTTATATTTTTATAAAAACACTAAAATTTATTACGCGGGAATAAGTGAGTTCCTATGCGCATTTCACTGGTTGCTTAGGCCAGATGATCAGGAAACCTTTTCCAAAGACTTTGGCAAAACTAAATATATTATTCAAATAAAACTGTCAAACAAATGAGAATTATGAGCTATTTAAAAATGGACAAGAGTTGTTAAAATACTGTCTTTACTTTTATTCAAATATTTTTTTTATTGAATATGAATAAATATTTAATTATTTCATTATTAAATATGTTTTATTGAGTGCTATTTTGCAAAGTGTAAATTTGATAAATTTTTTCTTTGAATAAAACAAAAAAATTGTTGACCTAAAATTTTATTTTTAACAAACTGTGTTGTTAAAAATTTTCTTGAGATATTTTTTTCTGTGTAGGGAACAAACAACCATCGCTTTTTTATTTACATACCTTTTATTAATTGCTTCCCCTGCACCTATCCCCTTACTTTTTATTAAGAAAGTAATTTTTTTATATTTAATTTAGGTAATTTGCATACTCTACAATTTAAGCTAAATTTGTGGCTAAATTAAACTCTATCTAAGGCCTTCATAACTAACATTTTAACCTTTAGCGTCCAGCCTTTTATCTATTTTACTTTCATTATTTCTCCTAGTGTATTCAAATTAAACATTTTCCTTTTCCTACCCACGACTTTCATAAGTAGGCCTCTCTAATACGTGCTACAAGTACAGCAGCAATTTGGTAAATATATACACCTGTTATTTACTCTTCTGTTTTCTTTATAAATATATATTTTTTGTCTTTCTTGTTGCTGTTGTCGAATTTTGTATACAAACACGTTTTTCTTTCGAAACGTTGGTGTTGTCGTTATTGCTGAGCAAAAGCAACAAGGTGTAAATGGGCTGGCTTTGCAAATGAATGCAAAAGTTAACGAAAATAATTATGAATGAGAATAGAAGAATAAAACAACTTATTAAGAAATTTTCCTGAGAAAAAGAAGATGAAGACGTAATAAACATATAAATAAAAAAAAAATATTTTTAGGTGTACACACACATAAATAAGTTTTAGAAGTTGGCAAACAATCTGATATGAAAATTAGAAAATTTAGCTTTTTTTTCATGGAAAAAACAATCAAAATTTTCTTTTATATACAATTTCTTTGATTAAAGAAATTCCTTATTCTAAGAAAGAAAACGATTTGCAATTTTTCCTTATAAAAGCGTGAATATGCAATAGTTTTCCATTGGCTTAAATTTTAGCTTTTATACAGGGTGTCTGGTGGTAAATTAATATTTTTAAATTCTATTATTTCAAAAAGTAATAAAGAGTGCGGAGGGATGGAAACGCCATTGGAATTATCGATTGAGCCGATTTGTCAGTCACGATGTCGCAGTGGTCGAGTAAGCATCGCGCGTTCTCTGTAGAGGCATTTTTTAAGAGTAATGATTCTTACATAATTGCTCGTGGTCAATTTTATTCAAAGTTCATTTTTACTTAAACGTCCACGTCAACAAGCAAAACTGCCGTTACTGGACTCCAAGAACCCGCAACCCTCGATTGAAACATCAAAAACAATTGCATTGCCCCAGGGTAACTGTTTGGTGTGCCTTATGCACGCATGAGATAATTATACCATTTTTTTTATTCGAAAATTCTTGAAAAACAAGGCTCCGTTTTGAACAGTGTGTTCAACTCGACGGAAGACATCTGGATGACATACTCTTTAAAAAATAAAATCCGGATTTCCATTCTATCGCTCAATGCTCTTAATAAGACTTTGTGTCAATTATTACGTTTTTTATTTAAGTTTGAAAATATAAATCTGCTGCCAGACACCCTGTAGTAGCAATCAAGTTACTTTAAAGTGATATTTTGGCTTAATAACACCAAATGCAGCAAGTACTTAAGCAGCAACTGCTTTTAGCTACAATTGCAGCTCTTTAAATGCAACATCTTGAGCTGAAATCGTAAGCTATGATCAAGCCAAATTTAAAGTTCTATTTAAAATACAATCATAGTTCTCCAGCCTGTAAAATTGTAGCTCTGCTGAGAATAGATATTTATAGTTTACAATTGTTCTTATAATTGTAGCTATTTTATGGTCTGTTAACGTAGCTCTATTAAGATTACAATCAGAGGACCTACTAGGCTACAGCTTGAGGAACAATCATACACTGATAAGAAAAATAAACCAACCATCAATCTGAAGCGGCATTAATAGTACGGTAAGTACGTATTTTGTTGAATCAAGTACAGAAAGATTGATTCTAGTGCGGATTATTCAAGTGTAAAATACCTAACTTCTCCATATGAATCCCGAATTCGTACTTGAAATAATTCAAAAATGAGATTGATTTAAGTAAAACTTCGATTGAATCAATCTCAAAATGCGCTTAATTCAAGTATCAATAATTTAATCCCGAATTCGTTTTTGAAATAATCCGAATGGATAGTTAAATTAATGTTTTTCTTCTTGTTCTGTTGTTTTAATTCTACACACAACAAGCGAATTGTTTCTTACCCACTTGTGTGGTGTAGTTGTAGTGTCTACAACAAACTTTGACAAACACAAGCATATGGACGCATAACAGCCGTACCTAAACAAGAGCGGAAGGCGGAACATTCTCTTCCGCTTAGTTTTTACGCTGATATGCCATACCTAATCAAGAGCGTAATGTTGTGTTACAAACAGTAGTGTTAACTTTATTGTTTTATAAAACCCACATAATATAAATAAAAAGAAGAGCAAAAACCGCTAGATTGACAAAAAAAACAGCTAAATTGCCATTATTTATTAACAATAGCGGCCAACATTTAGGATTGTTTTTAGTACGTTTTAGTGTTTTTCGTACTTTAATTTTTGAGTACGACTAGTTCTTAAAGTAAGTATAATAAACTTAAATTATCCCGAGTGTTTTTCTTTCTGTGTACAATTATATATCGCCAAGCCATTCCAAAATGCAAGATGAAACGTAAAACGCACGAAACCCAGGTAACGATGTCGGCCTGTTTTTTCTTAAAAAATTACGACAAAGACTCATGAGATTATAGTCCTATGGCCGTTTTCTCATTACATGATTATCTTTTTTCCCAACGAAAAACTGCACAATAAAGAAATTTGGTTTTCCAAATGTTTCATTTGCTTTTATTCTGTCGCAAAACTAACCAGCACTCATCTGCCAATTATTTATTTTCCTTTTATTTGCCGTACAGATAAATTTTATCAGCTGACTCCCATGTTTTACATGTATTTTGAGAGGTGTTGCCAGCTGAAAACAATGTTTTTTGTCGGTATATTGAGAAACCCAAAATTGTTAACAGACGGTTTGTCGGTCTAATAAATTTATGTTGACATTAAGTTACATAGCGTCTTTACCTGACAATTTTTTGGCATACCAAACGTCAAACTTCATATTAAAAAAACGCTGACAAAAATGTTCGAGTTTTTTTTATATAGACTTTGACGTTTGGTATGACAACAAATTGTCAGTTGAAGACGTTATGTAACAGACACTTTGTCGGTACATCGAGAAAATGGCCACTTGTCTAATATATTACAAATAAACTTAAAAGATTAATAACTGCAAATTGTTTTTTTTTTTTTAACTTGTACCCCTTTTGAATCTCACGCCCTTATTTCACCTTTTCTGAGCTTGAAAAAAATAAGAAACTTAACGGAAGTTATTAAAAATTAACTTTAATTTATTTATTTTATTTCAAATATTCTTTTAAATGACAATTTTGTATTCCCTTTTTGGTAGTTTTTTTTTTCTTGATTTTTAATAAAATCTAAAGGACGACTAAACAAAATTTATTTATCCTTAAATATTTTTTTAACTTCTTTAACCTTATTATAAAAATATGTATAGCAAAAAAAAAAAAAGAAAAACAAAAAAAAAATTAATGTTAATAAAGAATATATAAGAAATTTATGAAAATCCTTCAGCAGCTTGAACAATTAAAATATCCTCTCTGGGGAGCTGCTGTGATGCAGATTTACATTTAAAGAAATTATTAAAAAAAAGAAATTTAATAAAAATGAATGGAAAAAACATTTAGAAAGACAACTTTTAAGGGATTTAAATATTTAACACTACAAAAAGATGACACTTACACAAAAGATAATAAAGAATTTCTTTCATGCTCTTAAGTTTAAGCACGAAAAACTCCAAAAAAAAACAGGCAAAACTTGTTACAAAACCTGCTGAAATTGTAAAAAATTTAAGCAAAAGTAAAAGAAGAAGATTAATAAAAAAACGGAAATAAAAAGTACAAACTTTTATAAACAAACACATGAACATGAACAGTACTGCCACACATTTACTCAGCTACAAAAATACACTAATAAAAATTGTTGAGCCAGTCAGTACCCTGTGAATACAACAAGCAGCAACAAAAAAAAATTATAACATCTTATCTCTTGACGACAGGGCACTAAGGGATGCCAAATAATAAAAAAAAGAATGTGTAAGAGAAAAAAGTACAAAAATATGCTTAAAGCAACAACAATAACGTTATACCCTTACACACATAAACTTTTTTGGTGTATATAAATTTTGTATTTATACTGCAGGTTTTTTCATTTTTTTATATACCGATAATGAGTACAAGTATTATACAGAAACACTTGCCTACATACATACATGTATACTGTTAAATATACCCAGCGGTAACAAGACTGAGTAAAGAGGCCTAATTTAAGGCCTTATTTAGCAGACACAAGCCCTCCTCGCCGCATTCCATACTTTTATTTATTTTTTACACAGGTTGTCATTGGGCGCATGCCTTTCCACACTTCCTTTAATTACAACTTCGATCCCTTCCCAAAGAAGGGAGTAAGGAAGGTCACTCAAAATGAAAAATAAATAAAAATAAACAACTTCCTTTCTCCATTCTTAAAGAAGGGAGTAGCGAATGTGTACTGAATATTTTAGAATGTCTTTTAAAAAGAAGTTTATACCTTTTAGAAGGCATACTTCTGAAGGCAGGATATCATACGAAGCGAATTTATTAGAAAGGAGTATAAAGACCTTTAAAAAGGCCTGCCAATTGCGGTCCTTTCAATATTTACCGCTGGGTATTAATATACACATAAACATATCTACATACTTACTGTTATAAATATACCTTTTACATTTACATTTTATATAAAAAGGAATACCTCTACTCTTGGCGAACTCGTACAGACTAATAAGAGTCAAAAATATATACACAAAAACGGAATACAATAGTACTTTAGCGGTATTGTTAACAAGACAGACAGACAGACAGACACAGTGGGTCAAAATAATAAACTAAAGCCGTTTTACAAATCCGAAATATTATTTTTAAGTAACGGGCCGTAAAAATAAATTGAAGTAATTCCACCGACTAACGACTTCTTGAGTTTGAGATGTAACTTTAGCAATGTTCGAAAATAAACACTTAATATCCCTCCTTTAGGTTTTATTAAAAATCAAGAAAAAAACTACCAAAAAGGGAACACAAAATTGGCATTTCAAAGAATATTTGAAATAAAATAAATAAATTAAAGTTAATTTTTAAAACCTTCCGTTAAATTTCGTATTTTTTTCCAAGCTCAGAAACAAAAGATGAGAGCTTTTTATTCCGGTCGGTTTTTTTTAATCCACAAACTTCATTGTGTTCGGTTCAGCTCAGCACTGATGGTTCATTTCTGTTGTACATAGCGCCCATTTGGCTGGTAAAAAAACCAACATTTTTTTACAAAAACAAAATACACATACGAAAAAAAACAAGTAAGAAAGTATAGTCGGTCAAGCCCGACCATATGATACCCAGCACCACAGTACTTAAAAACACATCATGCTTATGTGTCCATATAAATATGGATTTCTCTATGTTTAAAAACTTCATTAAAATAGGTTTGAAAGTTTGTGAGAGGCAGAAATTGCCCCCTACATCCCCTTGTGGTCCTATTTTTGAAAAACTGTATGGCTTATGTGTCCATATAGATATGGATCTATCTATGTTTTAAATTTCATTAAAATCGGTTTGAGATACAAAAATTGCCCTTATCACCCCTTGTGGTCCTATTTTTTTAAAACTATATAGCTTATGTGTCCATATAGATATGGATCTATCCATGTTTTAAATTTCATTAAAATCAGTTTGAGAGGCAAAAATTGCCCCTATCTCCCCTTGTGGTTCGAATATTTTTGAAAAAACGTATAGCTTATGTGTCCATATAGATATGGATCTATCCATGTTTTAAATTTCATTAAAATCGGTTTGATAGTTTCTGAGAGGAAGAAATTTCCCTCTATCTTCCCTCGTGGTCCTACGATTTGGCCCATTTTCAATAGGCTTGGTCCTTGTGCCAATAAGAACCTATGACCCAAATTTTATCAAGTTATCTCCAAAGTTGCGACCTGTACTTTGCGCACAAGGTTACATGGACAGCCAGCCAGCCTGCCAGCCAGCCGGACGGACTTCGACTCAGAAAGTGATTCTGAATAGATCGGTATACTTTAAGGTGTTACACACATCAGCACAAATGCATAATACCCTCTCCACTATTGTGGTGTGGGTATAACAAAAAGCCAGCAAAATAATTTTACACAAACAAAACACATACACAATACATACATAAGCTGTAGAAACATTATAGAGCAGCGGTCACCACAAAGAGAGACAGTTAAAAATGTGTATGTATGGGAGAAACGGTGTTTCACTTTCTCTGCAAATGTCCCAGTGTCGGGATTTTTGGCATTTTTGGAGACCAGAATTGCAGTTTTTGAACGGTGTATCTAGGACTAAGGTAGATCTCTCTTATCTACAGGGAATCGAAGTAGTACAAGACTGTGGTTACTGTCTCAGGCTACCACGAAGGGACCGTTATAAGAAGCCATCCTCGTGTTGTCCTTTGAACCTTACTGGTAGGTTACCATATATGGTAGCTAATTCTTCAGTAGCTTATGTAAGTGTTGAAAAATTTACCTTAATTTAGATCTAATGGCTAAACGTAATATTTGTAAAGCTACTTCTTCCTATTTTGTTGTGTTAATAAGTTAAAATGTTCACTTTAATCTGGGATTTCACTTACTGTGTAGTTTAAGCTATGCCTTAAGCTCTATTTGTTGGCATCTGTAGTAACGAGTTTAGGCTAAGAGTTTAGATAACAATTTTATCTTTTATCTTTATGTTGGAGGCTCTTAAGCTTCTAATTTTATGTTTAGAAATACCGGCTAATAGTGTCTAATTTAAGACTAATTTCAAGTTTTTTTGTAGCTAAAACTTTGGCATTATAATCGCTATTTAGTGTTGGTTTAGACAAGTCAGGCTTAACTAGACAGGTTCTCTTTAAATCTTTTTAAACCTATGTGTACGTTCCTATGAAATCAGTTTGTGTCGTCAATTTTCTTCTTCTTTAGCGTAAACTTATCTTTGTACCAATTGGTAGTTTTTTTCCCTTCCTCCTAAAAACTCAATACTTGACAAGTCAACTTGATGTGTGTACATCACCACTAACAGGTTTTAATAAAAAATGTGATCCGAGGGTTTGAATTAACCAATTTAAATATTAATTATTGCTCTTTACAGCTAAAGATATTCCGTCTTATGCAAAAAGAATGTTAAAGTTCACATTAGTTAAACATACATTAAGCCCATACACTTAATGTATTGGGTAACTAATGTGAACTTTAAGTTTTTTTGCATAAAAAGGATTGGCTATAATTTTAATATGTATTAGATTTTAATTTAAGCGGAATCGTAGCAGATAAAAGTAACTTATTTTACTTTAAATTGAAACAGTTTTCTTATATCGATTTAAACTGTTTTTAGTTTTTGCTCTTTTATTGGCTCTTTTATACTACCAATTTTGACATAGATCTTAAACCATAAATCTACAAATTCAAGTTTGCATGAGGTCTGGCTATCAAGTACAGATGAAGTTTATTGCTATAAAGTTGAGCTATTTATATTTTACAATTCTTCAATGGTAGATTTCAACTTAATTCGGTTTTTATAAGCTCTTTTTAGCTATTAATTTTACTCTTAATCGTAGGTCTCTAATCATCTAAGAAAATAAGTTTCAGTTGTATCGACCCTACCGTTTGTTGCTAACTTAACTCTTATGTATGACTTCTTGATTTTTCGTTTTAGTTCTCACCTAGGCTTAAATGGTAGCTCCACATAGGTAACAGTTTCAGCTTAATTCATAGCTCTTTCTTGCAATAAAATATTTCTGGTATTTCCAATCGTTAATGTTGGGGAGTTTCTTACAGTGTACAGTTTTAGAATAGATAAGATCAGTTTACAGAGTCCAATTTGGCTTTACTCTTGAGTCGGAGATCCTAAATTTACACTATCTTAATATGTAGCTATCTTATGCTATGTTCATACGACGATATAAACCACTCGTTACGCTCTCTGAAACTAGTTTGCCAAACATGCTGTTCATACGAATGATTGTTGTTTCATTTTGACATTTTTTTGTGTGTTGTTAGTGTGATTTTATTTAAAATTGATAAAAAAGTAATTAAAAGTTAAAAATATATAATTTAATACTTTTATTAATATTATTATTGTATAATTATCACTTTATTTTATTAAACATAAATTTTTATATTGTTTTTTTCTTTGTTTTGATTTTTTTTGAGAGCTAGTTCAGATAAACTTACGATAAATGTTATCAAAATTGAAGATAATAGAACATTTTCATGTTTCGCAGCATGTTTCAAAATGAAACGACCGGTTTCGCTCTCAAAATTTTGTAGGGGAAACAAGTCGTTTCAGTCATGTTTGGGTCGCGAAACAGGAATAAGAGAGCGAAACACGAATATTGCTGTCCGTGTGAACATGGTATTAGATTGCCTTAATTGTAGTTTGTAAATCTAGCAGGTAAATAATAAAGGGTATAGTTGAAATTTCACCTAAAGTGCTAAGGTATGTATGTGTTTTAAAACGTGAGATTTGTAGCCAATCATGCAAATGCAGTCTTGCCAATTAAGCTATTAAGTGGCTGGATTTAGCAATTTATACTAAGTTTGTCATTTTACACATCAAGTATGAAGTATATATTTGTTGAGTAACTCTTAAATTCAATCAACTGACTCCCAACTTTTACATGTATTTTGAGAGGTGTTGCCAACGGAAAACAATGTTTCTTGTCGGCATATTGAGAAACCCAAATTAGTTAACGGACAGTTTATCAGTCTAATAAATTAATGTTGGCATTAAGTAACAGACAGATTGTCGATAAATTGAGAAAATGGCCATAAATCTATATACTAAGCTGCTCTTAAGCAGTAGTAGTAAAGACCTTTAACTATAATAAGCAGCAATAAAGTTGCTACTAGCGATTTTTATATATTAACTAGCTTAACCCGGTGCGCTTCGCTATACTGCTTAAACCACTTCTTCAGTTGAGAGATATTTAATATATGCATCCTATGGAAGGTTTTCCCCCCTGCGCCTTCCCGCCTTATTTTTATGTGTAGTGTAGTATACCATAGGAGTGACTTCTACTAAGTTTGAACATTCTTACTATAACAGTTCTTAAGATATGTGATATTAAACATTGGCTTCCTATGGGGGGTAACATTTCCCCGCTGCTATTTTATTTCAATTTTGGGGTTCAGAAGATCATACTACAAAAAGTTTAATAAAAAGAGTGCAGCGGCTCTAAATTATATTTCTATCTATGAGGGGTACTGCTCCTCCTCTGTCCATTTCTAGTAGCTTTAACCACGTTTGAAGACTCTCCCTTTAATAGTTCTTGAGTTGAGAGGTATGGAAGGTATTTCCCCCCTGCGCCTTCCCGCTTTATTTTTATTTTCAAAAGTGTAGTATACCATAAGTGTGACTTCTACAAAGTTTGAACATTCTAACTTTAATAGTTTTTAAGATATCCGATACTAAAACTTGGCGTCCTATGGGGGGTAACACTTCCCCCGCTGCTATTGTGTTTAAATTTTGGGGCTCAGAACATCCTACTACCAAAAGTTCAACAAATTGCTTGCAGCGGCACTTATTAATATTGCTATCTATGAGGGGTACTGCTCCTCCTCTGTCTACCCCGCCCATTTTTATATTGAAATTTATAGTTTACCATAGTAGTAGCTGTAACCATGTTTGAAGACTCTCCCTTTAATAGTTCTTCTGTTGAGCGATATTTAATTTATGCATCCTATGGAAGGTATTTCCCCCCTGCGCCTTCCCGCTTTATTTTTATTTTCAAAAGTGTTGTATACCATAAGAGAGACTTCTGCAAAGTTTGAACATTCTCACTATAAAAGTTCTTAAGATATGCGATATTAACCATTGGCGTCCTATGGTGGGTACCACTTCCCCCGCTGCTATTTTATTTCAATTTTGGGGCTCAGAAGATCCTACTACCAAAAGTTCAACAAAATGCGTGCAGTGGCTCTTATTAATATTTCTATATATGAGGGGTACTGCTCCTCCACCGTCTACCCCGCCCATTTGTATATTGAAATTTATAGTTTACTATAATAATAGCTTTAACCACTTTTGAAGACTCTCCCTTTAATAACTCTTCAGTTGAGCGATATTTAATATATGCATCCTATGGGAGGTATTTCCCCCCCTGCGCCTACCCGCTTTATTGTTATTTTCAAAAGTGTTGTATACCATAAGAGTGACTTCTAGAAAGTTTGAACATTCTCACTATTACAGTTCTTTAGATATGCGATGTTAAACATTGGCGTCCTATGGGGGATTCCACTTCCCCCGCTGCTATTTTATTTTAATTTTGGGGCTCAGAAGATCTTACTACCAAAAGTTCTGCATAACGCGTGCAGCGGATCTTAATATATGCGATAATTAATATTGGCATCCTATGGGGGATACCAATTCCCCTGCCCCTATCGAAAAAATAAGTAGCCTATTTTATTTTTAGGGCTCACGTAATGTATCTGTAAAAATTTCAGGAAAATCGGTTCAGTAGTTTAGGAGTCTATAAGCCAACAAACAAACAAACATACAAACATTTTTCATTTTTATATATATAGACTAGCTTAACCCGGTGCGCTTCGCTACACTGCTTAAACCACTTCTCCAGTTGAGAGATATTTAATATATGCATCCTATGGAAGGTATTTCCCCCCTGCGCCTTCCCGCTTTATTTTTATTTTCAAAAGTGTAGTATACCATAAGTGTGACTTCTACAAAGTTTGAACATTCTAACTTTAATAGTTTTTAAGATATCCGATATTAAACATTGGCGTCCTATGGGGGGTAACACTTTCCCGCTGCTATTGTGTTTTAATTTTGGGGCTCAGAAGATCCTACTACCAAAAGTTCAACAAAATGCGTGCAGTGGCTCTTATTAATATTTCTATATATCAGGGGTACTGCTCCTCCCCCGTCTACCCCGCCCATTTGTATATTGAAATTTATAGTTTACTATAATAATAGCTTTAACCACTTTTGAAGACTCTCCCTTTAATAATTCTTCAGTTGAGCGATATTTAATATATGCATCCTATGGGAGGTATTTCCCCCCCTGCGCCTACCCGCTTTATTGTTATTTTCAAAAGTGTTGTATACCATAAGAGTGACTTCTAGAAAGTTTGAACATTCTCACTATTACAGTTCTTTAGATATGCGATGTCAAACATTGGCGTCCTATGGGGGATTCCACTTCCCCCGCTGCTATTTTATTTTAATTTTGGGGCTCAGAAGATCTTACTACCAAAAGTTCTGCATAATGCGTGCAGCGGATCTTAATATATGCGATAATTAATATTGGCATCCTATGGGGGATACCAATTCCCCTGCCCCTATCGAAAAAATAAGTAGCCTATTTTATTTTAAGGGCTCACGTGATGTATCTGTAAAAATTTCAGGAAAATCGGTTCAGTAGTTTAGGAGTCTATAAGCCAACAAACAAACAAACAAACAAACAAACAAACAAACAAACAAACAAACAAACAAACACACATACAAACATTTTTCATTTTTATATATATAGATAGATATACCTGTTGTATTATTAAACTAAAGCTATATGATTAATGTTATTCTTTGTCTAATTTGTAAAATATTATTATTCTTACTTCTGAATTGTTGTGAATAAATCGTAATCATACTAGGAAGACCATTGTTCTACGAACGGACAGCACTTTTTAAGATTAAAGCTCAAAATTCAACAACCATACATAACAATTTTTTCAGCACTGATGATGATTTTGTTTTTCGGCTATTTTGTAACTACATACATACCAGGCTTGCCAGTTTAGCACTTTTAGTGCTAGATTTAGCACTTTTTTTTTGATTTAGCACTAAGAATTTCAAAAAAAGTGCTAAGTGCTAGTTTAGCACTTTTTTATAATTATTTAGCATTTTTAGCACTAAATATATCCCACAACTACTTAATAACTCACATAATTAATACAAGTAAAGTATCAATTCTCTAAGTGCATCATGAAAAATCAGTACATTTATGCTACCTTATTTGCAACTTGCCCCACTCGGTGGATGTCAATAGAAGTTAACATTCAAAGAATTTGTGAACAGTGGTTGGAACTTCAAACTCACTTTGGAATAGTAAAGGTTAACGAAAAATGTTATGCTGCTCAAATTTTACATGATCTATACAAAGATGAAACACTTTTTTTATATGCAACACTAGCTTAACCCGGTGCGCTTCGCTACACTGCTTAAACCACTTCTTCAGTTGAGAGATATTTAATATATGCATCCTATGGAAGGTTTTCTCCCCTGCGCCTTCCCGCTTTATTTTTATTTTCAAAAGTGTAGTATACCATAGGAGTGACTTCTACTAAGTTTGAACATTCTTACTATAACAGTTCTTAAGATATGTGATATTAAACATTGGCGTCCTATGGGGGGTAACATTTCCCCGCTGCTATTTTATTTCAATTTTGGGGTTCAGAAGATCATACTACAAAAAGTTTAATAAAAAGAGTGCAGCGGCTCTAAATTATATTTCTATCTATGAGGGGTACTGCTCCTCCTCTGTCCATTTCTATATTGAAATTTAAAGTTTGCCATAATAGTAGCTTTAACCACGTTTGAAGACTCTCCCTTTAATTGTTCTTGAGTTGAGAGATATTTAATATATGCATCCTATGGAAGGTTTTTCCCCCCTGCGCCTTCCCGCTTTATTTTTATTTTCAAAAGTGTAGTATACCATAAGTGTGACTTCTACAAAGTTTGAACATTCTAACTTTAATAGTTTTTAAGATATCCGATATTAAACATTAGCGTCCTATGGGGGGTAACACTTCCCCCGCTGCTATTGTGTTTAAATTTTGGGGCTCAGAACATCCTACTACCAAAAGTTCAACAAATTGCTTGCAGCGGCTCTTATTAATATTGCTATCTATGAGGGGTACTGCTCCTCCTCTGTCTACCCCGCCCATTTTTATATTGAAATTTATAGTTTACCATAGTAGTAGCTGTAACCATGTTTGAAGACTCTCCCTTTAATAGTTCTTCTGTTGAGCGATATTTAATTTATGCATCCTATGGAAGGTATTTCCCCCCTGCGCCTTCCCGCTTTATTTTTATTTTCAAAAGTGTTGTATACCATAAGAGAGACTTCTGCAAAGTTTGAACATTCTCACTATAAAAGTTCTTAAGATATGCGATATTAACCATTGGCGTCCTATGGTGGGTACCACTTCCCCCGCTGCTATTTTATTTCAATTTTGGGGCTCTGAAGATCCTACTACCAAAAGTTCAACAAAATGCGTGCAGCGGCTCTTAATTATATTTCTATCTATGAGGGGTACTGCTCCTCCCCCGTCTACCCCGCCCATTTGTATATTGAAATTTATAGTTTACTATAATTATAGCTTTAACCACTTTTGAAGACTCTCCCTTTAATAATTCTTCAGTTGAGCGATATTTAATATATGCATCCTATGGGAGGTATTTCCCCCCCTGCGCCTACCCGCTTTATTGTTATTTTCAAAAGTGTTGTATACCATAAGAGTGACTTCTAGAAAGTTTGAACATTCTCACTATTACAGTTCTTTAGATATGCGATGTTAAACATTGGCGTCCTATGGGGGATTCCACTTCCCCCGCTGCTATTTTATTTTAATTTTGGGGCTCAGAAGATCTTACTACCAAAAGTTCTGCATAATGCGTGCAGCGGATCTTAATATATGCGATAATTAATATTGGCATCCTATGGGGGATACCAATTCCCCTGCCCCTATCGAAAAAATAAGTAGCCTATTTTATTTTTAGGGCTCACGTGATGTATCTGTAAAAATTTCAGGAAAATCGGTTCAGTAGTTTAGGAGTCTATAAGCCAACAAACAAACAAACAAACAAACAAACAAACAAACAAACATACAAACATTTTTCATTTTTATATATATAGATTTCTAAAAAATATTTTAAAAGAAACTCAATCTACTAACAAGGCTTTACAGGCTCAAACCAACGATGCCTTAAAAATTTTAGATGATTTATTTTTTCTTGTAAAAGTTATAGCTGGAAAAATATACATAAAAGAAAAGCTTATGGACATAGTTTTGGGAGATGAAAAAGGTTTTGATGACTTTTTATTACCAAATCCATACTTAGAATACGAATTCGAAACATTATTAAAAAGCAAAATAAAACAAAATGCAATAACTTCTGAAGAAGAAGAAAAGATAAGAAAAGTATGTGTACATTTTTTAAAAGAGCTAGTTAGTGAACTAAAATCTCGGCTTCCCAAAAATATTACTATTTTGAAAAAAATTTCAACATTTTCAATAGATAATACTCTGAAACAAATAAAGGACCCCATAATTGAAATTTTAAATGAAATGAATTTTTGCGCTGGTGAAATAGAAATAATTCAAAGTCAGTGGAGCTATATAACTGAACAGGCATGGGATAAAAAAATGAATACCACCGAATTCTGGATTCAAGTACATAATTTTAAAAACTCCATTAATGAAAATCCCTTTATAAATTTGTCAAGCTTTGTACTGTCCCTTTTAGTTTTGCCATTTTCAAACGCAGAAGTAGAGCGTTTATTTAGTTTATTGGGCTTAATAAAAAGTAAGCTTAGAACTAGAATGAAAACAGAACTGTTATGTTCAATTATACTCATAAAAGAAGGCGTAAAATTAGATAACGTTTGTTGCCTCACTTTAAACATATCGGACGATATTGTGAAAAAAATCGGTTTATCAGAAAAGTACCAAAATGAGTTGGTATATGAGGAAGACGAAAATGACATGATTGAAATGTTAAATAGTTGTAACAACTTAATTTAAAATATATTTATTATATAATAACATGTTTATATTAATGTAAATTGTTTATTATATTAATGAAAATCAATGTAACAAAACTAGCACTTTTATTTCTTATTGTAGAACAATTAAGCACTTTTTTTTTGTCGATCTAGCACTTTTAATTTGAATTCTTCTGGCAAGCCTGATACATACTTTAAAGACTACTATTATTGCCATTTATTTATTACTTCTACTACTATTTAGAATTAACATTAATTGCTTTTTGTAAAGTATTCTTTGAATATATTATTATTCCTATTTCAGTAAAAAAAATTTAACTTGCCCGCTTAAGTGGGCGTTAGTTCACTAAAACCTTAAAATCATTTATAAAGGGTGGTTGAATTATAAGGGCCGATGTTGATTTTAAATAAAACACAAATTATTTAGGAAATTATTGTCATTTCTTTTTATTATAATAATATTGATATGGTTCAATTATATATGGAAAAAAATATTGGCCAAATGGCCGCCGCGAACTCTGCGGCACACCTCCTTCCGATGGTCCAAATTTTCGATAATTGAGGTTCTATGTCGTCAATGTGCCGAATTGCCTCATCCTTTAGCTCTTGAATTGTTGCTGGCTTATCGACGTATACCTTTTCTTTCAAATAACCCCAAAGAAAGAAGTCCAACGGTGCCAAATCACATGATCTTGGCGGCCAATTGACATCGCCACCACGTGAGATAACACGGCCATTGAATTTGGCGCGCCAAAGAGCCATTGTTTCGTTAGCTGTGTGGCAACGTCTTGTTGAAACCACATATCGTCCACATCCATGTCTTCCAAATCGGGACATAAAAAGTTCGTAATCTCACGATAGCGAAAAGCATTCACAGTAACTGCCTGACCGGCCTCATTTTGGAAAAAATACGGCCCGATGATGCCGCCAGCCCAAAAACCGCACCAAACAGTCACTCTTTGTGGGTGCATTGGTTTTTCGACAATCATTCTTGGATTATCATTTGCCCAAATGCGGCAATTCTGCTTTTTGACGAATCCACTGAGGTGAAAATATGCCTCATTACTGAAGATGATTTTCTTCGAAAATTGATCATCCGCTGTTGCCATTTCTTGCCACCACCATTCTGACCATTGGTGACGTTTGAAATAGTCAAGAGGCTTTAGTTCTTGAGTCAATTGCACCTTGTAAGCGTGTAAATGCAAGTCTTTAAGCATAATGTTCATCAACGGCGGGCGTGAGAGGTGCAATTGTTGTGCACGACGACGAGTTGAGGTGGACGGCTCTTCAGCCACACTATCGCGAACAGCAGCAATATTTTCTGCAGCACAAGCTGTACGAGTATGCACAGGTGTTTTCACATCTCCTTCAGACCCAGTTTGCTCAAATTTTTGCGAGATTTTACCGAATGTACGCACATTAGGACGATTAAATTGACGGAAAAAATCACGAAGTGCACGATATGCATTTTGATTTGAACGTTCATTTTCATAATAAGCCTGAATAACTTTAACGCGTTGCTCGATTGTGTACCTTACCATGGTTTAAATTGAGTTAGTCTGAAATTGAGAAATGTCAAATGAAATTCAGAAAAAAACTTGACGCTTAGGTGTGATTCACTTTTAACATCGGCCCTTAAAATGTAACCGCCCGTTAAATACAAAATGACAACAATAACTGCAAAATCGCTGGTGGAGTACGGGTGTAGTTATGAAACTTGGCATTAACCCGATCTATATGACTACAAATTTCCAAAATTTCCATATATCATGATGATTCTGCGACGAACAGGTCTATAATTTACAAAAACTGCCGTATTAAACTTTGAATTAAAAAATATTTTCATACTCTGAAAACCGTAACGGATAATGAAATTTCGTTTAACTTGGATCAAATTTAATTTTATAACGGGTTATTCATTTAGTAATTTCAAAACAGCCGGTCTGGCAATGCTGTCAGCTGTTAAATATCTGTCATCTGAAAATTGTGTGGCTCTTTTATTAGACTAACCATCTGCTTACTAGATCTACCAGTTCGGCTTATAATAGTTCCAAGGTAACAGAATGTCTCAACTTTGTCAAGAAGGGCTTAAAAATTTTGGATTTTGTTTGGCTATGCGGCTTTTTTTTTAATGATTTTAAACCCAGCTTTCTTTGATATGTGGGCTGTAGTTGTGCGGCCATGTTAGTATAGCTATTCGTGCAGTAATTATACGATTCTTTCAATCTTACGGCTGAGCATGCCATCATGTAGAATTCGGCAGCTTACCCCTGTATACAATAATTTTATCATTTGGGTAAGTTAAAGTGGGACCCCCTTACATTCGAGAGCATTCCAAATAACATTATTGGCCAAGATGTCAAATATCTTCTCGAAATCAATAAAAATAAGGTACATGAGAGACCTTTATTTAACTAACTGTTCTACGATAACTCTCAGTGAGTTAATTCGGTCCACACACGATTTGTTGTGACAAAAAACTGCCTGCTGTTTTCTTTAATTTAGCATAAATTAGTCTGATATCCTTTTGGTTATAACGTAAGCTAGGAGTTTATTGAACATACTTATGCCCGTAATTTCTACAAAAAGAAAGCTAGTCGTGTTCGCACCTAACAGTTATATTTACCTTTTTCAACGTTTATTTGACATACGTGTTTTTAGCTTCAGTTTTCTTTTAAAATATGGCAGCTTTTACACCATGGATTTCGATGCACACCTAGATTTATTTTTTTAAACATTGCGGGCATTAATAGGGTGATTTCCCGCCTGTTGTTGCAATTTGTGTGCAAGAAATTGGCAAGATTATAAATACATTTTTAAGAGACTGAGGCCCGTTTTCACGACTTACCTTTAAAGATCGATATAGTTAACGCTACCTTTAGCACTAGTGAGGAATAAAGTTACCTTCAACTATTTTTCGTTTTCACAACTTCTGTATAAAATAAACTTAACATTTTTAAAAAAGTGGCAATACTAAAGAAAATACCGATTATTTTTGCCAAAATAAAAATACGAACTGGCAACTACGTATGTTTTTATATTTACAAAATATACGTGTAATTGGAGCTGCCATATATAAAAAATATGTGAATATAATATGGCAATCTCAAATCTAAACCTTACGACAAAAGTTAAAGGTAGAACGTTCCTCTCTTTAGCTTATTCTTCACTTTAAGGTTAAAGAGAACTTGTGATAATTAAAAACTCATTATCTGTTCGATAACTTCCTACTTTTAGCTATCGTTAAGTCGTGAAAACGGGCATGAACGAGTTAAAGATATGGTCAAGCCTGTAAATAATCGCAATGTGCCCACTGGCAAAAATATCGCTTCTGTTACTAAAAGTGTGACGGATACACTGAATTTTTCGATTCCACGAATCAGAGAGCACGAATCAGAGAGCTATGGCAGTATGATAACCGATTTTTTTTGCCTGCAATTGAAGATAAGGAACTGGACGATATGTGGTTTTAACAAGACGGTACTGCGAGCCACGCAACAAGACCGATTTTGGTTTTATTGCATGGGAATTTTCTAGAGCGAATAATTTCAAGATTATTTGATTTGACGCCTTTATTCTTTTTTGTGGAGCTACTTCAAACCGTGTCTACGAGAATAAAAACATAAGTTTCATGTTTAAAAAGTAAAATTGAGAACTCTTGCTTCTCATTTAGTTTATAATTTCAGTTATATAAGTACATTGAGTTTTTAAAGAAAAAACCGATATGGTTTTTGATGCTGGTGTTTTATAACTGGAATTCTCTAAGGTGTCAAACGGATAAGTAAATCAGTCATAATAAAATTCTCCTTCTAATTCTACTTTTGGTTTATTTCAAGTACGAATTCGGGATTAAATCAATTTTATAGTACTTGAATCAAGCGCATTTTGAGATTGATTCAATCTTAGTTTTACTTAAATCAATCTCATTTCGGATTATTTTAAGTACGAATTCAAAATTGAACATTGATGAGTTTAGTATTTTGCGGTTGAAAAGCAGTACTTGATTCAATTTTTCTCTTGAGTGTAGAGGCGGTCATTTAAATGACATGGTATTTCGTACATTATGGCAAGCCCAAAGCATTAAAGTGAATTAAAAGCTTGAAACCGAATAAGGGATTACCCTGTATGATTTGAAATTACACAATAAAAATTATTAATGATCGATCCACAATTGAGGAGGTTCTTTTCGAAACTTTATTATTCCGCTTATGACAGAAATGGTTTTTAATGGTTTGTTTAAAATTAAAACTCTGCGAAAATATAATTGGGAAAAAACTCTATAATAACACCAGGGAAAAAAAGAATAAAAGGCATGATTTCGTCAAATTGTGAAAAAACACAACAAGTGGAATTGTGAAGTTTTAAAAAGGACCTCCTCAATTTATCATTAGGTTCTACCGTATAAGATGCTCCCTTGGGTACCAAAGACTCAGTACAGCCAAATATAGCATTCTTTCTTGCTCAGAAATTATTTTATTATATTTTAAGAACAAAAATTAACTTTTTGTGGTCGAGGAGAGTAAGCAGCACTGGGGAAATGTTTTCGTATGTGTGTGCGTGTGTGTGTAAGTGTGATGATTTTAATAATGGTTGAAGAAAACGTCAAAAGTTTAAACGGGATATAAATGCAAAAGGATGAGGCAAACTTATTTTTACTGTAGAAAAGCTGTAATTGCAACATGGTAAATTTGTTACAGGGTTTGCAGACTTAAAATGAGCTAAATGGGTGATTCGTTTGTTGTTGGACTTAATATGTAGTTGAAATCATACACAAACACACACTCATTTGTATACAAGAAATTTTCGTGCTTATATTAAAAACTCCTGTTATTTTTAATGTGGCAGTAATGAAAGAAAACAAAAAAAAAAAAAAAAAAAAAAAAATTAAAAAAAACAGCATCATGTCAGAAAAAGTGTTATAAAAATTGTTTTAAACTTGTATTTTAAATGAATGAGTTGAAATGATGCTGCCGATGCTGCAACAGCAGCTTGTTTGTTGTCTATAAATTGCCACAGACAACAACATTAGCAACAATAATAATAATGTAGATTGTTGTTGTGTAAATTATATGTGTTTATTTTTTTTTTATATACATACACACATTAACATTTATAAAAAAAAACACATAGCTGTGTTGTTAAGTATATTATGTTATGTAATTTTTTGTATATACAATTATTTTCTTCTTGTTTTAAAAACTCACAACAGCAATGAAAATAACAGCAGCAGCAATAGCAAATACTACACTGCTATAGCATTTTATAGCAGTATTAAATATGTATTGTATTTCATGGCTGTGTAAATGTATTTGTAAATGTTTAAGGTTTGTGTGTGGGTGTGTTTGTGTGTTTAGTGCGGATTGGTATGTACATGTTGCATGCCTGTGATAGATAAGATTTCATATTTTGTATTTTATATGCCTTAATTGATGATTACCAAGGGTATACTACATGAACTTTATACAAAAATTAACGAAGGCAGTATGAAAATTTTCTTAGAAAAAAAAACCAGTTTAAATGGAGTCTTATTTTCTTTAATAACACTGTGATAGTGGAAAAATAAACTTCGATGAATCCTTTTCGAACTATTAGGGGGGAGTCCTCTGAGTGCGAAAGTACATTTGGAAGTGTCAGATTGGCTCCAGTTTTTGAGTTTTTTTTCGGGTCAAAAACTATCACAGTGTAATAGGTGTTTAACTTTAAAATGAAAGATTTTTTTAAATTTCAAACATTTGTGGAAAAACATTAGAACAAAATAAATCGAATCAAATAAGTGGCCATCGTTAGCAACATATCAATAACGTGCCAAAAGAACTGGTGCTAAATAACTGCCTTCGATTTTGAACAAAATTACCAATACTATTGCAATATCGATCGATATCGCATGTCGTAATTTGGATACTGGGGGCTAATTCTGGCAGGCGTGGTCGAACACTTTTTCGATTCAAAAGCAATCTTATATCTAGTTCTATCAGTTGATACTGAACGAATGGAAATAATTTTTTAATTTTTGCTAAACATTTATTTGAGTTCTCACAACACTGAAAAAATAAGTTCGATTCGTTCAGTATAGACTGAGAGAACTAGAAAGAAGTTTGCTTTCGAATCGAACAAGTATTCGATCACGAATGCCAGCATGTGTTAGACACTTACACAATTGTTTAAGGCCAAGAACGAATCAAATCAATTTCGGATACTTGGTTTTGAAGTAAAGCATATTCCAGTTAGGGCGTTCTACATGGACCGATACAAATGGTAATTGGCTGAGGCAAAATTGGGAGGTTTTTTTATTTTATTTTCTGAATGCCAATAATATTTGCCTCCCGTAAAAAACATTTATGGACACGCCTTGGAAGTTAGAGCTCGTGGAGGCGGCAACGGCGAATTCAGGATTAAAAATAAACCTCGGCAAGACTAAGATTATGAACACTGACAATAGATAGTCGCTTGAAATGAACGGCACCGTGCTTGAAGATATAAGCAGCTTTTGCTATATCTCGACACCATCATACTCAACACTGGAGGATTAATGCTAACATCGCCATCCGCATCAATTAAGAACGAAGAAACTTTGGTCTTTTACATCTTGTCTGAAAGGCTTCTTATATTTCTAGAAAAATAAAAATTTGCTTTTTAAACTTCAACGTAAAGTAAACTCTATTGTACAAATGCGCGACATGAAGTGCAGCTTCTCGCGACATAAACGCACTTGAAGTTTTAGCCAACAGATGTCTCGAGAGGATTTAAAAATATTTTGGCTAAAATTGATTACTAGTAGCGACCTGTGGACAGCCGCAAATTAAGATCCTCTGCCAACTGAAATATAGAAACGTTAGTGGAATTGGCTAGGTCACACACTACGTAAGCCAATAAAGGAAATAGACAGGCAGCCAGCCATTGAGGGGAATCACTGGGGGCTGTGCGGAGAATCAACTCGAAGTTAAGCCAGATAAACGTCAAATCATCTTCAGCGATAAGACTCAAAAGTAAAGCAGAATTCTCGTTTTTAAAGTGAGACTCTTAGGTCCCATTGTGTTTTGAAAATCACTGGTTTTAGGAGGTTAACATTCTGAAGGTGTCGTCGGCTCATTTGTCTTTAAGTCCGAAACCGGTGCAAACTTTATCCTGACTGGCGAACGCTACAAGCAAATGATTAACGATTTTTTATTCCTCATGTCATTGCAAAACATTTGGAGGAGAAATAGTTCCAACAAGACAGTGAAACATGCGATACAGAACGTCAAACCATCGCTTTGTTGAGCCAAACGTTTGGAAAGTAACCTTGTAGGTATCAACATCGTTCGTGTGATTTGGTACCTTTGGACTATTTTTTGTGGGGGTACATCAATTTTTTGGGTACTGCTGATAAGCCTGCAACGATTGGCAGTTTTAAAGCCAACATTTTACGCACTATTTACGAAATGAGACCGAGTATACTCGAAAAAGTGGCGCGAAATTTGAATGAGAGGATGGCGTTCATAACTTGCGGACGCCATGTTCCAGAAATTATTTTTAAGCAGTTGCCATGAAATTTGTGAGCTATAAAGCCAAAAGTTTTTTATTTCATTGAATTTGTTGTGTTTTATTTTTAATAAAAGTGTTATGCCTTTATTTTTCTTTTTAATTAAAGTTCTATCTATGCCTCTAAAAAAACACCCTTCACTTTTTGCTGAAATGCTTTGAATTTTGTTAGCCACATTAAAGCTTTATGTCTAATGACATATTACGGCCGTAATTCGCCCAAAGTTCTCTTAAAACGAATCAGTTGTGTACGGTACAGGCATTCTGTGATGTTTTCGCACGATTCCAGCAGCGTGTAATAGAATTGGCCCTTTTGGTTCCCAACAAAAATATAGATCATTGCGGTTGCACCATGAATAATTGGGCTTTGGCATGGATTTTTCTAGTCAGAGCTTTAGGCTAAATTGAAAAAGTTAAGGACCATTGATCTTTTGAGAATAAATGACAGAGGGTTTCCATTAAAAATGCTTTGTATGTTAGATGTAAAGGAAACGTAATTCGTTGTGTATCCTGTACTTTTAAGTTATATCCTTATGAAGGAAATATGTATATTATATTGAAAATAGCCACTGCTTTCTTATCCTTGTTTATAGTTTAATTTATTTGAGTGTATATTTTTTGTATCCTAATGATGGAGGACAAAAAATTTATATTTAATAGAGACAATAAGTATGAGTTCTATGAACTATTGAGTGTATTTATGTCCACATATTATTTACTGAGTGCTAAAAGTTCATTGTTACAACACAACGTCCCATCTTATCAAAAAAAATCTCATCACATTAAAAATCAATACAACAAACCAGAATCATAAAAAGCAGCATCCAAAAACAAAAACAAAAAAAAAACATTTTAAGGGTCGTAAGGTCAGCTCATTACAACAAACAAGTACAACAACCCAAACAAAGTAAAAAGTCTCAGTCATGGGTGGCAACAAATTAATTTGCTTTATAGGATGCAGAAAAAGAAATACAAATGGAAAATAAAAATTTCTTGTTCCCTTGTCCTCTGCTGTCTTTAGCCAAAAGCTCCTTTCAATAAAGATGAACATAAATAAAGTTTTTTTGTTGTTAAAATTTTATAGTCATGTGTTATTAAAATTTCTCCCTAAATCTTGAGGACTTAATTTGGATTAAGGCAATATTTTTTATGAAGGAATAATTTTCAAATTTATAAAAAAAAATGCAATTTCTTATTGCTTCAAAGGTTTTTTACAGCAAGAACATTTCTTTTTAAAGTACCCAGCGGGAAAATGAGGAATTGATTACATAAATAATTAAAAAAATAATGCATTATTTTCGAAAGAATAATAATGCATTCATTGGAATCGAGAAGGTAATTTCATCAGACACAAAAATTATGCATTGATTACCACGTATATTCCCACATTTGCAGAACAAGTAATGTATTGTTTCTGTTAGTAAAAATTATTCGTGTTTTTGCTTAACATACATATTTCCTTTATAAAAATCCGTTATTTTTTTGCTGCCTTTATGTCGCCTACTTATGATTTTTGTTTTAGTCGCAGTTTGTGTTTGAAAGCGTACGGTCAAAGTTATTTAAAGTAAAAAGGTAAGTACTTTATGTTTTATCTTTTAATAATTTTTATTATTAAATGTATAATTACAGATAAATGTGATGAATGCTTAAATTTTATGAAAAATCTTGATTATAAATTGGATACTTTACTATCAGAAGATTTAAAAAAGTTTAATTTTCCAATAAAAAACGAATCAGACCTCAAAAAATGGGATGAAATAATTGGGGAAAACTTTGATTCCTTTGATTATGAATGTATGAATAATATAATTTATTCTTAAGAATGAATTATTTAATTCATTCGCAGGATACATTTAAATAATTTATTATAATCCTAGGACATGGTCTGTGTTAAGAATAATGAATTCTGGAATCAAATATTATACAATATATGTATTACTTTCTCGATTCCTATTAATTCCATTTTCCCGCTGGGTAGTTGCTTTGCTGACTACTTAATCAGAGAACATACACATAGTGAGTTTAACCAAATTATTTGAACCCACACCAACAAAAGACAAAACAGTTTTTTTTGACTAATACTGCGGCAAAACATTGGTTCTTATGAGACTAGAGTTTTTTTTTCCCAGACTTTTTCGATTCCCGGGAAAGCGGGAAATTTTTTTAAATTTCCCGGGATCCCGGGATCCCGCATCATATAAATAATACAAAGTAAATTTTGTTATTAATTAATGAAAAAAAACTTAAGGGAACTTGTTTACAAAGAAAGTAAAAGAAATGGTTCAATACTAAAAAATTTATTGAAGATTGAAATAGCAACTTGAGTTATTATTACCTCACGGCTTTATTCCCTATTATTATGCTTTTATTCAGAATTATTATGTTCTGGACACAAAATAAAAAGATAACATAACAATTTAATTCATAAAACAATAATAAGAACAAAATAAAAATTAAGGTACTCAAGATATGAGATCAAAAAGTTAATTAATAAAATAGATAAAATACTTTAAAGAAATATATAACATTTTTTAACGGTTTAGGAAATAACTTTCTGACACACTCAAAGCGCTAAGTAAGTCGTCAAAAAGTATATTCCAGATTTAATTTACTAATTATCATGTTTCCTAAAAATTTCGTTCATTTTTTACCGAGGTTGGACAAATAGTTAAAAGTGCACCGTTGTAGCATGCTTCGGATTCACAATCAGAAGCAATTTTTTCTTCTTTATAAACAACGTCTATATCAGTCAAATGTATGTCAAGGTTGATGCAAAAATAGCATCAACTGGACTGGTTCTTACAAACCTTTTCATTTCAATAGGTCCATTTGTAATCTTTAGGACAATGTGTTTTTCAAGTTGTATGTTGTAGTATCTTACACGAGTTTCCAAAAAGTTATTTTATTTCGGTTTCCCCGCACTTCACGGGTATATAAGCCAACACAAATTGAAAATTTTTGTTTGTCACCTAATAAACATATCGCTCCTTCATTGCATCCCTAGAGGGAAGCGAACTGACACCAAAGTAGTCCCGTGATAGGTCTTTGGTGGTAGGGACCGGTTCTAGTTCAAACACTTTATATGAATAAGAAATATCACTTTAACATGGGGTTGTCATTGGAGGGGCTCAATTGACACCATTTGACCAGTCACAGATCTATTCTCAATGAACGTGCTTAATGTCAATTACTAAAATGTAGTATTATTTCAATAAAACAAGTCCTAGAATTAAATTCAAGAACCAAATTTAAGAAAGTAGCAAAAAATGTGTCACAGCACTGGTGAAGACTGTACTGTAATTCATTACTTTTTCTACCTTTTTGTTCTTCATAAACCAGTTAAGGGATTGGTTCTTCTTTCACTAATCATGAGTCCTTTCTTTTTCTACTTGTTCTGTTTTCACAAATCCCAGGACCAGTCTGTTGGACCAATTGACACAAATTTCCCCCAGGGATCATAGTCATATCTCAAACTGAACTGAAGTTATAGCAAAATATATCTTTAAGTCGGTACATTTTGAAAACTTTAATCGCATTTTGCCAAGATCGTTTGTTTTTGAAGATATGACTATGTTGCAATAAAGGAGCGATATGTTTAGGTATCTCCTATGTTTAAGACTTGTTCATGGACAATGAAACTTTACTGCCTGCATCTTATTTTGAATTAATGTACTTTATTAACTCTTCACTTCACTAAATGTAATAATTATCAACTGTTGCACTGCCCATTCTGCTTTTGGTAGATTTATTGCATCAGGAGACATTGATTTAAATACATGTACTCACTTCTTGTAATTGATCTAATCCACAACCCATCCACAGGTGCTGATTTTTAGAGAATAGAAAACTAAATTTTAAAGTATAAATAGCTATTTTCTGAAATTATGAGGAATTTTTTATTTTCCGGGATCCCGCAAGAAAAATCCCGGGAAAACGGGAAATAAAATAATTGAAATTCCCGGGAATTCCCGGGAAAAAACCCTATATGAGACGGACCACACCAATTAAGACAATTAAAAAAAAACAAACGAAACCAGTAAGAGAGCTATATTCGGCTGTGCCGAATCTTTGATCCCTCTACTGACAGTTAGAATATTTCAGGGTGGACACAAGGGAACAAGATTTTTGTTGATTAAGAACTGAATGTTGTTTTTATGATCATTTTTCAAGCTGAATCCAAATCAGCACTTAGTCTTTTCTTATCAGCTCGACTTTTTGAGATATACCGTTATGTTTAAAATAAAAATACTTCCGCGAAATATCGAGCCCTAACCGCGAAAATAACTTAAGCGCCAAAAATCAAATTTTACAGGAGAGAGTTTTTTTTATTTTATTTCATATAAATTTTGTATGCAATTTGACGCTTACGATAAAATTGTTCTTGCTATAAAATCGTAACGGTACCTTATGTGACCATGACATTTAATGAGATTATGCAAGTGTTGCCAATAAAGTCGTTTATTAAAAAAAACTTGTAAATTATGCCGCTTACGTTATTTTTCGCGTCTGGGGGTCGATGTATTGGAAAAACTAAAAAAAATTCAATTTTTGTTCTCTTAAAATTCATAAAAAATTGATATGCGACAAAAATCTCAACTTTGATTAAAAACATTTAATTCAAGATATTACGAATCCAATGAGCCTTATTTCATTGTAATCGGTGCATAACTTTTGATTTTGTTCATAATTTGCTGAGAAAACTCAGTGGATAAAAATCGCGATTTCCATACAAAAAAAAAAACATTTTGCTGTTCTATTTATGGAAGTTTTTTTCTTTACTTAAAAATGAGACACCTTCAGTTAATTGTTAATAAAAACGAAACGCGTTCAACGATTTTTATATTCCATATCTCATTCTGTTTATATTTAGGTTCACAGAAAAAATTATTGCCGAATTATTTTCAAACAAACGCTTGTTTGAAAATTTTTTTAATTTCTATAAATTTTTTTACTGATTCAATCAATATTTTTGTTTGATTTTTATTTAACCAACAAAAATGTGGACAACTCTTCAAAAATATAATAAACGCGTTATTGGTGTCAAGTTTTCATAATTTTGTATGAAATATTTAACGCTCTTTAATGTTGTCGTCTTTTTGTATTTTTTTATTTGATCGTAAGCAACACTTCTTTATGTGAAATATAAAAACAACAACAAAAAACACACACAGTCTATTTTTGGACGCTTTAAAAAAGTGCAACTATAAGAAAAACAATAGCAGAAACAACATTATAAGAAACAAAATCCCGTATTCAATTTTTTAAAACTGTTTGGTTAAATACATCAAATACGACAATAAAATGATGACGATAAACATGTCGAGTCGGTCTGCTGCCAAGGAAAGCATACAGCAACAGTGAGTGAAGAAGAAAAAAAAGCATTGTGTGTATAAATTATTCCAACAAAAAAATGTGTCTCAAAGCCAGGCGCCGGCCGCTCTGCTCTGCTTTGCCTTTACCTTCTACAGTGCTTGCTTGTGTGCGCGTGCGTCATTGCTTGTGCAAAAAAAAACTTTTTTGTTTTTGTTATACCTATGATTTTCAGTAAACTATTTGTTTGATTCAGTTAAATTATTTGTTTGAAAAAATCAGTGTTTTTTTTCAATAAACGAAATGCAAATACATTGTTTGAATATGCAAATTTGTTTGTAGGACCGATTTCAGACAAAAAATGTTTTGATTCTACAAATTTTTTGTTTGAATTGGAAAAATAATTTTTTCTGTGTTATGTGACTTTACTTGAAAGTAATCCGACTTTAACTTTATCCCGTTTTGGATTATTCATGTTTTTTTTTATATATAAAATTTGTATTTTTTTTTTTTTATTTACGTAAACAACTCAGCCCTTTTTTTCGGGGGGGTTTAAACATTTTTATTGTTTTTCAAAGCTAATAATTACATCTTAAAAAAAAGAAAAAGTTTGAAAATCGCTTAATAAAGAGTAAAGTTATGATTTTTTAAACTTAAAAATTTTTGGAAAAAAGTCAAACATACTTAGTACCTGTAACTTTAAAATGCGAGCTGATGGAGAAAAACGGAGATTAGATTTGAAATCAGCGACCTTAAGTTAGTAAAAGTTTCAATCAAACTTCCAATCTACACAAAAAAAGTTTAAATTTGTTCCTTGCGTTATTAATTAGTCTGTCTTTATAAAAGTGGACGTCAGTATTAAAATTGGTTGCGTTTTGGCCCTTCATATGTTTAATCATTGAGCGGCAAGCAGAAAGCTTTATGCTTTTATTGCTAGCCGAACAAGTACCGGTTTCGCTAAGTAAAGCTTCTAAAATCTGCCTTGTTTCCGAACGAAGGCCGACTACGCAGATAAGCTTTAGTTAGTGAAGCCAGTATTTGTTATACCATAGAGGAGAAAATCCTTGCACCCGTCCGAAGGCCGGCCATACAGAGAAGCTTTAGTTAGCGAAGCCGGTGTTTGTTAAACCATAGAGGAGAAAATCCTTGCGACCGGCTTATGGCCGGCTATGCTTTGGAGTTTGTAAACATTTTGCCGCGATTGCCCGACAAACTTAGTATATCCTCATATACAACTAGTGGTGGTGTTGTCCGGACAACATGCGTTCCGAACAATATTTTTGTCCGGACAAATTTCTTTTATATTGAGTTTGACGTCTTACTTCTGAGAGAGTGAGAAAGTGCCGGTTCACACACGTCAAGTTTGACTTTTCAAGTCTTGAGTTTTTAGGACTGAGAGGAAAATAAATGGTATTCTTTATTATTATTTTCTTAGATTTTATCTAAACAGGCTTTCAAGGTCATTTGTATTTAATTCTATTTTTTCTTCTCTCCTAAAAGCTCAAACTTGACGTATGTGAACTCGCTCAAATTATTTTGTTCGGCAAGTTTTTTCTCGAATTGGTTTAATTTAAATTTTTGTTCGGAACAAAATTAACTGAGTTGCCACTTTTGTCAATTTGTACAAAAAAGTTAAAATGATTGTTTTTTTGCTGAATAATTAAATAAGAAAAAGAATATAATTAAAAATAATAAAATCACTTTTCTTTTTTCTTTTTCGTTAAAGAAAATTTAACACACACTTAGAAAACAATTCAAAATAAGTAGTTTGCTGGTTGTGCTGCCATTTTGTATAATTGTCTATATAATCTCCAAACAATATGGTTGCTTTGTTTTTCCGGACCAATTTTCTGAAATGAGTAAATCGTTCTGCAAAAATATTGTTTGGAACGCATGGATGAATCCACCTTAATAAATATTAAAAAGTTTTGTCTTTCGATATATTTTTTTTTTAATATGGAAATAGATGGCGTTTTAGTTAAAATATTAATGTGTCAAGAGAAGTTTACTTTTTGTTCTTAGTAAACGACTCTTTTTGTAATAAAATCTAATTTTTTCTCAGTAAACAAATGTTTTTGTTATAAAAGTTTTTCTTAAGTTAAAAAGTTTAACTTTAATTAGTTTAAATTATTTCCCATTAAGCAAAAATTTTCTAATACGAATAAAACATAAACAGATCTATTTAAATTTTTTTTTTCCCAAATGTATCAATATTCTTCTTCATTAACAATGACAGTGTTTATTACAGTTTTCTAGACTCTAGACTCTTGGGCACTCATACAGTTGGAGATATAAAATGACAGACAATTAAATATTGAGTGAAAAGAATTTGTCAAAGAAAAATTTCAAAGCGTTTTGGTGATGGTGATTAACCAACCACGAAACTTGGACATATTTGTTTATTTAGGCTCATTTTTCATATTAGAATTAGAAAATATCTATTTATTAAGTAAATAAATATACATACATTTTTCTATAAGTATAACTGTGATTGTGTGTGTGAATAAATATTAACTTAATAAATCCCTTAAATAATAATAAATATTTAAAACATAAAACATGTTCAAATAACTAAAATAAATATTTTATCAATATGAAAACTTTCTCATAATGGTTTGACGGACGGATGGATGAAATGTTGTTGTAAGTTTGTATGTTAACTAAATTTTTATATATGTACGAAATTTGTTAATAGGTTTTGATTGATTTGATTAAAGAGAGCGAAAATTAAATAGGGGAGGGGAGTTGCCATAATGTAGCACAAAGATAAAACGATAATGTTAAATTATTTACAACGAAATTACATGTACAAGTACTTGTACTTGATTTTAATGTAAATGGAAAATATTTGTAAAGCATTTTAAATGACTTTGAAATATTAAACTTTAATTTATTTTGTTTAACTTTGTCCAAGGACCTTTAGTTAAGCTTCGTTTCAAAAACATTTATTAACCTTCCAACATTCTTTTTTGCCAATTTTCAAGTCATTTTACATAATTGTTCATTATTATTGAGTTTGTGTCCGCTACAAACAATGTAATTTGTTATTATCTTGAAAAATTATTTGGATTTCTGTTACTCTCCTTAAAGAGAAACTGACTCGCCCAGTTTTATTTTTTTTTGTTTTAGCACTCGTGCTTTAAACTGCCAAGTCATCTTAGTTTTAAGGTTTCGTGTGGCCACTTAAACTCTGTTATCAAGTTAAAGTCTGTCGACCTGTTTTATATGCAGAACATGCCACAAAACCACTCAAATTTCAGCAAAATTAAAAGAGAGAAATGAACAAAAAAAAAATGAAACGCAAAACATCTAAAAAACTTTTTCCATTTTCTTAAAAAAAGGAAAAAAAAGTACAACTAGACAAATTGGTCAAACTTGAAATGCGTGTTGGAATTATTTGATCCCTAAGAAATATTAAGATAAAAAAGGAGAAAACTTCATTATTTAAATGATCAGGGTGGCTTACCACACGTTGAATTTTAATATTAAATGATGAAGAAATGCTTTTCTGCCAGAATACTTTTATTTAGAAAAGTTGACCTCCGGCACTAGTGGTGATTGAGGGTATACTTAGTTTGTCGTTCCGTGTGAAACTTTATTTAGAGGACTCCATAAAGTTTCTGGGTCCTTGAGTAAGTCTAACTCGATTTAGCCATGCCCGTCTTTTAGAACACGCTCACTTGAAAATTCTCAACGGCAAAGAAACATTTTGGTGTCAAACTGTTTCTTGTTATCCTGAGCATTTTGGGAGAAAAATTCAACACAATTGGTTCAGAAGGAAAAGAGTTTTAGAGCAAAAAAAAACTAATTTAAATTGGTGGAATTCACCAAGTCTCATTAAATTTTGTACAAATTCGTGTTATATCCCTGTAGGAAATTTCTGTTAATTGTTCTAAAAGCACTTATCCCGTGACCAATTAACTCAATATTAAAAGAAGAAGGGACGAATTGTGATGGGTGAAAACATACAATTGACACAAAACTAGTCATGTGACTGGATTTTGTTCGGATAGCGGCTGATTCTATCTGGTTTATTTTATTACTTAATTTGAAGGCGATCTATCATATTAACGTGGTTCACTCGGGACAATACCTGCGACAGCCATTTTATAAACAGGAATTGAATGTATTCATTTAGGTTATTTCAGTGACCTGTTACAAAGTGTCGAAAAAGGAACCAATTACATAACTCCCACCTAGGACATCACCATTTTAAAGTGACAAGTCCCTTTCATTTAAAGTGTTTGAACCAGTGTTCGAAAATAAACATTAAATATCGCTCCTTGTCTACCGTAACAAATATAAATATTGGGAAATTTTTTCCGATTAAGCTTTATATTAGGGAAGTAAAGATACGCCTTTTTACGATACGATACCGTTAATAAAAAAGAAATATAGGCGATACCGATGCGAATATTAAATTTGAAATCAAGGTAAACTTGAAAAACTTCAAGTAGAATAAGTTTTTTATTATAAAAAATTATAGTGTAGGAAATTATTAATACATATTTAAAATTGATATTAATATGACTTTAAAAACAAGGAATTTGTTTTTAAGGTAATATAAAAAAAAATATTAGGGGATTCACAAGGTAGTCATAATGTTGTAAAATCATATCTCTTATAATAATTACAAGAAATATATATGACTGGTGTCGGCAACCGCTTAAAATTTAGATTTCTACTGCACAGTTATGACGAATCAATGAACACAGCATTAAAATTTTTATTTTGTTTAAAACACAACAGTATTTTTTTAAACAATTGTACAATATTATTTAGGGCATTATGACGATACGACTTAATAGCAAACCTTGTGAATCCCACAAATGTTTTTAAAGAAAAGAACAGTGTAAGAGATTATAAATGTTTAAAATTTAAATTAATAAGAATTTTGTTTGAAATAATACGTATTCTCAATGCGACAGAACTCATTTGAAAACTTAAGTATTTCTGCATCAAGCGGATCTGCGTCTCTAGAAATGTTAGGAGAACTAAGGTATATCTGAACTTGTTCTTTAGCAGAAACACAAATTAGGATGGACAGAGGCTCAACCTCCTAGGATTTTCTTATAATTTGTTCACAAGCGCTCCAAACGTCCTCTACAATTTCAGAATGCATAGTCATAAAAGCTCAGTAAAACGTTTTTTCGATACGATTTGTCTTTTAAATATTCAAAAAATTTAGTTTCATTATTCTCTAAACCTTATGAACTATTCTCTATCTCGGTTAATTATCAGCCCAATTATGAATAAAAATTCCCCCGGAGTTTTTTTTTTCATTTTTACAGTTGAATTAACAGAGGAAAAATGGAAGAAGGGAGAAAACTCCCGGAGAATTTTTATTCATAATTGGGCTGTATATTTTCTAATAATGTTCGAAGACTGTTAACTAGAATAACGTCAGACAAAGGCCACTGCTGACTTGCTGTGGATTTTGTTGCCTCTTCGAAGTTACCCAAAATTTTCAGCAAAATGATTTTTGTTCTCACAAACATCTCATTAAAAAAAGCTTTAAAGTCCAAAAACGTACAAATTTTTTAGAATTTTTGTACTGACAAGTTACACAGCAAATACCTATAAAACGAATTAAATGGGGTTACTTTCCACATTTACTTTGCGCACAAGGTTAACATAGACAGGCAACCAGCCAGACGGACAGATCGACATCGTTTGATCACTTTAAAAAGTGATTCTGAGTAGTTCGGTATACTAAAAGGTTTTTCCAGATTTCTATGTATTACACACATCGATCAAACATATATAATTTATTTCTCCTTAAATTTGGCTTGTACATATCGACAGCTGATTATGGCACCATATTATTGTCAGCGACAACCATATTATGGTTAAATTAGTCATCCATCAAACATGTTATTGTTAATAATAATTAAAATAGGTTTAACACTAATAACAGCATGATTAGTTTTCAACCATAGCTTGTTGATCTTTGAAAGGGGAAAATACTATTATATTAATTTAAAAACAAATTATTGTCATATTCAACCATAGCTTATTTAGAAGCAACCATAATATGGTTGTGGCTTTTTAATGGATGACAAATTCAACCATAATATGGTTGTCGCTGACAATAATATGGTTAAATTAAAAATAATATGCTTAAAATTTTCATTACAAATAGTTTTGTTTAGGAAATATTCGACTTTAAAAAAACAAGTAAGAGTGATATATTCGGCTATGCCGAATCTTATATGCCCTTCACCATGATGAGATAAGAACAAAAAGTTATTTACATAAATAACGCTCTTTAGATAGGTATAAATAAATATTAATTGAGCCACGCCAACTTTTCATTTCGCCATGCCGAAGAATATAAAAAAAAACAAAAAATTTATATATATACCTAAGCCCGTTTCCTCTTTTGCCAAAGATGATGTTTGAAATTCGTTTAATAATCTTAAAATCGTTTTTTAGAACATAAGAAAATTAAATAAAAAAAATGAAAAAAAAATTCTTTTTGGGATTCGAATTGGCAATATCATCAGTCTCAGGAGAGAACTTAACAACTCGGCTACGAATGCTTTTACTGAAGAAGCGTTAAATTTAAATATATTGAGTCCATGAGTTTGTTTCTTTATTTGAGCGGCATGTCATATACATCCATTAATGCGTATGTGTATGCGTAAAATTAAACACATTACAAATAAAATCCACCACTTGTAGTGAAGGGAATAAAAAAACAACAAAAAAACCACACATGACCGTAGAAACCAAAATTGAATTGGTTTGTATGGTATGTTTATGTCGTTTTGGTAATACAGTGTTGGTATGGTAATGTCACGCCTAATTGGACCTTTAAAGGAAAAAATTTGAGGCAGTCGTGGTTTTTTACTCATATATCAGCCGTTTGTGGACCGATCTTGCTGAATTTCAATAGCAAACAATTCCGGACCATATGTGACATAAATGTATAATAACCTGGCCCCCATTATGTATGGGGTCTTCGGAAAATCCATTTAAACGGACAGACGGACATCGTTAAATCAACTTCGCTCCTCCTAAGGACCCAGAATATATATACTTTATAGGGTCTAACATCAATATTATAAAAATGACAAACTTATATATACCCTATTCACCACCTGTGGTGAAGGGTATAATAATCTTTTAAGAAGAATTACTTATTCAGGAAAATGTGTTTGTATTGTGAAAAAGTGTCTTAAGTAAAAAAGTATATTTGCTAATAGAATTTTATTTTATTTCCTTCTCCAAAAGCCTATTCTTTAAAAGATTTTGATTACAAATTGTCTTTCTACAAAAACATCTCTTATTTCTTTCTCAATCTCTCATAAAATATGTCTAAAATATAACGTTTAATTTTTAAGTAAAATAAAACCACCTTCACTGGCAGGTGCTAAATTTCATTGGTGTTCTTATTCTTTACGAAAGGCTATTGAAGAAAATTGAAGTTTAATTTCAAATTAGAAAATAAACACAAGTCTAAAGTTTTGCCCACAGACTGTCGTGTTTTTTTTATTGTAATGAGACCTTATCATGTCATTTTATTTACTGTCGTTAAAGTTATTTACTAAAACTAAAATGACAACTGAAAAATTAAAAAAAAAAGATGGAAGAAAACATTAACAAGCCATTTTTAGAGTCTGTTTTATTTTGTGTCAAAAGCTGATTATTTATGTTATTTTATTACTTTGTTTTTCCATTGTTACACAGGCAAAGGAAAGAGAGAAAACTGGGTTTTCCTAACATGACAAAAGTAAAGTATACAGAGAGGGAAGTGAAAGCTTATTTTTAAATAGCATGCTTTCAGGCGAGTGTAAAAATTTAAAATTATTTAGGTCTTCATGTCAATTGCACTCAAAATGCTTCGTCCCAAGGGAAGGAAAGGAAATTGAAAAAAAAAAAATACTTTTGCCATATAAAACTCTAAAGAAACAAACATGGTTGTCCTGTTTCTGTCCAAAACATCTTTATTTAAGGTTTGTAGTTGCTGCGTTTTCTCTCCGCCTTTTTTTCTCGGCTTTAAAACTTTTTGTCAGAGAACACTGTAGAAACCAACAATTACTACCGATAAGAACTAGTCAAACAATATCAGTAGCTAAAAAAAAATTCGTTTCACCGAAATAAATTATTATTATTATTATTATTAAGTTTTGGCTTTTTCACTTAGTTTTGTCCTCCATTAAGACTTTTGTGTTTAGCCAAAGTTTAGTTTTTATTGATGTTCTTTTACTTTTTGTTTCATAATCATCTTAAATTACCAGAAAATAGGATTTTTCTTTAATGTTTTATGATATTTTTTTAGTTAAGCATACTTTGTGGCGAAACATCTTCAAAGACAGATTAAATTTAACTTGTGTTCTGTACTGTATGTATGTGTACTGTATAATGGTAAAGTAACGAGCAGAATATTTTTAACTTTTGTCTTTGACTTGCTTTTCTTTTTTTTTCTTTCTTTCTTTTATCGCCATGTTGGCATAAGTATATAATTAACCCTTAAACCACCTTTAAAGTTTTTGCTTATTTCTGGTTTTAAAGTTGATTTTTCGACTTTAGTGTGTTCGGCCACCTACAGTAGAATTTCATGGCATATATATTTTAAAATATTTTAACTACATACAACCCGGTTTTAATGCTGATTTATGCTTTTTGAGAAACAAAATTGCAAAAAAGACCCATTTCCAGAAGAGTTAGAGGGTTAATGTATAATAACAAAATGTTGCTTGTAATGTTCTAAATAAATCTTCTGAAGACACTATAAACCAAAAACCTAAGTATCACATGATTTTCTACGTTTGTTTTACTAAACAAGGGTGCAACTTAAAAAAGGCCAAAAAAATGAGTTTTGCGTGTAAACTTTTAAAACACCGCACAGTGTGACAAATTTAAGAATAGCGGTCAAAAGTCTATAACTTTTGACAGAGGCGGAATTTTTTAATACGTTTTTTGTTTGAAAGGGTACTTATTTACCTTTTTTTTCGTATATTAGTTTATACATTAGGCTGCGGCAGAATGTAGTTATGATGTCTAGAAAATTGATAGTTATTTTCTTAAGAATAATTAGCTTTAATTTGAATAAGAATTTTTTTTTGTAGCAAAAAATTGAGTATTTTTTGTATTGTATAAAATAAAAGCCTTTCTGAGTCCATCTTTAAAAATGAAAAATGTTTGTCTGGTTGTATGTTTGTTTGTTGGCTTATAGACTCCTAAACTTCTAAGCCGATTTCCTGAAATTTTTACAGTAGCATCAAGTGAGCCCATAAAATAAAATAGGCTACTTGTTTTTTCGATAGGGGCAGGCGAAGTGGTACCCTTCATAGGATGCCAATATTATCTTAAGAGCCCCTGCATCCATTTTTTAACTCTTTGCAGTAAGCACCGAAATCGAAATAAGATATCAGCAGGGAAAGTGTTACCCCCATAGAGCGCCATTGTTAAATATCGCATATCTTAAGAACTGCTATATTTATAATTTTCTAACTTGGTAGGAGTCAATCTTATAGTAAACTACACCTTTGAAACTAAAATCAAGGGGGTAGGCGCAGGTGGCGCGATACCCCCAAAGGATGCATATATTAAATAAAGTAAAAAATAACCCAAAAGAATGGCGCAAAACGCGAACCGTTTTTTCAGTCTAAAATAACATATTTCCAATTTTATCGTGATGTATAAAATTTTTAAGAGCAATTGTGATTTTTTTTTAGTTGAACTGTTAATTTTTAATTTTGATATTTTTAGTCTAGCCTAACTAATTTCAACTAAAAAAATCACAAGTGTTCTTAAAATAGCTATGGCACAAGCTCTAATGTTTACATTTGTACTTCAAGTTGTACAAATAAAATGTCGACGAAAGTGGACGAAAAACATAATAAACAAATGTATTCAGGTTTTCAAGACAAAGTCTTGACGGAAAGAATACGGAAAAACAAAGGAAAGGAGGCAACATGTTATATAAAATTGAAAATGATAATTACAGCAAATTTCGAACCACCAGTACCACTGGTTAAAGATTGATGTTTGACTGTTGGCTGGCAGGCACCGCAGTGGTGCAGAGGTTAGAACTCAAAGAATTCTGATGAAAGAATGTGGTGATTCTTGAAACATGTTAATTCAACTCAGGTTCGAGCCCCAGCTCAGCCAAGACAATTATCAATAAATTTTAATAAAAATTTCCTGTTGTAAAATTCCTTCAGTAAAAATAATTTAATGAAAATTAAATTTAATGAACTCTTGCCTAACTACCTTCACTCTAAAAATCTTTTATTTTTTTTAAATAGTTTTTTTTTTTTAATTTCGAACGAATTTTTTTATAATAAGCATTTAAATTAAAATTTTTCAAATAATTACTATACGTTGTTGTTAAGATAATATTTCACAGAAAAAAATCAATGCAAATCTTTATTCGTTTAGCCAAAAAAAATGTATTGTAAACCTCTCAAAACTGTAGAAAGTCAATTAAAACGCATGCAATTTAGTCAAATTTGCCTAATGTCCGGCTAGATTTGCAAAAACATTAAAGTGCCTTTCGGGAGTGATAGTTATATAAGTGCTATGGTCCAATGTGGACCGATTGTTTTTGCTTGACATTTATAAGCATTTAATTGGTTCCGGAAAGTCATTTATATGGGAGTTAGCCGAGAGAGTGGACCGATTTACGTCCAAGTTAACGATGTTCCTTCTTGCTAAAAAAATTACAGTACACAAAATTTCTTATAATTCCGTTGAAAATTGCGACCTGTACTTTGTTTACAAGAAATCATTTTTATTATACAACATACATTTTGGTATAGACTATAAACATCAGACTTGAGTCAGAAAAATTGATCAAACTCCAAACGAGCAAAAAAAGCAAAACGAAATGGGTATGTAAGTAAAGAAAAGAGTACGTTCTTTAAAATGGTACTATGCTTTTCAGGAAATATTAGGAATTCCCTAAGGTTCTAGTCCATCAAACCTTAAATTTATGTAAATCTTAGCACAATTTTAAAAGTAATATAAAAGCGATTTTAAAAGTGGTGGAAACATAAGTCTACATTGAAATTAAAGCTATGAAACCGTTTTAACGAAAATCGTTTATTTCATAAAAATCCCTTCTGAGAATAAAAAGTTATAGGCGATTGAATTTTTAAAATTTAATACAAAATTATACTTTTCAGCCAGATGCATATTAAAATATCCTGTTTATAGGAAAAAGGCTTACGTTGAGATCGGAATTTTTGGCTCCTGAGGTTCTCAGGTGCTTACTTTAATATGAGTATTTAAAATTAAATATTGGCGGTAAAATAAAAAAAATACTTTTTGCCGCTATTTTAAAAATAGCAACACTGTGCACCGATACAGGGTTATCTTTTGTTTAGCCCCCTATTCCAAAATAAGTTGCCAGAACATTTTGCTTTTGAAAAAAAATTAATTTTGTAGTTCAGTGTTACAATTTTGAAAAAGTAACTTTAAATAAAAATAATTTTTTCCAAAAAAAAAAAAAAAAAAAAAAAAAATAAAAAAATATGAACAATAAGGAGTGTAATATTCGGCTGTGCCAAATCTTCGATATCCTCCACCGAGAGTTCGAATTTTTCAGGAGTAGGATTTATATGGGATATAAATATAAATAACTAGCCGTTCCCGCCCAAAATAAATTTTTGACTAACTTTAAAAAAATATAAAGCCTATGTGTTTTATTGTGTGTAGATAGATCAATATAAGTTTTAAATTTCTTCAAAATCGAAATTACCCATCTGTCCCTTCAATTTTCTAGCTTTGAAAAACATACAAACCCTGTGACTTTTAATAACGCTGATCTATCTATTTACCTTTCATAAGAATTGGTTGGATATTTTCGGAGTGGCAGTAATTTTTCGTATGTCCCCTCTTGGTCGCTTTCGCATTCGGTCAGGGTACGGTCGAGCGGAGAAATAGACTGGAGGCGGAGTGGAGGGTGAACAGCGTACTCATGTTTAAATGGCTTTTTTCTTCTTTTGTTTTAATAGATCTCTTCTTAAGCGATAATTAATATTTTCTGAATATAGGAGGTTTAGCCGCTTTGAAACCTATTCTATGTTAGTACCAGTTAGGGAAATACAAAGTACCAAAAGGCCCCTCTTACAGATTTTGATTCACTCAGGACCTAGCATTTTTAATTTTATGTTTCTAGTAGGGTATTCATTCGGTTAACCGTTAATCGGTTAATCGATTAATTACTACCCGATTAACTGATCGGTTAATTTAAAATTGGCAATTTTCGATTAACGATTAAACCGGTTAATTTCAGTCGATTAACCGATTAACCGATGTTACAAATTTTTGTAGTTTTTTAAAGTGTTATAACATATTTTTTAGTGTTTTTAATTGTTTGTTTCGTCTCATCTAAAAAAGGTATATATATTCGAGCAATACATTCTTCAAATACAGTACAAAAACAGAAACTATGGGTTCGGAAATACATTTTTTTTAGTTTGTTCGGTGCTGAGCTTTGCCAGGATGAGTCAGATGATGACCTTACAATAGAAGAAACTCTCGATTGTAACACAAACTATTTTTAACAAAATTAGCCGAAATAATGGCATAATGGAAAATGTTATATGTTGAGAGAAATCCTGGAAAAGGACTGAGAAATTAGATAATCTGTATCATGATACAAAGAAACCAAGATAACGCATTCAGCTTTTAAAAATGAAATGTTTGTGCGCATCTACGACACATCAGCGTATAAGTGCAGCTAAAATAAAGAAACACAAGCAAACAAACATGTGTGTAATATGCTAAAGTGACGTCATATTAAACAGTTGAATTATGTAAACATGTGCAATGCGTAATCTTAAATCTGTATTATGGGTTGCTTCCGATTTCTCAAACATCTTCGATAAGTGAAAGAATTGTTTCCAAATCAAGTTTTATCAAAACTAAAGAAAAAAATCGCTAAAATTCTAAACATTTAAACCAAATTATTTTTCCAAAGGATTATTTTATAAAATCTCAAACTATTGAAATAATTAATAAAAAAATCTCAGTTAATTTTTTAATAAATACATGAAAATATTATGTATTAACTATAAAACATGTTTTTCATATTTATGAATTACATTTTTGTTTGCTCGTTTTAGTTCAAGAATTGTTTTGTTCGTTATGTTATTGTTTTTTTTTTTTTTTACTTAAAGACTCCAATAATAAATAATTTTTGCATTTTTATTAATTGAAATTACTTAATTTATAACAAAACTTTATTAATCGGTTAACCGATCAATAACAAAATTAACCGATTATTAACCGATTAAACCAAAACCTCGGTTAATTAATCGAGCGATTAACCGATTAAAGCGAAACCCCGATTAAATGAATACCCTAGGACCAGTAAAGCAACGAAAAAGTACTAAAAATATCCCTTTAAAGATTCTCATTCACTCAGGACCTTGCATGTTTAATTGTATGTTTTAAGTGCAATATTAACGAAAATTCAAAAAGTACCAGTTAAAGACAAAAAAGTACCAAAAACTTCCCCCATAGAATCTTATCGCTCTGAATATTGCATGTTGAATTGTATGTTTCTAGGTCCAATATTAATGGTAATTAAAAAAGTACCAGTTGCAGAACCAAAACGCTAAACAAAGAAATTTAATTTTCCATATTTCCGCTTTTTGGTACTTTTTCCCCATTGAAGCATAACAAATTTCAATATTGTAGTGGGATCCCATTTAAAACTTATATGCCAGAGAAAATACTTTGAAAAAAATACCAAAAAAAAAGTAAGTTCAAATTTCTAAAAAGTACCAAATTTGTATTTTTTAAAAAAGTTTTGAGAGATTAGATTTACTTTTTTTGGTTTAAAAGATGGACAGGGCGACAAAAAAGTGCAAAAGTTCAGGTTTTATCCGTTTACTGTCTAAAAGGCCAAATTTCAAAAAAGTAACAGACCTGTGCCCGCTTATTTTCTAAAGAACAACGATAAGTATTTAATTTTTTTCTGTCTCTATTAGCTTTGGAGATACGAGTGAGGTCAAAATGAGAGGTTAGCGCCCCTGGGCCCTATCCTAAGCCCTTTAGTGGAACCTTATATGGTGTGCAGATATACATTTTTTATTTAGTTAATATTCGGTTTATTGACAAAATTATCTTTCTGTTCACACATACACAACTTAGCAAACACAATTAGAAAGCTATTAATTCATGTAAAATGTAAGCAACTCTTGACATCTCTAACGCAGTGTTCGAAAATAAACACTCACTATCGCTCCTTAGTGTTAGGTTTGGTAGATTTGTGGAAAACACAAACGCTTAAAGTGTTTGTGTAGAAAATCTTAAAAAAAAACGTTTCCCTGTTAGTCATCTTTCGAACACAAAAATAATACTGTTTTTATCAAACTCAACGAGAGATGAGAACAATTAATTCCGTTCAGTTTTTTTTTAAATCCACAAGCTTCATTGCGTTCATAAATGTTCGTTCCTTTTTGCTGGTAAAGAAAACCAACAGCAAAATAATTTTACACAAACAAAACATATACACAATACACACACAAGCTGTTCGTGGTGTGGTCGTTGCTAAATTTTTTTGTTTGTTCATTTCTTTATTAATGTAAAAAAAGAAACATTAAAGAACATTGAAATATAATGTTTGTCTACAGTATCACTACAATTGTTCTGTTTTTTTTAAAGAAGAACAGGAAACTATATAATGTTCGGCTCTTTCTTGAAAAAAGTTACGAAATGTATTAAGGGATGTGTTCGTCTACACAATCACTAAAAAAATAGATATCGTTCTTGGGTGTGTAATTCGAACGCTAAATAATGAACTGTTTATTTTCGAACACTGCTTTAAAGAATAAACAAAAAAAAAAATTAAAAACATATGGCATTTGCGCAGGCCTAATGAATGGACCTTTGTGTTGTTTGCATTTCAGTTGCCAAATGCCTAAACACTTTGTTTGGTGAGTTGTTTCTTGCTCACTAAAACACTTGTGAGAGAGTTGCATATTAATTTTACTCAATATTATAATAATTTCGTAATGATTGAACAATAACTAAATTGAAATTTAAAATGGATAATTGAGCTCAAAAATTGCATTTATTGCGCAAAGGTGCACAACAGAACACGGTTGTATTCTTCATTTGGTTGAAGAAATTTTTAAAATCGGACCGGCAGTTCCGGAGATTATCTCTTACAAACATAGAAACATACATACATTTCAGCTTTATAATATTAGTATAGATAAACCAATAACTTTTTCACTAAAAAGTAAATTTTACCCCTAAAACTTACTTTTTCATTAAAAAAGAGCCTTTTTATTGGATCCGCGCCTTGCAACAGGTCACTTTTTTTTACTAAAAAGTAGTTTTTGCAATAAAAGATCACTTGTTACAAAATAGTCACCCTTTTTTTTACTGTGATGGTTTTTCTATTTTGCTTTGTCATTTTGTTATTTCCTTCTTCCCTGCCCATTTTTCTGTGCGACTTTTTGTCTACCTTTTTATGCATTCTCTCTGCTGTTTTCTTCCAATTTGTCTGTTCATCCATTCATTTGTATTGTTTAACTTTCAACCTGCCTGTTTCACTTTATTGGCTACCTGTCTTCCCCACTGTTTTCCCCATCAATCTTTCGCACATGTGTTATTCCGTTCTATGGCCCTCTATATTGATGGGAGAATACAGATGAAAAAGTATTCTGTTTTTTTTTCAAACTTTTATTTAATCAAGATAATTTTGCTTAAAAATGTATATGAAAATGCAACTACCATTAAATAAGACTATTTGCTTTAGTTGCCTTTATAAACCAAAAATCCTCTTTATTAACTAGTGTTTGGTTGGGTATGTGTGAGGATATGAAAGATAAGTGTGCGTTTGTGTAGGTACCAAATGCAACCTGCTGTGTGAGTATTTTTTTTTTTTTGTAGTTTGCATACACATTTACATTTGCAACACTTAAAAAGTCATTCATCTTGAACGAAAGATTGTGTTTTAACAACACAACCTCTTATTTGCCACTAACACCACGTAATACTCACAGTGAGAGGGAATGACATACTCTTATACTCACTTACATACACATATATTCTCATAGCTAAAGCTGTATTGAGTACAGAAAAACACGAAATGGCACTACAATATTTAACTTTAGGAAATATAGGCCAAGAACCTGTAAGCCACCAAACCATTTCAAAATCTTTAATGTGAAAGTTTTTTTTACCTTCGTTCCTTTTTATAGTTATTCAGTTCTGTGCAGTCTTTCCTTAAGTCAAACATGCTTTCACCCGGTGTTTGTGTATACAATGTATAGAAAATATACATATGCATCCCAGTTGGCCACGTCTTTAAGACATCCTCGAAGACTGATGCACGACAATGTTAATCCCTGCACGACATGTGAGGGACAGCGGGAACAAATCGTCAACGACATTTTCGAACAAGTATCGCGAAAATCGTACACGACACAAAGAAAGACAATGTCGCCTACTTTGTCGTCAACGACTACATGCATGACAATGTCGTCTATTTTGACGTCCACGACAAAAATTATTATATGGTTATCTATTTCAGACAGTTTTTAGTATAGTTGGAATTTTAATTTCTGTTATATGTTTCATATTCGACTCTTATAAGAAATCCTAAGGTTGAAAGTGAAGTATTAACTGCATGTACTCCATTTTCCAGCCCGCGAATAACTTGATCAGCATTTTTCGGTTTTACTAGTTAGAGCTAATTTGTAATTTTTTTGTAGGTATTTAAATTAACAATTCAAAAAAGAGAATATGAGCATTTTAAGAAAACCAAGCAAGTGATTGAATAGCATCCAAGAAAACTTTGTCGCCAATAGCATTTATACAAGACAATTTATAGAACAGTGTCTCTCATACTGTCCCACATAGAGCAAAATAGAAGACAACTTATAAGACAACGTCGCTGAAACTGTCGTGCACAAAGAATTCCTGTAAATTGTCTTCTAGAAAACCCAAACGACAGGGGACAAGTCGTGCCTACATCATTGACGACGATGTCGTCAACGGCAATCTGGCCAACTGGGATACTATACATACATACATATATTTTCTGCATGATACAGAACAAACAATTAAAAAAATTTGTGTTTATTCGGTCACATGTCTAAGGGTTTTTTCTGAGCGGCAATGGAAGATTTTTAGGGCAAAGGTTGCCAAATGGGGGTCCGTAATATTATTGCCAGAAAATTTTAAAATAAAATGTCATTTACAAACATTTGATTATTTTTGTGAAAGTAAACTTTTTCGGTTAACAAAAAAAAATTAATTGTAACAAGTAAGGCTGGGGTTTTAAGATCTCAGTTAAACTAGGTTTAGTTAATCTGAAAACAGATTTGTGTCGCCATTACCAAGTTTGTATACAAAATGTTGAAGGAACAGCTAATTTTTGCTTAAAATGTTGATATTTAATGAAGTAATAAAAAAATCACATTTCGCCCGGAAAATCCGAGTTCCAGACTTCGTTTAACTAAGTTTAAAATTAATCCACATTTAAAAAACTCGGCCTTAGCGTGCTTTATTCAGCTATGCCGGATCTTATGTACCTTTCACTATGGTGCTAAAAAAACAGAAAGTTATGTAAACAACGTTCTTTAGATATTGTTACGAAAGTAACTTTAGTTAAGAATTAGTTGTAATTATTAGTTAATAATTAGTTGAATTTATTAGTTATCTTGTATTTATTAGTTAACTTGTATTCATAAGTAATTTTATTAGTTTACATCGTTTTTGTTATAATTTTATAATTTTTATAATTTAGTACACTTCAATCCCAATGTGCAGAAAGCCCTAGAAATGACCGTTAAAAAAGCTTCTTCAGTATAAGAGGTAAAATTATGTAAACATAAGTGCTACCATAAATCAAAGTGTGGTGAATAAAAAAAAGCCTCGAACCTTCGAAAAACATTTCGAATATTCTAGACAACCAAATTGCAGTATAAATACTAGCGGCGAGTAGCAGAACAAGATCATTCTTAGTTCAGACTTTGTCAATACGCATAACGCTGAGAAAATTATAGTTGGTTGTGAATAAAAGCTATAAATTACGGTTGTTAAAAAGACTTAGTACTAAATAGAGTTGAATAAATTGTAAATAGTGTTTAAAGTGTTTGTGTTTTATTTATTTTATTAAAGTTGCAATAAAGAACTCGAAGCGGTTTATTATAAAGGAAATAAACCAAAACGTTATTGAAAGGCAGTAACGTAACAATATTAATAAATCAATTTGTCCACTTGTCCAATTCCGCCAACATTTTGTCGAATGCTGTCAATTGGTAACCAAGATGCCGGTACCTAATTTGAAAACTTTGGCTTTTGCCGTTCGCTAAATATACAGATATTTTGTATGCCTTTGTATGGAAAGTGCCACGCCAACTTGTTCAATACCGCCCACATTTTGCGGGTGTTGTGAATTGATAACCAAGATGCTTGAACCTAATTTGAAAATTGTTTGCTCTTGCTGTTCTCTAAATATGCAATAATCTTTTATGTATTTGTATGGGAAGTACCACGCCCACTTGTCCAATCTCGCCTACATTTTGTCAGATGTCGCTTATTGATAACCAACATGCTCGTGCAATTTGGAAACTTTGTCTCTTGCCGTTCTCCAGATATACAAACATCTATAATGTTTTTATATGGAAAGTGCCACACCCACTTGACCAATCCCGCCCACATCTTGTCGGATGCTGTGAATTGGTATCCAAAAAGCTGGTACCTACTTATCGCTACTACATTCTAACTGTAGTACTTATCGCTGTTTATTACAAAACTACTTTCAGTGGACAGGTGTTTACCACTTTTTTAAAATTCCGCCATTTTGGGGAGTAAATGGGTATAACCTCTCTTTGTCACCTCAGTTATCTTTTAAACCAATAAACATAAACATAAAGACATATACGCATTTAATTATGGGCTCCCACTACAATATTGAAATTTTTACTGCTTTAATGGAGACAAAATGATCAAAATGAGGAAATAAAAGTACTTTTTTTACTTTTCCACGCTGCATATGGTAATTTTTGAATTTTCTATAATATTGAACTTAGAAACAGAAAATTAAATGTGCAGAGTGGATGGCAATATATAAGAGGGAACCTTTTGGTACTTTTTTTTTTATCTAACTGCCTGTTTGTAGAACACGAGCACAAAAGTGACTCGTTTAAATTACGTTTAAAACAAAAACAAATTTTGAAATTTTGTTTTTGTTTAAAATGTAAGTTGAACTAGTCACTTTTGCGCTCGCGTTCTACAAACAGGCAGTAAAATTAGTACTCTTTGAATTTCCATAAATATTGAACCTAAAAACATGAAATTAAACATGCATGGTTCTGAGTGAATAAGAGTCAGTAAGAAGGAGCTTTTTGGTACTTTTTCGTTCTACAGCTGGTACTTTTTTTCATTTTTGTTAATATTAGACCTAGAAACATAAAATTAAACATGCAAAAGCCTGAATTGTTGGGAATCTATAAGAGGGAACTTTTTGGTACTTTTTGATCTTCAAACGGTCCTTTTTAAATTTCCGTTAGTATTGGTCCTAGAAACATAAAATTAAACATTCATGTTTGCGAGTGAATTAGAATCTGTAAGGGGGGCTTATTGGTACTTTTTCGTTCTTTAACTGGTACTTTTTGATTTTTACATAGAAACATAAAATTTAACATGGAAAGTCCAGAATGATTGAGAAACTAAATATAATGGGAAACATTTTGGTACTTTTTTGTTTTTCAATTCGTACTTTCTAATTTTTTTATATACCGGAACTTGCAAAGCTAATTAAAGATTTTCGGACTCGAGAGGAAGATGGCATAAGGAACAGAGATTTGTTCCTCACCAAACCGATCTTCTAAGGCGAAAAAACACAAATGTTAGTTCATTTATACTTATTTGTATGTTTTCTTCATATTTGCATAAATAATTATGGTCGAATTTCGACCACTTGCTAAACTCTAGTATTTATAAATATTTATACCAACTGGTTAAAATTTTGGCTGCCAAATTTAGTCCCAAGGTTCTCTTTGACCAACCCTGTTTTCCAAAAACAACGAGAACACCTGAGTAATATTATTTAATATAAACCCTTTTGTATATTTCAAGGAATATATATATATATATATATATATATTATATATAAAATCATTTGCTTTAGATGTGTATTAAGCAATTAATTAACTTATAAATTAATAAAGTTTTAGAAAAAAAGCTTTATAAAAGGATTCGAAAAGCAACACTCGCCTACAAGGAAGTTAGTAAACAACCTGACAAGCTGATGGAATAATAAGTAACAAAAAAACCCACAAAACAAACATTCCTTGGCATGAACATGAATGGAATGAAAGATGAAAGTATTTTTTAACAGATGAGAGAATAAAAAAAGAAGAAGAATATATAAAAAAGAAGGTTTTAGAAAATATAAAGAGAAAGGATAGAAACAAATTTTTTATATAGGGACTAAGTGCGAACAAAATTTTAAGAGAGAGCTTAATAATGTTGTAAATGAATTGAAATTCAGAAGGAATTTTAAAAATAACTTTGGTCCTTTGATGACTGAATTTTGTGAGTTTTGGGAAATAACTTTATTTTAGCCCATACACATGTCTTGCAAATATATCTAATGAAAGGTCACGGTCTCTCCTGGACTTTGCTGTATCAAAAGTAGAGCAAATTTGAAAGGGAGAAAGAGAGTAAGAAAAAGTAGGAGAGAACGCAACAAAACACAGAAATCATCAAAACTTGGAAAATGATTAAAGCAATTTAAATTTTCTAAAGCTTTAATTTTTTTTTTAGAAATTTTACTAAACTGACTCGTGTTAGTCCTTTTACTAATTCAGTGTTGATGACATATCTTCATGTTAGAGGTTTAGAAATCTGATCTCAAACCTTTAACCAATATATGTACAATATATGTTGCAATTTACTTTGAATAAAAGTTTGTAGCTGTAGAATTTTCTAAAGTTTATGAGTTTATTTTGTACAACTTGCCATTAAAGATGCCACAACCAGGTTTTTCCTAACAAACTTAGATAAAATGATATTACTACTCATACATGAAAAAGAAGTAACAAATAAAATAAAGGAAATAAAAGTGTAAAATGTATCAAGTGCTTAATATTTCCCACGAACATCAAGAAATTCTTTTAGTTATTCGACCTACATTCGAGTTTTTTCATGTGTGGGTAGCACAAGACTAAGAAAAAGTTCTAAAAAAGTATAAAATATACTATTTGACTTAAACACACTTACACACATTTAAAAACTTACCCATAAACAGTGAAACTTTAAGTGTCGTTTTTGACTTGTTTCATACACCCACTCACCTACTTGCACTCTCCAGCAGTTATAGCTGAAAAAAAAAGTTTTAAAATTTCCACCAATACTGTTAATTCCTTAAATTCCTTATTGTTGAAAGTGTCAAATGGTTCGGTTTTTTTTCTTTTAAAAAAGGATAAGATGAAAATAAAAACCGCTGCAATTACTTTGATGGTCAAACTCATAATATTTGTAAAATGGTAATAGAGAAATATGGTAAAAATAAAATGAATTATTATTTTTTTGGGAAGAAGTACTTATAAAATTTCGCTTTTTCACTTTCATTTTTAAGTTACTAATAAAGTGTGGCTGCTAAGAACGTTTTAGTTAGACCTTAGAGGGATAATCACACGAGAATTTTCTACGAAGTAGGTCTGCTTGATCAGGCTAGTATTCTCAAGGGCATCTCGGATCATAGGATCATGACCTTAGACTTTGGTGTAATACCACCAGTAGAGCTCCCGAGTTTTTACTGATGGGTCCAAGATGGATACTGGCACTGGTACCGGTGTTTATTTTGCTGACACTGACGTTAAAATATCATTTAGACTCCCGGATGAGTGCAGTGCCCCCCGGCAGAGATCCTAGCGAACTGGAGGGCGATAGAGGTTATACTGGAGCACATCGTAGGGGGGTCTGTGGTGACAATTTACGTCGATAGTCAGGCCGCGCTCAGGGTATTGACAAATTGTACGGTGTGATCATGTCTGGTCGCCCGGTGTAGAAATGCTCTGACAGAACTCATGAGGGCATTTATGGTAAGGCTGTGTTGGGTACCCGGACACTGCAGGGTGGATGGTAATGAGGTGGCGGACTAACTCGTGAGTGCTCAAATCTTGAATAGTGGTTAAGGACGGGAGGGGGGGGGGTGGTAAAACCCCCCTTATGTCACTACTATGAGGTAATAAGGAATAGATTCCGCGTTGCCGCTAACCGGTCCTGGAGGGATAGAACTGATTGCAGCGTGGGTAGGGCATTATGGCCCGGTTTGGACGCAGGGACAACTACGGTTCTAGGATTGGATATGAGTGGTCTTCGGATGCTTATAGGGTTCTTAACGGGTCACTGTTCTTTTACGAGTAAATGGGACAATGGGTCGATCTACTGGGATTTGTCATGGAAAAAGGTCGGTTTTTTCTGATGAGAGGGTTTCTTCTTAATTTTTCTCTTTCTTCTTCCATTATATTGAAGGGATTCACGATGGACTGAGTGTGCCCTTGGGCGCATAGCCCTTCCTAACCTAACCTAACCCAACCTAACCCAACCTAACCTAACCTAACCTAACCTAACCTAACCTAACCCAACCTAACCTAACCTAACCTAACCTAACCTAACCTAACCTAACCTAACCTAACCTAACCTAACCTAACCTAACCTAACCTAACCTAACCTACTAATTCACAAGAAAGTCACTTTTCCACCAAAATTTAAATTTTCACTAAAATTAAATTTTTTCGATAAAAAGTTACTTTTTCATTTCAAAGTTATTGAAATCGATTTTAAAAACGAAACGATTTGAAACCGAAAAAATCGTTTTCAGTATCTTTTAAAATTGATTTTAAATGCATATTGCTTTTATTTAAAGTCTTTATTCTTTTAAATTTTATATTATAGACGTTAACTGAAGTGTATTCTGAACGAAAATTTAAGACTATAATTCAGAAATGGATTTTAAAATCAGTCGAAATTCATCACACCTTTTAAAAACGTTCATTTTAAAATCGATCGATTTTCATCACATACCTGATTAATTCACTTAAAATTTACTTTTTCACTAAATACATAGTCACTCTTTCGCCAAAATTTCACTTTTTCATTAAAATTTCTTTTTTGCACTAAAAAGTTGGTGTTTTTTCAATAACATTTCACTTTAATGTTACTTTTTTTTTAATAAAAGTTAACTTTTTCGGTAAAAAGTTACTGTTTGATTTCAAAGTTACGAATTCACTTAAATGTTGCTTTTTCACTAAAAATCACCATTTCACTAAAAAGTAATTTCTTCACCAAAATTTTAATATCACTTTTTCAGTAAAAGGTCAGGTCACTTTTGCACTAAAAAGTCACCATTTCACTAAAATGTCACTCTTGCACAAAAATTTTACTTTTTCACTGAAATTTCACCTTTTCACTTGAAAGTAACTTTTTTTTTTACTAAAATTTCACTAAACACAGTCACTTTTGCAATAAAAAGTCATCATGAAAAATTCACCATATCACTAACATTTTGCTTTTTCACTAAGATTTCACCTTTTCCCTTAAAAGTTACTTTTTCACTAAAATATCACTTTTCACTTAAATGTCACTTTTTATACACTCCACCATCTCTAGTGGTGAATGATATATTTATATATAAATATATATATATATATATATATCTATTCATCTTAGACCTCATAAAGTAAATGTATATTCTGGGTCTTTGATTAATTCCAAGTCGACTTAGCCACGTCCGTCTGTCTGTCCATCTGTCTGTTAGTCTGTTAAAATCACGCTCACTTTCGAACGACTTAAAAGAAAAGAACAAAATTAATGACAAACTCTTTTTAGTCCTTCTAAGCAGCTTGGGATTAAAATCGAGAAAAATCGGATTGTTAGGACAAGAGTTATGAGCCCAAATGTGAAACAATTTCCGTAAATAATTAATATATTTTTTCTTTTACAAAAACTAGCATTAATGCTAGATTTCACCGATTCTAATTTCATTTTGCATAAATTTGTTTTATGTGACTGGAAATCGTACTGATAACTTTTGTAAAGATCGGTCGAATAAAACTCACCTCAAAATTTTTATGAATTTTACCCCAAAAACAAGTTTAAATAAAAAAAAAACACAAAGAAAGTTTGATTAAAAATTTACATAAGCCCGAAACTTAAAACCCCAAATTTAAAAATCCCAAGTTCAAAAATGATTTTATCCATGCGTATCATGGAATAACATGGAAGACAAACGAGTTTTGCAACTCACCAAATCATTTGTGTCTCTATGGTATAACGAACAGTGGCCTCGCTTAATAAAGCGATTTGCTCCTCTTTGGTATATTAAACACTGGATTCGCTATTTTAAAAAATTCTGCATAGCCGGCAAGGATTTTCTCCTCTTTGGTATAAGAATTCGGGATTTTGATACTGAAAAATTTCATAAAATTTAGAAACATTTTTTGGGTCATTTGTCATTTTTTAAAGTTTGCATTATATTTGATTAAATGAAAGTAAAAATTATGATTTTATTTTGGGCTATTTTTCATTTCACTTAAAATAAAAAACACCCAAACGAAAAAATGGAACAATCCAAAAAATAAAAAAACATTGTCCCAAAATTGCGTGTTGTTGTTCTCATGTAAAATTTTGAAGCAATTCTTCATTTTCTTTTTGGGGCCATATTTCCTGGGGCCATTAATTAGTCTATGGAAACACAATTAGTTTATGTGGGGCTTATGTGAAATTATCGACCGATTCTCACCATTTTCAACAGACTTAATGCTTGTAACAATTAGAACCTTAGCACCAAATTAATTCAAATTATCTCCAAAATTGCGCACAAAGTTAACATGACAGCCTTCCAGCCGGATGGACATCATTAGGACGATTCGGTATACTAAAACGTGGCTATAGGAGCATTATTTTTATGTATAACAAACATCAGCACAAACGCATAAGACGCTCTCGACTATTGTGGTGTGGGTATAAAAAAAACTTTCTATTAAAAATCAAATTAAATTAAAATATTTCTTCTGGGCTTTGCTAATGCTACTGTTGGACTTCAAACCAAAACTTCTTATCTTAACCACGAAATTTAAAACATGTGCATATTACTAAAATATTCAAATATCTTTTATATTTTCTTTGCTTGAAAAAAAGTTTCCTTTTCTTTTGATCATCTTTGAAAGTTGTCAATTATGTTCTTACCTAAAAGTTTCATTTTACAGTTTGTTCTCTTTTGAAAGGATGCCTGAAAGTATGCTTTTCATTCTTATCGTTGTTCAATGTTCACTTTAAAATTTAACAATCACAAGCGAGCAAGTTTACATACACACATACAGACACACTGACATGCGTTAAAACAACAAACAAATAGGTACTTTCAAATAAGAACACCATCAATGACACAAACAGCCAGTAAAACAAAACTAAGTTTTGTTGCTCTTATTTCGTGTTCAAAAACAAACACAAGATAAACAAAAAGTTTTCCATTTTAAAAAGAAAGAAAGAAACAAAAGAAGACTAAAGTAAGGCAAAAGTTGAAAATAGAATAAATAAAAAGTAAGAAAATATTTTAATGAAACAAAAAAGTCATTCATCATTTTAATCTGCGGTTGGACATCTTCCTTTATTTTCCAGCAGATCTCATGACTCTTCTCGAACTCTTACTGCAAATGTTTTGTTCAATTATTATTTAAAATAGATAAAGCCTTCACTTTACCAACTCCATTATCTTTATATTTTGTTTAAACATTATAAAATGTAAATGTTTAATTAAGACACGGAAAAAGAAAACTTTTACCACCAACGTAGAAGTAATTAAGTCGTGTTGGTGGTTAAGGCAAAGTGTATTTTATTTTTGCAAGAATGTCAGGTCAGACCTCTGTTAACAGTATAACAATTAATTGTGGGATAGTGTGTAATGGCCTTTATCACCATTTTGGCTGGTAAAAAAAACCAAAATTGTTTAACAAAAAAAAAAAAAAAAAAAAAAAAAAAAAAAAAACAGCCAGCAAAGAAATTTTATTTAAGCAAAACATGTGCACAATACACACACCAGCTGTTCGTGCTGTAGTCGCTGCTAAAATTAGTTTGCTTATTTCTTTAGCAATGTAAAAAAGAAACACTATGAAATATATAAATATAATGTATGTCTTCAGTACCACTACAAATTGTTTTGTTTTATAACGAAGAACAGAACACTAAATAATGTTCGTTAATTTCTTGAAAATAGTTACGAACGCTATTAAGGGTTGTGTTCGTATACACAAACACTAACAGAATAGATATCGTTTCACGATGTGTGAGCCGAACCCTAAATAACGTTCTGTTTTATTTTTGAACACTGGTCCCAACTACTGTCTATTTGAACACTCAATTTACATGAGGGCTTTTACGACGTGGTTTTTTTTTATTTTTTTTTTTGAAACATCTTTCAAAATCCCTTTGCGCTTAAACGATGATTTTTGCTTGCAAGTCTTTTTTTTTAATTTACAGTAGGGCCTTGATTATCCGTACTTCGATAAACCGGCCGCATCAGTTAACCAAAAAATAAAAAAATTTTTTGCATTGATTTAAATTACCTCTATTATCCGGCATTACCTCTGTTATCCGAAATTATAAACATATCCTTTTTTTCGTTTACTCTCGAACGATCAAAAAAATATTAAGTAAACCAAGAAATAGAGTTTTCCAACGTACTAGAAACATGTTCTGCCAAATTACTTTTATCCTCATATTTAAATATTTTCATAATAATACATTTTATCATATAAATTTTCATAAAGAAAAACAAAGCGAACAATTCTGCATCTCTAACTCAAATTTCATTATCCAGGATGCTCTCGGTCCTGTCTGTTATCGATAATCGAGGTCTTACTGTATTTTCAACCTCACACTTCGAAGTAGGAAAAAAATAAAACGTTACAAGAAAAAGTTTAAAGAGCTATATATAAAAAACGACATGTTAAGCACAACCGAGTCTTTTTTGTTTACCCCTTCTTCTTCCCTAAACCGTTTGTCCACCATCAAAAAGAGACGTCGAAAAAGCGACGTCGTAAAAGCCCTCATGTAAATCGAGTGTAACAAAAACTTTAACATATTTCAAAATTTAGTTGAACCAAGAAGACAAATTATTTTGTATGAACAAACTGAATATTGAAAAAAAAGAAAAAAAAAAAAATTGGTGAATATTTTTTTTGTTTTTTACTTTTAAAAATTTATTTGTATTTCTTGCTACTGTTGAAATTATTAAAAGTTCAATTTATTTTCTTTAGTTGAGTGTGTAAGTGTGTGTGTGGTTTATGTTGTTTTTTTATTTCTGGCGTCAGAAATTTGTCGGTTACTGGAGCAACCGGCAAAAGTTAAGTCTTAGATAAATCTTTAAATACTCTCTCTTACACAAGCATAACAAGGACGTACATTTACACACATTAACTCACTTTCAATCACACATACTATAAAAACAACGATAGCATACCAGCCTGATATGGCTTCGTTGCCAAAAACATTTACAAATCTACTTTCATTTATTTCTGTGTGTGTGGGTGAAAAAAATGAACTGGGGGAGCTAGTGAGTATGTAACGGTGTTGGTAAACTGCTTGTGTATTTTTGCTATTGTTACGACTTTGAGGTTTTACATTTTTTGTTTTGGTGTATAAAGCTGACATCCGCCTTATTCTTATCAAAAAAAAAAAGGATATTTATATTCATTTTTTTCGGTATTTTACTGAGAGTAAAACCCATCATGTGTGCAAAGAGTTTGTACTTTTCTTTTATTATCCTGCTTCTTTTAAAAGCTGTTTATTTATTTCGTTATTGTTTTTGATATTTTTGTAGACTTCTTTCTGGTTATTTTGCTCTTGTTTTCTTAAAATTATGTAATATAATTTTTTTTCTCATGCTAATGTCAACCTAAATTTTTGTTTCTTATTTTCCTGGAATTTTCAAGTGATGTCCTGTTTCAAATGTATAGTTTTTGGCAAGTCAATGTCTAAGACTAAAACTAAATCGTAAAATGAAAAATGCAAATTTCTAGTTGCTATGCTGAAGAAAATTTGTTCAAATAAATAGATGCTTGTTGTTTAGAAAATGTAAAATTATCTGTTATTTCTGCTGAAGTTTGTTTTTGTTTTCCAGGACCATTTTAGACATTTATGTTAACAGCAATTGTCTCAACATTATAAATAATACAACAGAAATTTAAAGAACAGAACAGCTGCATTAACGAAGAAAATTCAAAAAATTTTTAAAAATGGAATCAGAAAAATTTATTTTCTTAAAAGTTGGTTAGATTAAATATTTACCTTAAATGTATGCCTTAACAAAATAATTTTAAAATTTATTAAATTTAAATTTATTAAATAGCATTTAAGGCAAAGGTAATTAAAACGCTAAAACACATTTTTCTTACTTCTAATAAATAAGTGAAAGTTTAAACGCCGGCTTAGTTAAACGTATCTTAAATTTATATGTAGTTTAAACCAGTGTTCGAAAATAAACACAACATTATTTAGCGTTCGGCTCAGACACTCAAAAACGATATCTATTTTTTTAGTGTTTGTGTAGACGAACACTACCCTTAATACTGTTCGTAACTATTTTCAAGAAAGAGCCGAACATTATAAAGTGTTCTATTCTTCGTTAAAAAAACAGAACAATTGCAGTGATTCTGTAGATAAAGTTTATATTTTAACGTTCTCTTTTTACATTGGTAAAGAAATCAACAAACAAAAAAATTTTAGCAACGGCCGCAGGGTGTTTAAAAAACTGCAGTCAAAGTAGAAAAACTGCCATTTTTTTCACCTTTTTAATTGTCATTGGTCAAAAAAAAACCTGTTGCTTTTACTTCTGATTCATTAAATGTAAACCGTCGCTGTCAAAACAACTCAAAAAGCAAAAAGTTGTACACAAATTTTCGTTTTTTGTTCGATAGTTCTTGGTTCCGACTGCAGTTTTTTAAACCCTGACTACTAGCGTTTGTGTTTTCCACAAATCTAACAAACCGTACACTAAGGAGCGATAATTAGTGTTTATTTTCGAACACTGGTTATATGTTAATTGACTTATAGTTTTGAACACTTTTTAAACCCAAAAAAATGTTCAACTTGCTTTGATTTATTAGCTCTTAGTATATTACTTTATTCATATTTCATTTGATCCATAGAAAGTCTATCTTCTTGTCTAGTCTCGTTTATAGCTTAGTCTATAGTTTCAATTAAAGCCTTATCTAAAGGGTAATCTATAGTTCTGTTTCCTAGTCTATGGTCTGAATTAAAGTATGGTCTATACTTTTGTCTGCAGCGTAGCCTATATAGACTGTTCCATAGCGTATTTTGTCTAAGTCTGAAGCGTAGTCATTAGTCTATTGTTAAGTCTATAGTTTAGTCAATAGTCTACACCCAGAAAAAAAAACATTTTTCAATATGGTCACCTCCATCAAAACAATTTTTAACCAAAATTTTAAACACACTATTGTTATTTTAACCATATTACTGTCACCGGCAGCCATATTATAGTTAAACTAACCATTTTATATTTAAACTGTAGAATATAGACTAGACCGAAAAATATATTCTAAACCATAATATGAATAAGTAGAAGATGACCACATTGAAAAATGTTTTTTCTCTGCGTGTTACCTATGGTCTAGACTATAGTCTATATAGTCTAGTCTATAGTCAAGTATTTCGTCTAGGCTAGTCTATAGTCTAGTCTATAGCCTAGTCTTTTTTAGGTTTTTTGTAATTTTCGACAGATGTATCCAAACTCTATATGAAAAATCAAAAGCCTTGTCTTATGGCCCACTTATATTCTAGCCTTTGGTCTCGTTTAAGGACTAACAAACTTTAGACTCCTGTCTTCGCTGAAAGAATTATGCTTCATAAATCTAATGCATCAATTTCATTACATTTTTTTCTTTAATCCAATGAAAAATTTCATTACGGGAATGAAATTTTACAGAAATAATGAAGCAATTTAATTACCACTACGAAATTGAGTTTCGTAATTTGGTAAAATTTTTCATTAAATTAATGACAACTTAATAACTCTTTCAAAAGAAAAATTCAACTAATTGTTGAACATTATTTCAATAGGTTTTTTTAGGATTAAAATGAACTATTAATAAATGTATTTAAATATTTTTCAGTTAATGAAAACAAGTGTAACTTCATATTTTCCATGAAAAATGTCAGTAAATCAATGAAAACAAGATAAAGTTCTCTAACTTTAAAATAATTATAGCTAGAAAATATTTTCATCCTACAACTGCTGTAAAAACGTATTTTTAATTCCATTTTAAGCGAGAGACATGAAAATATATGAAACAAATTTTAAATTTCAATGTTTCATAACATCAATAAAAAAATTCATAACGACAAGGAAACACTGAATTTAGCTAAATGTTAGTAATAGGTTTAGAAACATACAACGAGAAAGAAAAAAACAAGAGCAAAAAATTCTCACAATTTTTTTTCTTTAATTGTTAATTTAAATACACAAATTTACGTAGTAGTACAAGCCAGCAAAATGGAAAGAAGCAAGATGAAAGTCGTCCCGGGCTGGAAAACGAATTAAATACAATTTACTAAAAGATAAGCTTATACACGTAGAACATGACATAATGTAACAGAAATATATAAACGAAATAAAATTAATATAACTTGATGATTTGAAACAGCAATAAAAAAAATAAAATTCACAAGAACTCAAAACGCATATTGAAATGGCTGAAATAAATAAACATAAATATATCATAAAAATTACCAAATTTATTCAGTAATTTAATGAATTTATGTCATTAAACAAATAAAATTTTTTTCATCGATTTCATGAAACATTTTATTAAGGGGGGGCTAATGTAACATTCTTCCTTAATGCAATGAAACGTTACATAGGTTGAATTTTAATGTAATTTTTCATTGGATTAATGTCAAAATCCATTGGATCTGTGAAGAAAATTCTCTCAGTGTATATTCTCTAGTCGTGTCTTTGTTCTTATGCTTGAATTGTCTAATTATGCATTCCTTTCCCACTTATCCTGTAAATACTTCGCCACCACTTTTTCTTTATTTCTTCCTCTCTTTAATAGCAGCTTATCATTTTCGTTTTCGGTTTTGGCTTTTAACAGTCTTTTGAAGTTATTATTAAAAATTAATTTATATGCATTTACCTGAATTTCGACCACAAATTGTGGCTCTTTTCATTTTACTCCTCATGATGTTCATCGTTTGTCAAACGCACACATTTGCCATTTCATTTCGTGACAATGACATTACACTAAGCAGTTCACAATTCGCCAGCTGGCAGAGAAAAAGGAAGAAGGAGAAAAGTGGAATGGAGCATTTATAATGTCTTTAGATTTCTCATCCTGTTTAAGCGTTAAATGGCATACAACTACTTAAATCACAGATAAAATCTTAAGCATCAGCTCTTGTTCTTTTGCAACAGTTATCTTTCATTTAAGCGGAGGTTTTCTTTGCTTTTCTTTTTTTTTTTTTTATTGTCGAGGGAATACAATGAACAATAATTTGGATGATTTAGTGAAATGCACAACGTCATCGAACACAAGTTTAATTTTATTTCTATTGTATGACGACGTCATTGCTATTTGGAGGGATTTTAAGTGTGGCACAATTTTGCTTTAAATTTGTGTTGCAGTTGAAAGAGTATTAAAATGCACACATTCTTTCAAAAGCAAATCTTAAATTATCCTTAAAGTAATTGAAAAGGCAAGAAATTGTTTTAATTTATGGATTTTTTTTTGTTAGGAAATAAATTTCAATTACATAATCTTTCTGATATCCTGGGTTTTAATGGTAACATCTGTTTTATTTTTTCAAAACTTCAAGGTCACATTTCCGCTATTAAACTTGAATGAAATTAAATTTAACAACAAACGTAAACAGCGAAATTTTCTTGTACAGCATGTTCATATACATCAGTATATACATGGTTACATACATATGTAAAATCCAAGTGTCTAATTATTATAAAAAATAAAAATTTTATTGCCTACTTTATGGAGCCATAATAAAAGTTATCGCCTAGATGTTATCCTTTTTGTTTAAGTAAATTGATTTTTGTTAAATAGTTTTAAGACGTATTAAAGAGTTAAAGCCTTTTTAATAAATGCTTTTTTCACACTAAGAGAAAATAGAAAAAGAAAAGAAATTTTCAAGGCAACTAATTGTAGAACTCATTATAAAAAATGTAACAAGTTGAAAAAGTAAAAAGAAAATATAGCAAGTATTTTAATTTTGAAAACTTTTTTTTTCATCAGCACAATTGGCCTTATTTTCTTTTCACATATAAACATATCCCCATTCACTTCTACAACCACATGATAATGATGATGATAAGACAGCTGTTTTTTTTAGGATTTCAAGGATGTATATACAATTTTTTCCTTAAGATATGGTTTAAAATGCACTTATTAGATTTATTTTCTTCTTACCTTTATTGATAGATTATTCTTGAAAAACCATTTATTGCCATAGTTGCTTTTTTCCACTTCTCAATTGTTAAAAAACAGTCGTAAACAATTAGAGAAACTCTTAAGCCAATAATGATGCGATAAATGCTTTTTTGTTGAAAAGGATTGAAATATTTGCGACTATTAATAATTTTTTAACGTAAATACTTCTTAAAAAAAAAGAATAAGGAGAAAATTATACTTGCAGTGGTTTAAAAAACCTTTAAATGGTTTTCGTTTAACAGGAAATTTTCATTTATTTTATATAAAAAAAAAATGTAGCCTATTTAAAGGAGGAAATTAAAATAATGTTTGCAGTGCAAAGTTTAAGGAAAGAAATATAAATAAAATGTGAATACATATATGAAAAATATGTTTTTTTATACAAATTTGGCAGGAAAGCCGTAAGAGTTTTCAAAAACAATTATTAATAATACAAAAAAAGAAAGAAGAGGAAAAGTGGAATGGAGCATTTATAATGCCCTTAGATTTATCATCCTATTTAAGCGTTAAATGGCAACCAACCACTTAAATCACAGATAGAATCTTAAGCATCAGCTCTTGTTCTTTTGCAACAGTTTTCTTTCATTAAAGCGGCGTTTTCTTTTCTTTTTTTTGTCAAGCCTTATCGGAAAGCAGTTTAAAAAGATTGTGAGCAGAGGCCGAGTGCACGAAAAGTCTTGGTAGATTTAAAGTAGAGTTTAAGCAAATTTAGAATAGTCTAAACACATTGTTAGTCGAGTCTCAGCATAGTCAATGCTGAGTTAAAGAAGTATTGGAACAGAGTGTTTTCTGAAGTCTAAGAACAGCTTGATCCATACAATACCACAATAACCATCCCACTAATGTCACGATGAAGCTCCACCGACTTTTCTTGACTGTTTGCGTGAAGTAAACTACTACGAAAACCAAAATCTATATGTAGTTTAATTACATTCTAAGCCGAATATAAATAAAGTCTAAACAGACTCTGATTAGAGTCCTGATGGAGACTAAGTATAGATTGTGTTTCATCGTAAAATAGTTTAAAAGTATTAGTTTGGGAGAATTCTAAGTAAAGATCGAGTAGATTTTGAAGATGAAGATTAATTTAAAAATGGTATAAGTGAAATCCAATAAGGTTATGAATACACTCTAAGTAAATTCAAAGGAGTATCGCAGCGTAATACACGTTTTTCCTCAAGAGCCCATTATTTTGTGGTTGACTGGTCGGTGCATCGTACAACGTATTACAGGGAAAATTCGTTTTTTGGCACGACTGTTCGTATGTGGAATAACCTTTCTGCTGAAGTCTTCCCTCTCACTTTCTATATGAATAATGTAAAGTCGAATGTTCACAAACATTACTCTCTCAATCCTTCGTCTTTTAAAAAATTTTTTTAGTTCCAACAAAATGCAATGCATTAGTAGGGGTCATCCCCTGAATGCTGCTCCGAATAAAAAAAAGCAGCCTGAGCAGACGGGCCAAAGTCTGCGTAAATTCAGTCTTAACTCTGAATAGAGTCAATACGAAGGCTAAATAAAGGGTTTTTTAACAAGAACTTTGTTTTTTAATTGTGGCAACACCAGCAACATGATAGTTTTGACATTTAGTTTTTAAAAGTATTCGCAATTGTTACAATTAGTTTAGTTTCGCTCGAAAATCGCATTAAAATAATTAAAATCCACTATGAAAATGGTGGTTCCGTTAAAGTTTCAGTCACACAGTCAATGAAACGATCAATTTATTGCAAACCCAATTGCACGAACATCACCTGTTAAGTGGCCAGCCAAGCCAGATCGTGTGATTTAATACCACTGTACTATTTTTGTGGGGCTATGTTAAGGATGAAGTCTATACGGAGCCAATCAAATCGATTGCAGCCTTAAAACTCAAAATTCGTGATGTGATTAACGAAATAAACCCACCATTTTGCCAAAAAGTGATTAAAAACTTTGATAAAAGAATCGACACCTATCAGCGTGCTCATGGTGGACATTTGCCGGATATCATTTTTCATTCATAATTGCCGAACTTTTCTTCTCGTAATACAATAAAAATTTTATTCATCTTCATCTAGATTTTTTGTTTTATTTTTTTTTTAGAAAACAAAGTTATTCTTGAAAAACCCAATAGAATTCAATAAAAGTATGAATAGCATATCATTAGTTACTAAGCAGGGCTGAGTGGAATTAAAAATAAGGTAAAGCATTATTTAAAGAGAGTCGTAATAAAGCGTGATTAAATTCTTTAAACATTTATCTTATTTATTTATTTAAAGTAACAAATACAATTTCAAATTGTTATCTAACTTGATTTTACCGAACAATAGCAACCTAAACCTTCAGCACGTTGCAGTGAAACAATCCAGAATCTCTGGCGGTAGCTTACTACCAACTAGCCTACCGGGTCACACTGAAAATTGAAATATATTCTAGATTTCTACATAAATTAAAATAATTTCTAATAAACTCGCACTTCCAAATAACATTAGCCAATTTTTCATAGCATACATGTGCTACTTCAAATTCTTTCAAAATGTATTGCCTACCTGAGGAGGCTTAATGTTACAAATCTTTTTTACGTTTGTTTTAATTGAATTTGCAAGCCTTAAAATCAAGAATTTTCTGCAAAAAAAAAAAAAAAACAATTTGCAAACCTTTACAAGTTTTGATGGTGGCCATATAAAATATGGCCTCAAAGGGAGGTCGAAATTACAAAAAAACGGAGAAAAAGGAGAATAGAAAAATCTTTATATTCTATATCAAATTTTAAATAAGCTGTTGGCAAATTAATGCATTTGATATCAAAAGAAATTACAATAATTTGCCCTGTGTTGTTATTTCGATCTGATTGTCCCAAATATTTCGAATCTCTGACTTAAATGGTTTTAAAAGTCCTCTCCAATACCAGTTAAAAATTGCACTTAATGTTTTAGCTTTATGTGGGATCTTTTCTTTACAATTTCTTGCTGATTTGCTATAAAATTAAAACAAATATTTAGATTCGCTAGATTCTTGTTGTCGTTTACTTTTGGTTTTAATAATAACTTAAACTGTATTGAAAAAAACATTGAGAAAAAGTGGCAAGAATTGTTTTATATTTTCCTGGTATGCCATTTAAACATGGCATACCAGGGAGTATCTGGCACGCATTTTTTTTACTCCTTTTTTCCAAAAGACTAAGAAAGAAAAATTGCTTATGCTGCTTTTTCATTTAATAAACAAAAAAGTTCTTTCTTGGTAAAGGATGTTTTCAAAGAGGCGTTATAAAAAAATATCTTTAAAGAGGAACAAAGGCACAGAAAAGTAGCCATAACTTTAAAAGGCTTGAAGCAGCCTGATACTCATTTGCTATTTAAAAAATACAGTGGATCATAAAGTAGGTCAGCGTTGAAGTATGCGTAAGGGGAGAGCAGCTATATCTGGCCATATGTGTATGCTTGTTTTCGCCCATTATCACGTAAATGTGGATTAGATATTTTCGCAATATTTGTGACATAAATGTATGGAAGTGTCTGTTTTTAAATATGAAGATTAAGAATAAGTGATTTTTATTATAATCCGGCTCGTTAACATCGAATTATAGAAGTTGTAGGCCACTAACTTTATCATAGACAGAGTCTTTGTAAAGTTTATGCAAAGAGTTTGAGTACATTCGAAGTAGAGTTTGAACAGAGTCTGATCACATTCTATGTATAGTTTGAGCAGAGTCTATGTAGAGTCTGAGCAGAGACTTAGGAAAATGTGTGTAGATTTTTAATAAGTTTAAGGCACACTTAAGCAAAGTTTTAGTATAGTTTTAAAAGAGTCGAAAAATAGCTTCCTTACTAAGTGGAATCTAATCAAAACCTTAGCTGAATCTTAGCTGCGTTTTAGCTAAGGTTCTAATCAGAATGGCGTCTGAGCTAAAACTTTGCATAGTCTAAGTAAAAACTAAGAGTCTGAGTTGAGTTTAAGTAGTATCTAAGCAGTCCAAGTCTTAAAACACTCTTAGTAGAACCTAAACAGTGTCTGAAGTAGAGTCTGGACAGAGTCTATGCAAAGTCAAAGTGAAGTGTGTCTAGATTCTTAATAGTTTAAAGAAACATTTAAGTAGAGTTATAGTATAGTTTAATAAGAGTCTGCACAAGGATTATTAAGTAGAATATGATCAACATTTTAGCAAAATCTTATCTGAGTTTATGTTAAGGGTCGAATCAGAGTGGAGTCTAAGCAAAATCTTTGTAGAGTCTAAGTAGATACAGAATAAAGTCTGTTTATATTTTGAGAGTCTATGTTAAGTCTATACAAAAAGTTTGAGTAGATGCTAAGCAGGGTCTGAGTTGAGTTTAGGTAGTGTCTAAGCAGGCTCTAAGTAGAGTCGGAACTGAGTCTAAGAATATTCTAAACATTCTAAATTCTAGGTAAACAAACAATAAATCGAAGATATAACGATCTTAAATACCTTGGTAGTATTATCAGCACAGATGGCGGAATGAAACTTGACGTGGAGAACCGGCTAAAGAAAGAAAAGGGCAGCTTTGCTTTGTTAACCAAGATGTGGACATCAAACACTATATCCAATACAACGAAGGTTAGAATATTTGAGTCTTGTGTCAAATCTACACTTTAATACGACTGCGAAAAATGGTTCCTTACCAAGGCACTTATTTGGAAGTTGCAAACATTCATCAAAATATGGTGGCCTCAAACAGTGTCTAACGAAAGTTTACTTAATAGAACTTGACAAATTCCTATCGAAAATAAATTTTGGAAACGTCAATACGGCTGGCTGGGGCATACGCTCAGGAAACTTGAAACCGAAATTACACACTCTTCCTTGGAATGGAATCCTCAGGGACAGCGAGGCATTGGAAGACCTAGAGCGACTTGGATAAGAACAGTTCAGCAAGATCAGAAAAACCTTTAACCAGCTCCGATCATAGCTAGGAATAAAACACAGTGGGAAAAGCTTGTAAAAAATACATATTTGTGATAAGACTTAGTTCGATTTGTTATGAATTGTTAATTACGAACATGTCATAATAACAACAGTATTTTTAACCATATTATTGTTATCGGCAACAGTATTTTGGTTTATTAGTCCTCCCTCAAAAAACCACAACCATATTGTTAACAGTTAAAGTAAGACTCTAATTAAAGAGAGATTAAGGTCAGAGTATGGTATAGGCGAAATTTGTATGGATTGAGATTAGAGTCTAGGAAAAGTCTGACAAGTGTAAGTAGTCTTAAAAGATACCGAGTTGAGTTTCCAAAAAGAATTTCAGAGTCAGATTTTAATATAAATGGAATACGAGTAGACTAAAAACAAAATAGGAGAAGAGTAAAGCAAGTATTTTCCAGGTAGATTATTTACCAGCCAAATAAATTTGTGAGGAAATCGTCAATTTCCTGAGAAAAAATAAAAAAATTGTCTTTCACGTTTCGAAACAACCTCAAAAAAATCGGAAAACTTTAAATTTATTTTTTTTTTTTTTTAACAATTTTTGTTCGATTTTTATAAAATAAAAAAAAAAACATTCAAACAAAAACATAATTATTTCATACCCAGCTAGCATTTTCAATCGTGTAGGAGATACTGGCAGTCTCATGCAGAGCAGCTTTGATCGTCGATGACCGCTTTTTTTAATCATTTAAGATTCCTCACACGGGAAAACTGTAACACGACTGAGATTCTTCCATAGCACAGCGAAAGACGCTTCTTCAATCGTTGTGGGAATCGTTTAAGACGTGGGTAAAGATTACACAGGTCAACAGCAATAAAGGGCTTAAATAACCACTATTTTTTTTTTTGATTCGCTATAGTCACCTTACTGCAAAAATCATAATTTTTTAAAATTCTATGGTAAGGTTTTTTTTTTAAATTTTTTTTCTAAAATTTGAGATTTTTAAGAGGCTGCTCCAAACATCTTATCGTTACTTTGGAACGACGTAGTCAATTTTGTTATGCAATCCGTCAAAAACATGCTTCATTACGCCAGATTTAAGTTTCTCTTATATCACTTTATAATTAAGCATTTTTTATTGCAACTTTGTGTAGAGCAACATGTTTATTTTATGTTTGCAGCATGTTGCTTGACACAAATTTACGATAAAAAAATGTCAAAACTAGGTACTTTCACTTAATCGGAAATTAAAACCGAATTTATCCATGGATTTTCATTTATTTAAAATTTATTTTATTTCTTTTATATGCAGCTTTATTAAAAAATAATTAAGGTAAAGGATTGCAAAAAAATATTGTGTAATAAAAAGGTAAAACTTTGTGATTATTAGATCTACACAATTTTGCGATAAAAAAGGTCAAAACTATGTACTTTCAGTTTATCGGGAAGTAAACAGGAATTTGTCTATGGATTTTCATGAAATAAAATTTATTTTACTTCTAATACATGCAGCTTTTAGCTTAAGTAGTAAAACTGGTAAGTATTTGTTGATTTACATTTTTTATGAATTTTTTAAATTCAAAAGTTTTATAAAAAAAACAAAAAAAAAATATATATTTTTTGCCACTTCGGCCTCAATAACTCCAAAAATAATGGCTTAATTAAAAAATGATATTAGAGGAACATAAATCTGGCATAATTTAACATTTTTTTGACGGACTGCATAACAAAATCGGATACGTCGTTCCAAAGTTTCGATAAGATGTGTGGAGCAGCCTCTTCAAAAATCTCAAATTTTAGGAAAATTTTTTTTAAAAAAAAACCTTACCATAGAATTTAAAAAAATGATGATTTTTGCCGTTAGGTAACTATAGCGGATCAAAAAAAAAAAAAAAAAAAAAAAAAAAAAAAAAAAAATATAGTGGTTATTTAAGCCTTTAAAATTTTTTCGATTTTGTTGCCTTGTGTTATCTAACGAGTCTTTCATGTCAAGAATCGTATGAGCCTCTTGTAGATATTATCTCACAACTCTTGAAATGCTCGCCGTATAATTGTTGAAAATATGATTTATGCAGAGAGAGTCGTAAAAGGTTCATCCGATGATGGTTTGACGTAAGATAAACAAAGTGTAACATTGTTGTTTTTGTACTCTGAAAATAAAAATTTAAAGATTTTCTTAAGACTTGCATAATACAGCCGTACCTAAACAAAATCGGCTCGCGTTTGCTGTTCAACTAAACGTTTTTTTATATGTACTTGTTAAGGTACACATAGAAAAAATTTTTTTAATCAAAAATAAAATCAATTTTAATTAAAAATTTAATCCAGTGAATTAAACTTTTAATAAAGCAAATTAAACATTTAATTAAGCGAATAAAACGATTGATTGATATTACTAATTTGTTTACTGGTGCAAATTTTAATTAATTTTTTAATTAAAATCACAAATTTGTTAATTGAAATCAACTTTTTATATTTTTTGGTGCAATTTGTAAAACATTAATCTCTTTTCTCCATTTGAATATTATGTTATTGAAAGAAAAAAATAATTTTTCTAATTATTATAATTTTGTGTTGAACTCTATTGTTAATAAACTTTTGCAATTTATTTCAATTATTTAAAAAATCACATTCGCTGTTATTTTAAATAACCCGAAAGGATATTTATTAATTCGTACACAGAAAAAAATTACGACAAATCAATTGTCATATTGAATACCATATTCGTCAATACAATTAATTTTTTAATTGAAAAGGCACCAACAACCGAATTTGTAAATATAAAAATACTTTTGTTAATTAACATTGTTCAGATTCAACAAAAATTTTTAACAATGGGTTTGTAACATTAAATAAAATATTAGTGAGCAATCATATAAAAAAATTGATTACAAATTTGTCATTTTAACAAAATGTTTTGTTGCTTATTAATTTTAAAAAATGTATGGCATTAGCAGCCCACTGTACTGTAACTGGACATAAACCAAATTTTAATAATGTAGACATATTGGTGGGAGAGTACAACTACAAGAAGAGATTTACACTTGAGATGCTGCATATACATTGATCAAGAGACAGAAAAGACATTAAATTTTAAGAAAGACACAGAAAGATGTGCAAAAATTTATAAACATGCAATAGACAAACACAAATCAAAGAAAGCTTTATTAGTGAAGTGTTAAATTTGTCCGAGTTTTTTAAAACTTTTATTGTTTATTTATTTAAATGTAAATATTAAATTTGTTTGTGTAAAATATTTTGTATTTTTAATGTTATTTTTGTTTTGTATTTTTAAAAAAACACCAGATCGCCCTGATGATGGTCAAAGATTTTGACCGAAATATTGGAAAAATATAAAAATAAATAAATAAAAATAAAATTAAAAGTTTTTGAATTTTATTTATTATTTATATAAGACCTCAAGCCAAAATAATAAAACAACATGTATGGCATTTTTAACAGAAAGAGATGCCTTAAAAAGGCTGATCTAATTCATTTTGTATTTAAATATAATAAAAATCTCATCACAAATACATATCTTTAACATAAACGGACATAAGAGGGAATGCAGAAGAAGGCCTTAACACGTGCTCAAAACGGATTCTTGACACAATCATCAAATATAATTTGAAAACTAGAATAAATTAAACCGTGTTAAAATTTCGGTAAGAAGTTTCAAAAAACAGCTTCACTTACCCCTAAGATAAACTTTGTTTTCATTAACAGTGCCAGCATTCATTTTTTAAGAGATTAAAATAAAAAAAAAAAATTAATTTTTTTTAACTTTGTCTTGAAAATTTTTGACAGAAACTTTTTTTATTTTTTCAACTGAAACAAATTGTTAATATGACAATTTACAAACAATTTAATTAAGAAAATTGTTGAAAATTTTAAAATAATTTAAAACAATTTTATTAATTACATACTAAATCCTGTAATTTTTTCTGTGTAGTTTATCCGATATTTTCTAGTTTTTGAATAGAGCGCCTCAACGCTTTGCAATGGAAAAACCCGATTTTGACAGCTCGTTTAAGCTATGTTCACATTATGTGTATTTGTCATGTGGATTGTCACTTTTTCACATGTTAAATTTGTACATATCGTCTGAACCCCTTCCAACAATATCATGTGTTATTTCTCTGGGTACAGTACATATGACATTTTTGATTTAGAACGAGTTCTATTTTCAAGTGACAAAGCATCTGACCTCAGCTTTTTTTTATTAAAAAAATTGCTTGTAATGTTTTTTCATTATTTGAAGTCATTGGTCTTTCGAAATAAACCAGACTCTCTTTAATATTGAAAGTGCTATTCATGACATACGACTTGATTTAGTGAAAAAAGTGCTCGAAAATTGGGTTAATCGAATTCGTTCCGGCAGGAGATGTCGATGGAGGCCATTTGAATGATTTTTTTTTTAGAACTTAATTGTATCGATTTTACTTCACATTAAAAAGAAAACTTTTGAATTTCCTTAACAATAAGTGTGTTTTTTTTTAAATGAATCATATCACTCTTATTGGAAAACCTTTTAAATAATTTAAGTAGATTAGAAAAGTGTAGATTTTATCGGAACACCTTAAAGTATATAAGAGTACAGTATATTGTATTTGATTTTTTTCCTGATTACAATTTAGTTTTAGCCAAATTAATCCAATTAACTTACTTTAGAGTAATCACAAAGTTAAAAAGGAAAACATACTTTTAGGTCTATAAAAACCAATTGCTCTTTTTATGTTATCAAGCCTACCCCTTTATACATATTTTTTTTATTTTCTTTTTTTTTTGGGCTTTCCTGCTCCTTCCTTTTCGTTCTTTATAAAAGAGATTAAAACAGTATAACAATATTTCTTTAGAACTTTTCCACTTTTGCAGTTTTATTCTTTTGTTTCGTTCTAGTTCATGATGCCTTGTTATATTGTTGGCATTTAATGTATTTTTGTGGGATTTTTATTATTTTTTAAATAAAAAAAACACACACTGTTCTAAAAAATTCAGCATTTGTGTTGTTTTAGTCTGTTTGCTTTTATTCTTTAATAAATGACTTTTAGACGAGCAAGCCTGTTTTTTTGTGGATATAGAAGAATAAAAGAAAAATATTTTTGAATATAAAATTATTTCGTTGTGTTTTTTTTTTTGGTATTTTTTTGCTTTTATTTTAATAATTAGGTGAAAAAAAATTTATTTATAGTTTTTGTGTTTGGCTGGCTTTAGAAATTACTACTTTATTAGGAAATTTTTTTGAAAAAGGGATTAGTAGTTTATTAAGCAAGTAAGAGTGTTATGTTTGGCTGTGCCGAATCTTTGGTACAATCCACCGATAGTTAGAATATTTTAGGGGTGGGCTTTATAAGGTACCTTGGATAAATTATGGACCAAACTTTACGAAAGTTGATTGTGCAATTTCAAGTCATATTAAACTATGACAGACCAAAATCTATTGCAAAAGCATTACGGTTTTACGCCTACTAAAGTGTTTTTGAGAGTGGGGTTAATTACGGAGCGATCTTATGTGAAATGATTTCTAGTAATAAAGAACGAATTTGTGCAAAATCTAATATCAATATGTGCATTTGGCCACTATTTATGTAAGTTTTTCTAAAAAATTATAAATTTTTTTAGGGTGGTTGTTTCATATTTTAATTGATAACACTTATTCTACTGAACCGATTTTTCAATCCCAAACTGCTTAGAATAACATGAAACAATTTGACAACCATACTGTTCTTTTCGTTTGCGTTTTTTGAAAGTCAGCGTATTTTAAAAAGACGGTCAGACAGACGGACATCGCTAAATCAACTTAAAATTGCTCAAGGGCCCATAATATATATACTTTATAGTGTCTGGTATGAATATTTTACACGGAATGACAAACTTTCACCACTGTGGTGGAGGGTATACAAATCTAGTAAAATCTATTTGTTGTTATCCAAAAACGTTTCTTTATGATTTTAAGAAGCCTTAAAATAGGCAGTAATATTTCAAACTTTTTACAGCTTTAAGATATGCCAGAAAATATTTTGTATTCATATTTTTTGAATTCAGAAATCACTCTAACAGGGAATTTTATCAAAATTTTGTAAATTTTATCTATTTTTATTTAATTGCAAAAAATAAAGAAAAACCAAATACAAATTCTTTGAAGTGTTTTGCCAAAAGGAACACATTTCCCATTTGTTAAATTTTCTACGAATAAATCTATGCCATTTATATTAAATGCAAAATAAAGAAAATAACAACAACTACAACATTTGTCTACATTAACAAAATCTTAAAACAACAAATCCTTTTCTAAAGCTGCTTGTTTCTTTTAAATAAAAACATAAAATTTGTTTTTTTTTTACTCATTGTGTGTGTGTGTGTAGTATGTGATTTCACAAAATAAAAATGACATTTTCCTTTATTTTCCAGTTCAATAATATTCACATAATTTTTTTTTGTATCATTAAAAAATGTAGAGATTGTATAAATTTGTAATAGCAACAGCAGAAATCCTTTTTAATATACTCGTAACTATTGCTAGACGAAAATGAAGATGAAGAAGAAGAACAAGGAATAAAACGGCAAACATAAACTCGAATACAGTGATTTAAATAAATAAAGGCCATTAAAGATGAAACATCACAATCTCATGTATGTTGCAGGGAATCGTGCAATAAAATGTAAATACAAAGTATTATGGGACAAAAGCAGCAAAAATTACAAAAAAAAAAAAAAATAAAATTAAGAAAAACGAATAAATATCAACCATTACACATGAATGTAAATGTTCACTGTATTTCACAAACACACGCAGACAAATATTCACTTCTTGCAGACAACAATACATTCACATGAACACACAGACACAATTAAAATTTCTTCTATAAAACGAAAAACAACAAAAATTGGAAAAATTTAAGAATAAAATACTAAAAAACGAGGGTTTATTAAAAAAAAAAAAACAACAAGAAGTACCTTTTCAGAAAACTTATCCTTAAAAGGTAGTGTTAAAACAAAAAAGTATAAGAGAAATCGGTTGCACAAGAAATATGATTTTTGTTTAAAGCCCACTGTTACAAGCAGAGCCTGTTTCAACTTAAGTCCCTATTGAGCGAAAGTACCAGTTTTATCTATTCAAAAAAAAAGAAATTTTTTTGCACAAAAATTTTTTTTTGTTATTTTAAAAAATTTAAATCTACTCTTTTACCAAGAAGTACCTATTTTTTATAAGAAGGTACTTTTTGCAAAACGGTTATGTTTAAAGAAAATTACGTTTGTACAAAAAGTACAGTAGAGTTCGTTTACAATGAACACTATATATAACGCTATAACGATTTATGCGTATAACGAACAATTTCTCTGTTCCCAAGAGGTTTCATTAATATTTCATACCCATTAAGCGGCTCATACACTTGCAATATTATTGTACAATGTTGCCAACACATTTCACTTTCTTTTCGTTGCGCAATAAAAATCAAAAGTCTTTTGGTTATTACAAGAAACCATTAACCTAAAAAGTGACTGATAAGCTAACAGCAGGTTTATCCTCGTGGTAACTTTACAAGTGAACTTTAAGAATTTAAAGCTGCCATATTTTCCTCATAAAAGTTTTTTTTATTAATTAATAACAAAATTTACTTTGTATTATTTATATGGAGCGGGATCCCGGGATCCCGGGAAATTTGAGAAAAATTCCCGCTTTCCCGGGAATCGAAAAAGTCCGGGGAAAAAAAATCTAGTCATGATTCAGCTGTACTCACTTTTTCACTACTCATTGCTGATATCTGGTATCTACTGCAATCGTGCTACAGTATATAAATTATATTAAAACTTAATGGTCACTTTATCGTTCACGATAGCCGTTGTTCACGTTTACTATCAGGAACCTTATCATTAGGTTGCAATAATGGCTCTTATTAGTGAAGGGATTAAAAGACTTTAACTTTTAAGACAACCCTCGCATGCAAGTATTAATATCTGCATACACATGCATACAAAATAACTTGTATAATGATATAAAAGTTGTTAAGAGAATGTGTGTTATAAGTGTTGCTGATGAGTTGCCAGCAACAACAATAAAAAAAACAACAAAATGGAAATTGTAAGAAACAACAAAAAACCAAGATGATAATGAAGAAAACGAACATTACGACGACGGTGATGATGATGATGATGAGCAAACAGCATCAGCAAAAATGGCATAAAAATTGCATATTCAAATACAAATAATATCACACACACTTAGGAAAATATTCATATCCCAGTTGGCCAGATTGTCGTTGACTAAATCGTTATCAATAATATATGCACAACTCGTCCGCTATCGTCTAGGTTTTCTAGAAGAAAATTGCAAGAAGTGTTTACGACAATATGAGTGAGATTGTCTTATAAATTGTTTTTTTTTAGCAAAGTCTATGTTGGACAGTATGAGCTACATGGTCTTATTAAAAGACTTGTATAAATACTGTTGAAGACAAAGATTTCTTCTGCGGTAGTTGAACGCTTTTCAATCACTTGTTTAGTTTGCTTAAAATTATCGCATTCTTTTATTTAAAAGCGCAAACCAGTGAAACCAAAAATGTTGATGAATGTAGTCGCGGGCTGGAAATGGGTTATTTAACCCTAGAGTACGAACCATATTTTACGTACGTTGTAACTAATGATCGTCGATTCGACGATGTATTTTTTAACTGCCTATAACTGTGGCTTAAAAGCAAATATACTTTTTCAATAAATGTTATTATTCATTATGGCACCTAATAAGTTTATATAAGAAAATAATTTTATTTTAATTCATATAGATAAACGAAATATTTAATTTTAGAACTTTTTTATTTTATGTTGCACATATTTTTGGAATCATAAAAAATTACCTATAAAATATTGTTAGGAAAACTGAAAAACTAAAAAAGAATCAAAACTTAAAAAAGACATTTTTGTCTTTAAAAAAAATAAAAAAATTTTTTTTTTAAATAACACTTTGAGCCAGAGTCACAAAGTTAAACTTTGTGCTCTCCGCATATGGGTTTTTCGCATATATCACTTTTTGATTTTGACATTCGTCATTTTTTCGTATGGGCATGATCTACACATACTTCATTTGTGTTCGTTTTTATTTTCTCCTAAGCTGGACATTGGTGCCACTATTGTTTGAAGTAACAACATTTGCAATATTTGCTCACAAAGTTGAAAAATAAAAGTCACGTTAATACTAACCATCGACGATTCGACGAGTACAAAACCAATAAAAGCAATGTTCCAGCAACGCAATTCAAAAAACACAATTACACACAGCAAAAGTAAATCATCTACTAACAGCATACAAAATTTGAGAGTGTTAGACACACCCATTTAAAAGTAAATTAATTAAAAGGAAGCGATGCTCGTCGAAACGTCGATCATTAGTACTCTAGGGTTAAGGATTCCTTTTAAAAATCGAATATATTACACATGTAACAAAAACAGATGAAAAATTGTCTAAAATAAATAACCATTTAATCATTTTTGCCGTCCAAGACAATAGACAATAGAATAGACGACATTTTCATGATCTTGACGACAAAGTAGGCGACATTGTCGTCTACGTAATCTTTCGATCAAATAAACGACAAGAAGACCAACATTGTCCTTCCTTGCGTTGTTCGAAAATATCTTTGACGATTTTTCTCGCTATCCCTTACATGTCGTGCACTCGTCCTCGAGGAAGCCTTAAAGACGTGGCCAACTGGGTATATTAAATGTATGTGTGTGCGTATAATGAAATAAAACTGAAATTGAAGATTCAGTGAATGTTATGAATACGAATGTGATGACAGAAATACAGGACAACAAGCATTTTTTTTAAATAAAAAATGAAAAATATTACACATGTCTGTCTGTAGTTTGTGTGAGTGTGTAACATATACATTTACATTCATTCAAAACTTTGAGAAAATAATACTTATATTCTAACATTGATTGCATTTTTGTTCGGTTTCTACTAGTTACACACACAAGTTTCTATACTTGTCTTTTCAAATTGGTGTCTACTTGTAAATGTATATTTGTGTTTGTTTCTTTCCCTTAAAGGTTTTGTTGGATGTTTTATGTAACATAAAAGCGCGCCAAAAATCGGAAGGAAATTATGTTGGCATGTTTTCAAATACAAAATAATACATTTGGAGAAAAAAACGTATTAAAAAAAAGGAAATAGAAACAAAAAAAAAATAAGCAGAGAAATGAGATTCGTGAACAAATACACAAAATACCAACGAAATCAAAACTCTGTTTAAAAATTCATTAAATTTAAAGAAAAAAATAAATAAACTTGAATAGAAAAACTGTGTGCCAAAATTTATATACATTCATAGAGGTATGCATGTGATAAAGGTTTTGAAAAATAAGACTTTTGTAACAGCTTTTGTTTACAAAATAATTGTTATTGCAGAAAATGTTTGCATAACATTTAAATTTATTTTAATTTTAAGGCATTTTTGGCCAAAACAAGAATTTTAAAGGTTAATTTCTTTAAAATTACATGAAAATAAAAATTATTTGTTTTGCGTCTTAGGCTCAAATTAACTGTCATTAGTTAATTATTAGTAAACTAAAAGGATAACTATAGCTTAACTAAATTATTACCATAAAAAATGGTAGCTCTTTTAAAATAATAAAAATAAAAGTAGTTAACCAATAACATTTGAGAGTTTAACTAATGGTTAGGAAAAAGCTGGAAATAATATTTTATTTGTTAAACTGTTGTTATTTGCTAACTAATGACTGTAAATTTGGGCCTTAGACTTATGACGCTTTTTCATAACGTACATTCTTTTTATCAATGTTTTTCTTGGGAGTCAAAAAATTAATTAACAAGGTTTCGTTTAAATGTGCTTAATTCCCATTTCATACTATTGATGAAATTTATTGTTGACGGGATAAGCTGTTCCTATGCGCATTTCACTGCTTGCTTAGGCCAGATTATCAGGAAAATTTATCCAAAGATTTTAGAAAAACTAAAGATATTATACAAATAAAACTGTTAAGCAAATAAGAATTATAAGCAACAACCTGTAACAATATCAAAGCTTAAACAAAAACAACAACAATAAACAGTGAGTTTATCTTTTCTTGCAGTCCCGACTACAATTGGTTGATTTTTTGTCAACTCTAGCAGGCCTGCCACAGAAATCAATTCCGATCGAAAGTGGAAGTGATTTCGTATCTTGCTTCACATAAAACGAAATCACTTTCGATCGGAGTTGATTTCAGTGACAGGCCTGTAAATGTAGTTGTAAGTTAGTAAAGAAAAATAAAAATAAAACAAATTTCTTTATTTTATTTTGCCAGGGGCCTAATTCTGGCAGTCGTGATAGAGTATTTTCTCGATTCGAAAGCAATTTCATTTCAGTCGATACTGAGCGAATCGAAATTATTTTTTCAGTATTGTGAAGTTCAAATTAATGCTTCATAACACTCAAAAAATAATTCCGATTCGTTTATTATTAACTGAAATAATTTCGAATCGAGAAAATACTCGATCACCACTGCCAGAATCCGGCCACAGTTCAGTTTTTTTACACTGCCACTTGCATATAAGTTATCATCCTTTTTGTTAAACAGCTCTTTTTTTGTTATATTTCATTTTCAAAATATACCTTTTGTAAAAAGTACTTTATGGCTAAAATGTACTTTCTTGTTAAAACGGTATTTTTTGTAAATGAACACTTTTTTTTGATTAAAAACGACTTTTTTTCAAGGTACTTTTTTGTATAGAAGTACTTTATTGTATTAAAGAACGTTTTTGTTAAACAGTAATTTGAACCAAAACCAAAAACATACCTTTTTTGCTCAAAGGTACTTTTTTGTTGAAAGGTACTTTTTGTTATACGGAACTTTGTACCAAAAACTTCTTTGAATAATTACATTTTTTTTTTTGATATACGGTACTTTAAACCAAAAATGTACTTTTTGTGAAAAGGATTTTTTTTAAAAGGATATTTTGTTATAGAAGTTTTTTTTTGTTCTAGGCTAATATTTTTGTAAAGCTGTAGTTTTATTTTTTGTTCAGAGTCTAAACACAATGTACCGATAATTTATTGCGGTGCGATTTTTCATACGATTTTGAAGTAAAAAACCGCAGTGCGGAACGGCATAAAATTAAAATCTATTTTATTTTCATTGCGGACTTTCTTTCTCTCTCAACAAGGCGAATTTAATTCGCTCTGTCTCTCAATTTTTGATACTAGTTCTCTTTCTGATGTTGCCATAGTTTTTGAATAATTGGCTATGTTCACAACATTATTGAAAACAAACAACATGATAAAAATCTATGCACAAATAAATTAATAAAAATTTAAACAAAAAATGACAACTATTTCCGTCGCCGTCTTCCGTTGTATTATGTTTATTTTTCTCTCCCGCAACGAGAAATCGCACCGCACCGCAAACATTGTGTTTAGACTCTCACATATGATTTTTTGTTGTAAAATTAAAAATTTTCCTGGTAATAAAATATTTTTTTAAAGGTACTTTTTAAAAAAGTATGTATATATCTACAGCCGTATTCATAACAAAAAGTAAGCCCCAGTTTGTACACTATGTACAACGAGCTGCTAATTAGAATGCCGATTAAGCCTAGCAGCTTGTAAGCACAGAGTTTATTCATAACAAACTTTTATCCAGCTGCTAACTTTTAATAAATCAACTCTGAATTTTAATGATGCCACATTATATTACTCAAAAACGCAACACTTTGCATTATTCATCGCTGGTTTCGTTATTTTTTTGTTATTTTTTTTTTTTGTTTTTTCCTCCACATATAACAATTTTGAAAAGTTTTTAAAATTAAAATAAAATAAAAAAAGATAGAAAAATAAAATAAAACAATAATTTAAATAAAACCAACCAAATTGTTTAACATTAAACAGCTGTTTTTCACAAGTTGGCAAACGTTTGGCAGCTCGTTAACAAGAGTTTAACAAATCGTTAGCCAGAGTTTGGTAAGTGTCATTTCATGCCAAATTTTCATTATGAATACGGCTGCTAGACTTTTGGATAGGAAGAACTTGTTTGTAAAATGGATATTTTAGCTGTAAAAACTACGTTTTGGTTAAAAAAAGATAATTTTAGTTAAATGTACTTTCCCTTGTAAAAGGCCATGTAAAAACAAGGCTAAACTTAGTCTTGCTACTATTAGGAAGGTTAAAGTTGTGATTGATGGCCGGCATTCGTAGTAGAAAAGTTTATTTAACTCGGCTCCGCTATCAATAGAAATAATGATGTTAGCATGGAAATAAGGCGAATGATCGTGTTGTCAAATATATGCATCTTTGGGCTAACAAGACACTTTAACAACAGAGACCTCTCTCGAGACGAACTAAAATACCATTTTTAACACGCTTACTCTAAGGGCCGTCCGCAAGAGCGGAAGGTGGAACGGAGATAACACCGCTAGATTGACCAAAAATCGCTAAATTGCTATTATTTGTGATTAACAGCGGCCAACTTCGCTATAAAACGCAATGTTAAAATCGGATACTTGGGAAAGCAGATACAGCGGTTCTAGAAGTAAGAAATAAAAATCTTTCGCGATATCCCCTTTCTGTGTTTACAAGGAGTTTAAGTAAGCGTCGAACGAGCCGTAAGCTGTATGAGCTATAGCCCGACAAAAACATAGTTAAACGCATCAAAATACAGCGACTGCACTGGTCGGGCAATGTCGGTCTAATGAATTCAAACGTTCCGGCCAAAAGGCGTTTGATAACACGGAAAGCGCAGACGGGGAAGACCGGGACACAGGTGTAAGGGGACGTGCAAGTCCTTGCAACAGGTTGTAGGGCAAACTTTTGTACATAAGTAAGTAAAGAAATCTAACAGGTAAATAGATTCGGTACTTCTTGAACCAACGTACTTTTTTTGTTAGGGAATTTTCCAAAAAAGTACTCTAAAATGTTATTTTTGATTAAAATGCAATTTTTTGCAAAAAAATACTTTGTGAAGAAATATTTTTTTTAAAAAATTGCCTTTAATAAAAAAAACTTTTTGCAAAATTATATTCTTAAAGAATCTTTTTGTATAAATGATACTTTTAGTAATTGTAATTTACCCCTTTTCACTTTGCTCTTTAGCAATTACAATTTAACGCTTTATTGGCCTTAAATGGTTTGAACAATTATTTATTTTGTTTCAATCCAAAGAAAAACTATAATCCAATCAGCATAAATTCATTTTAATTTACATTTTTTTTCATTCGTATTTACTAAAACATTAAAACCCAATATACAAATTTCAATTTTACTAAGTTCTTTTAACTTCCCTGCCTTTTTTTTTTTGGGTGTAAAAGGGAGAAAAAAAGAAACAAATTTTTATAGTCGTGACTTTTTGCTTATCAGTTGTAAGGAAATGAGTAAAAATAATAGAATAGCAATTTTTTATGAAGTTTAAGCAGGAAATAAACCCCAAAGTTACGAACTGTGTGTAGTAACAAACACAGATAATGCCACTATATTAATTTGCAAAAAGCGTGGTGGTGTTTGCTCAGAAAGACCCAATAAGCCATGGCACTAAAATTACATACTAAGATATCACAAGCGGAGAGAAAAAAGTTTTGCAAGTGATTTAATTTAATGGAGCAATAGTTTTACAGATATTTCTTTTAAACACTTTTCTAGCTTGATATGTTAATTTTTTTTCCGTATTTTCTTGTATTTGGCCATTTGGGTTTTTGTTTTCCATTGTGAAACATTACTTTGACCCGCGACTAAGAAAAGGAAACTTATTGAATTCAGGGTTCACTTTTAGTTTTTGTATTTATTTGGCTGAGATCGTGTGTATGAAATAGAATTGTTTTACTTTCGTACCGGAAATTACACTTGCTTACAAAAAAGCAAAAAAAAAAAAAAAAAAACAATAAAAAGCATACTTTTCGATTTTCTTTGCTTTTTTTTTGGTGGTATATTGTTGTTGCCAGAGATTTTGTTTAAGTGTGATGTTGGTTGGTTTTCTTTGTTTGTAGTCTGCATTAGAAGAGTAAAAGTGAGAGAGATTGTGGGAGAGAAAAAAGGGGAGCTTTTTATATACAAATGGTGTTTTAAATTTTATTGTGCATTTTAAGGAAAGTTTTTTGAGTTTTGGATGGACACTGCGGGAAAACTTAAGCTCAAAGTTCTTAGATTTTAAATATTTTATGAGTTCTAGTTACAGCTAAATTATTTGACAGTTTCGCAATTTCTAACGTTAAAGTTTGCCTTAAAAATTTGTGTGAAAAATCTCAGATATTAAAATATTTTTTTTTTTATGAAATGCTATGCCAACATACACTCAAATCTCTAGGCGGAACTCAAATTGTTTTCTTAAACGTTCTTAAAATAAAGAACAAATTTGCTATGAATTTATCTTGCATTAAAATAAAAAAAATTTTCTTTTTTAATCCAAATTTGGCTAAAGTTCATAGAATTAATTTTTATTAAATTATTTTTAAGAAGAAAGGAATTTTACAACATGAAATGAATTAAAATTGGTTGATAATTTTTCATTCTTGACTGACAGGGGAATTGAACCCACGTTCACGGACCGGTTGCTCTGACATATTTTAATAGTAGCCACACCATCTCTTCAGAAATCTACATATATGGCGGTTTAATAAAATTCTTAAATTTGGCCCCTGCAGTGCCTAGGATGCTCCTAGATGGGTCAAATGTGTGACCAACCCCACTTTTTTTCCTCTAAATAATTTATTTCTAATTTTTTAATATTTTATGAATTTTTAAAAAACAAAAATTTGGAAATTTTGATAAAAAAAATTAATATTTTTTCAAAAAAATATGTTTCAAAAACGACTGCTCATATTAGAAAAAAGTTTTTACTTTTCTTAAAGGAAATTTTATTGCGGACTTTCGGATTTTTTTTTTTAATAATTTCAATAAACTAAACCGTTTTTGAGTTACGCGAATATAAATATGTTGTGCAACCTCGTCCATTTTCGAAATAACGGTATATCTCGAAAACCAAAGCCAATCTAAAAAAACGGAAAGCAGCTTACCCGAATTTTGTGAAAACGCCATGTGCCCGGCTTGTCTGTTTATTCAACTAGCATAGTGTTATCAACAAATTTTAATTCCTTTCATGTTTCAAAATTCCTTTCTTCATAAAAATAATTTTATAAAAATTAAATCTAATGAACTCTAGCCTGATTAAAAATATGAAAATTTGGATTAAAAACCATAAAGAGTTCAATAAAATAACGACAATACTAATTTTTAAAAAATTTTCACTTAAAAAGACTGAGATTAAATAAAAAAGTTGTTTTGTAAAAAGGGTTAGTTAGTAGTTAAATATGGCTACCAAAAAAGCCAAGTAGTTAATGAAATTAAAGGCAAAAACAAAAACCAATTGCAGCTAAAAGTTTAGCTTCAAAAGTTTAGATTAAAGCAAAAATAGTTACCAATTTTAGCTAAGAAAAAAGGAGCAACTAAAAAAGCTCAGTTTGAAACAACAAATGGCTACTTAATAGAGTTTTTTTCCCGGACTTTTTCGATACCCGGGAAAGCGGGAAATTTTTTTAAATTTCCCGGGATCCCGCTCCATATAAATAATACAAAGTAAATTTTGTTATTAATTAATAAAAAAAACTTTAATAAAAAAACGTAATTGAACTTGTTTACAAATAAAGTAAAAGAAATGGTTCAATACTAAAAAATTAATTGAAGATTGAAATAGGAACTTGAATTATTATCACCTCACGCCTTTATTCCCTATTATTATGCTTTTATTCAGTATTATTATGCTCTGGATACAAGATAAAAAGGTAACATAAACATAACAATTTAATTCATAAAACAATATTAAAAGCAAAATAAAAATTAGGGTACTCAAGATATGAGATCAAAAAGTTAATTAATAAAATATATAAAATGTTTTATAGAAATATATAAAATTTTTTAACGGCTTAAGGCTAGATTACACTATCTCACAAGTCTTACGTATTCCATAATACTTTGTGAGATAGAAATCTAATAAGTTTTGTTGCGACTTTCAAATAATCTAATTTAACATGACAGTTTGTGTTCACACCATCACACAAAGTATAAACACTCACACATGAAATAAAATGCAACCCTGATCCAATGAAAAGTATTATTGTTTAGAAATTTTTCAAAAAACGATGAAGTCGTATGGGATGCCAAACATAATACTTGTCATTTTCGTGACACATTGCATTCACACTATCACACTTTGTCATATGACTTTAGTTTTTGACATGTATTAATACAAAGTATAATAGTGTAATCTAGCCTTTAGGAAATAACTTTCTGACACACTCAAAGCGCTTAGTAAGTTTTCAAAAAGTATATTCCTGATTTTATTTACTAATTATCATGTTTCCGAAAAATTTCGTTCATTTTTTACCGAGGTTGGACAAATAGTTAAAAGTGCACCGTTGTAGCATGCTTCGGATTCACAATCTGAAGCAATTTTTTCTTTTTTATAAATAACGTCTACGTCAGTCAAATAAATGTATTTCAAGGTTGATGAAAAAATAGCATCAGCCGGACTGCTTCTTACAAACCTTTTCATTTCAATAGGTCCATTTGTAATCTTAAGGACAATGTGTTTTTGAAGTTGTATGTTGTAGTATCTTACACGAGATTCCAAAATGTTTTTTTATTTCGGTTTCCCCGCACTTCACGGGTATATAAACCAACACAAATTGAAATTGAAAATTTGTGCTTATCACCTAATAGACATATCGCTCCTTAATTGCATCATAGTCATATCTCAAACTGAACCGAAGTTATAGCAAAATATATCTTTAAGTCCGTACATTTTGAAAACTTTAATCGCATTTTGCCAAAATCGTTTGTTTTTGTAGATATGACTATGTTGCAATAAAGGAGCGATATGTTTAGGTATCTCCTATTTTTAAGACTTGTTCATGGCCAATGAAACTTTACTGCCTGCATCTTATTTTGAATTAGTGTACTTTATTAACTCTTCACTTCACTAAATGTATTAAATATCAACTGTTGCACTGCCCATTCTGCTTTCAGTAGATTTATTGCATCAGGAGACATTGATTTAAATACATGTACTCACTTTTTGTTATTGATCTAATCCACAACCCATCCACAGATGCTTATTTTTAGAGAATAAAAAACTAAATTTCAAAGAAGTTATAAATAGCTATTTTCTGAAATTATGAGGAATTATTTATTTCCCGGGATCCCGCAAAAAAATCCCGGGAAAACGGGAAATATAATAATTGAAAAAACTTTATTACTTAAACAATCCACGTTTAATAGTAAAAAAATTACTTCATAGAGAAAAAACTGGAAGCTAAAATTGGCCATAAAAATGAGCCAAGATTGAACCTCCAAATTGGCTTTTAAAAAGAATATTCCTCATAAAAGATTCTTATTACAATAAATAAGTAAAAAAATTAAAGCTTTAATTGACTTTTTAAAATAACTAAGATAAATGCTGTAAATTGTTCATTATTTGGAGCCAGAATTAACAAAAAAATTTAGATTTTAAAACGTTTTGCAAATCGAAACTAAAAAAGTCTTGTCAAATATAGAAATTATAATTAACTTTTTAAACGAGCTAAAAACTGAAAGCTAAAATGGTGCTAAAATATAACAGCCATATTCATAAAAAGTTCTTATTTTAAGCTTATAGTATGTAATAACTATTAAACGCTTTTTGTCTTATAAACCTTTTATAACAATTTGTATTCATAAACGTACAATAACAGCTTTTTTACTATTAACTGTTTGCAGCGATTTTCTGTTTAAGTATGGCAACTTTCTTTATATTTGGCTGCCATTTCATTGTTAGTGATGCACGAAACTTCTATTCGGTTTACATGATATTCTATATTTAAATTTTTTTTATAATTTTTTTTTTAATTGTAGAACTTCAAAATTATTCTTATCAAATAAAACTACATATTATTTTAGTTTCTGAACAAAATGTTTCCGAAAGGTATCATAAAAACTTTTATTTGAACCTTTTTTAAATATACGATAAGAAAGTAATCGAATAAAAAGTTTATTTACTTTTCATTAACATCACTATTATTATGACTTGTTTATTTTATTTTTTTTTTTATATTTTTGAACAATAATTTGTTGTTTTAAACAAAAAAAAAAAACAACTAGTTGCAATAATTTAATAAATAATTAAAGAGAATATCTGCATTTGCTCCTGAACATATTCATTTAAATAAAATAAAAAAAAAAATAGTTGTAATAAATAAAACATTTTTGTCATTATTTACATTTTTCACAAAAATAATATCATAAAATGCAAAGACCTTTTAAAATGTCATTTTATTTTTGGTTTAAAGAAGGGCAAATCCAACAATAAATTTTCTTACTTTATGAATGGTTTATTAAAGGTTCAATAGACTATTTTTCGTTTATGAATACAACTTTAGCAATTTTTGCTTAAAAACGGTCAATAAATCATCAATAAGATTTTATGAATACGGCTGTAAGCCTTTATTAAAGTTGGCTAAATTTAGGTAAATATTGTCCACTAGATAAGCTAAAAATATTTAATCTTAATTTTAGTTTTAAAGTTTAAAAGGAGTATTCAGAAAGCTTAAAGAAGCTACTCCCTGCGGGAAATTTGTGTCGATTGTTCTTAACCCTTCGGCTTACGCATGTTTTGATTTTCTATATACAAATTTTTAACAAATACGTTAGTTGAAGTTTGGCTTTCATTTTTTCTGTATACAGAACAAATTGAAAAATTTTCTCGCCGCACTCATGTATACCACGAAGGGTTAAAGCACTAATCCTGTAACCAGTGAACAGATTGTTATAATAAAGTGAACCGAATTATTTAAGTTTAGTTACTCCAGAGGAAAGATAATTGACACAAAACTAATAATGGGATTGGATTTTGTGGGGGCTAACGCTATCTGTTTAAATAATTTTATATGAAGGAGATCTTTCGTATTAATATGGTTTACTGGGGACAATATCTGCGACAGGCATTATTTTAACCGAAATTTAATGCGTTCATTTAGGTGACTTCAATGAGCTGTTATAAGGTTTTTAAATCTGCAAATTAACCCCCTCCTAAGACATCACCATGTTAAAGTAACAAGTCCTCGTCATACAAAGTGTTAGAATTACAATCGGTCCACATCACTTTATAACTGTCACGTGGCAAGATTAGTGCTAGTTCCCTTTCCCCTACGACTAATATTTTATATTTTTATTTCCAAAAAGTAACAAATTGTATTCTAACTTAGTTGACCGAGCAATAGTAACTTCGACCTCTAGTGCAAAAGACCTGTGTCTCTGACAGAAATCCAATCCTTAACCCTAGCACTAAAAGACTAGCTCACTAGCAACTGATCTATCGGGGCATCCAATCTACTAATAAAAATGTCAATTAAATCTCAAAAAGTTTTTAAAAGTTATAAGCAAACATTAGTTATTAAGCTAAATGTTACGACTACAACTAAAACAGTTTTCTCAATAGAGCTGGGAATATTGGTAAATTAGGATAAAACATGTGCTACGATTAAAGCTTAAAAAGAGCTTAGTCTAAAATTGGCTACTCAGTTAGTTGAAATAACAGCTATTATTAGCTACTAATAAAATCTACGACCGAAAATAAAAAAGCTTTGATTGTTAGGAAAATCGAATATAAGCCACTTTTTAGACAGTCAAAGTTAACTTTGCAAAGTCTTGAGCTTATAGAAGGGAGGGGAAAAGAGAATAGCGGGAAAGTACATTCTTTCCTGTACTCGCAAATTCGTGTTGTTTTTCGTTCGTAGTTTATATCTGAATATTTTATAATCAAAAGTATTTTTTGGGAATACAAAATTTGAATTTAAAAGATTTTGTTATTCGTGCTTAATTCCCAGTTTTTATTCTTGATAAAAACACTTGAAATTTATTTATTTATATTTATTAAAGCACGAATAACAAAATCTTTTAAATTAAAATTTTGTATTCCCAAAAATTACTTTTGATAATAAACAGGCAAGTGCACGGCCTAAAAAAACTACCTGGCAACATGCTTTTGCAAGTTGTTTTTTGCATATTGTTTTTTCTTAACCTACTTACAACTACAATTAATGTTGGAAGAATTCCAATCAATTGTAGTGGGGAATGTAAAAAGAGATAAACTCACTGTTTATTGTTGATGTTTTTGTTTAAACTTTGATATTGTTACAAGTAGAGCTGTTGCTTATGATTCTTATACGCTTAACAGTTTTATTTGGTTTAATATCTTTAGTTTTTCCAAAATCTTTATAGATGAAGTTTCCTGATGATCTGGCCTAAGCAACCAGTGAAATGCGCATAGGAATAGCTTATCCCATCAGCAATAAATTTCAAGTGTTTTTATCAAGAATAAAAACTGGGAATTAAGCACGAATAACAAAATCTTTTAAATGAATATTTTATATTTAAGCAAAAAAAAAAAAAAAACAAAAAGCAAAACAAAAATTTGTCAAATAAAACATTGTTTGTCTAACCACGAAAGAAAGTTTAAAAGAGAAATCAACAACCTTTGTCAAAGTAAACTTTTACTGTCTGAAAGGGATTCAGAAAGACATTAGGTCGTTTAAATCCATAATTTACTTTTAATACGAATTTTAAGAATTAAGAATTTTAAAAAGGTATAAAAATACAGTTCTTTAAATATAAATAATTTAACTTTGTGCCACGCCCACTTGTTTAATCCTGCTTACATTTGTTAACCAAGATGCTGGTACCTAATTTTGAAACTTTGGCTCTTGCTGTTCACCAAATTTACAGAAATCTTTAATGACTTTGTATGGGAAGTGCCTTGTTGCCGCAACAACAAGGGATCTTTGCTTCAAATTTGAAGACGTCGTGGTTTTTTGCTTATATCTCAGCTATTTTTGAACCAATCAGGCTAAATTTCAATAGTAAATAATTCCGGACTATATGTGACATAAATATATAACTACCAAGTCCACATCACATGTGGGGTTTTCGGAAAACTCATTTCAAGGGACAGACAGGCATCGTTAAATCAACTTCGCTACTTATAAGGACCCATAATATATAAAGCTTATAGGGTCTAACATCAATATTGTAGAAATTACAAACGAAAGGACAAACTTATATATGCCCTCTTACGTTCGGGGAAGGGTATCAAAATGTACGACTGAAGATTAGGCTAACAAGGGTATTGCGCCTAAGGGCACACCGCCACCCTAAGACCAAAACTGTCCATTGTGAATATGACTGAAGGTGAAATTCACCATTAACACGAGTTGGTATTAGGGCTAAAATTGGGTTTTAAATAAAAGCTAAATAAGGTTGCTAAAGGTTAATGCCAGTATTCATAAAATTTTTTTCAATTTAATAAAGGTTTAAAGAACAAATTTACTATGAAAATTATACTTAATAAACCTTTGTTAAATTTAATAATCGTTTATGAATACGGGGGCTAAACTTTAAAATAGCATGTTTTGTATTTGAAGTCGAAACCTTTCAACATAAAACTCGATACTTTTGTCTGTCTGTCTGTTTTGTGCAAAAAGGCTTTGAGGGCCTTCGTTTAAGCCACGTGTTCTTACCTCTAAAAATACGTGTTTATGTTTGCAACCTTATAAAACAATTTGTATTACAACTTATCCCTATTCCCAAAAAAAAAAAAAAAAAAAAAATTATGTGTCAAACAAATGTTGTGCGTTCTTTTGTTCAACTTAATTGATGTATTTAACGATTTTCTTAAGGGTGAAGGTTTGGCGGGGACATGTTAAACTTGTAACATTTTTAGAGGATTGTTTGGGGAACAACGAAAATCTGCTTCAGTTATTTTGCTTTTAGGCGTTAAACAGTAATGAAACGAATCGCAAACATTTTTATTTTTTACAATTTTATTCCATTTCTAGGTCTACTCTTGTATTCATGTTGATATTTTGTTGCTGAAAAATAAAAATAAATAAATTTTACAAGAGTTCATAAACGGGAATATTCTCTTCTTTATTACAGCTACTAAATGTTATTCTTTAATTTTATTATGTAAATATTTGTTTTAATAGAAAACGATAGAAAACAAGAATAAAAAAAAAAATTCAGAATAACGAAAAAAATTAATAAAAGGAAATGAAATGGTCCATAAAAAACACAGAAATAAAAAAAGGGACATTTGTTAAAAAAAATTCAAAACAACAAATTTACATGTAATTTACAGCCAACAACATTTCAATTAGTTTATTGTGTTTTTTTGTTTTATTTTTTTATATCATTTTAGTTCATTCAATTTTTATTTTGTTGTTTTGTTTGCTTTTCATTGTTAATAAGAATTCTGTTTCTTATTTTATTACTTGTTTCGTTTTAGGGCATTTTTCATTTTTAATTTCAGTTTTTAAATAATAATAAATAAGGTGGTCCTTTTCAATTTACCGACTAAAAACAACAAAAACATAACAAAGCAAGATCAAGTTAATAAAAAAAGGGGGGGGGGGGGAGGGGGGGTGTGGGTACAAAAAGAAATAAAACTAATTAATAAAAGATAATGAAAAACTGCTTTGCCTTTAACGAAAACTTCTCAACCCATATTTCCATCCAGATATGCGGAAAGAAGTCTATTTTCTAAAGTAATTATTTTCGTTTATTAAGATAAGAAAATCCATAATAATTTCTTAATTTTAACTAATTTCGTTCGTATTTATGGTGTTTTCTTTTCTTCAAAAAAATGTGACATTTTATTTAAAAAAAAATGCAATTGGGTGTCTGTTTCTTAAAAATTATGCTCCCGAAAACGGTGGCTTGTTTTATTCTAAAAAAACTCATCCTTTTCGGGAGCAACATTTTTAAGAAACAGACACCAAATTGCATTTTTTTAAATAAAATGTCACATTTTTTTGTAGAAAAGAAAACACCATTAGTAAAATTTTCATAAATACAGAAACATTTTGCTTTAACCACACATACAAGTAATTTTTGGCTTGGACGAGATCATGAAAATTTTCTTGGTTCAATATTTATATTTATATTTTCTAGTGATTTAGTTAATAATTTTTTCTATTAAGATCTAAAAATACGCAAAATCTTTTTTATCTTTTCTGAACATACTAAACACAAATTCTTAGAACCCTTTAAAATGTATTAAGACTCTCTTTAGACTCTCTTTTAAATCAGATTGGACTCTAATCAGATTCTACATAGACTCTACCACATAATATACTTCATTTAGACTCTATTCTGACTTTTCCTAGATTAAATCAAGACTATAACAAAGCTTTACTTAAGCACAACCAAGACTTTGCTTAGACTTTACCCAGATTCCGCACAAAATTTTAGTAATATATACACTATATATGGGCTGCACAAGAGATCCTCTGGTTCGTAGTGCATATGGCCTTCTACGTACATACATACACTCCCTTGGCATAACTTGTGCTCTTCTTAGAATGCTTTTCTTAAGCTTTATGAGACAGATTTTCCATGTTATGCAATACTTATACTCTACAAAGACTTTAATAAGATTAACAAGTAAGAGTGCTATATTCGGCTGTGCCGAATCTTTGATACCCTCCACCGACAATTAGAATATTTCAGGCGTGGGCACCCTATAGGTCTATAAACTATTTATTAATCTTTATAAAAACGAACGTCAGTATTATTGACCGACATTCAAAAAGCTTTATGCTTTTATTTCTAGTCTTATACAACTTATTTTGTACACATTTAAGTAAAATATCTTGCTTGGTTACAGTTTTAGCCTAACTGAAATTATTTTCAAGAGGTCATATAAATGTAAATTGGACCGAATTTTAGCACAACATCTATATCTGCTATGATTTTAGGCGTATTCAAATAAATTCCCAGAGTAGGCATTATATGGTTATGGAATATGGTTAACTATGGACAGATGATCTTCACGACATTTTCTACTGTGATTTAAAAGCTTATTAAACTACGAAAGACCAAATTCTGCTAGAAAAACATATTTATATGGGGTCTATGGTAAATTATGGACCGAGCGTCATTAATTTCTAGTCCTATAAAACTTTTTCAGCATTATTTATTACGGTTTTAGGCGAACAAAACTGTTTTCCGAGGGTAGGCTCTATATAGGGGGCCTATAGTAAATTATGGGCCGAAATTCACGAAATTTAACAACATGATTTCTTGTAATAGAGAACGAATTTGGCAAAATCGTATATCAATCTGTGCATTATAACATCATTTGTGATAGTTGTTCCACATTTTGACTTATAACTCTTATCCTATTAAACCGATTTGGCTGAATTTTAATTCCAAACCGCTTAGGGTAACAACAAGCAATTTGACACCAACATTGTTCTTTTCTTTTGAATTTTTTTTGAAGTTAGCTTGTTTTCAACAGACGGTCAAACAGACGGACATTGCTAAATCGACTTAGAAGTGACAAACTTAGTATACCACATGTGCTGGTGGAGGTTTTAAAAATGGCTTGGTCCAAGGCGAATTCCTGCATACAACAATAAAAACAACATTAGTTTTTTATTGTTGCTTTATGCCGGGCTTTGGAGATGTGGGTTAAGTTTAAACTTAGTTTAAAGTAGCCTAAAACTCGGATTTTTTCGGTGATTTTTTTTTTTTGATTTTTTTATAATTTTATTAAATACCCACATTTTAAGCAAAACTAACTTTGTAATGACGACACAAATCTGCTTGAAGACTTACTAAACCTAGTTCAAATGGGATCTAAAAAAACCAGCCTTAGTTGGTCGTAAAGTCCAAAACTCAGGCCACTTTTGAAAATTTCTCTCTCTAAGTAAAAAAAGTAGCTCGGCCACTTGAAAAGTGAGTTCGCCTTGGGCTTGCTCAGAGTTGACTAAGATTATTCTCAGATTATGCTCATATTGCTTTTTTTTATGTTTACGTAAGATTTTACTGAGACTTTATATAAATACTCGTTAAATATGTACTTAGTTCTATATTAGATACTTCTGCGACTTAATTCAGATTGTACGCAGACTCCACTCTGGATAAAAATGATAATTAACTACAGCAAATTTCGAACCATCAATATTCTTTGGTTAAAGATTGATGTTTGACTTTTGGTGAGAATGCGGTTATTCTCGAATATTAAATTTGATGAACTCAAACCAACTCGCCTCTACAATGCCTTTAAGGCGCAGAAGCAACAAAATTATAATGAATTGATTAATATGAATAAATTAATAAAAAATAATAATAAAAAAAAACATAACTAAATATCAAAATTTCAAATTAAAAACCGACAGTTCAACTAAAAAATCCCAGTTTTTGAAAAATTTCAAATTAATTTTTTTTGAAAATTGTTCCATAAGCCATTTAAAACTTGGAGTTATTAAGAAAAAATCTACCTCGTTCTGCAAACCGAATTAGATTGAAAATTGAAATTGTAACGTTCACCTTCACATTGCTATCACCAAAACGAGTAACAATGAAATGCAATGTGTAGAAGTATAAGAGTCGGTGGAAAACAAATCTATTTTATGATATGCTAAAGGAGGACTTGAGAGCCATCGAAAACTAGCTTCAGACGGGCGGGGGGTTCGGGTCCTCTTTAGTCGATTATCCTCTATATACTCTGGCCACGCAAAAAATTATTACAGACTCCCGTTTATTAAATAATAGTTTTTTACAAAGCGAATACGGATTTTACGTTAATTTGTAAGCACTGCACAACACAAAAAAAAAATGCCCCGTTGTGAGATATCAATAAGAAACTATAAATCCCCATTACTACATCCTCATATATAGGAATTATTAAGGAGCTCCAGGTGTTACGGAGTTCTAGGCCTATCTTTACCCTACCCAACCATGGTCTTACAGGCTGAAATTCTGTCATAAGACCCCAGAATATCATCTACTTTGTCATTACCTCACCAGAAGAAAACTTCTTGTTTATTTACGAACTCATTTTCATTTATTTACGATTCTTCAAGTCATTAGATATATATCCTAGCAATCCCATAAAAGGATATTACAAAACAATAAAAAAAAAGGATAATAACGAACAACCAAATTAAAGGGTGTTCTCTTTAAATTAAGATTCCAAATTAAAGCAATAATCTATAATCTATATATATAAAAATGAAAAATGTTTGTATGTTTGTTTGTTTGTTTGTTTGTTTGTTGGCTTATAGACTCCTAAACTACTGAACCGATTTTCCTGAAATTTTTACAGATACATCACGTGAGCCCTAAAAATAAAATAGGCTACTTATTTTTTCGATAGGGGCAGGGGAATTGGTATCCCCCATAGGATGCCAATATTAATTATCGCATATATTAAGATCCGCTGCACGCATTATGCAGAACTTTTGGTAGTAAGATCTTCTGAGCCCCAAAATTAAAATAAAATAGCAGCGGGGGAAGTGGAATCCCTCATAGGACGCCAATGTTTAACATCGCATATCTAAAGAACTGTAATAGTGAGAATGTTCAAACTTTCTAGAAGTCACTCTTATGGTATACAACACTTTTGAAAATAACAATAAAGCGGGTAGGCGCAGGGGGGGAAATACCTCCCATAGGATGCATATATTAAATATCGCTCAACTAAAGAATTATTAAAGGGAGAGTCTTCAAAAGTGGTTAAAGCTATTATTATAGTAAACTATAAATTTCAATATACAAATGGGCGGGGTAGACGGGGGAGGAGCAGTACCCCTCATATATAGAAATATTAATAAGAGCCGCTGCAAGCAATTTGTTGAACTTTTGGTAGTAGGATCTACTGAGCCCCAAAATTTAAACAAAATAGCGGCGGGGGTAGTGGTACCCACCATAGGACGCCAATGTTTAATATCGCATATCTTAAGAACTGTTATAGTTAGAATGTTCAAACTTTGTAGAAGTCACACTTATGGTATACTACACTTTTGAAAATAAAAATAAAGCGGGAAGGCGCAGGGGGGAAATACCTTCCATAGGATGCATATATTAAATATCTCTCAACTCAAGAACTATTAAAGGGAGAGTCTTCAAACGTGGTTAAAGCTACTATTATGGCAAACCTTAAATTTCAATATAGAAATGGACAGAGGAGGAGCAGTGCCCCTCATAGAAAGAAATATAATTTAGAGCCGCTGCACTCTTTTTATTAAACTTTTTGTAGTATGATCTTCTGAACCCCAAAATTGAAATAAAATAGCAGCGGGGAAATGTTACCCCCCATAGGACGCCAATGTTTAATATCACATATCTTAAGAACTGTTATAGTAAGAATGTTCAAACTTAGTAGAAGTCACTCCTATGGTATACTACACTTTTGATTTTGCAAATAAAAATAAAGCGGGAAGGCGCAGGGGGGAAAACCTTCCATAGGATGCATATATTAAATATCTCTCAACTGAAGAAGTGGTTTAAGCAGTGTAGCGAAGCGCACCGGGTTAAGCTAGTTCATTATAAACTTAAGTCTACATTAAACTAATGTAATGTGAGTAATAGTTCAACGATTTCACCAACAAACTTTGCATAGTTCACAAATACGATCTACGCAAAATAAAAGTTAATACATCCTCATTCGAGTTAAACTAATTATGTAGAAATTATAGATATTTCGTAAATGGATGATTAGAAAAGAAACGTTGGGAATCGCTTTATGTTCTTTTTTTTTTTTTTGTTTTTTTTTTCAAGTTCAAGAAATTAAGTTCGATCGAACATTGTTTATTGAAATGATATATGCAACAACAAAATATTTATTACTTTAGAATAAAGATAATGGATACACTCACCGCTGTAAAATTCTGCCGTCGCTGTGGTTGTTTATTGAGGCCTCGATGATAACGCTGCTGACGACTTTACCAAATCACGTAGGAATTAAAAAAAGAGACTTTAGTAAAATTAAATATTTGTTGGTACATACTATTGATATTTTGAGTTTGGTTTGATGTTTGGTACATTAATAAAAGCACAGAATCTGCACGCGTTTATTTTACATATGTTAAACAATTTTTCATTAATGATATACGTAATAATTACATTAATTTTGTATGTACTTATAACATTAATTATGTATGTAATGATCGACTTAAGGTATGCCTATTGTTAATTACGATATGTAATTATGACTGTTGGAAATATTTTGGATAACATAATGAAATATTAATATTACCAAAATAAATCAAACAGGGCGGATATAAAGATAAAATATTAGATTACACCACTATTGGATCTGTTCATGATTATATAAGAAACGATAAATTACACTTTAATTATTTTTGGTAATTATTAAATTTAGAAAAATCTAACGGAAACCACTCAAAATCGGAATAAGTAAAGGGTGTTTTTTTAAGCCCGATAGAACTTAAAATTGTAAAAATAACACAAACAATTAAATTGTAATCAAAATTTTTTTTTTATTCGAAAGATCAATACGTGACATTAACATTTGAAAATGATTTCGGGCATATGGGCACCGCGGCTGTTCTTGACGAAGCGCATTCTGGACGTCCAATTTTGGGCCACTTTTTCGAGCACTGCTGGCCGTATGTCACGAATAACACGAACAATGCTGGCCTCCAAGGCGTCAATTGTTGCTGGTTTATCAGCATAAACCAGTGACTTCACGTAGCCCCACAGGAAATAATCGAGAGGTGTCAAATCGCACGACCTTGGAGGCCAATTGACAGGTCCATTTCTCGAAATCAACTTATCGCCAAATTTTGATTTCAATAAGTCGATGGTTGCGTTCGCCGTATGGCACGTAGCGCCATCCTGTTGAAACCACATCTCCTCCGGATCAATGTCATCCATATTTTCAAACAAAAAATCATTGATCATGGTGCGGTAACGATCTCCATTGACCGTAACGCGAGCTCCGGCCTCATTTTTGAAGAAATAAAGTCCGATGATGCCACCAGCGTGAAAACCGCACCAAACGGTGCATTTTTCTGGATGTAATGGAGTCTGTAGGGTCTCTTGTGGATTGGTCTCGCTCCATATGCGGCAATTTTGCTTATTAACAAACCCGTTAAGCCAAAAATGCGCCTCATCGCTGAACACAATTTTGCGATAAATTGTCGTCTATAAGTTGCGCGAATCGACGACTGATTTTCAAAGTAAATTTGGATAATTTCGTAGCGTTGTTCAAGCGTGAGTCTATTCATGATGATTTGTCAGAGTATACTGAAACGATAAAAAAAATATTTCATCATTGTGTTACTTTTTACAATTTAAAGTTCTATCTAGCTTAAAAAAACACCCTTTATATGCACCCTTATACAAAAGACTTATCTGGTATAAAAATTATTTTGGCTTTCCTTTAGGTTGACTAGGATTACGATATTCCCCTTAATCACGTTTTCGAGGTAGTTGCTTGATAGCGCATATACGATAAATTTCGGTGATGGTTATTCTATTTTAAATGAATTTTTCCCAGCTACATTAAAGCCATTTAGGCCTATTGTAGGAATGTCGTTGATATCGTTTAGCTCCCTCAGAAAATAGCGCGTTCCTGATGTCTTACAAGTTGCCCCAGGAATTGGAGGTTATCATAAAAAGACGGTGGTCTAGCTCAATTGACACTTGTTATAAATGGAGTTTTAATTAGTGGTTCCCGGGTGACCTTCGCTTGATTCAAAGAGGTCTTAAACCTATGGAACCAATTGCCCGAATTGAGTAATTGTATCCTGTCAACGGTGTTAAATTTAGGATAAAGACCCCTTGTTCTAATTTTATTTTTGTTATACCACAAGTTTTTATGTTCAAAATTTTAACACTCTTTAACTTTGCTTAAATTCCAATTAAAATTAAACACATGTTATTATCAGCGTAACTTTTTGATCAGGCACGGTGAACGTTTAGAAGTAAAAAGAATTTTCAAATTGATATTGACTCTAATGAAGCTTAAAAAACTTAATAAAAAATACCGCAAAGAATTATAATAAAGTGCAAGGTGAAAAGGTTACATTTACAGATTTGTATCGTATGAGTTTTTAAATGAGAGTGAGAAAAAAAATGTTAGGAGGGCTTTTAATAATTTCTCAAGGCAATGATCATTAACAGGAACCATCAGTGACGGACTGTTTAATGTAAACGTAATGTAACCAATGATTACTGTAATAACTTTTGTTGTCCGGTAATGAAAAAAAATAACAACCAGTTTGGAAACTTCCCATTAATTGACAGTGGTCATTACAAAATTGAAAATTAAATCAAAAAAATTTTGAGAACGATCTTTTGTTTAAAGTTCATAAAATAATTTTCATTTTATATATCACGCATACTTTGAGAACCTCTAATATTTACCAGATCTAATCCTATTATCAGTAAAAGCTACCTTCATTAAAAAAAAAGTTTACCTGAAACCTCTTACAATTTCAGTCCATTCCGATTTCTAGAACATGGCCGAATAATAACAGTATGTATTCTATATAGCTAACTCGAATCATTTTGCAAACTTAGTCCTGAACTTGCTAACAATCCGTTCTGATTTTTTTAGGAATTCTCTGCAAAGATTAAATACTGATTATACTTATACACCTATAGGCCCAATAATAGCTTGTGATAACATGGAGTTCCTCTAAGCAGAACTAACACCGAAAAACTAAAAGAAACTTCTAATGAAGTTCAAAATGCGCCCCAGTTCAAAGCCATAGATATTATGCAATCCATCAACGGCGTTGGAGCCTATTGCGGCCAGTCGTTTTCTCGGCAGTGACGCTACGGCAGTAATCATAGTGTCCGTCTCCCAGACAATGGAGGTGCCTACATATAAGACAGTGAAAACAGATACCAAAAAAGATACGTCCTTCTTGGTGATCAATAGTCAAGACATGGTTAGCCCATCCTGCATCCAGTGTTCGCGGCACATCTGTCATAATAAGTATCGATATTCGATCGCCGAAGTTCGAGCATGCAGGAGAGCAGAGGCACTCCAACGCCTTCCAAAACCAGTGGAACTCGTTAAATAGTGCCAAGTCTCTGAGACCTCAGACATCTCGTTTAAAATGAGCAGCACTCATACTCTGCCGGATTCTACTTAAACCTTACACAGACCTTGCTCAGATTGTTCTAGAAACCTTACACAGATTCTGCTTAAAATCTGCTCATATTTGTAAGAGATTTTACTGAAGTCATGCTCAGGCTCTACTAAGAATTTCTTGGACCTTACTGATAATGTAATCAGAACCTTCTTCGACTAAGAACTGTCCCTAATTTTAAAATTCTGTTCCAGCTCTTTTCCTATTCTACAAAGACTCTGCTAAAAATTTACTTTTTATATAAAATTTTTGGTAAAATATGGTCAGTCGTTAATTAGTTTTTTCTCAGACTCTACTAAATACCTATTCAAGTATAAGCATATACTAAGACTTAGGTGAGACTCCTCTCTTTCCTAAATCTCTAACTACCCTAGAGGGAAGCGAACTGACACTAAAGTATTCCCGTGATAAGTTTTTGATGGTAGAGATCGGTTCTAGTTCTAACACTTTATTTCAATTGGATCTATCACTTTTTTACATAGAAAGTTCCAAAAAAAAATGTGTCACACAACTGTAATTCATTCATTTTTCTACCTTTTTGTTCTCCATATTCCAGTTAAATGACTGGTTCTCCTTTCACTGGTCATGAGTTCTTTCTTTTTGTACTTGTTCTATTTTCACAAATCCCAGGACCAGTCTGCTAGAACAATTGACACAAATTTCCCGCAGGGCATTAACACCCTGTTCAGACTCTGTACAAATTTCTTCAATCTCTGCTTTGAATTTATTGCAACTCGCTTTAGATTCTAATAAGAGTTGGGATTGAAACGAACTTTTTTTTAGGTGTAAAGTTTTTCTTTTTTATTTCTTTGGCTACTAGTGGAGTATGGGGCACCATTCTCCTCAACCTCGAGCGATAAGTTTTGCCCGGTCAAAATTGTATCCCAGTTTTTTCATAACATCTTGACTGCATAGTTCGTTTTCATCTATGAATTGGCTTTCCATGTTTCCTGCTACCGTGGGGGTTCCATTCTAGAGCTAGTCCGCTCCAATTGTCCAGTTCAATTCCATCGTGTCTTTTTAATTTAAATTTGTATTGCAATTTGGTTGCATTTCTCGAGAAGAAATTTTTGAATATGGCATTTGGCTGCCAGATCTTCAAAAATTTCCTTAAGGTCACACTTAACAAATATTCGACGCCCCACACCACTGAATTTTATTAAAGATTTGTTTGATGTTGTATAACATTTGCTTGATTAAACAGCGTATAACACGTTATTAGTTACATTCTACAACAATTTTTTTCAGCAATAAAGTTTTGTTTATCAATAAAAATGCTTCACAATTTGTTGTATTTATTTCAATGTTTTTGCGGAGTTTATCATTTAGCCACGACTGTTAGATTCGGTGATATGCTCGTTGATTTTATCTTGTTTATCGGCATGCCTGAAAGATATCAGTCATATGGCATCTGCATACGCCAAATCTTCCAATTGGACTTGGAGGTTCTAAGTGATACCACGGGTGTATAATACTACCTCCTTTATGGTAAAACCATTGAATTTTTTTTATGTTTTGCCACAGTATTTGACATAATTTTCCTCAACACACACAACTGCTTTAGTACTTGACTTACATACTGAATATTGATTTTCTTCATATTCAGAAATCGAAAATACATTTTTTACCTTTTACAAAAACTGTACTTAATTTACAGCTGATTTATCAAGCTAAAAAATAAATTGTGCCAAAAGCCATAAAGTCAATCAAAATATTTTAAATAAATATTAAAAAATGTTGCTTTATTTTTTACTTTGATAATTTTGTCTGTGTGTGTGTCTTTTTTTAATTTAATTTTTAACATTATTCCATTTTCCGTTCTTTTCTTTATAAATTCCCTTTTTTAATTTTTTTTTACGAAAAAAACGGTTTGAGGTTTTTTTTTTTGTTAAAGTACAGAAAAGTTTAAAAAAACCAGACCGAGTAGGAAATTTTGTTAAAAAAAACTTACTAAAATCATATTTTTTTAACTTTTTCTTTTACTTTGTATTTTTAAAAAAGAAAAACTTTTTTATTATATTTTTTTTCTTTTTTTTGTACTTAATAATTTTTATCTCGAAAGTTTTTTAATTTTTGCTGTTGGTTTTTTTTCTGCCTTAATAAATTTTCCCTTAATGAGTTACTTTCTTTATTTCGTAGTCCCTGTCTGCCTTCCTGGCTGCCCTGTTTGCGTTTGGCATACTTAAAGGTCTGCCAAATGAGATGACTTGTAAGATACTTGGCTGTTTGTCAAGTCGTATAAGAAATTGAGAGCACAGACGGACAGACGGGCGGATAAATATACATACAAGATATGTACAATATATTAAATGAGAAAATATGATTTTTAAGTTTTATCTTTTATTGCCTTTTTTGATGTTTCTTTCTTTTTTTTTGGCTTTAACTTTGATTTGCTGTAAGCAGTAAGAATAAAAGTTATAATGAGGTATGCAAATTAATGTGAGCTACTCGTACTTTTTTTTGCGATATTCTTTTTTATGTTTGGCTTGGTTTTTTGTAAAATTATTGGCAATTAAAGTAATTTTAAAGAAATAAAAAAAACTTCCTTTAAAAAATCTTCCTTCCTACCCATAAAATCTTAGACATTTTTAACATTTTTGACTCTAATAAGTCTCTGCTCACACTTGACTTAAGCTTAAAGGAAGTATGTATTTGAATCCAAGGAAAGTTTTTTTGATTTGATTTTCCACCTCGACTTAAACTTTAGCATGATGCTTAGTTTGTATTGCGATCCTTTTCTCGGGTATGCTCTACTTGAGCTCTATTAAAGCTCTTTTTAAAAATCCATTAAGTCCTTACTCTACTTTAGCTCTATTTATGTTTTCTTGCGAAAACTCCAATTAGTCTCTACTCATACTTTGCTGTTCCTTATTTATCAGCACTTACAAGTGACTTCACGTAGCTCAATAAGAAAAAAACCGTGAAATGTCAAATCTCAGATAGTTGCGTTCCCTGTATGACACGCAGCGCCAACCTGACGAAACCATATCCTAACCGGAATAATTTCATCTATTTTTTTAGAAAAAAAATCATTTTTCGTGGTGCGTTAAAGATTTATATTGACCGCAACAAGAGCGCTCCGGCTTTATTTTTGACAAAATTAGATATGATGCTACCATCGTTTCAATCTCACCAAACGGTGGGTTATTCTCGACGTAATGAGTCTTAAGTGGGTGTTGTGGATTGCTCTTTTGCGATTTTTTGATAATTTGGTAGCTTTTTTTAAGCGTGAATTTATTTATAATAATTTAGAATTTGTGTCAATTTCTCAATAAGTACTTATCTCTCGTGACCAGTGCACAAAATATTATAATAAAAAGCGGCTAATTATATCTGGCTTTTTGCTTTATATGACGGGGGTCTTTTATCTTAAAATGGTTCACTTGGGACAATATCTGCGACAGGCCTAATTTCAAACGAAATTGCACGTGTCCATTTAGGTCATTTCAGTGACAAGGAAACTGAATCCTCTAGTTTTATTGCTTATATACTTTTATGGTTCACTCGGGACAGTATCTGTGATAGGTATAATTTTAAACGAAATTGAATGTGTCCATTTAGGTTATTTCAGTGACTAGGAATCTAAATCCTCTAGTTTTATTGCTTAATATACTTTTATGATTCACTCGGGACAATATCTGCGGCAGGCATGGTTTCAAAAGAAATTGCATATGTCCATTTAGGTTATTTCAGTGACTAGGAATCTAAATCGTCTAGTTTTATTACTTAATATACTATTATGGTTCACTCGGGACAATATCTGCGGCAGGCATAGTTTCAAAAGAAATTGCATATGTCCATTTAGGTTATTTCAGTGACTAGAAATCTGAATCCTATAGTTTTATTGCTTTATATACTATTATGATTCACTCGGGACAATATCTGCGATAGGTTTAATTAAAAAAGAAATTGAATGTGTACATTTAGGTTATTTCAGTGACTAGGAATCTGAATCCTCTAGTTTTATTTCTTTATATACTTTTATGGTTCACTCGGGACAGTATCTGTGATAGGTATAATTTTAAACGAAATTAAATGTGTCCATTTAGGTTATTTCAGTGACTAGGAATCTAAATCCTCTATTTTTATAGCTTAATATACTATTATGGTTCACTCGGGACAATATCTGCGGCAGGCATAGTTTCAAAAGAAATTGCATATGTCCATTTAGGTTATTTCAGTGACTATGAATCTGAATCCTCTAGTTGTATTATGGTTCACTCGAGACATTATCTGCGATGGGTACATTTTTAAACGAAATTGAATGTGTACATTTGGGCTATTTCATTGACTAGTCATGTGTCCGGATTTTGTGCGGGTAGAGGCTGATTCTATCTATTTTTCTTGTTTTGTTTGAAGGGGATCTTTAATATTATAATGGTTTACTCGGGACAATTTCTGCCACAGGCATTGTTTTAAACAACATTGGAAGTATCCACTTAGGTTATTTAAGTGAATACGAATCTGACAGGATTTTGTGCGGGTAGTGGCTGCTTCTCTCTAGTTTTATTGCTTTATGTTCAAAGTACAATATCTGCGATGGGCATAATTTTAAACGAAATTCAATGTGTCCATTAAAGTTATTTCATTGACTAGTTTTGTGCACAGAATACCACAGAACTGTCACGAGACAGAAGATTTTGCGTTTTTTTTTGTCTCTTTTTAAGAAAGCTGCCCTTTTTTATTTCTCTTTGCATCATTTTTTTTGCCTCAATACAATGAACACAAATTTATTTAGTTGAGATTTATTTGCAAAGCTTTTGTAAAAATTAACTTTTAAGTTTACCACAACACAAGTAAATAATATTTAAGTAAATAAATAACATTATAAAACAAAAAAATATTTATAAATACATTTTTTTTTCACAAAACACAACGTTTGTTGAACTAATGCATTTTTTAACGTGGTCTGTGCTTTGTTATTTTTGTTTTGATCATGCCATTTGTGTTGATTGTTGCTGCCTGTTTTTACACATTGCCACTTCACTACAAAAAAAAGCTTTCTGTCTTTTTCTTCGAAAGCTGCCCTCAAAACTGATTGTGGGCTTTTTCACACGTCACTTTTTACAGTTCTGTGGTTTTGTGATTGGATTTTGTGCGGGTTGAGACTGATTCTATCTGTGAATCAGTGAATGGAAAAAAATCCAAAAGCTGCCTTAAAACCAAACTAAGAACAGAGGACCATCTTAACCTGCAGAATTAATTTGTGGACAAATGGTAGCACTCGTTGGTGTCTGTGTAGGGGTAATATAACCAGTTGACGTTGCCATTGCCATCGTTGTAATAGTCTATGTTAATATAGTTCACTCGGGACAATATCTGCGGCAGGCAGAACTTTTAACGAAATTGAGTGTGTCCATTAGTGTAGTTTCAGTGAAAAAGGTGCCACTCATCCCCCTCCAACGACATCGCTATGTTAGAGTCACAAGTCCCCTTTAAATAAAGTGTTAGAACTAGAACCGGTTCTTGTTACTTCAGAACTGTCACGTGACAAGTTTGGTGGTAGTTTCCTTTCCCCTAGGGAAATGTCAAAAAGTAAGTGCAGTATGACATCTTCTTTGACAGTTTATCGCTACTTAACAAAAAGACAAAATCCTTCGCTAAGGCTGGGGTTTTGCGATGTGAATAAAGTTTAAACTTAGTTTAACGTAATCTGAAACTTGGAGTTTTCCGGCGAAATGGGATTTTGTTTTATTATTTCATTAAAGACCAACAATTTAAGCAAAACTAAGCTGTTCCGTCAAATTTTGTATACAAACTTGGTACTTGCGGCACAAATCTGCTTTCAGATTAGCTTAACCAGGTTTAACTAAGATCTCAAAAACCCAGCCTTTTAATCTACCAAGACTCCAATTTGCTTGAATCAAGTAAATATGTACTTAACAAAATTTATTTTATACACAAAACATAAATTTTAAACCTTTTTCAATTTTACAACATAAATTGAAAAAGATTTCAACAAAAAACATTAAAAGCTACGTTATTTGATCAATTATTTAAAATTCTCTTTATATTTTCCAACAATAGAATTTTTAACTTTAAACCAAACAAACAGCAACCCTTCAATTTATTTTTTAGAAAACTAAATTGCCATTTTTTCGGCAATATTATCTTTCCAATCAATTAGTTTTACTTGCGTCCTTCCAAACAATTTTCACACACAGAGACAAATAACACACAAATTCCAACAGCAAAAAAATGGCTCGACAATTTAAAGTCAGATGGAAAGTTCACTAAACGGCAAATGCGTATTGTTAGTGTTAGTGTAAGTACATGTAAATACACACAAATCCAGCCATGAATACAAATACATTTACAAATTACACATTTACGACTTGTTATTATTAAATTTATTGTAAATTTATATTTCTATCTAACAAGTAAAATGGATACCAAAATGAAAAAAAAACTAATACAATTTTATAGAAAATATTTTCTATTTTCTTTACATGAAATTGTTTTTCATATCAAAAATAATTTGTAGTTAGTTTGTTAAAATTACTAGTTTCAAATACAAACTTGCTAAAATTACTTTTTTTTTTATTATTTTCATAGTTATTATCAATTTTGTTATTCGTAGATTAACTGGTTGTCTAGTTTGAAAGCAATTTTTGCCGCAACATTAATCTGTTGGATAAAAAAAAGAAACAGACAAAAAATTATGCAAAAAAAAAGAGAACCAGCAAAAGTGTTCTACAAAATGTTTTGAAACTAGTATATAAATATTTTGTGTTTAGTAGAGTCTTTTAAATGGAATACAATGACTGCAACAGAATTTATTCGTTAAACGAACAACATGGCCATTGAGAACAATGGAAAAGAGTTTTTGCTTAGACAAGTATCCCTCCCCCCAAGATGTTGTGGCAAAAGATGTGGTGGAAATAAAGACTGTCTAGCCCATTTTAGAACGAAGCATCACTTAGATGATAAAACAAGTTTAAGAAGAACAAAGAAATTCTCATCTTAAAACTTTTATTTTAAAACAATGAGCAAAAATACTGCAATTTTTCTTTTTTTTTTTACAAGTCTCAAGAAAAAGTTTTTTTTTTTTAGCAAAAAAAACGAAGAACTAGAGATTTTAAATTTGTTGAGGTGGAAAAAAGTACAACCTTAAATTGCTGTTGGCTGCATAAGCTTAAACTAAAAAATAATCTTTATGTCATCAATTTGCCATAAAAAGGCGAATGCAGCAAAACAAGAGAAAAGTTTAAAAATTGGTTGAAATGAATTCTAAACGAAAAAATAAACTAGCAGAACATGAACTCCATTTTGACTTAAGTTAAACTCATAGTAGTTTGTTCCTTCCACTAAGGCTCTGTTTAAACTCAGTTTTACTCTTCTCAAATGTTTCGATGTTCAGACTCTAATCAAAGTTCGTTTAAGGCTCAATAATATCTGTGGTCACAAGTCATAACAGCCTAATGCTAAGTTCACACTTAGGTTTTTAAACGCGTTTATGCAAAATGTTGATTTAGCTAATTAAAGCCGTTCACATTACATTTGAGATGATTAAGATGACAGATAATTAAGAAAAAAACACACAACAAACACACAAAAAAAACAACAAGCTAATTTATATTTCTTTAAAGTATTAAAAATGGATAAAAACACTTTTATAAAGTTATTAGAAGTTTATTTTAATCATTTTAATGATGAAATTGTGAAAATTTATGAATTATTTATGGAAAAAAATAACAACATTAAGCAGAAATTTTGGCCGGTTGTACACGATCATGTTGGCGATTCTACATTTGAGGTATGTTCAGTGGATTCTATGTGATTTATGAAGTGATTTAGTTGTAATCATGTCAATTTGAAGTGATTAACAAATCACTTCAATGTATGGGTAATCATCTCGATTTTAAAGTGATTAGAGCTTAATCACGTTCGAACTGCTTAAAAGCGTTTAAGAAGCCAAATGTGAACATACTATAAGTCTGTTTTTCAATATTTTCTGTACAGCAGTTTAAAGTTTAGAATCTTCACTAAAAATTGGAATACTTTGCTACAGATTCCAAAAAAACGAATTTCTTTACTTAGTTGTTAAAAAAAATAGTTGTTTATTCTCATATTCAAAATATATTACCGAAAAAGACACTTAGGCTCCTTTGAATTGTTGAACGAAAGAAAGTCAAAAGGTTAATGTTGAGTTAAGCTTTTATTCCAGATAAAATAAAAAACTTTCAGTGCGCCTAAATTGACATAAATTAATATTCTATGGCAAATTTTTTTGATTCGATCTCTCGTGTTGAGTTAGGTTGTTATTCTTTTATAATTATTCATAAAGTTTAAAGGAATAACGACTTAAGTGGATTTAGGCAATAATGAAAAATAATGCTTATGTATGTTGTAATCCTGAATTGACTTTGGCAGTTATGCCAAAACAGACATTTATAAAAATATCTTAAGCTTTTAGGTTTTTTAGGGTTAATTGCCTTCCTATAACAGACTCAAAAATGTTTATCAAATCGATTTAGATACGCTGAATACGATGGTACTAATAACGCAATTGTGTCCTAACTCGAGTTAGGCTGTTATGGGTTGTGACCACAATTATATGCTCAAGCTTAAGGTTCGAAAATTTACGAAAATGTATTAAAAAAAAAAACAAAATAAAAAAAACATCTTCTTAAGCAAATGACAGTTGAAAAAGTCTTAACGAAAATGATTTACATGCATTCGCACATTAAACGGTATTATTTTCTTGTACCCCTTTAAATAAAACTTAAAAATACTAAAATTTGTATTTTTGTATTTATTTTTTTTTTTAAATTTTATTTTTAAGTATGTATTAAAACCTTTTTTCTAAAACTATTGTTTTTGAATTAAATATTGGTAACATTAAAGTTCGAAGGCTTTTATTAAGCACAGAAAAAATTCGCCAAAATTGTTCACCAATTAAAGCTTTTTTAAAAAATTAAATCAGCTTTAATTAAAAATTTAATCAAGTAAACTAAACGTTTAAACGATACTATTAATTTGCTTACTGGTGCAAATTTAATTAATTTTTTTTTATTAGTATCACAAAATTTTTAATTTAAATCAATTTTATGTTTTTACTAAATTTTTAATAAATAAATAAATAAAAGTCAATGTACGATTTCTTAATTGATTTTTGTTGTTTTAAATAAAATTTTTATACATTTTGTTATATTAATTCTATGATTTGCCTAAAAATTAAAAGAGCTATCATTTTTTTCTTGAAGAATGTGTGAGTGAAAATTGATTAAATTAATTCACTACAAAAAGCTTACATGTATGTGTTAACTGGTATCTGATCTAGACTCTAAACAAGTTCTGTTTAGACTCTGCACAGATACTTGTTAAACTCTGCTCAGACTTTACACAGAAAGTGTTTAGGATTTGCTCAGGCTTAGCAGAGACTCTGCTTGGACTCAACTTTAAATCTATCGAGAGTCGGAATCTTTTTAGATTCTATACGTTATCTAATAAAACTTAACTTGCCTAACTTACCTTTACTGGGACCCTCTCGGATACTACTGAAACTTTTTATCGAGAATTTACACAGACTCCTTTAAGACTCTACTTCGACTCTGCACTTAAAATCGTACCAGGTTCTACTCAGACTTTTATCAGATACTAAATAAAGTATAATTACATTGTTTTTAAACTCTACTCAGCCTCTACTGAAACTCAGCTTAGATTTTGCTTTAACTATACTCAGCCTTTAATAACTTTAACCCTCTAATGCCAAGTTTCAGAATATATTATGAAAATAATTTTATAAGGGTATTTTTCGGGCCTCTGAGTTCAAAAAATAATATTTTTAAGCACGTATAATGAGACGTTTACGTTCCAGCTGAGAAAACATTAAGGAGTACTTTGAGGCACCCTTCGGCGTCTAGTAATAAAAACACATTTAATTTTTGGGAATTCTGTTTGTTGGTTTTAATTGAAAATAAAAAGTAATAAAAAAAATTAAAAATATTTAGTTTTGTTCATGATAACACTGTGTATAATTTTTTAAGTCATGGAAAATAACCATATACGGACAACTCTACGTGATAAAAAACCAAATAAAAAAGTTCCGTGTCTCCCAGTTTTGCCCAAAGTCACTTTTTTTATGGGCCCCCAAAGATTTGGGGCCTCGGAGTCATTTTTGCAAAAAAGTGATCATTTTCACAGGCTCATATCTTGCAAACCGTTCGGAATTTGGATTTATCCTCTGAGACAAAGTTGTAGCTCGTGCGATAAAGAACAAAAATAAAATCAAAAAAAGAACATATAAAATCAAAAAAACTTCATCTTCAAGATCGAAATCGCAACAAACATTAAAAAATTCGATTTTTTTCCTTTTTCCCCTGTTCAGGTCCATACACTGAAAGAATTTTCTTCAGAATACCAATGAATTTTGACATTAATTCCATGAAAAATTGCATTAAAAAGGAACCTATGCAGCGCTTTGTTGGATCAATGAAACCAGTTTCATTAAAATGTATTTAATGAAACATAACATTAGATCTATGAATGTTATTCATTAGATGAATACTTTCAAAAAAGTAAAAAAAATTTTTTTTTTTTTTTTAACCAGAGTCGCTGGCGGAAATCGATCCCGCAACCTCGGCGCTGATAAACTAGCTCACTACCAGCTAGCCTACTGGGGCAGTGTAGTTTTTGAATAAAAAAACTATGTTTTTTCCCATTACTCAATTAAGAGCGTAAATATGAGATTAAATTGTCATAACATAACAACAATAACAACGTTTATTTTTTTTTGCTAACGTAAATTAAAAAAAGACCGCATAAAGAGAGAACAAGCTTTTCGTATACATCATTTGGTTGACAACAGTTTAAAATAAGGGTGTGTTTTTTAAAGGAGAACATTTATTTGTTCATTACTTAGTACATACTATATGTAGAAAGCTATGTACATATAAAAAAAAAAACTAAAAACATACGTATTTATGGATTAAAAGTTTTTGTTTCATTACTATAATGACATTTTTCATTGTCATAATGAAAATTTAAATGTATGAAGGCATGCTTTTTCGAAATATTTTTATACTTTTAATTATTGAGACTTTAGAGCTATTTGAATGTTAAAAATAATTTTTTTTTTTCAATTATTGAAATATGTTGCTTTTATAAAAAAATTTTTGATTTCATAAATTTAATGGCATATTACATTAGATGTATGAAATAATTAAATCTTACATTTTTTAATTAACAATTAAACATATTTTTAAGGAAACAATAATTTTGTATTAATTTATGAATGTAGTTATATTTGTATATTGTTTTTTATGTTCCCAATTAAAATTTTTTGTTTAACTTGGACAAACTTTAGTTTTCATATATCCAATGAAAATTTTTAACGAAATTCCATTTGGACAATGAAAATTTTAATTTAACCAGTGAAATTTTTTAATGAAAACGATTCAGTAAATATATGAAGCACTTTTCTTTCAGTGTAGGTAGCAAACCGTTAAAAATTCAATGAAACAATCAATTCAAAAAATTTACCTAAGATCTCAGTAAACAAGTTTTTACAACATATGAACTTCCTAGGAATGATTCTTAACACCGTTTAGGTAGCTCCAGGGGAAAAAGGTACAAAATTCGAATTTTCCGACAATTTTTCACTTTTGCGGCCACCTAAACAGTGTTAAACATCATTCGTAGGAAGTTCATATAATCTAAAAAAAATTGATGTCCATTAATCGAAAACTTTTTTTCGCAGTGTTATTTTTTTCTTTTATGTAAAAAACAAGCTGGTACGTTTTAAATACCCTTTTCTTGTTTTTAACTCAGAAACATTTCCTTCGAGTAAATTTTTTTTACAATATTGTACAATGACAGCAACCAAAGAGTTTGGGAATAATTGATTTTTAAGAATGTTTAGTTAAGAAATGATTCAGTTGAATAAGATGATTTATTTGAGACGAAGGAAAACAACCTTCTACGAAACCTTAACAAGACTATTAAAATTGTTAAAAAATTAATAAGAGATTCAAGTGGTAATTTGGAAGACTAGAAATTTTTAGAAATGACGAGAAAAAGAACAGAGAATTTGGATATGCTGTATAACGCTTTACTTTCAATCTCTCCAACGCCAACAATAAGTGAAGGAATATTTTCTAAATCAAGTTACATCAAAACAAATGAAAGAAATCGTTTGAAACGTGTACATTTAAACTCTTTAAAAGAATATTTTAGAAGATTAGCTTAAACTTTGATGTTATTTTTTTTTAAAGTTTTCCTCTTTTTTTATTACATGAAGTACCTTTCGTTGTTACTTTTTAATAAACTTTTATGTAAAAAAATATAATTTTTGGTCTTAGTTCCTCTCAATTCTTCTTAATTAGACAAAACTAAAATTATTCGATTAACCGAATAATATTAAATTGTTCGATCATTATTCGATTAAATTTTTACCTCGAATAATTATTCGCGCGATTAATCGATCAATACAATAACTCTTATTAAACTCTATACCGACTCTTTAAAATTAGTCTCAAAGTTAACTCGAGCTTTCTTTAGCTTTAACTTAGCCCCTTTTCCATTATTTTTCACTTTAAGTCCTAGACTATAAAAGTCTAATTTACCCTCATATTTTTCTTACTGTTGTCTATAAATATAAATTCACATTCATACATATTGTAATCTATTAACGTCTATAAATTTCTAAGATACATTTGTTTAATGTGCAACATTTTTTTCTACTCTTTTTGTCTCTCTAGGATTCATTCAACTGCATGTAATCGACTCAATTGTTCTGTTCTTCTTGAAAAGAAATAAACAACAAGTTTTCATTTTGATTAGTTTTTCTATTGTTTCGTTTTGTTTTTTTTTTTACTATTGTTGCCTTACGGTCTGACTCAAGGTAATTTTTTTTAAGGACTATGAAATTTCAGTTCATTGTATTTTTAAGAGTTTTATTTTACAAAAAAAAAAGCTTTAATAAATCATAGAATGTTTTAAAAATAGTAATTTAACTTTGAAGAAAAATGTCTATGGGTCTTCAACATAATTCAATTTGAATCGCAAAAATATATTTTGATTTCTAATTAGAATATTATTTTTATATAAGAAAATAAATATTTTTGCTTGTGTGAAACATTTAAAATTTGTATAAAAAAATGTCCATACAAAAAGTCTTAAATTCGTATTTTTAACGAATAAAAAATTATTGACAAAACATAAAAAGAGACGTACTGATTAAATCGTTATAGAGAAGAAACACATAACATACACATATTGTAGCGTATATTTATACTAGAGTTAATAGTATTTATTAGCCCAGCAGTTCTGGTGTACCAATTTTTCTTTATTATTAGAAATTTTTAAAAATTTTAAACTGCCAGAATTAAATTAAACTAAGTTTTTTTTTCAAATTTTTGTTCAGCACTTTTAAGGCCAATTAGGTCTATTTTGTAACTTTCAAAACTCTAAGGCCGGTTTTTTTAAATGTGAATCAAGTTCAAACTTAGTTTAACGTAGTCTCGCCTTCGGATTTTTCCGCCAAAATGAGATTTTTTATTTTAGTATTTCATTTAATACCAACATTTTAAGCAAAACTAAGCCGTTCCGTCAAAATTTTCAGTATTAACTTGGTAATGTTGGCACAAATCTGTTTTCAGATTAAGAAAACCAAGTTTAACAACGATCTCAAAAACCCAGCCTAAGTAGTTTATTAGGTATCTACTAGAGTATCTAATTATTTGACGTTTGGGTTTGCTCGAGTAAGAAATTTATGTATTTTTGAAGAGTTTCATTTTATTCAAATAACTCGATTAATCCAAAAAATTTAATGCAATGGAAAAAAACATACATGTCTACTTAATATGATACTTTTATTATATCGCAGTGTTCTATCCTCTGGGGTAATCAGGTGCAGCCAATACCTGGGATTTGGCAAAATATCCTAAATTGAAATGTTTCAGACGATTTTCCTGTTATCGCTGCCGATAGGATCGCCTAAATTGAAATGTCTTAGAGGACTTTCCTGTTATAGCGGCCGACAAGCGAACCTATTTGGTACTACAGGAGTCAGTGGCCCCCGGTGAGTTCGCACCGGACTCACTATTTGGTTGGTTGGCGCCTCTGTTAGTTTGTTAGTATTGCAGAAAATACTTTCTGTACTTCAGAAAGATTGTCTTTGCGGAGTTTTGCTTTTATTTTGAAAATAAACTTGCGGATATCACCAGGTGGTAGTGTTTTACTAACCAACGTTCTGGGAAGGAGAATCCTGAAAATAGCACTAAAGGGCGGATTTGTCACCACTTGTAGAGAAGTTCGACCTAAGGGAAGATCTTCTTTTGACTCTGATTTTTTTAACTGATTAATGCACAATTTTCAGGATAGTAATTAAATCTAATTTAAGTTAATTTTCATAAAAACTTAAATCGTATTTAAATACAGATTGATTTTTTGAGTTTTATTTTAAAAGTCTTATTTAAATAAGATAAAAGTATGGTAGCACTACTAAATACAAAAAAATATCATAAAAAAGTTTAATTATTAACAAGATGGTCTCAAAAAACAGCTGATTGTTATTGCTTTGCCTCTTGTTGTTTTATTGTCATGATATTGAGGCCACCTTGCTAAAATATTACAATAGAAACTTAAGTTGAAATTAAGTGCACCACATCGGTGAATTAAGTTTAATTTAAGTATTTAGTGAAGAAGAGAATTTTGTATTTAAAACGATTTTAAACATAAATGTGTTTTAATATCAATCCTGCAAATTGGCCATAATTGACATAAATTGTTCGAGTTATTCGATCAAATAATGACGAAAGAATTCATCGATTAATTGAACAACGATTAATCAAGTAGATCGTCTAATCCGGAAAAGAGTTTGATTTTCTCTTCTTAATATATATAAAAACATTATTATTTTTCTCCCCAGGCATTTCTTTTAACAAAATAGGCGCAAAGCAAAAGAGATTCCACGAAAGCCCATTATTTTGAAATAATCTCTTTAACTACAGGGTAGAATTTTATTTAATGTGTGTATGTACATTAGGGTGGCCGTTATTTTTTTTATTTTGATTTCTTATATTCTCCCCCCCTAAATCGGTTCAGTTTTATGTAAAAAAACATACAAAAAAATTTCGTAGCGATAAGTTGTGTTTTAGGGGGGGCGTCCGTCCCTCAAAGATTGCCATCAAGCCATTTATTCAAATGTAATTTGTTTGCATATGACTATCTTCTAAAAACAACATTTTACAAGAATATGGTATATGGCAATATTTTAGCTCTTCTAGTCAACAACATAAGCCTCTAAGAAAGTTTTTTGCTAAAATCAATATTTCAGAAAATAATTAAGAAAATAAAAACAAAATACCAAACATTTTATATACGTTTTATGTATATAAAAGGGGGATTTAATGTCAAGTGACCCAATTTTGAAATAGATGTCTTTCGATTTAAATGAAATTTACAACAATTTTAGTACTGTTAGATAGTAGCTTAGACACAAATTTTCAACAAGATCGGTCAAAAAGTTTCTGAGTTAGAGGGGGTCAAAGTTTGACATTTTGGCCACACAGGTGTTCTTTCTCATCCATGTAACTTATTACCTATTGGTGTAAGCAAAATTTGTCCCAAGTAGCTTAGATAGCTTTTTGATCAAACTTTTTAAAAAAATTGTTTTTGTTTTTTTTAAAAAATTAAAAATTTTTTTTTTTTTAAATTTAACACTTGGCTAAAAAAAATAAAAAAAAAGTTTTAAATTTAAAAAAAAATGAAAAAATTTAAAAAAAAAAACAAAAAATATTTTTAAAAAAGATTGATTAAATAGCTATCTAAGCTACTTGGGACAAATTTTGCTAACACCAATAGGTAATAAATTACATGGATGAGAAAGAACACCTGTATGGCAAACTTTAGCCCCCTCTACCTCTGAAACATTTTGACCGATCTTGTTGAAAATTTGTGTGTAAACTACTATCTAATAGGACTAACCTTGGTGTAAATTTCATCCAAATCGGAAGACATCGATTTCAAAATTGTGTCACTTGACATTAAATCGACTTTTTATATACTTATATAAAACGTATATAAAATGTTTGGTATTTTGTTGTTATTTTCTTAATTATTTTCTAAGATATTAGTCTTAGCAAAAAACTTTCTTAGAGGCTTATGTTGTTGACTAGAAGAGCTTAAATATTGCCATATATCATATTCTTGTAAAATGTTGTTTTTAGAAGATAGTCATACGCAAACAAATTACATTTGAATAAATGGCTTGATGGCAAACTTTGAGGGGCGGACGCCCTCCCTAAAACACAACTTATCGCTACGAAATTTATTTGTATTTTTTTTTTACATAAAACTGAACCGATTTGGAGGGAGAGAGTATAAGAAATCAAAAAAAAAAGTTCTCCATACAACTAACGGCCACGCTAATGTACATATGTATGAATGTATGCATACTTATGATATTGTGCATTTTTGTTTTATGGAGGGGCAAAAAAATTGCTTAGTAAGGCATTAATATAAAAGAATTTTCTTACAAATTGTTTGACTATCATGCAAAAAGCGTATAAAGAATGTAATAACAAAAATGATGTAAGGATATGTGGCACATATACAGAGGTATAGCATATATGTATATGTCTTATTATATTATATTTATCATATAAATATTTATAAACTGTTGAAAAAAGCCAAATCTTGATCCAACGTCAATTAATTTAAATTTTTATTTCCAAAAATAATTCGAGTAAATTTAATGTGAAAAAATACAAAATAACAGGACTGTTGTATATTCCGATTTTGTTGAAATAAAAGGGGAATAAGTGCCAAAATAAAATTTCAGAGTAAATTTGCTTTAAAATTTTTTGTTAATTAATACGATTTTGTTCGTTGTGCTTAATTCCCGGTTTTCATTCTTGATAAGTACACTAAAGTTTTCTGCTGGAAGAAAAGCTAGTTCCTATGCGCATTTCGCTGGTTGCTTATGCCAGATCATCGGGAAACCTTTTCCCAAAAACTTTAGAAAAGCTAAAGATATTATGCAAATAAACTTTTAGACTGAATGAGAATTACAATCACTTAAGTTTTATTTGTAACTACATATCAAAGCTTAAACAAAATACCAACAATAAATAGTGAGCTTATCTATCGAGTAAAATCTTATTAATTAAGAATTATGTATCTCCAAATATAACTTTGATAAGAAGTTTTTTGTTATACATATGTATGGTAATGTATACTTAAAATAAAGTTTCGGTCCGTATAGTGCAATTTGGGATCGTTATTCAGATCTGAATTTTTGTACATTGATAGATGTGAAAACTAAGTATTGATTGTTGCATCTAATTTAATTTTTTTAAGTGTTGGCACTTGTACCTTTTTGCTTTTAGGCTCCTCAATTAAATTTTCGTTTCAGAGAGCAACAAAGTATGGAATTACTTACGCTTTGGATCAAATTTAATTTCTGTGAAAGGCGTGTATAAATTTGAAATCGATTTTCAAAGCGAAACGATTTAAAACCGAAATTTAGTTTTCATTATTTTTATAAATTGATATCTAATAATTTTTTTTCCTGTCTTAATTGTTCTTATTAAGCAGGTAAAAATTGTATATATAAGTTTGTCCTTCCGTTTGTAATATCTACAATATTGATCTAAGATCCTTAAGGTTTATATTATATTCCTGCAACAACACCACTTACAAATCATTTCAATTCATTGAATCTTTTTCAATTCCTTCACTGCTGTGAGTTTGAATACACAAGTTTTGTGCAGTAATGCGCCATGACACAACGTCGTGCCGAAATTATCTTTAAGTATATCACAAAATTAAAAAATGAGATATGAACGTTTCCTGTGGTAAATTTATCAGATCTATCGATCTGCGAAATCTCCAGGTTTCTACGGAACTCCCCTCTTGCCTTCTTTTCACAAAGTTAATGTTAAAAATTCACCTTCCCTTGCAGAAGCTCTATATTGAAGATAACCTCGACACGACGACATGTCGTCAGCTCATTATTGGTTTGACCTACCGAACATTTAAAAAAAATTTAGTTAGGTATGGGGTGTCTGAATTTAAACCCGGTTTTACGAAATTTTTTATCGTTTCTGAGGTTATTTGCATTAATTTTGCTCCATATCAACTATTTTAAAGTTTATTAAGCATTGGTTTGCTCTACGCGCAACTGTTTGGCGAATTGCTCATACAGAAACATACAAAAAAAATTCCACTCTAGCTTTGCTTTGTTGCCTTAAGAGAAACAAGTAGTTAAAGCGAAATAAAAAAAAAAATTTCAGCAAGAAAATAAATTTTACTCTTGCTTCGCTTCATTGCCGTAAGAAAATATGTAGTATAAGCAAAGGCAAAATAAAATGTCAACCACTCAATACACATCAGTAAATATACGTATGCAGCACAAAAAGCCACTTTTACGAAATTTATTTAGAAAAGTTGCGTTTGTTGCACAAAACAATAATTCTCACTTGCAACAAAATACTATTATGAAGTTAATTTAAATATGACTGTCTGTCCGTTCGTTCATGTGTATATTGAAATGCGTTTTCCTAAGGCCCCAGATATGAACTAGATTGTTCTATATTTATTTGTATCACTTCAAGTCCGCAATAGGTTGTTATTGAAATATAGCGATATTGGTTGGCTAATGGCTGAGATTTGAGCTAAAAGCACAACTGCCTCTATCTTTTACCCATAAGTCTCCCATTTTGACCCATAAACCTTTACTTTTTTAAGTCTTCTTTTAATCTATGAACTTTATATTTCGACTAGCTTTTAAGCCTGTCCCTACCAGACAGGAAGGCACACTACTCTAAGGTAAGCCCCAACGTCAGTACAATATTCCTGACAATTCTTATTTTCATTAATCTTTAGAGGGCTTCAAAATAAGCTGAGATGTAAAGTAGCACAATTTTGCCACACCCCTTTTCCTCTCATTTCTTCGCCCGTAGTCCAAAAATCTTGGATGCGACTATTTAGGCTATGCTCCATTGTTAGGAATATATGCTAGTTTCCTATGTAATTAGGAGGATTTAATATATGTTTAAATGTAAAAAAAAATAATTTTGGCGCACCTTTTTCCTATTAATTCTCTGCCCAAAGGCCCAAAATCAAAAATTCGTCTGGGCTTCAAAAAAATCACTGGGCTTCAAAAAGCTCTGAATAAACAAAAAAAAGAGGAACAAACAAATAAGGAAATTATATATCGAGCCCTAACCGCGAAAATAACGCAAGCGACATAATTTTCAATTTTCCTTTTTTTATTAAATGGCTATATTGGCAACACTGATGCAAATGTCATGGTCACATTAGGTGCCGTTACGATTTTATAGAAGGAGCAATTTTATCGTAGGCGACAAATTTCATACAAAATTTTTATGAAATAAAATAAAAAAACTCTCTCCTGTAGAAATTGATTTTTGGCGCTTACGTTATTTCCGCGGTTAGGGCTCGATGTATAGAAAGAAGATTTTTATCTAAAATAAACTTACTAGAATACTGATAGTGAAAATTTCTTTCTAAAAAAATGTTTTTCCCATAATTGCGCCCATACCATATGAGCTGAAATGGCCAAACTTAGTACAGATATTTTTTGAATATCCCCTTGCAAGTGTTGTCCTGTTTTCTTTCTAGTGCCGATAACATATGAGCACAATTGGCTTTTTAGTTATATGGTATAGGTTATATAAGATTCGGCACAACAGTTTATAACAATTTTACTTATTTTATAGTTGGAAGATTCAAAAGGTATGCTCAAGTAATATAGTTATAATATCCTAATTTTTTACAATGGTTTAAAAAATTGTTGCTGTTGTGTATTCAACAAAAAAAGTTCCTAAAATTTTTAGACTATGTTTATTGGTTTATCAAAACTACTCAGTAGAAATCTTATTTATAAGGGGTTGCTCACAGCAGTAAAATTTTTTCGTGTTATTACTTAAAGCATATGAGTTTATGACTACGATTTGAATCTCGCAATTATTTTTGTTTGCTGCACTGTATTTCACTCACTTTTCAGATTTTGCTCAAAATCATTACAGAGTTTGTTAAGATTCTTTGCAGACTCATCATTGGCTTCACTTATTTAGGTTCTGCTTAAACTGTGCTTAGAGACTGCTCGTGCTATGCACAAAATTTGCTTATATTTTAATCATATTTCACTAAGACTGAAGTAAAACTCTGCTTAGACTATACGCAGACTCTGCCATAAATCTTTTCAGTCTCTGCTTAGAGTTCCTTGAGACTTTGCAATGATCAAAGTCTGTTCAAAGTCTAAACATATTTTCCGCTAAGACTTTTCTTAGAATCAATTAAGACTCTGCTTTGATTTTGTTCAGACTAAGCTTAGACTCTATCAAGACTACGATCGGACACTACACAGACTATGCCTAGTTTTTCTTATGCTCTACTTAGGGTTTAATTACCATCTTAAGAGCTTTGCATACATTTTTCTTGCTAGATATAAAGCCTCTGCTTTGAGTTTGTTCAGTTTCTGCTTAGACTTAGCTTTTAATGCTCTATTTAGACTCTACTTAGACTTTCTTTAAACACTTCTTAAAGCCTATCCAAATTCTTCACATACTTTACTTAAATTCTGCTCGGACTCTTCTTAGACTTAGACTTAGAAACAGACTTTTCTGTGTGTTTCCACATCTGCCTAGCGTCTTCAAATTCCGCATTAACTCTAAGTATGCTGTCAATAAATATTTTAATTCATTTTTCTTAATTAAAAGTTATTTGTTTAAATTAGTAATTGTCAATTAAGTTAACAAACTAACAAATTTATACAATGAAGATAATGTGCATACAAAATGACTTGTGTAATTTTTTGAAAAAAAAAGAAAAATGACTGTGTATGTTTAGAACAATTTTAGGGTTATAGAAGTTGTTTTGTCTGAAATTTTGTTTATCTACAATATATTTGTTACTTTGAATTTTTTAGAAAAAGTCACTTATCACCTTTTTTATATTAGTCTTCATATTTTACTAATTAAACACAAAACAGATTACATATTTTAAAAACAATAATAATTGATTATTATATAATTGCTACAAAATATGTGATAGGTTTTAAATTGTAAACCTGAAACAATTTTGCAATTAAATTTAAAATTGATTCACTAGTTTTTATGAACATGAAGCGATAAAGCTGTTCTAAAAACACAAAAAAAAGGACAAAAAAAAAACTTTTATTAATTATTCTTGTATTAATTAACCCTAAATTAATAATTACAATTATATAATATTGTCAGATTGCAAAAAACCCCAACTTTAAATTCAAACTTTGATAAAAAAAAGAGCAAAACCGCTAAGAAGGGTGAAAAATTAAACAAAACGAAAAGTTATGACTTTAAAACGTTAATAAATTTTAAAAAGCATGGACAATTTTGAAAAGCAAAAGCAAAAATGTGAACCAAATCTCAAATTATTTGTCACGTTAAATATTATAATTAATTGTTTGTTATAAACAGAAAAAAACAAAATGGACAAAAAATAAAAACGCTTATTGGACAATAAATAATAATACGACGAAATTTTATATAAAAAAAAAAATTGGCAGTGTTGACTTGTCAAAACTTATATAACAATTATTAAAAAAAGGAACAAGTAAGAAAGTAAAGTAAGCCAAGCCTGATCATATGATACCCTACACCACAGTACTTAAAAACTAATTTTTGAGAGTGTATGGCTTTATGAGCAGGCATTTATCTATATTTGAGATTTCTTTTAAATCGATTTGATAGTTTCTGAGACGCAGAAATCGCTTCTTGTCACCCCTCGTGGTCCTATTTTGTAAACAAAGAATAGCTTATGTGTCCATATAAATATGGATATATCTATGTTTTAAATTTCCTTAAAATTTTTTTAAAAGTGGGCACAAAGACCCACTAAATATCGCTCCTTAGTGTTCGGATCGGTAGATTTGTGGAAAACACAAAAACGATAATAATGTTTGTGTAGTAAATCATTAAAAATAAGGTTTTCTTGTTTGTCATCTTTCGAACACAAAAATAAAACTGTCCTAATCGAACTCAACAGAAGATGAGAACATTTAATTCCGTTTTGTTTTTTATAAAAAAAATCTCAAACTTCATTGTGTTCGGTTCAGTTCATTAATGTTCGTCCATTTTCGCTGGCAAACAAAAACCAAAATTTTATTACAAAAACAAATGTGTAAAAAACAAAAAGCCAGCAAAATAATTTTACACAAACAAAACATATACACAATACACACACAAGCTGTACGTGCTGCGGCCGTTGCTAAATTTTTTGTTTGTTCATTTTTTTTATCAATGTAAAACAGAAACCTTAGTAGAACATTAAAATATAATTTTTGCCTACAGTATCACTACAATTGTTCTGCTTTTTAATGAAGAACAGAACACTATATAATGTTCGTCTCTTTCTTGAAAATAGTTACAAACGGTATTAAGGGTTGTGTTCGTCTAGACAATTCTGGCAGTCGTGATCGAATACTTTCTCGATTCGAAAGCAATTTTATTTCTTATTCTTTCAGTCGATACTGAACGATTTGAAATTATTTTTTCAGTATTGTGAAACTCAAATCAATGCTTTACAAAAGTAATCACGACTGCTAGAATCAGGCCCTTGAATCTGAATTGAAAACTTCAACCTTAATTAGAACTCAAACTAGAAGCTCAACTTAATCCTGAATTTAAGTATAAACTAGAACCTAAATAACAAACTGATTCTAAACTTGAACTGAGCTGGAATTTATCTAGACCTGAAGTGGAAGTAAATTCGAATTTAACTCAAACTTGTTTTTAAATTTTAACTAGAACTGAACTAGAACTGAACTAGAACTGAACTAGAACTGAACTAGAACTGAACTAGAACTGAATTAGAGCTGAACTAGAACTGAACTAAAAATGAACAAGAACTGAACTAGAACTGAACTAGAACTGAACTAGAACTGAACTAGAACTGAACTAGAACTGAACTAGAACTGAACTAGAACTGAACTAGAACTGAACTAGAACTGAACTAGAACTGAACTAGAACTGAACTAGAACTGAACTAGAACTGTACTAGAACTGAACTAGAACTGAACTAGAACTGAACTAGAACTGAACTAGAACTGAACTAGAACTGAACTAGAACTGAACTAGAACTGAACTAGAACTGAACTAGAACTAAACTAGAACTGAACTAGAACTGAACTAGAAATGAACTAAAACTGAACTAGAACTGATATATTACTAAACTAGAAATTAGCTGAAGCTGAGACAAAATTATAATTGAACTAAAATTTTAACAAGAACTCAATTTTTTTTAACCTTGAATTGCTCTTTCTCTTTTCTTCAATCTCTCCCCCTAAGTTTTTTTAGATTCATGAACACTAGTGTGTCCCAAAAAAAAATTGTTTTTGGGGCTCAAGCAGAATTTACAAGCTTATAGGTTAAAATATTTTTGAGATTTTTTTCAGATTTTTCGGGTTTGCCGGTCTTTTTTGAGTTTTCTTCATAACTTTGTCAAAAACTACGATTTTCTTTAATTAAATAACAGCGCAGTTTGAAAGATCAATTCTTTTTAAATAATTTAGAAACAAATATTTTTAAATTGGCTCTAACCGTTCCTGAGTTACACCGGGTTTCAACAAACAAATTAAGATCAAATTATTTTTTTTGTTTTGTTTAAAAATCATTTATTGAAGGTTTTTTTGAGACACACTAATGAGCACCTACATAAGTATAAGAGATAATTATTTTAATGTAATTTAACCTAATGTTCGTGCTGTATTTGTGCGAAAGGAGGATTTTTGCCATTGATATTCGTATCGCTCATTCAAAAGTGTAGCACACTTCACGTGTGTCGTTGAGCACATGTTTACAAGTTTGGGCGTCATTATAATGAATTAATAATATGCAAAAATAAATTCATAAATTTTGCGATTAATAATTTTTTTTTTGCTTTTTCTCTTATTAAAGTCATTAATTTAATAAATTCAAAGTCAAGAAAAAAATATATGTACATACATTTAACCATAAAACTTAATATCATATAGCCTTCATTTTGTTTTCGTTATTATGTCATTGCAGGATATGACATGTGATGGTGTTTTAACATTTTGGATATTTTTATTTTTATCTTTGATTTTTTACAATAATATTCATTTGACAAACGGTGGCCGTGCCGATGAGTTGCACATAGGCGGTATATTTCCCATTGCCGGAAAAGGAGGATGGCAGGGTGGCCAGGCGTGTATGCCCGCCGCAAGATTGGCATTGGATGATGTTAATAAAGAGCCCAATTTATTGCCCGGTTTTCGTCTCATCCTACACAGTAATGACAGTGAGGTAAGTGAAAAATGATTTATAGATTTGTTTTCTCTTTTTATATCTTTTTTTTTGTTACAAAAAGAAAATGACAGTGTTTTAAAGAAAAATTAAAAAGGAGTAGGAAACCATAAAATTTAACCTTGAAGAGAGAAAATCGTAGTAGCAGAAAAAGGTGTACGTCTGGCAAATTGCTATTTATTTATTTATTTACTGCTAAAAACTTATTTGTCGTTGTTTTTTTTTCTTCTCATATATGTTTGTAGAATTTATTTTTTATTTGAAATATTTTGTTTGCTTATTATTAGCATTTTTTTGTGAAGGTTATTTAAGAAAAATAAATTATTTATAAATAATTTAGCGAAAAGGTCATCAGTTTTATTTTGTGCTTAGCAAAATGTCAAAATTTTGTCATCTTCTTTTTCTTTTTCTATTTTAAGAGTAATTGAAATTTATTAAATGACGTTGTTTTTGAACACAAATAAATTTTGTTACATTGAAAACCACTTAAATAAACGTGGTAGATTTCGTATTTTTTTAGAACTTTGTTTAAGTAGGAAAAGACCTGCAGATAAAATCCAGATTATTTTGGGAAATATGCACTCTGAACTAGAACATAAACTAGAACATAAACTGATCTATAAATAATGCATGTGCAAGGACTTGTACTAGAGCCCACGCCATACCCGGAAATTAAAACTAGTCGAGAATTCTCGAATCTGAACTAAAATTTCGTAGAGAATCTGAACAAAAACTTGACTTAGGAGTTAAGTTAGAATCTGAACTAAAACTTGATTTAGAAGACAAATTAAAAACGGCTTAATTGCCTGAAGAAAACCCTAATCTAGAATCTAGAACCTTAATTAAAAACCCAGTTAGAAACGGATCTAAAACGTAAACCAAAACCTGAGCTAGAGTTTAAGCTAGAACCAGAATACGATCTTATACCTTAACTAAAGGCTGATCTGATACCTAAACTTGTATATAAACTAGAACCTTAATTTAAATTTTACTTAAGCCTGAACTAAAAGAAGAGCTAGAAGCTAAACTAGAAACTTTAATAGAACCTTAACTCAAAACTAGAAACAGAAAAAGAAACTAATTTAAAACCTTACTCAGAACCCTTTTAAGAGGCTGAATTCAAACCTTTTTAAAAACTGAAGTAGAGCTGAACTAAAACCTAAAAATCATATTTTTCTGGAGGCTCATGGCGAACATGCTCGCTACACTGAAAGAATTTTCTTCAGAAAACCAATGAATTTTTACATTAACCCATGAAAAATTGCTTTAAAAAGGAACCTATGCAGCGCTTTGTTGGATCAATGAAACCTGTTTCATTAAAATGTATTTAATGAAACATTACATTAGTTCTATGAATGTTATTCATTGGATGAATACTTTCAAAAAAGTAAAAAAATCTTTTTTTTAAAATTTTTTTTTTTAATCAAAGTTGTTCTTATTCAACTTTCTTTTTTTTTTAACCAGAGTCGCTGGCGGAAATCGATCCCGCAACCTCGGCGCTGATAGACTAGCTCACTACCAGCTAGCCTACTGGGGCAGTTTAGTTTTTGAATAAAAAAACTATGTTTTTTGCCACTACTCATTTAAGAGCGTAAATATGAGATTTAATTGTCATAACATAACAACAATAACAACGTTGATTTTTTTGCTAATGCATAATAAAAAAATACCACATAAAGAGAAAACAAGCTTTTTCGTATAAATTATTTGGTTGACAACAGTTTATAATAAGGGTGTGTTTTTTTAAAAGGAGAACATTTATTTGTTCATTACTTAGTACATACTATATGTAGGAAGGTATATATAAAAAAAAAACTAAAAACATACGTATTTATGGATTGAAAGTTTTTGTTTCATTACTAAAGGGTGTTTTTTTAAGCCCGATAGAACTTGAAATTGTAAAAAATAACACAAAAAATTAAATTGTAATCAAATTTTTTTTTTATTCGAAAGATCAATACGTGACATTAACATTTGAAAATGATTTCGGGCATATGGGCACCGCGGCTGTTCTTGACGAAGCGCATTCTGGACGTCCAATTTTGGGCCACTTTTTCGAGCACTGCTGGCGGTATGTCACGAATAACACGAACAATGCTGGCCTCCAAGGCGTCAATTGTTGCTGGTTTATCAGCATAAGCCAGTGACTTCACGTAGCCCCACAGGAAATAATCGAGAGGTGTCAAATCGCACGACCTTGGAGGCCAATTGACAGGTCCATTTCTCGAAATCAACTTATCGCCAAATTTTGATTTCAATAAGTCGATGGTTGCGTTCGCCGTATGGCACGTAGCGCCATCCTGTTGAAACCACATCTCCTCCGGATCAATGTCATCCATATTTTCAAACAAAAAATCATTGATCATGGTGCGGTAACGATCTCCATTGACCGTAACGCGAGCTCCGGCCTCATTTTTAAAGAAATAAGGTCCGATGATGCCACCAGCGTGAAAACCGCACCAAACGGTGCATTTTTCTGGATGTAATGGAGTCTGTAGGGTCTCTTGTGGATTGGTCTCGCTCCATATGCGGCAATTTTGCTTATTAACAAACCCGTTAAGCCAAAAATGCGCCTCATCGCTGAACACAATTTTGCGATAAAACAACGGGTCAGTTGCCAACTGCTCTAGAGCCCAATCGGCGAAAGAACGACGCATATAATGGTCTCGTGGCTTCAATTCCTGCACCAGCTGGATCTTATACGGGTGTAGGCCGAGATCTTTGCGCAAAATTTTCCACGTAGTGGACGGACAGAGCCCCAATTCCTGCGACCGACGACGAATCGATAAATTTGGATCTTCTTCCACTTTCGTTTACAGCGGCGATATTCTCTTCAGTACGCACATTCCTTCGACGTGTTGGTGTTATTGCATCCTCTAGAGAGTATGTGGTACGAAATCTATCCACAGTTCGACGAATGGCTTGTTCAGATGGACGATTATGTACGCCATAAAAATGACGAAGTCGTCTATAAGTTGCGCGAATCGACGACTGATTTTCAAAGTAAATTTGGATAATTTCGTAGCGTTGTTCAAGCGTGAGTCTATTCATGATGATTTGTCAGAGTATACTGAAACGATAAAAAAAAATATTTTATCAAAATTTAATTTTTTGTGTTACTTTTTACAATTTAAAGTTCTATCTAGCTTAAAAAAACACCCGTTATAATGAAATTTTTCATTGTCATAATGAAAATTTAAATTTATTAAAGCATGATTTTTCGAAATATTTTTATACTCTTAATTATTGAAACTAAAGAGTTAATTGAATGTTAAAAATAATTATTTGTTTTTTTTTTCAATTATTGAAATATGTTGCTTTTATAAAAAAAATTTTGAATTCATAAATTTAATGGCATATTACATTAGATGTTTGAAATAATAAAATCTTAGATTTTTTAATTAACAATGAAATCATTTTTTAAGGAAACTATAACTATAATTTTGTATTAATTTATGAATGTAGTTATGTTGTATATTGTTTTTTATGTTCCCAATTAAAACTGTTTGTTTAACTTGGACAAACTTTAGTTTTCATATATCCAATGAAAATTTTTAACGTAATTACGAAATCCAATGACTCGATTTTAACGAAAATACTTCATTATAACAACGAAATTCCATTTGGACTATGAAAATTTTCATTTAACCAGTGAATTTTTTTTAGGAAAACGATTCATTAAATATATGAAGCATTTTTCTTTCAGTGTAAAGCTACTTGCATAGATTCTTTTCAAAGCTTTTAAATCATTTTTCTCCGCATTTCTGTTGATCGATCTTGAAGATAATATCGAAATAAGATCCAGCAAGAGTGCTGGTAATTTTAATCACCGGTCGGTGAAAAATGGGTTAAGATGGTAATTTTAAAGATAAGGATTTTATGCATTATTCGTCAAAGATTCTTGTCAAACAATTACAGATCTTTTAAAAGCATAAGAAACAATACAATCTGCTATAGCCTGGTCAGTATTTCATATAAATGACTTTCTATTATTTTGAGCGATTCAGAATAATCTGTCTGGAAAACATCCCACCAGAGTGTGATTTTGCGTCTTAATACAATTTAAAACTCAAATCTTAAGCAGGGCTTTAGTTAAGTAGATCTTTAATATATATAAGCAGACCAGAGTTTTGTGTCATTAGATCCAGTAATTCCCAGGACTTTGTAGATCCTGCTCCGTTCACTAGTAAGAAGATAACATGTCTGCTGCTGTCGCCGGGAGATGCATTAAAGCAATGCTAATTAAGTGGCTGAGTTTTCCTTTTTACCTTAAAAAAATTTTTGCTTTTTGGCGGATCTCTCTTAATATTGCTTTAGCCGTGAATTTTAGTTTATACTTCTTAACAAAGGCCTAAGTGCTTGGTGCAAGAAGCCATATGCCAACAATATACCGGTCACCAGTCCGGAACTATTTGGGGTTTAACAGACAGTAGTTATTGGCTACGAAGCTGACCGAAGTCTTTAATCGATACCACGGGAGCCAGCAGCCGTATTCTGTAATACGCTTAGCTAAAGCTAAATCTTGATCGCTAAAACGCCTTAGAGAATAACAAATTTGAAAATTTTTGCGATGATATTAAAAGCTAAATTTGCGGCGAATTGTACGTTACAAAATTGCATTCGAAGCCAGAAACCGCTTAATCAACTTTAAAGATTTTTAGCGATAGAGATATAATTTAATGAAAATTAAATTTGATGAACTCAAGCTAACTACAAAAGAAAATATCAAAATTAAAATGAACAGTTCAACTAAAAATCACAATTGTTCTTAAAAAAGCTAAGCCACAAACTCTAACCCTGCAGATAACGAGACTAGTCCATACATGCATGTAAAGAGTAGTCCATAAAGGAGTAGGAGTACTCCAAATATATGGGTTAAAGGTGGTCCATTTAACATTACGATGTCCTTGGAGGGGACCATATAACCCACCGAAGTAGTCCCTAAACTACTCCATGGAGTACTAAAGTGGGTTAGTTTTAAAAGTACTCCATGTCATTACAGTATGGAGTACACTAAAGCGGTTGTTTAGCCCTTTTTCATTTTTTACTAATCGCCTTTTATGGCGTGCCCTGTAGTCTATTATTGCTATTAATAAATATGATTACTTGGTATTTTTAATTTGTTTACCTTTTTTCGCAAATTTCACAAACTTTCACTTTTAAATAAACAACTAATAATGGACACCATCAGGGCTATCAATGTGTAATACTGTAAACTATAGAAAAGTATACATCATGCAGTTGTTGGCAGTACTGCATGTTAATTTCTTATAACATGGTCCATATTACAGTAGATTGGACCATGTTGTAAGTAGTCCATTTAAGCCACAATGGACCACGTAGTCCAATATTATCTGTAGGGAATTTTTACATTTGTACTGGACAAAAAACATAATAAACAAATGTATTCAAGGTTTCAAGACAAAGTCTTGTCGGAAAGAATACAAAAAAAAAAAAAAAAAACGGAGGAAAGGAAGCAACATATAATATAAAAATTGGAAAAAATAGTTACAGCAAATATCGAACCACCAGTACCACTGTTTAAAGATTGATGTTTGACTGTTGGCTGGCAGGCAATGCAGTGGTGCAGAGGTTAGAACTCAAAGATTTCTGATGAAAGAATGTGGTGATTCTTGAAAAATGTAAATTCAACCCAGGTTCGAGCCCCAGCTCAGCCAAGAAAATTATCAATAAATTTTAATAAAAATTTAATGTTATAAAATTCCTTCCTTGGGTAAAAATAATTTAATGATAATTATATTTGATGAACTCAAGCCTAACTTAAAATATTGAAATTAGCAATTTACATTATACAGCTGCAAGACGCCCTTGGGACTACAGCTTTAACGTGGTTAATGGTAAGGCTCTTCGGGGAGTAACCTGTTGCCTGTGGTTGATGCCCATATCGCGGATAGGCCAGTTTACTGCTTGACGTTGAATGCATTGTTGTGCTTTGATGTGCATATTTGTTATTTCAGGAACAGTAAACGTTTTAGAAAGGCTCCGCACTAGGGCAATAACTTTTTCACACTTTTTGCAAATATGAAAAACGGCATAGTAGAGTCGAGTAGAACATTAAAAGTTATTAATAAAAAATATGATAATTTTTTCGGATTGCTAAAAAAGTTCACGCAGGGATCGGGCTGAAGTTTGAAAACAACCATTTTTATCTCACGAAAATTTTTAAAATGTACACCTGATATTTGTATATATTCCTATACGTATCACTTAAATGCTATTTTGGAATTTATCCACAGCCTTAGATTTAAAAATTTTCCTACGGTTCAAAACTTCATGGAAGGTTTTAGATATTTGAAAACAGGTGTTTTCATTACTAAAACATTCTTAGCCATTCCGTGGTACTATGCCAAAAATTTGGCTATAGCCCTTTTCCGCAGCTTACCAAGCAGCTTTGCTCAATTTGTCACGGCTAAGTGACGGGAGATTAAAAGGGGGCGGTAGTGGATGCTTTTAATTCACCCAGTGTCTAAGACCATGAGAATAGGCCATAGTGCCGGTGCTCATGTAAATTAATGACATATTTGTACCAAAAATGTCTCCCATGTATTGGGATCAGTGTTGGGCAAAATACATGATTTGCGGTATTTAAAATACAAAATACTTGCTGGTCATGTATTTAAAATACAAAATACACATCTGTATGTTTTTAAAATACAAAATACTTCCACGTCATGTGCATGTATGAATTAAAAGTACGAAATACATAATTTTTATTCGAACCAAAAAATACATTAGATAAAACTAATTAACAAAACAATTGTTTCCTTTTATAAATGTCAGAGTTTTGAATGTAGGATCAGACAAACAGTTTCTTATTGGAGAATAAATAAAACCTATTGAAGAAAATAAAGGTCGTGATGAGCACAAACTCTTTGAATTTGAATAGTTACGTTTTTTTTAGCGATTCTAGTTTTTGGTAGATCAAAATGCAAACAACCATCAATAAACTGACAAAATATATTTTGTAGACTATGTTTTTAAAATACATACAAAATACTCCCATTTTGTTATGTAATTAAAATACAGAGTACAAACTACTTCTATATATTGTATGTAGTACTTAAAATACAAAATACTTGCTGGACTTGTATTTAAAATACGAATACGTATTTTGTATTTCAAATACTGCCCAGCCCTGATTGGGATCCACCCACAGTGGATGATAGACTCGTTAATTTCACATGTGGTTATGGCTACCGTTAAACGAGGATGTAGTGACTCACGTTACTCACGTTAATGGTGTATTTAATCTAGCTGAAAAAAATTTTACTTCAATCGAAGATATTAGAACATTGTCTGAGAGATGAGCAGTCCTAAAAAAACCATATTGTACATTTTATAATGAAATTTTGATATTTTCTTTACACTGAAATTTTTCTTTAAATTAAACTTATCAACCAGACACGTTCAATTTCTCTTTTTTTTTTGCAAAATAGACCTTTTTAAAGCCTCTTTTTATTTTACTAGGAAACAATATAAAAAAACAAAAATATCCCAAATTACCAATTTTACTTTAATCCAGGCAATTTATTACGCACTTTATTTATTCATTTTCACTTCTTTTGTTGCAATTTTCTAACTCTGATGTTTGCCACATTGTGTGTTATAAATGAAAGTTCTTTTATTTATAACACTGTCATTATTTATATCGAAGTAAAATGATAGCTGTTTACAAACAACAACAGCAGCAGCAGCAGCAATAAAAGGAAAAAAATAAATTGATCTTTAATCCTTTTATTGCCTCAGCAGAAAATGCCAGTGACAAAATGGAAAAAATTATAACAAATCAAAGAAATTTGCAAAAAAAAAAAATAAAAAAAAATTTGAAAAAATTTCATTTGTTCTTTGGTAAAAAAGCAGAGAAATAAATAGTCATTCCAGACAGAGTCAAAGTCATCATATGTATCGGTCTCAGAGAACGTGCCAAAGAAACCATAACGTTACTGTCAAATTAATCCCCAGATTAGGCTTAAAAACAACCTCAATAAAAAATAACAATTCTCCAAACAATCCACCTTCTATTACACACACCTTAGCAAAACAATTCCACAGCACACACAATAGAAACAATTTTTGCCTACAAATAGGCAACATAAAACGTAAACCAAAAACTATTCAAAAGGCAAGCAAATTGATGATGATGACGACGATGGTCGGGTCTTTATGTATTGATGATAGAAAATAAATGTACGGACAAAAAAAAAAAAAAAACAAAAAAATTTACAGAATCTTTGTTGATACTTCAAATGTGGGCCAAGGAGCTGAAAGTCTAAATATTTGCTTGTTAAGTCTTGGAAAAAAATATGCTTTTTTCTCCCACTGCTTCGCTCTCACTTTCCTTTCACTTTTAGTCTTAACGAGGCAAAATCGAAAAAAAACTGGCTTAAACTAGATGATGAATAAACATTAAATAGAAAATTATAGTAAAGGGAATATTGAAAAGAAGCCCACGTGCTGAAATTCACCCAGAGACCCTTTTACAAGACCCTTAAATATATTGAGAAAACATCTAGAAAAACAGCTTAAGCTGTGACAAAAAAAAGTCGTTTAAATTGTTTTAGGCAGAAAGAGAAAATAATGAAAATGAAAGTGAAAGAAGGTGGATAGATTTTTTTGTTTAAAGTAAAACATATACAAGGTCAAGTGTTAAACAAGTAAACTTTTGTCTAAAGTAAACAATAAAAGAAGAAATGGAAAGGCAAAAAATATTAGAAATTTCTAACCACAAATCCTTTGTTCATATGGCCTGTGATTACTTCCGTTTCCTTTCGGAGATAAGTGAAGACCTAATGTGTAAGGCAGATGCATACTCATACTACCCTTTAGTTCTTTGAATGGCAGTTAAAATATTGAATCAGTTCGCATTTTGCGTAATGAATCTGCCAATATGTTATCTCAGCGGTAAGCGTGTAAAGGAGCTCTTGCCGCTATGCGTTGTACTCTTGATGGATGGATGAATAAGCAGAAAAAAACTCAAACATTTCTAGGACTTAAACATTCCGAGAAATTAAATAGATTGCAGCAGAGCACAGTCAGATATGAGAGACAAATTGTAGCCTCAGGAAAATAGGTACTGAACTGGCTGTTATGGATCACGTGAGGCGGTTATGTACATATAAGTATTTACTGTAACTACAACAATAGTATTATTAAGTTAACCCCTTACATGTTCACCACAAGCACGCTCTGGTTAGCCATACACTGCGGGAAAGTTGTGTCTATTGTTCTTTAAGCACTAGTACCGTGACCAGTGAACAGAATTTTATAATAAAATGGACCGAATTGTGGGAGCTTAAAACAAGACAAACCACTTTACTGGTGATAAAGTGTTCAAAGTGTAGATACTCCAGAGGAAAGGAAAGTTACACCAAAGGTTCATTCGGGACAATATCTGCAATAGACATTATTGTAACAGAAATTGAATGTGTCCATTGTGTTCAGCGACCTGTTTCAAAGTGTCAAAAAGGTGCCAATTAACCCCGTCCTAGGACATCGTCATGTTAAAGAGACAAGTCATCTTCATAAAAAAGTATCAGCACTAGAACCGGCCCCTATCACTTAAGAACTTTCACGTGACCAGTATGGTGCTAGTTCCCTTTCCCCTAGTGTAATTATATATATATTTTTTGTCGTCATCACTTATATGATTAAAACAAGGAATACAATCTGTCACCATATGATACCCTACACCACATTATTTATAAAGAAATTTTTGAGATATTATTGATTAGGAATCCATGGACATTAGGGTATTCATTCGGTTAACCGTTAATCGGTTAACCGATTAATTACTACCCGATTAACTGATCGGTTAATTTCAAAATGTCTTTTTTCGATTAACGATTAAACCGGTTAATTTCAGTCGATTAACCGATTAACCAATGTAACAAAAATTTCAATATTTTGTAGTATTTCTAACATATTTTTTTGTGTTTTTAATTATTTGTTTCGTCTCATATACAAAAGGAATGTATTTAGAAAATATTTTTTTATACAAACAAAGAAGGTGTTCAGTGATCTTCATTTTAATCCATTTTCTGCCGACCGGTGACTAAAATTACAATGTTTTTTTATCTTCATCATCGATCAGCAGGAATGTGATGACAATGGATTAAATGTTTAATTGTCAACACCTTTTTTTTGTTTCACGTTTCTCATACATATCTTCACATATCAGTCTTAAAACAAAATTAACCGAAACATTTAGAAGTGTTAAAAATTTTAAAAAACTCAAATGGCATAATGGAGTATTTTTTATGTTTAGAGAAATCCTGGAAAAGGACTGAGAAATTAAATTAACGATAAGTAAAAGAATTTTTTCAAAGTCAAGTTTTGTCAAAATTAAAAAAAGGATCGGATTAATCCTAAACATTTAAACCAAATTACTTTTCTAAAAGATTATTTTATAAGATTTGCAAACAGCATAATATTCCCAATATTTAAGAAGGGGAACCCAAATTTACCTAGCAACTACAGAGGAATTTCGTTCATGAACTGTATAGCTAAGGTATTTATGGGAATTCTTAATGAAAGAATAAGCACATGGTTAGAAAAAAATATGATTCTGAATGAATATCAAGCAGGTTTTCGAAAGCAGTACTCAACAATAGATAATATATACAATTTGGCGTCATTGGTGAAACTTAAGTTCGAGGAAAAGAAAAAAGTGTACGCATTCTTTGTAGACTTTAGAGCGGCGTTTGATAAAGTTCCTAGACAAAAGCTTATTTTTAAATTACATACGATGGGATTATCCACAAAGATTGTTAGATTGCTAGAGGCTATATATAAAAACACTTCGTCAGCTGTTTGGACGGGAAGTGACTTATCCGAATATTTTAGGACTCACTCGGGTGTTAAACAAGGCTGTCTTTTGTCCCCATTATTATTTATTATGTACTTAAACGATTTACATGATTACCTAGGCGGAGGCGTTATGGTTGAAGAACTTAATATACGAATTCTTTTATACGCAGACGATATAGTCATACTGTCGGAAGATAAAGAGATTATGCAGGAAATGATAAACAAACTTGACACTTATTGTACAACATGGAACATGGAAGTGAATATGGATAAATCTGAGATGATGGTTTTTAGGCAAGGTGGTAGGTTGGCAAGGGATGAAAAGTGGTTTTTTAAGCATGAGGAAATTAAAATATCATCAGAATTCTGCTATCTAGGAGTAATTTTTACACCACGAATGACTTTCATGAAGCATGTAGAACGTAGAAACAACGCAGCGAAATCTAGCATTAATTCTACATGGCAAAACTACTTAAAAAAACCAAATATATCACTAAGGTCAAAGTGGAAAATATTTCAAGCTGTATGCAGAGCGGTACAAGCGTATGGTGCGCAAGTCTGGGGGTTCACAGCTTTTGAGACAGTCGATAAGCTTCAAAGATATTTTCTTAAAAGAATATTAAAAATACCGGATATCTGTTGTATTATAAATACTTTAAAAAATATTTTACTTTACAATTAGCTTTAAATATTGTTCTTTGAATTTTGTGTTTTATAAATATTTTTAATATGAAATAAAAAATATATTATGATCATTGTTAATATAGAAACGAATTGTTCTACATGGCGCAGTCGTAAAAAAAAAAAATTATAAAAAATATAATTTTAATAAAATTTTTACCTACGTAAATAAAAAATTTTTCAATATTTAAGACATTTCTGTGGAAATATATATTTGAAAATGGATTTAAAACCAATTCCTGATTTAAAAATATGTGGAAATAAAGCCAAGAACTGGGAAATATTTTTGCATGATTTTGAAGATTACCTGATAGCGAAAAATGTAAAACTAAGTGATAACATCAAGCTCGCTATACTACGAAATCAAATAGGAATTGATGGTAAAGAAATAATAAGAACATTGGATATTCCCGTTGAAGACTATAACAACTATCAAAAAATTATAAAAGCTCTAAATGATTATTTTAAGCCGAAGAAGAATATTTTATATGAAAGATTTGTTTTTTATAACCGATCACAGAAGCAAAATGAGCCTATTGACGATTTTGTTAGAGATTTAAAAGAAATATCTAGTAGCTGTGAATTTGGAAATGTATCAGAAATGGTAAGAGATCGAATCGTTTTAGGGATAGCAGATTCAAGACTTCAAGAAAAATTACTTAAGATGGATGATATTGAAATCGAAAAAATTATTCTGGAATGCAGAATATATGAGAAACAAAAACAGCAAATCAAAGAAGTTCAAGAATCAAAGAAAACTGTGGATATTTTGCAAGAAAATTGTGGTGAAGATGTTGGTGAGAAAGAAAATTTAGATTTTATAAATAAAAATATTAAGAAAGGTAAATTAAGAAATAATCAAAACAAAAAATTTAATGAAAGTGTAAAATGTACTCGATGCTTTCAGTTTCATAAATTTAATAGTTGTCCTGCATTTGGTAAAATTTGTAGCAAATGTAAAAAATTAAATCATTTTTCTAAAGCTTGTAGATCAAATGTTAACGTTAATACTTTAAATCAATATGAAAGTGATAGTTCAAATTGTGATTTTGCGTTGACTGACAGTATTGATTCTCAGAATGTTAAGGACATTTGGTATCATGAAATAATTGTAGAAAATCTAAATATTAAATTTAAATTAGATACTGGTTCAGATGCAAACATAATTCCAATATCTACTTTGAAGACTATATATAAAAATCCAAAGTTAAAACCTACTAATATAACTTTACAAACTTATAGCGGACATAAAATACGTCCATTGGGTGAAATAAGACTTCAATGTATTTCGAAAGGTAATACTTCGAATGAGTTATTTTTAATAGTTAATGATGGTTATAAACCAATTTTAAGTAGAGATACGTGTGTTAAATTAGGGTTAATAAAAAGAATTTATAATTTAGAGAAATCTGCAGATTCTCTAGAAGAACTGTGCAATACATATAAAGATATTTTTAATGGTGTTGGAAAATTTAGTAAAGAATATAATATAGAAATAGAACAAAATGCTAATCCAGTTGCTTATCCTCCCAGAAGAGTTCCAATGAAAATTAAAAACAAATTAAAGAATAAATTAGACGAGTTGGTAAATAAGGATATTATAGTTAAAACGGATAAACCACAAGCATGGGTAAGCAATTTAGTTATACGTGAAAAAAAAGATGGTAGTTTACGTTTATGTTTAGATCCAAGGGAACTCAATAAACACATAATTCCGAATCATTATTTAATTCCAACATTTGAAGAACTTAGTGTGAATTTAGTTGAATATGTATACTTTTCTGTTTTTGATTTAAAAGATGGATTTTGGCATATACCGTTGACGGAAAGATCTAGTAATTTAGTTTCATTTAGTACACCTTTTGGTTGTTATAAATTTAAGAGGTTGCCTTTTGGGTTAGTAACTGCATCGGAAGTATTTCAGAGATATAATTATGAAACTTTTGGGGATTTGCCAGGAGTAAATATATATATAGATGACATAATGATTGGAGGTAAAACAATAGAAGAACATGACAGAAATGTGACTATGTTTTTAGAAAGAGCAAGGGAACAGAATATAAAATTGAATAAGAATAAAATTCAGTTTAGAGTAAAGGAAGTAAATTTTTTAGGACATATTATTTCGAATAGGGGTATAACACCTGATAAAAAACGTATAGAATCTATTTTAGCACTAAAATTTCCAAAAGATAAAACCAGTCTTCAATCGTTTTTTGGTCTTGTAAATTATTTAAGAAAATTTATACCAAATTTAGCGGATATGACATCTTCTTTGAGAGAATTGCTGAAAAAAGGTACTGATTATAAAGTGTTACCTATTCATGATGAATGTTTTAACAGAATTAAAAAAATGGTAGCAAATTATATTATTTTAACACCTTTTAATGAAAAAAAAAATGTGGTAATTCAAACTGATGCTTCAAAAGATGGAATAGGTTGTTGTTTGTTCCAAAATGACAAAATTATATCATTTGCTTCAAGGTCGTTATCAAACACGGAAAAACAATACGCCCAAATTGAAAAAGAGTTTTTGGCAATAGTATTTTCATGTAAAAAATTTCATCAGTTTATATATGGGAAGAAAATTACTGTTATTTCCGATCATAAACCCTTGGAGACAATTTTTAAGAAAAATATTAATAAAATAGGGTCTTCTAGATTACAAAGATTAAGGTTAAAAATGTTTCCGTACAATGTTGAAGTTATATATAAACCTGGCAAAAGTATAATTGCAGCAGATTATTTTTCTAGGAATTTCATTGACACTGGTGATATGGAACATGAATCGGGTGTAACAGAAATGATACATAGTGTAAGTGTAGCAGATGATACTTTAGAAAGAATAGGTAATGAAACACAAAATGATGAACTGCTTTGTTTAATAAGAAAGTATTCTTTGGATGGATGGCCAGGAAAAGATAAAATTCCGGATTTTATTAAAGGATATTATAATAAAAGAAATGACATTACACTAGATGGTAAATTAGTATTTTATAATGATCGTATCATGATTCCGAAAAATTTGCAACGAATTATTTTAGAAAGATTACATGAAAGCCATATGGGCATTTCAAAGACAAGAAAAAGAGCTTCTGAATTATTTTATTGGATAAATATGAATCAAGATATTGAGAATTATATTTTAAAATGTAGGAAATGTCAGGAATTAGGGCCTTCAAATGCTAAAGAACCAATAATTTGTCATGAAATTCCGAATTTACCTTTTGAGAAAATTGGTTGTGATATTTTAGAATATTCGGGGAAAAATTATTTAGTAGTTGTAGATTATTATAGTAAATGGTTTGAATTAATGTATTTAAAATCGAAGACATCCTCGGATGTAATTGAGGCGTGGTTAGAAATATTTTCAAGGTACGGTATACCAAAGATTATAATTGCCGATAATATGCCATTTGCTTCTTACGAATGTTTGGAATTTTCTAACAAATGGAATTTTAAAATAATAACAAGTAGTCCAAATTATCCCAGGAGTAATGGATTAGCAGAGAGAACTGTGGGAATTGCAAAGAAAATTTTAAAAAAATGTGAAACTAAAGAAGAGGTTTATAATGCATTATTAGAGTACAGGAATACTCCAGTTAAAGATTTGAATTATTCTCCATCACAACTACTATTACATAGGCGTCTTAGAACTAAAATTCCAATCACTGATAAATTGTTGAAGCCTGATACAAAATATATAAATAATAAATTCATAAGGAAGGAAATGGAAAGAAAAATAAAAAATTTTGAGGAGTATTATAATCGAAATACAAAAAGAAAATCTGAGTTTAAAATTGGAGACAACATATTTTTTAAAATAAATTCTTCACAGAAGTGGATACCTGGTCTAATAATTGCATATCACAATGCTCCAAGGTCTTATATTGTTAAAAGTCTGATAGATGAAAAAACTTATAGAAGAAATTCTTTTCATATTAAATATAGAAAAACAAATAATAATATTATAAATAATAGCAACGACAATATGAGTGAAAATACTGTCAATCTACGCAGAAGTAGTCGTATCAGATTACCAGTAACTTTTTATAAGCCTTTATAATTATTTAATTAAAACATTATTTTAATTTTTTTTAAAAGGGAAGATGTTGTATTATAAATACTTTAAAAAATATTTTACTTTACAATTAGCTTTAAATATTGTTCTTTGAATTTTGTGTTTTATAAATATTTTTAATATGAAATAAAAAATATATTATGATCATTGTTAATATAGAAACGAATTGTTCTACAATCACTCCTAATTATGCACTGGCTTTAGAAACTGGAGCTACAGACAGCCACTTCTATACATTATGTCTTCATCTTAGTTATATGAGTAAAACATTGTATAACTATAATACGAAAAGATTACCACATAAACTATCAAAGCTAGTTCTTCAGAAAAACATTTTTTGGGCAAAGGAAATTAATAAAATTGGTGAGCAGTTTAATATATGTTTTGATGAGAATCTATCTTTGAATGAGTGGATTAATCAGTGTTTGGAGTTTGTGTCCAAGCTTCAAAGTAATAAACAGTTTGAAATGGAAGAACTTGCTTCAGCAAGTATTACTCGTATTTACAAGCACCTTACACCTGCTATGGGTTTAACATACATGCTTGAGGAAAATTTGTCAATAAACGAAATATCTGCCATTATTAAAGCGCGATGCGACACGCTACCTCTTGCAAAATGTATGTTTAATAGTAACACGTCTTCAATCTGCAAATTATGTAATATGGGGGAAGATGAACATATATTACACTTTATGGGAAAATGCCCAATACTAAGAGAATTTAGGGTTCGTTTTTTCGGAAAAAATACTTTTGATCAAAATACGTTAATAAGTTTATTGAACGGAACATGTGATGGTTGTAATTGGAAAAACCTAGCAAACTTTATAATAAATGCCTTAAGTTTCCGAAAATTTTTGCTTACGGAGTTTGAAGCCTAAAACTTATCAAACTCTAAAATATTGTTAAAATACATTTGTAATTATATAGGCTGACGACACTATGTCAATGCCTCTTAATGCTTTATTTGTTTTATATACTCAATAAAGTTGTTCTATCTATCTATCTATCTATATATTTGGGGGATTCACAAGGAAGTCATAAAGTCTTATGTCTTAAAATAATTAGAAGAAATATATATCGTCGGCTTAATATGCAAACCGGCTAAATCCACTTTTTATGTAAATTGAGATGTTGATGCCGTGTGGTAGAGAAAGATACGCCTCGTCGGCCAGCATGTAGTTTTTCTTCTATTTAAGTCTTGAAGTGTGTAAAACTAACTGTATTTTTAATTTTTCTATTAAGCAGCAAATAGGGAAAATAAAAAGCTTTTTGCTTCTCTTGTAAAATATGCTGAAAGTGAGTTAGCAGGTTTGCATATTAAGCCGACGATATGACTGTTGTGGGCTATCGCTTATAATTTAGATTTCTACTGTACAGTTATGACGAATCAATGAACACAGTACTAACATTTTTATTTTTATTTATTTTAAACAATTGTAAAATATTATTTAGGATATTATGACGATATGACTTGATAGCACACCTTGTGTATTAATTGAGAAAATGCATATTACATATTTTTGAATTGTTTTTTTGTTTGCTCGTTTAAGTTCAAGAATTTTTATGTTTGGCATGTTATAGTTTTTTTTACTAATAAACTCCAAAAAACAATTAATGCAATTTTATATATTAAAATTACTTAATTTATAAAAAAAACTTGATTAATCGGTTAACCGATCAAAAACAAAATTAACCGATTAAACCAAAGCCTCGGTTAATTAATCGAGCGATTAATTAAAGCAAAAGGTCGATTAAATGAATACCCTAAAAAAAAAAATTAATTAATTTCATGTAAAATTCCTTTCTTCATAAAATATCAAAATGTAGATAAAAATCCATACACAGTTCAACAAAATAACCACAATTCTAATAATTGTTAAAAGCTAAGGCACGAGCTCTATGTTTACAATTGTCCTTCAAGTTGTGCTGAAAAAAAAGGAAGACAAACAAATTAAAAACAGAAAAATGTACTTTGGACTTCAATTGAAACATGTAAGGGCAACCTGTCCGTAAAAGCCTGTCTTCGAGCCCAGCGGCAACCAAAACATTTTTTTTTTTTTTGTTAATTCCCTAAGCTAATCCCGCGAAGCTCAACGCTTGTCTTCAGGAAAGAAACCAGAGTCTCTGGCGGGAATCGAACCCGCAACCTCGGCGCTGATAGACTACCCGCTAGACTACCGTGGCACTAAATTATCCAAAAAAAAAAAAAAAAAAAATTATTAATTTTAAGTTGTAAAATTCGTTTCTATATAAAAACAATTTAATGAAAATTAAGTTTGATAAACTTAAGCCTAATAAAAATATCAAAATTTGGATCAAAAACCATAAACAGTTCAACAAAAATAACCACAATACTAATTAATCATTATTATTTTTATTATGTTCTTTATCGCTTCTGAAACTTTTTTAAAAATGATTATAGGCCCTTTTGGATTTAAGTTGACGATACGTGCATATATATATATATATATTATAATATAAATTATATTATACCACACTTTTAAGCATTTCATAATTTGCACATTTTTTGGTGCTTTTAAACGAGAAATTCATTTATAAAAACTCGCTTATATGCATATATGCGTATAAGAAAAACTCGCTTAATTTCATAAGCATTATGAAAAAAAGCTATTTTACTTGAATCGAAAGTGCATTAATAAAATTAAAGTTTGATCAAAATTTACCAAATTTAGTTTTAACGAAATAATTTTTGTGCGATTTTTGTTGTATTTTACTCAAGTATAAACCAAGTTTATTTAAGAATTTTTTTTAATTCAATTTATTGAAATTGTATAATATTGTGATGCATAAATAAGGGATGTGCATGTTTTATGTGGCAAACTGTAAGTTCACAAGTTTGGATGCATCAAAGCGCAAATGCTTATAACCGGTGTGCAAATAAGCGATAAATGCTGTATAATAAGTTTTTGTCTTACTTTCAATAGAAGATTCCATCTGCAAAAACCATCATTTAATGCATGTAAATTCAAAATAATCATATAACACTGTGCATGGAAATTACTTACAATATGACGTGACAAAACACGCTTTTAAAAATTAATACCACATAAACTATTGCTTAAATAACCGAAATGTTTTTGAAATTAGTTTCCTTAATTAACATTTGTTAAAATACAATATTTCACGCAATTGCGATTATCAGCATAGAAATAATAAGAATACATGAATATTTTGTTTTGTTTATGTGTGTTTTTGTATCGCTGTTGTTGTTCTTTTTACAACAAACGTCGTATATTTTAATATTTTTCTTATTGTTGTAATTTTTTGACTCGTAATAACTTTAGTCAGAATAAATACTGCAGTAGGTATTAAGACTGTCTCAAATCTTATCAAATAAGGCTTTGTCAGCAGGGACCTTCTCCATCTTATAGTTAAACAAGCAATCACACAAGTTTCATGTGGTTAACATATAAAGGGTTGTGACAATCTTAACGCCATATGCACGATGTTAATTGGAGTCACACCTTAACATCAAGTTTTTTGCCCAACTCAATTTGACATTTCTTTGTTTAAGTGTTTGACAAATTCAGTTACGGAGAGTTACACAAATTAAATGGTGGGTTGAACAGACAGTAGTGAATGTTGACTACAGTGAAAATCATCTCTAATTCGGCATATTAACGACATTGAACCTAAATTATGGCTCAGATTCATTGAAAATATGAACCATCGGATAAAGGCATACCACTGACATAATTGTCATAGATCCTTTTTAATAATAAAAAAAAATATAAAGATAATTGTCTGAAAACTTTTTGTTTTATTTACAATTAACCTCTCTAGTTTTGGTTGGACATGTATACGTGCGTAACTGAGAACCAGCAACAGCTTGTCAGAGGCATAAGAAGAATGTCCTTATTTGCACTTTCTTAAAAATTCTTTTTAACTGTTAACAATTTAATAAATTGAACTCAAAAATTAAAATACATTAAGCCCGATAGACTGAATTACAGTTAACTAAACAAACTCATTTATTCCACTGTCACACCCCATTTCCATCTTCGTTAGAAAATATATTTTCTCCTTATTTTCTTAAATTATTTGAAATAATTTTAGCCAAACTGCTTGTAATTAAGTTTGCTACTTTTTTCCCTGGCCAAAATTAAAACATTTTACGTCATGGGCCCTCTTAATCCTTAGCTTCTAATAACTTGTCTATTTATTTGTAATGTTTTTGTATTAATCTTTTCAATTTTTACCCAATAATTAACGATGTTCGTTAACAAGCAGAAAAGCAAAAGCAAAAGAAAAGCAAATAAAAGCTCAAAACAAAATGAAAATGATACATAAAAAAATTACATTAAATCAATAAATAAATTTCCCAAATCTAACCTTTTAAAGACAAACAAATTATCATTATTGGAAAAAAAAAAATAAGAACAGCGGGACTTGGTGGTTTTTCCAATTGCTCTTAGTTAATAACAACCAATTAATTATCGTTAACATAATTGAGATTTTTGATTATTAACTATGGCCTCCTACTCCCTGCTTTCATCCAGTAAGAAGGGATAAGAGTGAGTGTCAAACAGCCACCCATATAATAAATATCAATTGAGGAGGTCCATAACAAAACGCAATAATTACACCATAACATTTTTTTGGCTAAATGACAAAATGTAATTTAAGTAAGTAGCACATAATGTTTTTAAAAAACAATTATTGAGGTATTATTGTCTAAAAAAAATAATATTAATCACAAATTAAATGTTTTATCTGACAATTGGTTTTAAGGTTATTTAGATAGCAAATTTGGAATTATTGCGTTTTGGTCCGAATCGTAGAATTTATTTCATTTTGCTTTGAACTGTATGAAAATATTGCGTTTTGGTCTGAACTAGGGCTGGAATTTCTGCTTTTTGCTTTGAATGGATTCGTATTATATAATTTTGATTTAAATTCCAACCACTTGTAGAAAAACTAAAACACTTTTTTATGTGTACATAATTATTGCATTTTGCTCTGAACCATTATATTTGATATTGAATTGCAGTGTAGTTTTTGATTTTTGGAATGCTCTATAATAAAGGTAATATAGATTTCAATGTGTACACTCACAATATTATTACAGTAACGGACTGTAGTTTATTTAAGAAATATTCCGTTCAGTCATTTTTAAATAAATAAACATTTAAAATTCCAAGCAAATTTATTTTTAACTGATTCTAACAGTTATTCGAAAAACTAAGTGCATATTAATACGGATTTGTAGTTGCAGTTAATATTGTCCGTTGATTGAGTTAAATTCTTCTTTATGTTAAAGTAAATAAAAATGTAATTTAAAGCAACGAAAAGTTCATTTTATTTTTACTGTCAAAAATTCAACCGCGAATTCCGTAAAAACAAATAAATATGCAGTTATTTTATAAAATTTTACTGTCAAAAATTCAACACCATATTCAGTAAAAACAATTAAATATTCAGTTATTTTATATAATTTTACTACCAAAAATTAATTTTTACTTATCTATAAAAAATGAATTGCTTGTTTTGTGTAAGCAATTCCCATTTTCTATTTGTTAAAAGAATTTAGTTAAATACATCAAATTTTAAAAGTAAAATAATTGCGAAGCCATATCGGTCATGCTGCTGGTGTCTTATAATTGAGAGTTCTTCTGTAAACCACGTGGTCAGTACAACAAAAGTAAAACAAACGTGTGTAACTGGGTAAGTAAATAAAAATATTCTCCCTCTCTCGCTTATAAGAAAAACAAGCGGACAGGTGTCTGTCTGGTATTTTTTAGAAATTCGGCTCTTTTGTGGAGTAAACGAAAATTTAATAAAATAACTGAATATTTAATTGTTTTTACTGAATATGGGGTCAATTTTTTGACAGTAAAATTTTAATAAATAACTGAATATTTAATCGTTTTTACTGAATATGGTGTTGAATTTTTGACAGTAAAATTTTACAAAATAACTGAATATTTATTTGATTTTACGGAATATGGTGTTGAATTTTTGACAGTAAAAATTAAATGAACTTTTTGTTAAAAATAAATGAAAAATAGGTAGACCGGTTTTTAATTGAACTTTCATTTATTTTATATTACAATTTCAGTTAATTTTACGTACAGAATATTGTGAGTGTAGAATAGGATTCAATCAAAAATTTAAAAAAAAAACTTGAAAAATATTATTATTGCGTTTTGTTATGGACCTCCTCAATTTTGCTTTTCTTCATCTAACCAAAGCCTTCAAATACAATTGTAAACGAAGCACTGGAACCAAAACTTCTGGAATCTTAAAAAAAAAATAAAGAAAATTCAATTGAATTTGTATGGCCAAATTTAATGAATCAAATAAAGAGACTCTTTTAGTATTTTTGATTATTTAAGAGCGAGAAAGAAAGAAAAATAAGAAAAACTACTTAGATTAAGCATAAACTTACTTAAGGAAAACGAAAAAATTTGTACTTTGCGCCAAGTATACATGGACAGCCAGCCAGCCAGCCAACTGGACAATGTAAGATCGATTCAAAAATGATTTTTAGTCTATCGGTATACTAAATGGTGGGTCATGTGTTACACACATCAGCGCAAATGAAAAATAAATAGCTTCTCCACTGTCGTGGTGTGGGTGAAGAAATGTTTTCATCATAAAACAATTTAATAGATATTCTTTAAAAAGAAAAAATTTGCTAGAAAATTATTGATACACATTTTAGACTAAAAAATTTTTGATAACAAATATTTGCTAAAAAAAAATTATTACGAACCTTTTTTGCTAAAACTTTTTAATAAAACTTTTTTGTCAAGAGATTTTAACTGAAATGTTTTCATAAAACAGTTTTTGTTTTTTAAAATTCTGCGGTTTGAAATTTTAATAAAGGTAGAAAAACTTTTGATTAATACTTTTCGTAAAAAAATTAGGCACATTTTTTTTTTTTTGGTGAAATTATTTTCTGTTTAAAAACTAATTTTTAAAATAAAAATTGTGGTTAAAAATTTTAATATATAAAATATTTGTAGAAACTTTTGAATAAAAATTATTTCGCAGCCAAGAAGTTGTTCGTTAAACATAATTTGATGAAAAAGTTTTGTTAAAAACAATTTTTATGTTTTTTAAATTTGATAAAAATTTTACTTTAAAAAAAATTAACAAAAAAAAACTCTCTTACAAATTTTTTTCAAATTTATATACGAAGCTAATGATCAATATTTTTACCTAAATTTGTGAAAAAAAATGTTTTGATCTGTTATGATTAATTGAAAACTTTGAATAGTGTGAGATATTTGCTATCACCTTGAAATATATGGTATTCGGTCATGAGGCATTCGCCCCCTAAAGGTCTTCTTAAGTCAGACAATAATTTAAAATAATAATTAAAAAGAAAAAATTGTATAAATGGACAGAATCGAAATCGGTAAGCGAAAACGGTTTGAAAGTAAAGTTACTCTCAATGTCACAGTTTGTGTTTCTTTAAGTTTGATTTTTCACAATTTTAAGCACAATTTACTTGTGAAACCAACTTAAGATGAGCCGACAGAAACGTATTTGTACCCCATGATACCTCTTAATGCCTTTTAAATGTTTTAAAAGTTAATTTATTTAAAATAAATTCCACTATGTTTATTCTAAATTAAAGTCATATTTATTTTACCATAAATAAACACACTAATTACCAGACTCTTAGTCTTAGTCATACTCTTCTATTCCAGCAAAGCTTAAAAGACATAACAAAAGAAAAAAAAGAAAGACTCATATAGCTTAGACAATCTGTTTAATCCCTTTCATGATCATTTTCATATTGGCATTTATAATGAAGGGTTTATGAGTGTGCATTATTTACTGGTATGTGTTTGAGAATGTGTGAGTATTTGTAATAAAGTGTGTTAGTTAGTCCTTTGGTACAGCGTTTCACAAGTGTAGAATTCTCTATTGCCAATGTTAATATGAGCGCCAAAAAGTGGGCAACAGAGAAGGAATAGTAGATGTATTTATGTAGTAGCGCTAGTAGTGTTAGTGTTTTAGTAAGGCTTATTGGCAAACACATGCCTAAATTTAGACTATTTTCAATAGGGGGCTCCATTTATTAAAAGTAAAAAAATTAGGGTTATTGAAGTTTCTGAAAGGACTAATTACTTTAAAAGAAATATAAATAAGCCAATTAAAAGCTTTGTCGTTTGAAAATGAGTAGAAATTATAAAAAAGCTAAGAGTTATTTTTCGTGGTTAGTTAAATTAATTTGCCACTGAGTCCTCCTAATGTTTATAAGTAAGAGAAGTGCTTAGTAGCCATGTTTTGTTCATATAAGGCTGAGTATATATGCGTGTGTGTATGTATAATTTCCCTTTAAAAAATTTTAAAACCTTTTTAAGCCTTTTGGCAACTTCATTCGTTTCGTTTGTTCGTTACAATGCGCGCTGCAAGTGTATGTGTGTGTGTGTTACTAAGCATTTGATTTTAATCTCATTTAATATACCAGCTCTTCCTTTTCATATGGTTCTTGTAGTTGCCATGACTTCTGTTTAGTTGTTTATTAAGTTTCCTAAAATGACACTTGCTTTTTGTAGTTGATTTTACATCACCCATTTTAATGTTGAAACATTTTGAAAACATACAATTCTTTCCAACACACGATGCTTGCTCCATTAGTGTTTAATTCTAACAAAAAACCAACAAAAATTATTTGAAAAGTTAATCCCTTGTTAAAAAATAAACTTTGTTCTAGTTATTAAAAATTTTTAGCCACTACGTATGAGTATTATTAATTTTTTCTGACTTAAATTAGTTAAATAAATATTCATCATACGCCCTGGGAAGGGAGACTTGGGAGATGATTAGGGTTAAGCGAAAGATATGATTGCTGTTAAATCAAGGATTAAATAATAGTTTTGTAACAAAATTAATTTTGTTGTAGGTAACTTAAAATATTGGCCAGATTACTAAAAAAGATTTATTAAAAAGAGTAATATTCTTTTTTGCTTTGTTTATAAAGGGTGGTCCAACCAAAACGCAAGATGTAAATTGTAAATAAAACAAAAAGCTTACAGAGAATATTCTTATTATTTTTTTATTATTTAAAAGGATCTATGACAATTATGTGTGAAACAAAATATCGGCCAAATGCTTGCCACGGCTTCGGTGGTATGCCTCTATCCGATGGTCCATATTTGCAATGACTCTGAGACATAATTGAGGTTCAATGTCGTCAATGTGCTGAGTTATCTCATCCTTTGGCCCTTGAATTATTGTTGGCTTATTGACATACACTTTTTCTTTTAAATTTCCCCAAAGAAACAATGCCAACGAAGTCAAATCACATGATCGTGACGGCCTATTAACATCGCCATGTAGTGAGATAACACGGCCATTGAGTTTCTCGCGCAAACCAGCTATTGTTTCGTTGTATGTGTGGTAAGAAGCACCATCCTCTTGGCACAACATACCGTCCAGGTCCATATCCTGAATTTCAGGCCACAAGAAGTCCGTAAGCAACTCGCGATAGCCAACACATTTCACGGCAACTGCTTAGCTGACCTCATTTTCGACGAAGTGCGGCCCGATGACGCAGAACGAACTGGGGGAGCATGGACAGGTGTTTTCACATTTCCTACAGACTGAAGTTTGCGCACAATTAACACAATTGTGGACACATTTGGTCGATTAGGCTGACCAAAAAAATCACAAAGTGCATGAAATGCATTTTGATTTGAACGCCCATTTTCATAAAAGGTTTCAACAGTCTTATCGCGCTGCTCAATTGTGTACCTCCCCATGGTTGAATTTGTCAAACACTGAAATTAGGAAATGTCAAATTAGGTTAAGCAAAAAAATTCAAGTTAAACTGTGACTAGCATTTTGGCTAGGCGAACCTAGCTCAGGATTCCCAAATAGCTAGTGATGGACGCCCATCCAATCCAATCCAAGGATATAGCTAATCGTAACGTTTATAACATCAAGTCTCTAAAGAATACGGAAGGTGAAGTTATATGTGCCAACGATCAGTGGCGGAGATAATGAGCTAAATACTTCGGAAATCTGCTTGCGAGCCAATGTATCCACTATTGGAACATATGTAACGATACATTCATGCCTTTTTTAAACGAAATAGGCGACGCCTTAAAACTGTTAAGGCAGCAGAAACTCCATCGGCAGTTTATGAAGTCAACTTTCATCTCTCAGCGATGCTTCTTAAGCCAAAAGTTAATAGCTTGAAGAGAAACGATAAAATTCCCTATAAGATATGTACCTTTTTACTAAAATAGACCTTTTGAGTACGTTATTCCTAAAAGGTAACTTATTACTAAAAGTACCGTATTACTTAAGAGTACCTTATTACAAAAAAGTACCTTATTACAAAAAAGTACCTTATTACGTTAACATTACCTCATTACTAAAAGTACCTTATTACTTAAAAGTACCTTATTTCTAAAAAGTACCTTATTACTAAAAAGTACCTTATTACCTAAAAGTACCTTATTACTTATAAAGTACCTTATTATTAAAAAGTACCTTATTACGTTAACATTACCGTAATACTTAAAGTTTCTTATTACTTAAAGTACCCAATTACTTAAAAGTACCTTATTACTAAAAAGTATATTGTTACTAAATGTATCTTATTACTAAAAGCACCTTATTACTTAAAAGTACCTTATTACTAAACATTACCTCATTACAAAAAAGTACCTTTTTACTAATGTACCTAATTACTCAAAGTACCTTATTACTTTAAAGTACCTTATTACTTTAAAGTACCTTATTGCTAAAAGTATCTTATTACTAATAGTACCTTTTCACTTAAAAGTACCTTATTACTAAAAAGTACCTTATGACTAAAAGGTACCTTTTTACAAAAAAGTACCTTATTACTAAAAAGTACCTTATTGCTTAATAGTACCTTATTATTGAAAAGTACCTTATTACTTAAATAGTACCTTATTACTTAAAGTACCTAATTACTAAAACTGTACCTTATTACTTAAAAGTACCTTATTCCTAAAACTACCTTATTACTTAAAAGTACCTTATTACTAAAAAGTACCTTATTACTAAAAAGTACCTTATTACTAAAACAATACCTTTTTACTATAGTACCTTTTTACAAAAAACAAAAACCTCTTACAACCAGTTTTACTAATGAATCTCATTTAAAAATATTTTTTTTTACAAAACTACCCTTAAAAAAAGCTCTTAGCATAAAACTACCAATTTCTAAATTTTTCTTTGTGAATTTCCATATAAAAAATTTAAAAATATATTTATTTTATCGCAAATTTATTTAACCACAATTTTCAAACCATAAAACACAATAATTTAACTCAATTTATGTTAAATTTTCGGCAATAAAATATTATTAAATTTGAAATAGTTTTTATTTACCCCACCCCCCTACCCCCACACACACGCTGATGAATGTGCACGCACAAATTGTAGCAAAAACTTTGACACGTTTTCCATTTATGGTTTAATTTAAAGCCACATTAAATGGCTTTTTTCATTTAAACACTAACTACATTGATATCGAAATATGTCTGTCTGTCTTTCTGTTTGTGTTTAGTTTATAATGTGACCACAAAACATGGCTGCCTTCTTCTTGTCCTCTACTATTTTGCTCTCTAAAGAAACCAACACACACACATTAATAACCTTAAAATAAAATACACACGCGCTCTTTAACAATTAAACGCATTTGTGCAAAATTTTGTGTGGAAAAATTGTAACAAAATGTACTAAAATAAGAAAAATAATTGGAAATTAAAAAAAAATATATAAAAAAAATTCAATACAAAGCAATTTGTATAAAGGATTTGTTATCTGATACGGATGCTCATAATGCAATAAACTTAAATAAGTGTGTTAGAGACAGAAAGAAGGAGAGTGAGAGTTGGAAAAAGAGAAGTCAAAATAATCGATGCCAATTTAGCCCTTTTCGGACTAAATTTGGCCTTTTTTATGAACCTGAAACAAAAAAAATCGCACTTTCGGCTCTTTTTGTTATTTTAACTAAACCCTTGTATATCGTTTTTGCTTTCGCTGCGGTATGATTACATTATCTGTTTTCCTGGCTTAATCGAGTTGTGAAAACTGTCTTAAAAATTTAAAAAGTTGTGAATAGGAAAACATCGAGAGCGGATAACTTTGCAATTGGTAACAAACCATTAACTAAACTTTATAGTTTTGCTAAAGGGTGGTCCAAACCTTAAGCACGATGTTAATTCTTAGTCACACCTTAACGTCAAGTTTTTTGACCAACTTAATTTGACATTTCTTTGATTCAGTTTTTGACAAATTCAACTTTGGAGAGGAACATAATTGAGCAGCGCGTTAAGATTGTTGAAACCTTTAACGGAAATGGGCGTTCAAATCAAAATGCATTTCGTGCACTTCGTGATTTTTGTGGGCAGCATAATCGACCAAATGTGTGCGCAATCGGGAGAATTTTAAGCAAATTTCAGCAAACCACGTCTGTAGGAAGTGTGAAAACATTTGTGCATGATCGCTCAGTTCGTTCTGCGTCATCGGGCCGCACTTCTTCGGAAATAAGGATAGCTAAACAGTTACAGTAAACGGTGTTCGCTATCGCTATCAGCTGAAAACGGACTTCTTATGGCCAGAAATCAAGGATATGGACCTGAACGATATGTGAATCCAACCGGATGATGCCACTTGCCACACATCCAACGAGACAATGGCTTTTTTGCGCGAAGTATTCAATGGCCGTGTTATTTTACGTCATGCCGATGTTAATTGACCGTCTCGATGATGTGATTTGACTACGTTGGACTTGTTCCTTTGAGGACATTTGAAAGAAAAAGTGTACGTCAATAAGCCAAGAACTATTCAAGAGCTTAAGAATGAGATAATTCGGCACATTAACAACATTGAACTTTAATTATGTCCCAGAGTCATTGAAAATATGGACCATCGGATAGAGGCATGCCACCGAAGCCGTGGCGAGCATTTGGCTTATATTAAGAAAATTTTTGAAAACTTTTTGTTTTATTTGCAATTAACATCGTTCGTTTTGGCTGAGTCACCCTTTATAAATATATTAATATTTATATCACTAATCAAACGATGAAGTTGAGAGAACTTTAAACGAGATAATCGTTGTTGCTTAAGCTTCGAAGTATCCGCCGTGTTCTGCTTGAAAAAAATTTGTTCTAACGAAGAAAATAAAAAGTCAAAATATCAGACGGAGAGTGATTTATAGAACGCTGACCAGAATGTCTAAGAACTGCAAATTTTATTCAACAATAACCAATTTTTAAAGTGTGTAAATGCTCCAGTTAAACCCTAATTAAGGTGCGTGTAAAATGACCCCGTACTCAATATTATTATACCCTCCACCACAATTAGTTGTGAAGAGGGTATACTAAGTTTGTCATTCCGTGTGAAACTTTTTTATTATTCATCTCAGACCCCATAAAGTATATATATTCTGGCTGCTTGAGTAATTCTAAGTCGATTTAGCCATGTCCGTCTGTCCGTCTGTTGAAAACACGCTCACTTTCGAAAAACTCAAAAGAAATAAACAAACTAGGTGTCAAATTGCTTGTAGTTATCCTAAGCAGCTTGGGATTGAATTTCAGCAAAATCGGTTCAGTAGGACCAGAGCTATGAATCAAAATGTGGAACCACCACCTTCAAAAACTTGATAATTTTGTTACAAAAACTAACATAAATGATGCAAAAATGCACGAAATGACATAAGATTTTGCACAAGTCCATTTTATTCGACTAGAAATGACACTGTAAAATTTCGTGAAGATCGGTACATAATTTACCCTAGGCCCCATATATGCCTTACTCCCGGAAAACAGTTTTGTCTCCTAAAACCATAATTAATAACAAATCGTTACAGTTTAAGATAATAATAATAAAAAGACATCATACAGATATTACTCCTTAAACATTCGAACTGTCGGTGGAGGGTATCAAAGATTCGGCACAGCCGAATATAGCACTCTAACTTGTTTTTTAACAAATTGATTTATTTGAGTTTATTTAAAAAAAAAAAAATTATTTTAGCCCTTTTTGCACTTTTTTTTGGAAAAAAATTCATTAAAATGTACTTTAACCTTTTTTTCAATTTACCTTTTTAAGCCCTTTTGTCATATCGACAGCTCAATTCCTAACACGCTCAGTCGAAAAAGTGATTTTTGCAGGAAAAGCTCTTATAGTTTTTGGGCGAGACAACATTCAGTTGTATGCTTCGTTACTTTTTTGTTCATAACTTTGGATTGAAACCGATAAACACCAAAATTTTACAGAATTTATGTTAAACAATACCCAATTCAAAACGTAAAATAATGAAAACATGCTAAGTCGTCTTAGCATGTTTTCGAATTGAGCTGTCGATATGTCTTCACTCATTTAGTGTCCCAATAGTTGGTACTGCTGCTCTCAATTGTACCTCTATTTTAAGACTTGCAATGTAGCTATTTAATATGATTGTATTTAACTTTATATTGGTACGGGTGTATGTGTGTATAGAAAAGTCTTGCAATTTAATTTTTGTATAGTTGCCAACATTTCTCTCCAAAAGCAAAAAATTTATATCAACATAAGTAAAAAACCAAATACTTTAAACACGCATTGAGAAAAAAAGTTATGTAAACTAGTGCACGTTCTTTAGCTTATGGTCATTTACTTGAACCAGCAGACAGACAGACAGACAGACAGTCGTACAAATAAAGCAATTTGAAATGAGATATTGCTTTTTATGAGCACAAGGCCACAGGACAGTATGTGGGTGTGTGTGAATGCTAAAATATATATGGATGTGTAAACAATTTTTGGGGATGTCAATCATGCATTGAAAAATTTGCAAATAAATAAAAACTAAACTTTTGATTTTGTGATCCATATAAAATAAGCAATGATTTAGTTATTCCCTTTTTTTTATTTGATTTGAAGAGAATAATATAAATTAAGAACATTTTGTAAAAAAAAGTGAACAAGTAAATATTTAACTGAAAATTGATAACGTGCTTGAAATAGTTAAAGAGCGAAGACATAAATTTAATATTGGAGATTATTTAAGGTGCCGAAGGGCACTTCTAATAAAAATAATAGTTTAGGGAGAAGGTTCTATTTTTTTTCATAATACATACATGTATAGTATACATAACATTTATATTTTTGTTTTGTGAAATTGTACTTTTCGCTACAGTGCACATTGGAGCAACCTTAAAAATGACTGGACAGAATTCATAACGTCTTTGTTTTTAATTTAAGATGTGTCAAAATCTGTATTTGGGTGCTAAGTGTGCTGAGTTGATTTTTGTCATTACCGTGGGAGAAGAGCTGACTTATGTGAGGAGGAGAGGGGATGTTATTTAAAAAAACGTAGTGCACTGAAAGAATTTTTTTCACAATACCAATGATTTTTGACATTAATCCCATACAAAATTGCATTAAAAAGGAACTATGCAGCGCTTCATTGGATCAATGAAACCTGTTTCATTAAAATGTATTTAATGGAACATTACATTAGATCTATGAATATTATTCATTGGATGAATACTTATTTATTTTTTTTTAATTTTTATTTTATTTAATTTTGTTTTTTTAATAATTCCCTAAACTAATCCCGCGAAGCTTTGCGCTTGTCTGCAGGAACCAGAGTCTCTGGCGTGAATCGATCCCACAACCTCGGCGCTGATGGACTAGCTTACTACCAGCTGGCCTTCCAGGGCAGTGTAGTTTTTGAATAAAAAAAACTATGTTTTTTGTTGCCATTACTCAATTAAGAGCGTAAATATGAGATTAAATTGTCCATTACAACAATAACAACGTTGATTTTTTTTGCTTACGCATAATAAAAAAAATACCACATAAAGAGAAAACAAGCTTTTTCGTATACATCATTTGGTTGATAACAGTTTAAAATAAGGGTGTGCTTGTTCATTACTTATTACATACTATATGTAGGTAGGTATGTACATATTAAAGAAAACTAAAAACATACGTATTTATGGATTGAAAGTATTTGTTTCATTAATATAATGACATTTTTCATTATCATAATGAAAATTTTTGAAGGCATGCTTTTACGAAATTTTTTTTTCTCTTAATTATTGAAGCTATAGAGTTATTTGAAAGTTAAAAATAAATTTTTTTCAATTATTGATATATGTTGCTTTAAAAAAAAATTTTTTTTTGATTTCATAAATTTAATGGTATGTTACATTAGATGTATGAAATAGTTAAATCTTACATTTTTTAATTAACAATTAAACAATTTTTTAAGGAAACTATAACTATAATTTTGTATTAATTTATGAATATAGTTATGTTTGTATATTGTTTTTTTATGTTCCCAATTAAAATTTTTTGTTTAACTTGGACAAACTTAAGTTTTCATATATCCAATGAAAATTTTTAACGTAATTACGAAATCCTATGAAGCGATTTTAACGAAAATACTTCATTATAACTATGAAATTCCATTAAGACAATGAAAATTGTCATTTAACCAATGAAAATTTTTTATGAAAACGATTCATTAAATATATGTCCTTATGAGGAGCGAAGTTGATTTAACGATATCCGTCTGTCCGTCTGTCTGTTGAAATGGGCTTTTCGAAGACCTCAGATGAAATGGCGACTTTGTTGTTACATATTTTCTGTCACATCTGCCCTTTTAAATTGCTATTGAAATTCAGCCCGATCGGTCCATAAATGGCTGAGATATGAGCTGCCTATAATTTTTTTTTCATAAAAGCCCATGTTGTTGTTGTTTTTGTATACCCATCACCGAAAGTAACAGAAAAAATATCTAGCCTTTTTTTTGCTTTTTTTACACAAAACAAAAACATGCATGTGTAACGCAGTTGATTTAACGATGTCCATCTGTCCGTCTGTTTTTGTGTATATCTGAAGAACGGCCAAGTTAGGGAAAAGCATTTTGGTTATTAAATACAAAACATCCGACAAAATGTGAGCGGTATTGGAGAGGCAGTCGTGGCAGAAAATATGTTTTTTTTTATATCTAAAGAAAGGTAAACTCAAAATATTATGTACAAGTTAAATTAAAACGAAAATTAATTTTTAACAACTAAAAATTCATTTAAAAACGGATTATTTACATTTCATTTAAAATAAATTAATTTTACATTATTTTAAAATTTTTTATTTATTAAATAGCATATTCCGTGAAATTAAATAGTTGTTTCTTTCAAAAAATATATGTTAACCTACAAAAAATGAAACTACATAACAAAATAAGTACGGAAAAAAATAATTCCGAGCCAAAAATTTCTTGATTTTAACTTAACTTGTTCTTATTTAGTAAAATTTTTTTTAAATAAAGAAACATTTTGCTTAAACCAAGCCACACATATATTTAGAAAAAGTAATTTTTGGCTTGGACGAGATCATGCAAAATTTTCTTGGTTCAAGCCATATTTAGTAAATTATACTTATCGTGTATAAGCAGCCTCTTATTGATATTTTATGCGCAAAAGTTTTTAAATTAATTCTTATTTCTATAAATTTTATATGTTGTTCCCAAACAAAGGGTGAAAAGGGTGTGAAATGGTAGCAAAATTCTATGGCTAGTGAAATTTTATTCACCTCAACACTGTCGAAAATTTACTTCCATGAGTACTTTGCTACCGTTTCACACATACCTAAAGTGAACAACTTAAACTTAATGAAAAAGTTTAAAAATTGTTTTTCCTCCGCAAATGCTGATCAAGGGTAACGAAATAAAATCAGAGACTTCGGTTAGAGACCAAAGTGTTCAGACGTGAAAATCACGTGAGTTTAAAATTAGCCTCAATGCAGGTATCGAAAAATACTAAACTTTCGTCCCCTTGCTTGGTTAACAAGGTGCATGGAACTTTAAAGCAGTACATTTTCGATCCTAGTGGTTAGCTGGCCCCTGTTGAAAACAGATATTACATCTGGATTGTAACTTAGATTTTTGGAATTTTTCCGCTGATTTCTTATAAGTTTTTTCGTATAAACAATTTTTTGCTAAAAAGCTGTTTTTCGTCAATATATTTTTTTTTTGGTTTTTTGTAAAAAGGTATCTTTATGTAAAACGGTACATTTTTGCACACCATGTAGTTAAAGTTTCTTGTTTTTAGAAAATATAGTTTTTTAAAATAAGTAATTTTTGTTAAAAATGTAAGTTTTTTATAAATTAATATTAATAATAAAGTTTTCGAAATTCTTTGAGCTAATAACAGTACTTTCCGTTATAAAACACTACTTAACGTAAACAAATCCGGATCTTTTATGAATTATACTTTCGTTAAAAAGGTACTTTTAATTAAAAAGAAATTACATCTTTTAATAAAAAAACTTTTTGCCATCCTAAAAAAAATCTATTTCTACCCTGTGCTTTTTTAGAGCCAATAAATGCCTTATGGGCCATTTACACGATGTCTTTCGACATATCTGACAAACACGTTTGTTTTGTTTGTAGGCAAACGGTTAGAGAAGAAAAAGAGGTGTTGTCCAAACAGACACCAAATCATTTTTTATGTTTTTCAATATGTTTTCAAAAGAAAATTATGCAATTATACATAAAAACAGATATTTTTGGAAAGACATCGTGTATGTAAATGCAAAAGGTTTTTGATAGCATTTTCAAAAGAGCATGAATAAAACAGACATGTCTGAAAAGACATCGTATAAATGTCCCCTTATTTACTTATTGTTTAAAATAAAAAACCAACATTAAGTAGCAAGTAAAAATAGATTATTAAAAAAAACAAATTTCAAACAAGAAACGAAATAAACATAACACCTAAGTATGGCACACAGTGGGTCGTGTGTAAAGAATATGTGAACGAATTTAGAAAAGAAACTTAATTTATTCTTGCGAATAAAAAGAATTTAAAGAAAAAAATTTTTAAACTTTTTTATCTTTGAAAAATGTATGCAATTTTCTTGCGATTTGCCCCACTGTGCGAAGCAACTTAACCACATTTTAAATAACATGCAATCCGTTGGGGAAATTAACTAAATGTTTTAGTTAATTTTCTTTTTTTTTCTTCAAAAAGTAGCAGACTTTTCTGCGCAAATTATAAATAACTTTTTTAGCCCAGCAGTTCTGATTTGAAAAAATATTGCGATATATGAGGCCAATCTTAATTTTGCATGTCTTTAGTTTCGACTCGTTTGTTTCTTTCAAGTTTTGTAAAGCGATGATTGCTTTTATTTTTACAATTAAATATTGCAAAAATTGTCGCTTTACTGTTCCATAATAATCGTTAATGGATGTATTCTGGTTTTTTTTTCGAAATTAATAAGTTTTGCTCTGAAGAGTAGTTACTTTTATAAAAAAAGAATTTTTTTTTTAGAAATTTGTTTCAATTTTTTCTCGGCTTAAAAAGCTTGTCAATTAATTGTGACCATTTATTACACAAAAAATCTGAAGACTTTTTACAATTCCCAGAACAGCTGGGCCGCCAAATGCTTTAACGGCATTTTAATATGTAAGTGTATGTGATGAAACAATAATGAAATGAAAAACGCCCTGCAAATAATATTGGACTAATTGATCCACTTTGATCAAATGGACTACTCTCTGGACTGGTCCAATGTAATGCAAACATGGACCATGTTATTGTTAAAAAGAGTTTGTAGTGAAAGGACTTGTTTTCGTTTTTAAACAACATGTTTTTTTTTAACGATTTCAAAGCTAATCCTCTGGAGTATACCATGGAGTTGTTTTAAAACTACTCCTTTGTAATGCAAAGCTGTGTTATATGATCCTGCCCTAGGATAAGTAATGGTAAATATACCATGTTTTTTCCATACATTGGGGTTACCCTTGGACTAGTCCTAGTCCCTTATGGGCAACATTTTACATGCGTGTATGGACTAGTCGCATTATTTGCAGGGTGGATTAAGAACAAAGTACGTTTTAAATTAAATGAAAACACTTTTTCCATATACATATACATAGTATTTGTTATATTCGTTGCTTTATATATCCAAAAACTCGCAAGAATATCACAATTTTGTAGTCTTATCCTATGACCCTTATCCCTATAATTAACTAAGACCCAAAATTTTAAAATGAGAGAGATGTAAATTCATAGCTAGGTATCAAAATTTTAAAAAGAGCATTTATTCAGACAGAAAAACTCTGCGTACAAAAAAAAGAAATATTAATCTAGCAAGCGGTTTTTAAATTTACGACTATCAATTCTTGGTTTATGTATACGCTATTATAAAATTAATTTGAATTTATGAAACCGCAATATTTTTTGCAATGAACTCAAAAAGAAAAGAAATTAATCCTGCTGAAAGAGAAATTATAGTTTATCTCTGGAAGCAAGGAAGAACCTTTAGAGAAACTGGACAAATGGTCGAGAGAAGGCACTCTTCTGTCCAGAGGGTCATTAATTCTTTTAAAGAAACTGGAGGTTTTGCGTCCAAGCCACGTTCTGTACGCCCTGCAAAATTAACTGTAAGAGAAACGAGATATCTTATTAGCTCTGTTCAACAAGATCCAAAAGTGACAGCATCCAAAGTGGCCGAAAACATTCGCTTAAAGTTTAAGAGAACGATATGTGATGATACTGTAAGAAAAATTTTAAAGCGAAATGGATTTCATGCTCGTATAGCACGTAAGAAACCCTTTATTTCTTTAACAAACAGACAGAAATAAATTTTGTTCGCTAAAGAGTACTTGAATAAGCCACTGGAATTTTGGAAAACGGTTATCTTTTCGGATGAGAGCAAATATTGCATTTTCCGAATTAAAGGCAGGCGAATCGTGTGGAGGAAATCTGGTACAGCACTTTATAAAGAAAATTTGTGTGGTACTGTAAAACATGGTGGAGGAGGCGTTATGGTTTGGCGGTGTATGGCGGCTAGCGGGGTACGAAATTTGCAGTTTATTGAATCCACAATGGATAAGAGAGCATGCCTAGACATTTTAAAGGCAAACTTAAAGCAAAGCGCAGCGAAACTTGGAAATAGTTATTTATTCCAACAAGATAACGATCCCAAACATACAGCGGATATTGTAAAGCTTTGGCTGCTTTATAATGTGCCAAAACAGTTGCGTACGCCTCCCCAGTCCCCAGTCCCAAGATCTCAATCCCATTGAGCATTTATGGGATTTGTTGGAACGAAAAATTCGCCAGCACGCTATTACTTCAAAAACTATGCTCAAAGAAGTTTTGCAATCTGAATGGGAGAAAATATCTCGTGACCATGAAACTTGTTCATTCCATGCAAAAGAGATTGGCTGAAGTCCTTAACCGAAAAGGTTCTCCAACTAGCTATTAATTTAGTGTCAATATTGCTAACTATGTCTAAAAATAATACCTGTTTAATGGTGGATACACTTTTGTACGCAGACCTTTTCTTTCAATTTTTTACTGTAATTTTATTGTTTTTTGTAATTAGTTAGTATAGAGCTTTATTTTTTTTTAAATGGACATATTTTTGAAGGATGAAAAGATATTTGTTAATAAAGATCAAGCTAAAAATTGTATGAGTTCTTATGGCGTTGTTTTTTTACATACATTATCTTAGATAGATTTTTTTGTAAGCAGACTTTTTCTAGTAAGTGTATGTTTTTTGTGGGGCATTCCACGCCAATCAGTTGAAAAAAAATTTTTTTTATTTTTTTCCAATTTTGTGATATTTTTTCGTCCGCTTCAAAAGGACCTTTCTGGTGAATTTTGACAGTTTTTTGACTACTCCTTCAAAGGATTATTTTTTTTAGTGTTTTGTTCATAACTTTCTAAAAAATGCTCAAAATTTGGATTTTTGATGAAATATTCGATTTTAGATGTTTTTTAAAGAAAAAAAAAAAAAAAAAAAATAGAACAAAAATATTCAAAGTTCTTATACCCTCCACCACAATTAGTTGTGAAGAGGGTATACTAAGTTTGTCATTCCGTGTGAAACTTTTTTATTATTCATCTCAGACCCCATAAAGTATATATATTCTGGCTGCTTGAGTAATTCTAAGTCGATTTAGCCATGTCCGTCTGTCTGTCTGTCCGTCTGTCCGTCTGTTGAAAACACGCTCACTTTCGAAAAACTCAAAAGAAATAAACAAACTAGGTGTCAAATTGCTTCTAGTTATCCTAAGCAGTTTGGGATTGAATTTCAGCAAAATCGGTGCAGTAGGACCAGAGCTATGAATCAAAATGTGGAACCACCACCTTCAAAAACTTTATAATTTTGTTACAAAAACTAACATAAATGATGCAAAAATGCACGGAATGACATAAGATTTTGCACAAGTCCGTTTTATTCGACTAGAAATGACACTGTAAAATTTCGCGAAGGTCGGTCCATGATTTACCCTAAGCCCCATATAAACACTACTCCCGGAAAACAGTTTAGTACGCCTAAAACCGTAAAAAATAATGCAATCATAACAAATTTTGGCTCATCACAATTTTATAGGACTATAAATGATACTGTGAAATTTCGTGAAGATCGGTACATAATTTACCCTAGGCCCCATATATGCCCTACTCCCGGAAAATAGTTTAGTCTCCTAAAACCACAATTAATAACAAATCGTCACATTTTAAGATAATAATAATAAAAAGACATCATACAGATATTACTCCTTAAACATTCGAACTGTCGGTGGAGGGTATCAAAGATTCGGCACAGCCGAATATAGCACTCTAACTTGTTTTAAATAATTTTTCGGATCTGTAATTTCAAGTCGTATTTTTGAAAATGAGTGTATCGTTCAATTTTTTTTTTTTGAAAATGCGTAGTTTTAAATTCCTCCCCACCCAACAAATCTAGCCCGATCCGGTAGTGGGCCCCATAACTATCTTTTTTTCTTTCATTTTTATACCCACACCACAATAGTGGAGAGGGTATTATGCATTTGTGCTGATGTGTGTAACGCCTTAAAATATTGGTCCTAGACCCACCTTAAAGTATACCGATCGACTCAGAATCGCTTTTTCGTCGAACTTACGATGTCCGTCCGGCTGGCTGGCTGGCTGTCCATGTAACTTTGTGCGCAAAGTTCAGGATTCAATTTTGTAGATAATTTGATATAATTTGAGACAAAGGTCCTTTTTGGCACAAGGACCAAGCCTATTGAAAATGGGCCGAATCGTAGAACCATGATGGAAGATAAGGGGAAATTTCTCCCTCTCAGAAACTATCAAACCGATTTTAATGAAATTTAAAACATAGATAGATCCATATCTATATGGACACATAAGCTATACAGTTTTAAAAAAATAGGACCACAAGGGGAGGTAGGGGCTATTTCTGCCTCTCACAAACTTTCAAACCGATTTAAATGAAGTTTTTAAACATAGAGAAATCCATATTTATATGGACACATAAGCATGATGTGTTTTTAAATACTGTGGTGTAGGGTATCATATGGTCGGGTTTGACCGACTATACTTTCTTAAATGTTTAAAATTTAAAATATTAAAAATCGGTGTCTAAAAAGACAAATTTTTTTTAAACCATCCGAGTTGACGTATAATGCCCCATATAAATGCGTTTGTTTGTGTGTTTCTTTTAGACTTCAAAGTTACTAAGGTGATAGTTATAAAAGTTTCCTTGTAATGACCCTGACTATATAACATAGGCTTTAAATATTTGTAAAATTTTAAGTGGGCGTGGCACCTTCTTTACAAAGAAAATATAAATTTTTATATATCAAGAGAATGGTAAAAGTAATTGCAGCCAAATTTTGAATAAATTGCTTGGAGATCAATTCCCAACATCTGTCCAGAAGTCAGTTGGATTAGAAAAGTCGAAACAAAGACAATATAAATTTCTGTATTTCTGGGGAAAGGTAATCACAAAAGTTTCCAAATTTTGTACAAATAGCTTGACTATCAATACACAACATCTGCCAAATAATGAGCTGGATTGTAGAAATAATCGTTGAACCTTCAACACAAAGACTTTATAGATCTCTGTTTAACAAGAGTATGAAAATAGTTACAGTATCGAAATTTTATAAAGATACCCAGTAAAAAATCGAGCTTACTGGTAAACAGTTTTGCAAGGGAGAGAAGCACAAAACCCCCTTACAAATCTGCTTACAAAAGGTATGATTTTTATAGGGCGAATTCCCACTTTTATCCTGTCTGCTAAAAAAAATTTGATGACTGATTGCCTAGTAAAAAAATTTAATCTCTTATGTTCGGTAATATTTTAAACACATTTTAAAATCATTGAAATAAAACCTGCTTCCATGTAAGGGAATAACAGAAGCACTTAGAACTTTGTTCGTGTTTTTTTTTTTTAATAATAATGTTAATTATTCACTTACAACCTTCTTACTTATAAAAAATAATGCGAAGTTATTCAAACATTTTTATTTTTTGAAGTTAAAAATTCACCTCACTGGTATTCGCTTCTCTGCTGCTTCTTAGTAGTATGGAATAGCCAGCGCATATACCAGCGCTTAAAGACTTTTCTTGCTTCCAGGAACCTTAAAATTTTTAATTGGTTACTTCGTTATCAATACACGAGTTCTGTCTCTAAACCTAATTTACTTACTTATGTATTTTAGTTCAATGAGTATAACGAAGCGAGCTGCCTCAAGCTGGAATGTACAATAAATTTTGAAACTCAAATACATTTTGCATTTCCTTAATTGCATTTAATTCCAACAAAAAAAATATTGCAGTTTTTTGCATTAAATTTGTCGTTCTATTATTTCTGTATGACACAAATATGACATGTCTGTCGCACAATAAAACAACTTGATGTGACGTTTATAAAATGGTTTTAATAAAATATATTAGTATCTAAAGAAAGAGAAATTAGGAGATAAAGCTTGCACAAATATAAATACATATTGAAATTTAAAAAGAAAAAAAAACTTTAAATTAAAAGAAAAAACTTTTGATACTTACATTTTAGATTACACTTTTGATTACCCAGAGTAAGTGTAATGACTATTTTAACCTTTGCTTAAATAATTGTAGCTGAATTAGGAAAACTCGTAAGTTCTTTGCTTTTCACTGCTTTGGCTGTTTTTTTTTTACCAGCGTTCGAAAAAAAACCGAACATTATTTAGCGTACTGTACACACACCCAGAAACGATATCTATTTTTTTTTTAGTGCTTGTGTATTAATACACAACCCTTAATACCTTTCATAAGGTGTTTTTCGTTATTTTAAACAGTAGTACAATTGTAGTGGTTCTGTAGACAAACATTATATTTTAATGTTCTGTAGAGCATTTTTCTTTACATCGATGAGGGAATGGGCAAACAAAAACTTTTAGCAACGTTTCTCACTGGTATTGTTTTTTTTTTTTTGCAATTTGTACGACGAAAGCATGACTGGCCTCTGTTTGTATTGTGTACAAGTTTTGTTTTTACACAAACATTTTGTTGGCTTTTTGTTTCTCTTTATTTTTGGTTATGTATTTTGCTTATGTAAAAAGATTTGTAAAAGGGTGCTGACCTCAAGTAAAACGAACGAACAACTTAATCTGAGCCGAATAAAGCGAAGTTCGTGGTTCTCCACTTTATGTTGGGTTGACTTAGTACAGTATTCTTATTGTGTACGAAGATCGCAAAACAGAGAAAAGTTTTTTTAAGGTTTTAACTACACAAACACTATCAGCGTTTCTGTCTTCCATATTTCTAACGTACAGAACACCAACGTACAGTATATATTGGTTTTTTTAACTCTGTTTTTAGCTGCTTAAAGTGAACTAATGATCGAAGCAGAAAACGATTTCTAACAAAAGTAAAAGCATAAGTAATGTCTTTTAATTTCGCAAGTTTTCAGCAGGTGCAGTCAACTATTTTTTTATAACCCACACCACTATAGTGTTTGTGCTGATGAGGGGACAGTAAAGTGGCATTTTGATCGAAAATGCTTATCTGGTTAAACCAAATATTGTCAAAAGACTTTGTTTTAATTAACAATAGTAGCAAAAGTGTCAAAAGAATCAATACAAGGAGAATATGACAAAACTTGCAAAAATAAAAACATGTTATATTTAAGAAACATTTATATTATTAAGTGTTAATTGCAAAGTACAATAACATATTTGTTCAAATTGCCAAAAATAAATGATTTCCTGTTATCGCATAAAACGGTTGAATAAATGGAAAACACTCTTTCAACATCGCAATTTGTAATTGCAGCATATTTGAACGCTAATAGTTCAGATGCAGAGAGATTGTCAATAAATTCATCCGTCTCACTTTCATTAAAATATATACTATTTCTTATCTTAATTAAAGCTTGTAATCCGGTATAACGATCTAAAACGTTTTGACAAAATCTTTTTTTTATTTTTTAATATTTCCATAACAACTTTCGTTTATAGAAAGCCCTTTTGTATGTAATTTCAAAAGACTTGAACAGATACATTGAAAGTGCTCTTTTATGTACACTAAGTCACTTTTTTCGTCCGACTTTGCAACATTAATTTAGCATACCGAATAGATTCTGCCTCCCTCATGTTCGCTTAGCTTATTTAAAACTTCGGAGATGTTTCTAAAATTGTCGTAATAGTATATATTTCAGCTTCAATAAAAGTTTCTCATTGAGTGACACAAAGGGGATGGAGGTTTTTTTTAAGTTCGGCAACATTAACTTTAAAAGATTGTTACGAGAAGGGGCCTGCAAAATACAAAATGATACAGTAAATATGTACATTCGTTTTAAACTTACCTTAAGAAATACAGCTTTACAACTTGATATTAGCGTGTTAACATTTTTAAGGGTGCGTACAGAGTGGCCGCTTGTTGCCGAGCCGAGCCGACTAAAGCTTATTGCGAGAACCAATGCGAGAAAACTGGTACTATATAAATTAGTACAAATAAGCGCGAACAGGTCATAGTGGGCGCCGAGCTGGTCAGAGCGCAAAGCTGATTGAATGCGAGAAAACAGTTCCAAAGCGTATTTCAGCGCCGAAAACATCGTTTATGTTATGTTGTTATGATTTCAACCAGTTGGAAAACATTTAAAAAAATTAAAAACAAAAATTTAAGAAAAAGTAAATAAAACATGCAATAAAAAAAATAAAAAAATAATACAAATTAAAAAGAAAATAAAAATTAAACAAAAAAATAAAAATTCAATAAAATTATAACAATTATAAAAAAATTAAAACAAACCCAAATGCATACAAACATACATAAAACACAAATAAAAGATAAAATACCAGCGCTGATTCTCGCATCCAGTTTGCACACTCAAACTTGTTTCTCGCATAAACAAGTTCGCGCAATAAGCGTCAGTCAGCTCGGCTCGGCAACAAGCATCCACTCCGTACGCACTAAAATGTTAACAAATAAAATCAGCTAGTCTGTGCAACCTATGGAAATAATGTTTAAGCGACCGCACTGCAGACACTATTATGGGGCAGCGTCTGTCAACAGAAGCAAAACACTGTTGTACTGGATGCCTGTTTAAAATATGAAATAGTTTAATAAATATATTAAACAAAAATGCAAATTTACCATCCGGCCACAATATTTGTAAAGAATTTGTAAAAAACTGGGATTAGCTTTTTCTTTGTAAGCAATGTTTAAAGGATATGTATGACGTTTCCTTTTCACCTTCTTCCAGGATACCAAATACAAAATTTGGAACCATCTACTATGCGCTGTCAGTTGTTTCATCCATTGATAGCCAAATAAAACTCTTTTCGGCATTGTTTTGTAGCACTTTAATACATTTTTTTATATCGTTAGCTAAAATGCAAAAAGGCGGAACTAACAAAAATATAATTTTACAGCAGAAGCTAAAAACTTTATAAAATGAAAACTACAAACATGTCAGAAAACATGCATGGATAAGTCATCCATGGAATTCTTCAAACGATTTTAAAAGGAAAACATTTCATTATATTTTGTTAAAAAAAAAATGGGTAATTACGTAATTTTGCATTTATAAAATTAGTAGTAACGTCCTTTTTTTGCTAATAAAAGCGTCTTTTTTGATCGCAGAAGTGTAAAACTTTGTCAAGACATGTAGTTCAATGGCATTCATAGAAACCAAAAATTGCAAAAACACGATTAAGATCTTTTTTTTAGTTACGCCTTTTTGCATTTTAGCATTTTATTGTTGACATGTATTTGGTTCGTACAGTGTCTCACTGGGTACGGTCTTCTTAGTGTGTTTCGTTAAATTAATTTGTACAGCGGTATGTTTGCCGTTAAAAAAGTGTTGCACAAATCCAAATGTATGGGTTCGATTCTGTTGTGGTGTCTGTCAGTAAAGATTGTGGATATTTATGCTTCGATAAAGAGAAATGCTGCTCAACATTATACAATTTTAGTTTGTTAAGTTTGCAGGCGCAAACTACACAATCAAGCGCTGAAGAATCCCCTTTTAATATTTTCGGAAAGTTTTTTACCATTCGTAAACTTGATTCTTCTACCGACTCTTTAGGCGTTTCTTTTAAACAAATCTAAATGTGCAACTATACTTAAAGCCAAGGCGAATTCCACAAGGTAAACTAGTCGCTACAACAATTACAACTCTAACAAAAATAACAGGCGTTTTGTTAGTGTAACAAATCCAGTTTGTCAAAATAGTTGTTTACAAAAATTGTGATAAAAACGTCAACAATTGAAACAAAAAAATTTTATTTACTCTTTTTTATATTTGAGGAGCCGCAGAACAAAACGTACTTTTTCGCATTTTTTGACAAATTTGTTTTTTGATAATTTTATAATATTAATTTCAAAAGATTTTGTTATTCGTGCTTAATTCCCAGTTTTTATTACTGATAAAAACACTTGAAATTTATTGTTGATGGGATAAGCTATTCCTATGCGCATTTCACTGGTTGCTTAGGCCAGATCATCAGGAAACTTCATCCATAAAGATTTTGGAAAAACTAAAGATATTAAACCAAATAAAACTGTTAAGCGTATAAGACTTATAGCAACAGTTCTACTTGTAATAATATCAAAGCTTAAAAAAAAATTAAAATTTTGTATTCCCAAAAATTGAAATTACTTTTTGATAATAAACAGGCAGTGCACGGCCTAAAAAAACACTTAATTGTCAACATCTTTTGTAAAGTTGTTGTTGTTGTTTTTATTTTGTTTTTCTTAACCTACTTACAACTACAATTAATGTTGAGAGAATTTCAACTAATTGTAGTGGGGAATGTAAGATGAGATAAACCCACTGTTTATTGTTGATGTGTTTTGTTTAAGCTTTGATATTATTACAAGTAGAACTGTTGCTATAAGTCTTATACGCTTAACAGTTTTATTTGGTTTAATATCTTTAGTTTTTCTAAAACGTTATGGATGAAGTTTCCTGATGATCTGGCCTAAGCAACCAGTGAAATGCGCATAGGAATAGCTTATCCCATCAACAATAAATTTCAAGTGTTTTTATCAGTAATAAAAACTGGGAATTAAGCACGAATAACAAAATCTTTTGAAATTAAAATTTTGTATTCCCAAAAATTGAAATTACTTTTTGATAATTTTATAATATTTGGATTGAAATCTTTAAGAAAAAATCTAGTTTGCATATTTTTTTCTTTTTTTTACCAAGAAAATGGGTTCTAAAAAATTGGTGCATAACAAAACGTACTTTTTTAATTTTTTTTTTTTTTCAAAACGTGCTTTTTCATTTTTTTTTGCCATTTCTTCGTGTAGTTGTTTGACAAAATTTATGAAATTGTTTTTGTGTTTATCCATAGTTCCCAGTTTTATTTTAAGCCTTATCCCCAATTTGAGATTTATCATCACCAAAAATCCCAAAATAGCTATTTTCTTATCCCCAAAAATCCCCAAATTTTCTTAAAAAAAAAATACATAACATTATGTCAATGGAAAAATATGCATACATCGATTTATTTAAATAAATCCATTTGTGTAATATTATTAAACTAATGCTATTTATTCTTTGAGTTCTATGTATCTATGTAAACATGTATAGTTTGTAACGTAAAAACGCAAAAGAAAAATAATTATGCGTCAATATTTATAATTTCAAAAACCAGGGAATCAAAATCTTTTGATTCATGAGCCAGTGCAATTTTGTTTTACATGTTGGTTGTTTAAAAAGGGCATTTGAGATTATTGAATAAATTTGTCACAGCAAGCTGCATTATTTTAAAGTGTGTATTTATTCTTATTAATTCTAATAACTACTATTGCATTCTGTTGAAAATAATGGTTTTGGTTGTATTCATTACAGAACAAGACTAGTTCAACAGAAGTAACGCTAGTTGGTACAAAAAGCATATTTAAAACTATTTCAACAAGTCCTTGAAAAAGTTTTAAACCGCAAAAAACCCTAAAATTTGTACCCACATCTTGATCAAATCGGTTTTGCCATTGCAAAAATTAAATTAATAATAATATATTATCTCAAAAAATCGCTAGCGAAAAAAGTGCTTTTCCCCAAAACATCCCCTGGGGATTTTCACGAAATTTTTATCGCTAATTAAAAAAAATCCCCAATTTGGGGATAAGTCCCCAAAACTGGGAACACTGTGTTTATCACACAATTAACCGTTTTTTAAAGAGAAAGAAACGCGTCAAAATTCTCACGTTTATTTAATTTTAGAAATTTATGATAAACAAAAACCATTTTTTAAACTTTGCTTTTGTTTTAATGTAAATTTGTATTTGTTCGACGAGTTTTCAAGAAAAGCCACCAATATTTGCCATAATTTAAGTCTTGTTTGATGAATGAGTGTTATGAAAAAAAAATTAATACAATAGTATAATTAAAACATGGAAGAACCTGTAGAAAATTTCAATATTTTTTTAAACTAAACGTACTTTTTTAATATTTTCTTAACAAAACGTACTTTTTTCGATATAAAATTGGTTTGATATTAAACATCCTTGACATTTAATGTGTTGACTTACGGCAGTTTTATTCATCTTTTGGTAAGCAAAAAACTTGTTTCCATTTCCAGGTTCATACAGTTTTTTAAGAGGTCGAAATAAATAAACCTCAATTTCACAAAAATTTTAAATTTGTGAAAAAGTACGTTTTGTTCTGCGGCTCCTCATTTAGCTTTGTGTTTTTGAGGATTTAATGAGTATCGGTGCATTCTGTCATTATTTTGTGTTAGTTTTGGTAACCAAATTATACATTTTTAAGGGACGTTTTTCCTCATTTGGTCTCATAACTCTTTTCCAACTAAGCCGATTGTGCTGGATTTCAACTCGAAAATGCTTAGAAGTAGTAGATAGAATTTGACACCAATGTTGTTTTTTTCTTTTGATTTTTTTGAAAGTGAGAGTGTTTTGAACATACGGACATATCTAAATAGACTAAAAATTACTCAAGGACGCATTATATACATAAAAACATTTAAGGCCCAACCAGAGTGTGTATAAACAAGCTTATGCTTCTGTTTGAACGAAACCCCTCTCAAATGCTTTAAAAAAAACAAAATAGAAATCATTCCGTCGGCTTAATATGCTAACCTGCTAAATCCATTTTTTAAGTTGAGATTTTGATGCCGTGTGGTAGAGAAAGACGCGCCTCGTAGACCAGCTTCTTGAATTTGAGTCTTGGAGTGTGTAAAACCAACTATATTTTTGGTTTTCCTTTCAAGCTGCAAGTATGAAATACCTATAAGAAGTTTTTTTATCTCTCCTCAAAAATGTGCTGAAAGGGAGTTAGCAGGCTTGCAAGCCATGAGTAAAAATATTAAACCGAGCGGCAATTTTTGTATTAATATTTCTTTAATTGCTCAAAGGTTATAAAGAATATAACATTCCAATGACCCATGCGTACCAAGTAGGTTTTAAACCTTTACATAAAGCCATAAAACCTTCATTACCTTCAGTCTGTAAAAAGCGTGTATTTCGTGTATTAGAAATCAGGTAAAGATAATAAAGTTACTACAAAATACCCATATAGCACGATGTTAACTACCAGTATAGATTTTTGTAGACTTGCTATCGTAACATATCGTTATAACATTATATTGCAGTGGACGCAATAGCACTACCAAAACTAGCTATAAAACTAGAGCTGATAGGGGATAAACAAAAATTGTTAATCAATGATTATTTTTTATAGGAAGCTTGTTATTAACCTACATAAAATGATTACAAAATAATCTTTCAACTGCAGCTTCTTTTTAATTTTTTAATTGATTTTGTTATTTCAACTTTTTCAAAAAGTTTTAACAATTAGAATTTAATTAAAATTAAAACAAAAAAATTAAAAAAGAAAATTTAATGACAAATTGGATTTAACAGCTGACGAACAGCTGCTCTAAAGAGTTTGAATTCGCCTTGACTTAAAGCAAACAACTAATCTTAAAAAAATAACATGTGGCAGCACTACGATTAATCTTATCAAATTCATATGGTCTGTATTGGTTGTTTGAACGCCCAATTTTATGCGTTTAAAGATGGTATATATGTTTAATGATTTATAGATTTGTTGGCTTAAACACATTTTTAACCAAAAAGAGAGTTTAACTTGCTCTGATTTTTTAGGCCTAAGAGTCAGAAAAGAAGCAATTTTGTTTGAAAATTCCTTATAAGAAAAAAAAATTTTTTTGTTCATTTTTTAGCCATTCTTTTTTACAATAAAAGTAACTAAATATGAAACCTAAAAAATGTAGGAAATATTTTAATTATTAAATTTCATTTAAAATCATAAACAACATCTTTTTTAAATTCAAACCATTAAAGCCCGATTGAATTTCATATTGAAATGCCATAAATAAAACAAAATGAAATTTAAATTAATTAAGCACAATTTTAAAATACATATGCCAATAAATATTTTCCCCACAAACATTTAATTACAAAAATATTTTGGGTATTAGAAAATTGTAAATTGTATTTAAATTAAAGATATTTTTTTTAACATACAAGTATTTAGGCTAATATATACAAATCTACGAATAAAAGTTAAATTAAACATATAAAATAAATGTAACATACTTTTCATATTATGGTAAAATAAAGCATAACTTTAGGCTATTAAGCAAGATTTATTTGATTAATATTCACTCTAACGCAACCACAATAAATTATTTATATACCAATAAATTCACATTTACATATTTATACAAGTTAAATAATATATGTATATGGAAAATTTAAGTTTTTCCGACAAAATTTTACCCTCTAGTAATTTTTTTTTTTGCTGTGTGTCCACTGTTTAACATACAAACAAGTAAATGCTGATAACATTTCACCGCTTCCAGAGGGGGTTTGTTTGACTTGTGCTATTTGATATATAAAAATTAAATTTTAATATTGATTAATTTTTACCAGGTAACATTATTGAAGTGAACAATCAAATCTTAAATTTCTAAAGGGCAAAATGTGTTCACGTGTGTTATTATGGGCTTGTCATTAGACTTTCGAAACAAAATATATCGTCGTCTTTAAGTGTAAACCTGCTTATTGGCTCTTAGAGAATTTAACAGGGCAGACAAACAACTTTATGTTTATAGTTATCAGGCAAGCTGGATGAGCCTGAGGTAAAAATTTTTTTTTTAAAAGTTTATTAAAAACAATATGTGTATATTATATTAAAAAAAAACTCAACAATAAGGTTAAATAAAATATTCAATATAAATTAAAATAAACTAATCTTTTTAAATAAGCAATTTATGATTTCCTTGTGAGGCAAATTTAGATAGTACTGTCTATCTTCTGTCATTGTTGATCTGAGCCATTTTTTATTCGACGAAGGGTAGGAAATGACCTCTCGCTCGTAGCCAGATTCATTTGGTCACGCATTTGTTGAAAATTTGTGACGTAGTGTTATATATAAAAATTTTTGTCGTTTCTTTAACAAATGATACAACTTTTTGTATTAATGGCACTTTATTGCTTTTAGAAATTGAGTTGTTTGATTTATGGGAATAGCAAGGCTTTTGTTTTGCATTTGTCGCGGTTTCCAGAATTTTTTATCAGCTTAATTTTTTGCTGACATCAGAGGACATCCAACTCCTACACAATGTTTTAGGTCAATACCAAAATTTGTCAAAGCTTTAAGAACTATTGACGATAGTGCCTTCGCATCAATTGACGCATCAACGTCATAATCAATATACTTTGAAGGCTCTTCAAATCCGTGCTGGAATTTCTTAAAATTTGGTACAAAATTTTTGTACAAAAAACATTATTATTATGAATTCTTGTATAATCGAAATAAACAAAACATCTTTTTATAATTTAGGGGGGGGGGGGGGGGTGTGAAATAAAGGAATTTCCCCCCTAATCCGCGCCTGATAGTTGATAGTTATTTTAGATAAGTTAAAAATGTGATATAGTTTTTATTTTTATATTTATAGACCAAGCTCCGGCCCACTTATAAGTTTCAGCTCTTTAGGCTTTGCAATGATGAATAAGTATGTAACGTTACAATTTTTATGTATAAATATATTATAAACAACTGATTACAGTTTAGATTACGAAGGTACAGGAAAGTGACAAGTGTTTATTCATTGGTTAAAAAGGACAAATTTCTGTTGTTTTTTTTCTAAAGAACCTGCTTTTAAACCTGAATCTAAAGAGAGCAAATTTTCCGGAAATGTATTTAATTTTACTCACATAAAATCACTCTGAAGTGTCCGGCTCGGTTTGAGTGCGTCTGTGTGCATTTAGTTATTCGAGTTATTCCAATTAACCGCAGATATTTAAAAGAAAAAGAAAAAATTAGCTCATTCTTATTCATCAGTTTAAAGAATCGACAAAAATAAATTTTAAAAGCACTTTCATTTAATAATTATTAAATTGCAGAGAAAAATTTATTGATTTTAATATTAACATGAATGTTGGTGTTGCATCGCATGTAGATGTATAGATTTTTAGATATTTTTAAATTTATTTCTGTAAAAGTATTTTTATAATCATAAATTGTTGTTAAACAAATCCCCAAAGATTGTTAACAATTTCGTTTGGTTTTTACGCGTGTGTAGTTTAATGGTTACAATTACAAAAAAAAAACACAAATATTTTGGTCTGCCATAGTCGATCGTTTGCAATAAAAATGTTTTAAGTTCTTAATTAGGGAATTGAAGGAGTTCCTTTAAACTGTTTAACTAATTTAAGGGTTCAATTCTGTGACAACTGTGACAAAAGTGATAACTTAAACATGTTATTTGCACTACTTTTGTTTAAGGAAAATCCGTTTTGGCAGTGAAAGAAATTTTAAAATCGTTTAGATTGGGTTCACTCTGTGAAAGTTTACTTTTACAAAGTCTGAGTTTATTAGTGATAGGGGAGAGAGAAATATAATGTTCTCTTCCCCTTTCACAAAAAAAGTTAGACTTTCTAGGACCCAGACTTCCTAATTAAAAATTAAGTAATACCCTATGAAAATTTAAAATAATGGCTTAAAAACCTGATGAAGGAATAAATAATTTTTGTATAGAGAGTTCCCAATAACTGAGTTGCAAGAACATGGGTTCTTTTTAGTGCTTTCATTTATACCAAAAACTAGCTTTAAAAAAAAGCGTTTCTGATAAAGTTTTATTTTGATTAATTTTTACACTCTTATGGCCATTTTCGCAATGTATCGACAAACTGTCTGTTACTTAATGTCAACATAAATTTATTATACCGATAAACTGTCCGTTAACTATTTTGGGTTTCTTAATGTACCTACAAAAAATATTGGTTTGAGTTGGCAACACCACTCAAAATACATGTAAAAGTTGGGAGTCAGCTGATTGAATTTGTCTGTACGTCAAATAAAAGGAAAATTAATAATTGGCAGATGAGTGCCGGTTAGCATTAGCGACAAAATAGAAGCAAATGAGACATTGAGAAAACCAAATTTCTTTAATGTGCAGTTTTTCGTTGGGGAAAAAGATAATCGCCTAATGAGAAATTTTCTGTTAAGTTTAAAAAAAGAGCTTTTGCTAATTATATTTGTTTTCTAAGGGTTGTTGTTTATAAAAAGCAACAAAAGTCCTTTTTTTAAACTTAACAGAAAATGTCCAACAAATATGAATATTTAATAATAAGAGTATAAAAATTAATCAAAATATTCTCTAAATCAGTGTAAAAAGGAAATCACAACAAAAAATTACGTAAAGTGTTGTAACTACACCGAAAATGACGACTTAACCCCCTGCTTTCCACTAACCGAAGGTAAAAATACCATTTTTTTACTGAGATTAATCTTAGTAAACTCAAATTGTTAATTAAAAAACAAATACTTTTCAACTTAACTCGTTCTTTCTGCCTCTGGGCAATGAACGTTTGTGTTTCTTTCAACACTTAAGGGGATAACTGAGGACTGTATGTGAACAGCTTTTAGCCCGTTTATATATTTTTTTTTATTATGTTGAAGTATATTTTTATTTAAACAAAAAAATAAAAACTCGAGTAAATATGTGTAGTACTGGTCAATTATTTTGTATAATAAATGAATTTTCTGTTCAATATGAAATATAAACTTTTCAGAAAGTGTCATATTTGTTTAACACAGAAAATAATGTAATAACAACAATTTTTTTCCTATATGTATTTGGCTCAAATTTTTTTTTTTTATATTATTTAAATTAAAAAAATTGTAATTTAAAAAATTTGGTTTATGTTTTAAAATACAAAAAAATAAAAAAGAAACATATAAAATTTAAAGCCTTAAGATTTTAAAGGTTACTATTTTTATAGAAAACTTAACACAGTAATAAATTTTTTTAAAGAACATGAGTTTTTTAAAGAAAACTTATCACACTGATAATTTTTTTAAAAAAAAAACAGCACACTTATACATTTTTTTAAGAAACCTTATCACCGTGATAAATTTTCTAAAGAGAACTTATCAAAGCGATACATTTTTTGGGGAAAACTTATCACAGCAATCAATTTATATCCTAGAGAAAACTTATCACACCGATACATTTTCTAAAGAAATCTTATCACACAGTTTTTTAAGAAAACGTATCACAGTGATACATTTTCTTAAGAAAACTTATCACAGTGATAGATTTCATTACGAATACTTATCACAGTGATAATTTTTTAAAGAAAACTTAAAACAGTGTTAATTTTTCTAAAGAAAACCTATTTTCTTAAAAAAACTTATCACAGTGATAAATTTTCTTAAGGGTTTAGGGTATCACAGTGATAAATTTTCTAAAGAAAACTTTTTACAGTAATAAACTTTCTAAGGAAAACTTATGACAGTGATAAACTTTCTAAGGAAAACTTAACACAGTGATAAACTTTCTAAGGAAAACTTATTACAGTGATAAACTTTCTAAGGAAAACTTATGACAGTGATAAGCTTTCTAAGGAAAACTTATCACAGTGATAAACTTTCTAAGGAAAACTTATCACAGTGATAAACTTTCTAAGGAAAACTTATCACAGTGATAAACTATCTTAGGAAAACTTTAAAAAGAAAGTTTATTACTGTTAACTTGCCAAGGAAAACTTATCACAGTAATAAATTTTCTGAAGAAAACTTATCACAGTGATAATTTTTCTAAAGAAAACTTATCACAGTGATAGATTTTCTAAGGACAATTTATCACGTTGATAAATTTTCGCAAGTAAACGTATTTTTTAAAGACAACTTATCACAGTGATAAATTTTCTAACGAAAACTTTTTACAGTAATAAATTTTCTCAAGGAAACGTATTTTTTTTTGATTCTCTAAGCTCATCCCCACGAAGCTCTACGCTTGTCTACAGGAAAGAAACAAGAGCCTCTGCCGGGAATCGAACCCGCAACCCCGGGGTTGATAGACAAGCTCACTACTAGCTAGCCTACAACTTATCACAGTGATAAAATTTCTAAAGGAAACTGATCAAGTGATAAATTTTCTAAAGAAAACTAATCACAGTGATACATTTTTTGAAGAAAACGGATCTAAAGAAAACTTAACACAGGTATAAATTTTCTAAAGAAAACTTAAAATCACAGTGATAAATTTTCACAGAAATCTTCTCAAAATTTGAAATTTTTTAAGAAAAACTTGTCACAGTAATAAATTATCTATATAATACTTGTCACAGTATTAAACTTGTTTAAAGAATACTTATCACAGTGATAAATTTTTGAAAGAAAAATTATAATTGAAAAAATTTAATGCAATCTTAAACTTTGAAAATTGTTAAATCGTTGCATTACATGGCTCTGATTAAGCTAATTTATTTAACTGCACTTAAGTCAGGCAATAAAGTGAACACTTAATAAACCAAATCACCCTGACAATGGCAACAACTACAGCTACAAAAATCAAAATCAAAAAAGGAGTTATAAAATATAAAAATTAAAAAAAAAAAAATCGGAAAATGAGTTAAACATACTGTTTGCATATACAAATTGATAAAAAGCACCCTAAAAATTCAACAATTACAACTTTTAATCCAGCCCTGAAGCCAGTCTGCAGTCATAAAGGAAATGAAATACAAACACACTCCCGCATTTCCAGACGCATACAGATACTCTGAATACCGACAGGAAGAAAAAATAGAATACATTGTATTCTTATTAGTAGAGAAGAAGAATGGAAGATGAAGGGAGAAAAAAAGAAATAAAAAACACAATGGTTTCAATTTGTTATTTTACTAAAGGCTTTTTTTTTCTTTTTTATTACTTATTTGTTTTTATTTTTCCTTTTTTTTAAATTTTAATGTTAAAACATTAAAAAGTAACAGAGACTAGAAAATGTTATAAAATTGTTTTAAAAAACAAACAAACAAAATGGAGTGAAAAAATACATTAAGTACTCCATACATCTTCCCATCCACCCATCCATTTATTGTCTTGTGGTGTTTGTCGGCTCGGGTAGGAAGAAGTTAAAGAAAATAATACAGACTTTATGTTGCAGTATACATTTTAATAAAACTAAAATTTTAAATAAAAAAATAAACAAATAGTTAAACTTGAAAGAGACTTAAAAGGAATTCAAAATGTAAAGTGTAAAACAATTTCAATATTTATACCGATTTTTGCTCCAGAGAAGCGAAAACAGAATTAATAATGCTAAAATGTTTTATTATTCCATTTGTGTAACCATTTAATTTATTCCTTTTCTTTTCTAACTTCAAAACAATTCATTTTGTTTCTTAAAAGACTTTTTAATTCGATACAGCTCATTTGTATTCTCAAATTATTAGATACATTTTGATTTAAGATTTATTATAGTTATATATAATATTATGTCCTGTGTCTCCCACTAGGAACAAATGGCTGCAACGAACTATTTCCATTCCACTGGGTTCGGTTTCGTGAGAATTGTTTTATTTGACTCCAGCTTAGACCGTTTTGGTTGACTTCAGTTTTAAGCTGTCGAAGCCAAGTGCGCGATGGTCGGCCAACTATTCAAGTGCTGAGGATTTCATTTAAAAGCAGCTCTTGCAATATGACCTTAAGGCCTTCGCAGGGTGTGACCAATGCCATTTGCGGCTAAGGATTTCGATATGAATTGTTACGTGCGTGTTGGTTATGACATTGTAGGCATCGGCTAACAAAATCTTGGATCGCGCTTATGTCATGTGGTGACGAGTTTTACGATTCAGAGGCATATAAAAGCAAGGACTTGTCGCCAGAATTAAAGAATTGATTTTCATACAGGATGTAGCCTACAAAAAGTCTGGTAAGCCTTTGAAATTCGAAAGGCTACATCTTTCTTGCAGCCACCCGTATTCGTTAAAATGCTTCCCAAATAGCTTATTGATTTTACTTCTTCTAATTCAACGCCCTATATCTGGAATTTGCTAGTGTTTAGGTTGTTGCAGAGCATTACTTTGCTCTTTTTTATGTGTCTTTATCTAAAGGACAGCTTTTGCGGCTTCTTTTTCGAGAGTTCTTAGTTTGACTGCCATCATCAGCGTATTTAAGACTTTCTAGTTATGTGAATGAGTCACCCATCTTATTGCTCTGTTTGCTTGAGTAGTGCTAGAAAAAGCGCCAATAGTTTCACACAACTAAAGTAGTATTTTCTAATGATTTCGATTTGTTTTATTTTTAAGATTTAAAACAAACAAATTACAAGTTATTGAATTATAAGCTTTTCCCTTTTTTATTTCACACGCTGCAGGTTTTAGTCGTCAAGTTTTTAGCAGAAAGAGTGGAAAAAATAAAATTGTCTGCAGCTTGTGAATCTGCAGATCTGCAATCTTTATATTTAAATAATTTTTTATTTTTATTTCTACATATTTAATAAGAGTTACAAAAATAATTACAAATTATATTCAAACGTAATTAACCGAGTAGTGAAACAGACCAGACGCAATAAAAAATGGAGCTTCCAACGAAGCAGGTTTGTAAGGGAGGTGGTGAATAGGGTATATATAAGCTTGTCATTCCGTTCGTATTTTCTATAATATTGATGTAAGACCCTATAAAGTATATATATATTCTGGGTCCTTATGAGGAGCGAAGTTCATTTAACGATGTCCGTCTGTCCGTTGAAATGGATTTTCCGAAGACCCCATATATAATGGGGGCCAGGTTATTATACGTTTATGTCACATATGGTCCGGAATTGTTTTCAATTGAAATTCAGCAAGATCGGTCCACAAATGGCTGAAATATGAGTAAAAAACCACGACTGCCTAAAATTTTTTCCTTTAAAGGTCCAATTAGACGTGACATTACCATACCAACACTGTATTACCAAAACGACATAACATACCATACAAACCAATTCCATTTTGGTTTCTACGGTCATACAGTGGCTATGGTAATACAGTGTTGGTAATGTGGTTTTTTTGTAGTTTTTTTTTATACCCTTCACTACAAGTGGTGGATATTATTTGTAATGTGTTTAGTTTTACGCATACACATACGCATTAATGCATGTATATGATATGCTGCCGCTCAAATAAAGAAACAAACTAATAGACTCAATATCTGTGGCTTGGAGCTTAAAGGGCCAATGTCAAAACGTTCACTTATTTATGAACCTGTTCTGGGTTAAGTATGACTTAAGTTGTTTTACCATAATGAAAGAGAGCAAGAAAAAAATTCAAATGCAATGATTAACTCAAAAGAAAAAAAAGTGACATTGGCCCTTTTAGCTCCAAGCCACAGATATATTTTAATTTAAAGCTTCTTCAGTAAAAGCATTCGTAGCCGAGTTGTTAAGTTCTCTCCTGAGACTGATGATATTGCCAGTTCGAATCCCAAAAAGAATTTTTTTTAATTTTTTTTATTTAATTTTTTTATGTTCTAAAAAACGATTTTAAGATTATGAAACGTATTTCAAACATTAACTTTGGCAAAAGAGGAAACGGGCTTAGGTACATATATAAATTTTTTGTTTTTTTATATTCTTCGGCATGGCGAAATGAAAAGGCTCAATTAATATTTATTTATACCTATCTAAAGAACGTTATTTATGTATATAACTTTTTGTTCTTATCTCATCATGGTGAAGGGTATATAAGATTCGGCATAGCCGAATATAGCACTCTTACTTGTTTTTATAAAAGTTGTTGAGAGTTCTTTCACTTACTTTACCGCATTTCTGTATGTCTTATTGCGTAGCGCATAATTGTGCGCTTATTTTTTTAAATGTACCTTTAGTGCTTCGCAAAATGATAAAAATTTTGATTGGGGAGTATCTGACGGGAATCGAACCCGCTACGGTTCTCCCTAGCTGCTGTTGCTATTCGATGGAAACTGATGGATTTTTCAATAGCAGTAGAGGTTAAATAATTCCAACTCCTAAGCAAGGAGTGAGTGTGTAATTTGTCAGTTTATATTCTCGAAATTGCTTCCCGTGTGTAAATTATCCGTGATTACACGGGGTGCGGTTGATAAAGACATTGTTTGTTACTCAGTAGTTAAGATCCACTATAAATTAGGCTATATGACAGGTACTCCTGTCAATCTGTTTCCACATTTCTCTACGAAAAATCCTACATGTATATATTTGTCCTCTCTTCCGACAACACTGTCTGATTCTTAAAAGAAGAAACTTAAATAATTCCATCCATGTATATCGATTTGTTTAACTCCTTCTTTTTAGAAAATTGATCAATATGATATATTTTTTAGAAAACAAATTTTTTACAAAAAAAATTTATCACTGTTTTTTATAGAAAATTTATTACTGTGAGAAGTTTCCTATAGAAAATTGGTCACTGTGATAAGTTTTCTATAGAAAATGTATCACTGTGAGCAGTTTCCTATAGAAAATTGATCAGTGTGATGAGTTTTTTTATGGAAAATTGATCACTGTGATAAGTTTTTTATAGAAAATTTATCACTGTGAGAAGTTTCCTATAGAAAATTGGTCACTGTATTAAGTTTTCTATAGAAAATGTATCACTGTGATAAGTTTTTTAAAGAAAATTGATAACTGGGATAAGTTTTTTATTGAAAATTCATCACTATGATAAGTTTTCTATGGAAAATTGATCACTGTGATAAGTATTCTATGGAAAATTGATCACTGAGATAAGTTTTTTATAGAAACTTGATCACTATGATAAGTTTTCTATAGAAAATGTATCACAGTGAGCAGTTTCCTATAGAAAATTGATCAGTGTGATAAGTTTTTTTATGGAAAATTGATCACTGTGATAAGTTTTTAATAGAAAATTTATCACTGTGAGAAGTTTCCTATAGAAAATTGGTCACTGTATTAAGTTTTCTATAGAAAATGTATCACTGTGATAAGTTTTTTATAGAAAATTGATAACTGGGATAAGTTTTTTATAGAAAATTCATCACTATGATAAGTTTTCTATAGAAAACTGATCACTGTGATAAGTATACTATGGAAAATTGATTACTGTGTTAAGTTTTTTAAAAAAAATTGATAGCTGTGATTAGTTTTCAATAAAAAATTGATCACTGTGAGAAGTTTTCTATACAAAATTTATCACTGTGAGAAGTTTTTTATAGAAACTTGATTACTGTGTTAAGTTTTTTAAAGAAAATTGAAAGCTGTGATAAGTTTTCTATAAAAAATTGATTACTGTGAGAAGTTTTCTTTAGAAAATTAATCACTGTGAGAAGTTTTTTATAGAAAATTGATTACTGTGTTAAGTTTTTTAAAGAAAATTGATAGCTGTGATTAGTTTTCTATAAAAAATTGATCACTGTGAGAAGTTTTCTATAGAAAATTTATCACTGTGAGAAGCTTTCTATAGAAAATTGATCACTGTGAGAAGTTTTCTATAGAAAATTTATCGCTGTGAGAAGTTTTCTATAGAAAATTGATTACTGTGTTAAGTTTTTTACAGAAAATTGATGGCTGTGATTAGTTTTCTATAAAAAATTGATCACTGTGAGAAGTTTTCTATAGAAAATTTATCGCTGTGAGAAGTTTTCTATAGAAAATTTATCGCTGTTATAAGTTTTCTATAGAAAATTGATCACATTAATAAGTTTTCTTTAGAAAATTAATCACGGAAATAAGTTTTCTATAGAAAATTGATCACATTAATAAGTTTTTTTTAGAAAATTAATCACGGAAAAAGGTTTTCTATAGAAAATTGATCACTGTGAGAAGTTTTCTTTTGACAACTTAAATAACTGATGATTTTTGCAAAAAAAGATAAGTGCGATAAGTTTTGTTTAGTAAATTTATCACTGTTGTGAGCTTGGAATTGAAAATAGTGACGAGTTTTGTTAAGAAAAGTTGGCACAGTTATAAATTTTGTTGAGCAAATTTATCTCTGCAATGTGCTGTCTTTTGAAAATGTTTTTCTGTGTTACGTTCATTTACACAAATGTTTAAAGTTTTCTTTAGAAAATGTATCACACTGATAATTTTTTTTGTATTACTGTATCACTTTTTTAAGCTTTCTTTGGAAGATGTATCACAATAATAGTTATTTTATAGAAAATTTTAACATTGTGTTGAATTTTGCATTAGAAAATTTCTCACTGTGTTGAATTTAACGTTTAAAAATTTAGAACTATGTTTAATTTTATTAATAATTATTCACTGAGATAAATTTTCTATGGAAATTCACTGCGTTGAGTTTTCCTAGAAAATTATTTTTGTAATAAATTTTCCTATTTACATTTATAACTGTAATAATTTTTCATTTCAAATAATATCATAGTTATAATAAAGCAAATTATTTTAAACGTGGTTGCCCCTGTAGGCAGGTTAGTTGTGAGCTACTCTAGAAGTATGTTTCGCTATAAACGGCTGAAGGTCTAAGTAAGTTTTGCTCGGCAAAGTTAAAATATGAGGAGGTCCATAACAACATGCAACAATTCCACTTTTTAAGTTTTATATTTTTTTTAAACTGAATATTATTCTACATATGAAAATCTAAATAGTCATTGTTATAACGAATTAATTTGCTTTGAATCAGATCAAAACGCAACAATTTCACAAACATACATCGTACTGGCTTAATTAAGTCTTTTTTTATTTATCCAAATAGTGGAATTGTTACGTTTTGTTATGGAGCTCCTCATATAATTTGTAATGATATTTGTAAGATGTAATAAAAATTCAAAAATATTCTTAACAATTTCAGGTGCTTATATTTTTGGTATATTTATATTTTAGCAAATTTAATTATATACATAATATCATATCATTAATTATCCAAAGTATAAAAAGTTAAACATAATGATTAGCAGCTACATCTTGTAAATAATAAAACAACTGTCTTTTCCCAGCTCCTTAAGAACGATAAAATTTACAAAGCAGCTTTTAAACACTAAAAGAAGTTGGGTTTCTAAACAAATCCGTAAGCAATTTGTATGTTTGTAAAGCTCTTTAAAAAGAGAAAGAAAGCACTAAAATGTTATAATTGAATTAAATTTAATTTTTTTTTTTGCTTCAGTCGTCAGCATGTTCACATATTTTAAATTCCTGCAATAGTGTCATATTCATTAGTTAAAATTGCAAAAGAGATAAATTCAAAAAAAGAGATGAGAAATACAAACACATCCTCCCTAACTTAGCCTCACCCTAACTCTTTTCCTCTCTGTTTCTCTCTTCGTCTTATCATATAACAAACAGAAATACAGTTGACTAAAATCAAATCTTAATTTAATTACTCAGAGTTAAATTAATGTTATTTTACGACTGCTGCTGTTGCCTGCTGTGAGGTGGGACAGATGGATGGATGTTGTCTTCTTTTTTTTTGAAGGTAAAATTTTGCTATGAAAAATAGCAAGCAGTAGCTATAGATGCTATGGCAGCAGCAGCCCCAGCAGTAACTGTAAACAGCCTTCAAACTTAAATTTATGTTGAGTAATTTAAAGTGAAATTTAACTTTTATAAATGATTTAAACGAGTTAATGACATGGAAGTCTTGAAAATGTTAATTACCGCCACAGGAGTATAAAATGTTATTTTAATTATATATAATTAAATTTAGTAATTGGAATTTAAGTTTTTAATTAATGGAAATAAACCATTTTTTAAACATTAAAAACCGCTGAAAAGGAGTTAAAAACAATTTACATCAGTTTTATAAATGACACGTCAACGTAAGTGCTACTGAGATTTAATCACAGATTAATTAAACTTGCAAGAAAGGTTCGAGATGCAAGCAATTTTAATTAAAAATAATTTAAATGAAGATTTTAATGAATAAATATTTGAAAATAAGAAATATGTAATAATGATACATTGATAGAAATTATAGACTTTTCAAATAAATGTTGAACACTATTAAACTAAACCACAATTTGCTAACTTAAAGCCAAAATCTTTTATATGTTTACATTTAGTTTATTTAAAAAAAAAAAAATATTTTCTAATTACGTAAAATTCTTTGTCAAAACTTTTCTGAAATTTATGGGACATATTTAATTTCTATCTAAACTGCAATAAATTCAAACTGCTTCTTGATTAATTGCCCGTACTAACATTTGACTAAGATAATTTATTAATATTTGAGGACATTCGTAGTTAATAACTTAATAAATAAAATTTCCTTTCTGATTCAAGATAACTGAACAAACACTGAGTTAAATTTAACTGAAGTCGAATGGGCTCAAGCACATTTGCAATAGAATTTATGACAATCTCTTTTTAAATGATATATAAGGACAATAAATCATAAAAATAACGCACAAATTAAGAGCAAAATTGAAAAAGGAAAACAATTATTACACCTAAAGAAAATTAAACAAAAAAAAAAGAAAAAAATATAAAAAAATGTAATTAAACTCAGGGGTTCCAAATTTTCTTATGAAATTTTTCACAGTGGTAAATTTTCTAAAGAAAAGTTTTTAAAACCAAAAAAAAATTAAATACTGTGGTGATAAATTTAAAAAAAAAAAAAATTTACAGCGGTAAATTTTTGTTGGATAAGTTTTCAAAAAAAATTTCGCAGTGATTACTACTCTAAAGAAAATTGATCACTTTTCTAAAGAAAATTGATTACAGTGATAACTTTTTTAAGCCCTTTTAACGCACTGATAACTCTTTCGAAGCCATTCTATCACCGTGATAACTCTTTTCAAGATATTTTATTACAGTGAAAACTTTTCTAAAACAATTTTATCACTATTATAGCTTTTATACAGAAAATTTATCACAGTGATAACTTTTCTTATGAAAATTTATGACAGTGATAACTTTTCTTAGGAAATTTAATGACAGTTATAATTTTTTTAAAGAAAATTTATCACAGTTATAACTTTTCTAAGAAAAATTTATCATCGTCATAACTTTTCTAAAGAAAATTTATCATAGTGATAACTTTTCTAAAGAAAATTTATCACAGTGAAAACTTTTCTAAGGAAAATGTATCACAGTGGTAGCTTTTCTTAAGAAAATTTATAGTGGTGATGACTTTTCCATACAATTATTTATAACGGTGTTAAGTTTTCTTAAGAATATCTATCACAGTTATAAGATTTTTAGAAAAACATAGCACTGTGATGATTTTTAATGGAAACTGAGTCTTTGTAACGTTTTTTTTATTTCAATGTGATATGTATTATTATGTACATACATAAATATATAAACTTTTTATGACAGTGATTCTTTTCTAAAAAATAACTATGTTTCGATTGATATTATTTTTATGGAAAATTAATTCATGTTTTTTCTATACTAAATTTATCGCAGTGATATTTATTCTTTAAAAAAGTGACCACAGTAATATTTTTTTAATAAATTTTCTGACAAATTTTTTTATCACAGTAATATATTTTTAATAGAAAATATATCACAGTGGTGTTTTATCTAAAGAAAAATAATAACAATGATATTTTTTATATTGGAAAACAGTCACAATGATTTTTTTTAAAGAAAAATAATAACAGTAACATTTTTTCTATAGAAAAATAATCACAGTGATATTTTTTCCATAGAAAAATTATTAAAGTGTTTGCTTATAGAACATTTTTCACAGTGCTTTAGAAAAGTCATTTGTTAAGGAAAACAAACCAATGTTATTTTTTCAATGGAGACGTAGTCTTTATGTTTTTTTTATCTCACTGTGACATTATTGTATTAAAAATTTATCATATTGATACTTTTCTAAGAAGTATCTATCGAGTGATTTTATTTCTAAAGAAAATTTATCACAGTCATATGTTCTTATAAAAAATTTATTGCAGTGATATTTTCCCCATAAAATTTCATCACAGTGATACTTTTATCTATAAAATTTCCTATAAATATTCTTATCACAAAGACATGTTGCTATAAAAAATGTATCGCAGTGATATTTTTGTATAGATTATTAATAACAGTGATAGTTTTTTAATTAAAAATTTATCATAGTGATTTTTTTCTGTCAAAAATTAGTTACAATGATATTTTTTTTAATACAAAATATACCACACTGATATCTTTTGTATAATATTAATTGCAGTGATATTTTTCTCTCGAATATTTATCACATAGAAAATTTATCACAGTGATATTTTTCTATAGAAAATTTATCACAGTGATATCTTTCTATAGAAAATTTATCAAAGTGATATTTTTCTAAAGAAAATTTATAAAGTTAAAATATTTTTTATAGAAAATTTATTACAATGACATTATTTTTTTTTTTGAAAATTCAACCCAACTACATGTTTTCAATGATAAATTTATCACTAGGGAATACCCAATTTAAAAATTAATTTTAAAATATCAAAAAAAGACATGACTGTTAAATTATAATCATGTATATTATCAAGTCCTTTTAAAACTTTTCAAAAATATGTATAAAAGAACTGAAGGTTTTTATCTTAAAAATTTTATAGCATACTTTAGGGAATTTATTTAATAGGGATTATTTTGTTGTTTAGTTTTTGTCAGGGGAACGAAATTCTTGTAACAAGTTTGTGAATTGTTTATCGATGCTCAAGTTTCATATTGAAAACAAAATTTTACTGCTGCAATTTTTGCAAAAAGAAAACACTGAAATCTCATCATTGGAAGGAAAAAAGATTTTTGGTAACTGTGTGTTCCTGCTAAAAAAGAAAAATGTATCTTAAACAAACTTTAGATTGTGTGTGATTTTTTTTAACAGTTTTACATTTTAACTTTGTTAAGAATGTACCATAAAAACACAAAACAAACTTTTAACTATTAAAGTTGACTGGAAATGTTCTTGAAAACAAAAATAACAGAAATCGAAAACTTTAAAAGAATTGTTCTCTAGAAATGCTACAAAATGCCAACTGAACTGGTAGCATGAACTTTTCAAACAAAAAAAAAAAAAAACAAATCAGCAGAACAAAAATATTTTCATATTTTTCTGTACTTTTTTTTGCAAACTTTACAAAAAACAGAAATTCCTTTTCAACAATTCTTAAAAAAACAAACGCTCATACTCAGACATGTGTTGAGGAGGAATTTGGGAGGGGAAAAAGTTGCAGCTGATTTTAGCTACCGAAATCAATACAAAATTGTAACATTTTTCCACCATCTTTTTATTCGTTCTGTAGTAAAATGTTTTTAAAAATATATTGGTTTTTTATTTCTTAAGAAAAAATGCGCATAAAGTTTTTGCTGAACGTATTAAAATTCTAACGAAAACCAATATCACATGCATGCGATGCAATGCAGTAGAAAATTCTAAAGACTTTTTTCATTTGTGCTCGAAATCCTACAACTTTATTTTAGCCAGTTTTAACAATAATAGAAGCACTAAAAGAATTACTAAGATAAAAAACTAAAGAAAATTGGTGTAAAAAAATACTCATGCAAAAATAACAGTTGCTGACCTGGTTCTTTTCTTCATGGCAAAAGATTCTTATAAATACATTTTTTTATTGAATGGTAGAATTAAAAATAAAGTTTTCAACTAAAATTTCTTAACTCAATGTTATTTATTAATTCTTATATCAATTTAAAATCATGATCATATATTTGGTCCAGGACTTATAAAAAAAATCAAACAGTGATTAGGAAAGGAAATTTTAACTTTATATAATAATAATTTATATTAATAATAATCGAAAGAAACCCTACCACATAACAGTGATATATATTTTTAAAGAAACTCATCACAGTGATAAATTAAAAAAATAATCATAGTGATAAATTAAATCGCTATGATAAATTAAAAAAAACTTATCACAGCGTTAAATTTAAAAAAAAACTTATCACATTGAAAAATTTTTTAAAGTAAACTTTCACAGTGATTAATTTTCTAAAAATTTATCACAGTGATTAATTTTCTGAAAGAAACTTATCACAGGGATATGTTATCTAAAGAAAAAGTACCACAGTGATACTTTTTTTTCTAAAGAAAAAGTGATACTTTTTTCTACACAAAAATTATCACAGCAATACATTTTATAACGAACACATATCACAGTAATCAATTTGCTAAAGAAATCTTATCACAGTTAAATTGTATGAAGAAAACTTGTCGCAGTGATACATTTTTTAAAGAAAACTTATCGCAGTGATACATTTTCTATAGAAAAATAATTACAGTGATACACTTTCTAAAGAAAACTTATCGCAGCTATAAATTTTCTAAAGAAAACTTATCGCAGCTATAAATTTTCTAACAAAACTAATCACAGAAATCAATTTGCTTAAGAAATCTTATCACAGTAATAAATTGTCTAAAGAAAACTTATCACAGCAATAAGTTTTATAAAGAAAACTTATCACAGTAAAAATTTTCTTAAGAAAACTTATCACAGTGCTATATATTCTAACGAAAACTTATCGCAGTTATACATTTTCTAAAGAAAACTAGTCACAGTAATCAATTTGCTAAATAAATCTTATCACAGTAATAAATTTTCTAAAGGAAACTTATCACATTGAAAAATTTTCGAAGAAAACTTATCACAGTAATAAATTTTTTTTTAAGAAAACATATTACAGTGATAAATTTTCTAAAGAAAACTTATTACAGTGATAAATTTTCTAAAGAAAACTTATCGCAGAAATCAATTTGCTAAAGAAATCTTATCACAGTAATAAATTGTCTTAAGAAAACTTATCACAGCAATAAACTTTATAAAGAAAACTTATCGCAGTAATAAATTTTTTAAAGAAAACTTATCACAGTAATACATTTTCTAAAGAAAACTTATCACAGTAATATACTTATTAAAGAAAACTTATCACAGTTAAAAATTTTCTTAAGAAAACTTATCACAATGATATATTTTCTAAAGAAAACTTATCGCAGTTATAAATTTTCTAAAGAAAACTAGTCACAGTAATCAATTTGCTAAAGGAAACTTATCACAGTGAAAAATTTTCTAAGAAAACTTATCACAGTAATATATTTTTTAAAGAAAACATATTACAGTGATAAATTTTCTAAAGAAAACTTATCGCAGTAATACATTTTCTATAGAAAACTTATTACAGTGATAAATTTTCTAAAAAAAACTTATCACAATAATACATTTTCTAAAGAAAACTTATCGCAGTTATAAATTTTCTAAAGAAAACTAGTCACAGTAATCAATTTGCTAGAGAAAACTTATCACAGTAATACATTTTCTAAAAAAAACTTATCGCAGTAATATAATTTTTAAAGAAAACTTATCACAGTTATAAATTTTCTAAAGAAAACTTTTCACAGTTATAAATTTTCTAAAGAAAACTTATCAAAGTAATACATTTTCTAAAGAAAACTTATCACAGTGATATATTTTCTATAGAAAACTTATAACAACAATGAATTTTCTACAGAATTACCTATCTTATGTACCCCTTCGAGGCAATCATAATATATTTTTTAATTTCTTCAATTTAATTAAACCGGTAGTTGAAGTTGTAAGAATTAAAAAACCATATTACATTTCAACAAATTTTCATTTAAAATTTATGAAATTGCTCGCAATTTTCGTCAAGTAATTGCAGTCGTATACGTAGAAATGAAATAAAAAAAAAAAATTAAAACCAATCCAACATAACAATCAAACAAAATGCCTCCACCTCCGTCTGGCATACATAAATATTTAAAGTACACACATCCATTTTCAAATAAAGTGGGATATCCTACGACCGGACAGAAAATAAATAATTGAAAACTAATCTCCTCTTAAAGAAGCAAAATGCTTTGCTTATGAAATCCTACCGGCATCAGACAAGAGTACCTGGCGAAAGCAAGAGTCCGCTTAAGGAATGCACACTGTCTTCTTAAAAGGAACCTTGCACGAGAGTTCTATTGATTATTAGTGAGTAAATGTGTGCACAGGTAAGAGCAAATGAGTCCTGATGTGACGTGGGACAAGTTTTTCATGCGTTTTAAAAAATTTTGTTTTTGTTTGGCAGGTGTTGTTGTTGGTTCGATTTGAACTTTCAATAAGTTCGAATTTAAATGCCAATCGCAAATGTCAAATGAAGTTTTAGACAAAAGAAAATGTTGAAACTGAAGTAGCTGTAACATTCTAGGGTAACGAATACTAGGGCACAGTGGGTGCCTGGGGAAGCAAACTGCAGATGGCCTGGCAAAATTGGGATGTCTATTGCAAGACGTGTTCGCCGATGGCCTTAACGGCATTTCAATGGCGACACTCATTGAACGTGGCTCCTTCGAAAGGGTTCTGGGGAGATGTCAGAATGAGAATGCCCGCTTGGTTGGCAGGACTCCATGGCCTAGGTATGACGCGTAAAAACGCGCGTGCTACTTGGGACCAGATTAGGACGGTGATATCGGTCATGACGGGTCACTGGGTAAAAGGAACCCAAACGAGGAGGAGGAGTCCGAGTTAAAACTAATACTGTAGGAGTTGTCATGATGAGGAGAAAAAGGAGGAAACGATCTTTCATTTTCTCTGCCAATGCCCCGTTATCGCGCCTACCCAGCAAAAACTTTGCTTACAAAGTAAGCAGAAAAATAATGAGAATTTGACGAGCCGTCTACTTATTTTTCTACTACAAAAAGTACTTATTTTTGTTCGAGATGTCCCAAAAGTAATCCTTTATAATTTAGCCTATTATAATCTAAAAAATAATATGTTTTTTTATACTTAAAATTTGTATAAAAATATATAGTTACACAAAGTCAATAAAGTAAAAATTTTTTTATTTTTTTTAATTTTTTTTTGTTTTATTTTTTTAATTATTTTATTTTTATTTTTTCTTATTCTATTTTACTTTATTTTATTTTTTATTTTTTTTTTCTGTCTCTGGCGGGATTTGATCCCGTAACCTCAGTGTAGTTTTTGCATTAAAAAACTATGTTTTATGACTATAATGACATTTTTATTGTCATAATGAAAATATAAATTTTTCTGTATATTTAAGATATAATAATAAAGTTATTATTTAATATATAACTAATAATCCAAAAAGTGGCGAATAAAGCTACAAAGTAATGAATTCTTGAAGTCATTAAAAGTAGGATTGTAAGTAAAGTTTTTGCTGGGTATTAGAAAGAGGCAATTTGGGATACTAGAATTGTCAAGTTTGAAGAAATAATCCCTTAACTGGTTTATGAAGAACAAAAAAGTAGAAAAAGTAATGAATTTCAGTACAGACTTCACCGGTGCTGTGACAAATTTTTTGGTACTTTCTAAAATTTGGTTCTTGAATTTAATTCTAGAACTTGTTTTATTGAAATAATACTACATTTTAGTGACTGACACTAAGTACGTTCATGTAGAATAGACCTGTGACTGGTCAAATGGTGTCAATTGACCCCCTCCAATGACAACCCCATGTAAAAGTGATAGGTCTTATTCATATAAAGTGTTAGAACTAGAACCGGTCTCTACCACCAAAGTCCCAGTAGTCCCGTGACTACTTCGGTGTCAGTTTGCTTCCCTCTAGGGAATATTAGAATGCTGACGAAGGCCGTAGCGGGCCAGAAAATGCATTACAATTAACTTAATTGCTAGCCAAAGGATAGCTAAAGAAAGCCTCGTAACAGAAATATACAAAAGAAAAATTCTGATAGTGCATATCAGTTATTCCTGGAAAATATTGAAGGAATAAGCCTATTAAAGTATAACAGCTTTTGAGGATTGCGATTTGACTTAGAATACACATTCGAATAATATAAAAATTTAAATAATATATGTAACTTACCATGAGAAATAAATTCCTAGATTCAAATATAAAGATTGTAAATGCATGAAATTCGTAGTGACTGAATATTTTTGTTACGTCTGGCTCAGTTTCTTTTCATTTGTTTGTCAGTTTGGTTAACGTGTCTCTTTCTGTTCCCAGAAATAAAGTTAAGTTAAACATTTTCTGAAAGTTTTAGTTACAGTTTATTTTATTTTAAAATAATTTCTGGTTAAACATTTAAACGTCTACAAACGTTATAATAAAATATCTAAAAATAACAAAACTGTCTACGACTTCTTGTTAATTAGAGAAATGTAATAACTTTTAAAACCTTTAATTAAGGAGAATTATGAAAAAACATGTTGCTAGTATTAAAGTTGCCGTAGAAATTAAACACAGCGATTAAATTTCATTCAAAATATTGTGTAAAAAGTTTTCTAAATATAATTTCTTGCTTTAAGAATTAATGTTGGTTAAATGTACAGGGTGGCGCAGAATGGTTTGAATACTTTATAACTTTTTTAGCTGCTATTATTTCTTTGTTTTTTTTACAGTATTTTGTGAACAAGACTTGGGAAATTAATAACGAGCGAAATTTTGCGAAAAGTTAAATGCTTACAGAATATTAGTTTTTTAAGCCAATTGAAAAAAAAAGAAAATTCCAAAGAATATATTGTATTTAGAAGAAAAGTAGTAATAATGCATACATAAAGAAGATGTAAACCATTTAAAGCATCCACCCTGTATAACGTACTGTTACAAGTTTTCTTTAGAAACTGTTGACCGTGATGGTTTTTCTATAGACAATTTTTCATCGTGATAAGTTTTCTTTTCACTGGGAAAGGTTTTTCTAGAAAAATGTCTACTGTGATAAGTTTTCTTTGTGATACTTATCCATATGATAAAGTATCATTATGTTAATTTAGTAAAAATGTATCAAAGTAACAAGTTTTCTTTAGAAACTGTTGACCGTGATGGTTTTTCTATAGACAATTTTTCATCGTGATAAGTTTTCTTTTCACTGGGAAAGGTTTTTCTAGAAAAATGTCTACTGTGATAAGTTTTCTTTGTGATACTTATCCATATGATAAAGTATCATTATGTTAATTTAGTAAAAATGTATCAAAGTAACAAGTTTTCTTTAGAAACTGTTGACCGTGATAGTTTTTCTATAGACAATTTTTCACCGTGATAAGTTTTCTTTTCCCTGGGATAAGTTTTTCCTAGAAATATGTCTACTGTAATAAGTTTTCTTTGTGATACTTATCACTACGATAAGCTATCATTATGTTAATTTTTATAAAAATGTATCATCGTAACACGTTTTCTTATAAAATTTATCACTCTAAGCATTTAACATTAGATATGTTATCACTGTGATAAAATTTTCTTTGGCAATATTATTACTGCAATACGTTTTTTTTAATAGTTTTCTTTAGAAAACTTGTAACAGTCATAAGTTTTCTTTGGAATATCTATCACTTTGATATGTTTCCTATAATACATGTATCACCGAAAAAAGTTTTTTTCTAGAAAATGTATCACTATTATGAAATTTATTTAGAATATTTATCGCTGTGATTAACTTTCTCTATAAAACTTTCAATATAAATTATCTAAAAACGTATCACTGTCATAAGTTTTTGTTAGGAAATGTATCACTGCGATAAGTTTTCTCCAGTAAATGTATTACCGCCATAAGTTTTCTTAGGAAATGTATCACTGCGATAAGTTTTCTTAAAAAAATTAATCACTGTGATTAGTTTTCTTTAGAAAATTTTATCTCTGAGTTAAATTTTCTTTAAAAAACGTTTATCATTGTAATAATTTTCTTAAGAAAATATATCACTGTGATATGTTTGTTTTGGAAATGTATCACTGTTATAAATTTTCCTTAGAAAATGTATCACCGTTATCAGTTTTCCAAGAGAATGTATCACTCTGATAAGTTTTCTTTAAAAATGTTTCCTTGAAATATTTATCAATGTGATTAGTTTTTTTTAAAAAATTTTATCTCTGAGATACATTATCTTTAAAAAACTTTTATCATTGTAATAAGTTTTCTTTAGAAAATGAATAACTGTGATAAGTTTTCCTTAGAAAATATATCAGTGTGATAAATTTTCATTAGAAAATGTATCACTGTGATAAATCTTCTTTAGAAATTTTATCACTATAATAAATTTTCCTTAGAAATTTATCACTGTAATAAGTTTTCTTTCAAAAATGTATCACTGTGATACGGTTTCTTTCGAAAATTTATCACTGTGATAAGGTATTTTTAGAAATTTTATCACTGTGATAAGGTATTTTTAGAAATTTTATCACTGTGATAAGTTATCTTTAGAAAATTTATCACTGTGATAAGTTTTTTTTAGAATATTTTTTAATGTTACTAATTTGCTTTAGAAAACTTTTATTACTGTGATAAGTTTTTCTTATAATATTCTTTAAAATAACTAGTTTGCTTTAGAAAACTTTTATCACTGAGATAAGTTTTCTTAAGAAAAGTTGTATCACTGTAATACATTTTCTTTAGAAAATGTATCACTGTGATAAGTTTTTTTTAAGAATTGTATCGCTTTGACAACTTTAAGTATTCAATTACGAAAGAAATATTTAATTCTCTTTTTCCTGTCGTTGCTTTTGTGACATGTTCCTGTAATTTTGTAAATAATGAGCGTGTGAGTGCGAGCCAAATAAGTAAATTTTAAATAAAAAACAGACAAATTTATTTTAATTAATTATAAATAAGATTTAAACAGTTGAAATTTAAAAAAAAATTTTTTTTTCAATACATTTGTTGTGTTTTACGCAACTTTTTATCATGCTATTTGTTTTAGTAATTTTCTGCCGAATCTTTTAAAACCCATTTTATTTATTCGTTAAGAAAATGTTTTTAGTTTTTATGCAACTCCTGCGAACTGATAATTTATAAGATTAACATTTTGCTGTTAGAAGGATTACAAAATGTTTTTTTTTTTTGGTGTGTAAAAGAGAAATACTATTTTATAGGATTTTTAGTGCTTTCTCTCTCTGTCTCATGTACAGTTTTATTTTGAATTTTGTGTTTCTAAAAAGTGCGTGAGAATGTAGTAGTATGTACTAGGGATGCCAAACGGGAAATCCCGAATCCCGAAATCCCGGGATTTTTCGGGACTGACAAATCCCGAATCCCGGGATTTATTTTTATGAATCCCGGGATTTTTCAATTTAACAACTTTTGTGTATCAAAAGTTTTTATATGTATAACAATATTCGTTTAATTGAATTTTTTTTATACTTTCTAATTATTCATTGTTTTATGGTCGTTTTCTCATTAGGCGATTATCCTTTTCCCAACGAAAAACTGCACATAAAAGAAATTTGGTTTTCTCAATGTCTCAATTGTTTTCTATTCTGTCGCAAAGCTAACCAGCACTCATCTGCCAATTACACTATGCCACAAAAAAATTAACCTCAGAAATGAGATATTGTCTAAGCTAAATTGGTGCTGCTGAACACGAATATGGCATTTATTTATTTTTCCCATGAACCGTTTTCGAGATATACGCGAAAATCGTGTTTTTCAGCAGTTGTTTAAGGTATTTCGAAAAATCTCGAGAACAGTTTAACTGAATTGTACAATATTTAACATTTTGAATAGATATCTCTCCCAGTGTGGGTCGGATAAAGATTAACTGAGCTACAGGACTTTAAAGTTGAAAAAAATGTGATTTTTTTAATTTTTTCCAAATTGACATTTTTAATTTGCTCCAGTAATGCAATAAAAAAAATAACATTTTTTTTTAACATGTATCTTAAATAATATTTTGTTTTAAACGTAGTAAGCGTAAAATTTTTATCGTGGCACAAAAAATTAAGAAATAACGACATAAAAATTTGTATTTAAAATGAATTGTTTTGTTAAGTTTTCTTTTTTATAAATAAAAAAATATATATATTTAAACTTTTGTTTATAAGAAAAAGTTGTTAAAGAATTGTTCTGTTAATTTTTCTTTTTTAAAAATTCAAAAATAAATAAAATTTAGTTAATTTAAAAAAATTTTCTTATAATTGTTTTGTTAAGTTTTCATTTTTAAAAATTGAGACATAAATAAATAAAGTGTTGTTGTTTTTTTAAAAAAAGTTGTATATTAAAGAAACAAATTGATCCCGAAAAATCCCGAAATCCCGGAAAATCCCGGGATCCCGAAAATCCCGAAATCCCGAAAATCCCGGGATTTCGGGATCGGGATTTCCAAAATCCCGAATCCCGGGATTTTTTAAAATCGATCCCGTTTGGCATCCGTAGTATGTACGTGTGATTGTGGCTGAAATTGATGGGAGGTTAAGAATACTGACAAGCAAGTTTTAATCAAATTGATTAAACAATTTAGTACGCCAATTTTCAGGGGTTTTTAAAACAGTTAAACTAATGAGGTTAGAAAAATTAAGCAACTTTTGGTATGAAAATTTGGATTTCTAAAGGATAAAATGTTGTTGTTGAAATGCAAAAACAGTATAAGCATATTAAATTATTTTAAGTTTCTTTCTGAGTTTGGAAAAAGTAAGACAACTTATTTAAATTCAATTGTTTAGTGTTGTCGGCAATCTCCTTAACTTTAATTCAATTTTTCTTTAAAATATTCATTTTTGTTTTTTAAACTTTCTTTTATATTTTAAAATGTCTTTTTGTCCTTAATTAAATCGTTAGTTTTATTTAACACTTACAAATTAAATACAGGGACCGCGAAAATTCTTTAAAATCACCAAAAAACAATAGAAAAAATTTAAAATTTTTTCCTCAATTCATGTTAAAAAATTAATTTTCATTGTTTTTTAAGGAAAAAATAATACTCCAATGATTTTTTTTAAATCTCCTAAAAATATTCGCTTAAAAAATTATAAAATTCTATATTGTGAAAAGATTCTTAAGATTGCTAATTTTTAAAACTATATAAAATAGAGAATTTGGGAAAAATTTCTGAAACATACTTTTTTTAAATTTCCTGAAAATACCAAATTATTTAAAAAAAATCCTTATCAAAGAAAATAATTAAACAATTTTTTCTAAATGGGTTATTTTCGAAAAAGCAAATTTTGTATAATAAGTCAATATTCAATATATATGAAATACAATCGTTTTAATCTTGAAATCAAATCTTAAAATTTTTTTCCAAAACTAAAAATTACTTTCTTCCACATTAATAACAAATTTAAAATCTTGATTTTTGAATCTAAGCTCCTCTTAATGTTGTTGAATTCCACCGTATGATTTTTTAACTGATTGTCTGTCTCTTTGCAATTTCTTTTCACGTTCACTTTCATTTTAAATTTTTGCCAGGGTTTTAACTTTCTTTGATAATATTTCAAGCCCATTCAGTTTTATTGTTTTATTTGTTTAAAAGTAATAAAATAAAACAAACATTTTACATCGTTTTTTTTTTTTTTAATTTTTAAATGACATTTTTCAGAGAAGGTGTTCTAGAACCCACTCACGCCTTTTTGAAACACATTTCTTTGCATCATTAATGTCTCAACAACCCTTTTTCACTTTAACTTACGTATTTCTTTTTTTTTATTTTATTTGTTGCTTTGTTTTTATGATTTTTATTTTTCATGTCTACTCTAATTCTCAGCTGTCAAAGAAAAGTGTACAAAACAAAAACTCTGTTTTTAATGGGGCATGTTTTGAAAAAAAAAAAAAAAAATATTGCATATAAAAGAGTCCTTTTACACCAACCGCCAGACAGAAAGACGCACAAATACACGAGTAAGCATCAATTTTTTATTTTAAATTATAAAACAATTTACACAACAGTTTTAATATTAAAGAAAAGTATAAAGTTACTTAAAAGAATAATTCAAACTGGAACAAGTATCAAAGTATAGCCGGCCAAGCTCCACCATATGATACCCTACATCACAGTATTTTAAAACAAATTTTCGCAAGTTTTCCCTATATTTTAATGTATATATATATTATGTAAAAGTTCTTGGTGCCGAATATTATTAACGTGTCTTCATTCATATGAGACCTGTTTCCGATCTTAGGAAGAATAACTTTTCGAGCCGATCTAATGCTGTCCGTCCAGCTGGTTGTCTGTCCATGAAACCATGTTCGCAAATTTGAAGATAATATATTGAAACGAAGTATATACGCTTCAATTGTCATAAGGACTTTTAAAAATTTCTTTCCAGAATAGTCTTTGTATCCATAAACTTTCTTATTACGATTGTTTTAATATTAAATTTGGTCCAAAATTTTTTTTTTTGGAAAAAAACACTCCCGAAAATAGTGTTAGGAATTTTTTACAAAATATTGCGTATTAAAGAAATTTTGAAATTTTTTTTTTTTAAATTTTTAGAACAATTTTTCAAAACTTCGAATTTTTGGAAATTCCCAGCAAAAACTTTACTTACCTGGTAAGTAAGCAAGTAATGTTGGAGAAAGGTAAACACTACATATTTTTCGACTGAATAACTTCTTATTTTTGTTTGAGCTATTCACAGAATTCAGGACTTACAATACACTTACTAGTAGTCAAAAAATATCTAGTTATTATTTAACTACTAGTAAGTTGAATTGTAAGTACTTACAATATACTTAACGAAGCCAAAAAATCACTAGCTTATAGACCTAATAAGTAGTTATAGAGTACGTTACCAGTAAGTAAATATTCAGTACTGAAAACAATACAACTAATAAGTAGTTATTGAGCTGATTTTTAGTAGTGAAAATTATAGAGGTAGTAAGTAGTTGCTGAGGTCATTACTTGTAAGTACTTATTGAAGTTTTCAGAATAATGACAATTGTAATGACAACTACTTACCATGTAACGTATGAAATAACTACCACATATTACAAAAAATCAAAAAGTTTTTCCTGGGTTATTTTTAAATATATTTTTTCAAAATATTTTTAAGAAGTTATCAAAGTAATAAAAAAAATTTAGTTAACAAGATTTCGTTTGTCGTGCTTTATTCCCAATTTTTATTCTTGATAAAAACACTGAAATTTAGTACGGATGGGATAAGCTATTCCTATGCGCATTTCACTAGTTGCTTAGGCCAGATCATCAGGAAACTTCATCCAAAGAGTTTATCTTTTCTTACATTCCCCAGTTCAATTGGCTGGAATTCTCGCAACATTAATTGCAGTTGTAAGTAGGTTAAGAAAAAAAAATAAAAACAAAAACAACTTGCTTTATTGTTTTCGTAAGTCTGCTTTCACACGTTTTATCTTTTGATGCTCAACTCTTATTTTGTTTGGTGAGAGAAGAAAGGGGTTGGTACAGAGATGCCTGAACTCGGTCAGTACGCTTTGTGTTTTTATTCGTTGGCATATGCACAACGATGGCTGCATGTCATTTTTTTATTTTCGTTTTCTCTTTGATTCTCTGTTAATAAAATTGTTGTTGTTTTGAACAGAAAAAAGTTGAAACCGATTGCTGCGTGTGATTATATTGGCATCTTTAAAAGGGAATTGAAAAGAATTTGAGCATCAAAAGATGAAACGTGTAAATTCAGAATAAGAAAATCAAAAAATAAATCATGTTGCCAGTTTTGTTTTTTTAGTAAGTAAATTTTGGGAATACAACAATAAGTTTCAATGTTTTTATCAAGAATAAAAATTGGGAATTAAGCACGACAAACAAAATCTTGTTATTTAAAAATTTGTATTCCCAAAAATTACTTTTCCAAAATTTTTACTTTTAGGAAATTTTTCAAAATTTCGAATTTTTTTGGAAATATGTCTCATAATAGTTGAAAACAAATATTAAGTTTTATTTGACCTTTTTATGCCCTCACCGGTTATACAATACTTCAGAATCAATGAAAAAGTCGATTTTAAGTTTTTTTATTGAGTAATTTCCTTTTGCGTTTTAGGTAACGATACTAACGTTTGTCATTCCGTTTGTAGTTTCTTCATTTTTGATCTTAAATCCTAATATGTCTGTCCATCTGTCCGTTAATATGGGTTATGTACACAAAATGTCGTTTTTTGTTCGACAGTTTTTGTTTAAGAAAATTTATTTTATTATTTATACTTATTTTTTTTTTTTTAAATACTATATGTTAATTTGTGTGTTTTTTTTTCTACTTTAATATTAATGTTAGTTTTGCATGTGAAAATAACTTTTTTTTAAAAGGTTTGTTCTTGGCTCATTTTCTAACTTTATCATTTATTTTGTACTTGAATATGTCTCTGCTTTAGTTTATACTTAATTAAAGGGCGTGAATAATTAAATAAATGCTAACACATGTATGGTTTTATTTTGAAATAACGAGTGCTGTGACATTGTCTTTGAGAGCTTTTGAGGTTTAGAAAATAAAATATTATATTTTACTCTTTTGCTCCTTAACACTCAAACTCTCAAAAATGTTAAGCATTTTAACTTTGAGTAATGATTTATTGCTTAAACTCTCAATATTATTTAACACACACGCACACTCACATATTTACTATCAATAAATTTTGAAATTAATTGAATAAAAGTGTTTCAGCCAGTGATGCCGTTTGGTTAAATTTGTTACATTTTCCGTAAGTTTTCAAACGTTTTTCTTATTTTATGATAAGTTTTGTTTTTGTTCAATAAATGAATTTTTTATCTTGTTATTATCACTTAAACACACTGGAAAATAAGGCCAATTTAGCGGCGGAAAAATCATATCTTCTAAACTGATTTACAATAAACGTTTTCCGATTTACAATAAATGTTTTTTAAAATATCAATGAATAACGCTTTTTATCAGTATCTCCTTTTCTATCCTTAAAGGATTTGCAGTTTTTTTGTGCAAACTAAGAATTTTTTTTTCATTTGAAAACTGTCTTTTGGCAGGTATCTCGAAGTTAAAAACATCTTTTCGAGCAAAATATAAATTTGAGTATCCTGAGGTAATGTACACGCAAAGAAAAAACATGGTTGTGGTAAACATATTCTAAGAGCAACATATTATGGAAAATTGATGATTGTAGTCACCATATTAGGATTATTATTGAATCATATAATGACCAAATGTATTCGTAATATTACATCGTAATATTTTTCCCTTAATCATATTCTTATCGTGTTAATCATAATAAAATAAGAAGTAATCATATTATCGTCATGTTAATCATAACAAATTTAGAAGTACTCATATTATGATACAGTAGTGCTGTCACAACAACAAAAAAATTTTTTATTTTTTTGCATCGATTTATTTCTTATTTTGTGCCACTTTACAAATGTTTTTAATGTTAACACAATTTGTATATTATGTTAATTTTTTTAAAATTGTTTTTTTTTTATGGTCATTTTTTATTGTTAAACCACTCACTAGCAAATAATTTGAAAGGCATAATTAAAACAAACGACACAAATGATTGAAAAGTATTTTACAAATAACAAAATATTATTATAGTTAAAATATTTGATTGCATCTTAAACATATTTTGATAAATGTATAGAAAGTAATCGTGTTATGGATATTACATATCATGAAATGGCTGTGAGTAATATAATATGTTTTCAATGTTATCATTTTTTAGTTGTTAGATCTTTTTCGGTCAACAATACTCAAATTTATAATTGCGATAAACATTAAAATGTGTACAGTAACTAGAATATTGCTGATATTAAATAAAAATAAAAATTTTTTGTGTTGTTGCCGTAACCATGCCCAACCATATTTTTTCTCTGCGTGTAGTTGCTCATTGATTTCAACAAAACGACCTTTCGAGTCCGTCTCTTTTGAATGAGTAAAGCCAATCTTTTTGTAAACTCATAAATAATTTTTCTACACAGAAAAAATTATTTTTCCAATTCAAACAAAAAATTTGTAGAATCAAAACATTTTTTGTCTGAAATCGGTCCTACAAACAAATTCGCATATTCAAACAATTTATTTGCACTTCGTTTGTTGAAAAAAACCACTGATTTTTTTAAACAAATATTTTACTGAATCAAACAAAAAGTTTACTGAAATTCATATAAATTTCTAACAAATAATTTTGCTGAATCAAACAAAAAAGTTTTTGCACAAGCAATGACGCACACACAAGCAAGCACTGTAGGAAAAGATGAAGGAAGAGCAGAGCGGCGGCTGGCTTTCAGACACATTTTTTTGTTGGAATAATTTTTGAACCAAATCTTGTTTATACACACAATGTTTTTCTTCTTTACTCACTGTTGCTGATCCTTTCCTTGGCAGCAGACCGACTCGACATGTTTTTCGTCATCATCTTATATTTGTATTTGATGTAGGTATTTAACTAAACAGTTTTAAAAAATTTAAAACGGGAATTTGTTTTTCATTCTTTTTTACCAAATTTGAAACCAACCAAAAATTTATTTTGTTTCTTAAAATGTTGTTGTTGTTTCTGTTGTTTAAAAAGAGTCAAGCGTTTTTTACCTGCTATTGTTTTTGGTTTTTTTTCTACTACAAACCTCGCCACGCTATTTTATCATCTTTCTTATTGTTGTACTTTTTTAAAGCGTCCAAAAATAGACTGTATGTGTTTTTTGTGGTTGTTCTTATATTTCACATAAAGAAGTGTTGCTTACGATCAAATAAAAAAATGCAAAAAACGACAACATTCAAGAGCGTTAAATATTGCATACAAAATTATGAAAACCTGAAACCAATTAAGCGTATATTACATTTTTGAATAGTTGTCAACATTTTTGTTGGTTAAAATAAAAATCAAATAAAAATTTTAATTGAATCAGTAAAAAAATTTGTAGAAATTAAAAAAATTTTCAAACAAGCGTTTGTTTGAAAATAATTCAGCAATAATTTTTTCTGTGTATACTGGTTATTTATTTACGCGGCTGTTAAAATCTTTTGTATCCTTCGCTGAAACTTAAGTTTTTTCTTTCTTTCCTTTTTCTTCCTCAGAAACTCAAATTTGTCCATCAGTTGAAGACTCAGGCATTTGTTCATTATAATATAAAGGCTTCTACGTGAAATAGATAAGAGATTTGACCTTATGCCTGAAATAAATAAATAACTTGAGATTCTCAATTCTATTCAAGGTACATTTATGATATGTCCGCACAACAACGTTTTTTCGTAGTTTGCTCTGTCATTCAAAATTCACAGCCCAATAAAAATCGAAATTACATAATTTGTCATATAAAATTTTGAGAGCGAATTATCTTATTTGTACGTAATTCATTTTGAAATACCATGCTAACTACACAGAAAAAATGCTCCCACATTTTTCACCAATTAAAGCATTAATCAAAAATAAAATCAGTTTTAATTAAAATTTTAATCAAGTGAATTAAACGTTTATTCAAGTGAATCAAGCATTTAATTAATACTATTTACTGGTTTAATTGATACTATTAATTTGCTAACTGGTGCAAATTTAATTAATTTTTTAATTAATATCACAAATTTTTTAATTGAAACCAATTTTATTTTCTGTGTAAAAACCAATCATTGTCATCACAAATTTTCATCGAAGGTTGTAAAAAAAAAACGAAACAAATAAGAAAAAACACAAAAAATCCAGGCGAATTTATGCAATATGAATTTGCCTTGCATAAAATTGTAAGCCCCAATTGTCAAATTCGTATGTTTGAGCCAAAATATGGGCGTGTGTGCGTTAAATTGTTTTAGTTTTATATGGTGACAATTTTGAAAAGTCGGGAACTTTCATAATACTATCCCAAATAAGAGCAAAAAACCGCAACGTTTTTTCTTTTTAATTATTTCAATGATATCCATTATTCACATAAACAAAAACACTTCCATGGAATGTAACGGAATTCACAACTTTATGTCCACATGTGTAGCAAAAAAAAAAATATGTCCACAATGTTTTATTTCAATAAAACTTTATCCTATGTGTCAGAAAATTACCTGGGCTTGAAGGCTCTATTATAAAAAAAAATTTAATTAATGTTTTCTACAAAAAAAAAAAAAAAAAAAAAAAAAAACAAAAACTGACCTGAAGATTAAAAAAAAAAATTTACTTTGCTTTAACAAAACTTAAAAAAAGTCAAATTTGCAATTACACTGCACAGTTTCCGTTAGGGTTTTAAGTTTTCTTTTACACACGGTGGTGCACAAATTTATTCTCTTTTAAGTGGTACCCATTATAATTGAATATCTTTAACCCGGTTTTTTAATTTATCCCACAAACCAGTGCCCATGTTCTGTAACTCTCGCGTCGAGCAACTTTTCGATTGAAATGTGCGAAATGAAACAAAAATGCCATATATTGAAACAAACAGCTGTTTTTCTCAATAAACGGTGTCTGTAACTTTTTTTCGCGAGTACTAGCTGTCACGTAAGGAAATTACTCGCCAATTTACAGAAAAAGTGTGTCTGTTAGATTTTTGTGAGAAAAGTTGCTGCTTTGAACTGTCAAATAAACTCACGAATAAAAATTGGGCTAGAAAATATTTGAACACTAAAAAACAATTAAAAATGCAAAATACAAAGAATATATTTTGTTCTTGGCAAATTTTTTTTATTGTTTAATTATTTTGCTTTTAACATTTTTTTAAAATATACGAATCTTTTCCAAGCTCGTTTGCAAACAACAGACATTAAAGTCGCACTTTACATTATTTGGTTGTATTTTCGTCACCGTCATAAAAAAATTTTCAATTTTAATAAATTTTGTTCGCCATCAACGATACGTGTTACTGGCGTTCTCGACGTTTGCAATATTACATCGGCTACGAGTGCAATGTTATTACATGTATAACCTAACGACGTAATCTCTTTTGATAGTTTTCGACATGAGTTACAGACACACTTTTTTTCACTTTTCGAGAAACGATGACATATTTTGTTTCACATCTTTTTTGTTTTCACATCTTTGTAAAAGCTAAGGCACGAGCTCTATGTGTTCATTTGTCCTTTAAGTTGATCTGAAAAAGGTCAACAAGAAAAAGAAAGACAAACAAATTAAAAACAGAAAAATGTACTTTGGACTTCAAGAAGAATTCTTGACAAAAGTGCGAAAAAACAGAAGTAAGGAAAAACATGTAAAATCAATTAAAATGGATAATCATTCAAAAAAGCAAATTTCGATCTACCAAAAAGGTTAAAATACAATTTGGTTTAACGATTGATGTTTGACTATTGCCGTCAGCAGTCGTCGATGGCTGCGAGTGTAAGACGGCAAAACTATCTGAGGAGATCGAGTGATTGCGATCGAAACATGTTATGGTAACCTGCCGGCCGCGGTTCGAGCCCCGGCCACGGTCAAGAATGAAAGATTATCAATAACAATTTAAATTAATTTTCATGTTGTAAAATTCCTTTCTTCAGAAAAATAATTTAATGAAAATTAAATTTGATGAACTTAAGCCTAATTAAAAATATTAAAAATTTGGAATAAAAATATAATTTTATATAAATCACACAAATTTATTATTTATTAAAAAAAATATTTAAAAATGTAAATTTTAACGAGAAACCCTAACTTTTTTGTATGAAGTGTAACGAAGTTTTTCATTACATAATGTTTCATTATTTTTTTATATTACATTTATATTTTGAACTTGATTTTTTTTATTGAATTACATACATATGTATATTATTAATTTAATTTCTCTTTAGTAATTTAAATTTTGTTATTATAAAATATCTGTTATTTTATTTTTACTCAGTAAATGAATTTATTTAAATGTAGTTAGTATGAGAGACAATAATATAAGAGAACCAACCAGGTATCGGAATACATTCGGTTAGTTAAAGATATTGGTGAGAGCGTACTTTCTCACCATTATCTCTGCTTAATGCTAGGAACATAACTGGGACGAACGAAGAATTTTTGGCCGCGAATATTCGTTGCCAAAAATAAAACATATTTGTGTATATGAAAATACACACAATCATGGCGTCGGCCGAAATTCGTCATACGCGGCGACTTTACAATAGATTTATTTCTATTTCATACGCCAGCGAACGACGAACAAATCAGTACCAGGTGATCATGTTTGATTTTAGTTTTCAAGTATTTTAGTATATAAAGTTACTTTTTTAATTTAATAGTTGTTTTTTATTATTTTATCGCATTTAAAATAAATATACAAAGAAGAAAACTATAAGAATAGTTTTTAATTGTGGTTTCGTTAATGTTTGTGTTTTTTAAGTTAATTTTTTTTTATATGGTCACACTATTTCTCTCTCTTTGCACAAACAGCAAAGAAGTTTTCCAATTAGTATAGCTGTGAGTTATTCGTCGCTATTGTGTTTCATACGACGAATTTACTCAGCGAATTTTTACTAAAAAATTCGTCGTGGAGGGCGAAGTTCGTCGTTCGTCCCAGTTGTGTTCCTAGCATAAAGTATTAGTGAGATTTACTTTGTTCTCTCACTATTACATCTTACATTAGCCTAAAATACTGGCTTATCAGACTGTGTACCCACAACTACTGCTTTAGTTAAGCTTGATCTGTCGAGGTTGGCGCAAGTATTGCAACAGCTTAGCCAGCAGCCAAATACACAGGACAAAGCTTAATTCAATGTAGTAGTGCACAGGGCTTCTACTGGTTGAAATCGCCATAGATTCCAGGTACATAGGTTGTAGTGCACGGGGTTACTACTGGTTTTAACAGCCATAGTACCCAGGCAAGTTGTGGTACGCAGGGAATTGCTTGGTAATAATGGCCATCGTTTCTATGTGTAGTAGTTACTAAACACATTAACAATTTCACTCAATAAATATGCACGGACTCAGTTGTCGAGGACAGTCTGGATCCAATTCTTAAAGGCTACCGTCGTTACACGATTACTCCGCGTCGCACGTTTCTTTTTCCTGGTTGTTTCTCTCGTAAACTTTAAAATAAATAAATAAATTGTTAACTCAAGAAAAATAAGAAAATATCTCTCTTGTTTTTTTTCGAATATCCTGGCCGGACCGATCCTACCCGTAAAAGAAAGAACTGTTATAGAAGAGCGTTCCTTTTTTATTTCCCCCCTGGCAACACTGGTTTCTAGCCTCGCTTACTGTTTGTGGGTAAAAAAGGCTCTTTCCGTCTCTTTCTTTCTTACACATTCTACTTTGCTTGTTTGTATTAAACCATCGGAAATATGATGGTTTAATTTAATTCTATATTATTTTCCTTATAGTTTAAGCGTTATTTTCAATTTTATTTTGGGAGAGGGAGTAGATTTCATATGGTGTCATGTGAGTGTGTCTCCAAAGACAATAAACGTGTCTTTTGACAATGAAAACTTAACATTACATTACAAAAAAAATAGCAAACACTAAAAAAAAAAAAAATAAAATATTAACAAAAAAATGAAACATGCGAATTTCATGTAAATTTTTTCAAATTGTCTAAAAGTTTATTTTTGTAACAAAAAAAAAAAAAACGACAAAAGTGAAATGGATCTAACGAGAATAAAGTGGAAAATGTCATAAAAAAAACTGTCTGTTTTTATAGGATTTTTATTTAAATAATTTTACTTTTTATTTTCAACAGTCTAAGAGCGGGAGCAAGGAGATTTAGCTGTCATTGTCTGTTTTAATTTGCGATTGTTAGACAACCTTTATAAAATACGTGTATGTGTTAAAATATTTATATTTAGTGTGCGTTGAAAGCCGGCATTTTGTGGTTTTTATTATACTAAAAAAAAAAATATATGAAGTAGGTCAACGTTAAAAAAAAAATTGTATTTATGGGTGAAGGTTATAAAAAAAAATTACCTAGAATATACATATGTATGGTTATATAAGAAAAATAAACCTAATTTATATAAAAGTTGGTAGGTTAACACCAAAAAGTACTTTTATTAGAAAAATTTAAATAAAAATGTTATTTAAAAATGGCATACTACAAACAACAACATAAATTATAGTACATAAATTGAAAAAAATATAACAAAATCCATAAATTTCAAAAGTAACAATAACAAAAATTTTGTTTATCTTTAATTTTCAACAATCTGGTGTTACGGAATAAGCAAATATGGAAAAAATCTAAAGGCGCCAAAATAAACTGCTACGTATAAACACAGCCGTCCCTGTGATATGTAAGAAAGTCACTTTTTCACAAAGTAAACGTCAAGTTTTCTCTTTTATTGCAAGGTTTTTTTGTTAAGTATTTTTTATATTTTTAAACAAATTGAACTTCAAATTCATTTTTGTGTTTTCTTTTTAAATTTTGGCACTTTTGTAGAAAAAATCATATTTTATTTTAAAAACATTTTTTTTTGTGACATTTTTGTTTTATGGTAGATGTTAGATGTGAGGAATGTAAACGAGTGTTTCACATTTTCTACATCTTTGTTGGTAAATGTCAGATGTTGATTAGTGTAAAAACCCTATAAAAAATCAAATTATTTTTTTGTTCTGAATTTATGTCTTCGCATAAGCTATTTCCCCAAAGTATGGAAACACTCCAAAGTTATTCCAGTAAGAAAATCTAACAAAACCTGCCGATTGTCCCCGATCATACTGGCCAATTAGCCTTTTATCATTCTTAAGTAAAATTCTAGAGAAAATAATTAAAGAACAACTTATGATTTTCATAGACTCACACAACATTTTACCTACTCAACAATTTGGTTTTCGTAAACAACACGACACAGTTCAGCCACTTGTTAGAATTAGGAATTTAGTAACCTCAAATTTTAATCATGGGATATCTACGGGTATGGTATTGATGGACATAAAAGCTGCGTTTGACTCAGTCTGGCACAACGGTCTGATTTTTAATATGATCAACTATAATTTTCCAATATACTTGATTAAATTGATTCATAGTTTTCTTTCAAATCGTATCTTTGAGGTTCACATTGGACATGAACATTCTACCCAGTCACAGATTCTTGCAGGATGTCCTCAGGGTTCGTGTATTTCTCCAATACTGTACAACATCTTTACCGCAGATTTCCGTATTTTAAACGGTTGTTCCATATCCAGATTTGCTGAGGATACGGCGATTCTCAGTTCAGGTATATTAGCGGCGTTAGCAGAAGTTTATAATTACTTTACAAAATGGAATATTTAAGTCAATACGCAAAAGACCCAAGCAATATATTTTTCCAGACGTCGTAAACCATGTTATCTGCCTTAACAACCTATTTTGTGCAACAACAACTCAATTAATTGGTCCAGTAAAGTAAAATACTTAGGTATGATATTAGATCCCAAATTAAAATTTAAAGATCATGTCCCCTACGTTATAGATAAAATCAATAAAATAAAATAAACAGAAATTCTAAACTCAGCATAGCAAATAAAACTCTCATATTTAAGTCAGTATTTCACGCCATCATGTTCTATGCTGCCCCATTGTGGTCTACAGCTGCACAGTGTCATATTAAAAAATTACAGATAGACCAAAATAAACTTTTAAAAATGATTCATACTTTGCCTTGGCACTATTCTACTCAACGGCTGCACAACCTTGCTAACGTGGAACTCGTCAACACTCGTATCCACAGGCTTACTACGAATTTTACTAACAGATGTCGTGACTCTGAGTTTAACCATATCAATGAGCTGGGCTCAACGTAATTTTATTTTCTAACATTAAGTCTCTTTTTATAAAAACCAAAAAAATTCAGAAAGGTTTTTTTGTAAATTTTTCCTTCTCTTAACAATGTTAAACTTAAATGCAAATAAATTACACAATATTGTTATTAAATAATCAAGTAGGAAAGAAAAATAGTCCTAAACTCTTAAAACATTGTTAAATTAGAGTATACTTAAATGCTAAATAAAGATTACCATTGAATTAAGACAAAATAATCCAATCTCATTTTGTTCCCTCTTTCGATTTTTTTAGTGGCAACAAATTCTATTAGTGCTGGTTCACACTCTTCAAGTTTTAGCCGTCAAGTCATGAGTTTTTAGGAGAGTGAGGAAAAGAAATGGCATTCTCTCTTCCCTTCTTTCCAAAAAGCTCAAAACTTAACGGCTAAAAATTGAAGAGTGTAAACCAGAACTTATTATTGTTGCAGCACTGACAAAATGGCATTTTTTCAGAAATCATCGTTACCACTTGTCAAGTTTTTACGCTTTTGCAAGTTTTTTTGTTTAATATTTTTATATTATTAAACAAAATGAATTCCAAATACATTTTGGTGTTTTCTTTCAAAATTTTTGGCACAATTTTTTATAAAAAAAGTATTTAAAAAATATAAAAGTCTTTTTTCAGAAATGGTGACATTTTTTTATTTAAAGTAGTTGTTAGATGTTTTAAGTGTGCACGCATGTTTCACGTTTTCAACATCTTCCATGCGTTCCTTCGATATTATGCAAGTGTACAAAGGGTAAAAGCCTGAACCTACACCAACAAAAGACAAAACGTGTTTGCCTTTAAAGTCAAAGACACTTGAGATTGATACTGTATACTAGCTGTCACTATTTTATTTGGTGTTGGTTATTTCATAAGACCAATGTTATGTTGTCGTTAGGCAAAAAAAAAACAGTTTTGTCTGTCTTTGGTATAGGTTCAGCCTTAAGCTACGTTTACACCTATTTAATGTTTGACATCCTACACGTAACCCCTAGTTCTATTAAAAATTTATTGGCTAGAACAAATATCATTTAACAGTTTCTAAATTATATGATGCAATTTTATTCTTACAAATAAAGTTAAGTTCGTCAAAAGAAATTTTTTAAAATAAAGCTTAAGTTTAATCAATTTATTTGTCACGCTTTTTTTTTGGATTTTTTCGTCAAATATTTCTTAGGTCTGAATATACCTTTAGACTTTATTGTTTTACAAAATATGTAATTTGATGAACATGACTTTAGGTATTTTTATACCCTCCACCACAATTAGTTGTGAAGAGGGTATACTAAGTTTGTCATTCCGTGTGAAACTTTTTTATTATTCATCTCAGACCCCATAAAGTATATATATTCTGGCTGCTTGAGTAATTCTAAGTCGATTTAGCCATGTCCGTCTGTCTGTCCGTCTGTTGAAAACACGCTCACTTTCGAAAAACTCAAAAGAAATAAACAAACTAGGTGTTTGTAGTTATCCTAAGCAGTTTGGGATTGAATTTCAGCAAAATCGGTTCAGTAGGACCAGAGCTATGAATCAAAATGTGGAACCACCACCTTCAAAAACTTGATAATTTTGTTACAAAAACTAAGATAAATGATGCAAAAATGCACGGAATGACATAAGATTTTGCACAAGTCCGTTTTATTCGACTAGAAATGACACTGTAAAATTTCGTGAAGATCGGTACATAATTTACCCTAGGCCCCATATATGCCCTACTCCCGGAAAACAGTTTAGTACGCCTAAAACCGTAAAAAATAACAAATCGTCACAGTTTAAGATAATAATAATAAAAAGACATCATACAGATATTACTCCTTAAACATTCGAACTGTCGGTGGAGGGTATCAAAGATTCGGCACAGCCGAATATAGCACTCTAACTTGTTTTTTTGGTAATTTTGCCGTTTTTTTTTTTTGTTCCACTGTTAATTTAATTTAATTTTTCCATTTATGCTTCATTATCAATGGTTTGTATTTAGTTATCTAGTCTATTGTTTCACTTGGTTTACAATTTCAAATAAGCCAATCGATTTTTTATTAACAAACCGGAATTTTCTACTTTTTTAAGGAAAATAGAAAAAAAGTGCTGCAACTGAAATTGTTAGGAATTTGTCTACACATAAACACCCACTTGATAAGATTTCGTTTTTTTTTTTTTTTTAAGAAAATTAAGTCAAAGTGAATTTCTTTATTTTACGCTTTGTATAGTTTTTCCAATCGTTTTCATGTGACACCTTTTCTCCAAAAAAAAAGCTAAAAACATTAACACCTGATAGAATTTTCTAAAGTTTTTTTTTTGTTTTTTTTTTTTTTGAATTCTGTTTTCATTTGATTGTGTGTTTATGAATGATTTTTCTGTTGTAGTTATTTTGCGTGTTTTTTTTTTTTTTTTGTTGTTGTATGTGTGTGTTTGTCTAGTTTGAATGTCCTGTATTTCTTCTTTGCTGGTTAGTTGGTTGCTTAAATTGTTATTTGCTTGGGTTTAGAAAAGTTTGTGAAGAAAAAATTTATTTTGTCTTTTTTCATGAAAAAATTGTAAAAAGCAATCAACTGTTTAAAATTCCTTAACAAATTTCTAATATTTTTTTATTATCCTTTGCTTAACTTCAATCAAGTAGAAATTTGCTTTTTGTATTTTAATAGATTTTTATTGTTATTTTTTTTTCTTTTTGAAGAATTTTTTTTAGCCCAAGTTTAGTAGTTTTTTTTTAATTTGTAAAAAAAGGTTGATAAAGAAAAATAATATTAGTTTAACTTATTATTAAAATATTTAATGAAAAAAAATTGAAAAACTCGAAGGAAATCTGATTTAAAGGTAACAACAATGAACTTTTGTCTGCTTTATTTGGCTCAAAAATATTTGTCCAATTCACAAGCTCTGGCGTTAGGCTTATCGTTTTAAAATAAAAATTTTTGTTTGTGAATAGACAAATAATATGTTGTATTGCTTAATGTCTAAAATAGAAAATAAGAGTTCAATGTACATTAAGTATTAAGTATTGCCAGTCACCCCCTAGACAGCAAATTTTTTTTGCCACGCCCTTAAATACAGCTCTGTTTGTTTTTTATATATAGCGCTGTCATTTAAAGTCCGATCTCATAATATCGCATATTGTTGTTCATGGTTTGACAAAGGCTTCATTTTTGGTGACTTTTTAATCCAACATCAAATTATGCGCGCCACTTATGAGCGCAATTTGAAGTTAGATTAAAAAAACACTAACTAAAAAAATTAAGCCATATTCTAGCCATTAGCTATGATATACGATAAGATTAAATTGGACTTTAATTGGCGATGCTGTATATAAAACAAGCAGCGCAGAATTTTTGGGCGTGGTAAAAGAAATTGTTTAAAGTTCTTTAAAATTAATAAATATACCTTTCATTCCTGGGCGTGACTGATAAAAATTTTTGTGTTTTGTATTGGGTTCTATCTATTTTAACGTAATAAATATGTACATTAGGGCTGTAACTTTTTTACATTTTTTGCAAAAATCAAAATGGCCCAAGAATAGTCGAATAGACCAATGAAAATTATTTAAACAAATGGTATTAATTTTACGCGGTTGTCAAAAAAGCGCACTCACAAAACGCTGTAAAGTTTGAAAATCCGATTTTTATTTTTTTATTTATTTATCCAAAAAACGCAATTATTATATACAAATAGAATATGGGAATTTATAAAAGCTTTTAAAATTGTAGTTTGATTAAGACTACACATTCGAATTAATATGAAAATTTATATAATAAATGTTACTCACCATGAGAAATAAACTCCCAGATTCTGTTTGTTAAAATAATTAAGTTAAACACATAAAATTTACAATAGGCACTATCCAGTTATAGGATACAAAGAATGCTGACGAAGGCCGTAGTGGGCCAGAAAATGCATTACATTCTGCTGGTATCTAATAGTTGTATACATTTTCTGTACAATTTACACCATTGCTAGCCAAAGGATAGCTAAAGAATATATACAAACAAAAATTCTGTTAGTGCATAGAAAATATTCCTGGAAAATATTAAAGGAAGAAGACTATTAAAGTATAAAAGCTTTAAAAATTTTAATTTGAAATTTTTAATTAGGCTTAAGTTCATTAAATTTAATTTTCATTAAATTATTTTTATGAAGAAAGGAATTTTACAATATGAAAATTAATTAACGTCAGCAGTCGTCGATGGCTGCGAGTATAAAAACGGAAAATCCATTTGAGGAGATCGAGTGGTTGCGATCGAAACATGTCATGGTAACCTGCCGGCCGCGGTTCGAATCACGGCCACGGCCAAGAATGAAAGATTATCAATAACAATTTTAATTAATGTTCATGTTGTAAAATTCCTTTCTTCATAAAAATAATTTAATGAAAATTAAATTTAATGAACTTAAGCCAAATTAAAAATATTAAAAATTTGGATTAAAAACCATAAATAGTTTAACAAAATAACCACAATACTAATTAATTGTAATTTGACATAGAATACACTTTCGAATTAATATGAAAATTTATATAATAAATGTTACTCACCATGAGAAATAAATTCCCAGATTCTAAAATATAAACAAAATATATATATATTTTTTTTTTTGTAGATATTACAAAATCGATCTTGTGGGTGAGGTTTTTATTCCATTTTTTTCTTCACAAAAAGCACAAAGGAAAGGACGTGTCATAAACGAGAGTATATAAAAAGTTTTAAATACTAAGTTTTAGAAGTACTTTCACGACACGTGAAAAAATTGGAGATATCGGACTTTAAATGGCAGCACTATATATAGAAAACAAAAAGGGCTGTATTTATATTGTTTTCCTGTTTTAGAAACTTCGTTGACATATCTTTCAGTCTAGTGGGTCACTGGCACAACTATTTTTTGTATGGAGGTCGACTATTTAAAAAGATTAACAAATTTCTTTATTGCCAAATAGTAAAAATATATGAAAAAAAACTTATAAATACACAAAATCGCACAACATGTGGGCGGGTGTGGAGAAATAGGCATGGTACCAAACACATTTTTTTATATAAGAAAACGGTAAAAGAAAATTTGTTCAAATTTCGTACACTAAGCTGCGTTATTAATATACAAACAGTCTAAATATATGGGAGGAACTAAAGAAGTGGGCGTGGCACGTCCCATACAAGAACAGCATAGTTTTCTGTATCTCTCGAGAACAGCAAGTGCCAAAGTTTTTAAATTAGGAATAAATATCGTGGTTATCAATATACAATATCCTTTAAAATGTGGGCGGGAGTGGAGAAGTGGACGTGGCAGAAAATAGATTTATGTATGACTTTCTACCTTGATCGCACCATGGTGAGGGTATATATTCAGAATAGCCGGAAGTAGCTCTTTTGCCTGTTTATTTTAATTGTAGCTGGCAGCCACCGCAGTGGTGCGGAGTGTAAAACTGCAAAGAATTCTGATGATGAGAATGTGCTTTTTCTCGAAACGTAAATTCATATCGAGTTTGATCCCCAGCTCAGCCAAGAATAAAAATTATTAATAAAAATTTTAATTAATTACATGTTGTAAAATTTCTTCCTTCAGTCAAATAATTTAATGAAAATTAAATTTGATGAACTCTAGCCAAACTAAATATATATCAAAATTTCAAATTGTACCCAGTTACAGTGTTGCCAATCCATGTGTATTAACACAAACTGTGTGTGATTTTTATTTGCATCTGTGTGTTATTCATTTATTTTTGACATCCAAGATTTGCTTTTAGAACATTAAGTTTTGGTAATTTATTTAAGCGCTGACTTTTTTCACTTTCCATAACAACATAAACTATCTGCTAGAAGACTTTCATAATGTGAACCCAGACTAACACCATATGTCCATGTGTAGACCACAAAGCATGCAGTGCATTATTTAAATGATTTAATACCAGCAGCAAATGTGTGTGACTCAGCAAGTTTGATTGTATGAAAGCAAAAGAGTGTACTTTACAGTGTTCATAAAATGAGAATTTTTTGCAATCACACAATGCCGTTCCCTGATGTTCATCCAGTTCTTTCTTACTACAGTAAGTGGTAAACTTTCACAAATACTCCTTCGTTTTATATGTGTAATTTTTCTTCAAATGTGTAATTTCGAACACAGTCATGTGTAATTTCCGATTTCTTCATTGGCAACACTGCCCAGTTATTTAACCCTACAAGAACAGTGACCTTAATTTTACCGGTCATTTGACTGTCATTGATGACAGAATAATGGCCATCGCGTAAAACAAAGCTTATATCACTTTCTTAAGGCCAATGTGAAAAAATTACCAAAACTTTTGTGTACGTGTGATTTTGGAGTAATTAGCGTTGCCACTAGCAAACATTTCTTCCTAAAATGTTTTTAACAACAGCAATTTCCAAAATTCCACCACTTTTTTAAATTAATTAATATAAATTTAGCTAGATTATTATAAGAATTTAAATTAAGAAAATATATATTCACATACATGTAAGCTTTTATGATTTCCGTTCCCACAAATCAGCAGACGCAAACGTCAGCGCATTTCTTGTATTGCAATTTTAAATGTAATAATAATTTTTAATAAACAAACTTCTACTGTTACAGTAGGAAGCGACAACAAGTAAATGTGCTTATTGTGCACATTTGTTCTTTCTCGCCAACAATTCCTATTGTTAATTTTTAAGTTAAGTTGAATTAAGTTAGATTTTAGAATTCAGTTTTAAATAAAGACTCAAAAAGAACAGATTTAATTGTTTTAATTATAAATATATATATAAGAAGAATATATTAATAAAACTTGGGCTATGAAAAATATTCCTAATTTGGTATACAAACGCACATGAGTGGCAACGTTAGTTGACACAATAAAAAAAAAGTGAGTGTATTAGTTTCTATCATTCATTTCTTGTAGGGAAATTATTACAAAAAATAATATTAATCATACGCTCTAGTATACAAAAATATAAAAATTTCCAGTTTTAGCTTCTCAAACAAATCTATTGTTTTTTTTTAAATTTAACAATAAATTTTATTTTAATCGTTTTTTTTTTGCTATTAAAAGCACTTAAAGGTTCTTCCGATTAGGTTTTTTAAGGGCTGTTATTGTTATTTAATCGAAATCTTTAAGAAAAAAATTAATTTTTATTTTTTTTGTCACTTTTATTCAAAGTTAAATAACTTTATTGTTAAATATTTATGTTTATTTTGTAATTGCTGAGCAACTATAAACAATTTTTGGAAAATATTTGTGCACAGCTTTTGTTTACAAATATATTTATTAAGTTCTACTGCAAAAGCCATTTTTTAGTATTCTTTAGATAAATATTAAGAAAAGCAAATAAAAGTCCATAACAAAATTTGAAATTTCATAAAGGCAATTCTTGATATTAAATAAGTATAAAACTAAAATAATGGTTTTAGCAAAATTTTAGAGTTTATGTAGTTAGGCCAATACCGAATAGTGTAAATTTAAGATACTTTTTTATAAAGTGAAGCGTAAGTGAAACACTAATCGCCACAGAAGTTAGTTTAACGAAACAGGGATTGGATTAAAAAGGGGATGAGGAAAAACTGTTTAACCAATATTTTCTAAATAGTGTTTAGCTTGGGGAATATTACGGCTTTATGTCTGGTCGCATATTTGAAGAGTTTTTTGCGGCATGTTCGCTTTTGCATGTGTTCGGTACAATTCCCCTGTGATTGTATGGCCTAATTTCAGTAGTTGATAACACTACGCAACAAATGGGAATAATTTCTTTCTTCTTAAGTAAAGACTATATTTTTTTGATTCGCTAAAGTCACCTAGAGCAAAATGTAAGCTTTTGTTTGCAGCATGTTGCTCTACACAAATTCGCGAAAAAAAATGCCAAAACTAGATACTTTTACTTTATCAGGAATAAGACACGAATTTATTTATGGATTTTCATAAAAGAAAATTTATTTTATTGCTAAAAAATGCAGCTTTACGATAAAGTTAAAAAACTGGGAAGTATTTCTTGATTTCAATTTTTTATGAATTTTTCGAGTTCAAAAATTCTATAATTCAACAAAAAAACAATAAAAAATTTTTCCACTTGTGCTGTGCCTCAATAACTCCAAAACTAAGGGCTTAATTAAAAAATCATATTACAAAGACTTAAATCGCGGGATTTTTTAAATATTTTTTATTGCAGCAGATTCTTAAAAAATTAACATATCTATTACGACAGTCAGAAAATGTAAGAAACTCTATCATGTTGCACAAAATACTTACCAGCAACCTATACATTGTGCATTAGGGAAAACAGTTTTAATAGAACTTCTTAATCCTTGTTCATAATCCGTAAGAACAACTGCAGGATTCATGACGAATATATTGTTGCTAATGTAAAAAAACAAACTTTCGTAGGACTTTGTACTCTTTTTGTCCATTAGAACAAAAAATATTGGAAATACCTTCGATTAAAAAATATTATAACAAATAAAACAATTAGTTAATTTTTTAATTGTTACTTCTTCAAAATATTGGATATAAACTACAAGAAGCTGTGTAAAACATCCACGGGGAACTATTTTGAATGTAGCATCCATTAAATATTTTCTTTGGGAATACGTTATATTTTCCTTTATGAGTTCAATTGTTTTGAGCGATGAAAAAATGCTATAAGAATATTCTTCCTCGTGAATGCATGCCGTAAAAAATGGTTTTGGATCGTCTGCGTCTTGAGATACGCCAAAGTTTTCCCAGACATTTTGCAGGTTAAATGCTTCTACAACCTCTAATGCATTTCGAGGAGACGAAACAAAATTTTTGGAGGCAATATATTGCAGGCCTCGTCTAATACGAGGAAACTTGATATCGGTTGTTTCCTTTTGTAGTCTAAAAAAAAAAAAAATACAAATATGTATTTATTAAATACAAAATGAATAATTACACTTACACTTTAGCAACATTCCTAAATGCTGTTCTTACACCGCTAATAGTACTAAGTTCTCCTCCAAGAACTCCTGCAATATTTGCCGTTTCCTTTTTTATTTTATTTAGAACGCACAACTTTTTATAATCATCTTTTTGGTGACTATGATTATGAGCTGGGCTTTGTTTTGCTGGTATACACGTTCCATCGGGCATATAATTAACTCTGGCCTTGCAGTCGCTACGCCAGCATTCAAATTTTATAACTCCTTCATAAACAGATTTTTTTTTTATAAATCATATTTTCTTCTGTAGTGAAAAGAAGTTTTGAATTGATTTTTTTCCCCGAAAAAAAACACACTCCATTATAAAAAACTCTTAAAATATTGGCACAACATTTCGCTCCTTAAACACTTTTAATAATAATGCATTTTAATTTTTTTTTGATTGATCTTACTACTTCTTTAAATATTGTTAAAATGAAAAAACACCCCAAAGTTTTACACTGAATTTTTGGGGTCATTTTTCATTTCCTTAAATTTGCATTTTTATAAAGGGTGTTTTTTTAAGCCCGATAGAACTTGAAATTGTAAAAAATAACACAAAAAATGAAATTGTAATCAAAATTTTTTTTTTATTCGAAAGATCTATACGTGACATTAACATTTGAAAATGATTTTGGGCATATGGGCACCGCGGCTGTTCTTGACGAAGCGCATTCTGGACGTCCAATTTTGGGCCACTTTTTCGAGCACTGCTGGCCGTATGTCACGAATAACACGAACAATGCTGGCCTCCAAGGTGTCAATTGTGGCTGGTTTATCAGCATAAACCAGTGACTTCACGTAGCCCCACAGGAAATAATCGAGAGGTGTCAAATCGCACGACCTTGGAGGCCAATTGACAGGTCCATTTCTCGAAATCAACTTATCGCCAAATTTTGATTTCAATAAGTCGATGGTTGCGTTCGCCGTATGGCACGTAGCGCCATCCTGTTGAAACCACATCTCCTCCGGATCAATGTCATCCATATTTTCAAACAAAAAATCATTGATCATGGTGCGGTAACGATCTCCATTGACCGTAACGCGAGCTCCGGCCTAATTTTTGAAGAAATAAGGTCCGATGATGCCACCAGCGTGAAAACCGCACCAAACGGTGCATTTTTCTGGATGTAATGGAGTCTGTAGGGTCTCTTGTGGATTGGTCTCGCTCCATATGCGGCAATTTTGCTTATTAACAAACCCGTTAATCCAAAAATGCGCCTCATCGCTGAACACAATTTTGCGAACACAAGTTGTGCGAATCGACGACTGATTTTCAAAGTAAATTTGGATAATTTCGTAGCGTTGTTCAAGCGTGAGTCTATTCATGATAATTTGTCAGAGTATACTGAAACGATAAAAAAAAATATTTCATCAAAATTTAATTTTTTGTGTTACTTTTTACAATTTAAAGTTCTATCTAGCTTAAAAAAACCCCTCTTAAAAATAGCCCCAAATTAAAAATTTTAATTTTATTTGGGGCCATTTTTCATAACTTGATATTGGGGTAATTTTTCATTTCACTTAAAATGCGAAATCACCCCAACAAAAAAATGAAAAAAAAATCCCAAAAAACCATAAAAATCGCCCCAAAATTACGTGTTGTTGCTTCTAATGTAAAATTTTGGGGCCATTCTTAATTTTTTTTTTGGGGCCATATTTCCTGGGGTCATTTTGCGCACCGCCCAAATTATCTTCTTCTGTAAGGCACAAACCACATTCAGGATAAGGTTCAGTCAGCTGCACTTTTTGAAAATATTATGTACTAAAGCACAGAAGTGCTTTGTTCGAACAAGGTTTTATGTTTTTAAGAAACCAAAAAAAAAAAAAAAGAACCTTTTTCTTACACTATGTTTTTTTTTTCATTTCCGGTACGATATTTATATTTTTATACACTTGATTATAAATATTTTATTTGAAAAAAAAGAAAGTTAATTGTTATGAGCTCTTTTATATTTGTAATAATTTATAACTTTAAAAATTTGCAGATATTAAAAGCAATTTGTTTAACAAGCTTACTTTACATTAAACGAAGAACTAAATAAAATTTAAAATTTTCCTGTAAAACCCAGTCCAATAAGTCTTGATAAGTTTAGAAGTGGCTGCTGTAGATAAGAGCCAGTTTTCACCCAAAAAGCAAAACTTATTGTTAGATAAAAATTAATTAGAAAGCAGTCCTTTTCTAATAGACTTTACTGTCTTAAAATTTTATTTTGTATTTGTAGTACATATTTATTTATTTAAATGTAAAAATTTTACAAATTGTTTACTTTTTTTTTTTATTTTTCGTTTTTTTTTCTTGCATTTTCCGAAATGTATTTTTGTTTAGTTTTTAGCAGGACATATGTTATTTTGCTTATGTTTAATTTAAAACAAATGTTAAAACATATTTACAAAATTTACAGAGGAAATATTTTTTATTCATGAATTTTGTATTTTTATACACATTTTAATAAAAAGTATTCATTCCTAAAGTCATTGAAATGTAAAATTGTTATATTAATAATTTAGTAAAATAAAGAGCCATTGGAAAAGATAGAGTGCTATAGTTATTTTGGCTTTGCCGAATTTTTGATACCCTCCATCCACATATAGAATATTTCAGAAGTGGGCTCTTTATTGGATCTTTAAATTATTAACCAATATTTATTAAAACTGGTGTCAGTATTGTAATTGTTTGTGGTTAACACATACAAATATTTAATTATTCAATCAAAAAATGTTATGCATTTATTTCTGAACTCAAAAAAAAAAAAAAAAATCAATCCGAAGCGGTATCAATAGTACGGTAAGTACGGATTTTTTTGAATCAAGTGCAGAAAGATTGATTTTAGTACGCGAATTCGTACTTGAACTGTAATGTACATATTTAACTAAAAATGTAAACTAAATAGATACTTTTGCCTTTAATTTTACTTTTTAAACAAGAATATAATGTAAGTTTTTCTTCTATTTCTGTTGTTTTTGTTGTTTCTACACAAAACAAGCAAATCGTTATTTAACTAATTGTGTGGTGCTGTTGTATCTACAACAAACTTTGGCAAGCACATGCGTATGCACGCTTAAAGAATGCAATGCTGAGAGATGAGAATAATTTTTTTCTCAGAGTGGCACTACCAACGAAAAGTTCAATCTTTTTTTTACTTGGTTTAACAATGTTCTACTTACTTTATGAAATACCGGAATTCGAATTCGAAATTAATCCCATTTAGGATTGTTTTAAGTACGTTTTAGTGATATTCGTACTTAAAATAAGTATAAAAACTTAATTTATCCCGAATATTTTTCTTTCTGTGTAGTCATATAAAGCTTTATTTTAATTGATTTTCCGCCATTGTTCGATGCTGATCATGTTATCTCTCATAATAATAATTTAGATTCTATCACGGGGTTTTCTTTTAGGAGCGTGGATATGGTGGAGGTGTTTAATGCAATTAATTCTATTAAAACAAATGCAATGGGTCATGATGGCATTTCCATTAAGTTTTTAAAAATTGTATTTCCGATGATTTCTAGGCACTTAGTTTATATAATGAACTCGATTATAACATCCTCAAATTATCCGAGTATTTGGAAAATTGGTCGAATCATTCCTATTCCTAAAGTTAAATCACCCAGGCTGTTATCGGATTATAGACCAATAAGTATTTTATGTTGTTGCTCAAAAATTTTGGAGATATTATTAAGAAATCAAATTGAGGCGTATTTGAGGATGAATCGAAATTCCGTGAATAATTTTCAATCCGGGTTTAGAAGTGGTTATAACACGACTGGACTTACATTAGATGTGGTAGATAGGCTAAGGAACAACCTGGACAGAAAATTAAACTCATTGGTATTATTTTTAGATTTTTCTAAGGCATTTGACTCATTGAATCGGAACTTGTTAATATCAAAACTGAATAATCAATTTTTGTTTAGTAATTCAGCGTGTAGGCTAATGAGATCATTTTTAAATGATAGGAGTCAGTTAACAGATGCCAACGGAACTGTTTCGACAACACTCAAAACGTATAGAGGAGTCCCTCAGGGATCTACATTGGGTCCTCTCCTTTTTATGTTGTATGTTGACGATGTATTCCAACAAGTACATGTTGGTACGTGTTATACTTATGCGGATGATATGCAAATTATGTTAGATGACAATGGCAATGGGTTAATGTTATTACAGGCAAGGGCTAATGAAGTGTTGCGAAGGATAATTGAGTGGGCTAAACATAATTACTTGCATATTGTGAAAACTAGGGCAATGATGTTTGCTCATGATTCGGGTGTTAATGTTAATATTAATATTAGTGTTGGGGATGAGCAAATTAAATTTGTATCGTATCATCGTTCTTTAGGTTTATACTTGGATAACAAATTGCAGTTTGGTGTACACATTAATCACATCATCGCCAGGATCTCTTTTATTTTGAAAAGGTTTTACACATTAGGATGTTATCTACCAATGATTATAAAAAGGCGTTTAGCCTTGGCAGTGTGTTTGCCCATTATTTTATACGGTCTTGAAGTTTATAGTGGAACTACACAATACAATATGCTTAGGTTAGAGCATTGCTTTAACCGTATTGTACGTTATGTTTATGGGCTCGGGTATAGAACGCGTGTGGCATCGTATGTAATATCTTTTATTGGATGTGATTTCAGGAGTTTTGTAAATACAAGGCTACTTATTTTATTGTACAAAATTATTAAGAGTGGAATTCCTCCTTATCTAAGAGATAGATTCTGCTTTGGAAGCTCGACTAGGACAAACATGATACTTCCACCTAGGTACACAGCCTTGATTATGAAAAGATCGTTTACCATTCGTGGTATTACTCTATGGAATTCGGTTGTTCCGTACACTGAGAGAAAATTTTCAGATTCTATTTATAAATTTAAGAAGATTGTTCTTGAGAGTATTTGAATACGTTATACTTGTTGATGTCAATTGTTCATGAATCTTTTTTGTTATTTTTTTATTGAAAACGATTGCTGAATTTGTTGTCGTTCTTTTTAATTGTGCATTTAAGGGGGGATTTAAAATTATAATTATTAAATATTAACTAATAATAATATAAAATAATAATAATGCCATATTGTATTTTCTGGTTTAATTTGGCCCTAGGGGCTTATAAACTATTGAATTATTAAATAAATAAATAAATAAATAAATAAATAAAATATCATGACTCGTAACAGCTCTAGCCATACTATGAGGGAATTTACATTGGAACCATGGCAAGTTATGGATCATCACAAAAACCTGAAGAGTAATTTCTGGTATTAGAAAACCTAAAAAAGATAAAATTTCAATATAATAACGCAATTTGGTAAATGGTAAATGATGTATCGATTATCAGAAAGTTTTATGGTATAATTTCTGGCCATATAAAGCAAAATTAGATCACAATATCTATATCTGTAACCCTCTTAGGCGTATACAAATTTATTTATTTATTAATGATCCAGCACAACAAGATAAATCTTATAAGTGATAGTGCTAGTGAGTATAACAAACTAAAATAGGTATGATTAAATGATATCCCTGAGTGGGATATAAGCAAAAGCTCTGCCCCGATCTTCAGGAAATTTGAAAATAGCGATAAATAACCGTTCTTCACCAAATTTGGTAGAATGATTTCTTGTCATCTAGAACAAATGTAAGCAGAATCTTATATCAAACCGTGCCTCCAGTTATGTCAGTTTTTGTAACAAAACTATTAATTTTTTAGGGTGGCAATTTTATCGTTGCATTCATAACTCTAATCCTGCCGAATCTTTATAGCTGAATTTTAATTCCAATTTGCTTAGGACAACAAGAATCAATTTGACATCAAAATTACTCTTTTATTTTGAGGTGTTCGAATGTGAGCGTGATTTAAACAGACGGCTACACAACTGGGCATGGCTAAGTCGACTAAGAGTTACTCAACGACCCATAATATATATACTTTATGAGGTTTTAGGTGAATATTAAGAAAGTTTCACACGGAATGACAAGCTTTGTGTGCCCCCATTCACTACCACACTGAAATAATTTTCTTCACAATTCCAATGAATTTCTACATTAATCCCATGAAAAATTGCATTAAAAAGGAACCAATGCAGCGCTTCTTTGGATCAATGGAACCTGTTTCATTAAAATGTATTTTATGAAACATTACATTAGATCTACGAATATTCTTCATTGGATGAATAAATTTGATGAATACTTTCAAAAAAGTAAAACAATTTTTTTTATTTTTTTTTTATATTTTTTTTTAATTATTTCTTTTTTTTTTGTTTTTTTTTTTTTAATTTCTTAAACTAGTCCCGCGAAGTTTTAAGCTTGTCTGCAGGAACCAGAGTCCTGGCGGGAATCGATCCCGCAACCTCGGCGCTGATAGACTAGTTCACTACCAGCTGGCCTACCGGGGCAGTGTAGTTTTTGAATAAAAAACTATGTTTTGTACCATTACTCAATTAAGAGCGTAAATATGAGATTAAATTGTCCATAACAACAATAACAACGTCGATTTTTTTTTTGCTTACGCATAATAAAAAAATACCACATAAAGAGAGAACAAGCTTTTTCGTATACATCATTTGGTTGACAACAGTTTAAAATAAGGGTGTATTTTTTTTAAAGGAGAACATTTGTTTGTTACTTATTACATACTATATGTTGGTAGGTATGTACATATTAAAGAAAACTAAAAAACATACATATTTATGGATTGAAGGTTTTTATTTCATTACTATAATGAGATTTTTCATTGTCATAATCAAAATTTAAATTTATTAAAGCATGATTTTTTAAAATATTTTTATACTTTTAATTATTGAGACTATAGAGTTATTTGAATGTTAAAAATAATTTTTTTTTTCAATTATTGAAATATGTTGCTTTAATAAAAAAATTTTTGATTTCATAAATTTAATGACATATTACATTAGATGTATGAAATAATAAAATCTTACATTTTGTAATTAACAATGAAACAATTTTTTAAGGAAACTATAACTATAATTTTGTATTAATTTATGAATATAGTTATGTTTGTATATTGTTTTTTTATGTTCCCAATTAAAATTGTTTGCTTAACTTGGACAAACTATAGTTTTCATATATCCAATGAAAATTTTTAACGTAATTACGAAATCCTATGAAGCGATTTTAACGAAAATACTTCATTATAACTATGAAATTCCATTTAGACAATGAAAATTGTCATTTAACCAATGAAAATTTTTTATAAAAACGATTTATTGAATATATGAAGCATTTTTCTTTCAGTGTAGTGGTGAAGGGCATACAAAGAAAAAAAAATATATATATATATTTTCAGTTAAGTTTCGCTTTTTGAACATTTTCGAGTTAAAGTTCTGGTTTTAGTTTAGTTTTATTTCAGTTCTAGCTCAGTTCATGCTCATTTTAATTTCCGTTCTAGGTCAGTTCTAGTTCAGTTCTAGTTTGGTTCTAGTTTAGTTGTAGATCAGTTCTAGTTCAGTTTTAGTTCATTTCTAGTTCAGCTCTAGATCAGTTCTAGCTCAGTTCTAGTTCTGTTCAAGTTCAGTTCTAGTTCAGTTCAAGTTCTAGTTCAGTTCTACTTCAGTTCTAGTTCAGTTCTAGTTCATTTCTAGTTCAGTTCTAGTTCAGTTCTAGATTAGTTCTAGTTCTCGTCCAGTTAAGTTCTATTTTAGTTCTAGTTCAGTTCTTGTTCCGTTCTAGTTCCGTTCTAGCTCAGTTCTTGCTCAGTTCTAGTTCAGTTCTATTGCAGTTCTAGTACATATCTATTAAAGTTCTAGCTCAGTTTTATATTTTTTTTTTTTTAGTTTAAATTGAGTTTGGCTTTTGATCCTATTTTTCCAACTTTTCCTTTCCATTTCGAGAAATAAAATATTTAAATTCTTCTTCAACTCATCTTGTTCCGCTAAGGAAAACGGAAACAGGCAGTTCATTGCACTTGACATTTTTTTTAGATGAAAAAATACTTCCTTTTTAATAGTTTTTTTTTCTTCTATTTTCATTCTCAAAACTAAATAGTAATTTTTCTAGCACGTTTTGCTGGAATTTGGCCACAAAATAGTCATGGTAAATTGATAATAGCCTTTAGCACGAACTTCAAAAAGAAAAGAAAGATTTTTTTTTTTTTTATAAATCAAATATTTTTCTTGTATTTTTGTACAAATTTAGTTTGTAGCAAAATTAAACTAAGATTTGGAAATGCATTTCGGAAAAAATATTTCTTTTCTTTGGAAAGTTATTTCGTAATGTTGTTGTTGTAGCAAGTCTAAATATTTGCATTCTCTTGGGTGTCAGTATCTTTTTTTCCTTCTTTTTTGTTGTTGTTGGACAAAAAATATTTTCTTCTTTAAAATTGAGCTCATGTCACAGTGATTATAAATGGTTTTGGGGGAACACTTTTTTTCGTGCATAAGTTTCGCTTACAACATTTAGTACAAGTAAACATTTACAAAAGCATGCTGCATACTTTTGAGAGTAAGTTTAAAATAAATGTATGACATACATTTTAGAGCAAAATAAACATAAAAAATTAAGTGAAAGAACACATAAAAAAAGTAAAGGGGTTTGCTATTTGCAAAAGGTTAAAAATGTTGTTTTCAATTTACGAGATATTTTTGTATATTTAAATATGTTTGGTTTTGCATACTTTTTGAGGGCTATGAAGCAATATTAAAATGGAAACACCATTTTTTGATGTTGCCTATAAAGCAGCATCAATATTTGTATTTACTCCGGTTATGTTGCGTCCTTTTTTTGTATAGCGGGTGATTCAGTTAGAGATAATATTTTTAGTAGGAATGTTTTTACTCAGACTAATTTAAAACAACAGGTGAACTGAACTGGACTAGAACTGAACTAAGACTGGGTTGAGCTGAACTAGAACTGCACTAGAACTGAACTAGAACTGAGCTAAAATAAAACTAGAACTGAGCTAAAAATTAACAGAACTGAGTTGGAATTGAACTAGAACTGTACTAGAACTGAACTAGAAATGAAGTAGAATTGATCTGGAATGACTTAGAACTTAACTAAAACTGAAGAAGAATTGAACTAGAACTGAACTAGAATTGAACCAGAACTGAACTTGAACTGAAATGGACCTGTACTTGAACTGAGCTAGAACTTAACTAGAATTTAAACTAGAACTGAAATAAAACATAACTAAGGCTTTAATTGAACTAATCTAAGTTTGAGCTAGAAATAAAATTTTATTATGGTTTTTTTATTTAATATTAATTTCAAATCTGAATAAAGTACCACGAAAAAATCACGCCTGTAACGTTTTTTTTTCTGTTTTGTTTTTTATTACAATTTGTGCCAGTTTTTTTTGTTGGTAGAGGGTTCTCATGCTCTATTTTGGTTTTAAAAGTAAAAAAAAGCAGGTACATTTTAAATGAACCAATAAATAAAAGAAGCTTTTAAAATAATGGTCCTTTTAAATTTAAGATTTATACAGCCTTTTAAGCAAAACTATATGTAATCGAAATATTTTATTCAAACAACAGCATATTTTTTTGACAGAGATCAAGTTTATCTATTTCTAAATTAACTTCTAAAAAGCTTGAGTTTTCTCTATTAAATTCTTGAAAAACTTTTAAAAAATATCATATATCTTTAAAAATTATTACTAAATTTTCTTTAAAAACGTTTTAGTTAATTTTAATCATACTTCCTCATTAATTTTTTTTTTTTTATTTTTTCTGACAACCCTTCAAAGCAATTGATTTCCTTGAAATTTTTTTTTTTTTGCTATTAAACTGTCAATTGAATAGTTTAATAGCACCCAAACCCATTGACCCCAATCCCTTTTGTAATAAAAAAAAACTCTTTCCCTACCCAAAAGTTTTGCTTGGCTTTGTCATTTTTTTACTCAGCCACTTAAATTCCCATCATAATTTTGCCTTAAGCTTTGATAATAATTCTTTCTATTCCTTCTTTTTCTTCTACTTCTAAAATATTTAAAATAATATTAATGCTTAAATATAAATTGTCAAGTAAAATAAATAATGATAACAAGATAAATCTAAATAATCATATTTTTTTAGAAATTTATTTAAAAAAAAAAAAAAAAATAGAAATAGAAAAAGGAAAAAAGAAAGTGATGGAGAATAAATATTTAAAAGGGATGCCTCAACACATTGAGAAATTGTTTCACTTTGGTTGATGCCCTCAACTAAATGCTGTTGGATATTTATGCCAATAAAATCTTTTTATTATATTTATTCACATAAAGGCTATAAAAAAAATTATAATAAAGAATATTAAGGGTTTAAATTTTGTACTCAAATTAAACGGAAAATATATGAAAAATTTTCAAATAGAAAATTTTGTATATGTTTGCAAAAAAATAAGGGTTAATATCATGTTAAAATAGACCTTAAAAATATTTTTAGCTGATGTGTGAAATATTTCACACAAAAGCTGGGTTAAACTTTTCGTACTCAAAGAAAAGTAGGGGGAATAAACTGGCGCATTTTTATAGCTTCATAAAGAGAATTTAAAGAAATTTGCTCCATTTTTTGTAAAGATTTAATATTTTATTACTTTTAAGTTACTTGTCTGTTTGTTATACGATATATACGGTTTATCCATTCAGGTATTTACAGTACTGGTTACCACACTGTACCAAAGTTATATAAAATGCAATTAAATACTCAGATTTTCTGAACGTTTCTTAAATGAAATTAAAAAAAAAAAATAAAAATAAATAAATTATAATTATACTCCTGTTTGTCCACTGACTTAAAAAAAAAAAAATACATCATTTGAGAGGTGTTTACTTATTCGTTCAGGTAGGTGTCTGGTACTTTTCTGAATCTCGGTCCTTTTGGGGAGTAAACGGGTACAAGCTGTATTCTGGAACTTCTTTGTCAGCTTGTCTCTTTTTCAAACCAACAAACATTGAAACAAAGATTAAACGAAACTAACTTATCTAAAAAATACAAATATAAATGTGGTACTTTTTTGAAATTCAACCCTTTAAAGGGTAGAAATCGTACCTATTATTGGTACTTTCTTTAACAAAACATTTTCTTTTTAAATCGACATATAAATACATATTAAATTTTGGGCACCACTATAATATTGAAATTTTTGATACTTCAATGGGGGAAAAAAGTATAAAAAGGGGAATACGGGAAACTAAATTTCTTTATTTTACTTTTCTTTGTTTCATGTGGTAACTTTTGAATTTTTTTTAATATATAAATAAGAAACATAAAGTTATAGGTGCAGGTTCATGAGAACCAACAAGATTAAACATTTTGGTAATTTTTTGTTCTTCAATTGGTACTTTTTGAACTTAAAATAAACATGCATTGTTCCGTGTAAATAAGAATCTCTGCTGGAGTGCTTTTTTGGTACTTTTTCGTTCTACAGCTGGTGCTTATTTATATTTTCGGTAATATGGGACCTAGAAAATAAAATTAAACATTCGCCCCCTTATGCAAAACGAAAGGTTAAAGTTCATATTAGTTAACCACAGGGTTGTCAGATTTTGTTGAGCTCCATCGTCAAACTGGTTGTCAGAAATCGCCAAACGTCAACTTTATTCAGTTTTTGTTTTTTTTTTTAATTAAATTTTGCATACAAAAAAAGCTTGTATAATATTTCAATCAAAAACTGTGTTTTGACCTGCATACTCACTTTTATTATTCACGCAAAATGATAACATAACAAAAGTCATGTCAAAAACACAAAATGACAAATTGTTAAAAAAAATCTCTGAAATAATATAAATGGTAAAAATAGCCAAGTAAATCGCCAGTTATATCAAAAATCGCCAATCGCCAATCGCCAAATGGAAAATCCTACCGTCAAACACGTTTCAAAATCGCCACCTAAGCGCAGCAAAAGTGAATGGGTATTGTTACAAGTAAAACTGGGGCTTATAATTCTTATTCGCTTAACTGTTTTATTTGTTAATATCCTTAGTTTTTCTCAAATCTTTGGATGAAGATTCCTGGCGATCTGGCCTAAGCAACTATTGAAATGCGCATAGGAAAAGCTTATCCCATCAACAATAAATTTTAGATCAATAGTATTAAATGGGAATTTAGCACATTTAAACGAAACCTTGTTTAATAATTTTTTTCAATCCCAAGAAAAACTTTGATAATGGATTTTAATTTGTTGGTTAAGTAATGTTAACTAAAACTTTTTTTGCATAAGGTGGTCAATGTCCTATAATCTATAAGAGTAAACTTTTTGGTACTTTTTTGTTCTTAAAATGGTACTTTTTTAATTTCCGTTAGTATAAAATTAAATATTCCATGTCGTGAGTGAATGAGAATCTCTATGGAATCTCTACGTCCGAACTTTTTGTACTTTTTGAATTTCCGTAAGTATAGAAACAAAACATTAAACATAAAAGATCCTGAGTGAATGAGAATCTGAAAGAGGGATATTTTGGTACTTTTTTAACTGGTACTTCTTAAATTTTTATTAATAAGATATTTTTTTTATAAGACAAGTAATTTTCGGTACTTTTTTGCTTTTCAATTAGTACTTTCTGCTTTTGTATATTAATGAACTTACAAAACTAAAATAAGCATTCCCGGACTTAAGCGGAAGATAGCATATTGACCGGAGGTTGGCCCCTCGCCATATCGATTATCTTCATTTATTTTATCAATTTTATATCTCTCTTCCATTTTTTTCCAATTTCCCAAAATTTTCAATATATTTTAACAGTTTTACCATGCCGCCATTACAGTTTTAGTTTATTTTATTTTGTTATTAAAATATAAAATGCGCAGGGAAGTATTTTTTAAAGCTAAGATCCCACTATCGGCGCAATGTACCAATTTTTGTCGTATTTCATGTGCCGATAGTATGAACGGTCATAATTTTTTAATATGCGACAATCTGTGCCGAAATTGTGCTGACTGTGGACAACCAAAATTAACCTTGATGCGCCGATAATGTGAACACTCTTTTGCACAATGTGGAGCAATCAAATTGTTTAAAATGTACCGATTTTTATCGGCCACTTGTGTGCCGATCACAGTCGCCAATCAGCGCCGATACAAGGGATGGCAAAACGAAATTTTTAAATTGAACTAACTGGCTACTAAAATTTTACCTTTTTGAGCTTAATTGTATCAAAATTACATACGTTTTATCTATTATTTATGTATAAAAACTTAAAATAGCACATTTGTACTGTTGAATGAAAGAACACAATTCGCTTTGACCAAAACATTGCAGTTGTATCGATGTCGCCATCCCTGGTTTGTAAACATCTACATATTTACAAAACAACAAGTACAAAAAAAGAACAAGTGCAGTAAGTTTGAATAAAATTAAATACATTTTTTATTTTATATTAATATATTATTTAAAATTGTTAGGAAACATAATAGAATATTCAGACGGAGAATTTCGCGAATTTCTAAAGTAAAATTATGTCTGCCAACAAGCAAATAAACAAAAACATATGATTAAATTTGCCCAAATAGCACGATAGTGTGACCGCATTGTGCCGATTATTGTCGCTATTGAGTTTTGGCCGATACGAACCGAAAAAAATTGTCACAATGTGCGACGATAATGGGACCACCCAAGAACAAATTGTGCAATGTTATTAAATATGCGCCGATATAGCACGATAAAAATCGTCACAAATTGTGCTAATTGAGCCGATAGTGGGATCTTAGCTTAATGCTTTATGGGAAACCCATAGTTGCTAGCGTAAATATACGAGCAATTTTGAGTAGATTTCGTCAAAATCTAGTCACAAAGTAGATTTTGTTTTGTATAGGAAATCTAGTAAAAACCAACTTGATTTTGCTTGAAATGCCGTAAGCAGTAGTATAAGGTAAATGGACTACAGTAAATTCGATAACTAAATTTTTTTCTTAAATTAATTTTTGGCGATACAAAAATTTGGGTTTTACACAAAAATCTAGATTTTTTAAAAAAATATCGCTTTGCTTGATTTTAAAAATAAGAAAAGCAACTTTAATTCTTAAAAAACTATCGATTTGACATAAAAATTTCAATTGTATACAAAAGTCTTGATTTTAAATTTAATAAAAAACCATCCTTAATATAAAGTCACGATTTTATATAAAAAATTGGATTTTTAAAAAAAGATCTCTATTGAAAACACGATTAAATCTTGACTTGATATAATTTTTAAGATTTAAAAAGTCCCTGCGGGAAATTTGTGTCAATTGTTCTAACGGAACTAGTCCTGGGATTTGTTAAAAAAAAATACGTTCAAAAAGTAAGAACTCATGACAGTGAAAGGAGAACCAATCACTTAACTGGTTATATACCAATAGATTCAAAAACCTGAGTGATTTTCATATTGTTTTTTTACACAATCAATTCTTTGTCACTTGAATACAACACTGAACCAAAAATCCAATGAAAATGTACGTTAAGCAAACGAAATTACGTTTATTAAAATATTTTCGTTGGCTCAATGAATTATTCGTTAATATAAAAGAAATAATACCTAAATTTTCATTATATTAACGAATAATTCGTTGAGCCAACGAAAATATTTTAATAAACGTAATTCGTTTGCTTAAAGTACATTTTCATTGGATTTTTGGTTCAGTGAACACATTGATTTAATATAATAATATCGATTTAACAAAAAATTTATATTTTTTTTACAAAAATTTGAATTTCTTTTTGTAAATCTCGATTTTATACAATTTACAAAAATCTCAATTTTCTTCTTAATATTCGATTTTATATAAATGTTTGGATTCTCAAAAAAATACATATTTGATAATTAAATCTAGAATTTGTACTAAAAACCCGAATTTGTACAAAATTTTCGGACTAATTGTACTTAAATTTCGTTTTTTTTTACCAAAATCTCGATATCGTATTACTAATATAAATAAAACCTTAAAATCGTGCTTCAGTACAAAACCTTTGATTTCGTCCTAAAATTTAAATTTTATGCTTATTTTTAAATTTTGTTCTCTTTTATTTGAAATTTGTTGGAAATTATTATTCCTTCTTAACCACTTTTATTTCAGTTATTTTCTGCAATAAAATATGCAAGTGTACTTATTTTTATGATCCCAGGTGTACCATGTTTTATGTCTCTTATTACCTTTTATTTACAAATGTTTGCTATTAAAGAAAATATTTATCATAATATTCTTAAATACTCAACAGTATTGAAGCCAATTTACTAACACTCTTTTGTTGCCTGCTCCTTCTTCCTCTCACTGTGCCAAACAAAGTACAAACATACTTAAAAAGTAATAGAAATAGGTTAAAGAGTGTGTGTGTTCATCGTAAACAAACACTAAGTAACATTATATGTATGTGTATAACGGAAGTTGGACCTGTTTAAGGCCAAACAAATACCAAACTAATCGTGCCCATATTTCTGGAATGTTTTCTGTTTCTAACGTTTTGTTTTTGCTTTCTTGTTTTTTCGTTAGCCTTGCGCTTGTGGTCGACAAGCTGCACGTCCTGTAAGTCACTGCTTCTGTTTTCGCTGCTGCTGCTATTAAATGTTTTCCTTCGAGTGCAATTTGCATATCAGAATAGCAACAAATAGTTATTATAACAATAAAAAGGTAAAAAGTTATACAGAGAGAAGAGAAAAATGCAGGGCTACGTGGTTGTGTTTAAAGGCCAGCAAACAATTTACAGCTGGTTGCAACTATTCCACCTGCTTTTATTATTTCTGTTGTTGTTTACTGTTTTTATTCTCCCTCTCTTCTGACGACTACTTCTAAATAAAAAACCGGAAAGAAAGATTTGTCATAATCCCCACATCCCTGTATTAGAATACAAATAAAATTCTTTGTATTCCTACATTTTGTATTCACTCATCTCCATCGTCATCGTCATCTCCATCATCATTGTCTTTTTTATATTCTGGACAAAACAGCTTTCACCAGCATCACCATCAAGATTTGTCGTGTAAAGTAAGGAAAAGCATTTTATAGGTTTATTTTACTATTTTTTTTCTTTTACTCTTTTACTGGTATGCTGGCATCGTGGCAGGACAAATAAGCTGAACTGTAGAGAAAAACTTGCCACTATTAAAGCAAGCAAAAAAAAATCGAAAGAAGGCAAAATGAAAATATAAAAAAATGTGCACTTTTCGTATTATCTGGAGTACAATGAATAGAATTTTATATTAGGGTCTGAGGATAATAATGGCAGAGAGATTTGTGTGGTTTTGTTGCGAAATAGGCTGAGAGTTGTTTGGCAGCATGCTGAGGTAGGTGCTTTAATAGGTTATTTCTTGCTTGAACTAGATTTGAGATTTGAAAAAATAACATAAAAAAATATGTCGCTTAACCTGAATTAAACGCTTTTTTAAAATACATTTTTGGAAAGGTATATTTTTGAAAAAAAAGCAAATAATCGGTCATTTCGTGGAAATCGAAATCGAGTAAAATTGAAACCAAAAGAAATTTTTCGTTATTTTTTTTTAAATGACCGTAGTTTTTCATGGTTTTTACACAGAAAAAAATAAAAATTGATTTCAATTAAAAAAATTTGTGATATTAATTAAAAAATAAATTAAATTTGCACCAGTAAACAAATTAATAGTATCAATTAAACCTGTTAATAGTATAAATTAAACGTTTAATTCACTCGATTAAACGTTTAATTCACTTGAAAAAATTTTTAATTAAAACTGATTATATTTTTGATTAATGCTTTAATTGTTGAAAAATTTTGGAGAATTTTTTCTGTGTAGAGTTATACTAAAATATTTATTGATAATCAAAGTATAACGTATATTAAACGGAATATTTCTATGAACCTTTAAAACAAAATCGTTTCGAAAATTTGTTTGATTACAATTTCACTAAAATTCGATCTCCAGAACATGGCTGATTGTCTTTAGAACATGGCTGATTGTCTGTATTCATAAAAATATTTTATATTAATCAAAGGTATACAAAACAAATTTTCTATTAATTGGTTGTTTAATAAACGTTTGTTCTTTTTAATAATCGTTTTTGAATCATTGTTTATTGTTTAGCTTGACGATGAATTTCGTTAATAAGATATTTTAACTCATATTAAGTAGTTGAAATATTGTTCCTTTTTTATTCATTAGCAAATGGTTTTTAAGAGCGCAAACATGTTTCATAAGTTTGTATATCTATTTATAATAATGGTTTTTGGTCCCTCTGGTTGTGTAAAACCAACTTTTATAAAAAATTTAATAAAAAATCCAAACTGAACGTATATCTTAAGATATAGACCAAATCATATGGTATTATTCTGAAAAAAAAAAAAATTCACTTCCAAACAGTGTTCGAAAATAAACAGTACATTATTTAGCGTTCGGCTCACAAACCCAAGAACGATATTTTTTTTGTGATTGTGTAGTGAAGTGATTGTGTAGACGAACACAACCCTTAATACCGTTCGTAACTATTTTCAAGAAAGAGCCGAATATTATATAGTGTTCCGTTCTTCCTTAAAAATCAGAACAATTGTAATGATACTGTGGACAAACATTTTATTTTAATGTTCTTTATAAACATTATATAATGTTTCTTTTTTTGATAAAAAAGTGAACAAACAAAAAATTTTAGCAACGACCGCAACACGAACAGCTTGTGTATATGTTTTGCTTGTGTAAAATTATTTTGCTAGCTTTTCGTTTTTTTTCCTATGTGTATTTTGTTTTTGTAAAAATGTTTGGTTTTTTTACCAGCCAAAAGCGACGAACATTAATGATTCGAACCGAACACAATGAAGTTTGTGGATTTAAAAAAAATCGAACGGAATTAAATGTTCTCATCTTTTGTTGAGTTTGATAAAAACAGTATTATTTTTGTGTTCGAAAGATGACTAACAGGGAAACGTTATTTTTATTAATGATTTGCTACACATACATTATTAGCGTTTGTGTTTTCCACAAATCTACCAAACCGAACACTAAGAAGCGATATTTAGTGTTTATTTTCGAACACTGCTTTCAACTATAGAAAATGTAGAGTTTGTTAAAGGAATTCCTGAGATTTTTAATACCAACGACGAAGAGTCTACTTTGGATGAACTTTTAATGTCAAAGGCTCAAAAAGGGGCAGTGGCACGCCCGCATCTTAAATCTCGCCCATATTTTTAGAGAGGTTTTGTATTTATAATCCAGCTACGGGTACCAAATTTGGACAATATTTTTCTTACCGTTCCTTAGATATAAATATATATATTTTGTTCCACGCCCACTTCTTCAATCTCGTCCACATTTTGTCGGATTTTGTCTATTGATAACCAATATGCTTGCACCTTCTTGAAAAACTTTGGCTCTTGCCGTTATCCAGATATACAGAAATCTATAATATCTTTGTATGGTAAGTGCCACGCCCACTTCACCAATCCCGCCCAAATTTTGGCGGATATATTTAATATAAAATAATAAGTCTAAATTTAAATACAATATTGTATTGATATTTATAAGCACAAAATTAATATTGTAATAAAAAATCCAAAATTTTGAATCGAGATTTTAAGGCGAAAATTGTGATATTGTTAAAAATGAAGACTTTAGTAGTTAATCAAAAATAATAGTATTACATTGCAAAAAATCAATATTTTCTCAAAAAAAAAAAATAAAGATAAATCAAATCGAGATTTTTGAATAAGATCTAGATATTTTGTATCAATTTGAGATTTTCTAGTTAAACCGAGATTTTTATATAAATTCGAAAATTTCTAATTAAACCGAGACTTTCGTATAAGATTTTTGAATAAAATCCAGATTTTTTATATCATTTAGAGATTTTCGATTCGAATTGAAATTTTTTTATTGTATTGAAATTTTCGTAAAAATTTCTATGTTTTCGTATAAAATCAATATTTTTGTTTTAAAAAAATCTAGCTTTCTGTCAATATTTATGGCAAAAGTTGAGATTTTATAAATATACGAAGTTTTTGTGTAAATACAAGAATTTCGTATGAAAATCGAGATTTTTGTAACAACAAAATAAAGATTTTCGTAAAAACTTTAGATATTTTTTTAAGTCAGTCAAAATATAAAATTATCAGTCATTTTTTATCGATTAATAAACTTCATTAAAAATTGATTCAATTATTTTTTTTGTTGAAAGAAAATTAAAAATATAATTTTGATTTAATAAACATTTTATTTGTTTTGAATAAAAATACAATTAATTAATAAAAATCTTAATTGATTTTTTTGTTTTAAATAAAATAATTTAAACTTGTAGAATTGTCAAATCCTGAGGTAAATGGTCATTTCCTCAGAATGGTCAACCAGGCTGGAAAAATAAAATGTTGATAATCATCGTCTTTTATTGTTTATTATTAAAAAGAAGTCTATGTTTTTATAATAGAATGGTTTCAAAGCATATCGTTGCTATTTTACTTGAGGAAATTGGGATAGAAACTGGAAAATTTTATATTTTCTTTTTAAGCTACTTCTAAAGACATTTTGATAAAATTATTTTACATGCAAAAAATATGTTGTGTTTACCCCTTTTCTTCATTATCTCTCCATTACAATCCATTGTAAATTGAGTATTAAGTTTTTTGTTACGGAAATTTTAAATTTTAAGATATTTATGGCAAAATGCATGGTGATAATAATAGAAAAACATATGGAAAAATCGTACATTCGCGACCGGTACTTAAGCCAATTAAACAAAAACCAATACAGATCGTTTAATGTGTAAATACTGGATAGGGACCTACATTAATACACTTTCAAAAGAAATTAATCACTTTTAAAAATTCCGTTCCATTTTGCAGATTTTTACATTTCACTACTGTTAGCCAAAGTTGAATTTCTATTTTGCGTACGTTCGTGACCACATGTTTATTACTATCCCAGTAAAAATTTCGCTTACTTTTTCAAAATGAATAGCTTCTTTAACTCATTATTTAGTAGCTTTCTTCTATAACTACAACTATAACAACTTCAATAACTACTTCTTTCTGGATGTATTAAAGTAAAAAAATAATGACTTGCTTTTGAATGCGTTCAATTTGGGACATCCCTTGTAAAATTCATTGGTTCTTTCAGTAGATTTGTAAGTAGTGCCTTTATGTTTTTCTGATTACTCAACACATTATTTTGTAGGCGAAGTTTTTACTGGGATCATTATGAAAACTTAAACTGGATGAAATCCATTTTTTGCACTTAACATAAAGCTGACCCCAGGAAATGCCCATATTAAATTAAATCAATTAATACATTGTTTAAAACGGCAAAGTTTTTTAATCATTTTCTTAATTAAAAATATCTTTTATTGAAAAAAATATTTTTACAATTTAAATTTTTTACAATTTTTAGTAATCTATATAATCATTTTGGTAATTGGTGCAAAATCAACAAATCTTTTGCGTTTTTCTATGAATTTAGTGACTAGAAACAATTTTTAATTTTTTCTGTATAAGTTTAATATTTAAACCCACTCCACAATAGTGGAGAGGGGATTATGCATTTCTGCTGCTTTTTGTTGTACCTTAAAAAATTTGTCCCACTTTCAAGTATATCGAATCACTTTCAGATTCGACTTAAAGATGTCCGTCCGTCCGGCTGGCAGGCTGTCCATTGTCCTTGTGCGCAAAAGACTGGTCGTAATTTTAAAGATAATTTGATGAAGTTTATTATAAAAGTTGTAATTGGCACGAGAATTATGCCTTTGGAAAGAAGTTAGAATCAGTCCCAAATTTCACATATCCCCAATACAATCTTCTTCCCGCAATAGAGATTTTGTGCCCATACACCATCTTTCTATGTTGATATTTAAACATAATTTGATCCAAACTGATTTTATTGCAATATAAATCATCCAACCAAATGACTCTTAAAGGCGCATAAATCTCATAATGGCTAAGATTTCTTAATTAAGAACTTTTACATGAATCTTAACCTCATAACATGATTTTGTTTCGGCTTGTCCACGATCTCCCATGAGTCCCAAATTGGTTGCACTTTCGAAAATTTGTTTTTAAATACTGTGTAGTAGGGTTTTATATGGTCGGGTTTGACCGGCTTGTATGAATTGAAGATTTTCGTTGATTTTAAAATATTTTCGTGTACAGGCGATGTTTTCGTATAAAATTGAGATTTTTCTACAAAATCAGATTTTTGTAAAATTTGGAGAAGTCTTGTTCAAAATTTTCTTTTAATATTGAGATTTTTTTATGTAATAAATAAATAAATAAATAAATTTAAGATTCGTGTATAAAATCGAGATTTTTGCTTAAAAATTTCCTATAAAACCAAAGTTATTGTATGAAGTTGAGATTTTTGTAATCCAGATTTTTCTTTTTTAATTCGACATTTTTTTCATTTTATATCAAAATTTTAGTTTGTAATCGAGATTTTTGTATTAATTTCCCAGTTTCGGAAAACATCAATTTTATTCGTGATTTTTAAACAAATTCACATTTTATTTTTCAACGACATTTAAGTGCAAAGCAAAATTTTTCGTTTATAAATTGGAACCATTTCTGCAAAAAAAATTTCATATGCCGCAAAAACAAAAAAACGTTTAAACTCATTTCAAATATTTCAGTCAATTGCTTAACTATGAGTAAAGTTTCCATAATTTCAAGTTCCATTTCGTTCTTTACGAATTAACCTCCATTAATTGAATTTTGAACTTGATTTTATTATTGTAGACATTTTCTAGCACATTTCGTGTTTGATTTGGTTTCTTTAGTTTGCGAGGAAAGGACTATAATTTTTCCCTGCTTATGCTTTTTTGCCTCAAACTTGAACTTTGCATGTTTCATATTAAAAACTTCATAAACAACAATAAAAGAAAAGGGAAATACTTTTTTTTCGTTTTCTTGCACTTTTGCCCTTAACTAAAGTAATTTTCATTTACTACTCTTGAGGTATTTATATTTTGCTTCCTTTCAGAACTTAAAGGTAAAAAACAAAAATGGTAAGAATTATACTTTTATGACCCCGAAACAAGGTCTTGAAAATAAACCTTAAACATGCAATTATTCAAATACTACAATAACAAAAGCGATTAAACTCAAGAAAAACTAGTAAGAGTGGTATATTCGGCTATGCCGAATCTGATATACCCTTCACCATGGCGCGATTAGAACAGAAAGTTTTGAAAATACCGTTCTTTAAAAATAAATGTTTATATTTTTTGCCCTGCTCACTTCTTCAATTCCTCCCACATTTTGTCGGATGTTGTCGGAAGGATATCGTTGAAACAACTTTGCTACTCATAAGGACCCAGAATATTTTATACTTTATGGGATCTAACATTAATATTATGGAAATTACAAACGGCATGACAAACTTACATACGCTTTGTTACCTTCGGTAAAGTCTTTAATAAATGAAAACTATGATTGTGTGTGTTTTGAATAACAGCTTATATACATACATGTGTACTCGTTTGAGTGTGTGTGTATGTGTGTGTGTTTTAGTAAAAGAGACCATAAATCGATGTTTATTAAATAAATGAGTATAAAGATAGTAAATAATACTAAATACTCTCTTTTTACCACACTCCCTAAGTTTTATATGAAATGTGTGTTTGTCTATGGTATAAGTATGTATGTGTGTTTGTGTGTGTGTGTTTTAGCTGTCACAGATATCTCTTAACGTATTTGTGTTTATATGCATGTGCTTAGATGTGTCTATTTACTTTCATATTTGCTGGAATAACTTAACTATTTATTATAGTTTTTTTTTTTCTTTCTTCTTTTTTATTGACATTGATAATGGCTTTGATTATAATAAATAAATCTATAAACCTTGATTTATTATTAAATATAAAAAATAGACACATTCATATTAAATCCCTCAAACGATTTTCATATTATATCGGGTGATTTTTTAGCTACTATCTTTTTGGCAACACTGGTTTAAACAGCTGACGCACGTTTCGTGTTTTGTTTCACTGTCCATGAATCCATGAATCGTCTTACAAACGAACAACGCTTGCAAATTATTGAATTTTATTATCAAAAATTATCCAAAAATTATCAAAAAATTATCAAAAAATGTATCGAAAAATTGTGTTCAGCGACGAAGCTCATTTTTGGCGCAATGGGTACGTTAATAAGCAGAATTGTCGATTTTGGGGTGAAGATCAGCCAGAGGCATTGCAAGAGCTACCAATGCATCCAGAAAAAGTCACAGTTTGGTGCGGTTTATGGGCTGGTGGCATCATTGGACCGTACTTCGAATCGTAACGTAACTGTGAATGTTGAGCGCTACCGTGAGATGATATCCAACTTATTTTTGCCCAAAATGCAAGTGCTTGACTTGCATGACATGTGGTTTCAACAAGACGGTGCCACATGCCACACAGCACGCTTAACAATGGACTTATTGAGAGGCGAGTTCGGTGAACATTTGATTTCACGTTCGGGACCGGTCAATTGGCCGCCTTGATCGTGCGAATTAACGCCTTTAGACTATTTTTTGTAGAGCTATGTTAAAGCTCATGTCTAAACCCACATGCCCGCTTCAATTGACGCATTGGAAGACAACATTGAAGCATTTATTCATGAGATACCGACCGAAATGTTGGAGAGAGTATGCCAAAATTGAACTAAGCGGATGGACCATTTGAGGCGCAGTCACGGTCAACATTTGCATGAAAAATCTTCAAACATTAAATTATATGGACCGTACTATCGATTCAAATAAAGATTTCATGAATTATTCGGAATTTTATGTGTTTTTTTTTTAAACTTTCCTATAGCTCTTAAAAAATCACCCCTTACTACAAAAATGTATTTTTTTTTTTTTTTGGTAAATCGATTTTTAAATTAAAGTTTTTATACATAGAAATAAAGTCTAGTAAAATTTTAGCCCTCGTATTCATAAATGATTATTAAATTTAATAAACGTTAATTAATGAAAACTTTGATAGAAAATTTGTCTTGTAAACCTTTATTAAATTTTTTATAAATACAGCAGATAAATTTGAAACAATTTTTAAATTTTATGTAAAACTTACCCCCAATTTCACCAAGTTCAGTTAAAACTAACTATTACTTTAACTTCCAGTTAATAATATGTCTTGACAGTTATAACTGATAGTTAATTATAACTTAACTTGGTAAACAATTTTCTTTGCAAGTTCACTTTTTTCAAAGAATGATATGTATATTAGGGGTATAACCAATTTTTTGTCATAGTACCATGAGATCAACCATGTCCTGTAGCCCGTTTCTGTATATCTCACATCGTAAAACTCTTCGCATGAAACGTGTGAATTGCAACAAAAATAGTGTGAAATGAAACAAAAAATGGTTTTTCTCACACAAGTGTTTCTGTATCTTTTTTTTGCGAGAATTATCTGTCATTTAAATAATTTTCCAGCAAATATTGGAAGGATGCGAGAAAAAGTGTTTCTATAACAATATTTTGCGAAAAGTTTCTTTCAAGAACTGTCAAAATAAGTCACATTTGAAATTGGTGGCGAGAAAAACAAAATGTAGATATTTTGAATTTGAAATAAGTTTATATACTATTTTTTTTAAATAAATAAAAAAATAGAAGGAATATAAATGATAAATGCATAATTTATATGATGAAAATAAACAAAAAACAATTGTTATATTTTGTTAGTTTAAATTTTTGTAAGCCTTTTCTTGTTTTGGTTTTAATCAGTGCTGCCAGATAAATTTGTGTCAAAATCGTCAATTTCCTGAGAAAAAAATAAAAAAGATCGTCTTTTTTGTTTTAAAAATCGTGCAATTTAAAATCAATTTTAAACAAATTTGTTTCGACTTTTATTAAAAAATAATCAAACAAAAACATAGTTAAAGTTCATGGGTATTTAATAATTATTATTTAATAATTGAGATATACATCTTTAATTTACCTATTCCTATAATCTTTTTCTTTTTTACCTGAAATAGACTTAGTAGAATACCTTGTAGTTAAAATTAAAAAAATCGGTTCATAAATAAACGGGTTAAAGACCCAGTAAAATCTTCGCCTACAAAATAATATGTTAAGTAATCAGAAACACATAAAAGCACTACACAAGTACTGAAAAACTAATGAATTTTACAAGGGTTGTGCCAAAAAGAACAAATTCAAAAGTAAGTCATTTTTTTTATCTTAATACATCCAGAAAAAAGTAGTTATCGAAGTTCTTATGGAAGAAAGCTACTTAATAACGAGTGAAAGAAGCTATCCATTTTGAAAAAGTTTTTACTGGGAGACAAACAAATTTCTTTCTTGCCGGAATAATGGTTTTGGCACAAAAGTGTACATATAAGATAAGAATATCAAATATTAATCATATTTTGTATATGTATATAAGAAGTATTAAATGTTCAAAATAAGCCAAGTCGGTCCATTACTTTCCCTCGAAATTTTGCTTTTGCCGATAAATTTTTTAGGGAAGAAACAAACAATTTCGAGGACAATTTTCACAATAGGGATAAATATAAAAATTTAAGCAGCCTTGTTTCTAAAGATATCTTTTTTTCTAATAAATAAACATATAAAAATATTTACAAATCTCTTATTTCGAAGACTAATGCCCGTAATTTCTACAAATAGATATCTAGTGGTGTTCATACCTAACAGTTATCTTTACCTATCCGGTATCACTATTGTGGTAACTTTAACGTTAATTTTGCCTACGTGAATTAACTACCGAAAATCGATGGGGTAAAATACATTACACTTGAACCCGTAGGTTAGAAATACGTTTTAAAATTATGAAAACCATAGATAGATACCTATTTGTAGAAATTACGGGCATAAGGGGCTTATAGTGTAAAACGCAACGCCAACAATTTCATTAAAAGCAAAAATAAAATCAAAAATATTTTATAAATTTGTTGTTGCTGTCTACAGACATTCATATTATTTTTTTTTTCAATTTTCAACGCCACAAAATAGAAGTGTTTGAAATTTAAAAATTCAAGATAAATTTCTATAGAAAGTAACAACAAAATTATAAAATATTTATGATTTTGTTTTTGCTTTCGTCACTTTTTTTGAAAAAATCATCAAAACGTCACTTTGTTTATATCGGAACAAAAAATCGTCAAGATGACGATAACTCGTCAAATCTGGCAGCCCTGTTCTTATTATATTTATTTCTTTTGTTGACGTTTCGCTTTTATTTGACACTTAATTACTGGAAGTATTCCAGTATAAACAGAATTTGTTGTGTCTGTTTTCGCATTCAAATACAGAAACACTTTTATCTCATTAATCGGGAAACGATGGAATTTCTTGTTTCACACTTCATGTAAGAAATTTTACGATGCGAGAAATACAGAAACGAGCTACTGGTAACCACAAAAACTATAGCCTTTTGTAATTTTTTTCAAAAAAGTTCACGCACCAATTAGTTTTTCTAAACCAATGCAATGTTGAATATTCATAGTTTTTTTTTAATTTTTTTTCGTTTACAAAAGTTAAAGATATGTTTTGGTTTGCGGAAAAATCTCTAACCATCTCTAAATATTAATAAAATTTCATATTTAAGCTATTTTTTGTTTTAAATAAACATATTATTAATTTTTCTCTACCAAAAATAAAATTAAAAATTTTCAAAACTTCATCGCGGTTGGTGTGTGAACTTTTTTGACCTTAGCGAAAAAATAAGTATGCGTTCCCTTATAGTTTTTTATGCTCTATCGGACTGTGCTATGCCAATTTTGATATTTTAAGAAAATGTTAAAAAGTTATATACCTAATGTATATGCTTTCTCAAATTATGCCCCAAACAAAATTTTGTACACATTTTGGTTTTCAAAATATATTCATAAAATTTTCTTTCAAAATGTTTTTAACTTTTCATTACCGTCAATTTTTATACAAGTTGCATACAAATTTTGTACTTCAAATTTGAAGAATGTCCCGAGAAAAAAACCAAAATTTTGCTTTTATTGTTTAGCAGTGCCAATGTTAACTCCATTGTAACTCCAGCGTTGACAGAAATGTTAGAAATTAAACAAAGATGCCAAAAATAGAAACAAACAACTGTTTTCTTACTTAACCGCGTCTGTTACATTTTTGGCGAGTAATAGCTGTCACGCAAGGAAATTACTCGACAGTTAATAGAAAAAGTGTGTCTGTAAAACTTTTGCAAGAAATTTCCTGCTTTGAACTGTCAAATAAACTCACGAATAAAAAAGGGGTAAGAAACAATTTTAACACCAAAAAAATATATTAAAAATGCCAAATGCAAAGAACAATAATAATAACATTTTGTTCTTGGCACATTTTTACATTTTCATAAAATATACGAATGTTTTTTTTTTGTTTCACATCTTTTCGATACGAGAAGTTCCCACCAAAATTCCAGAACATGAGTACTGGTTTATGCAAAAAAAAAAAAAAAAAAAAAGAATTGGATAAATTTTGAGTTGTGCCTTTTTATGATTGAGTGTGCGATATGTTATCCAATTATGGGGAATGGCTCGCAGTTCCATAAATCGAGCGGTGGGGTGTCACAAAGCCATAGGACATAAAGCATTATGGCGTTAAGTCCCATTCCATTGAGACATAAGGGAATATGCCAATAAGTCTCATTATAATGGGAATTAACGCCATAAATTTTTTTCCGAAAATGAGACATAAAGCCATATTTTTAATGGGAGATAAAGCCATCATGGCCTTAGCTCACATTAGCAATATTAGAAAACGCCTTTATCTCTCATTTCAGTTTCGGAGACACTAAAGTTAAGTATTGAAATCTGGCTTCGCATACTAAAGTTTTTTTTAGTGGCGGCCTGCAGCCGCGCTTAGAGGTTTTTTCCTCCAGTAGGACGCGGCAGGTGGCTTCGCTGAATAAAGTTTTCCTGCGTGCGTCACAAGAATAAAAAAATGTTTTCCAATGGTAACTAAGAATCTTTCCTTTCACAAAATGTTTGCAGCTGTAATTCCTGGAGAATAAAAATTTTGGAGTTTTTTTAAATCATTAATTTCATAGATAAATAGGCATATTTAGTGAAATAAAGCATTTGTAACGCAAAACATCAAATGGGACATAAAACCATAATGGCTATATGTCCCATTTCACTAAAATTGATATGAGACTTAAGGCCATATCAAAATTATGGCTTTATGTCCGTTTGGATTGAGACATAAAGCCATTATCGCTTTATGTCCTATGGCTTTGTGACACCCCACCAAATCGAGCTTATACACAGAAAGAAAAATACTCGGGATAAAGTAAGTTTTCTGTACATACATACTTTAAATACGAGTCGTACTTAAAAATTCGAGTACGAATAACACTAAAACGTACATAAACATTCCTACAGGGGATTACTTTCGAGAATCAATCCCGAAATTTCTAAAAATATGTATACAATTCTTAAATAAAGGGAAAAAAGAATAGTATTTTCGTTGGTAGTGACCCTCTGAGAGTAAAATTACAAAGTCAGCGTATTTAATCTCACATAACTTATTAGTAGTTACAGTAACCCCTATCAACAAAAGTATTTTTTAACTATTCTATATTTTAACTATTGCAAAAAAAGTCTTGTTTTTTAATAAGTCAGCATTTTTTTCATTTTTAGCTTTGTAACAAAATCACATTTCCGTTCTTAAAACGAAAATGCAATGATTGTACAACTAAAGAAAAAATGCAGACGGATTTCTAAGAAATATTTACAAATTAAAAAAATTTATTTTTTTTTCTTTTCTATTTGATATTTAAAGAAGCCGAAAGATAAAAAAGCGGGCAGTTGAAATATAGTGTGGACACAAAGATGTTGTGAACAATTAAATAAAGAATTATAAATACTATATTGTGTTTTGTGTTTTTTTTTAATAAAATTAAGTGAAGGTTTTTAACTATTAGTCTCATCTCTCAGCATGGCAAATACGAATACGCTTGTATTTGTCAAAGTTTGTTGTAGACACAACAACAACACCACACAAGTAGGTAAAATAAAATTTGCTTGTTTTGCTTAGAAACAAGAAAACAAGAAGAAAAACATACATTATTTTCATGTTTAGAAAGTAAAGTAAAAAACGAAAACAACTAAATAGGAACTTAGTTTATATTTTTAGTTAAATATGTTCATTAGGGGTATAACCAAAATAAGAACCTATCATTACGGTATGGGCAATGTTATACTGATATTAAAAATCGATATCAGGGGTCATTTCGGTCCAAAAACCTTCGGCACCGAATGCAATTTCTAAAACACCAAACATTTATTTTTTTTTTTTAATTGTAATATACATTTTTATGGTGGGTATCCTTCCCTTGTACCGTTTTTTTGGTTTCTTTTTTTGGAATGCAAGGAATCGCCATTTCATAAAAAAAAAACACGAAATGCAAAGACCAGCATGGCTTTCGACGTTAGAATTATGGATTTCCTGTAAAACTGAAAAAAATTATAAGCTAAAACTTCATCGCGATCGGTGCCGAACCTTTTTGAACGCTCGCGAAAAAAGGAAGGCACATTTCTTCATATTTTTTTATGCACTATCTCACTATGATAGGTCCTTTTTGATATTTGCAAAAAAATGCAAATGGTTATATCCCCATTGTTCATCAAATTTTAAAAGTATAAAACAGGTCGGGCATGATCCTGGTGTTTCATAATTGAAATTTTGTAAGGTTTAAAACGGGTAAGTAAATCAATCATAATAATATTCTCCTTCTCTCTCTGGGGTTAGTGTTTTAGGTTTCAAGTACGAATTCGTGGTTAAATCCAATTTATAATTCTTAAATCAGGCACATTTTGAGATTTTTTCAATCTTTTATTTCAAGTACGAATTCAGGATTAAGTCCAGATAAGTATTTCACACTTGAATAATCCGTACTTGAATCAATCTTTCTTTACTTGATTCAAGAAAATCCATACTTAACGTACTGTTGATAACGCTTCGGACTGATTTAAGTACGGATGGCATGATTTTTCTTTTCAGTGTATAAGGGGTACAATCAAAAATTCTAATAACCACGACCAGAGTGCCGTGGTGTATAAGAAATGAGAACAAGTCCTTTAAAAACATTTATTTTTATACTGGAAAACCATCCAAATGCCCTTGTAAGGTACCTTTCTCAACTTTAAACGCGAACAAGGCTTCTAAGAGCAGATCTTCCACCCCGCTAGGCCGAGAACCACCAAGCATTAAAGTTCTACTGAAGGGGGACCAGTTATGAGTTTTGACATTTCTACTTCTTACTGTAAAGTCTGTATAAGGCAGATTCAGTAAATAAATATTGAAGTATATAAAGAATTTAACTTTGTACCCCCCAGTAAATCAATGAACACCTACAATTCTCCATTTGGGTAATAACTGGGTTATAAAATTGTTTAAAAACTGAAATGGATGGTATTGATTTATCTCCTTAAATTAGATTTTCATAGGAAACTTGTTCAATAAACTTTTTATTAATTTAAAAATATTTTTTATGAATATGAGGCTTAGTATGGATTAGGGTGTTTCAGTAATCGGGTTTTATTTTTTGTTTGATTAATCGATATTTGGCATTTTTAAATTATTCGATTAAACGAATAAAATTTCAAAATTATTCGAATAATTCTAAATCCAGAAATTTTATAAATTACGAGATTTTTTTCAATAATTTTAGAAAAAAATAGTACTTGAATAAATAAACATTCTTTTTAAATAAAACTTGTCAATGTAGCTCCAAATTGTCAGTGGATTTTTGGATTTTTTTTAAAACTTTTCACGGACATTCCAACCTCTGCTATGCTTCTGCAAATAATTTCCTCTAGAGGATCGATCGAAGTAACTTGTTTAAAATATTTATTCATTGTACCACTTGTAGCCCCCGTTGATTTTGTTGGTGGAGCAGCTTCTTTAAGTACTACATATGTTTGAGTCACTGTGTTAGTGGTAAATTAGTGAAGTTGTTGAAAAACATTTACTTTAATACATTTTTGTAGGGATTGCTGTTTGGTTTTAACCGAAATCGAAACCGCGGTTTTAATGCCTACAAAACCGAAACCGAAAACCGACCAAAAATCCTCGGTTTTAGCTTTTACTTTAAATATATTTTTATGACAAAAGAAATTGTAAATTACACATTATACTCGTACTTCATTTATAAAACTTTATACATAAAAGCCTAGAACAATGGCGAGGTATTAAAACATTATTTAAATTTAAATAATAATACTTTTAATAAAAGTACCTGAATTGAAACAAATAAAAAAATTGTATTACATAGAAAAAAAGGAATTTTGCTTGGACCGAAACCGACCGGTTTAAATCATTTTAAAACCGAAACCGCAGTTCCACATTTTTACGGTTTTTAGCAAACTATACATTTTTGGACACCTGTTACATTAAGCATTTTTAAATTTATCCTTCGTACAATATTTAATATACAATATTCATTCTAAAGGGAGAAACGGGCTTGTTATACTGAAAGTTCAAAAAATATTCCATTTTATTTACTTTATTCTTTAAGTATCTAATATTTTTGCAGGAACAACACCTAAAACTACGAAAAACTACGGCCATTTTGTAAATACAGTGGTATCCCGGTTTAAAGAATTATATATTGTCAGGCCCTTTTATAAATGAAACCATAATATTTAAATAAAACAAAGTAAATTCGTTTATTTCCATTCATAACACAAAAAAATAAATACTTCATATAATTTTCAATAAAATGCGTACATAGCGGAGAACAAAATTAATAATAATGAACTTAAAAAATGTTAAACATAAGTATTCAAGTTATTTAAAATAATCCTTTATATTTGTCTGCTATCGAAGAACTTTAATCGGGCATATAATTGTGCATATTGATGACTTTGGCAGCTGATATTTATTTATAAGATAAAGCACTAAGCCGCAGGCCCTTTTCATAGTCGTCAATAATATATAATTTTTCTTTGAGAATTAAACGTTTTCTTTTGGGCATTTTGATGTCAAATTTACAACAACTTCACAAAAATGACGTAAAATTTGTAACAGAAAACAAACATTTGTTTTGTAAACAAACGTCAAAAATGACTTTGTAACGTACAAATTTTTATTTTGGATAGCAAGTATTTTCTTTGTAAGAAAGGAAAATACTTCTCTTAACTCGATGTTTTCAGTAAAATTCCTCTTATAATATGGTTAAAATGTATACAATGTATGTACAAATGTATGCAAATATGTTTGCGTTCATTCTATTTTGTTTTTTAAAATTTTTTTGGAAAATTTATTTTGGAAAAATTTGTTGTTTGTTCATTAGTACCGTTCATTGAGTACCTTATCTCAATGGAAGAAATATGAGCGTACGTTAAATCGCGAATTCGTTAAACTGAGTATACGTTAAACCGGGATACCACTGTAATTCAATTTATATTATCGTTCGATTTCAACTTCACTTCATTTCGATTTCTAGAACATACCCGCTAAATTAAAATAGGTCGTTTAGTTAACATACCTTTGTCGTTTTTTCTTTTGTGAAATGAATTATTAAAATGTGTTGAAAAAATTTAACAAAAATATAAACTAAATTATTCACTTATCATGAACGTTTTTTTTTTTTTAATTCCAACGGAAACATACATTTGTACATAAAAAAATATTTCACAAATTAAAACATTTAATTGATACTATTAATTTACAACAGTAAAAAAATTAGTATTAATTAAAAGTTTAATTCACTTAATTAACCGTTTAATTAACTTGATAAAGCGTTAAATTCACTTGATTAAATTTTTAATTAAGACTGATTTTATTTTAAATTAGTGAAAAATTGTTTTCTTTAAAAAAATTATACATTTAACAGAAATACTATATATTATTATTATTCGATTTATCGGTATAAGTTCTTCGATTAATCCTTTAATCGAAATTAGCAATTTTAAATTATTTGACCAAAAATCGTCTATTATACATTCAACAGAAATACTATATATTATTATTATTCGATTAATCGGTAGAAGTTCTTCGATTAATCCTTTAATCGAAATTAGCAATTTTAAATTATTTGACAAAAAATCGTCTATTATACATTTAACAGAAATACTATATATTATTATTATTCGATTAATCGGTATAAGTTCTTCGATTAATCCTTTAATCGAAACTAGCAATTTTAAATTATTTGACCAAAAATCGTCTATTATACATTTAACAGAAATACTATATATTATTATTATTCGATTAATCGGTAGAAGTTCTTCGATTAATCCTTTAATCGAAATTAGCAATTTTAAATTATTTGACCAAAAATCATCTATTATACATTTAACAGAAATACTATATATTATTATTATTCGATTAATCGGTATAAGTTCTTCGATTAATCCTTTAATCGAAATTAGCAATTTTAAATTATTTGACCAAAAATCGTCTATAATACATTCAACAGAAATACTATATATTATTATTATTCGATTAATCGGTAGAAGTTCTTCGATTAATCCTTTAATCGAAATTAGCAATTTTAAATTATTTGACCAAAAATCGTCTATTATACATTTAACAGAAATACTATATATTATTATTATTCGATTCATCGGTATAAGTTCTTCGATTAATCCTTTAATCGAAATTAGCAATTTTAAATTATTTGACCAAAAATCGTCTATTATACATTTAACAGAAATACTATATATTATTATTATTCGATTTATCGGTATAAGTTCTTCGATTAATCCTTTAATCGAAATTAGCAATTTTAAATTATTTGACCAAAAATCGTCTATTATACATTTAACAGAAATACTATATATTATTATTATTCGATTCATCGGTATAAGTTCTTCGATTAATCCTTTAATCGAAATTAGCAATTGTAAATTATTTGACCAAAAATCGTCTATTATACATTTAACAGAAACACTTTATATTATTATTATTCGATTTATCGGTATAAGTTCTTCGATTAATCCTTTAATCGAAATTAGCAATTTTAAATTATTTGACCAAAAATCGTCTATTATACATTTAACAGAAATACTATATATTATTATTATTCGATTAATCGGTATAAGTTCTTCGATTAATCCTTTAATCGAAATTAGCAATTTTAAATTATTTGACCAAAAATCGTCTATTATACATTTAACAGAAACGATTTATATTATTATTATTCGATTTATCGGTATAAGTTCTTCGATTAATCCTTTAATCGAAATTAGCAATTTTAAATTATTTGACCAAAAATCGTCTATTATACATTTAACAGAAATACTATATATTATTATTATTCGATTTATCGGTATAAGTTCTTCGATTAATCCTTTTATCGAAATTAGCAATTTTAAATTATTTGACCAAAAATCGTCTAAAAGTGTTCGATTAATCGAACAAGAATTAATCTACTGAACACCCTAGTATGGATCTTCCAAATCTATGTATCGAAAGTAAAAAAAAAACTACTTAACGAGGTTTGACTTTTATTCACACACATGCCTCGCTTTGTTTTGTGATTAAATATTTAACATTTGATTGCACACTCATAAATTTATATGGAAAAAAAGAAAAACACATAAATAAAGCTCTTAAAACTATGCTAATATAGTAATATTAAAAATTCATTTCGGCTAAAGGCCTTCCTTTTTTCAAAATAAAACGTATTCCTTTTCTTTTTTTTTGTTTTTATGTTTAAAATTACTGTCTTTACTACAACGCCCATTGCTCTAATAAACGTTCCAACTGTTAACTGTTATACGTACATTTGTTGCGCACTGTAGTCTATCTGTGTTTTTTTTTCATTTTACTGTTGCATGTTTATTTTTTTCTGTAGAAAATATTGTTTTCTTTTCTTTATATTTTTATAGACATTAGCTGCGTTTCCCGCCTGGGAATATTTTATTTTAATATTTTCCTTTTTTTATAGCTGCTGGTATTTATTCCTGTTCTTGCATGTTTCGTGTGGTGTTTAGGAAAAGAGTGAGTTTGTTTAGGTGTGAGAAAGAGTTTAGTTTGTACTTCCTGCTACAAGTTCAAGGAGTTAGTCGCAAAATAGCTGGTCGTTTGTTGCTTCTTTGCATGTTTTTTTGTTTTTATTTCTTCGTATTTTTTTTTTTTTTTTTGGAAAAAATCTAGATTATTGGTTGACTTTACAAATTAAGCATTTAATTTTGATTTCCAGTCGTGTTTTGTGCTTTTATAAAAAAAAGTATAGGTATAATCTGGTTGAGAACAAATAAAAAACTGCTCTAATAAATAGTTAAATATGACTTTAACAAATTCTTGAAAGTCTAAAAAAAAAATAGAAAATGTTTCTCTTTAAATCTTGATTTTTCAAGAACATACCTCAAGAACTTTTATACTAAATTTTATTCATTTTTATACCCTTCACCACAGCTTGTCATTCCGTTTGCAATTTCTACAATATTGTGTTAGATCCTATAAGGAATATATTTAAGTCTGCGCCCTTACAAGTAGCGAAGTGGACCATCTGTCCGTCTGTCAGTCCGTTGAAATGGGTTTTCCGAAGACCCCAGATATGAAGGGGACTTAATAGTTATACATTTATGTCACTTATTGTCCGCAATTGTTTGCTATTGAAATTCAGCCTGATTCTTCTTCTGACTTCTTCTAATTTTACCCACAAATCCGTTGTTGTTGTTTTTTATTTTATTTTAATATATGTCTGGAGAATGGCAGGAGCCGTTGGGCGAGATTGAACAAGTGGGCGTGTCACTTTCCATTATAGATTTCTGTTTATCTGGAGAACGGCAACAGGCAAAGTTTTCAAAAAAGGTAGAAGCATCTTGGTCATCAATACACAACCTCCGATTTGGGCGGGATTCGACAAGTGGGCGAAGCACAAATTTGAATTATTTCTATTTAAAGAACGGTATTTATATAACTTTCTATTATATTTGCACAATGGCGAAGGGCTTATAAGATTCCGCATAGCCGAATATAGCACTCTTACTTGTTTTTTTTTTTTTTTTTTTTTATATTGCCCCAAAAATATGACTTTTTTATAAAGAAAAATTATAATTTCTCTAAAATGGTATTTGAAATATTTTAAGATTCTTAGAAACATCGAAAAGCTTTTAAGCAAAATAAATATATTTAAATATGTTAATTTCCGGCAAAAATACTAAAAAAAACACTTCAGAATTTTCTCAAGAAAAAGACTTTCACATTAAAATTGAGAAAATAAATACAAAAAACAATAAACTGACTGAAAACAATAAATGACAACGTAAAATAATAAAATGAAAATAAATAAACAAAAACATAAATAACATCACGAATAAGTTAAACAAACTCTAATAAAAAGTAAATAAAATTCAAGAGAAACTATTTAGTTTAAGTCAACAAAAGTCTATTGAGTACAATGGAAAAAACTACTTAAATCAAACAGTTTAGCACAAAAACACAAAACTTCCCAGAAATGATAAGAATGGAATATTAAACAAAAGAAACCTTTAAAAACCTTCTTAAAATTCCGCCTAACAATACAAACTTTTCAAATTATCCCTTTCAGACACCTAAACGTATGATTAATATTAAAGAAAAAAAAACAAACGATTTTAATAACTTCTCAGAAGACAAACTTTATAACAATTTCCTCCAGTTTTTCTATAAATAATAAAAAAAATAATTAAACTAGAAGCAAAAATTCCAAAAACTCTCCTTAACTACCCCTTAAAAACTTAATAATCTTAAATATTCCTATTGAAAGCACCTAAATGTATGCTTTACTTTATTATTTTCATAGAAATATTAACTTTTCCTTTTAAAAATACTTAGTTTAATAAAGATTTCCTTTTAATTTTTAAGAAACACCTTTAGCAAACCACTTGTGCTTACAAAATATTTTAATTAAAGCTTATAACCACAAAAGTTATATTTAATTAATGTCTGTTCATTTCTTTCAAAATAAATTCATTAAATCTTAAGTTTTCCTTAACACAACCTTCATTTGTGAGTTAATAAATAAAAAACACTTATTTGCTTTGTAATTATAAAATATATTTACTAAGTTACACATCGCTCACTACAAGGAAATGTTCTATAATATTTAATGGAAACATATCGTTACCTAAAACGCAAAAGGCTCTAGCTAATATTTTGAAAAATTTTCAAAAGAAGACAAAAACTATTGAAAATTAAAAATAAGCCTTAAACTGCTTATAGTTTATTTTTCTTGTGAAACCTACCAGTTGTTTTGACAATTGACAATGTTGCATATTATGCAAACTGTTTGTTGAGTCTTTAAGCGTTTAACATATAGGCCCTAATTTTGTAAAACGCACCGCAACGACCCGCCAAAAATAACATTGAAAGCAAAAACAAAGTCTAAAATACCTTAAAATATTGTTGTTGCTTTCTGCAAAAATACATATTGCGTTTTAAAAATTTCAGCGCCACAAGATATACAGCATTTAAAATTCAAAATTTGAATAAAAATTTCTGTAGAAAGCAACAACAAAATTACAGAATATTTTTGACTTTGTTTTTGCTTTTTATGTTATTTTTGGCGTTGCATTGCGTTGCGTTTTCACAATTAAGGTCATAATCTTTTGTAGATAGCGCGTTTCTTTTTTGTTAATAAAATCCTTAATTTTGCTCGAAAAGTTTCAATTTCTTTTGTGAACATTTGTGTTGATGCAATACATGAGAAACAATGAAAAAATTGATTGTTTAATTTTGGTTAGGTAGGGCCCTTTGCGTTTTTGGTAACAACATAAAAAAAAATTATCAGTTTAAAAAAAAGTTAATTAAAAAAACGATAAAAAAGCTAATAAAATGAACACAGTTTAAATAAAGTGCTCTTGAAAAATTACTGTTCTTAAAAATTAATTTTGCTGAAAAGTACCTTTTTGTGAAAAGGTTAATTTTTGTAAAACAGAAAACTCTATTTTCATATACAAAGGTGCTTTTGTTAAAAGGGGTTTTAATAAAATATTCCTAATTTTCGTTTAAAAGTACTTTATTTGTTAAAAGGTTCTTTATATCTTAAAATGAACTTTTTTGTTCCAAAGTACTATTTTGCTATTCAAAAATTAACTTTTTTTTAAAAATGCCTTTTTTTTGTTAAAGAGTAATTTCTTGCTAAAAAGGTGCTAATATTGTTAAACAAATTCATTATTGTAAAGGTTTCTTGTTCGAACATCTTTTTTACAAGAGCATCGTCATCCATTCTCACAACATGACTGCGCCAGCGTCAGTGTTGCCGAAACTTGGTGACCAAAAATGCCAAAATTTACGCAAAAATATTTTCGAAAAATAGAAAAAATGGGCTAAGAAATGGCTAAAAGCTTTTTTTTATATAAACACATTAAAATTCAATAACAAAACAGAAATAATTCATTTAAAGTTGTTCAGGATGAAATCGTAAGTTGAGATCAATTTGCTAAATAAGAATAAACGTAAATTAATATTTTGATAAATATTTAAAAAATTAAGTCATCGATAACTTCGATGTCGTCATTGTTCATCTTATAGGAATCGCTCCTGCCTATTAGTTTTAAATAATTTGAAGGTCAATCATAATCACGACAACATTTATCCAACACCTTTTGAGTCCAGATCTACAATAAAAAACAAGTAAGAAAGTATAGTCGGTCAACCCCGACTATATGATACCCTTCAACACATTGGAACTTATGTGCCAAATTGTATCAAATAATCTCGAAAATTGCGACCTGCACTTTGGGCAAAAGGTGGATCTGAGTCAGTCGGTATACGTAAAGGTGGGCTAGGACCAATATTTAAAGTTGTAACAAACATCAGCATAAGCGCAAAGTACCCTCTCCACTATTGTAGTGTTGGTAAAAATATTTTATTGCAATGTTAAAAATATTTACCTAATTGATAACATCGAATTAACGATTATTTCTCTAATTACTTCTAACGATGTTTACTTGGCTAAATACCCTTTCACAATTCAGCATTAGCTTATAGTCAATTCAAAAATTTCTAAAAAATTGTTGTTGCCGCCTGCATCTCTTAATTGAAATGCTTGCCATAAACTGCTTCTATAAACACCGATGTTTGTGTTGATCAATTTTATACATTTGATATTGGAATACTGTTCCTTTTTTTTTGAAAGATGTTTCATAATCATAGTTTATAGCGATTTTCAACATTTGTATTAAAGGCGTTTTTGTTGTTAAAAATGTTTATAGTATTTTTATAAAAATTTAATACGAAAAAAAAGTATTTTCCTAAAAGAAAGACGCCAAAAAAAATTATGGCTAAACAAGTTGAAAAATGGTTAAAAAAAAATGGCTAAACTCATTTTTTAATGGCTAAACAGGGTGAAAAATGGCTAAATCTAGCCACTAAATGGCTAAATTGGCAACACTGGCCAGCATATTCATTGGATTTTAACGCTATTTACTACAGCTCTTGGTTCATACGATACCGATATTCTCCGCTTACTCAGATTGGGCCAAATTTCTAGCAACGTATTTTTCTCTAGAACACACGAAGAACAATTCATCTGCTTAAGCAAGTACACATGCATGTGCGCCGAAGAGTATAAATGTTGTGTATAGTATAAGCTTAGTCAGCCGAGAGAGGTTCCTGTTCTTAAATTGTTTTAATATATTATTACAATACAACAAGCTGTTCACAATAGTGCTATTTAGTATAAAATAGTACTAAATACTTTAGAAAACTTTGTGAATGTTGGTTTTTTTAAGGTTTTTTTTAAAAGAACAGATTTTTATTTTTTTGGAAATTTTCAGTTTTTGTAAAAAAAATTATGCAACACTGCAGTGTTCACACTTAGACTCAATTTACAATGTGAACATTCTTGCCAGACACACGAAGTTTGTTGGTAAGGTGGCAACGCTGTCTGCGTGACACACTCTACTTCTTTCCTCTCTCGCCAACAAAATTTGTCTGTCTAGCAAGAAATGTCCACATTGTAAATTGGGTCTTATTTTTGTCTGCATTTACTGTCTTTCTCTATATTAGCAAAGACAATTGTGACATCTCGCAAATTCGTCTTATGATGTCGGTATCATCGGCATATGCGAGCAGCATGAAGCTATTGGGCGAAAATTGTGCTGCCGTATCACGTACGACTTTCTCCAATAATATATAGAAAAGGTCGCATGACAAACTGTCACCTTCCTTGAAGCCGCGTTGGGTGTTGGATGTCTCGAAGATATCCTTTCCAATTTTCACGGATGATTTTGTATGACGTAAAGCCATCTTGAACAATCAGGAATGCCGGATTCAGACATGGCCTTAACCACTTTTACACGTAACGGACCGTCAAAAACGGCCTTGTAATCGGCAAACAGGTGGCAAACTGTGGAATTGTTTCTCATAGGGATTCTCCAAAATTTGACGTAATGTGAATATCTGGTCGGTGGGGGGTTTGCCAGGTCTAAAGTCACACTGATAAGGGCCAATTATTTCGTCGACTTGAGTTTTTAGTTTTTCGCACAGAATACATGACAGATTATCAATTCTTTATTTTGTAAACGGGACATAGTTTTATTTCTTCCTCTTTCTTTAATAAATGCCTTTCGGTCTGCTTGTGCTTTAAGAATTACCCTTTTTTAAAGTGCATTTTTCTCTTTTTGACAACACAAAATTTTTTTTTGATTTAAACGTAAGACTTTTACAATAGTATTCTACTTAAACTACAAGTTCTTAATTAAGCGCGTGCATATGTAATTCAGTGTTGCCAGAAAGTTTTGGCTCATGTTCCTATCTTAAAACCTAAATTCCCAATTTCGTCCACAAATTATTTAATTACACATTTGTTTTTAAATATAAATTTCATTAATTAACTTTTCTTTAAAAAAAATAAGACAAGTAACATTTTAATGCCCTATATATTTAATATCCTCTGCCGAATGTTAAAATGTTTAGGAATTGGCTTTATATAGGATCTATGATAAATTATGCATGGATCATCATAAAATTTGGTAGGGTTATTTCTTGTATTAAAAATTAATTGGACGAAATATTAATGTAGAAATTTAATTTTATTCAGCAACCTAAGATTTAAACTGTTTTGTCAGAGAACTCTTGATTTGCTTGATACTAGTTTGGTTTGGGATTCTTTCCTTTTTTTAATCGACCGTTTGGCTGAGGAATAATGTTAGCAACGTATCACTTACTTAAAGATCGCGAGGCAGCTATGCTTGATTGCGGCTGTCAATAGAAACTAGCCTAAAAGTGCTTTTCGAATTCTGAATTGATTTTCATAAAATTCTTTTGGAAAATTGTTGGTCTCATACAACTAAATTTTCACAAATTGTAATACATTTTTTATATAAAATGTCTGTGATCTCGCTGAAACAAATGACACAAAAAGGTTATTTATTTTTTGTCATCATCATCATCTTTTGGTGTAACTGCCCGGGGTGGGCCTTAGCCTGGTTCGTTATTCTTTTCCATTTAGCTCTATTTTGCGCTGCTTGCCTCCAGTTTGCAATGTTAATTCTTCTTCAGACTTCTTGTAAACTTCACAACATTTGTGCCTTCTATTTTACTGACGATCTCAATATTGCTTCTCCTCATGTTCATTCCGTAAATCTTCCCTTTAACTTTTCTCTCAAAGATTCTTAGCTTCTCCTCATCTTTTTGTAATAATAATAATAATAAATATAAAGAAAGCGTTTTAAGTATTCTCAAATTTTGCAAAAATCTCTAAGTCCGCTTTCGCAAGAAATTTATATATAAATTCCCAATTTGGGTACAGATCTCCTCCTCTGGCAACACTTATGTAATTCATTAGCTCTGAACGAAGGAATCACGTTTCATCCCGCTTTTTTTCTCATATACTCTTATAAGACACATGCATTTGAATGAAAGTGTGTGCGGTTTTCTCTTAATTGAATATGGACACGCACATTTTGAGAAAAGTGCCTAGCAGTTCTGATGGTCTTTTTGAAATCTTTTATTTACCCTAAAAGGGCAAATTTTAATATTTCTTTATTCAATTTTATTAAATTAGTTTAGTGGATTCATTGTGATCTAATTATTGTTAAAATTTTTTTTAAAAACAATAACAGCTTATCATGACAGGGTTGTATTTACCTCACAAAACGTAAGACTTTTACAATAGAGTAAAGTACCCTTTAGTGACATGTACCGTAGCCATTTAATGTTCTTTTAAACAAAAACTGCTTTCTATCAAAGTTCTCTGTCCCATAAAATATTACTTGACTCTTAAGAAGCCAATTATCTAATAACATTTTTATATGGCATAAAGGCAAAAGAACTGCTGGTCCTTATAAATTATTTTCCAAGTGTTGTTAAATTTTGCCATACGTATGTATTAAATCTCTTAGAAGTATGTGTGTATCTGTGTGTTAGCGTGTGAGCACAATGCGAGTGCAATTCATTTACTTAAATTACTATTACACCTACATAAGCAATTAATTTTTTTTTTTAATTTTTGAAATGAACATATTGTAGGGACACACACATTGTAACAAAGGACTTTACAATTTTTTTTATAGCTTTATTGTGTATGAAAAATGTAGTAAAAAGGAGAAAAAAAGTAGTATATTGTTAATAACATACATATCGTCATATAATTTCAAAAAAGCCTTAAGTATCATTGAAAATATTTTTCAGGAGAAGCAAAAAACTCTTTACATTGAAAAAAGTAATCTAAATTTTGCAAAAATAGTTTTTAATTAAAAACAAGTTAGAGTGCTAAATTCCGCTGTGCCGAATCTTTAATAGCCTCCACCGAGAGTTTAAGTATTTCAGGAGTGGGCTTTCTATGGCATCTAAAAATATAAGCTAACCCTATAAAAGCTGACCTCACAGATGCATAATTAATATAAAATACCAGCATTTGTTTCAGAAATATTATTAGTCGTATTAAAGTGATTTTCAGGCGGGGATTTTATATTGGAGCTAGGGATGCTAAACGGGATCGATTTTAACAAATCCCGGGATTCGGGATTTTGGAAATCCCGATCCCGAAATACCGGGATTTTCGGGATTTCGGGATCCCGGGATTTCGGGATTAATTTGTTTCTTTAATATACAACTTTTTTTTAAAAAATAACAACAACACTTTATTTATTTATGTCTGAATTTTTAAAAATGAAAACTTAACAAAATAATACATTTTATATACAAATTTTATTATTTCGTTATTTCAAGGTATATTTACACAAGGTAGACTCATTTGGGAGTGTAGACATGCTGCTCTATAAAAGGAACCATGATGTCAAAATTGTCTTCATATAAAACAAAAACAATTTAACGCACACATGTACAAATTTTGGCTCATATACACGCAATTTGACGTGTGGGTTCCAACTGGGTTAAACAGCTGACAAACATATGGGCCAACGAGTTTACCTTGTGTAAATATACCTTGCGTTATTTCTTAATTTTTTGTGCGACGATAAAAATTTTACGCTTACTACGTTTAAAACAAAATATTATTTAAGATACATGTTAAAAAAATTTTTTTTAATTTTTTTATTGCAGTACTGGAGCGAATTAAAAATGTGAATTTGGAAAAAATTAAAAAAATCACATTTTTTTCAAGTTTAAAGTCCTGTAGCTCAGTAAATCTTTATCCGACCCACACGGTATATATATGTGCTGAACGAGATATCTATGCAAAATGTTAAATCCTCTACAATTCAGTTAAACAGCAGCAGCAATTTAGCTTAGAAAATATCTAATTTCTGGGGTTCATTTTTTTTTGTGGCATAGTGTAATTGGCAGATGAGTGCTGGTTAGCTTTGCGACAGAATAGAAAACAAATGAGACATTGAGAAAAGCAGTTAATTATCACAAAATTACATGGTGCCACTTCTAGCCATACAAAGCTTTTACCACAATATCTATATTTGCGGCCTTAGGCGTATTTAAATGATTTTGCAGAGTGGGCATAATATAAGGCCTACGGGAACTTATGGACCGATCTTAACGAAATTTGGTGTACTGATTTCTTATCTATGACGGAGTTAATTTTGATCTTTTTCAAGAGCGGCCGATTGTGCTGGATTTCAATCCCAAACTGCTTAGCAGAACTAGAAAAAGTTTGACATAAATTTTGTTCTTTTTTCGCCGTTCGAAAATGAGCGTGATTTCATCAGATGGACAGACAAACAGACATGGCTAAGCCAATTTGGAATAATATTAGGACCCAGAAAATATATACTTTATGGGGTCTTAGATGAATATTTAAAAAGCTTTCACAAGGATTGCCTACATTCACCACTAGTGGAGTGTATAAAAAAACCAAAGCTCGATTCATCGATGTGTTCCGAACAATATTTTTGTCCGGACAAAAATTTTTTTTTATTTGAGTTTGATGTCTCACTTCTAAGAGAGAGGGAGAAATTATTTTTTCGGCAAGATTTTTCTTGAATTGGTTTAATTTTAATTCTTGTTCAGAACCAGGGTATAATAAGTACAAGGAAGGTTCATTAGGGAGAGTTGTCATTAGTTACCACGTAATGTCGAATAAATTTATTTGATTTTTGAAGCTTGTTTTAATTTTGTTTTTTATTTTCTTTTGTTTGAAGTTATATGGGTTTTAAAATTGAGAACAAAATTTCTAATGATTATACCTTGTACTTATTCTACCATGGTTTATAACAAAATTAACTAAGATGCCACTTTTTTCTATGTGTACGTAAAAGTAAAATCGAGGAGCCACATCATATAGTCGTTTTGCATTTATATAACAAAAATTGTATTTTTGCTTAATATAAAAAAAATAATAAAATTAAAAATGTTTAATTAACAAGATTTTTTTGGTGCTTAATTCCCAATTTTTATTCTTGATAAAATATTGTAATTTATTGTTGATGCGATAAGCTCTTCCTATGCGCATTTCAATGGTTGCTTGGGCCAGATCATCAGGAAACTTCATCCAAAGATTTTAGAAAACTAAAGATATTATATAACAAAAAAAAAAAAAATTGTATTTCCAAAAAATTCTTTGATAATAAACTTGCAAGTGCACGGCTTAAAAAGACTGAACTGGCAACTTGCTTTATTTTTTGATTAAGCACGACAAACAAAATCTTGGTAACTAAAAATTTTGTATTCCCAAAAAATATTTACTTTGATAATAAACTGGCAAGTGCATTGCTTAAAAAAACTGAACTGGCAACTTGCTTTATTTTTTGATTTTCTTGCGAACTGATTATTGTTTATTGATCTAGTTTTTGTTTAAGCTTTGATATTGTTACAAGTAGAACTGTTGCTATAATTCTTATTCGCTTAAAAGTTTTATTTGTATAATATCTTTAGTTTTTCTTAAATCTTTGCATGAAGTTTCCTGACGATCTGGCTTAAGCAACCAGTGAAATGCGCATAGGAATAGCTTATCCCATCAATAATAAATTTCAGCGTTTTTATCTAGAATAAAAATTGGGAATTAAGCACGACAAACAAAATTGTTTCAATTAAAAATTTTGTATTCCCAAAAAAAAAAATTTGATAATAAAATTAAAAATTATACAAAAACTTTCCTTTTTCGTCTATTTTCTTAAATACACTTTTAGAAAACAATTCAATATAAGTAGTAAGCCATATGGTAGCTTTGTTTTCTGGTCAAATTTTCCGAAATGGTAGAATTGTTCTGCAAAACACTCTCAGTTAAAAATTATTCTCCCGACGAAAATTTTGTTCGGAACGCATGGATGAATTTAGTGCTCAAACCAAATTGAGTTTTCAACATCAGGCAAAAATCCTAAGGCCCATAACTAATCAAAACTTATGCAGTTACTTCAAATTATCTCTCATTTTATTGTTTTAAGTTTTTATTTTCTTTTGTTTTTCATTTTCTGTTTACTAAATGTATGAAATTTAATATAAGTATGGTAGTATTGTTGGGAGAATAAGTGTCTATTTGTGAGAGCAAACTTTTTCAAAATAAAAAATTGTATTGAAAATTTGATTTCGACCAAGGCGAATTCATAAAGGCGACATTTTTGAGTCATTTGTTTATTGTTTATTTCTTTGTGTGTATACTGAATGTCAAGCGATGTTTACATTTTGTAAAAAAATTTGTTAATATTAAAAATTCAATAAAAATCTAAATACTTAAAAAAAAACTTATTTAAAGGTTAAAAAACGAAAAAGTGAACATAATATACAAACACAAGGATTTTAAAAGGCGTTAGGAATACATGAAGCCACAATAATTTTGCAATACAGGAAAATGATTTACCTTCTAAAGCAATTGGTTATATTTTATGAACAAAAAAAAATTCCCTCTTTTATATTGTCAACAAATAATTTTGACATTCACTCAACTTTTTACAAAAACAAAATACATAGTATTTCAAAAAAAAGGGATAGCTAGCATAACGCGATCTCATGATGCGGTCACTTTTATGAATTCGCATTGGTCTCGACGCAGTTAAACACTGCTGATAATGAAAAAAGGAAAAAAACTTTATTTTTTTTATTTGTAATTTACGATTTATCGAAAGCCGCTTGCCCTTAGTAACCCCTTTTAGATTTTTTTGCAAATAACGTTCTTTTTAATTGAGGGATTGTACAAATTTCAAGAAACGTACATTTTGATACGCTGCATCATAATCGATCAAAAAGTCGGTTTTAAAATATTTTTAACTTAGGGCTTTTTTGAAATCATATAACGATATGTGTATTCAAATACTAGGTATTTAGTTAATTTTGCTCATAAAAGACAATTCGAAAACATTTGTATAATAAAATAAAAAGATGTAAAGGGAGATTAAATTAAAATAAGCAACTATAAGCAACTACATTGTAAAGTGTGTAGGAAGGAAATAATTAAGAGATTTTATCGAGAAAAATTTAGATAAAAAGGGAGAAAGGGAAATGAAATGAAGGTCTTAATGAGCCAATTAAAAAAAAGAAATATTCAAAGTATTTGGGAAACAGAGCTAGTGAAATTGTATAAGAAATAGAAATAAAGTACTTTTTGCAAAAATTGTAACATTCTTTAAAATTTGTTGCATAGATATATTTATCTTATTAAAAAAACAGACCACAAACTAATGAAGCACAAGTAAAGGGTTTTTTTATAGACTGTCAAGAGCTTAAATTATAATAAAACAAGGAAATATATTTTTAATATCAATGAAACGGGCTTTATTGGAAAGAAAATTTTATGAAATAAATGTTTAGATATGATTTTTGCCATGTGGCTGCCACGGCTGGCGCGTAGAAGGCGCAATCCGGAACACCAATTTTCAACAACTTTTCGCATTCTGCCCATCATCGTTTTTAAAGACATATGGGCCAATGACTCCGTCAGCCCATAAAGCGCACCAAACAGTAATTTTCTGTGGATTTAATGGTGTTTCGACAGAGGCTTGTGGATTCTCCTCACTCCAAATGCGACAATTCTGCTTATTTACGTACCCATTTAACCAACCCAAAGTTGTGACACTCCAGAAAAAACAACCTTTATATACAAGTTGATAAAAATTGCCTGAGTGGATGTGGATCAAACTAAGATTTAAGGAAACTTTTAACCATTTTTCACAAATAATGTTTTGTTCCACAATTAATAATGTTCGAGAGTTTTATAATTTTATTTTATAGTCCATTTGATTACAAAATTTTTAAGCCATATTGGACTGTAATGGATAAAATCTCAGAATCCCATAATAAAAAACCACCATCATATTTTGGCATTTTTATAAATCATTGGAATCATAAATGCAATAGAACTTACAACAACAGCGCAAGATGTAACTTTTTACAGGCAGACATATTCTTGGACCGATTTTTCTCAAATATATTTTTTAATTCTTAATTCTTCTTAACTTAGAAATTAAATGTATCAGTTTACGCAGTTTCAGCTTTCTACGATAACTGCTCTAGTTTTGCCGATGAACTGTACGCGGACAAGGCACTGTGCACTGGTGCACAGAAAGTGTGAGCCATCGATGGCGTACAGGCAGTAAAGGTGTTAAAAGTTGCCTTTTATTGAAACTACATTTTTTAAAGATTACATTTTAAAAAAATACTTTATTGTTAACGTACCTTTTTAAAAAAGTTAATTTTTATAAAAGTTCCTTTTTAAAAAAGTACCTTTTAAAAAAGTATCTTTTAAAAAAGTATCTTTTTAAAAATACCTTTTAAAAAAGTACATTTTAAAAAATACCTCTTAAAAAGGTACCCTTTAAGAAGTACCTTTTAGAAAAATGCCTTTTAAAAATAAACCTTTTAAAAAAGTATAAAAAGTTTTTTTTTTTAAGATTACGTTTCTTATGTATCTTTTAAAGTCAGTATATTTTTTAAAAAAGTACCTTTTAAAAAAGTACTTTTTAAAAATGCACATTTTTAAAAAAGTATTTATTAAGAAAATCACATTTTTAAAAAACTACCTTTAAATAAAGTACATACGCATTTTAAAACATACCATTTTAAAATGGTATATTTTTTTCTTCCACAGAAGTATCGGGTGTTTTTTTCAGTGGTATAGAACTTCGAATTGAAATAAAACACAAGAAAATCGTTTTAATGACTATCAATTTGGCTTTATTGGAAGGATAATTTTATGCCATTAATGTTTAAATATGATTTCAGGCATGTGGCCACCGCGGCTGGCTCGAATAAGCCAATTCTACAGCTCCAATTTTCAACCACTTTTTCGAGCATATGGGGCCGTATGTCGGCAATAACGCCACGAATGTTGGCTTCCAATTCCCCTAACGTTTCTGGTTTGTTGGCGTAGACGAGCGACTTCACATATCCATCACATTCATCACATTCATGCCATCCAATTTGGGAACAAAATAGTTGGTTATCATGGCTCTATACTGGTCTCCATTAACGGTAACTGCCTCTCCAGCATTATTTCGGAAGATGTATGGCCCAATGACTCCACCAGCCCATAGAGCACACCAAACAGTCAGTTTTTGTGGATGTAATGGCGTCTCAAGGGTCTCATGTGGATTCTCTTCACTCCAAATGCGGCAATTTTGCTTCTTGACGTAGCCATTCAACCAAAAATGAGCCTCATCACTGAACAAAATTTTGCGATGAAAATCAGCATCGAGATCAATCTCATTTTCGGCCCATACACCAAAATCACGACGCATTGCATGGTCTCGCGGCTTTAATTCTTGCACAAGCTGGATCTTGTAAGGTCGCAAGCCAAGATCTTTGCGCAAAATCTTCCATAAAGTTGATGGACAAAGCTCCAATTGCTGTGCACGGTGGCGAATCGATTCATTCCGGTCCTCTTCAACACTTTGCTCTACAGCGGCAATTGTTTCTTCGGTGCGCACTGTTCGACGTCTCTGCGGATGTGTATTATCACATAGAGTAAACGTAGTGCGAAAACGATCCATGGTTAACCGAATTAATTGCTCTGATGGACGATTATGTCGACCATAAAATGGACGGAGCTTGCGGTAAACTTCGCGAACTGAACCGTTATTTTCGAAATAAATTTGCACGATTTGCAAGCGTTGTTCTTTTGTCAACCTGTTCATGATGAAATGGCAAACCAAACTGAACATAAATGACATTAGAGTTGCCAGATTTGACCACAAAATGCCAGTTTTATCTCTATTCGAAAAACAAACCTGAAAAAAAAACACCCGATACTTATCGCTTATTTACTTCAATGGTGACATAACTCACAAAATTTAATTTTGGAGTAAGTGATGCAGAATTGTTCGCTAGGTTATTCTTTCTATCTATATAAATAAAAATGAAAAATGTTTGTCTGTTTGTTTGTTGGCTTATAGACTCCTTAACAACTGAACCGATTTTCCTGAAATTTCTACAGTAACATCACGTGAGCTCCGAAAAAAATAGCTACTTATTTTTTCGATAGGGAGAGGAGAAGAATGAAGTATGGCATATCTTAAGAGCCGCTGTACCCATTTTCTTAAACGTTTTGCAGTAGGATCTCCTGAGCCACGAAACTGAAATAAGATAGCAGCAGGGGATGCGGTACCCCTCATAGGACGCCAATTTTAAATATCGCATATCTTAAAAACTGTTATAGTGGCAATGTGCAAACTATGTAGAACTCCCTCTTATGGTAAACCACTCCTTTAAAACTAAAAACAACGCAGGTAGGCTCAGGGGGAGCAAAATCCCCCATTAGATGCATGTATTAAATACCGCATAAGTAAATAGCTATAATAGCAAAAGTCTTCAAAAGTGTTTAAAGCCACTATTATAGTAAATTATAAATTTCCAAAAAATGGTCGGGATCGAAGGAGGAGGAGCAGTACCCCCATAGAACGAAAATATTACATACCGAATATCTGAAGACAAAACTTTTTAAGCTTTGTAGGACCCACTCTTAAGATATACTGCACCTTTCAAAATAAAAATAAAGGGGTTTGGTGCAGGGGGATCAATAAATAATATTTAAATGAAAAAGCTTATGTTTGTGTGTTTTATATATACTCCAAAACTAATGAACCTACTTTCCTGAAGTTTCACAGGTATATCCTGATTACGCGGCGCTTTATATAAGCTATTAATATTTTTTTATTTTCAAGTGGGCGTGACACCACCCATACAATGACAATATGAATAACCTTATATGTATCTAGAGAACGGTTTAGTAAGATGTTTTGTATAAGAAACATATAACTTGGTTATCAATACACGACAACTACCAAAAAGTCGGCTGGATTGGACAAGTGGGTGCTGCACCTCCCATACAATTACAGTAAAGATTTCTAAATACATACAAGTCGATTAGATAGTAATACTAATGGGAAAAGAAGGAATGGAATCTCCCATACGAAGACACTTGGAATTTATGTACTGCAAAACCATTTCTATTAATACAAGTTACTTTGTTATTAAAAAAAGAAATTTTATTAAGTAAAGTTGTCTATAAAACTCCCGTTTATATCTTTTATAGTTTCCCCGTTTGAAGAGAATTTGTCGTTAATATACCCTCCACCACAATAAGTTGTGAAGAGGGTATACTAAGTTTGTCATTACGTAAGAAACTTTTTTATTATTCATTTCAGACCCCAAAAAATATATATATTCTGGCTCCTTGACTAATTCTAAGTCGACTTAGCCATGTCTGTCCGCCTGTTGAAAGCACGCTCACTTTCGAAAAACTCAAAAGAAATAAGCAAACTGGGTGTCAAATTGCTTGTAGTTATCCTAAGCAGTTTAGGATTGAAATCCAGAATAATCGGTTCAATAAGATCAGAGCTATGAATGAAAATGTGGAACCACCACTTAAAAAAATTTACATTTTTGTTACAAAAACTACCATAAATGGTGGAAAAATGCAAAAAATGATATGAGGTTTTGCAAATGTTCGTTTTATTTGACTAGAATCACACTGTGAAATTTCATGAAGATCGGTCTATAATTTACCCTAGGCCCCATGTTATCCCTACTCCGGGAAAAAAGTTTAGTACGCCTAAAACCCTAGGCCCGATATAAACCCTTCTCCCGACAAACAGTTTAGCACGCCTAAAACCGTAATTTATAATGGTATCAGAATAATATTGAATACTCCACAGTTTTATAGGACTAGAAATAGCACTAAAAAATTTCGTGAATTTTATTTACCACTCTGGTAAATTAATTAAATACGCCTAAAATCGTAGCAGATATATTTATTATGTTAAAATTTTTTCTAACTTAGTTTCATATGGCCAGAAAAAATGTTATGCAATTTTATGATATACGTTCCATAATTTACCTAAGATTACATATTTAGCAGCCTTCTGTAATTCACTGTAAGCGCTAAAACTAATTTCACCACTGTAATTTATTGAAATTTTTGTTTTTTAATACAAAAATACCTCTGCGGAATTTTGGGATGATTGGTTCATAACTTACCATGGCTCCAATATAAATCCTCCTCCTGAAAATCATTGAAGTTCGGCTTGAACTGTTACGAATTTTAATGCTGATGTCTGTTTTTATAAAGAAAAATTAATAATAAATAGACGTCATATAAATATTACTCCTGAAAAATTCGAACTGTCGGAGGAGGGTATCAAAGATTCGGCACAGCCGAATATAGCACTCCAACTTGTTTTTCTAAGTGGTTATAGTAAATGAAAAAGGTTAAACGCGTTTATCTCGAAATGGATTTGTATTATGTATTTCCTTTTCAAAATAATATTTTCGCGAAAAGCATAGATTTTTAATAAAGTACTTTTTACCACAAAAAGCATTTTACAAAATAGCTTTTTTTTCAAACCGTGCAATGGTTTAAAAAAAAAGTACTTTTTAATGCAAGTTTGATACTTAAGATCAGGGATGATAAATGAGAAAAACAATATCGTATCAACGAACTTTTAAAATCATACTTTTTCGGCCCCAATTGTACTAAATCATTTTTTTATACAAAAATTTATTACAACAAAAACAAAAGGTACTTAAAATTCGTTTGTACATGTAAAGTATAGATAGCAAAAAATACATGATCATTAATTACACATAATAAGAGGGTGGGTAAAATTTTTTCGCGTCAAAAGCACATCGCGATTTTTGTTCTTTAAGTCATTCCAAGAAACTTTGGCAAAGAAACCATAGGTCAAAAATGAATTTCGAGCCCCAGATTTTTCAAAATAGTTAGTTTTCAAAATATTCAGGATAGAGGCAAACAAATTGTAATTGGTCTAGCCGCTGGAGAGCGTTTTCAAACACTTTTTAGAATTTATCTGTTTTTTTGTGGAAAATTTACGAACATTTTTCAATATTTTTAAGCGTTTTAAAAATATGTGCATACGAGCATCTTCGGATTGCATTTCCAAATTTCTTGTGTTTACAATTTTCAATATGTACTGCAGAAACAGGAAAGGTGTAGAAAGTCCGAATATAATTAAATTTAATTAAGCGCTTGAAAAATCTCCTTCAAAATAATTCGGAGTAAAATTTTAATGGGGTGGGTTCCCACTGTTCCAAAATTCTGTTAATTACTTCTTGACGTAAAAACCATCTTGTTGACGAATATATGAAAATATTATGAATTCGTTCCAAAATAATCTTGAATTGAGAGAAAGTCGTATTTTCTTTTGCAGAAGTGGTTTCCTATATCTGTTAAAAACTTGTCAATATCATCAGAAAATGCACGCTTATATGTTGCCGCTGATACTAAATTTAGAGTACGGCATAAGCGGAATAAGTTCAGTGAGCAAATACAAAAATCTATTCACAATAGCGGAGTTCAGTGTTTGGTGCAAATGGTCTTGCAGAAGAGCAAATGCAAAATATCGTAGCTGTTTTGTTAAATCCAAAAACAAAAAATAGAGTTTTCCTAAGAAAGCTACAACATTTGGCATTTTCGCAAGACTATTTGCACCAAACACTTAAATCCGCTTATATTCATTGGACAGTAAATACGAGTTGCCATTTTATATCAATTATAAATATGTAGGTTTGAAAAATTTGGAAATAGTACCAATTGAGTCACGGGGGTACCAGCGTACTTTTTAGTTTTTAATTGTACCAAAAAAAGTACAATTGTACCAACTTTATCAACCCTGCTTAAGATAAAATATTTTTAATTTTTATGAAGCATACTTTTGGGAAAATTTTTTTATTCACCATCATTGAGGTCATTTACACAAATGTTACAAATCTAAAGCTAAAATCTTACATATTTAAGATGCCTTCAGGCTAGGTTTGTGGCTTTATTGTTTGAAAGCATAATTTTCTGTCCTTTTTTTTAATAATCTTAATCATAACAAAATAATTCAACCCAAAATCCTTTTAAGAATGTATGATAAAAATAAAATTGCAGATTATTTCTTTTTCTTTAACGAAATTAATTAAAACTTTCTGTCAAGCAATAAAACAAAATTGTTTTAAAATATTAAAGAATGCACAAAAACTGGAACATTGTAAAGGGTGATTTTTTATGAATTAAGTTTTTCGGGCTGGCAGCATTGGGTGGTAATTGTGTCTAAGCTACATCTGTGAAAGTGAACAGTGTTCAGTGTACTCTGCCATTTCATCATGGAGAAACTCACAAACGAGCAACGACTGCAAATCGTTGAAATTTATTATCAAATTCGTGCTCTGTGAGAAATGTTTTATCGAAAAATTGTGTTCAGCGATGAGGCTCATTTCTGGCTAAATGGATACGTAAATAAGCAAAACTGCCGCATCTGGGGTGAAGAACAGCCATATGCTGTTCAAGAGTTACCGATGCATCCCGAAAAAACGACAGTTTGGTTTATGGCTGGTGGCATCATTGGTCCATTTTTCTTTAAAGATGACCGTGGAAGAAACGTTACCGTCAACGGCGAACGATATCGAGCCATGATACGAGACTTTTTTTGCCCCAATTGGCTGAGTTGGACTTGGTTAATATGTGGTTTTAACAAGACGGTGCCACATGTCACACAGCTCGTGAAATAATGGACATATTGAAGGATGAATTTGGTGAGCAGTTTATCTCTCGAAATGGCCCTGTGAGTTGGCCATGTGATTATGTGATTTGACGCCTCTTGACTATTTCTTGTGGCGTTATGTGAAGTCGTTGGTCTATGTGGACAATCCAAACACGATTGAAGCCTTAGAGTATAACATAACACGTGTTATTCATGGAATACAGGCCGAAATGCTCAAAAAAGTGGTGCAAAATTGGACCTTACGAATGGACCCATTGAACCGGAGCCGCGGGCAACATTTACATGAAGTTATTTTTAAAAAGTAAATGGAAAATACCAATTTATCGATTCCAATACATATTTTGAATAAATGATGCAAATTTGAGTATTTTATTAGATTTTTAAAAAAAACTACGCTTAAAAGATCACCCATTATTGTAATTGCTGTGCATGTCTGTCACAATATTTATGTTTATGTTTAAGGTTCATGTTGAGTTTCATGTTAAGTTTCATGTCGAGGTTTGTTATAATGTTCATGTTTAAGTTCTTGTTTCATTGTTAATGTTTTTATTCATTTCTGTTTATTAAAGGCAAGTATTCAAATGTTTCTGTTTTTTCTTTTTTCCCCGCGTAATAAAAATTTTTGTTACAACCTACACTAAAGTTTTTTTTAGTTCGCGTGCGCCCTTGTCTCACCTTGACACTGTTTCTGCCTGTGACCTAAGTTTGTGGTTGTTTTTTTTTTTTTTTTTTTTTTGTTAATGTGTTTTTGTCGTTGTTGTTCTTGTTAATGGAATTTTTAACTTTCTAAACTTAAACTTTCATTGAAATTTACCTGATTTTTAACATGTGTTAAAGGCCACCAACATATTTACAGACATGAAACTGTTAATAAAATGTATTTTTTTAATGCATAAAAAACAGAGAAAAAAAAACGAAAATTCACATTCACGATGTTAAACTATAAACAGACACACACTAGTCTGCAGGCAAATAGTACATTTTTAACGAATTTTCTCAAAGATGAGAGATTAAATAGGGGATTTTTATGAACTTGCATACAAAACTATGTAAATTCAAAACGATTTGTGATTGAAGAAAAGTTAAGGGGTCTGTACATGGGAAAAATGCTTGTCCAGCAGGCGAATTCACTCGTGTACGTGTATTCGCCGTCATACATAAATTTTTAGATTTTCATCCAACGTCGACGGTGGACACATACAAACACATTTTCACTAATACTACCATAGCGCTTGATGAGAAATGCTTGACGTATACAGACCCATTTAAAATTTTATTTAGAGTCCCAAATTCACTTATCAAAATACTCATCAAGCATCGTTGTAGCATAAGTAAAAATATGTTTGCAATAAAAAAATGTTTGATATGACCGCGAATACTACACGAGTGACTTCGCCTGAATGACAACCATTTGTCAAGTGTATTTGGCTTTTAAATGTTTTTTTTTTATTTTTAGCATTTTGTAAACCGATGTATGAAAACATGAAATAAATATTAAAAATGTTTTGTATTCTTAAGAAAATATGACAAATTTTTTGGTTTCATTGTAGTTTAAAAATTTGTTTCAAACTTTTATTTCATTCCAGTGTGAACCTGGTTTGGGTGCCAGTGTTATGTACAACCTCCTCTACAATAAACCCCAAAAGTTAATGTTATTGGCCGGCTGCAGTACAGTCTGTACAACAGTTGCTGAAGCCGCAAAAATGTGGAATCTCATAGTGGTAAGTTTAATGAAAATAGTTTCAATGGAAGGAAGTTTTAAACTTCATGAAGAAAATAATAAATAATTATATTTATTAAGAAAAGTTTTGCAAACAAAAGCAACCTTAGAAGTATAAGAACTTAAGCACCGAAAAGTACTAAATGAAATTCAAATATTTGCTTTACGAATTGAAAGACAAAGCATTGTGTGTGTATGTGTTTCATTTTTAAAATTAATAACAGACAGACAGACAGACAAACGAGCTGTTTTCAGAAAACTTTCAAGTATGTATTTCTAAATCTAAAACTTGTTTTTCTTTTACCACTTAAATCTAAAAATTTATTTTCTTATTTTTCTAAGGTTTTTTACAAAAAACTTCTCTCCCAAACAACCCAGTGGCTGTAAGCAAAACAACTTTTCAATAAATTTCAAAACAAATTTTTTCATTTTACTTTTCAGCTTTGTTATGGCGCCTCATCACCTGCATTATCGGATCGTAGCCGTTTCCCCACTCTATTTCGTACTCATCCTTCGGCTACAGTTCATAATCCCACTAGAATTAAGTTAATGAAAAAATTCGGTTGGTCACGTGTGGCCATTCTACAGCAGGCCGAAGAAGTTTTTATATCGGTGAGTAACTGTTTCAAGTTTATTTTATCTATCATTTAATGAAATCTTTGTAAACAGATTTTGTGTCTTTTGGTTGATGGTAGTCTGCTCGTTGATTATAGTGTATTTGATACTTTTACTATAACTATAGTCTACTTGTTGACTACAGTCAAGTGAAATGACTTATGACTACAGGTAAATTTTTATTCAAAATACTTTTGGAAGCTATAGACTTTTTTTAAGCATTTATATAATTAAAGCTATGGCAATTATATATAGGTAATAAAAGTAATTGCCAGCTTGTCATGATTAGATTTTAGTTTACATATAAAATACATCAGACTATAGACGAAACACTCGAATGGATTCTAAATTAATCTATAGACCAAACGATAGATTAGATTATATTTCCGTCTAAAGATTCAATTAGAAACTGAATATACCACTTCATGTAGATAAGACTATACAGATGCTTGACTTTTAATATAGATTTAATTATTAAATGAACTATGGAGTCCAATAAGTACTGAATTTTAAAATTAAATATGAACTAGACCAAGGTTAGGTTAGGTTAGGTTCCATGGGTAGCCATCAGAAGACAGCTCACTTGGGTCCTCAATTGGTCCCTTTGTGATACCCGGCGCCAATGCCCATCCATTGGAGCAGTTACTCAGATGGATGAACTAGACCAAAGACCGGACAATTCACATAACCATACATAGAAAATAATATGTTTAAATTAAAAAATGTGTGATATTATTAAAATAAAAAAATAATTTGCACCAGCAAATAAATTAATAGTATCAATTAAACAATTAATTCACTTGATTAAACGTTTAATTCACTTGGTTAAATTTTTAATTAAAGCTGATTTTATTTTTGATTAATACATTAATTGGTGCTCAATTTTGAAGAATTTTTTCGGTGATACCATCTGAACCATACTCTGGACTCTAGACTGGACTTTGATCTGGATTATAGAGAAAACTATAGACTAGAATAAAGACGGGACTTTAAACTGAACTATAGACTAAGTAATACCATTACTATAAACGGGACTATAGACTTAACTATGGACTGGTCTGTAACGATTGACTGGTACAATTAAGAGGAGTGTAGATTGAACTATACACTGGATAACTCATTTGGCTCTAGACCTGGCTGTAAACTGAAGCATACCCTAAGCTATAGATTATTCTGTACATAGAACTATCAACTTGACTATGAACTCGACTATTGAATTGCCTAAAGAATGAACTAAAGATTAAACCATAGTATTGATTCTAGACTGGACTATCGACTGGATTTTGAAGTGGAATATAAAGCAGGCTATAGACGATAATATTGACATGACTAAAGACAGTGTTTTAGACTGGACTAAAAACTAAATTGTAGTTTGACCTATACATTTACTATATATTGGGCTATAGACTTAACTATAGACTGGACTATAACTATAGACTCGATAATTAACTGGAATATAGATTTTACTATAAAGAGAAGTGCAGATTGCACTATACACTGGATAGTTCATTGAACTCTAGCCTGGTCTATAAAATTAAGTATAGACTGAACGGTGGATTGTATTACAGAGTCAACTAAGGGGTGATTTTTTTAAAAAATTCTTGAAATCTTTATTTGAATCGATAGTACGGTCCATATAATTTAATGTTTGAAGATTATTTCATGCAAATGTTGACCGTGACTGCGCCTCAAATGGTCCATCCGCTTAGTTCAATTTTGGCATACTCTTTCCAACATTTCGGCCGGTATCTCATGAATAAATGCTTCAATGTTGTCTTCCAATGCGTCAATTGAAGCGGGCATGTGTGTATAGACATGAGCTTTAACATAGCCCCACAAAAAATAGTCTAAAGGCGTTAAATCGCACGATCTAGGCGGCCAATTGACAGGTCCCGAACGTGAAATAAAATGTTCACTCGAACTCTAAATAAGTCCATTGTTAAGCGTGCTGTGTGGCATGTGGCACCGTCATGTTGAAACCACATGTCATGCAAGTCAAGCTCTTGCATTTTGGGCAAAAAAAAGTTGGATATCATCTCACGGTAGCGCTCACCATTCACAGTTACGTTACGATTTGCATCATCTTTGAAGAAGTACGGTCCAATGATGCCACCAGCCCATAAACCGCACCAAACTGTGACTTTTTCTGGATGCATTGGTAGCTCTTGCAATGCTTCTGGCTGATCTTCACTCCAAAATCGACAATTCCGCTTATTAACGTACCCATTGAGCCAAAAATGAGCTTCGTCGCTGAACACAAATTTTCGATAAATTTTTTGATAATTTTTGATAATAAAATTCAATAATTTGCAAGCGTTGTTTGTTTGTAAGTCGACCAACGCTTGATGGTTAAGTTATAGACCAAACTGAAAATGTTTGACAGTGAAACAAAACACGAAACGTGCGTCAGCTGTTTAAACCAGTGTTGCCAAAAAGATAATAGCTAAAAAATCACGATATAAACTTGACTTTAGACTCGACTATTGACTAGACTAAAGACTGTACTTTTGACTAGTCTAAAGACTCGAATATGAACTGGACTTTAAACCGAACTTCAGACTGTCATATTGATTTTACTAGGAGTGTAGATTGGATGGACTATACACTGGATAATAGTCTTCACCATAGATTCTACTATCGATAAGACTATAAACTTAACTATAGACTCAACTGCTGACTAGATTAAGGGCTGTATTATTGACTGGACTATAGAGCTGTTCTTTTAAAGGGAATATAAATTGAACTGTAGACTATAACATGGATTGTCCTATAGACTGCACAAGAGTGTAGATTGGACTATACATTTAACCATAGACCGAACTGGTTTATAAACTGAAGTATAGATTGAATTTTAAATTGGACTGTAGACGAGACAATAGATTATACTATAGATAAGAGTATAGAATGAACGGAAGGCTGAAGTTTTGACTCTAATACACTGGGATCTAAAGGGTGTTTTTTATAGAGTGACACAAGTTTAAATAATAATAAAACAAGGAAATTTATTATTAATAATGAAATGAAACGGGCTTTATTGAAAAGAAAATTTTATGAAATAAATGTTTTGATATGATTTCTGCCATGTGGCCGCCACGGCTGGCGCGCAGAAGGCGCAATCTGGAACACCAATTTTCAACAACTTTTCGCATTCTGACCATCGTCGCTTTTAGAGACATGTGGGCCAATGACTCCGCCAGCCCATAAAGCGCACCAAACAGAATTTTCCGTGGATGTTATGGTGTTTCGAAAAAACCTTGTGGATTATCCTCACTCCAAATGCGACAATTTCGCCTAAACATTCAACCAGAAATGGGCTTCATCGGAAAATAAAATTTTGAATGGAAATTCAAAATCAATATTAATTTTTGCTTTAGACCATTCGCCGAATTATCTTGATTAAAAATTTCAACAATTTGCAAGCGTTGCTCTGGTGCAAGTCGATTCACAATGAAATTTCAAATAAACAAAAAGCAACTATCCGCTGTTAAATGGGTGCTCAAATAAAGGAGTGATGCCAATTAAAAGTTGTGACACTTTAAAAAAAACACCCTGTATTATATTCCACACAAGCTGACTATAGAACTCACGACTTTAGACACTTTTAGGCCCGTTTTCACGACTTACCTTTAAAGTTCGATATAGTTAACGGTACCTTTAGCACTAGTGAGGAATAAAGTTACCTTCATTTTTTTTTCGTTTTCACAACTTCTGTATAAAATAAACTTAACATTTTTAAAAAAGTGGCAATACTTAAGAAAATACCGATTATTTTTGCCAAAATAAAAATGCGAACTGGCAACTACGTACTTTTTTTTTACATTTACAAAATATACGTATAATTGGAGTTGCCATATATAAAAAATATGTGAAAATAGTATGGCAATCTCAAATCTAAGCCTTACGACAAAAGTTAAAGGTAGAAAGTTCCTCTCTTTAGCTTATCCTTCACTTTTAGGTTAAAGAGAACTTGTGATAATTAAAAACTCATTATCTGTTCGATAACTTCCTACATTTAGCTATCGTTAAGTCGTGAAAACGGGCCTTAAAGACTTTAATATAGACAGTATAGTTTTGATGAAATTAACCATTTTAGTTATATTAAAAACTAAAGTGTTTAATAACTATGTTCTTGTTTTTACTTTTATTAAATAATTATTTTTTAAGTATTAAATAGATCTTACGAAGTAAAATTTGATAAATAAACATCAAATATTATTTCATTTTCGAAGATATGCATAAAATAAAAATATTCATTATACAAAACAGAAAGTAAAACGAGTAAGGTTTTATAATAGAACAAATCTTAATCAATATTCAAAATTACACCTCGACTTATACGCATTTTTAAAAGGTAAATTTGAAGGTTAAAAGAGCAAAGTACGTTTACATGATACCACAAATACACATGTTCATTGGTGAAGGAAACGTACATATGATTGTGTGCCGAAAAAAAGAAACACAAAAAATATAAGAAACCTTTTTTTTTTGCAGCTAAATACAAAAACATTTTACGCAGTAAAGCATCACCCGGTAGTACTAAAGCGAGTCTGAAGTCTTGTTTATAGTCAAGTCTTTTTTAACGCTGGAGATATGAAATGTAAAAAATATATCTTCGGTCTATACTAAAGGCCTCCGAGAGTATTTTTCATCATTACATAATATGGCTGCTTCTGGATTAACATGACTCTGAAGTCCATATGCGTGATAAGCTGCAAATTTCTGTATTACTTCTGAGATTTTGATTACTCCAAGATCTCTGTGTAGATCATTAATTCTTATATAGTAGGGTGCATTAACAATATTCTTAAGTACTTGATTTTGAAATCTTTGAATAACATTAATTTGGTTTTTAGCCCCATATTTGAACTCCGTAGGTCCATACTGGTTTTAGCATTTGATTGTGGAGAAGCAGTTTGTTTTAAATTGAAACTGGAGAGTTTCTTCAAATAATACATTTAAGTTTGTTGAATTTTATATTCAGTTCTGTCTCTTTTGTTTTTATATGTTCTTCTCATTTTAGTTTCGCGTCAAGCGTCATTCCAAGATACATACTTATAATGGTTAGCATTTGGGACTATAGAGTTCGTTACTTTTATGGGTTTTTATCTTATTGATTTGTATGTAAAATCGATATGGACTGATTTACTCTCATTTAATTTAATTTGCCAGTTTTTCGTTCATTCTAGCAATATATTTATAGAGGATTTAAGCTTAGTGCAAGACTCCACTTCTTTGTCACCAACTCACAGGATACAAGTGTCATCCGCAAAAGTTGATATTATGTTGTCGTCTATAGGAGTAGGAATATCTGACTTATATAAAAGATACAAAAAGGGCCAAGTGTACTATCTGGTGGTACCCCTGCTCCAATTTCTTTAAGTTCTGAGTATTCTTTCCTCTGTTTGACTCTAAAAAGACTATCATCCATCTAGGATTTTAGTAAGTTAGTATATTGTACAGGTAGTTTTGTTCTTAGGTTGTGTTGTAGTCCTTTGTGCCATACCATGTCGAAGGCCAGTGCAACATCCCAGAATATAGCTGAACATACTTTCTACTTTCCAGAGCTTTTTTAATTGTGTGGACAATTCGATGCACTTGGTCTATCTTAAGCCGAATTGATAAGCAGGTATTAATTGCTTAGTTAAAATTAATTGTTTTTGTCTATTAGAGAAAAGTTTTTCGAACAGTTTTCCCATTACGGGAAGCAAATAGATCGGCCGATAGGACGAAACTTCATTTGAAGTTTTACCAGGTTTATTTTTCATTATTACGTCAGAAACTTTCCAAGCTAACGGAAAATATCTGTGGCTTAAACATGCATTCATAATGGCGTTAATACTAAGGAGGGCTTTTTGTGGTATAAACATTTTTTAAGTACATTTTTTAAGTACCAAAACACACTCCCGTAATGTTGATGGTAAAGGTGGTAAGCCGCCCAAAGACTAGGCGTGCTGCAAGTAGAGTCGATAGTTACTCCATTTTTTCACCATACAACTCCTCAAGAATAGAAACCCCGGATCAAGCATGACACCAGGACAATACTGAGTTGAAGTTTCACCCGCGATATCTCAGAGAGTCCTTGTGGTGTTTAATGGAACATTGGACAATCACATAGGAGATGAAATACTATCTCATTAGCTCCAGGTTCTCTGCAGCCGTGGCAGCATTGATAAAAAGGGAGACCGAGTCCCTATTAGTTTCAAGATGTCCTTGCCGTTTAACTTAAAAAGTCGCTCATAGTAGCCCTGAAGCCGTCTAGTTTTCTAAATGTTTTATTTATCAAATCGAGATAGTGTCAAAAGATTTCGCTTCTCATATTTCCCAGGGGTATTGCGATTGGCAAATCCTGCGAAATATCCAAAGCTGCTCCAGTCTTGACAGGCCCGTCAGCCTGTTCCTAAATGTAATGGTCCCTCAGCGCAGGGACCCAAATTAAGATAGTATCAGATAGGTTTCACTACCTGGATAGTTCATCCTTACACTGGTTATCGAGGATGGACGTTGTCTTATGCGACCTTAGTGTCATCCGTGCCGCCTGCCTATCGACAAAAAACCAATTCAGTCGTTAATATTCTTGGTATGCAATGTTATACATGCTCTCTTATCGGCAGTATATTGGCCAAAAACACGCTTGCCTCATCCGGATGACGGAAAGAGAGATTTATTTGCAGCTCCTCCGAGAAAACATCAGAGCCAACACCGCTTTACGATACTGCTAACTAGTATTACTTCCCAGGTTGGGTTGTAATGGGAAAAATGTTTTTTTATTCAAACTTCAATGGCATCGCTTTAGATGGCTTTACGGCTTTTATCTGCCTCTTGTTACGTTTGGCTTAAAACTGTTATAAATGCATTCCAGTCTTCCTTAAGGTCTGCCTGCACTTTGGAAAGTTTTCCCTTTTGTTTTTTTTTCAGCTTTTAATCGATTTAGTTATTTTAGCTTTACGGACAATATTATTATTATTAGCTATGGGGGTTTTTAAAAGCTCGTTTAATACTTTAGAGAGTTCTTTGGCTACAATATCTATTGGTATAATTCCCGCTAGGACGCTTGCAGCATCACCTGAAACCGTTCTAAAGCCATTGCATACTTTCAAGCGTTCTTCTTAAAATAAAGTCTAGTAATATAGTCTTTACTCTTTTTTATTAGTCTAGTACTATAGTCTATTCTATATTCCAGTCAATAGTCTTAAGAACTAAAGGGCTATTAAAGTTGTAAAAATGTATTTGTATATTTGTGAAAAGGGCTTATCTACATTTACAGCATAAGAGATGCTGGTGTATGTGTATACTGTTCAAAGGATTTAAAACACAGATACTCTGTGATAAAACAATAAAAGAAAAGAAGCTGTTGCTTCTACTGTATCCTGGCAATTGTTTCAGGGACATTGTTATCCTCAGCCTATACATGATTATTTACAACACACACACCCACTCATACACAAGCATATCTTATGCAGTATGTGAAGGTGGATAAGCTCTTTCAACAAATATCTATGTATGAATTTTGTTCGTAATTTGAAACCCTTAGCAACGCTTTTCATATATCACTTGCCCATCTTCCATTCCCTCTCTTGATTGTCTGTAGCAAAAACGTGCACCAATTCAAAAAAAAAAAAAAAAAATTGGAGAAGAAAATTGAAAAAAAAACAACAACCTGATAAACAGTTGAGTTGTGTAAATGATATATATATATATTTTTTTTTTTTAAACACGAATTCGCATTAAAATTTATTTCATAAACATATTTGACTTCTTCTTTGTAATACGATTTAGCTTTGAGGGGTTTTTGGAAAGCCAATAAAATAAAAGATCGCATGTACATTTTTAAAAAGGTTAGTCGTTTTATATTTTTTACATAAAACTTTAGTCGTCTGACTTTGTTTTAAGTGAAATAAAGGTTCCTGATAGTTTTTATAATGGAAAGGGGAACTTGTTGCCCTATAGTGGACACTTAAATTGAAAATAAACGACATTTTGGGGAAATCAGTAAAATTTAAAACTTTATGTAAAAAATATTAAAAAAGTAAAACGCTTAAATTGTCTCAAAAATAGACGAAGTCAAAATTAAGATTTAAAAATAAAAATAAAACAAATTTTGTGAAAACCGCCAAAATTTGGAACAAGTTTTAAAAATGAAAAATAAAAAATTTCAAATCTTTAAAAAGGATTGACAACAGTGTTCGAAAATAAACAGTACATTATTTAGCGTTCGCCTCACCCAAGAACGATATCTATTTTTTTTAGTGATAGTGTAGACGAACACAAACCTTAATACCGTTCGTATCTATTTTCAAGAAAGAGCCAAACATTAAATTTTTTCTGTTAATCGTAAAAAAAAACAATTATGGTGATACTGTATTTTAATGTTTTACAGTGTTTCTTTTTTTTCATTGATAAAGAAATGAACAAAAAAAAATTCTAGCAACGACCGCACAACGAACAGCTTGTGTGTGTATTTGTATTTTTGTAAAAAAGGGACGAACATTTAGGAACGCAATAAAGTTTATAGATTTAAAAAAAACCTAAAGGAATTATATGTTCTAATCTTTTGTTGAGTTTGATAAAAACAGTATTGTTTTTGTGTTCGAAAGATGGCAAACAGGAAAACCTTATTTTTTTAATGATTTTCTACACAAAAACTATAAGCGTTTGTGTTTTCCACAAATCTACCGAACCGAACACTAAGGAGCGATATTTAGTGGTTATTTTCTAACACTGATTGAAACAAACTTAAAAAAAGGTCGTAAAAACAATAAAAAAGTCGATATGTTAAAATCGCTAATTTGAAAAAAAGATCTAAAACTTAAATAATTTGGAAAAAATACGTATAAAAAGAAATAATTCTCACATTCTATTATGAAAGTATTTAGGAAAATCGCTAAAGTCTCAAACAGATTTTAAAATATTAGAATTTTTTTAAATAAATAAACCAAGACTGCAAATATTAAATAAAATCTCTAAAATTTTAAAAATGCACACAAATTTCTGAAACCGTTGATGGTATAATAACAAAAATCGGCTAAACAAAAAAATCGCCAAAATCGGCAGATCTTATATATTGGAAAAATTATAAAAAGCCTCTCAAATTTAAGATTTTAATTAGCAAACCTCAAATAATTGAATTGTAGGGGCTTTTAGGAAAACACTAGAGTAATTTAGATTAATTTTATAAAGTTCAAAATTTGTATTTAAAACAGTTTAAGGAACTGTGCTTAAGACTAAATGTCCTCTTATCGCTGTCGACATGAAGATGTCGCTCGTTAGAGTCAAACCCAAATTATCGTCAGTTTTTATACGTCAGACAAAAACATTGCTTAGTCCGAAATATAATGTTAAATTAAAAAATAATTGCAAAATAACGAACTTCATGACTTTTAAAGAAAAGTCATGAAGTGAACGATAAAGGTTTTTTATATTTTTCATTTTCCAATTTACATTTAATAAAATAATAAAAAAATGGAAAAAACGAATTAAACCGATATAAGAATAAAACGGAAAAAATAAGAAACTCTTTTATAAAAAAAAGTAAAACAAATATCTCAAAATATTTTAAAAAACCATTTAAATCGAAGAACAATCCTAATTTGCCAGAAAATAGCAAAACAAAAAAAATCGATACTTAAAAAGTGTAATTGTTGTTTAGCAATTTGTAGTCAGAATGTATCGCTTTTTCGGGGCTGTGGAGTCGTCAAAAAGAGTTCGTACTCCAACTCCAACCTCTAAAAGTCCGACACCGGCTACAACTCCGAGTCCTACTTCTATTTGTCTTTAACATTTTTTTTAATGCAGTTTCTTTTATATAGTTAAATATTGCAAGAAATTTGTTCTGTAAAAATCTCCAATTCGGTATTTTAAATATTGCATCGCCAATTTTTAAAAATTTTTGTTTTGAAAATAAATTTTTTTAAATTTTTTATGCCGACAAATTTTGAAGTCGAAGTCGCGAGTTTTTGGAGGTTCTTCGACTCCGACTCCGGCTCCGGTAAAATAACCACAACTCCGACTCTTCAATCTGACTCCACAGTATTTTTGGTTGTTTAGAGTTAAAAACAGAGCATTAAGTGCAAAAGAAAATACGTAATGTCATACAAATTAGACTTTTAATGTGAATTTGAAAAATAATCATGTTTTCAAAATAACAAAAGTATCTCAAACTTTGCATACACAACAGCACAGGTTAAAGTGCCAGAAAATCGCAAAATCACCAAATTCATTAATAATCACAAAAAAAAAAATATTTCTTTTATTCGTGATAAAGCGAAAAAAGAAAATGATTTTCGTTGATGTATTTTTTTTTATCCCTAAGTGCCTCTTTTTAGTTCTTTTCCATTATTCCCCTTTTTGCTTCTCATCAGTTTTTATTTTCAAAAATTTATCGAAAACCTCTCATTCCCATTCCAATAATGTACCACATGCATCCAAATATTTTCAGCTTCGATAGACAGTTATTTAAGCTTTACAACAGGACAAAAGTATAAACAACAACAAATTGAAAAACACAGGAAAAGGGAGAAAAAAATAGCAGATGTAACGAACCTGTCACATGTCACGGTTGTTTTTTTTTTACATTTGTTGTGGCACTGTCTCAGTTCTTAAACTTTAATATATTTTCATTTACATATACAGTGGCACAGAAAATTCTATATACCACTCGCAAGTCTTTTTTCATGGTATCATAGCAATCTATTAAAATATATTTTTTTTTGTATTTAAATACAAAACATTTTAAAAGTCCAGGAGTTCTGAAAGTTGGTTTAAATTTTGATACCATAACGACTACCGTTGTTTACTTTTAGGTTGTCTTATTAGTTTTACGTCCTCTGTAATGTATTATTATATGTTTATGCAATATAAAGGGTGGTCCAGCCAAAACGAGTGATGTTAGTTGTAAATAAAACAAAATGTTTTCAGAGAATTATCCTTATATTTTTATTATTATAGAAGGATCTGTGACAATTATGTGTGAAACAGAGTATCGCCCAAATGCTCGCCATGACTTCGGTGGCATACCTCTATCCAATGGTTAATTTTTTCAATGACTCTGAGACATAATTGAGGTTTAATGTCGTTAATGTGCTGAATTATTTCATCCTTTCAGCCCAATTATGAATAAAAATTCCACGGCAGTAGTTCTCTCTCTTATCCCATTTTTCGTATGTAAATTAAATTGTAAAAATGGGAAAAGGAAAAAACTCCCGGGGAATTTTTATTCATAATTGGACTGTTTAGCTTTTGAATTATTCTTGGCTTATTGACGTGCACTTTTTCTTTCAAAAGAAAGAAGTCTAACAACATTTTTTTATTTAAATCAATTTCAATTAAAACAATTTTTTTAATTGTTTCAATTAATTTGCCTCAGTTGAAAATAAAAATTATAATGTTTGTGTGTATATTTGTAAATATGACAATATTCACAAACATTTTAAAATATTTTAAAGGTTTAAACAGTTTTTTAATTGTTTCAATTAAGTGTGTTGATTGAAAAAAATATTTTGATTTGCGTTTACGTTTTATAAAGCCTCTTTTGCTGGTAGTCACATTTCAATTAAACCTATTGATTGAAACTCAACAGCAAGAAAAGCTCAAACTTACAAATATGTTAACTGATATGAACAATTTGTTTGCTGTCGGAAAATCAGTACGCAATAAAATAAATAGTACAAATTTCTAACTAATATGTTAACCCTCTAATGCCAGATTTTTTGTTTGCCTTAAAACAATCAAATTAAGCTAATTTTAATTTGAGTACTCGTTGGCCTGTAAGGGGTCATACTGTAAAGTCCGCCTTGAGGCGGAGTTGGCCATTATCGTAATAATTTAAGATACGTTTTTAATATGCATCCCAGCATTTTCTTTGTAATTCCCCAGTCCACCTCCAGGCGGGTTTAGCAGATTATTTTTTTTATAATAAAAACTTAATATTCATTTCAATTGAACGTTAAGATACGCACCAGTGATTTAAAGCTTTAAAGTATTATTTTTTCTATTCACATTATTTAATTCCCTAGCCCGCCTCCAGACGGGTTCAGCAAAAACATCCATATTCAGCAGCGATTATATTTTTTAAAATGGAAACTTAATAAATATTTCAATTGAACGTTTAGATACTCACCAGTAATTTTTTCGGCCCGATCTAAAAATTTGATATGTTATTTTTTCGATGCACAATATTAACTTTCTCCACAAATAACAAAAAATTACCGTTGCCGTTCAAATTAAAAAGACAATGTTCTTTTTGTCAAACTCGTAAGAGTGTTGCCACAGACTAAAAGTTTTTAATAAAAGAAGCTTTGATTTACACCCAGAATTATTTATTAATGAAATATTGTCAAAATTAAAAATTTTATGACGCTTTTTTGATTCCCCGCCTAGAGGTGGACTTAAGCATTAGATGGTTAATTGAAGTTAGTTTTTCATTTTTTCTGTGAAGAACTCCGTTATCATCACGAGGTAGCGAACACCATTCACGGTAACTGCTTGGCCGACCTCATTTTCGAAGAAGCCCATAAACGAACTGGGCGAGTATGCACAGGTGTTTTCATATTTCCTACAGGCCTGGTTTGCTAAAATTTGCGCAAATTCTTCCGATTGTGGACAAATTCGTCGATTATGCTGACCAAAAAAATTATGAAGTACACGAAATGCATTTTGATTTGAACTCCCATTTTCTTAAAAGGCTTCAACTTAACGCGCTGCTCAATTGTGTACCTCTCCATGGCTGAATTTCTCAAACACTGAAACAAAGAAATGTCAAATAAAGCTGGGCGAAAAACTTGACGTTAAAGTGTGACTCACAATTAACATCTTGCATTTCCGTGGAATGAAGCCTGTCTTTGGACAGGCTGCTAGACTGTCACTTGAAAATCTGGGAGGTAATATTTGATTATTTCTATACTATACATTTCCAGGGATTAAGTAAAGTGCACAAGTTACTTCTTTGATCTAGCTACAAGACTTAACTTTTGTACTTCGAGATGTCATGTAAGGAAAAAAAGAATAAAATAATCAAAAAACTTATTTCGAGTGCCCTGTTGTTATCTGCAAAGTATCAGATTTTTTTCTTGTGTGTAGCTTTTAGGTAATTTGCCAAGGATAACGAGATAACAAACTGATTGCAATAAGTTGTTTCTTATTCATCTCAAAAATAGCAGTTGCTTGTTTTGTAAAAAAATCTTACGCTTAACGACTCCCTAGTAGCCGAAGAATTACCAATTGGTTTAATTAATTTATCTTTAAGTAGCTTCTTACTAACGTTGCAAATTCTATATAATAAAAATGAAATGTTGTCTGCTGCTGATCGCATAACTTGAGAACGGCTTGACCGATTTTTTCTTTAAAATGATCGCCATGGTCCAACTTAGGCTTAAATGTAAAGAAAATTTTGCCTCGCCCACTTTTACGCCCACTTTTTTCGAATTACCTAAAATCAGAAAACGGCTCCATAGATTTGACAAATTTTTCTTTCAAATGGTCGTATTAATCCATTTAAAGTTTTCATCGAAAGAAAAATTTACCACGCCTACTTTTACGCCCACTTTTCCTATTAAGCGCATAACTTGAGAACGGCTTGACAGTTTTGGACGATTTTTCCTTTAAAATTATCGCCATGGTCCAACTTAGGTTTGTACGAAAAGAAAATCTTGCCCCGCCCACTTTTTTCGATTTACCTAAAATCAGAAAACGGCTCCATCGATTTGACTAACTTTTTTTTTCAAATATTCGTGTTAATCCATTTTAAGTTTTCATCGAAAGAAAAATTTACCACGCCTACTTTTATGCCCACTTTTTCTATTTATTTGACCTATTTGGACGATTTTTTCTTTAAAATGTTCGCCATGGTCCAACTTATGTTTTTAAAGAAAGAAAATAATTCCCAGCCCACTTTTAAGCCCACTTTTTTCGATTTACCTAAAATCAGAAAACGGCTCCATCGATCATTAGTAATCAGCTACCGAGCGAAGCCGGAACGGCCAGCTAGTGTATAAATAAACAAGGGTAGCAAATTAAAGAAGTAATTACTGAACTGATCCCAAGTAGCGTAAGAAGTGTCAGTAGCTTTTCTGGTTTTTCGTTAAAGAAAACCTTGCCAGGGTAACTAGTTACTAATGTCAGCATTTAGGGACTTAACTTATTTATAAACTCTCTTTTTAAGGAGCCATCACCAGAACTTTTGGGTAAATGTATTAAGAACTTTCTCAATATAAACTGACTGATTATGGAACTACCTTGTGTGAGTGTATAGAAGCAGGAGTGATGATAGCAGTAATGCTTATGGTGCTGTTAAGCATTTATTAAATTCTTAGTTTTTTCCCCCTTCTCCTTTTTCTTTGAGAATGTGTGTGTGTGCGTAGCTGTGTGAAATATGGAAGGAAAGTGGATTTTCTCGTTTTAATATTAAAAAATGTCTTTTATGCATGTTTTTTTCTTTAATATATTTACTTTAGTAAAATAAAAAAAATTCTATATGAATACAGATGTGTACGTAATACTTTTGCCTGATAAATTTCTGGCATAATTTTAAAATTCTGCTCCTGAAAAATTCATTAAAGTTTAGCTGGGTTTAAAGAAGCATGGAAATTTAGCAAGTTTAAAAACTTTTAAGAGGGTTTTTCGTGGAAGTTTATAACAAAATTTAATTTGCTGTTAATATCTTTTGAGCTGAAAGACAGTGTTGGGAGTTTTCGAGAAGGCCATAATGATGCTGTTTGTGTAATAAGTTTTAATTCGGAAATAAGTTTAATATACACGTAACAAATCAACATTAATGTCTTTTTTATACCCACAACACAATAGTGGAGTGGGTATTATGCGTTTGTGCATTTGTATGTTACACTAAAAAATATTGGTCCTAGACCCGCCTTTAAGTATACCGATTATCTCAGAATCACTTTCTGAGTCGATCTAACGATGTTCCTCCGTCCGTCTAGCTGGCAGAATGTCTGTCCATGTTACCTTGTGCGCAAAGTACAGGTCGCAATTTTGAGGATAATTTGAGGAAATTTTGTACATATGTGTCAATTAGGATAAGGAAAAATTATTATTATTATGATAAATCATCTTACCAAATTTTTTTAATATTGCTTAATTTTTGACCACAGCTCTCATTCAAATACCACTCCCGAAAAAAACTTTAAATGGGTAATAGAATAGTTGCTGTAGTACAACGTTACGAATAGCGCTGCAAGTTAAAAACGGCAGTTTCAAGGAAGTGTCAACAGAATACGTAGTTGTAGTAGTCGTTACAGTCGAAGTTGAAGCGCAAAATTCAAAATTTTCAGCTACACTTACAATATTATTACAGTAACGGACTGTAGTTTATTTAAGAAGTATTCCGTTCAGTCATTTTCAGATAAATAAACATTTAAAATTCCAATCAAATTTATTTTTGACTGATTCTAACATTTATTCAAAAAACTAATTGCATATAAAAACGCATTTTCAGTTGCAGTTTATTTTGTCCGTTGATTAAGTTAAATTCGTTTGTATCTTAAATAAAACAAAAATTTAATTTAAAATAACGAAAAGTTTATTTATTTTTTACTGTAAAAAATTCAACCCCATATTCCGTAAAAGCAAATGAATTTTCAGTTATTTTATATAATTTTACTACATACCAAAAATAATTTTTTAGTTATGTATAAAAAGCGATTTGCTTGTTTTGTGTTAGAAGTTCCCATATCTATTTGTTAAAATAAAAAAAAAATTACTTAAATAAAATTTTAAAGTGAAATAATTGCAAAAGCATATCGGTCATGCTGCTGGTGGCTTATAATTGAGTGTTTTTCTGTAAACAACAGGGTCAGTACCAGGTCCGCCAGAAAAATTTGACAATTTCCTAAGAAAAATTAAAAAAATCGTCTTTCACGTTTCGAAAAATCGTAAAAAAAATCGAACAACTTAAAATTTAGTTTTTGTTTTAACAAGTTTTGTTCGATTTTTATTGATCGTGGATGACCGCATTTTTTAATCGTTAAAGATTCCAGCCGTACCTAAACGAAAGCGGCACGCGTTTTCTAGTCTTTGAAACGCTTTGCAATTGGAAAAATCGATTTTGACAGCTCGTTTAAGAGTGAAATTTGCCGCTATTGTTAATTAATAATGGCAATTTTGCTATTTTTTTTTTATTTTTATTTATAATTTGTGGGTCTTATTAAACAAGAAAGCTATCACTACTGTTCGTGACACAACGTTGACGCTCTTGTTTAGGTATGGCATATCAGCTTAAAAGCTAACTGCCTGTTTTTCGAAAGCGAGCGCAGAAGTGACTCGTTGAACTAACATTTAAAACAAAAACAAATTTTGAAATTTTGTTTTAGTTTTAAATAATAGTTCAACGATTCTTTTTTGCACTAGCGGTCTAAAAACAGGTAGTAAGCGAAATTAAACGTTTCGCCTTCCACTCTTGTTAAGGTACTGCTTTAAACATTCCAATATAAAAAACGAACGTGTCAGAAAATTTTATGTTTTATTCAGACTTTGAAGATTAAAAAAATCGTAACTTTTTAGAAAAAAATCAGCAAATCGGCACTTTGCTTATTTCGGAACAAAAAATCGTCAAAATGCCGATAAATAGGCAAATCTGGCAGCTTGGTCAGTACAACAAAAGCTAAACAAACTGGTGTAACGTGGTAAGTAAATAATAATATTCTCTCTCTCTCTCATTAGAAAAACAAGTGTACAGGTGTAAAAAATTAAATAGTTAGAAAATAAAAATCGACAATACATATAAATTAAGCCGTAAAAATAGAACTCTGGCTACACACAAAGCAGAGTACGAAAAAAAGATGTTACATGGCGTTTACATTTGCCAATACTGTCAAGACAGTAGCAATTCATTCAAACTTTTTTACTAATACATAAACACTTTTACAGCTATTTTGTTTTTGCATTTGCCAACTAATATGTATATGCTTACAGTCTTGCCAGTACTGACAAATGTAAACGCTGTGTAAACAAAAAACAAATATATAAAATAGAATTTTATAAAAAATATTTTTAAAACCTATGTATGTCTTTAATATATGTTTCTTTAAAAATATATAATAATAATAAAAATATTTAGTGTTACTGAGCTACCTAAACAAGAGCGGCAAGCGTTTTTTTAAACATGAAAATTCTGTTGCCATTATATTTTCAATAAAATAAAGCGACCAAGCGATCTTTCAAATAAGAATTTCCAGCCGGGTGGTGTTGAATTTGCGTTCTAAAGGTTTGTTTCTTATAAATTATGAGAAAATAAAAAGTTTTGACATAAAACAGACGCTTGCCGCTCTTATTTAGGTAGCTCAGTTAGTGTGTAAAGAAAAATTTTGGTTAATATTTCAACAAAATGCCTTGTCGACAACTTCAACACAAGTGACCGATTATAACATGTGTGGTCGCATAAAATTTCTTAGTGGGCCGCAAATTTGTATGAAAACTGTTACGTTATCGGTCGCTTGCATTGTTGATCGAATAGTCGTGCTGAAAATTGTTAGTGGGCCGCAAAACAGCTGTTTGTCAATCAAAATGCAAGCGAACGATAACGGTCGATATCGGCGGCCAGGCTATTAACGACAAAAACATTTAATTTGGATGAATTTTTCTAGATAATACATATTCAACACATATGAATCTTAGTTTCAAAACATAATTTTGTTCTGTCGGGTCCATAATTGCCTATGGGTTCCACTCTCGAAAACTTGTCTCTAAATATTATGGTGTAGCGCATCATAAGGCGGGTTTGATCGACTTTACTTTCTTACTTGTTTTTTATTTATATAAGAGAGTGAAGGTGGGGGTCTATGCAAAATTCCTGAATATAAATCACAGTAACGCCCTCATCATTTATTTATACGGAATGATAAGAAAACTTTATTATTTTGTATGTGTCTAGTGTATTTGGCCAAGTTATTGTATTAGCCAGTAGAAGATTTACGTTACGTGCCCACAAATGTATGCTTGTAAGTAATTAGTTAAGCTAATAAAACGTTAAGGATATTTGAGTTTGTTAAGCATACATGGAATATTTCGAATTACATATTTATTTATTTGTAAATTCTTTTTTATGTAAAATTGAGTTTAGTGCTAAACTTTCAAAATAGTAAAAAGTTTTCTTTTAAATCTACAACTTACAACTGAAGCCTTTAATTAACGAAAAAGTGATAACAAATTTGAATAAATAGTTTTTTGAATAAACAACAAATTATGGGAGTCTGAAAATGTTATTATAGAAGAATTTTAGCTGCTTATCCACCTTGTTTTTGAAGCATTCAGAGCTAAAAATTAAACTTAGCTTTTAAAAGATATTAGCAAATAAATAGCAATAGAAATGGGTATATTATTTAAGAATTCGGTATTGTATTACACAATAAAACATTTATTATTTATTATTTTTTCCTTTAGATTCTATAAGAATCATAGGAACATTGCAAAGTGCTTACTAACACTTATTTTTATCCGCAACTAATAGCTTTAATTAATCCCAGCATATGTTTTGGGTGGCAGATGTCGGGGCGACCTTGTGTTCGGCTTTCTTGAGTAGTTCCAACGCTTGGTAAGCTACACTAATTCCGATTTGTATACCGTTATATTTCAGGCCATAGACAATGCTCGTTGTAATATGTCGTCAACGACATTATTGAATGGGAGTGACGAGGACACACCGATTTTAATATTATTAAGCGGCTTAGCGAATGGGCGTCAAAAGGCTTTTCATAATCAATAAATGCCAGATATAATGGCAAAATAAAATATATAATTGTTAGCTTTGATATTTCTTCCACCTTTCTGCTAAAAAGGCCGCTATACCCTATCCCACAAAGTCTTAAGTATTTTACGAAAATGCTTCCCTCTTCAAACTATTTTCAAAAAACAATAACAACTTATCATTACAGGGTTATTTTTTCCTCAAAATACGTAAGACTTGTGTGATAGTGTAAAGTGCTCTTAGCCATCTTTCTGGATTCCTTATTAAAACAAATTCGGCATGAAATAACACCCCAAAGTATGGGGCCTTATTTCGTAAGCAATAAAACCTCAATTTTGAAAATGAAATAAATCATAAAGTGAAACCGGTGTTTGGGATATAAAAGAGAAGAAAATCATTGCGCCCGGCTGAAGTTATTTCATGCCGCCCGAAACTAATTTTAGTAGATTCGGCTAGCTGGACCGACTTAACGGACATACGTCTTCTGTAGGGCTTGAAGTTGCCACAATAAATCCATTTCTCATCGTCAGTAATAATTATTTATTTTTTTAAGCCCCCCGGGGTGTAGGGATCATCCCTAACATATTTTACATATTGGTGTTGCATCCTCCGCAGCATAATCAGGTGCAGCCAATACCTGGAATAAGGCAAAAATCAAAAATTGACAGACCCCAAGAGATCTCTGCGGTCTCTTGTGACCGCGGCTGACCACAGATACTATCTAGCGTCGCTGGAGTCAGAAAACCGCGGTGGCACGACACCGGATTGATTATTGATTGAGGTCTTCTTGGGGGAAATGCTTCCTGGCTTTTAGGCAATATTGTCTTTGCGGAAGTTTTACTTTTCTGATAATCAGACTTTCGTCCTATAACAGCTTGCCCTTACAAATAGGATGAAACGAAGAGATGCTTTTTTGACAAAGGGCTTCTTTCGGGGATCACGTGGTGGTTGTGGTTCCGCCGGAGGGAAGATTATGATACTCAGCAGATGCTGCTAGCATATTTTCAGAAGCAGCGGATGTTACATAACTCCAGCTCCTTAACAAAGGGCGAGTGTAAAACCTTGCTGGATTATGAACGCAAATTGCTATCTGTATTTGCTGGTTGCTCTCACACTCGGGAGCGATTGTTTGTCGCGTAGTGGGAAATATCCATGACGGAGTGAGCCTATGCAGCAGGTATCTATATCAAACTCGTTCAGATCTCTTTTTTTAAGTTCTTCTTTTAAGTTCTTAACTTTTAAATAAAACCTGCTGCTTGCAAATGATTTAAGATTGGCTCTTCATAGACGTCAAATGATTGTGCAAGTTTTTTTTTTTTATTTTACAACACAATTTTTTCGGATAAATACCTCCAATTCTTTATCCTCGAAATTTTTTGGCACATCTAAGCGGTCTTTTTCTTCCCTGTCAAAAAAAATAGTTCTGAAGGGCAAAAACCATCTATCGCACATTGAAATCGAATAAACATATACAGGATAAGCTGCGGTTAGCAGCCGATGGTCTTCACTTTCACTTTTTCAAATTAATTTAGGAAAGCGAACTTTACCCTAGTATTCATTTGTTGGCACATAACTCGATATTTTAAAATAAAAAACAGTTAAGCACACTTTCCTGCTCTGTTTATCAGCCGATTTGAACAAAAAATACACCGTTTGAAAGGTGTTTACTTACAGAAGTGCTTGATATATATTATATTATTATGGGGTACAAAAGAGTAATTTCAGTTACCACATATGTCCTAAACTAAAAGAGATACAAAAAATTAAATACTTTACCTTGTTCATTAGAAAAATAAGCGGACATGTGGATGGTACTTTTTTGAGATTCGGCCCTTTTAGAGAGTAAACGGGTATAACCTGTATTTTGAAACTTTTTTCTCATCACATCATAGAAATAAAGGTTATCAGGCATGTTCTGCAAATCTCTTTTACTCAAATCACGTGATTTCAAATCACATGTGCCTACTTAAATCACACGTGTGATATCTTAGTGTCCCGTTTTTGTGTGTTTTGGTGTGATCTTCAATTGCCGTAAGCACACTGAGAAAAACAAAAACGGTATGGCTTTCAGAACACCACAAAATCACGCTCGTGATTTCAAAAACACGTGATTTGAAATCGATTATTTGTGATTCTTTTTTTACGAAACATTTTTCTCCATTAATTGACATTTAGGTATTTATTTATGGGCTTCCACTTCAATATTGACATTTTTGATACATAAATTGGGCGAAAAAAGTATCAAAAGGGGAAATATAAAAAATTCAATTTCATTCTAATTTTGAATTTTCTATAATATTAAGCTAAGAAACAAAAATTAAAGATGCAGGAATGAATGGAAACCTCTAACCTGAAAAATGTTAGTACTTTTTTCTTCTTCAACTGGAACTTTTTGAATTTTCGTTCTATTGGACATAGAAACATAAAGTTAAGCTCGCATGGTCCTGAGAGAATAAGATAATGTATGGGGGAGTTTTTTGGTACTTTTTCGTTCTACAACTGGTACTTCTTAATTTTCGTTAATATTTTATCTAGAAACATTAAATTAAACATGCAATATTCTGATACGATGAGAACCTATAAGAGGGAACATTTTGGTATTTTTCCTTCCTATTGGATCTAGAAACATAAAATTAAACATGCAATGTCCTGAGTGAATGAGAATCTGTTAGAGGTAAATTGTTGGTACTTTTTGATCTTTAACTGGTACTTTTTGAAATTGCGATAGTATTGGCCCTGGAAACTTAAAATTAAACATGCATGGTCCTAAGAGAATAATGATCTTTTTTGGTACTTTTTCGTTCTTCAACTGGTCCTTTTTTAATTTTTTTTAATATTCAACATACAAAGTCCAGAGTGATTAAGAAAGTAAAAGACTAGACTTTTTTGTAGTTCTTTGTTTTTGAAATGGAACTTTCTGTTTTTTTTTTTTTTTTTTTTTTTTTTTTTTTTTTTTGTATTACTGAACTTACAAAATTAAATTAATCATTCACGGATTTGAGTGGAAGATAACATATGGCCGGAATGTAAGTCCCTTTTTACATTATCTTAAGCTTTCATTACGCGTAAATTATTTTCAAGCGGCAATTACATTTCTAATTCGATTTAGATGTTCTTATATCTGACAAAACAAAAATTTCTTTAATCCTTCTTCTAAGTAAAATAACGAATATGGTTAATAGAATCTTTATTTTATTGCTCTAAATTCTAAACTTCTGGCTTATAAGACATCCTTTAATTCTTTACGCATACAAGCGTCTGTGTTGCCCTCCACTGCTTTTATGAGTTGTCAATTTGCTTTGAGTATGTTCTTGATTTCAATGTTGATTCAATCATTCGCAAAAATGTACTTCCTTTTTCTTCTAAATCACAAATATACTAGTACTTGTTTATTTTAATAAAAAGATTTCATATCTTAAATACATTTCCCTGCCATTATTACATTTAGCTGTCAATGTCGCTGTCTTGGAAACAAAAAATTTCGATTTGTCTGCTTTTTTCCAACTGCCAATCTTCAATATTTCACAGTGCGTGTACAATTTTTTATCTAGATTGTGTGTTCCTGGAGTTCACACTACATATTCTTGTTTGCAAAACTATTTGTTTATTTTTCGTATTATTTGGTAAAAGAGGAAAAAACTACAAAAAAAAAAAAAAATGGGAAAAATATTGTGTATTTTGTTTCGCTGGAAAAAAATACAAAACTAATACATTCAACCATTTCATGTTCATGATCTGAAAACATATTTTGTTTAGCTAGAATTTGATTTTCTTTTTTTTTCGAAATTCTCTTGTACTATTTTTAGAGTCAGTAGTTGATTTTTATACAATTTTGCACCCAGTAGTTCGGATGTGTGGCAAAAATAAAAGTTATTCGGCCGCTTTAGAAATCTTAAGTAATCTGCTGTGTAGTCACTGCTGTTTCATATATTTTGTAATTACCCTAAAATTAAATTTTTTTCCCCCATTTGGATACTTACACATACCATGTAATCTAATGCGTAATCACCTTTCATTCACTGACCGAAACTACTAAGAAATCGAGAGAAAAGTTTGTATTTTAGTTTACTATAATGTAGAATGCCTTTATGCCTCTATAATTACTGAAAATATTCCATTTTCCCGAGTTGAAGAAGAACTGTAGTTAAACTTATATATACCATTTTACCCTTGGTGAAGGGTATAACAACAACAAGGGATTTATAGGAAAAATTAAAGATAGTCATGATTTTTCACTCATATCTCAACCATTTTTGGGTCGACCTGGCTGAATTTCAATAGAACAATTTAAATGTGCATACCTGACATAAATATATACCAGCCAAGTCCCCATTATATCTGGTAACTTCGGAAAACTCATTTCAACAGACAGATGGTCAACCGGATTTGAAATTCTCGTCTCAATATTGTGGAAGTTAAAAACGAAATGACAAACTTTTACCTTCGGTGAAGGGTATAATTAGAACTAAACTAGAGCTGAACTTGAACTGAACTGAAGTAGAACTGAACTAAAGTAGAACTGAACTGAAGTAGAACCGACAGAAGTGAACTAGAACTAAACTAGAACTAAACTTAAACTAAAACTAACCTAGAACTGATATATAACGGATTTAGAACTGATCTATAGCCTAAGTTTAGCTTCAACTTACACCTACACAGAAAGAAAAACACTCGGGATAAATCAAGTTTTTATGATTACTTTAACTACGAGTCGCACTCAAAAATTCAAGTGCGAATAACACTAAAACGTACGCAAAACAATCCTAAATGGGATTACTTTCGAAAATCAGTCCCGGAATCTCTTGAAATAAGTATAAAATTCTTAAATCAATAAAAAAAAATAGATTAAACTTTTCGTTGTGTTTAATCCTCCGACTTACGCATGTTTTAATTTTCTATACACATTGAAAAACTGTCTGGCCAGACTCATGTGTACCACGAAGGGTTAAAAAGTAAATTTGAACTCCTGCTTCTCATTTAGTTTATATTTTTGGTTAAATATTTACATAAGATTTCTAAATTAAAAACCATATCGGGCATGATGTTGGTGTTTTATCATTCTGTAAGATGTTAAACGGGTAAGTAAATCAATCATAATAAATTTTTCTTTCTTATTTCTTTTTTGGTTTATTTCAAGCACGAATTCGGTATGAAATCAACTTTATAATACTTGAATCAAGAGCATTTTGAAATTGTTTCAATATTAGGTTCTCATTTTCGGATTATTTTAAGTACGAATTCGGATAAAAACAATTTTATCATTCTTAAATCAAGCGCATTTTGGGATTGATTCAATCTTAGTTTTACCTTAATCAATCTCGTTTTCGGATTATGGATAATTTAAGTATTTTGCGACTGAAAATCCGTACTTGAATCAATCTTTCTGTAATACCGCTTCGAATTGATTTGAGTGCGGATGGATTGATTTTTCTTTTGAGTGTAAATTTCTTTAATTCAAAATTTTAAACTAAAAAACTTAAAAAACCCGTATAAATCCCAGACAAACTTCATTTACTCTCTTTTTCAAACGCGAATGCTTGTATGTGAAAGTGACTGCCTTTAAAGTTATTTATCTCACACTCACCCTCGATTTCTCTAACACACTTATAGAACTCCTGATGTTCTGATATCATTACGTTTTTTTATAGAAATTTTATTTTATTTATGGTTATGATTAATTTGTTTTTTCCAGAATATTTTGTATAATTTTATTCCTGTTTTTATGACAAACAATTTTGTTTTTAACAACGTTTAACGTTAAACAAATTAAATGAAGAAGCAAAAAATGGAAATAATATTGCTCTAGATAAAACTAAAGAGTTTAATATAATTTTGTAAACTTTTTATGGGTTGTGATTTGGACTTTTTATATCGGATAATTGGAGGTTTATATTTAAAAATTGTAGGGTGTTTGAAATAAAACTTTTTATATGATTATGAACTTATTAAATGTACAATACTAAAAAAATCTTTAAAATAATTTTAATTATGAATTATTTATATAATAACAGTTAACTCAAATATTAGAATTACAGAAATTTTTTAACTTAAAATTTAGAATTAACTTTTTATACCCTTTTCCACCTGTGGTGTAAATTTCTACAATATTGATCTTATACCCTATTATATATACATATATATATGCTGGGTCCTTATGAGGAGAGAAGTGGATTTAACGATGTCCGTATGTCCGTCTGTCTGTCCGTGTTACGTTTGATATGGAGACTTTAGACATGATAGCGGCTACGTTGAATTAGATTTATGTCACATAAAGTCCACCATTTCTTGCTATTGAAATTCAGCAAGATCGGTCCACAAATGACTGAGATATGACCAAAAAACCGCAACTGCCTCTTTCCAAAAAAATACCTAGTGGTTGTTTTTTTTTTTTTTGTTATTTTATTTTAATGTGTTAAATTTTACGCATACACACCCATACACATTTGTGTATGTAATGGGTCCACCATCTAACGTTTTTTTTTTTTCAACTAGTGCTTATTTCGTGAATGGTAACACTTAGCTCATGTCTGATTTGACAGATAATTAGTTTTATCCTTCCGCTGAACGAATATGGTTGGGTATACGCTTGAACAACGCTGGGAAATATTGCGACATTACTTTGAAAATCATGGTAATGTTGCAGAATGTGTGCGAAAATTGCGTTCGGATTTTGGAAGAAGAGAAGCACCGTCAGCTCCGTATGTTCGTTATCTTGTGAAAAAAGTGAAAGAAACTGGCATCCTCATCGATAAACCAAAGCGTGAAAAGCCAAAAACAGTGCGTACACCAGAGAATATTGCTGCTGTGGCAGAAAGAGTGCGTGAAGCGCCATCAACATCAATTCACCGTCGTTCTCAATAATTGAACATTTCGGAGACATCATTGAGACGAATTTTTCACAAAGACCTTGGTATGACGCCATACAAAGTCCAATTGGTTCAGGAGTTGAAGCCAACTGACCATCCAATGCGTTTTCGCTTCGCTAAGTGTGCCTGCGATTGACTTACAGAAGATGCCGATTTTGCCAAGAAAATCATATTTTCAGATGAAGCTCATTCTGACCTTGGCGGGTTTGTAAACAAGCAAAATTGTCGCATTTGGGGCACAGAAAACCCGCACGCATACATTGAAAATCCGATACACCCAAAACGAGTCCAGAGTGACCGTTACAGTCAATAGCGATCGTTATCGGGCCATGTTGAACGAATTTTTGTTCACAAAAATTTAAGAGGAGGATATTGGCACCATTTGGTGTCAATAGGACGGCGCTACGTGCCACACAGCCGAAGCTATACTCGATGTTTTGCAACCTGTTCTTGAAGATCGCATTATCAGCCGCAGAGCTGATGTCGTTTGGCAACCTCGGAGCTGCGTTTTGACACCGTTGGACTATTATTTGTGGGGTGCCGTCAAAGATAAGTGTTACGCCGACAAGCCAGAGACAATTGACGCTTTAAAGGACAATATTCGTGATGCCATTGGTGAAATACAGCTGCACATAATCGATAATGTGCTTTAAAATTGGATCGATCGTGTAGGCTACTGCATGGCCAGCCGAGGCAGCCATTTGAATGAAATTATTTTCCATTATTAACCGAAAGGATTGTACTTTCAAATAAAAAAAGAAATTTGAGAACATATTTAGTAGCTTTTTTTATTGCATTTTCAAAAAAAAAAGTTATTTGGCGGACCCTTTACATGATATGCTGCCAAAATAAAGAAACAAAATTAATTTAGCGCTTCTTCAGTAAAAGCGTTCGTAGCAGAGATGTCTAACTTGCCGCCTGAGACTCGTGAGATTGCCAGTTCGAATCTTGACTGTCCCAGTTTTCAAAACGAAGTTTTTTTTTAATTTATTTTCTTTATGTCCTAAAAACGATTTTTAAATTATAAAATTATAAAACCAATTTAAAACATCAGCTTTGGCAAAAGAGGAAACGGACTTATATAAACTTTTTGATTTTGTCATATTCTTCGGCATGACGAAATGAAAAGTTGGAGTGGCTCAATTAATATCAATTTATATCTAAAGAACGTTATTAATATAACTTCTTGTTCTTATCTCACCATGGTGAAGGGTATATAAGATTCGGCATAGCCGAATATAGCACTCTAACTTGTTTTTTTTTTGTTTTTTCTTGTTGAAAATTGAATTGTACCATCCTTGTTACATACCCATTAAATGAATTTTAACAACTTCAAGTCATTACGTTAAAAGATTTACGGCCAATTTCACCTAGTTCAGTTAAAACTGACTTTTACTTTAACTTCTAGTTAACGATATGTCTTTGACAGTTTTAACTGAAAGTTTAATTTAACTGAACTTGGTGAAATTGGCCGTTATTTAAATAACGTTTTTCAGCCTTTATGTACTAAACAATAATCATCGACATAACGTCTTTTTATAGTTGTCGTCCAACATTAAGATCGTCTTTGTCTAAAATTGTTCTATTTTATAACAAAGTTGGGTTAGAGCTTAATAAATTAATATTTTTTTAAATAATTGTGTATACAAGTGTTTATTAAAACAAATAAATTTCATGAGACTTAGGTTTCACTCTTTGTGTATTAATTAGGTTAATATAACAACAGTTTACCTAATTAATACACAAAGATCACTTTCTTAATTTTCCACGATGTCAAATGAATTGTTTCTTTCGCACGTGTATATTTAAAACAAATTCTTAAACTTTGTTTTTGTTTCTAATGTAGGTGTACGAAAAAAAGAATTCATGAGTGATTACACAGTACAACAGCCAATCTGGGGGGTGAGAAATTCCAAGTCAGGGTGATGGTACTAGGTCAGTATAGTAAAACCCTCAAAGGGTTTGGCGTTCGTATGTGTCAGTTTTTTTTTATGACATTTTAAATTTTTTCCTTATCTTGATGTTTTTTTGTTCAACATAACTCGAGAACCACTTGTCCGATTTTGCTAAAACAAATTTAAAAAAATTTAGAATTACAATTTCTTTAATCCGTTCATATAACGTTTTTCTTTATAATCAACAGTTTTGCCGGTAAAAATAAATTTGTGGAGAAAAAAAAATATTTTTTTGCCTAAAAATTAAAATTTATTTTAATAAATATTGCCTATTTTTAGGCAAAAAAATTATTTTTTTTCTCCACAAATTTATTTTTACCGGCAAAACTGTTGATTATAAAGAAAATTGTTATATGAACGTATTAAAGAAATTGTAATTCTAAATTTTTTTGAGTTTGTTTTAGCAAAATCGGACAAGTGGTTCTCGAGTTATGTTGAACAAAAAAACATCAAGATAAGGAAAAAATTTAAAATGTCATAAAAAAAAACTGACACATACGAACGCCAAACCCTTTGAGGGTTTTACTATACTGACCTAGTACCATCACCCTGACTTGGAATTTCTCACCCCCCAGACAATAATCCCAAAAATGTTCCATAGTGTTATCTATGGGTAATATTAAACGGTCAAAATTGTTGATTTCTTTAATCTTAACGTAAACCTAAGTAACAACCATTAATTTGGTTTTTAATTAAATCATATGAAATTACTGGAGCATTTAATTCTCTCTACTTGTTTCTCGATCAAATTTCTCAATATGAAATTTGTTTTAAAATCAGAATTTCTTGGTATTTTGTTATATGTACTTTATTTATTTAAACCAGTTTTTTTGTATTTTTTAAAAAAGTTGGATAAGATTTCATACCAAACCCAAACTTTGGTAGATTTATAAGTAGGTACGAACCCGAACTTTATTTTACAAATCTATTTAATTCAAATTAATAAATTTTTCAAAGTCAAAGTCATTTTGACCCCAAGTGCATTGAAGGGTAGATCATACTTTTTGCACTGTCTTGTCTTCGTATGACTCCAGGGTATATTCTACTCTAGTTTCATTAAAATCGTCACAAAAATATGCAATATTTCGCTATCTTTTCTTCTAAAAATCCAAATATGTCAAAATTTTGTTCTTTGACTTTTATGATTTCAGGGTTGATGTTTTTCGATTTTAGTAAAACCTACAGAGCCCATTTAAAACTATCTGGAATACAATATTCTGAATAAGTTTTACCTAAAATTCATTACAGTAACCTTGTAAATTGCTTCTTTGGTCGGTTGTCCAGCACTTTTTGGCTATTTCCTTAATGTTTATAAATGGACAAGAATTTCAAGATTTATGTATGAGTTACTAGAACTTATATGTAATAAGCAGAGCACAGTGGTACGCCTTATGTTTAAAATGTATATTTTGGGCAAAAATAATACTATTTTGCTCATTTCTAGAGCAATTTTATTAAGTAACTAGCTTAACCCGGTGCGCTTTGCTACTCCCCTCGAAATAAAATTGGTTAAATTTTTTTAAAACAGATCTCGTGTATTAATAACAAAGCATATTGTACTAAATTAAAATGCTTTTACAGTAACCGTTCTACAGATATACAGAATTTCAAGGGGCTATGCCTAATTTTCCCATTGAACCTTCTTTCTGAAAGAGGTTGTGTATTATTATCTAAGCTATTTGCACAAAATTGGAATACGTTCACTGTTATAGTACTCCAAATATATAGAAATCCTTGTTGTCATTGCATGGGACCCACTTGAAAATTAAAAATATTAATAGCCTATGTTGAGCGCCGAAAATTACTGTGAAAACTTTAGGAAAATAGGTGCAGTAGTTTAGGAGTCTATAGGGAACAAAAAACGAAACGCTTTTTCTTTTACCCAATAAAAAGTAGATTTTCAAACGAAGCAGGTTTGTAAGGGAGTAATGTAAGCGTTTCGTATGGCGAGTTCTCTCTTTGGAGGAATACATTTTTGACACAAAATGTGCTTTATTCAACGCATATATAAACTGGTGAACGTAGCTATCAGCTTTAAGGTCCAATTAGACGTGACATAACCATAACGAAACTGTATTACCATCAGCACTGTATTACCAAAACGACATATTATTATTTTTATTTTCAAAGGTGTAGTTTGCTACCAAGTTTGAACATTCTCACTATAACAGTTCTTAAGATATGTGATATTTAACATTGGCGTCCTATGAGGGGTAGCACTTCCCCTGCTGATTTCTTATTTCAATTTCGCGGCTTAGAAGATCCTACAGCAAAAAGTTAAAACAAATGGGTGCAGCGGCTCTTAAGATAGGCGATACTTAATATTGGCATCCTATAGGAGGTACCACTTCCCCTGCCCCTATAAAAAATAAGTAGCCTATTTTATTTTCGGGGCTCACGTGATGTCACTGTAAATTTCAGGAACATCGGTTTGGTAGTTTAGGAGTCTATAAGCCAACAAACAAACAAACAGACAAACAATTCCATTTTTTTTATATTAGAAGATTGATCGAAAATTGTTTGCTTGTACCGCAAGTCCTCTATACTCCTTTCTAAAAGATTCGCTTGGCATTATATCCTGCCTTCAGAAGTATGCCTTCTAGAAGGTATAAATTTCTTTTTGAACGACCTTTCAAAATATTAAGTACACATTCCCTACTCATTTCTTTAAGAAAGGAGAAACGAAGTTGTTCAGTTTAATTTTTAAGTGACCTTTCTTACTCCCTTCTCTGGGAAGGGAAAGAATTTGTTTAATTTTTATATTTTTTTTGGTCTCCAGCATTCTTAAAAACTATTTCTTTTCGCGCCTGATCTTGGTTTTATAACGGTTTTACTCTTTTTTTGATGTCTTTAAAGGCCTCGTAACTCTTATGTAAACGTATTCGTTGCGGATCACCTGTTGTCAAGCGTGTATAAATAGGTACACTTCCGTAAACCTAACATTGCGTTACGGATGAACCTGATAAAAATAAAATTTTTCTCAGTTTTAATATATCAGCTGTGAAAGGATTTTATGTTTGATTATGTGTATTGATAAAGCGAATATTCCATCGGCGAACACGACCCAATTCCACTAGATCGAAATATTTTGAATGATGGCGGCCATACCCGCTAAAGGATGAGAAATGGCAGCGCTTATTTTGTTAGAAGAGCGCTAAACACCTTTGTGGACAAGAACCATAATTAATATTAATTTCGTCCGCCATTTGGCAGGACGTAAACTTAAGAATTAAATTAAGGTTACCTTTTTAATAATTAGAATTGTGGTTATTTTGTTGAACTACTTATGGTTTTTAATCCAAATTTTTAAATATTTTTAATTAGGCTTAAGTTCATCAAATTTCATTTTCATTAAATTATTTTTATGAAGAAAGGAATTTTACAACATGAAAATTATTTAAAATTGTTATTGATAATCTTTCATTCTTGACCGTGGCCTTTTTAAACTAAGAATGAATTAATTTTTGTTATTTCATATTCTTGATATATGAAGATTGTGATTATGAAAACTAGAAGCAATTAGAAATTTATTTTATGATCACACATATTTTTTGGGTAAAATTGTTATTTCATGCGAAGATTAAAAAAAAAAATATTCCTTAAATGAGCATTTAATCGAATATTAACCAAAGATCGTATTTTCTTATTAAATACATAAATATTTAAAATGGCTTATAATTTGTTAAATATGCGTTTTTTTGGGTAAAATTGTTATTTAAAAAAAACATTTGCCTGTAACTTCCAAACGGAACAATTAGTTTTTTTCATCACTTATATTTTTAACAAACAATCCATTTTTCAAGAAACATTTAAATGGCTTGTTATACCTTCAATAAGTTGTTAAAAGAAAAATTCGCTCATTTTGTGATCAATTGTATTTTTTTTATGCGAAAATTTTAGGAATGTTTAACGCTTGCAATTATTTTCTCTACCTAAAGCTTATTTTAGAATAAAACAAGATCACGCATAAAAAGAGATCTAAAATCTTTTTTTAAAAATGTTGGAGAACAGTTCAAAATCTACTTGACAAATTATAAATGTTTTACGTATATCAATGAATCTTGGAATTTTTATTATAAATTTTAAAAATATTTTGTCTGTGAAGTTTTAAAAAATCCATTTAAAACATAAATTTAATCCAACTAGGACAATTTCAATGGAAAATTAATAAAAAAAAAAATATGAATTAAAAGATGTGGTAACTTTTCCAATCGGTGGTTCTTTCCTTTTAATTCCTATTTTGCATTCTTACCATTGAACTTGTATGTATGTATGTATGTATGTATGTATGTATGTATGTATGTATGTATGTATGTATGTATGTATGTATGTATGTACATGCATACATAAGTAAATATGTCGCGACCTAAGGACAACAAGATTCTATCTTCCATGAAGTTTTGGTGCAAATAGAACCTTGTTTCCCTAAGGTCGCGATGTATGTATGAATGTAAAAATACAATTTTTAGAAGTCCTTTTTAAAGCCCTTTTTTATATAGGTATTCAATGTACTTCTTTTGTATGTATTCTTAGAGTACTTTCATAGAAGCCCATTTTACAGTACAGTTTTGTAATGCCTTTTAACAGTCCTTTTTTAAAAGGCGTTCTTAAAGACATGCATCAAAAGGTCTAACAAAAGACCTTCTTTTAAAAGTCTTTTAGAATTTCTGAAAGAAGAAGGAAGTGTGGAAGGGCTTGCTCCCAATGACAACCTGTGTAAAAAAAATATATGAGTATGGAATGCGGCGGTCTGCTAAATAAGGCCTTCTATTAGGCCTCTTTACTCATTCTTTTTACCGCTGGATTTATACCTACCGTTTGTTAAAAATTTCAGCATTGTCACCAGATCTAGAGTAGACAAACATAAAAATATAACAATTGGTTCTTAATAAAAATAAATAAAGTTTTATTCGAAATCAAATAATGTCTTCTGACTGATTAAAAAAAGCTAGATATTTGCTACTACAGTCGAACTTCGCTACATTGAACTTCTATCTCCCTATTAAGAAATTAAAAAAAAAACACTTTTTCATTAAAATTTTAGTGTCTTTTAATAACTATTTTAAACTAAAGTGGAAAAAATATAAATTCTCTACAATGAAGTTATTTTCTCCTTCCATGCAGATTTATTATAGTAAAGTTCGAAAGTACTTTTGCACACAATTTGTAAAAATTTATTAACTTATATAAGTTTATTCAATAAAGTGATGTATCCAAATGTTCAAAACAAAGCTAAAGGATTTTTAAAATAATTAGACATCATTATAAATGATAAATCAAAATTTAAAAATTAATAGCTTTAATGCTGAATTTAGCTGGCTAAATTGGCAACACTGTGCCATCAATATATAAAAGTGTGAGTTTTTCAGTATCAGTAGTCAGTTCTATTTTGTATCTGCCTTTGTGAGCATTAGTGAAAAGTTGGAACATAGGTACAATGAAATACGTTTTAGTTTTGTGTCTAATTACTTTGGCGCCTTTTACCACTGCTGCAGCCGAATTCGTTGGTTTTCCCACTAACGTAACGGGATATGATCTTGTGATTTTGAAAGGAGATCTTAATGGATTGTTGTTAAAATTGTCAAAAAGTGCAGGGCCATCTTACAGGTAATTTAAAGATTTTTATTATGTTTCATAAATAATAACACGATACATTTGTAATTATTTCAAGACTGGTAAGGATAAGTTCCGCAACAGTACAGCCCGTAGCCGGTATTTTACATAAAATAAAGGCTGTTCTATTGAAAAAAGATAAGCAAAAAATAGAAATAAACTGTGATGTGGATATTTGGTCACAACCCGAGGGTGGCACAGAATTCACATTGCAATGTCCCGGTAAGAAGAAATTGGTCAGAAATTTTACTACTTAAAGAGAGAAAGTTAGTGCTTATGGTTCGAGTGCTGTATTAACTGAAAATGTATTGTTTTCAATAAAGTTGTAAACTTTTTATAAGAAAATGTTATTCAAATTAAATAGTGCTGTTAATAAAATAAAATATTCGATAATATCAGTTAAACAAAAAAATTTAACATTTTATCATTTTTGTTATCTTTAGAGATTTTTCGTAAAGTTTTTTCAATAAATATTTAATACCCTTTAGCACCAAACAAGCAGCATCTTTTTGGAAAAAAAGGAAACCGCCTAAAGGAGTCTTTCTACGGCTTTTAGAATGGCAAGCTTTTTTTATTTTGTAATATAAAAAGACGAACATTTTTGACTCCAAGTTTGATTTTTAGGTTAATCAGTGCCCCTGTTAATAAAAACAATCAAATAACCATCTTTCTTACTTGTACTACTGCTTTTGCTACTTCCAGGCATCATTTCATATCTAAGGCATTAATTGCAAGATTTTGAATTCTTTGCTTCTCATTAGTCGTAGTGTAACAAGGGCGATGCAAAAAACGCTATATTTTATAATTGTGGTATAAACACAAACTAAATGCCTTTAATTGTTACTCTAAAGCCGATCTTACCTGGTTTTGACTGGCACAAACACAGGGTCTCCACCTGAGATAAGATATAAGATTTTTATACCCTCCACCACAATAAGTTGTGAAGAGGGTATACTAAGTTTGTCATTACGTGTGAAACTTTTTTATTATTCATCTCAGAACCCATAAAGTATATATATTCTGGCTCCTTGACTAATTCTGTCCGTCTGTCCATCTGTCCGTCTGTTGAAAACACGCTCACTTTGAAAAACTCAAAAGAAATAAACAAACTGAAATCCAACAAAATCAGTTCAGTAGGATCAGAGCCATAAATCAAAATGTGTAATCACCACTTTAAACAACTGATAATTTTGTTACAAGAACTAACATAAATTGTGAAAAAATTCACGAAATGATATGAGATTTCGCGAATGTTCGTTCTATTCGACTGGAAATCACACTGTGAAATTGCATGAAGATGGGTCCATAATTTGCCCTAGGCCTCATATAAACCCTACTCCCGGAAAACAGTGAATTACGCCTAAAACCGTAATTAATAATGATATCAGAATACAATTGAATACTTCACAGTTTTATAGGACTAGAAATAAAATTTGCTTCAATTGATTTTTTAAAAAAAATCCAGAAAATTGGGAAACCAACAAGTCATTTCGAGATGCAAAGAACAAAGTTCAAAATTTACGAGTAGTAAATGATGTGCCAGAACGAGGTGTGGCTCTGGCTAACAATTACTTCAATGTCACGGCTTCTGAAACTGATTTTCAGAATTTATTGCAGGGCATAGCGCTACATCGTATGAACCCCAATAAATAGTTTTTTTGCAAATCAAACGCAAAAGTTTGATATTTTATTGTTTGTTTGGTATGAGTAATAATATTATAAACTGGGTACAAAGCTGAAAACCGGTATAACTCAGGAACGGTAAGGGCGAATTTAAAAATATTTATTTCTAAATTATTTAGAATAATTGATTTTAAAAAAATAACTTGAAAAGAGCAAAATTGAACAAAATCATAAAATTTTCAATGAAGCTTGAACTTTTGTCCCCTGTAACTCTGTCATTTCTTGACTAATCTTCACTAGCAATCCATCGTTATTTAAGAAATTTTATAACCTTTGACTGAAAAGAAAGGTTTAAAATTTTTGAAGATATTTTTTTAAAAACGCAAATAACGGTTACTTTGGAATATCTCAAAAACTGTTCTACTTTTGACAATTCTGACTTCATATTCGGATCCAGCGGAATATATAAAGATTAGCTGTCAGATTCATTTGGTCACGACTTTGTTGAAATTTTGTCACGTAGTGTTATTTAAATACACCTAAAAGCGTAGCAGCTATAGATATTGTAAAATTTGGTTCATATGGTTAGAAATAATACCATGCAATTTTCTGATTATCGATCCATATTTACCTTAGATCCCATATTAAGCAGCTTTCTGAAAAGCACTTTAAGCGCTAAAACAAATTTCACTACTGTATTGAATTTTGTTCCATTTAGATTTTTAATAACGGAAATCACTATACAGGATTTCGTGATGATCAGTCCATAATTTATTTTTTATTATATTTTATTTTTATATTACTGTTAAATAATTAAATGAAAAAAAGTATATAGAATTTATTGTGTTTAAAAGTATATAAAAATTAAATCTAAAGATCAAAGATCAAGCTATTAATTATTAACTTCTTCAATATCACTCAAATAGACTAAATTTGCCACAATAGCACATAATTGAGAAATACTCAATTGGTAGCCTCTTATTACAAAAAAAAGGTCCTTGACGTGTTTAAGAAAGTCTTTATCAAAATCGAACTTTTTTAACAGACCATTAAAAAGTGCAACATTAAACTTTAAAGAATAAACTCCAAGATCTATAACATTAACTTTAGACAACTTATATGAATCCAGTGCTAAAGATATTTCAGAATCTAAAAAAAATTTGCGATCTTTGCGAAGAAGTTCACACAGTTAAAATAATGAAGAACAGAAAAAATACAAGGCATGAAAACATCACTTAATATTTGTATCCAATATACTGCAAATTTTAAATTATGTATTTATAAAAAACTTGAAAAAAACTTTATTTAAATTTAAAACTTTTTTGCATCTCAAAAAAGGCCGACTTCCAAAACGTACTAATACAAAGTTTGTATACAGTTTTACTACTGTATTCTAACCAAGTACATGCACAAAGTGCCAAAACAATACAACTATGTGCTTTGTTTATTTAAACGTTTTGAAATGTAAGTGATGCAATGCATAATATTAATCTGTATTGTTGGAAATTAAATGTTAAATGTCCCAAAGCATCAACTTTAAAACCGATGCTCTGATTGCTTTTTTGCTGCCATACTAATACTTAACAGTGATGTTTTGGAAGGGTTTGTGTTGTATATATATTGTACTGATTGTCGTTTGAACCGGAACCGATTTGTATACTGACGTCCGTTTTAGACAGATTTTTTAATAATTTATAGCTCTCATATATTCTAACTGTCGGTGGAGGGTGTCAAAGATTCGGTACATCCGAATATAACACTCTAACTTTTTTAATGCATTAGCTTCTAATTGGTTAAATACAGCATAAAAATGATTCTTAAAAATTTCAAATCGATATTTGAAATATGGCATCGTCAATTTCGAATAATTTTTATTTTGGAAAATTGTTTTTAAGTTTGTTATGCCGGAAAACTTTGGAGTTTTTGTGGGTACTACGACTCCGACTCCGCCACAAAAACCTCAACTCCGACTCTGACTCCGACTCCACAGCCCCGCTTCAAATAATAAAGTCGACTAAGATGGAATTAATATTATTAAATAGGGCAACCAAAAAAAGCACTATCACACAGAAAAAAATACCAATGTAAAATTAACATGGAAAAATGTTGATTGAGAATCATAGTAAATTACTGCAAAAGTATGCCCTTTATTTAAATTTATCATTATTTCATATTAATTTTAAATAAAATAACCTTAAATCACGTTTATTTTATATTATTCACTGGTAAAAAAAAAAAAAATAATTTATTAAAATATAAATAAATATGGATTCAATATTGAATCCATAAAAACCTGTTTTATATTAAAATCAAAAGTTTATCTTGTTAAATTAACATGCATACAAACTTAAGTATGTACTTTTTTTATTTTCATTTTTAAAATATGTTATAAAAAGAAGACAAGTCCCGTATTCTGTTAATTAAAATTATTTAGTTAAATAGTACATCAAGTTTTCAAAGTAGAATGATGACGTAAACCATATTGGGCGATTCTGCTGATGCTTCTGTTATCAAAGGAGAATACAAAATAAGTGAAACACGTGTTACAGGGGTAAGTGGTTTGAATTATTCTTAAATAAATGCATATGTTGTCTCTGAAGCTTCTTCACACTGTTAGATCGCACTCAAACCAATTTGATTCTACATGAAATTCACGTTGTTTCAACTTGAAATAACTTTCATTCAACGTGGTTCGGATTGTTATTTCAATATAAATTACATTTTGCTCTAACTTTACTGCAATGTTAAATTAACATGAATTAAAGTTATTTTAAAAGAAAAAAATGTTGTTCGCAGTTATTGTAAAATCAGGTTGAATTAACATGAAAAACGTATGAAGCAAAATCACCACCGAAAAATTTTAAATCAACCTTGTTTTCTACCCTTTTAACTTGATTTTTTTCTGTGTGTAAAAAAACAGTTTTAAGCTCTTAAAAACGCGTTCAAAAACATGAAAATAAGCTGTTAAAATTAAAAAAAAAGCAATTTAAACTTGTTTATTTTCCACTTAATTCGTATAAAACGTTGTTATAGGAAATTATAAGTTGATGCAATAAATTTTCGAAAAGAAAACTATGTCTGTTTGGAGTCAGCAAGTTCTTGTGCATAGAAAAACTTCTTCCTACGTCTACAGATTTTAAGGGAGCATATTTAAAATTGAGCATTTTCTCTGAAGTATATTGGACTCATAATTCCGCTTGCCTCCCAAAATATCCCCAATATTTTTTAATACCGAAAATCCTTAATTTTTAAATGAAACTGATTTAAATTTTTTATTAACTTTGTCTCCTATATCCCCTGGAACACGGGATATTTTTCTTACGGTCCATAACTATGTTCACTTAGAAAACCAATGAAAGATTTTTTGTTTCCAATTTTATTACAACTTCGTGTAAAACCCCCAAATAACCAATATTTGATATAATAGCTAAAGTATATTAAAAAAGCAAAAAAATGAGACGTTACTATACCAACAACAGATAGAAGGGGACCTAACAGACGTTACTTTATACAAAAACTATATTTAAAAAGAAATAAGACGTTACAAAGTATGATGGTAAAAGACGTTACAGACTGAGGAATTTGATCGTAAGAATACAGCTATGGAATTTTCGAGAGAAAAGAACTTAAACAAGCAAATAATATGGGAAATTCCAAAGTGTTGAACGTGACAGTCGTACGCATCAAAAATGCAATAACATTTTAAGCAACTAATATTTCTACGTTCTTTTAACCCTTAAATTATAGCACTTAGAAAGCACTATTATCTATGCTAAAGTTTATGGGGGGCGCGATTCTAGGTCAAAGATAATGGTAAAAAAAGTAGCGGTTCGAACGTGAAAAAAATATAAGTAGTTTTTGTGGCCATGTATAAAAAGGCGTAATTCAACGAAACCTGTCGCAATTTTTTAGTCAAACTACTTTCAGAATTTTACGTAGCAATGTAACATTATAATGTCTTTGGTTTGATTCCAAAATCTTCTGTATTTTTCTTTGTTTAAGCCAAAATCTGGTTCAATACGTGACATTTCGAACGTGACATTTTTTCCATAATAACTTAACTAAATAATGATTAAAAAACATAAAAATTGACCGTTGATCCGAATAACATATTATTCTTCGAACTCATCCTTTTATTACAGACCATGTAAGAAAATTTTTTGGAATAATTTTTATCAAATATTACCTTTTTTAAGGAAGATAATATTAAAGAAAACATGCAATAAAACATTCTCACAAATAAGAAATTACGTTTGCACAACATTGCAGTCTGATTGTTTATCTAAGTGAACAAATTTATGGGTTAATTAATAAAATTAGTAAAATCTAAATATTTCTCAATAACAATATCGTAAAATAATAAGCTCTTAATAACTTTTAACATGTTCCCATGCCTTTAACATAAGCTGAGCAATTAGAAATATTGCTTTGTTATCCTGCCGACGTTATTGCCAACTAGCTGAGATATTAATCTTTAGGGTCTTTACCAGGGTAAGGAAGTAATTCGTAATAATTAATTAGAAAATTAAAGCTCGCTAAGAAATCATTACAGTTTTGCCAAGGAAGAATTATGTACTATAATTCTGCAGAGTAGTCGGATCTTTAAATATTATGTAACGAAATTGTGTCTTTTTGTCTACCCCTATTGCTTCTCTAACCCGTTCGCTCCTAAATAGCGCGGCGTCAACGCTTTGCAATTAATACTAAAGTTCACCGCTTTTTTTAATGAATAATGGCAATTTAGCTGTTTTGTCATTCTGGTGGTTTCATCTCCATTTTTTATTTCTATTATGTGGGTTTTATTAAACAAGAAAGTTAACACTACTGTTCGTGACATAACGTTGAAGCTCTTGTTAAGGCATAAATGCTAAGTGGAAGAAAACGTTCCGCCTTCGTTTTTTTTTTAAGGTACGGCTGTAAGAATGATTAGGGATATAAACTTAATCTTTGCAGCAAATGAGCCATATAGAAAGTCTGAATTTTTGCTTACTAAATTCCATCAACACTTTTATTCTGTATAATGCTTTACATCCAATAATGCTTTATTTTGGGAATTTATTTTCTTAATCCTGTAAGCATTACGCATTATTTTAAGTTGACTTTGGTTACAAGATTCAATTCTTATTAAGAAAATTTTTACCAAAAGAGGCACTATTTAATTACAAATTCCAAGGGTAAATAAAAAAAAAAATTTTGATAATTAAAATTTTCTCTTGATATTTAAATATTCCAAATAACATCGCATTTAACGAACACACAAGTTTGCTCCATTGAGTACCTTATATAGCGAACAAAAAATATTTTTTTGCGCTCGCTAAGAACAAATTAGATTTTTAATTTTAGTTTAAACAAGCAAAATGTGAAGTAATTTCTAACTAAAAACAAAGTCAGTAGCAAAAGGTACCGCTATGTATAGTTTTGTTTATGTAACATTTTTGTGTGATTATGCTGCAATTATCAGTTACGCATAAAATGAGTACAAGAAAGAGACATTTTTTAAAAGAAAACTAAAAACTGTGGATGATTGAAGATGATAACCATGATGTAGAAGAAATCGACCATGAAGAACAATTGGAGCAACAAACAAAACACATAAGTGCTTTCAAAAGCTTCGAAATTTTTATTCAATGGGCTCAACAAAATAATGTTAATGTCAACTTTATTGATTTTAAGAGAACTTCAGGAAGATGCCACAAAACAAATTTTTTTGTTGCAAAAAAACAAACATTACTCTACAAATTTTTTATGTAAAACTTTCAAGAAAATTTAAATTGAACTTGAACCTATTTTTCATTCAAATTATTTGAGGTTTTGTGGTACCAGTGTAATGAATTGTACCTTTTTTATTTTTTTTAATAAACGGGTCTGTGAATTTAAATTTTAAAATCACACATGTTATTTAGTGGTGTTCTGAAAGTCATACCGTTCTTTTGTGTTCCTCGGTGCGCTTTCGGAAATTAAAAAACATATCGAAACACACCAAAATATCACTCATGTGATTTTAAAAGGCACATGTGATTTGAAATCACGTGATATAAGTTAAAGTGATTTTAAGAACAGACCTGATATTATACAGATCTCAAACAATATTTCAAAATAAACGATAAATAATCCAGTTCTAGTCATTTATTTATTCACAACATGGGTACTAGACATTAGTATGGCATATAATGAACTTCAGTTTAACGAACAGGCCTGACAAAGTGCTGGTTCGTTAAACCGGAAAACTACTGTATATAAAAGAGTTGCGTGAGTGACTGACTGACTGACTGACTCATTCATAATCGCCCAGCATTTGGACTAGCGATTGGTCACTCCCCAAATCGATCACTAGGACGGGATTTTTCGAAATTCGAATGTTTAGGGGGTAAAAAAAGGTAAAAACGGGAAAATTCGGTAACCTAATATCTCCAAAACTAAAAGAGATGCAAAATAAATGTGATACTTATCGTTGTTTTTTAGAAAAATAAGCGGATAGGTGTCTGGTACTTTTTTGAAATTCGGCCGTATTAGGCCGTTGTTTTTTAGAAAAATAAGCGGATAAGTGTCTGGTACTTTTTTGAAATTCGGCCGTATTTTGGAGTAAACGGGTAAAATCTGAATATTAGTACTTTTTGCCACCCCATCTATCTTTTGAACCAATAAACATAGAAACAAAGTTAATACCACATTCAAAACTTATCAAAAATATACGTATACGAATTTGGTACTTTTTCGAAGTTCGAACATTTAAGTGGTGAAAATCGTAACTATTTTTGGTATTTTTTTTACAAAACATTTTCCACTACAATACTGAAATTTTTAATACTTTAATGGGAGAAAAATATGGTACCCAAAAAAGGAAATACGGGAAATTTGATATTTGTCTTTAGCTTTTTGGTTCTACTAAAGTAGCGGGCTAAATGCTAGAATTTAAACAAGTTTAAACCTAGAAAAATAGACTTTGGCATAAAAATATGTCCACGAAGAAAAAGGAGACGCTGACGAAGTAACGGGTATATGCTAGTATAAAATAAACGATTTGTGTCAATATAAATTAAAAATTTCAAATGGTACCAAATAAGACACGGCAGTACCAGTGTACCAACAAAGTCTAAAATGTACTAAAAAAAAGTATAATTTTACACATGAATTGTACCATCCTTATTACTTTAACTTCACTTTAACTTCAGTTTTAACTGATAGTTTAATTTAACTGAACTTGGTGAAATTGGCCGTTAATTTAAATAACGTTTCTCAGCCTTTATGTACTAAACAATAATCATCGACATAACGTCTTTTTATAGTTGTCGTCCAACATTAAGATCGTCTTTGTCTAAAATTGTTCTATTTTATAACAAAGTTGGGTTAGAGCTTAATAAATTAATATTTTTTTAAATAATTGTGTATACAAGTGTTTAATAAAACAAAAAAATTTCATGAGACTTAGGTTTCAATTAACTGTTGTTATGTTAACCTAATTAATACACAAAGATCACTTTCTTAATTTTCCACGACGTCAAATAAATTGTTTCTTTCGCACGTGTATATTTAAAACAAATTCTTAAACCTTGTTTTTGTTTCTAATGTAGGTGTACGAAAAAAAGAATTCATGAGTGATTATCTATGGGTAATATTAAACGGTCAAAATTGTTGATTTCTTTAATCTTAACGTAAACCTAAGTAACAACCATTAATTTGGTTTTTAATTAAATCATATGAAATTACTGGAGCATTTAATTCTCTCTACTTGTTTCTCGATCAAATTTCTCAATATGAAATTTGTTTTAAAATCAGAATTTCTTGGTATTTTGTTATATGTACTTTATTTATTTAAACCAGTTTTTTTGTATTTTTTAAAAAAGTTGGATAAGATTTCATACCAAACCCAAACTTTGGTAGATTTATAAGTAGGTACGAACCCGAACTTTATTTTACAAATCTATTTAATTCAAATTAATAAATTTTTCAAAGTCAAAGTCATTTTGACCCCAAGTGCATTGAAGGGTAAATCATACTTTTTGCACTGTCTTGTCTTCGTATGACTCCAGGGTATATTCTACTCTAGTTTCATTAAAATCGTCACAAAAATATGCAATATTTCGCTATCTTTTCTTCTGAAAATCCAAATATGTCAAAATTTTGTTCTTTGACTTTTATGATTTCAGGGTTAATGTTTTTCGATTTTAGTAAAACCTACAGAGCCCATTTAAAACTATCTGGAATACAATATTCTGAATAAGTTTTACCTAAAATTCATTACAGTAAGCCTTGTAAATTGCTTCTTTGGTCGGTTGTCCAGCACTTTTTGGCTATTTCCTTAATGTTTATAAATGGACAAGAATTTCAAGATTTATGTATGAGTTACTAGAACTTATATGTAATAAGCAGAGCACAGTGGTACGCCTTATGTTTAAAATGTATATTTTGGGCAAAAATAATACTATTTTGCTCATTTCTAGAGCAATTTTATTAAGTAACTAGCTTAACCCGGTGCGCTTTGCTACTCCCCTCGAAATAAAATTGGTTAAATTTTTTTAAAACAGATCTCGTGTATTAATAACAAAGCATATTGTACTAAATTAAAATGCTTTTACAGTAACCGTTCTACAGATATACAGAATTTCAAGGGGCTATGCCTAATTTTCCCATTGAACCTTCTTTCTGAAAGAGGTTGTGTATTATTATCTAAGCTATTTGCACAAAATTGGAATACGTTCACTGTTATAGTACTCCAAATATATAGAAATCCTTGTTGTCATTGCATGGGACCCACTTGAAAATTAAAAATATTAATAGCCTATGTTGAGCGCCGAAAATTACTGTGAAAACTTCAGGAAAATAGGTGCAGTAGTTTAGGAGTCTATAGGGAACAAAAAACGAAACGCTTTTTCTTTTACCCAATAAAAAGTAGATTTTCAAACGAAGGAGGTTTGTAAGGGAGTAATGTAAGCGTTTCGCATGACGAGTTCTCTCTTTGGAGGAATACATTTTTGACACAAAATGTGCTTTATTCAACGCATATATAAACTGGTGAACGTAGCTATCAGCTTTAAGGTCCAATTAGACGTGACATAACCATAACGAAACTGTATTACCATCAGCACTGTATTACCAAAACGACATAAACCAATTCAATTTTGCTTTCTAAATTCGCCGTTACGGCTGTGGCATTATGGTTATGTCACGTCTAATTGGACCTTTAAACACTGAATTTTTTTTACAGTTATTTTTTATATTCTCCCTTGCACACCTACTTCGTAGTGGGAGAATTCCGTGGCACTCTAAATGTTATTTTTTTATTAAACTTGATAAGAGTTCCTTTACTTACTTTACTGCATTTCTGTATGTCTTATTGCGTAGCGCAAAATTGTGTGCTTATATTTTTAAATGTACCATTAGCGCTTCGCAAAATGATGAAATTTTTTATTGGGTATATATAACTTCTCGCTCCCCCTGCACTTGACTCCTTAATTTTTATTTTGAAAGGTGTAGTTTACCAAAAGAGAAGGTCCTACAAGTCTGTTTGTCTTCAGATATGCGGTATTTAGTATTTTCGTCCGTCAACCCCGCCCATTTTTATTTTAAAATTTAAAATTTTCCAGTGGCTTTAACCACGTTTTAAGACTCTAGCTATAATAGTTCTTCAGTTACGTGATATTAAATATATGCATCCTATGGGAGGTATTGCTCTCCCTGCGCCTACCACCTTAATTATTTTCAAAGGTGTAGTTTACTATAAAAGTAACTCGTATCAAGTTTGAGCATTCTCACTTTAACAGTTCTTAAGATATGCGATATTTTGCGTCATTGCATCTTTGGCGTTCTATGGGGGGTACAACTTCTCCTGCTGCTTTTTGTTAATTTTTGGCGTATTTTAGCGATACGGAAAAATTTTTTTTTTAGGTTTTATGAAAAATATTTTTAATTAATTAAAAAAATATATATTTTACTGCCAAAAACTTGAAAATAAAGGCTTCGGCAATTTTTGACATTGAATTTGGCGAAAAAGGTCAAAATCAATCTGACAACCCTGTTTGTATGTATGTACATGATATGCCGCTCAAATTAAGAAACAAACTAGTAGACTCAGTATATTCTAATTTAAGGCTTCTTCTGTAAAAGCGTTCGTAGCCGAGTTGTCTAAGTTCCCGCCTGAGACTCGTGAGGTTGCCAGTTCGTATGTCGATGTCCCAGTTTTTTAAAAGAATTTTTTTTTTATTTTTATTTAATTTTTTTATGTTCTAAAAAACGATTTTAAGATTATAAAATTATAAAACGAATTTCAAACATCAACTTTGGGAAGAGGAAACGGGCTTAGGTATATAAATTTTTTGATTTTGTCATATTCTTCGGCATGACGAAATGAAAAGTTGGCGTGGCTCAATTAATATTTAATTATATCTAAAAAACGTTATTTATATATCTTCTTGTTCTTATCTCACTATGGTGAAGGGTATATAAGATTCGGCACAGCCGAATATAGCACTCTTACTAGTTTTTAATTAACGGCCAATTTCACCAAGTTTAGTTAAAACTAACTTTCAGTTATAACTGTCAAAAACAATTTGTTAACTCGAAGTTAAAGTAATAGTTAGTTTTATCTGAACTTGTTGAAATTGGCCGTAAATGTCTTTTTGTCAACTTTAAATTTAATATTTATTAGCAATTTATTTTCTTAATTCTAGCCGTATTGTTTTAATTTAACTTAAAGTTTATTTTAGTCCCTTGTTAATGTTGACTTTTTGAAAGTTTAATGCCTCTTTCCTCATTTCATTTCAACAATTTTCTCGTTTCCATTCATTTAATTTATTGACATCTTTTAAGTAATAGCAGCAACAAAAGTTAAGCAATGTCAACTGGAGCAGCAACAACAATGATAACACGAGAGAAGACAACATTATTAGGAATATGTATTATTTAAAGTTAAAATTGACAACAAAACAACCTTGTAAAAGACTCTGGAGAAATTAAGATAAACTAATACAAACATCCCTTTGGTTAAATTGCTGTACAGGGTGTTTTTTTAAGCTGCATAAGAACTTTAAAAGATAAAACAAGACAGTTTTATTGTTGGAATGAAATTTTTTTTATTATAATCTAGAAGATAATTTCATGGCATTAAATATGGTTTCCGGCATATGTCCGCCGCGGCTACAAGTTAAATGGTCCATTCGATCAGTACAATTTTTTTTTCGACTTTTTCCAATAAATTTGGTCGTATGGCGTGAGTGGTGGCTAGAATATTAGTTTCCAATGCTTTAAGAGTTGCTGGTTTGTCGGTAAAAACTAATGGCTTAACATAGCCCCCATAAAAAGTAATTACAAAGGCATTAAACCGCACAAAAGAGGGGGCTAGTGAGAAGAATAAATTCTGGAAATAAAGTTGTCACCAAATTGATTTTTCAATAAATCGAATACTAAGTGCCTTGTATGGTAAGTTGCGCCATCTTGTTGGAACCAAATGTCGTTGATGTTTAGCTGGTTAATTTTTGGAAACTTAAATTTAGTCGCCAAGGGTGGATAGCGCGCGCTATTTACCGTAACGGCAGCTCCTTGCTCTATTCGAAAAATTGTGTCAACTGCACTAAACATTAAATTTTAATGGAACAAATTGTGATTCTTAAACGGCTTGAGGATTGTCTTCGCTTTTAATACGCCAATTTTGTTGTTGAAGTATCCATTTCACCAGAAATAAGCTGCGTAAAATGAAGGAAGTGCTCTGTGAACTTTGCCAACAGATTTTTTTTTTCAAAGTTAATTTTCACAATTTGGAAGCGTTGTTCAAGGATTAAAAGCTGTGATCGAAAATAAACACTAAATATCGCTCGGTTCGGTAGATTTGTGGAAAACACAAACGCTAATTGTGTTTGTGTAGAAAATCATTAAAAAATAACGTTTCCCTGTTTGCCATCTTTCGAACACAAAAATAATACTGTTTTTATCCAACTCAACAAAAGATGAGAACATTACAATCCGTTCAGTTTTTTTTTAAACCCACAAACTTCATTGTGTTCGGTTCAGCTCATTAGTGTTCGTCCCTTTTGGCTGGTTAAAAAAAAACCAAACATATTTAAAAAAACAAAATACGCATACGAAAAAAACCAAAAGCCAGCAATATAATTTTACGCAAACAAAACATATACACAATACACACACAAGCTGTTCGTGGTGCGGTCATTGCTAAATTTTTATTTTTTGTTTAATTGTTTATCAATGTAAAAAAAAGAAACATTATAGAACATTAAAATATAATTTTTGTCTACAGTACCACTACAATTGCTCTGTTTTTATACCCTTCACCACAGGTGGTGAATAGGGTATATATAAGTTTGTCATTCCGTTTGTAATTTCTATAATATTGATGCTATCCCTATAAAGTTATTACACTCTGGGTCCTTATAAGGAGCGAAGTTGATTTAAATATGGCCGTCTGTCCATCTGTCCGTCTGTCCGTTGAAATGGATTTCCCGAAGACCCCATATATGATGGTGGCCACGTTATTATACATTAATGTCACATATGGTCCGGAATTGTTTGCTATTGAAATTCAGCAAGATCGGTCCACAAATGGCTGAGATATGAGTAAAAAACCACGACTGCCTCAAATTTTTTTCTTTAAAGGCCCAATTAGACGTGACATTACCATACCAACACTGTATTACCAAAACGACATAAACATACCATACAAACCAATTCAATTTTGGTTTATACGGTCATACAGTGGCTATGGTAATACAGTGTTGGTAATGTGTTTTTTTTTTGTTGTTTTTTATACCCTTCACTACAAGTGGTGGATTTTATTTGTAATGTCCCTGCAGAAGATTAAGAGTTAATTGTCTAAATGCCACTAATACAATTACTAGAACAAGAAGTACTAGTGCTAACGGGGTTAGAGTTTTGATATAAAATTACTAGTGCATATGAGTACCAGTACTTGATATAGTACAAGGGCACTACTTGTAGACTGATGGAATTTTTTGTAACAAAACTAAAATTCCAGTACATATTTCTGTTTTGATACTGCTTCTTAAATTTGATTTCAAATCATTTATTTATGGCATTTTTATTATAAAAAAATGTTTAAATGCAAAATGCTAATGCAAAAAGCACCAAATGTGGTCCAAGTGTACTAGTACACGTCTAGAACCAATAGTACTAGTGCTGTTCCAAGCACACTCAATGCTAATTTGATCATTAAGATGGTATAGAAAAGTTTACAGTTGAGAACTAGTACTGGTTATTTTTGTACTAGTTTGGTACTAATTAGGTACTAGTTCAATCTCCTGCAGGGGTGTTTAATTTTACGCATACACATACACATTAATGCATGTATATGATATGCCGCTCAAATAAAGAAACAAACTCGCAGACTCAATATATTTTAATTTAACGCTTCTTCAGTAAAATCATTCGTAGCCGAGTTGTTAAGTTCTCTCCTGGGACTGATGCTATTGCCAGTTCGAATTCCAAAAAGAACTTTTTTTCATTTTTTTATTAAATTTTTTTATGTTCTAAAATCGATTTAAAGATTATAAAACGAATTTCAAACATCAACTTTGGCAAAAGAGGGAACGGGCTTAGGTACATATATAAATTGTTTGTTTTTTTATATTTTTCTGCATGGCGAAATGAAAAGTTGGCGTGGCTCAATTAATATTTATTTATACCAATCTAAAGAACGTTATTTATGTATATAACTTTTTGTTCTTATCTCATCATGGTGAAGGGTATATAAGATTCGGCATAGCCGAATATATCACTCTTACTTGTTTTTTTAACGAAGAACAGAACACTATATAATGTTCGGCTCTTTCTTCAAAATAGTTACGAACGGTATTAAGGGTTGTGTTGGTGTACACAAACATTAAAAAAATAAATATCGTTCCTTTGTTTGTGTCGAACGCTAAATAATGTTCTGTTTATTTTCGAGCACTGATTAAAAGATTCATAATGACTTGCCAAACCTTACTTAAAATAACCGTCAAAGCAGTTTGACATTGTCAGCTGTCCAGTCATAATTATCGATATCGAAAGTTCTCATGCAGGTTAAAAAAAAAGCACCCGATATTAAAGTTTGAAAGTTCTTACCCATATAAATTTATACACATATCTGTACTTATACAAGATATGAGAAGAAAAAGAAAGTCGTTTTAAAATAAGAATGCCTTTTAAGGGGCCTGTTGCAAAATATTGAAAAAGGTTTTGAGCTGGAAGTCATTATGGAAGAAAAGTTTAACTGCCTGTTTTTACAACATGTAAACAAGTGAGTGAGTGAGTGAGAAATTATATTGAAACAGAAAACAAATTTTCGTTTTTAATTGTTGTTTTCAATATAATTTCTTACTCACTCACTTGTTTTCATTTTCTAAAAACAGGCAGTTAATCCTAAAGTTGGTCTATATCTGAGTGGTACTTTTTAAATTTACCTTTTTGCAGAACTAGTAAGCAGGAACAATTAATTAAACTGGAACTGAACTAGAACTTATCTACAACATAAACTAAACTAAACTTAACTGGAAACTGAACAGAGAAATGCTCACAAATTGTGTGCAGAGGCCATTGTGTATTCTAAGTTAAGCGTTTAATGCGTAGCTGGGTTTGATCAACTTTTTATAAGAAACATACGACGGAAGCAAAATATTATTCAGACACAAAGATCATATTGAATAATTAGTGACAAGCCCCATCTTTACCTCAATAATCACTTGAATAAAAAAATTGCAGAACATGGGGCGCCCATAATTAAGAATAATTGCTAAACCTCAAATTCACCCACTTATATGCACAGCTTGATGTGGAATAACTTCAGAAAATATCATTTCTTGAAAATTTTTAAGGCCCGAGGTAGAGAACAATCCAGAATAGTGGTTCCAACAATATAGAGCTCACACAGCTTGTCCAACTCTGGCTCTGTTTTTTCGGCGATCGAATAATATCTCATTTTTCTGTTTTTAACCGGACACCACGTTCGCCAGATTTAACGTCTCCCAATTTTTCTTTGGGTTTATCTTAAGGGTAAGGTGTATGCCAATATGCCAAGAATTATCCAAAAGTTTAAGGCGAATATCCGAGAAGAAGTAAGGGTGCTGGGATCTAAAATTCTTAGTAGAGTTATGGGATATGCCCTGGAAAGAACACGTCAGGTCGATACTAACAATGGTGAAAGATATTATCTCCAAAACAAAATGTGAACATGTTTCCAAACTAAAAACAAAATTTTAATACATGCCAACAATTAAAAAAATTAGAAAGAATAAAGTTATTATGCGCTACCCTATAAAAAGTTATCCTACTTATATGTCTCCTCCGCATTTGCTGTGTAACTTGTTAATGGCAGCTGCATAAACGCGTGGTGGGGACCTCCAGCTTAAGACCTTAGTTCCTCTCTCTCTCTGCCTTCTTTTCTCACCCTTTTTACGGTTTTAAACAAATACTCGTGTATGTTGTAGTAAAAAAGAGCTTTCAACATAACTTAATGCCCCTTAATCAAACATTAAAATCCAACTAAGGAAAGGACAATACAACAACAACTATAACAAAAAAAAAAAATCCAACTATAAAAAAGGGAAATAAATAAAAATATCTTCGTTGTGAGGTTTTTGAGAAACATGACAGGAAAACTGATTTTTTGTCTGTTGCTGCCACTTTAATGTTATAAAATAATGAAAAAGACGGAGAGCAACTAAATTAGAAAAAAAAGTATGTTTATAAAAAAGACACCTAAAAAAGACTTTGAAAATAATTAGAAAAGAAACTAGTACATGGAACAAGAATCGGGCACAAAACACCGACAGGCGGTTGGGCACATATCTACACCTTAAAACTAAACGCCACAAGCATTAGAGCAACTTAAAAAGCTGATTGATTATACCTCAAGGATTAACAATTGTTTGTGTGGCACGTTTTCACACAGAGAAAAAACTAAAAGGCAGATTTACAAAAATAAAGGCAAACGAATGAATATAATAAACGGCAAAAAAGCAAAAAACTTATTAACTAAAGAAAGAGATTTTTGATCTTTTTAAATAAAAGTAAAACAAAACTTAAGAATGCCATTTAATAAAATCATAAATCATAAATCATATCTTCATTTTTTTTGTGAACCACGTAAATCTAGTGCTGCACTCATGCCCCTCAAAATTATTATTATATTATTTTTTTTTTTTTGTAAAGCATTTTGGTGTCCACCAGAAAGCGTCTGCGTTTTGTATGGTACTCCACCAGTCACATCGAATTATTATTGGCTCTCCACCAAACAACCACGCTAGAACATTGAGAAACGATTGCATTAAGTTAATGTGGTGAACAACCAAAAAAACTGTAACTCGGTACAGTTATACGACTCCAAGCCATTAGCCAACATCGCAAGGCGTACAAAAAGTAGACAAACAATAAGGATTTGATTTTCCTTAAAAACAAATGACAACGAGCGCGATCTGCTTCTTCCATCAGAGCAGTTTTACGGCACACTCGTAATTTAATTTAAACTAGTGTTGAATATGTAGCATCTGTTTTTTTTTTTCATTTTAAGTGGAAAAGAACCCTTTACACTTTTAAAATAACACATTTTTTTCAGAAAAGAACATAAAGAAATGTAAAAGGAAGAATGAATGCAGAATATGACTCAGAAAACGTCATAAATTTGTCAGTGCATGTGAAACTTTTTTAATATTCATTTAAGAACCAATAAAGTATATATGTTCTAGGGCCTTGAGTAATTCTAAGTCGGTTAAGCCATGTCCATCTGTCTGTCCGTCTGTTAGAATCTAGCTAACTTTCGAACGACGCGAAAGAAAAAAAAAGTTTTAATGTCAAATTCTTTCTAGTGCTTCTAAGTAGTTAGGAATCGAAATTCAGTACAATCGCTTCTGTGGGATAAGAGTTATAAGTTATTAAAACTTTCTTGTAGAATCATAGCCTTCGTTTCTTGAAAAAATAGATACTTCATATGAAAGTAAAAAATGGTCCGACCAGACCATGTAGGACATCTAAGTGTTAAAAGCAAATCATCATTTTTCCGTTTATTGATTTTTGTTTGATCATTTGTATTTATTTAACGGCTTCAAGTTAGTGTAGCAAAAGTATTGCGGAAAGAGTGCAATTGCACAATTTCAATTAGAAATGTAAATTGTAAAGAGCAGATGCCTTTAGAAATAACATAAACATTAAGAAAACGTTAACATCAATTTTGCAGCCAGGTAGCTCACCATCGCAACTAAGAAAAGCCTTGAAATCTTAAGTTTAATTAATTTAAAATATTTCTATTCTATAATACAACAAAGAAAACCCTGTGGGCTAACTTTTAATTTTCGGTCAGGGTGGATCTTTCGGTGGAAATGCCCATATACCAACCATGTCCCCATCATATCTGGAGCCTTTGAAAAAACCATTTTTAACAGACAGACGGACATCGTTAAATCAACTTCGCTCCTCTTGAGGACCCAAAATAAAGAAAATTTTAAACATATAATGGTTAATATAACCATATTATTGTTAGTTACAACCATATTATTGTTGAATTAGTCCTCCATCAAGAAGCCACAACCATATTATGGTTGCTTCTAAACATGTTATGGTTAAATATGACAATAATTTGTTTTAAAATTAACAATAGTATTTTCCTCTTTTCCAAGAGCAACATGCTCTTATAAGAGTTAAACATGTTTTAGTAATTTTTGACCATAACATTTTCGGAGGCAACCATTATATGGTTGTGGCTTCTTGATGGAAGACTAATTCAACCATAATATGGTTGTCGGTGACAATAATATTGTTAAATGAATCATAATATGTTTAAAATTTTCTTTAAAAATAGTTTTGTTGGTGGTGACCTTATTTAAACATGTTTTTTCTCTGGGTGCAGTGTTCGAAAATAAACAGAACATTATTTAGCGTTCGGCTCACACACCCAAGAACGATATCTATGATTGAGTGCCTCGGTAGGCTAGCTGGTAGCGAGCTAGTCTATCAGCGCCGAGGTTGCGGGTTCGATTCCCGCCAGAGACTCTGGTTTCTTTCCTGCAGACAAGCATAGAGCTTCGCGGGATTAGCTTATGAAATTTAAAAATAAAAAAAAAACCCCTTAATACCGTTCGTAACTATTTTCAAGAATGAGCCGAACATTGTATGGTGTTCTGTTTTTCGTTAAAAAACAAAACAATTGTAGTGATACTGTAGACAATCATTATATTTTAATGTTCTTTTTTTACATTGATAAAGAAATGAACAAACAAACAATTTTAGCAAACACCGCAGCACGAACAGCTTGTGTGTGTGTGTATTGTGTACTTGTTTTGTTTGTGTAAATTTATTTCGCTGGCTTTTTTTCGTATGTGTATTTTGTTTTTGTAAAATATTTGGTTTTTTACCAGCCAAAAGCGACGAACATTAATGAACCGAACCGAACACAATGAAGCTTGTGGTTTAAAAAAAAAAACCGAGCGGAAATAAATGTTCTCATCTTTTGTTAATTTAGATAAAAACAGTATTATTTTTGTGTTCGAAAGATGACAAACAGGGAAAAGTTATTTTTTTAATGAATTTCTACACAAACACTATTAGCGTTTGTGTTTTCCACAAATCTACCAAACCGAACAGTAAGGAGCGATATTTAGTGTTTATTTTCGAACACTGCTTTAAAGATACAAAATAATTTACAACAGTTTGTTTTTGTATTTATATTTTATTTTTTTATTTTTAATAATTTAAGCAAATTTTCGGTTTTTGGCGATTGCCTTGCTGAAAAAGCAATTATTGCAAACATACAGATTCTTAGCAGAGAAACTTGTTTTGTAAACTTTTTTATGTACAATATTGTGAAAATAAACGCTAACAACTGAAAAATCTCTTAATAAAAATAATAGCCAATATAAAAAAACAACCAAAACCCGTTATTTTATAAAAAAAAAATTGTACTTATGAATGTAATTTTAGTTTTAATAGACTTTTCATGGGCTCATCATTCATAAACGTCCCCTAACGGATTAGAAGCGAATGATAAAACGAAATTATGATGCATATTATTTCTCCCCAAACAGTCGGCAAGTTTTAGACTTTCATATTTGAAGTTTATCATTTTAACGTGAGACATTATGTTACATGTTTTATGTTCTTTTTATGTCTAATTCCCAGGATAATCATTTGGAATTTTCACTTCTGCCATACAACGTTTGCTTTGCGGTGTTTGTTTGTAGTTAAATATTTGTTTCAATATATGCTCATCCTTTCTTCTTTGTGATTTCTGAAGTTTAAATATGTTTTAGTTGTTTGTTTATAACTGGGAAAAAAGTGTATTTTCAACGCAAGCAAACAAATATTTATTTGGCAAACCATTTTCGTATGAGAGAGGTTTTTTTTATTAAGTTGTATGAAAGCAAATAAATAAACATTTCTAGATGTAGAAGTACATACGTAGGGAAAAATCCCTTTTCGTAGAAATTTCTTCTAAAATAAATGGCGGAAGGGAAAAAAGGACAGATTTCTTTTTTAAATAATTTTATGAAAATTAAATTTGTAAACTTTAGCCTAATTAAAAATATCAAAATTTGGATTTAAAACCATAAACATTATAACAAAAATAACCACAATACTCATTATTGTTAAAAGCTAAGGCGCGAGCTCTACCCAGTAAAAACTTCGCCTACAAAATAATGTGTTAATCAGAAAAACTTAATAGCACTACTTATAATTCTACTGAAAGAGCCAATGAATTTTACAAGGATGTCCCAAAATGAACGCATTCAAAAGCAAGCTATTATTTTTTTACCTACATACAATCAGTAATAAGTAGTTGTAGAAGTTGTTATAGAAGCAGTTATAGAAGAAAGCTACTCAATAATGAGTGAGAGAAGCTATTCATTTTGAAAATTTAAGCGAAGTTTTTACTGGGTATGTTTACATTTGTCCTTCAAAAGTAAAAAAGGTCAACAGGAAAGAAGAAAGACAACAAAATAAAAAACAAAAAAATGTACTTTGGACTTCGAAAAGAATTCTTGACAAAAAGTATGAAAAAACAGAAGAAAGTTCACACTTAGGTTTTTAAACGCGTTTAAGCAATATGTTGATTTACCTAATCAAAGCCGTTCACATTACATTTGAGATAATTAAAATGACAGCTGATTAAGAAAAAAACACACAAAAAAACAATAAACAAATTAATATTTCTTTAAAGTATTAAAAATGGATAAAAACACTTTTATAAAGTTATCAGAAGATTATTTTAATCATTTTAATGATGAAATTGTGAATTATTTAAGGAAAAAAATAAAAACATTAAGCAGAAATCTTGGCCGGTTTTACACGATCATTTTGGCGATTCTACATTTGAGGTATGTTCAGTGTATTTTATGTGATTTATGAAGTGATTTAGTTGTAATCATGTCAATTTGAAGTGATTAACAAATCACTTCAATGTAAGGGTAATCATCTCGATTTTGAAGTGATTAGAGCTTAATCACGTTCGAACTGCTTAAACGCGTTTAAGAAGCCAAATGTGAACATACTATTAAGCGGCAAAATACTCTGAAGAGATTGAGTGGCTACAATTGAAACATGTTAGGGTAGCCTGTCCGTTAAAGCCGGGGTTCGAGCCCCGCAGAAAAATGATTAATAAATTTTATTTAATTTCATGTTGTAAAATTCCTTTCTTCATAAAAATAATTTAATGAATATTAAATTTGATGAACTTTAGCCTAATTGAAAATATCAAAATTAAAAACCATACACAGTTCAACAGAAATAAGCACAATACTAAATATTTTTTGAAAACAGTAAAATGTAGGGACTTTTAAGTAATGCTAAGTTCACACTTAGGTTTTTAAACGCGTTTAAGCAAAATGTTGATTTAGCTAATCAAAGCCGTTCACATTACATTTGAGATGATTAAGACGACAGATGATTAAGAAAAAAAAACGCACAACAAACACACACAAAAATAACAAACAAATTTATATTTCTTTAAAGTATTAAAAATGGATAAAAACACTTTTATAAAGTTGTTAGAAGATTATTTTAATCATAAATGATGAAATTGTGAAAATTTATGGACTATTTAAGGAAAAAAATAAAAACATTAAGCAGAAATCTTGGCCGGTTGTACACGATCATGTTGGCGATTCTACATTTGAGGCACGTTCAGTGGATTCTATGTGATTTATAAAGTGATTAAGTTGTAATCATGTCAATTTCAAGTGATTAACAAATCACTTCAATGTATGGGTAATCATCTCGATTTTGAAGTGATAAGAGCTTCATCACGTTCGAACTGCTTAAACGCGTTTTAGAAGCCAAATGTGAACATACTATAAGTGGCAAATTAAATACATTTGGCAACCTTTTTCGATTTGTGAGAGTATACTTATAAAGTTGTTGATACGAAAACTAATTATAAAATTTCTTTGAGGCATTACTTGCCATCATTACAGCTTTAATTTTTACGTAAATTTGTGAAAATCTCTTCTACAAGAACGGAGATCTTTTGAACTTATTTTTCAGAGCAAGAAATTGATAATTTGTAAAAGATGGGCAACGAAAAGTTTTGAATTAAAGTCACCAAAATTAAAAATTTTAATGAAAATTGAATTTTCCCCTTAAGTTAGTTATCTTTAATTTATCACATGCCAATACAGATAGCGAAAGGATTTTTTCTTCGTCACTGATGTTCGCACAAAGGAAAGAAATAAGCTTATCCATAAAATTTTATCTTCAATTCGAATTATCCGCTCTTCTTTACAAAATGGTATCTGTTAAAACAATAATTGCCTGCTAATGATTTCCAATGGACTTTGAATAAAGAGACAATGAAGCTTGATATGTATTTAAATTTATCTATCCACAGTTTCTTATATTAAAATTCCTATTAATTAAGTTTAATATTATTCAAAAATTAGACGATATGTAAGTATGTATTTATATATTTTTTTGGTTTGAAAATCAGTAGAGCATTCGTTTTTTATATTTTCTATAAAATTAATCGGACTGAAGATCGGACTGAAGATCGGACCACGCCAGATTAGTAACACACTTTTTCTATTTTAACATATAATTAAAATGGAGTTATATATATGTATTTACATTTTAGCGCGGGTAGCGCCAATTCCGAAAAATATACTTATGACATTAGTTGTAATAGATTATTAAATGTAATAGATTAGATAAATAACTTGAGGTTAATCGATTACAGTTATCAGTTTTTGCTAGAGGTTGCAACAGTATCCTTACCCCTGTTCGATTGTTAAAAAATCACCATTCAAAATTGATACGGGTAAACAATTAATAATTCTAGTATTCAAACAAAATCTAGAATAACAAATATATGATTATAAGTGAATTTACATCACTAGTTTTTTATACCCTCCACCAACACTGGTGGTTAATGAGGGTATACTAAGTTTGTCATTCCGTGTGAAACTTTTTTATTATACATCTCAGACCACATAAAGTACATATATTCTGGCACGCTGAGTAATCCTAAGTCGATTTAGTCATGTCCGTCTGTCTGTCCATCTGTCCGTCTGTTGAAATCACGCTGACTTTCGAAAAACTCAAAAGAAATGAACAAACTTGTAGTTATCCTAAGCAGTTTGGGATTGAAATCCAGCAAAACCGATTCAGTTAGATCAGAGCTATGAATCAAAATGTAGAGCCACCACCTTAAAAAATTAACAATTTTGTTACAAAAACTAACATTAATGATGGAACAATGCACGAAATGATATGAGATTTTGCAGATGTTCGTTTTATTTGACTGGAAATCACACTGTGAAATTTCATGAATTTCATTCATAATTTACCCTAGGCCTCATATAAACCCTACTCCCGGAAAACAGTTTAGTACGCCTAAAACCGTAATTATTAATGCTATCATAAAAAATTTGGCACGTCACAGTTCTTTAGGACTATAAACAGCACTAAAATATTTCGTGTTGATCGGTCCATAATTTACCCTAGGCCCGATATAAACCCTTCTCCCGAAAAACCGTTCAGTACGCCTTGAACCGTAATTTATAATATTATCAGAATAAAATTGAATACTTCACAGTTTTATAGGACTAGAAAAAGGAATTAAAAAATTTCGTGATGATCGGTCCAAAATTTATTATAGGCCCCATATAAAGCCCACTCTGGTAAATTAATTAAATATGCCTAAAATCGTAGCAGATATATTTATTGTTGTAAAATTTCTTCCAACTTAGTTTCATATGGCCAGAAAAAATGTCATGCAATTTTGTAATATACGGTCCATAATATACCTTAGATCATATATTTTGCAGCCTTCTGAAATTCACTGTAAGCGCTTCAACTAATTTCACCACTGTAACTTATTGAAATTTATGTTTTTTAATACCAGAAATACCTCTGCGGAATTTTGGGATGATTGGTTCATAAATAACCATTGCTTCAATATAAATCCCCCTCCTGAAAATCATTTAAGTTCAGCTTAAACTGTTACTTATCATGATGTCTTACTCAAGCTAGTTCAAATTTCTAAAAAGAAAAGCATTTAACTTTCTGATTGTCGGTCAATAATTTAATATAGGTCAAAACCGCAACCATTTTAATGCCGTTGTCCGTTTTTATAAAGAAAATTCATAATAAATAGATATCATGTAGATATCACTCCTTAAATAATTGAACTGCCGGTGGAGGGTATCAAAGATTCGGCACAGCCGAATCTAGCACTCTAATTTGCTATGTTTTGGTTTATTTAGTTATTAGTTTATAAAAATAGCTTTGTTTAATAGTTTATATATATAAAAGAGTACGTATTTATATATCTTTACCCAAAACGCAAAAGGCCCTAACTGACAAAATATTACAAATCAACTTTTTCATTAAATCTGATGTATTGCATCTACAAAAACATTTTGGAATCTTACGGCTAACAATAGCGATTTTATTGACATAAAACAAATGGCCCTATCAACAAAAGATTATATGATAAACGCTAAAAGGCCTAACTAAAAGTTTTTAAAATATGAAACATTGTTAGTTGTCAAAACAACTGGTCGGTTTAAGAAGAAAAATAAAAGAAAAATAAATTATAAACAGTTTAAGGCAATTTATCAATTTTTTATGTAAAATAGGTTTTTTCTTGTCCAGTAAAATTTTCAAAATAGGCCTTTTGCGTTTTAGGTGGCGATATGTATGCATGTTTAATCAAATATTTTTTGAATCAGCTTCTCGAGCAAAATAACCGTATATGAGCTTATTTCCCGATCATAAATTTTACTCTCGTTGTGTGAAAATGGTACTTTACCGAGGATTCACCTCAAAGAATAAATTGTGATACAAATTTCTGATCTCTTTTTGAGCAATTTAATGGTAGTTTTCACTTTTAAGTATTTTCGGTCTTAGTTTTCAATCGTAAATTATATAGTTTTTGATTATATTTTAAATCCTTTTTTAATCGTTATGTTTTTATTTTTTCTCCGATAAACAAAAACCAAACAAAAGCTATCAGGTTTTCACAAAGAAAAAAAAAGAAACTATTCGCACTTTCATTTATTTTCATTTATTGACAATAACTTTTGGGTTTCTTTTTTAAGACAATCTTTTTATTTGTTTGGCAATGAATCATATCCTTTTTTCATCGCTTAAGTGATAAATCAGTTTTTAATCATCAAAAGTGATCTGAGAAGGCTCACTTAGGTGATGCTTAAAAAAATTAATCGCCAAAAAAACTAAATCTAGCTGGGAAAAACTTAAAATAAAATTTATATAAATTAATACAAAATGTTTTATTTGTATTTATATACATATTATCATTTAAAAGTTGTAGGGATTTTTGTTGAGGCTATTTTTGAACGCGTAGGGAAAACTAGGGATTTTTTTCGGTCTGCGTAAGGACTTTTCAAACAAGTGTATGACATCACTGGTCTGTAGTCTCGTTATGTTTATATCAAACTTCATCTCTATAGTCTCTTCGGAAATATTGGCTATAGTCTCGTTTATAGTCTCATAAAGACTCGCCAATAGATTTGTTCATAGTTTCATCTTTACTCTCGTTTATGTTGTAGTCTTTAATTTCAACTGTAGCCATCGCTATAGTTCTTCCCACAGTCTGAAGTCCAGACTAAAGTCTTGTCTATATTCTTGGTATATTCTCGTTTAAAGTCTTGTCTTAAGCCTTGCGAATATATTTATCTTTGATTTTGTTCATAGTCTTGCCTACAGTTTATTCGTAACACCCGTTTATGGTGTCGTCTTTTATTTCATGTGTAGCTTTTTCTATAGATTTGTCCATAGTCTCGTGTATAGTTTCGCCTATAGTCCCGTCTGAAGTATTGTCTACAGTTTCGTTTATACTGTCGTCTATTGTCTAATTTTTGGTTTAATATAGTTTGGTCCGTAGTTGTGTCTATAATCTCGACTATAGTCTTGTCTAAGGACGTGTATATAGTATCGTCTATTGTCTTGGGTATAGTCTCGTTTAAAGTTTTGTCTATAGGCTCGGCAATATATTTGTCTACAGTTTTGTTCAAAGTCTCGCCTACAATTTTATCTTAACTCTCGTTTAAAGTGTCGCTATTAATTTGATATGTAGTCTTGTCAATAGCCTCGTATATAGTTTTGCGTATATTCTCGTGTATAGTCTCACATATAGTCTAATCTATCTTTCGTTTAAATGTTTGTCCGTAATTTTGCCTATAATCTCGTCTATAGTCGCGGCTATAGTCTAAGGTATAATCATATTGATAGTCTTGTCTCTAGACTTGCCAATAGATAAGTCTATGATTTTGTCTTTAGTCTCGCCTGCAGTTTAGTCTTTACTCTCGTTTTAGGTGTCGTCTTTTATTTTATCTGTACTCTTGTCTATAGTTCATTGTCTAGAGTACAGTTTTGCCTATAGTCACGTCTGAAGTCATGCCTTTAGTCTCATTAATAATGTTATCTATGTTCTTGTTTATACTTTCGCTTTTACTCTCTTCTATAACTAGCATAATTCACCGTTTGTCTATAGTTTTGTCTATAGTTTTGTCTATAGTCTCGGCTATAGTCTTGTCAGAAGTCATGTCTATTGTCTCGTCTATTAGTCTTGCCTTTAGTCTACTTTTTAATTTTGTCTTTACACTGAAAAGATAAATCAATCCACCCGTAATTAAATCAATCCGAAGCGGTATCATTATTACGGTAATTACGGATTTTCTTGAATCAAGTGCAGAAATATGGATTCAAGTACGAATTATTCAAGTGCAAAATACTTATTCATATTTAATCTCGAATTCGTACTTGAAATGATCCGGAAATGAGATCAAAATGCGCTTAATTCTAGTATAATAAAGTTGATTTAATACCGAAATCGTACTTGAATTAATCCAAAAGTGAAATTAGATTGAACCTAAAACACTCCAAAGACAGAAGGAGAATATTATTATGATTGATTTACTTAAGGCGCCCGTACACGACATGTTTTTGTCATCTGACATGTCAAATTTCCCACTGCAAAATACATACATGTCGTGTGTTACCTTTTTAACTTTGCTTCTGTAAAAGTCAGACGCAAAGTCATCTGACAAAATTTCAATTAGAGCGTGCTCTATTTTCTTCTGACAAACCATCTGACATCAGAAAGCTATGCCGGGAAGAAACCGGCAGCGGCGTCCACTATTGACGGAATCATTAGCCGGCTGAAGTTAATTTTTTACAATACCGAGATATGTTTGATCATCTTACCATTGAATAGAATTTATGTGAATATATATATAAAAACAGTTTTATTATAAAATCCTAAATTGGTATCTTTGAATTAAAATAAAAAAATGTTAAGATGGCTGAACTATTTTACGGCGCAAATAAAACTTTTCATGGCGGCAGCAAGCTATTTTGAAACCGAGCACTACTATGGTTTCTGCACTAACAATGCGAAAAAAACAGAGACAATGTCAGAAGCAAATTACATGTACGTTTGTGACCGAATATTATAAAGCTTATGTAAAACAGCGATTTTGACAGACATGCACAATTACATGTGACTTGAAAATTTGACATGTCAGATGACAAAAACATGTCGTCTATATGCTCCTTTACCAGTCCAACACTCTTTTACAGAATTTCGATTATAAAAAAACCAGCATCATGCCCGAAATGTTTTCTGCTTGGAATTTTGATTTACATATTTAACTAAAAATTTAAACTAAATAGGAACTTTTGCTTTTTGTTTTACTTTTTAAACATGAAAATAAGTTTGTTTTTCTTCTCGTACTGTTGTTTTTGTTGTTTCTACACAAAACAAGCGTATGGTTTTTACCTATAAGTGTAGTGTTGTTGTAGGGTCTACAACAAACTTTGACAAACACAAGCGTATGCACGCATTAAGAACGTAATGCTGTGAGATGAGACTAATAAGTTATATGATATTATAACGCCCACTGTGATTTTACTCTCAGCGTGTAATTTTACTATCAAAAGAGTTTACGTCGTTACGTTATAAATGTCATAAAATTGTACTCGAAACCGGATGTGACATTGCAGGCGGGGCAACGCCAGTCACACATAAAGTTGACGGCGCACAGTGGGAAATTTTACGAGAAGGCGGTCAAAATTCCATAACTTTTGACTGGATTGGTATTTTTTTATGCGATTTTTTTTGCTCGATAGGTGCGATGTTAGGCTTTAATTTGCGCTATAAAACGTAAAATTCGACTGATAGGAGCAAAAGTTATGGGGAGTTCAAAATGCATTTTCATTTTTTTGTTGAGTTTCGGTGTAAAAGTTGAATATTTCAAATATGATTTTTTTATAATTTATCATTATTTCTCTTGTATTTTACAACTGATACTTATTTTTTATTGTCGAACTTAGATCCTGTCAGAAAATGCCAATATTTGGCCCCTGTAAATTTTTTAGTCCCAATATTCACAGGGGCCAAAGGTTGGCGTTTTTGGGAAAGACGAGTTGTTATAAGGATAAAACTGAAAAGGAATATTTTGAAAAATGCCCAAATAGCATTCTTGGCTATCGATAACATTTAAGGTAATTCAACTTTTATTTTTGGTTTGAGATGTATGTGTATTTTATTTTATTTTATTTTATTGGTTCGCTTTCGCTGTTCTGTATACTGATTTTTTGTCCGTTTTAAATCCAAAAATAGTGCAAATGCTTCTTCTGGAGTAAATTTCATTTCTTCAGTTGGTGTAGGCATACTTTTTAAAATCCTCTTTGTGCGTTTAGGGCTCGCTTCCACTCTTTTTTCAATTATTGCAATTTTTGTTTTCTTATTTTGCGTTGGTTGAATTTGATGCAGAAATGAATCCTTTATCATACTATGAGAAATTTCTTTATTGATATTTGCTAGCTTGCGTCTTCGTGATCTTTCACTGCAATTGTCAATTTGTTTTGCGGGCCGACCCACTTTTCCAGTTTCCTTAGCAGTTATTGACAGCTTCTTAAAAATCAGATCATTTGTTAGCCATTTTTCGTTGCGTAAGTAAAACGTTTTCTTGTTTCTAGAACATTTAAGGTACCGTTTTCTTAATGTTAATGAAAAGTTTTTAATTTTTATCTTATGAATCTTATGAAAGAATGGATTATTCATTATGTGTAACACAAAATCTTTTTCATCTTTCTGTTGAAAATATATATCTGCGAGAACTTTATAACTGAACTTAGCCATTGTTTAAACAATAATGAAGGTAAAATTATGAATGCATGCACTTTTATACTCCTGATAGAAGTTTTTTTAAATGATCTTTTGTTACTGCTTCTTTAAAACATAAAAACCCTTTTTTAAATACAAATTTAATCTTTTATTAGCATTTCTTTGAAACATAAAAAACCCCTGTTTTCGCACTTTTTAAAAGGATAACATACCGGCAATAAATTAACAGGTAACATGTAGGTAATTTTCACGTAAAATATAACTGCGTGCTAGATTTTTGACCATTTACCTGTTCTTCCATTTTTTTAAATTAATTTGCAATTTTCAGGTAATTAAACTATGTAGTTTATGTTGCGGCTATTTACTTATGTTTAACCTTTTAACTTACTCAGAAATCTAACGTGTTAGTCTATTTATGTCGCCTATTCGTTTTGCAGCATCCGTTCACCCACAATAAGTTCATAACAATGGCAATACCTTTACCTTCTCCAAATTAATTGATAACCTGACGTGCTAGATAATTTATGTGGCCTGAACTGCTTTATTTGTCGAAAATTCTTTAAGATTCACCTTCTTTAATTTCAGTAATTTTTCCTTGCAGGACTTATTTTTTGAACCGAATATCTTACCTTGGGTCACAGAAATTGCTGTAGTTCGCAAGGCCGTATCCAGATGTGCGTACAATGGGGTATAGAAATGTAGGTTAGATTCTGGACTACAAGAGAGTATAGGTTTTTTTTTGACGCATTTTGACGCTCAGGACTTATGCTCTATAAAGTAGGAAATTTCCGGGAAATTTTGACATTAAAAAAAAAAAATAAATAAATAGTTCTAGAGGTCGCAGAGTTTAATGCTTTAAACCACGTATAGCTAATAAAATAAACTAATACACAAAACTTATTCTGTCAAAAAATCTTAAAAAACAAAAAAGTTATGAGCATTTCAACTTCAAAAATTGACTCAGAAATTCAAAACTATAACCAAATATTGAGAAAGTCCATTTCGGACCACCCTGTTCTCAATGAAATAGTTGAAATAGGGTTTTAATTTTTTGGCTCCCGAGGTTTACTAGTATTTACTTTCACATGAATAAAAAAATTTTAAAATCGGAGAACAAAAAAAAAAATAATTTTGGCCGCCTTCTCAAAATATGAACCAGTGTGCGGCGACCAAAATTGTAAAGTGTGACTTTTCATTAAACAATGAAAAAATGTGTCAAGAACAAAATATTATTATAATTCTTTGCATTTTTAACAGTTTTTTAGTGTTAAAATTTTTTCTCGCCCCATTTTTTTCATGACTTTATGCGACACACATAGGTCAAAATTCAATATTTTCGCGGCCAAAATTGAGTTTTAAAAAGTAAGGTAAACACATAAAATAACACGTTTCTGCGGAAAAGACCGTTCTGAGAAACCTAACTGAACCCTACCACCTATCTGGGATACACCCCGTCCGCATACAAACCAAAGTTAAAACGTTTATATTTTTTCCTGTGCCAGCTCTTGAATTGAAAATCATGGATTCCGATAACCTAGATATGGTTCTTTCAGCCCAATTACGAATAAAAATTCCCCGGGAGTTTTTTCCCTTTTCCCATTTTTACAATTGAATTTACATAGGAAAAATGGGAGAAGGGAGAAAACTCCCGGGGAATTTTTATTCATAATTGGGCTGTTTATGTTTATTATTGTTTACTTAGCCAGAATGCATAGTTTAAATAATTTGGTAGTTTCAAACACATGGTGTTTTTTAGACGCTTTTTGACGTATTTTTTAACTTTAAAGGTAAATTTGTTGTATTTTTCGATGAGATACGATCATCCTTCTGTTTTTATATTAAAGTACAGTTCTTTAACCAAAAGAAGGCACAAAAATTGGGGACTTTTTTAAACATAGACTTTTTATTCAAAATTTTTTTTTATTAGTCAGGTAATCGTTGCTTTTCGTTATTGAAGGCACTTTGTTAAAGTTTATACATGTTTATACTATGCCAATTCAGACCAAGACATAAACGATTTTAAACAAAGATGTTCTTTATTTAAAGTGGTGTAAAGGACAAAGGAGCAAAAGCCGCAAAAAGAAAGAGTTTTTTTTTTTAAATAATGAGTTTTGGTTGAACGGAACTTTTCAACTTCCTATTTAAATCGTTAAATCGACCGGGCGGCCTTCGAAACCTTCACGAATTAAGTGAACGAAGCAAGCGTCGAAAAACCGAGGAAATATGGTCAACTGTTGGAAATGATGTTATCGTTCACGCTGAACAAACCTCCTTAAGAGTACAAGGAAAAAGAGATACGTCGAAAATCCTGAAAGAAATAACAAATTTTCCTAGTCGAGCGCACGAATATAGATAATAAGTCGACCACTACAAGCTTTAGCTTTGTTCGTTGAGGCTGATGTAACAAGACGTCAGTGCGAGATCATCCGAAACACAAATAAGGGTTTTATACTCCATATTACTTATTGTTACAAGTAAAACAAAAATGTAATCCACCAAAGGAATGCTTATGGGCTACGGGTACCTGTGTGGAAAGCAGCTTACAGAGCCTTATTGATAACACCGTTACACGGCTTTCAATTTTCTTCGAAGAAGTGCTTTTGACACTTAACGAAGAAGAAAGAAATTTGGAATTTCAGAAATACCAATGATGGTAACACAAGTACAAGTTCCCATTTGGCGGCAGATATAGCCGGGATAAACTATGAACTGATTTATAGATTAAAAATCATATAGCAGACAATTTCAAGTGAACATAAAATTAATTCATAGAAATACGACTGTTATGCCAAAGACACAGCCCGAAGACTATAAAGATGATAATACCGGCAGATTCGAACAAAAACGAACCAGACTTAGATGACGAGTAGCAAGAAGCATTCCTTATTGAAACAAATACAGAATTTTTTTTTCCACTCAGTTGTTTCTTTAAGTTAAACAAATGTTTATGTGCGTTTCATATGACTTTTTTTTACTTATATTTACAAACAAACCCAACTTAATCATTAAAAAAATACTCATATGAGACATATAATACCCCGAAGAAATTATAAAAGTGAACAAATAATTTTGGCCACGTAAATACTGAATTTTGACCTATGTGCGACAGTTCAAGTCAGGAACTTTTCTTACAAAAATGTTACAGACATGCAAGTGCAAGTTCGAAAAACTCAATACACTCACACTTTTTCACTAACATTCACACAATTTTTGTACTTTCAGCCAATCGGCTGTTTCCTCGATTTTTCGTTGATAATACGTATACACTTCTTGCAAGTAATTACTTGCATGTGGAAACGTAGGGTTAGTGAGAAAAACAGCTGTTTGTTACAATATATGGCATTTTTGTTTCATTCACACATTTCAATCGAAAAGTTTCTCGACGCGAGAGTTACAGATACTTAAAGTAAGTATGAAAAACTTAATTTATCCCGATTATTTTTCTTTCTGTGTAGTCTCTTCTCAAGTCTTGGGTATATTTTCGTTTATAGTCTCTTCATTTAAATCTTGTCTTAAGAGTCTAAACGCAATGTTTGCGGTGCGGTGCGATTTCTCGTTGCGGGAGAGAAAAATAAACATAATACAACGGAAGACGCCGACGGAAATAGTTGTAATTTTTTGTTTAAATTTTTATTAATTTATTTCTGCATACATGTTTATCACGTTGTTTGTTTTCAATAATGTTGTGAACATAGCCAATTATTCAAAAACTATGGCAACATCAGAAAGAGAACTAGTATCAAAAATTGAGAGACAAGGCGAATTAAATTCGCCTTGTTAAGAGAGAAAGAAAGTCCGCAATGAAAATAAAATAGATTTTAATTTTATGCCGTTCCGCACTGCGGTTTTTTACTTCAAAATCGTATGAAAGATCGCACCGCAGTAAAATATCGTTACATTGTGTTTGGACTCTAGGACGTGTCCATGGTCTTGATCGTAGTTAAGGCTTACTTTTACAGCATTTTCGATCAGTTTTGCTGTTTTTTTTTTTTTTTTTTTTTTTTTGCTTTCTGTCTGACTGTTAGTTATTTTAACTTATTTGTTCTTAAAAGTCCAATATATTTGACGGATTTATTTATTTATTAATTAAAATCAAATTAGCACATTGAAATGGCCAATGAAGTGAAAATTATGAAATAATATTTTAAACAAAAAGAACAGATTTAAATAAACCATATTTTTTTAGGGAAATCGAAGAAGTGAGTTAAAATAAAAGTCTTTATTACATTCATTACCCCTATACAAAAAAAACCGATTTTTAAAAATCATTTTATGTTCCCCCTAAATCAATTTCAATAATTTTGCTTACATTTTGCAATTGACTGGTTAAGTTTAAGAAAAAAGAAAAAACTCATTCTCCAAAGAAAACTTTAAATTGTAATTTTGTTTTTGCAATTGAACCCCAAAGCAACTTGAATCTTAAGCATTATCTTTTAAATTGAGTAAAAAAAATATTAGAAACTGTAAATAAATTGTAAGAAGCTTTAGCATTTGTTCAGCTAGAGAGTATAAACTTTAAGAAAATCCCTACGTTGATTGCATAAATGCAAATTTATTTTATCTTCCAATTCATTTTTGTTTTTCGTATGACTACAAATCGCAAATACTTTTAAACAATTGAATTGAGGATTTTCAACACAAAACGCAAAAAAAAATATAAATTTTTATTTAAGTTAACATTCAAAAATGCATGTAAATGAATTCCTACATATCCATATGTATGAATTCGCCTTAAAACATATGTGTCTAATACAAACTTTAACACACTCTCTCACTCCATTTCACACACACACTCATACAAACATACATGTGGCAAATAAAATATCCTTAAAAGGAAATAGAAAAAATATCTATTGGCTTTAGCTCTTTTTTCTAATCTTTCCTTATTCATATGCATAAAACATCGTTAGAATTCCTTTGAGATTTAGAGTATTTTATTGGTGGATTTTTATTTGGCCAAAGCCATCCAAAACAGGAATACAAAAAAACCAGTAAGTCGTACATTTATAAGTGAAATTGCATAAATTTGTGATAAAGTCCACACAAATATCAAAAAAAAAGGAAAGAAAAAAACAAGGAATGACAGAAAAACTAACTGTTTTCCAAAGCTCAATATCCAATAGATTTATGATCAAACAACTTAAAGACAAACTAAAATTTAACATCTTTTTTTCAAACACGCGCCAAAAAGCCACTTCCTTAACAAAAAAAAACTTAATCCCCAACCAAAAGGTCAAAGCTCAAAGTCACCGACATTTTAATTTTCTATTTGTGTTAAAACACGTGTTTAACATCCATTTTCAAATCATAAATAGATGCTGTTAAATAAACTATTTTATAATAATATTATTCACTCCTTTAAATACAATTTATAATCAATCAATTTCCCATGAAATCAACCAACCTTAAATCTTAAATAGTTCAAAACCACAATCATTACAAATCACTGAACACACAGCAGGATAATTAAGGAGTAGAGTGAAATAAAATGAAAGCTACACACAGGCTTACACACCCTTAAATAATAAGCAAAAACGAATGCACTAAAAAGTAAGAGAATTATAAAGATACGCATCAGCGAATTTTACAGCTTTTTGTAACATCAAATAAATAAATAATTGTTGTTTATGAAGACAACGCTTCATTAATTACAAAAAAAAAAAAAAAAAGAATAAAGTGAGAGAGGAAAAAACCAATCTCGACTGTTAAGTTGAATATTTGAGTTAATAATCGAGTATACGCAATCGAGTCTAATGAAGATTCTAAAATCGAACTTAGTAATGAGCAGGGAAACCAAAAATATGCTCTAAAAAATACGTTGTATGCGCTTTAAGTATGCAGTAAAAACTTGAAAATATGCGCTGAAATTTGTTAAAAATATGCCAAAAAAAAAAAAAATTGCAAACGATGGGCAGTCATCGGATCACAAAAACAAAGTTATATTAAGAGGATAAGATTCATATAAGAGTTATTTGTGCCGAATATTGTCTAGATATTAACAGCCTGTTTTTGTAAAACATAAGTCTTCTCACTTGAAGTTTTCGTATTAATACGTTTATGTTTAAAATTTGGTTTTTAAAAAACATTTAAAAGCTTTCGTCTATTCATAGTTGACATAAATAGAGCTTTTTTCTTTCGTGAATCAACATTATTGCCAATGCATTAATATTCGTACATTTGTATTATTTTTTCATATAAACGCTTTGTGTTTGTGGATAACCCTGGCTTTTGTTTACAAAAATTAAAATTAAATTTCAAAAACAAAATATTTTATAAAAAGTGTTAGTAAATTAGTAAAAATTAAAGTGTTGAATGAAAATGTTAACACCAATAGCAATAAATAAAAGAAATACATAAAGAAGATCTTTTGCTGCACATCAACATATAGATATGTAGAAGATATTTGCGAAGATATAATTCTTTTGTAAGATTCGAAAGAACGGTGGTATTTTACAGTACACTGTATGTAAGTCACACAGATAATAGTACGTACGCCTTAACAATTCTTTAACTTTCCAAGAATTAGAGATATTTTAAATAATAAATAAATCAAAAATTTTTAAATGAAAGCAAATATTTATTTCATTATTTAAATTTAAGACTATGGATTTGTCCGCATACTTAGGTGCGAAGTCGAGCCGCTTTTATCTGTTTATATCCCCAATTAATGTTTGTTTTTTCTTAGTACGCGGCTATGTAATGTAATGTAAAAATTTTAAAATTTGAACTCATGGAATTCGCAACGTTCCTTTTGTTAAAAATATATGCGCGCATTTCATTACAAATGTCCTTTGTTTTCTTACCTATTTTAACAAAACAGTAATATTTTTTCTAAAATTACTGCAGTCTTTAAGAATTTGCTTGCAAGTTTAGCTTGTGCCACTTTCCGTATAATATTTTTCCTTTAAATCTTCTTATTTTAATAAGGACAGTTTTCTATTTGGCATCGTACGTGTAATTATCTGTGCTGTCAGGTTAACTTAAAAGTGTAAAAGTATAATTAGCGGAAATTGACCCAAACTTTTTGTCGATTGATTTTGACAGTGTATCGATGCCTTGAAAACTTCCAAAAAATATCGATCAGAAATCCAGAGTTATTCTTAAGCTCCAATTTTAGAGGAAGTACGTACTATGCCATGAACAACGGTACGCGACATGATGTGATCGGTTTTTAAATGGCAGCGCTATATTTAAAAAACTAAATGGGCTGCATATGGAGGTGTGGCTATAAAAATTTAACCGTTTTAGAAACATCATTGACATACCTTTCATTCAAAGCGGTGACTGGCACAAACTTTTTTTTTGTAAGGAGGTCGACCCGCTCGTATGTACATAATTATGTTCATATTTTTGAGCGTATGTAGTTCCATTGTTTTTTGAACCTGTAAATACATATTTATGTAATTATAAGTGAACCTTTATAGAATATTTTGTAATAGTATTAGTTTGTTAGGTTTCCTTTTTTAAAATATCGCAGTTATTTTCCACTTTGTGGTGATTTGTTTTTTAAACGAATGCCTTTTACTTATCGTCTACTTTTCACTTTTGTTTTCATTTATTACGAAGATGTTCATTTTATAAGAACCAAAAATATGTAGAAAAAAATTAAAGCTTTTTTTGTCACTCACATTAAATGTTTTTTAATTTTATGAAAACCTAAATCTGATTTCGTTCGTTTTTTTTACGAACGAACAAATATTTTCATTTTCTAAAAACAGGCTGTAAGATTGGGAGACGGTCGCTAAATTGTGTTAACATTTAAAAGGAAGTTAAAGCTATTTATAGATGGCAGTTTTTACACGATAGATTTCTATATACAGCTAGATTTTTTTTGTAGAAATTACGGGCATCAATAGTTGGGTGGCCCGTTAGGCTAGTCGGTAGTGAGCTATCTATCAGTACGAGAGTTGCTGGTTCGATTCCCGCCAGATATAAAAAATAAAGGGTGGTTAAATTTTAAGAGCCGATGTTGACTTTGAATAAAACACAAATTATTTGGGAAATGAATGTCATTTCTTTTTATTATGATAATTTTTTTTTATTTAAGAGATATTTTTATAAATATTTACAAAGGTATGATAATATTAGTATCGGCCAAATGGCCGCCGCGATATCGCACACCTCCAACCGATTGTCCAAATTTTCGATGACGCTGGGGCATAATTAAGGTTCTATGCCGTTAATGTGCCAAGTTATCTTATCCTTTAGCTCTTGAATTGCTGCTGGCTTATCGACGGTCACCTTTTCTTTCAAATAACCCAAAAAAAAAAAGTCCAACGTTGTCAAACTACATGATCTTGGCAGCCAATTGACATCGCCACTGTTTCGTCATTGTTTCGTTAGCTGTGTGGCAAGTGGCACCGTTCTGCTGAAACCTAATATCGTCCACATTCATATCTTCCAATTCGGGCCATAAAAAGTTCGTAATCATCTCACGATAGCGAACACCATTCACAGTTACTGCCTGACCGGCCTCATTTTGAAAAAAATACGGTCCGATGATGCCGCCAGCCCATAAACCGCACCAAACAGTAACTCTTTGTGGGTGCATTGGTTTTTCGCCAATCACTTTTGGATTATCATTCGCCCAAATTCGGAAATTCTGCTTATTGACGAATCCACTGAGGAGAAGATGTGCCTCATCACTGAAGATGATTTTCTTCGAAAATTGATCATCCACTGTTGCCATTTCTTACCACCACTCTGACCATTGACGACGTTTAAAATGGTCAAGAGGCTTAAGGTCTTGAGTCAATTGCACCTTGTAAGCGTGTAACTGCAAGTCTTTATGCATAATGTGCATCAACGACAAGCGTGAGAGGTGAAATTGTTGGGCACGACGACGAGTTGAGGTGGACGGCTCTTCAGCCACACTATCGCGAACAGCAGCAATATTTTCTGCAGTACGAGCTGTACGAGCATGCACTGATGTTTACTCAAATTTTTGCACGATTTTTCCCATTGTACGCACATTTGGACGATTAAATTGACCGAAAAAATCACGAAGTGCATGATATGCATTTTGATTTGAACGCCAATTTCCATAATAAGCCTGCATAACTTTAACGCATTGATCGATTGTGTATCTTTCCATGGTTCAAATTGAGTTGGTCTGAAATTGAGAAATGTCAAATGAAATGTACAAAAAAGCTTGACGTTTAGGTGTGGTTCACATTCAACATCGGCCTTTTATATTTAATAGTCAATTCTAAAGTTAAATTTATAGTCAAATTTTCAGTAGAGTTTGTAGCTGATTCTATTAACAAATCTTAAGTCATTTTTAGGAATGAATCCTTTTCTTCTGATTGGAGTTTTCGATACGATACTAAATTCTATTCTAGAGAATGGCATTTTTATTATATTCGAAATTTTAGACTATAATTGCCGATAGTATAGAGTAGGGTATAGTCGTTGATCTAGATTTTTCTTATTACAATTATTTCCTAGAACAAAGAAGGCTTCCCTTTTATTTATCGTTTCTCATAAATTTCATTTCTTTCTTCTCTTTCAGACCGTTGAAGACTTAGAAAATCGCTGCATGGAGGCAGGAATCGAAATCGTTACAAGACAATCATTTTTATCCGATCCAACCGATGCGGTACGTAATCTACGGCGTCAGGATGCCCGCATTATAGTGGGTCTCTTTTACGTGGTGGCAGCACGGCGAGTGCTGTGTGAGATGTACAAACAACAGTTGTATGGAAGAGCGTATGTGTGGTTTTTTATAGGTAAGTGTTGTTTGAATAACGGAGAAACACGATAAAGCTTTAAACTTTATTTGATTAAAAACAAAAACAAATAATAAACGAAAAAAAAAACAGAGTATTTAAATTGTTTTTGTTGGGAAAACAACGAATAAATACAATTTATTTTAGAGATGATTTTGTTATTGAAATTTTTTTATTTTAATCCTTTTGCTTTCATAATCCAAGCAGACAACCAGCCAACCATTTTGCAAAAAAAAAAAAAACAAAAAAAAAAAAAATGCTGTAGAATTTTTATGACCCGAACATAAAGAGAAAAGCAAAGATTTTGTTTAAAACTTTTGGTTGATAAGAAAAGCAACAACAATAGGATCTTAATTTCGTTGTTGTTGTGGAAATCCTTTATCTTTGTTAGATTTTGCGCTGACTTATTTTCAGTTGTTGTTCGTTTTCGCCATTCACCAAATTTTATTACAAACACATGTATACATATTTTATTACGATAATGTGTAAGTGGATGTGTTGAAAATGTATAGAAAAGCTTTTCGGGACACAAAAAAAAACACATTTTTAAAGAAGCCTTCTAAAAAATAAGAAAGTAAAAAACTTTATTGGATTTGAGAATTTATAAAGATTTTAGCCTGGATGAGAATATATGATTTTAAATTGGATGCAACAAAATCTATAGTATATGTGTTTAAATGTGTGTGTGTGTGTGTGTGTGTTATATGCCTGAGTATTAAATTGAGTTTGAATTGAAGTAAAGTTCTACAATTGCTCACGTTTTGCACGTTTTTCACATAAAAATTTAAATAAACCTTTCCTTACTACGACTACGAATTCAAAAAGACAGGCAATATCCTTGTAGGCAGCTCACGACTAAAATTTGCTATTAAGATAAAGTTAAAATGTTTGGCAGCACAGTGACAACAAAAAAAAATCAACATAGAATTCGAATTTAAATATAGAACTATTTGTAAACATTTTAGCTACATATTCCACTGTGCTGTACTGTATTTTCTAGCACTAACATAAGTGCTACTTTATCAATAACTTCGCTGCTTCATAATGCGGTTCCCAAATTGAGATCCGTGGCAGTATCATAATGAACTTAAGACTTAATTATGAACTGGATAACAGGATAGATTTCAGACTTGCAGAGAACTTAGACTAGTTTAAACTATTATTAACAAGACTTAAGCAAAGACAAGACTTAAGTACGGATAAAAGACTAGATTCTAGTAGAATAAAGAGTACAGCATGTCGTTTTTGTTTCCCCTCAAGTTTCAGACCAACCCAGCAGAAACTTGGTAATGACTTGCAATTATTGAACAACTTACTTTTCAATGCATACTACATACCATCTGCATTACATAGAAGTAGTTTAGTAATGGCTGGCATATAATCTGATACACAAGTACTTGTTTATGAGTTTACTAACGAAATTTATAATAAATTCATAATAAAAAGCATCTAAGGGCTTATTTATTAAAATCTAATACAAACTGATTTTATTTGTACTTAATTGAAACAATTTTTAATAAATTTGAATATGAAATATTTAAATACCTAATTGATTTTGATATATATTTTAATATTAAAAACTTGTTTAAAAACTTGGTATTGTGGTCTCAACCAAACGATATTATAACAATATCGTCTAGGTGATATAAATTAAAATATATGATATTGATATTGTATCATAAACTTAATGACTTTCTTAACTCCCTATTTGTAAGCGAATGTGGTAAGTACTTGCCTCCAATGACATCACCGTGTAAAAATAATAAGTTACAATGCCAATGTAGAAGTAGTGAAGAGTAGTAATATTAGCTTTTTAACGCATTACTTTGCAATGTAAGTTTTTGCTGGGAACGAACTGGTTTAGAGTCATGCGTAGAAAAAAAATTAAGGACAGACCACAATGACAAGGAAGGTCATGTCAAAATCATAGCAAAGTTTTTCAATGGTAAATGATTATCTGACATCCATAAACAATACATTGCTAGAGGCTAAAAGTTCTCAAAAGTACTCAAAAGTCACAAGACTCACTCACTTATAAGCCCGGCGACTTTGGAAAGATCGGCGGAAAAGCTGACCACTCCGCGTAGTAGCACCTTCTAATAGCTTCGCGGAGTGTGGTGTGGACGAAAGAGGTCGTTTTAGCGCCAGTTTTTGACATAAAGATCAGTGCTTAAATTAGAACTAATCTTTGAAATTCGTTTTTGTTTACAAGTTTAAACGCCCAAAGTTTTCGGTTTAAACTTGCGACAGAACTTGCAAAAGTACGAACAGCTTAAAATAGGAAATATTACTTATGAAAATATATAAGATAAAACTTATGTATAAAATTAATAAAATTACCTTTTTAAATAATAAAAAAGACTTAAAAATATTTGAAAATTTACAGCCTGTTCATCGATTTCGAACGTAAACTTTTATGTAAAAGTATGGCAGTTTAAAACAAATGCCAAAAATTGTCATCAAATTACTGTTCTTAACGCGAAAAAGAAGAAGAATAGGCGAGAATTTTGTATTGTGTTATATTATATATTTATAAATTAATCAAATCGAAAAAGAAGCAAAACAATCAAGCAATATTTGTGTTGTTTAACAGCCTGTTCAACGATTTCGAACGTTAACGTTCGCATAGAAAATTACATTTAAAACAAAAACAAAATTCTATTATTTGTTTTTGTTTTAAATGAACGTTAACGTTCGAAATCGTTGAACAGGCTGTTAAACAACACAAATATTGCTTGATTGTTTTGCTTCTTTTTCGATTTGATTAATTTATAAATATATAATATAACACAATACAAAATTCTCGCCTATTCTTCTTCTTTTCCGCGTTAAGAACAGTAATTTGATGACAATTTTTGGCATTTGTTTTAAACTGCCATACTTTTACATAAAAGTATTGTAAATTCATATGGAAATGCTAAAAGCTTTAATCTTTCACTCAAAAATGCCAAACAGGATTAAGGCTAGATTAATTTTTTTTATAAGATTAACAAATCTTACTATTGATCCTGGCTTAAACTCTAAGTAAAAAACCCGCTCTTAGTCACTTAGAATACGACATACCCAATCTGAGAACTATGAAATGTTTGCTTCTCCACTATTTAAAAAGAAACAAAACAAGACCTAAGTGTGGAATATAGATTCGAATATAGTTCGGACTATTGATAAGACTATAGACTAGACTATTTTGTAGGACTTAACCTAGACTATATTACCAATTAACTGTAAAGAATGGTAATTTTTATCTGTGGCCACCTTCAACAAAGCCAACTGATTTCTTATTTCACTATAAAAAAATAAAAAATTTACAATAAGGGTAATCACGATGGTCACTGTGAAAATTTGCAATTTATGATTGATCGTAAGCATACCACTTTTATTTTTTGCGCAAATGTGCTATTTTTCTCAAAAAATAATTCTGGCAACACAAAAAACTTCTGGCAACACTGTAAAAAATCTTCATTTGTTTACAATTATTCACAATAAATTAAAATAAATTTTTATTTTTAAATTATTTAAATATAATTCTCTCTTTTAAATTAAAACCCATGAACATTTTCAATTTATAAGTCTCCTTAACAAAAAATATGGCGCTTAATATGTCAAATGTTATTGTTTATATTTGTTTGCAACTTAGCAAATATTCACTACAAAATTTGCTTTAGTGCAAACGAAGTAAAATAGAGCAAATTGCAAATACGTACATTTTGTTGTTGTGATTTCCCTTAATAGAATTAAATGGGTTTTTTTTCATTAAAAATCTTTTTTGGCTTTATTTCATTTTCAGAAAATTAAATTTTGTTTTTACAGTTTGGAGTTGCGAAATGTAGCTGCCGGCAAAGTTACCCAAAGAAATATATGAAAAATCGCCCAAACGAAAAATGGCTCAAAAAATAATGAAAAAATCCCCAATTTTTATTTTCAAATACCGAATTTCCAAATCCCGACTAGCTAACTAAAGCTTTTCTGCAAGGATTTGTTCTTCTGTGGTTTAACACTTGCTTCGCTAACGAAAGCTTCTCTGCATAGCCGGACTTCGACCGAGGCCACACTTCGCAGCGACATTTTTTTAACATTTTCAAATAAAATTTCTTTGAAAGAATTATTGGGACTGATTTACTTTTTCTTATTATTTTATTGACCTTATTCCCATTTTTATTTTGAACTTACCCAATAATTTTTTTTTTTTTAATGGGGATTAATTCGTAAAAATTGGGTATTATTTCACTTTTTTCACTTGGGACTTGTTTCTTTTTTTTTGCATTTTTTTAAAGGAGGGTGATTTAGTTTTCTTTAAATTGGGCTTCTAAAAGACTACACTATTCAATAGGCCAGACAATGAAGACTAAACTTAGCGAAGAGGTAATAGTAGGGTATTCAATTAATCGTTGTTTTGTATTAATCGATTAATCGCGCGAATAATTTTTCGAGGTAAAAATGTAATTGAATAATAATAGAACAAGTTAATATTATTTTGTCAGGTTTAGAAGTTTAAAAATAAGACCAAAAGTTATATTTTTTAACATAAACATTTTATTAAAAAAGTAACAGCAATTCAACAAAAGGTACTTTATGTAATAACAGAGGAAAACTTTTTAAATAAAAATAACATGAAAATTTAAGCTAATATTCTTAAATAATCTTTTAAAAAAGAGTTTAACCCATATCGTCCCAATGTTCGATTTTTCGAACAGTAAATTTTACGCGTTTTTATATATTTTTTACTTTTTTTAGGTAAGACAAAGAACTAATTTTTTTAAACAATTATATATTGTAAGTGGTTAGCTACAAATAAAAAAATTAAAGTTCTTACACACTTCACTCTTCCCTTGTACAACTAGGGGGAAGAAAAAACCTTAATTTTGGCATAATTTTAAAAACTGAAAACTTTGTATAAAATATAAAAAAATGAAAAAAGTAGAAATGTAGTTCCATTGAAAAACGATTAAACTTTTAACAACAGCAAAAACATTTCCGTGTTTTTCAATTGTGTTTTTGTTATTTGACTTTAAAAAGCAGTGTTCGATTTTTCGAACACTGGGCACTATTTAGCACTTTTGTTTTTTCTCTGAAAGGCTAACTGAATCATCGCATATTACCATAATATAAATTTTTCACTCATTTGAATAAACGGAAACATATTTATTTTGTTTTTGCTGATCAATAAAAAGTTTATGCACAATCACCGTTCTGAGAGAAATGTTTTTCGTGCGATTCGAGGAACTTACGGTGCGCAAATGAAACCACTATTGCAAACATCATTCGCAATATTGAGTCCCAGTTTACATTGGTGGATGATAAACGACCGGTTAGACCACATCCAGCACGTAGTGAAGTAAATAAAGCAGCTGTAGCTGAGAGAGTATTCATTGGTCCAAATTTTTCCAAAATTGAGAAAAATTAGAGCACTAAGGGGATGACCACTACTAATGCATTTCATTGGGTTGGAACTAGGAAGAAAGGTTATAGGAAGGAGAGAAGGGGTAGTAGTGCCTGTGAACATTCGAATAGAATTTATTTATGTTGACAGTGAGAGAGAAAACTCCAGCAGGAAGGTTATTCCACATACGAACAGTCCGACCAAAAAACGAATTTTCCCTGTAATGCATTGTACGATTTACCGGCTAATCGATCACAAAAGGATGGGCTCTTGAGGAAAAACGTGTATTACGAACAAACGTACGGGTTTCGGTATCGGCGTATCAATCATGTTCTGACTCATAGCACCAACATCGGACACGCTTGGTCCATAATCAAATGATTACGAATGGCAAAGGTTGCTGTCATTTGCCAAAGAGTAGATAGGAAATATAAATAGTAGAAGAAAGAACGGAGCCCTGCGGCACCCCTGAATAAGTATGGAACTCGTTTGACGAAACTTTATCTATAACAACTCGTATACTGCGATCTCTGAGAAAACTCGATATAAATCGAGAGAAATTATCACCGTCACCAAATGAAACAAGTTTTCACTAGAGTGCACCATGTCAGACTCTGTCAAACGCCTTGGAAATATCTTAAGCAATTCCCTTACTTTCGCCAAAACGGAGCAGCCCCATATTTCCGATAACAGGGACAGTAGGTCTCCAAGAGAGCAACCTGAAAATCAAGCGCATGGTCTCGGTGAGATCTGGTTCAACAAGACGGTGCTACGACCCATACATTTTGGTGAGCACATAATTTCATGATTTGCTATGGTAAATTGCCTACCTAGATCGTGTGACATCACACCGTAGACTATTTTCTCTGTGGATATGTGGGATCTTCAGGAATAAGTCAGCTACGATTGACGCTTTGGAAGCTAACATTACTCGTGTTATTCGCGAGAAACCAGTCGCTATGCTTGCATGAGTAGCCCAAAATTGGACCTTCCGAATGGACCACCTCAGACAAAGTCATGGCCAACATTACCATGATATCATTTACATACAGTGATTGCCATAAATTATTCTTTTAACCGATATTAAAAATTTCAAGTTCACTTTCAAATTTATGTGTTTTATTTTACATTTTAATTTAAACCTCACGATGAATCACCCGATATATCTATTAACCCGGTCCTGTGCGAGTCACATAATCGAGGTTCAACTGTATATTTTTAATTTTAATAAATCCCTTGTTCTATTTTTCTTTAACTAAATAAAATTAACTAGTTTCAGTTTATAAAAAACTTAGGTTTCCATATTTACAATCTATATGAGCAATAAAACAAAAATGCTTAAAAGTGCCCACTGTTCGATTAATCGAACACCATTTTTCTCAAAAACAAAAAATCTAAAAAAAAATTGGACTTCAGATTCGTGTTTTCTAGTCCTAAATTATCTATCAACCACCAAGTTTTATAAAGTTACTCGAAAAAAAAATCGCTGGGACGAAATGGGTTAAATGTACACGTTAAAAACGATTTCTTTCTTTTGTTTTCATGAAACTTGATTTAGAAAAGATTCTTTCACTAATTGTTGACGTTGGAGATTGAAAGTAAAGTGTTATAAAGCATATCCTATTTCTCTGTTCTTTTTCTAGTCTTTTCTAAAAATTGGTAGTCTATTGAAGTCTATCATTATACCACTTGAATCTCTTATTGGTTATTATCAATTTTAATCGTTTTTTTAAGGTCTGGTAAAAGGTTGTTTTCATTCGTTTAAAAAAAAAATCACCTTCTTTATCTGAATCATTGTGGTAAAAGTCTGTACTAAACATTTTTAAAAATATATTATTCCCAAACTCTTTGGTTTCAGTCTTTGTACTATATTAAAAAAAATTGTTAATCGAAGGAAATGTTCCTGAGTAAGGAAACAATTAAAGTGTATTTAGAACCAGGGTTTAGAAAACTGCAGTCGAAACCAAAAACTGTTGAACAAAAAACAAAAATATGTGAACAACTTTTCGCTTTTTGTGTTGGTTGGACAGCAATTGTTTACAATTCATGAATATATTTTTTATTTTTTCATTTACATTTCATTTGGCCAATGAAAAATGAAGAAGTGGAAAATATAGCAGTTTTTCTACTCTGACTGTAGTTTTTTAAACGCTGTTTGAAACGTACCGGCTTATTTTTTTACACAAAAGAAAACAATAATACTGTGAAAAAAAAAAACATATTTTCGATTAATCGAATTTTATTATTATTATTATGCCCTGTGGTGCCTATAAGGAACAAAGGGCCACTTCATTTTTTATTAATTAATTAATTGATCGATCGATTAATTAATCGATTAATTTCTTAATCGATTAATCGACATGATTTTTTCGAATTATTCGTTAATCGAAAATAAGCAATTTTAAATTATTAGAACAGTTAATGGTCCAAAATTATTCAATTAATCGAATAACGGTTAATCGTTTAAATACACTAGTAATGATGCTACTAGCTAATTGCCTTTGCACCACAGTACTAACAATAGGTTATAACCCTACCTTCAGTGCAGACCACAACATGCTTAAAAATTTTTTTATGCTGTATTGTAAATAGAAAAAATATTTCAGTTAAAAAATTTGTGATATTAATTAAAAATTAAGTTGGTTTGTACCAGTAGACAAATTAATAGTATCAATTCAATATATTTTAATATTAACAACGTTTTATGCACTAATCTTGCTGATATAAGTAAACGTTTAATTCACGTGATTACATTTTTAATTAAAACTGTTTTTTGGTGTAGACTATGCATAAAACAAAAAGAAAAACGCTAGAGAACCCCTGGCATAAACCGCACAAAATTTATTCATTTTCCCAGAAATATTTTCCCATTTACGTGCAATTCCTAGTCATGACCAAAGACGTTCATTTAAAAGAGTAACTCAAGAGTTAACTGGAAAATCCAATCCAATTAATATTTTAGCCAATTTTTAACAGAATTTTCTCGCCTTACATGAGATGGGATAGATAACTAACTGCTTGTTGATATGTATGAACTATGAGTAGTTTGAAATAAAGTAAAAAAAAGTCAGTTAGTCACGAAATGTGTTCAGAAATGCCAGAACTAGACGTCTACACAATCAAGCTATGCAGCAATGGCAAATACTCTTTACAAAGGAACTAAGGGAAAAGGTTAAGAACATTTTTCGTGCTATTTTCCAGCTGGACATGTTTTATTTCTCAAATGTTGTTCGTTTTGTTTTTCGCTTAAGGTTAACTGGTGTATTTTACACAAGTTTCTTGTTTGTATTTCAAAGCAAACTAGTAATTATTTAGTTTAGATTTATTATTTTTTTTTTTAAGAATTTTCATTTGCTAAATATGTAGTAATTTTGTTATAAGCACGCTCTATTTTTTATTACAGCCGTTTAAAACTTAATATGACTTTAATTAGTGGTAATTTTGTCTTTAAAAGGATGAAGGAGCTGAAAGTAAATCATGTAGTTTAAAGCGAAGGAAAGTGCTTAAATGCAGAAAATGAAATTTCCTTAGAATTGTGTTAGCCTGAATTATCTACTGCACTATTATATAGAATTGACTATTGCTTTAACCAAAGTAAAAAAAAGCTTAGCTAATAGTGCTTTAATTAAGATTATCGTATAAATTGTAGCTTAAATTTTAGTTTAAATAAATTGTATAATGGAGTATAATCTTTGGAATCGACTGGAGGAATCAAGAGGGCAGATTAACTTCTACACAAATGGGATGCTCACTTAATGACGGTATCTAATCACCATGTGGAAAAATCGTCTTTAGACTTCTGTTACTTTTTTTTAGCACTCCCTTAAACTCTTCTGCACATTCTAGGTGGCTGCTTATCCGCCATCCGCTGATACCGATAGAAGTCTAAGCTCAGCTCTATATGTAAGCTGAAGTGTATATTATAAGTTAAACTCAAATGAATATTACTATAATATTCTACAAAATAAAACACTAAAGTGTGGGCTGAAATTCAGATAACTGTGTAGATTAAAGTCAGGCTCTAATTTAGACTATAGCACCATAGTGCACAATATAGTGTAGACAGTAATGAAAACTAAAGTATAGACTGTAGTTAATACCGCAGTGTACACTATGCACTATATATAGTGGACTGCTGCCACTAAAGCGTCAACAGGTTATTTCAGATTCATACCATCTAAACCCACGTCTTTCGTCATCCTTACGCCTTGTGGGCTTGTCGACAGACATGTGGAAACTCCATGCTCTTATGTCTTTATTTTCTTTATATACTTAACCCAGTGCTCCTGCTTACGTTGAATAATATCTACTACATTATCCACCCTCAGTTGTTGCCAGACTGCATCCTCTGTTTTTACCTTACTTCATTAAATAGGAGAGAGATTATAGAGTAGACAATAATGTAGAATATAGGGTAGACCATAGTGTAAACTATAGTGTAGCTCTATAGTCTAGATTCTTACCGACTAAAACCACGTCCTTCATCATCATTGCGCCATTCGATCTTGTGCACGGTGGATACTTTCTGCTTTTCTCTTTTTTCTTTATTTTCTTATGGATATATTCCACCATGTAGCATTTAGCTTCCCATTGCTCCTGCTTACTTAGAAGGATGTCTACTGCATTATCCACCCTCAGTTGTTGCCACACAGCATTCTCTGTTCCTGTCTTACTTCATTTATTAGGGGACTAATTATAGAGTATACAACAATGAAGATGTAGCCTAAAGTGTAAACTATAGTGTAGACTGTAGTGTAGGCTATAGTGTAGAATATAGTGTAGGCTATAGTGTAGAATATAGTGTATCCTAAAAGAATGTTGTAAAGTCGACTAAAGTTCAAGCTTTTCGCCTTCATTTCATTATTTAAATTTACAACAAGCTTATTAATTTGCAAATAAATAAGAAGGCAACTACTCAATTGCTTAATGGCAGGCTTTTAGTGTAGAAATTTATAGTTTTTAACATAAAACCATTCAACAACAAAAAAAACTTACCACAGAATTTTATTGCATGCTTAAATGTGTAACGCTTAAACAACTACTTGGAAGGAGTTTTTTATTTCGTCTGAAAAAACCCATTCGCTGTTTACACATACAAACACAGGTAGAGTGTTTGAAAATTTATGGAAATCCATTAAAAACGGATTATTTAACAATTGTTACTCTTTTAAACTTGTAAAGGGGTTATTGGGGAGGTGGTGGATGTTGGGCAGGTTTTGACGGCCCAGAAGTTGCTGACGTATTTTCAGGTAAAACAAAATGAAATTAAATGTTGTAAATTAGAAACCACAAAAGGTAAAGAAATGAAAATGTTAGAAATCTTTCATAGAAAATTTAGGTTAAAGTAAAAATGAATAAGATGTTTAAGAAACAGTAGTAGTTGAAGAGAGTGGTTTGAAGACGATGAAGTGGTTTGCTTTGAAGTTTTGTAATTCCTAACGTGGAAGTTAGAAATTTACAAAAAAAAAAGTTTTTCAAGTCTTCTCTTGAAATGGATGAAAGGGGAAGGTTTAAGGAGAATGCTATTTGGTTTTTAGAAATTTTGAAAAGTTTCTTCTCTTTATTAAAAATGGTATTTGGATATTTATATGTCTATGAAGTTATTATAAAAAAGTTGTTGAAAATAACTTCGCAAAACTCTGTTCTAGTTGTCACCGGCCTTCGTTTTCCCATCAAATTTATTTCAAAAATAAAGTTCTATTTGAAAATAGTAAATAGAATAATATTTTCGTTTAGTTAAAGTTATGTTTTTTCTTTATTTTTTGTGTACCAACATAGTAGCAGTTACAGTTTAAGTGACGGAATGACAAAAACTTTTAGTTTACAACATGTTCCAAAAGTTTCTCAGTTTAACGAGTAAAATACAATGAATGTTTGTTCATGGCAATATGTACTAAAATTCTTAGGTGCATTCACCCTTTTGTTACGGACAAAATTTTTTTACTAAGAGTTTTTTGCAGCACAATTTACCTATTTCAAAAACTTGCCCGGAAAATTAAAGTTGACATAGTTTTGCAAGTTGGTAGTGCTGCGGCGACTGATTATATTTTGTTTGTTTGGTGCCAAACTTAAGAGTCTAAACACAATGTTTGCGGTGCGGTGCGATTTCTCGTTGCGGGAGAGAAAAATAAACATAATACAACGGAAGACGGCGACGGAAATAGTTGTCATTTTTTGTTTAAATTTTTATTAATTTATTCGTGCATACATTTTTATCATGTTGTTTGTTTTCAATAATGTTGTGAACACAGCCAATTATTCAAAAACTATGGCAACATCAGAAAGAGAACTAGTATCAAAAATTGAGAGACAAGGCGAATTAAATTCGCCTTGTTGGGAGAGAAAGAAAGTCCGCAATGAAAATAAAATAGATTTTAATTTTATGCCGTTCCGCACTGCGGTTTTTTACTTCAAAATCGTATGAAAAATCGCACCGCAATTAATTATCGTTACATTGTGTTTGGACTCTAAAGCAGCAATTGTGCGTTAAGTGCCAAATAAACTACGCAAAATGTTTGTGTGAATACTACAAATTTTTTAATATTTATACAAACATGCTTCATAACAGCGTTTAAAAAACTGCAGTCAAAGTATAAAAAACTGCCATTTCATCCACTTCCTTATTTGTCTTTGGCCAAAAAAGACTGTTGCTTTCATTTCTCATTCATAAAATGTAAACAGTTGCTCTCAAACCAACTCAAAAAGCGAAAAATTGAACTCTACAGATTTTGGTGTAGACTGCAGTTTTTTAAACCCGGCTTCATACTTTCTACACATGTTTGTTTGGACGTTTATGCGGTTTAATTTTTAACCCTTAAATCATGGATTGAAAAAGAGCATTGCTTTTGGCAGCTCAGTTCAAATTTCTGTGGATAAAACATAAAATTAAACCAATTCAAGCTGTGAGTTATATTTTCTTTCTCTCAAGAAGAAAGTCGGTAAAAGATAACAAACATTTTGTCGCAACAACAAGGGCGAATGCACCTTAACAAATGCGTTCTAAAGGCATAAAATAACTTAGGAAATAGTTTTAATAAAAATAATTCAAATTTAAAAATTATTATTTCTTAGTTTTTTTTTTGCCTGATTTAGATTTAAAACAAGTTCTTCCTTTAAAATCAAACTTTTTTCTATGCTTTGTTTTTCTTCCCTTTAACTGCTGCAAGAATAAAACTTTTAAACAAGTTTTACCTTGAAAATGGCAATAAATATTAATTACTGTTTCTTCATCGAGCAAAATTTACAACAATTTAAAAAAAAAACGGAAAGTATTTTTTTTAAATGTTTTAAACTGGAAAAAGCAATAAAAATAGTTTTCTTTTGTTTTTAATTATTTTTCTTAAGCAGAGTGAAGGTGAAGCCGTGTTATGCTGCATTCATTAATTATTATTTGAATAACAAACAACTTTTTTTATTAAATAAATTTCTTACAAGACAACACCATTTCTCTGTTATAGAAGGTAATTTTTTGAAGAAAAAATATTTTTAAGATAAAAAAATACAGATAAAAAATAATAAATAAAGTCATTTTGCTGTTGCAAAAAAAAAATTAAGTTGATGAAAATATGACAAACAGTGAGGACGTATCAACTCTTTTGTAGTTTTAATTTGGCAGTGTTTTAAGTCCCCTAAAGATGACCATCAATGTATGGTCGAAATATCGGATGAAAAATAAAAAAAAAACAAAATTAAAAACACAAAAATTTGTGGGTTTATTATTTGAAATTTTTATATGACCTTAAGCCAAACAAAAAACAACAACAATTAAGGGATTTGTTTAGATGTATTGCAGATTTTCCTTTAAATTCAGAGATTTTTGGTAATTTTTTATTATTTTAATACATTATTACAGCAATGGACTGTTGTAGTTTGTTTTAGAAGTATTCCGTTCAGTCATTTTTATACCCTTCACAACAGGTGGAAAAGGGTATATTTAAGTTTGTCAGCCCGTTTGTAATTTCTACAATATTGATCTTAGATACTATAGTATAGTATATGGGCATTTCCCCAGAATGGTCTACCAGGATGAAAAAATAAAATGTTTATAATCATCGTCTTTTATTTTTGTTTTTTTTTTTGTAATTTTTTGCTATTTTATGTTTTTTTTTTTTTTTCAAAAAAAAAACTAAGATTTGAACAGCAAAGAAATTGAAAAAGTTTTTAGTGTTCCAAATTTAGAACGAAAAATGCTCAACACATTAAGCGAATTCACAAAGTGTTCTTTCTATTGTGTCATATTATTTGCATTTGCTAAATTTTTTTGTGATTGTCACATTCATAAAGTTAAAGCTTATAGAACCAATATGAACAGTTCGAACACCTTGTGAATTGTCTAAATTTTTCGTTTTAAATAATTTTTACTTTTCACAGTCATAAATCTTTTATTCTGCTTTTAAAAATTTGTAATTATTGTCTGGATTTCAGCCATTTTTTAAAATTCAGTATATTTATTGTGAACATTTAGAAATTTTTGTTTTTGTTTACCACGTTTTTGTTCTGTTGGCTTGATATTTGAATGTTGTTGACACTTGAAAAGTTTTACGTTGTTTGTTGTAACCTTCACCACAGCTGGAAAGGGTATATGTACATTAGCGTGGCCGTTAGTTGTATGGAGAACTTTTTTTTTTGATTTCTTATACTCTCCCCCTCCAAATCGGTTCAGTTTTATGTAAAAAAAAATACAAAAAATTTCGTAGCGATAAGTTGTGTTTTAGGGAGGGCGTCCGCCCCTCAAAGTTAGCCATCAAGCCATTTATTCAAATGTAATTTGTTTGCGTATGACTATCTTCTAAAAACAACATTTTACAAGAATATGATATATGGCAATATTTTAGCTCTTCTAGTCAACAACATAAGCCTCCCAGAAAGTTTTTTGCTAAGACTAATATCTTAGAAAATAATTAAGAAAATAACAACAAAATACCAAACATTTTATATACGTTTTATATATATAAAAAGTCGATTTAATGTCAAGTGACACAATTTTGAAATCGATGTCTTCCGATTTGGATGAAATTTACACCAAGGTTAGTTCTATTAGATAGTAGTTTACACACAAATTTTCAACAAGATCGGTCAAAATGTTTCAGAGGTAGAGGGGGTCAAAGTTTGCCATACAGGTGTTCTTTCTCATCCATGTAATTTATTACCTATTGGTGTTAGCAAAATTTGTCCCAAGTAGCTTAGATAGCTATTTAATCAATCTTTTTTAAAAATATTTTTTTGTTTTTTTTTAAAAATTTTTTAAATTTAAAACTTTTTTATTTTTTTTAGCCAAGTGTTAAATTTAAAAAAAAAAATTAAAAACAATTTTTTAAAAAAACAAAAAAATTTTTTTTAAAAAGTTTGATCAAAAAGCTATCTAAGCTACTTGGGACAAATTTTGCTTACACCAATAGGTAATAAGTTACATGGATGAGAAAGAACACCTGTATGGCAAACTTTGACCCCCTCTACCTCTAAAACGTTTTGGCCGATCTTGTTGAAAATTTGTGTCTAAGCTACTATCTAACAGTACTAAAATTGGTGTTAATTTCATTTAAATCGAAAGACATCTATTTCAAAATTGGGTCACTTGACATTAAATCCCCCTTTTATATATATAAAACGTATATAAAATGTTTGGTATTTTGCTTTTATTTTCTTAATTATTTTCTAAAATATTGATTTAAGCAAAAAACTTTCTTAGAGGCTTATGTTGTTGACTAGAAGAGCTAAAATATTTCCATATATCATATTCTTGTAAAATGTTGTTTTTAGAAGATAGTCATACGCAAACAAATTACATTTGAATAAATGGCTTGATGGCAAACTTTGAGGGGCGGACGCCCTCCCTAAAACACAACTTATCGCTACGAAATTTTTTTGTATTTTTTTTTACATAAAACTGAACCGATTTAGGGGGGGAGAATATAAGAAATCAAAATAAAAAAAATAACGGCCACCCTAATGTACATATATAAATTCTTAGTCTTTGGATCTTTGTGCGAAGCGAAGTTAATAGATGTCCGTCGTATAAATCCATTGTTGTTTTTTTTTTTTTTTTTTGTATATCTGGATTATGGCAATATTCCAAGTTTCCAAATAAGGTACAAGCACCTTTGGGATCAATACACAATATCCGACAAAATGCGACTGGATTGGAGTAGTGGGCGTCCGTCTAGCTGTTGAAACGGGGTTTTCGAGGACCCCAGAAATAATGTAAACTAGGTTTTTATATATTTATGTCACATATGGGCCGTTAAATTTTGATATTAAAATTCATTGGAAATTAATCACGACAAAAAAAAATTGATTTTTTTATATTCTGTGGTAAGTGAGTGGTCTTAGACGCTGGATAAAGTTAGGTGGAGGGTATTGAAATGTGCTTAGAAACTACCTTATCCTCCAACAATAAATTCCAGTGTATTTATTTAGAATAAAAATTGGAAATTAAGCACGACAAAAAAAAATAATTTTTTTTTATATTCTGTTTAATAATGTGTGTTAGTAAGTGAGTGGTCTAAGACGCTGGATAAAGTGAGGTGGAGGGTCTTGGAGCAAAGAAAAATATTTTAATTTGTGTTTTAAAAACTTCGGTAAAATTTCTAGTTTTTTGCGATTTTTGGTATAATTTTTGAGTTTCTTTTAACTGAAAACATTTGCGATTTTTCTTATATGAGTGATTTTAATAAAGGGTTTTTTTATAGAGTGATACAAGTTTTAATCATAATAAAACATTGAAATATATTTTTGATTCCAATGAAGCGGTCTTTATTGAATAGAAAATTTTATGACATTAATGTTTAAATATGATTTCGGCCATGAAGACGCAATCAGAACATAAATTTTCAACAACTTTTCGCGTTCTGACCATCTTCGTTTTTAATAAAAGCGCACTAAACAGTTATTTTCAGTGGACGTAATGCTGTTTCGACAAAAGCTTGTGGATTCTCCTAAACTCCAAATGCGACAATTCTGCTTATTTACGTACCCATTCAACTAGAAATGGGCTTCATCGGAAAATAAAATTTTGAATGGAAATTCAAAATCAATATCAATATGTGCTTCAGCCCATTTGTCGAATTATTTTGATTAAAAATTTCAACAATTTGCACACGTTGCTCTGGTGTAAGTCGATTTATAATGAAATGTCAAAGCAAACTAAACAAAAAGCAACTATCAGTCGTTAAATGGGTGATCAAATAAAGCAGTGATGCCAACTCAAAGTCTTTTATGGAAATATTTACTAAAATAAGCGATTATCAGCATTTCAATTGTATCGTTAATAAATCAAATTAATATTATTTGTAGGAAATTGGCGTTTTTCTATTTCCTTTTTAAAATCGCTTTTCTTTAAATTGGCATCATGTCTTTTCCTTGTTACACTTTTCTTTCGCCCTTGAAATCTTCTTATAAAAAAACTCTTTCCTACCTCAACTTTTCTGTTTCAAGATGTAAAATGCCTTGAAAATTTACATTTATTCCCCTTTTAATTTCCTTAAGAAAACGAAGATTTTTTTAGATTTCGCCCTTTTTGATTCTTTTTCTACTGTTAACCTCGTTAATTTCATTAGTACAAATTGTTATTTTGACTTTAAACTTTTTTTTACTTAAAGGGGTTTTTAATAGAATTTGCTTTACGTTTTTTGCATTTCACCCCTTTTTTGCTGTTGGCGTTTTTTTACGCCTTCTTAAAAAAGAGTTTTATACGATTTTTTTCATTCCCTTTTAACATTAATTTGTGCTAATTGCTTTAATAAAAAGAAAATGTTTAAAAATTTAAGAAAGATTATTACAACAAAAAATGTCTATAAAGAAAAACTAAAGGGTGCGTGAAAAGAAATCATTTTAATGAACTTTAGTAAATTAATAAAATTACTAAGAAAATAGTAAATGCAATAAGAAAACATTTTTTTAAATGAAACTGAAATAAAATTTAATTTTCTTTTTTTAATGAATAAAAAAATCTGTTGCTTGAAAAATTCTGTTGCTTTTCTTTAAAACTTATGTCAAGTATTTATTAGGTTTAGTCTTAAAAACCCTGTTACTCCTGCCAGTATTTTTAAAACTTTTTACCACCTTAACTTGATTTAATACCAGATTTTCTGTCTAAAGTTTATTCAAATTGTATCAATGATACAAAACTTTTAATTGTGGTTAAATTAAAGGTTTTAGCAGCTTCTTTTTCCCTTTTTTTTGTAGGCAAGAGAAAAGAGATAGAATGAAAAATGTTGTTGAAACAAAATAAAGTTTTGAGAAAAATAAAACAAATATGAAAAGGAAATATATAAATAATGCCCAAGCGATTTCCAAAGAAAAATCTTAAAGGTCAAGTTAATAATGTATTAGTCTAAATTTAAATTTTCTCAACAGCTTTTGGTCGTAGAGTAGAAAGAAAAGCCAGAAGAGAAGGTGTCATAGGTAATTAATTTAACATAATTTCAAAAAAAAAAAACGTAACTTTTATTTATAAAGGGGATTATTTAGGAAATTATTGTCATTTATTTTATTATGATAATTTTGGTATGGTTCAATTATATATGGAACAAAATATGGGCCAAATGGCCGCCGCGACCTTGGCAGCACACCTCCATCCGATGGTCCAAATTTTCGATGACGCTGAGGCATAATTGTGGTTATATGCCGTTAATGTGCCGAATTATCTCATCCTTTAGCTCTTGAATTGTTGCTGGCTTATCGACGTACATCTTTTTTTTAAATAACCCAAAAGAAAGAAGTCCAACGTGTCAGATCACATGATCTTGGCGGCCAATTGACATCGCCACCACTTTAGATAACACGGCCATTGAATTTGTCGCGCAAAAGAGCCATTGCTTCGTTAGCTGTGTGGCAAGTGGCACCGTTCTGTTGAAACCACATATCGTCCACATCCATATCTTGCAATTCGGGCCATAAAAAGTTCGTTTTCATCTCACGATAGCGAACACCAGTCACAGTAACTGCCTGACCGGACTCATTTTGAAAAAAATACGGCCCGATGATGCCGCCAGTCCATAAGCCGCACCAAACAGTCACTCTTTGTGGGTGCATTGGTTTTAAGCCAATCACTCTTGGATTATCAGTCGCCCAAATGCGGCAATTCTGCTTATTGACGAATCCACTGAGGTGAAGATGTGCCTTATCACTGAAGATGATTTTCTTCGAAAATTGATCATCCACTGTCGCCATTTCTTGCCACCACTCTGACCATGGACGACTTTTGGATTGGTCAAGAGGCTTTAGTTCTTAAGTCAATTGCACCTTTTAAGTCTTTATGCATAATGTGCATCAACGACGAGCGTGAGAGGTGCAATTGTTGAGCACGACGACGAGTTGAGGTGGACGGCTCTTCAGCTATACTATTGCGAACAGCAGCAATATTTTCTGCAGTACAAGCTGTACCAGCATGCACTGGTGTTTTCACATCTCCTACAGACCCGGGTTGCTCCAATTTTTGCACGATTCTACCAATTATACGCACATTTGTACGATTAAATTGACCGAAAAAATCACGAAGTGCATGATATGCATTTTGATTTGAACGCCCATTTTCATAATAAGCCTGAATAAATTTGACGCGTTGCTCGATTGTTTATCTTTCCATGGTTTTAACGGAGTTAGTCTGAAATTAAGAAATGTCAAATGAAATGCAGAAAAAAACTTGACGTTAAGGTGTGGTTTACATTCAACATCGGCCCTTAAAATTAAACCCTTTAGATAAAAAGGACAGAATTATAGCTACTTTTCAGCTTTAATAATAAATTAATAAATAAAAATTAATCAAATAATTGAGCTTTAAAACCGCAATAGTGGGTTGTTGGCTTTTGTGCTGAAGTGTGTAACACCTTTACATGTTGGTCCTTTACCCACAATTTAGTATACTGATCGATTAAGATTCACTTTCTGGATCAATATAATATGTCCTTCCGTCCGGCTGTTAACCTTGTGCGCAAAGTACAAATCCTAGTTTTAAAGATAATTTGATGAAATTACTTATCGGTCATTTACTTCAATAGTGACATTACTCCAAAAAATCCATTTCGAGATAAGCGCGTTTAAACACTAACTCCAAAATTTAATTTTTTGAGCTATGCCACTATTGAAGTAAATGAACGATATGTTCTAAATGTTACAAGAACCTGTTGAAACTGGTGAGAATCGGTCAATAATGTCACATAAGCCCCCATACAATTTTCTTTCCCGTACAGAGTCTTTCAGCCTAAAAAATGACTTTGATTTTGTTGGCACTCAAATTAAATTTGGCCCAAACTTATGTTATAGTAATCTAAATTTTCCTTCTAAATTTTATTGGAATTGATTAACATTTGACCAAAGCTGGCACTCAACAACTACTTCCTAAAAAAGCTTTTCATGCCATAACTTCCTTATAAATGCTTGTATTCACAAAAAATTTGGCAGAGACAACTTATAAAATATGTAGCTTTTTTATCTCAGAGAAATTGTATGTTTTTACGTTCAGAATTAAACACAGGTTCTATACAAACTCAACCCTCCCCCCCACCTTGTTGATTTATTTAGTTCACAGTGGAACGGGAAGTGCTGCTACAGTGAAGGAGTTTCTAGCTAAACATTTCCAAAAAATTTTAACAGCTGCTTGTGTGATACATGTGTATGTGTTGACATTTGATGATTAAGTTTAAGCCACCAACATTGGCCGCTTAAACTGGCAAATAAAAGAAATTAATCCTCATCTTAAAAACTCAAAACACAGATTAAAGATGACTTAATCTCTAATCTCCATGTGAAAAACCCACCCTTAGAGTTTAATGACTCATGGCGACTTGCCAAACCTCACTGAACAGAAATGTCAACATAGTTTGACTTTCTCAGCTGTCAAGGCATAGTAATCGATATTGAAAGTTCTCATGCGGCTAAAAAAATAACACCCGATAGTTGTTTCGACCGTAGATCTTGTTAGTCTCTTAATTTGTGCGGCAATTTTTTTAATCGCAGTTAATGGATTGGTATCCTTCAAACTTAGAGAAATTAAACATATGTTTACTTTTTTTGTCTGAGTGCGAATGTTTGAGCAACCTTTGAATTGTGGAAAGCCTTCAAATAGATTTGGTAAGAATGACTATAAAAATTTCAAACAAAACTTTTAAAGAATGCATATTGTGACACCCTACAAAATTACGGAAGACGTACGTCTCAAATTCATTCTCAGGAGTTTTCGAGTGATGAAATCGAAAAAAAAAATTAACTCTTAAGCAGAGAAGTTTATGACAAAAAAAAAAGTAAAATAGTACAGCTCTCACAAATATAAAATACAGTACTTTTCGCTTATAGTCCATTCCGCTTAAAGGCCAAAAACGGATATAAGCCAAAACTGTCATATTCACATGCAGATTTTTTCGAATTTCATACAAATTATTTGTTCTAAGGTCCATTTCGCTTGTAGTCCATTTTCGTTTAAAAACCACATTTTCTTAGTATGCGTATATAATTCTTCATGCAAAAATTTTCGCTTATAGTCCACTCTGTTTTTTATATATTTTTAATTAACTGGCAACATGTTTTAATTTACCTTTCTGGCAATTACAGCACACGCTCGGAAATTCGATCCACTTTGTTTTTAGGGCAATTCGAGTTTCCGAATTATTCGAATTTCTGGACGGTTTTTTTTTTTCAAAAATTTAGATAAATTTGACCATAAAGATATACAAAACTATACTTTTTTTTAATTTTAGTTTATTTAACATATATATATATATATATATATATATATATATATAAAACTTAACGAAATATAAAAAATAACAATTCAGTTCATTTGACTTTATTTAGTATGTGTAATACAAACACCAAAAAAACTGAATTTTAAACTCTAACAACATCAAGTTGATTCTGAGAGTTCGAATTTCTGAGCGTCTACTGTATTATAAATGCCAAATTTCGCAATTTATATTTCATGACATGGTGTCTTCGTCTGACAATTTTTTGTTAAATAAACGTCCAACTTCATAAAAAAACGCTAATAAAAATGAAAGAGTTTTTTTATATAGACTTTGACGTTTGGTATAACAAAAAACTGTCAGGTGGAGACCCCATGTAAAGATCCTATGAAATTGATATTTATGTTGTGTATGATTTCGTCATCCAAAGAATTAAAATGAATCTCATACGCATTTGTTTTTATTGAAATCTTTTAAAGCATTTGAATTAATTAATTAAAAAGATTTTTGTTTTAACTATTTATTTTAAATAAATCAATATTTGGTGGATTTATTGAAGAAAATAATATTTATATAGTCCGAAATGTGGATTATACTAGGTTTCACTTATTATCCATAAAATGGCTTATAAAAAAAAAAATCGGTGATAGTCCACAAAAGTTGTGCAACTATAGTAGTGGACTATAAGCGAAAAGTACTGTAAATATAAATTTTTAGAAAACTCTTATTCCTTATTCCTTAATATTTTTTTTTTTTTTTATATTTTTTTATTAAATCTTAAATTGCCCTTGAAGAGAAAACGTTCTTCCCCTTTTTTCAACTGCTTCATTATCTCATTTTCGTTTCTAAAGCAACTTGTGCAAATGACACTTTTTGAATAAAATTGCAATTAAGCAAACATTTCGAATTGAATAAATCAATGTTCAATGTAAAAATCATCAATAATTGTTCAAATGGGCAGAAGTAAAATTAAACTTACACAAAAGTCCCCATTAATATTGACATTAAATACGAATGTTAAAAAAAAACAGAAATCTGAACAAAAAATTTTAAAAGAAATTAATGAATTAAATAGTTTCGAAAGTAAAAAAAAGAAACATTTATTCTATGCAATCAACCATTAATCCAAACCTCAGAACGTATAAAGCAGGTCAGGGCTATTTAAAGCAAAATTGAAAAGGAATAATCACTTCTTTTTTTTAAACGAAATGTTGTCAATACTTAAAAAAAAGATTAATTTTATAAAATATTTAGAAAGATTTTTTTTTTCATTTTGTATTTCTAGGATGGTACGAAGACAATTGGTATGAAGTGAATTTGGAAAATGAAGGCATTACATGTACAGTGGAGCAAATGCGTTTAGCGGCAGAGGGCCATTTAACAACAGAAGCTTTAATGTGGAATCAAAACAATCAAACCACCATATCGGGCATGACAGCAGAAGAATTTCGGTAAAAAAGAAAGCAAAAAAATGATTAAAAGAAATATTTTATAACAATTTTTTTTTTAATTTTTTTCTTATTTTATTTCTTTTTACCCAAAAAAAAAAAAAAAAAAAAAAAAAAAAAAAAGTCAACGTTTAAATCATGCTCTTACTGAAGAAGGCTATGACATCAATCATGATCGTTATCCGGAGGGCTATCAGGAGGCCCCATTGGCCTACGATGCTGTTTGGAGTGTTGCTTTGGCATTTAATAAAACAATGGAGAGACTGAAACAACGCAACAAATCTCTTAAGGAATTTACCTACAACGACAAAGAAATCGCTGATGAAATTTATGCCGCCATGAATTCTACACAATTTTTAGGAGTTTCGGTAAGTGGAACTTACTCTTTAAATTAAAAAAAAAAAATAGATGGCCAATTGATGTCCTTGGAAAGGAGTTTGCAAATATCTACTTTTTATTTGCAACGTAGTCTAAGGAAAAAGGTTCACTAGTAAATTATTTTTGCATTTTTTGGGGGTTTAGGGTTGGGAAATTACACATACAGAACTTTTTTTAAATTTTTAAAGTTGAAAGATAAATTAGTCTTCAAAATGTAGACCAAACTTAATTCGCGTAAAAAAATCTTAATTTGGATTTATAATTAAAGCTTTATTTGAACACTAAAAACACTTTCAATTGAAGCCCCAGGAGGATGTGCTGCGCCTTTCAGGGGGCGTAGAAAAGCAGCTGGAGAATATTAAACCTCTTGACGTTACATCCACTGGGGTAAAGTGCAGCTTAATTTAACCTGGAATGCGCCAAACATTCAATTGCAATAGTCTTTCGGGGTCCAAACGATTTCAAACAAGTTCGAAGTAACACCAGACTATTTTCTTCTTCTGGTGCCACAGAAGTCAGTATTCCCTATGAGGGCAAAAATACTTTTGGGGATCACGTGCTTGCTGTAGTTTAAGGCCAAATCCTCGTCAAGGGTGACTTTCTCAAAACAGGCTAATTTTTCACCCTTGTGCGAAAGTTTCCAGAGGCTGAACTGATCCCTTGGTGCTCTTACTACTCAACAGCAACTGCTTGGATTAGATAATTCCGACTCCTAAACGAGGGGTGAGTGTATATTTTTGGCGGTTTATACACTTGAATTGCGACCTGTCTGTAAATACGAACCTAACACACACAGAGGCACACAGAGATTAGGCCATCTGGCAGGTGCTTATCTAAATTAAAATTACAACTGTATCAATACCTCCCCCTAGGAGTTTTAAAGGTTTCTTTTTGGTGTAACATCCTCTGGGGAATTCAAAAGCGGTCAATATCTGCGATTCGGCAAGAATCCAAAATTTACAGATCTCTACCATCTTTTGCGATCGCAGCTGACCAGATCCAGAATCTTGTCAGAAGCCCCCGGGGAGTTGGCACCGGGTTGACTATTTTTTTTGAGGCCTTCGGTAGCATTTTTCTTCCGTTAAAAAGATACTTTAGAGAAGCACGTTGTGCTTGCTTTTTAAAACCCAAAGTCGCGAGAAGGAAGGTCCAGAAAATTCCACTCAATAACTTGCAGGAGTGTTATGTTAAGTTAAGTAAAACAACCCAGGATTCAAGCTTAATTTTAAATTTATAGGCACCTATGATTGGACTGGTGCTGAAATTAAAGCTTGCTTTCAACTATATGATGTTCTATGAGAATACCTAATATTTAAGATAAATTTTGACTCTTAAAAGAGCTACAGTTGAAGCTAAATCTGAACTACATCAAAGCTTTGTTCGGACTGTTAAACAACCTAAGATTAAAGCTTAGCTTGGACTTTATAAGAAAATATATATATTGTTAATAAAATTGGACACGTTTATTCAAAATATTTTTGACTTATGACGACGTTGCATCAAATGAGCGATTTGTCTTTTGTTTTAAAAAAAAAATTTTTTTTGTTGGGCTTACCAGACAAAAGGACGAAGTTTGTGGTTTTTTAACGAAAACCAGAACGAAATAAAATGTTCTCATTTTTATGTTCAGTTGATTGTGTACGAAGATCACAAACAGTGAAACGTTTTTTAGGTATTTACTACACAAATACTATAAGCGTATGTGTTGTGTCCATATTTCTACCGTACATTAAAGTACAGTACATAATTTCGAACTCTGATATAAACCTTCAAATCTCTTATGATATTGAATTTACCCTATATTATAACTAAGGTAAGGTTAGGTTTTACTGGCAGTCGCAATTAAGCACAGCTCACGTAGGTCCAGTAATAAGTCCCCGTTGTGTAACCATATTAAAACGACTCCAAATGTTCCTACGTTGTCTGACTGTTGACATTCTCTCCAGAGATCAGCAATAAATCGTTTTTTCGCTACTCATAATGACTCAAGAAATTGTAAGTATAAGGTCCGTTTTCACAACTTGCCAATAGCTAAAAGTAGACTTTAACCGGCATTATAAAAAATGTTCCATTATTTAAACTTTACTTTAACCTAAAGTGAGCGACTAAGTAAATTAAGGTTCATTCTACCTGGTAGGCTAAAGTAAAGTTGTAATAATGGAACACTTTTTATACGGCCGATAAAATCCTACCTTTAGCTATCGGTAGGTTGTGAAAACGGGCCTAAGTGAGCAGGCATCTCCTAAACTACTCTGATTCACTCATACTCACGAGAACAATAAATATGAGTGCGACTCATACTCATGAATGACCTCAGTTTGATTTCTAATTTCAGGAAAATATTTATAATACTCACATTGATTCAACTCATTTAGCTCATTCATGTACCGTTTTAATACAACAGATCAAACACACAACTTCATAATCAGCTTCGCCTATACACATTAAGTTGCGTTGAATCAAAATCAACCACTACATTAATGTTGCTAAAGGCTGTTATACACTATCCCACAAAGTCTTTAGTAATTTAGGAAAATGCAACCCTGCCCTTATAAGTTGTTATTGGTTTTTAAAAATTTTCAAAGCATAATTAGATCAGGGAAGCATTTTTGGAAAATACGTAAGACTTTGTGGGAAAGTGTTCAACGGCCTTAAGTATGAGTACGATGAATAAAATCAAACTTCTAAGTGAATATGAACCTCGATAATATTGCAATAAATATGAATGCGTATAAGTACAAGAAATTATGGGTCATAATTCAGCTCTACTCCCTTTTTCACTACTCATTGCTGATCTCTGATTCTCACCCAGCCATCCGGTTGATTCAATGCAGGAATGGATCCTGTTCAAATCAATGTCAGAGAGACAGATTTTGTCCCTGAGGATTGTTTGACCAAACAGTTTGACTCTTAAGTCTCCCAATGCCGGGCAGTGACAGAGATGATTTTCCGCTGGCTCCTCCTCGCTGCCGCAACTTCTATATAGGTCATTGTAAGGAAGTCCCAAACTTAGGGCGTGCCTCCCAATTGGCCGCAATTAGATTTCCGAGGTGAAGTCTGGATAGCCTGAGTGCACGCCGTGTCTTCTTTTCATTTATGAAGGGCCAGATTTTCCTGGTTTTTCCCTACATTTAGTTTCATCAAACTACCTCTGATTGGCAGTGAGATAAAATGTATGTGTAATAAGTTGCTTTCTTCTTGGGAGCGAAACACCTATAGTATGGGTCGAACCGCTGTGACTCAAGGTCGTTCCTGCATATGCCAGCGGTTCAGCCATAAAGTTTCTATATATGCCCCTGTGTCCAGAGACCCACTTAAGGGTAACCACTGAATGTCTCGCTATCTCCTCCAGAGACATCCGGGATACTCGGACAATTTTCGATATGATAAACACACTCTCCAGGGATCTAATGGCCCTGGCATTTATCTCACCATATCGAGTGTGAGTAAAGCCAGGATCAAATTATATCATACAGAATTCTTGCATGTCTGATCTAATAATCTCTTCATGCTCTTGTGGCATCTAGTCTTGTTATGATTAAGAATTTTACACAATTTTCGACTACTATAAAGGCTAAACAAAGGTTAATAACACGGTTTTCTAATTTATTGAGTATCTCCTGCTGTGTTTATTTCCTTTCTTGTACTTCCCTTCAACATTCTAGCTTTCCTCTTTAACGACCTGTCATAACCAGATGACTTGTGTTTTTAAATTACCCCTTTAAACATGTGTTGTGCAAACAATGTCGAAAAAGAAAGACTTTTATTTATCAAACTTTAAGATGAATTGCTTGCTTACTTAAATCTAAACTCCCTTAACAATAATAATAAAAATCCCTTTTCTGTTGCATAAAACGTTTACTAAACAAATTTTTAACGAAAAGTTACTTTTTTTAACCTCTTACAAACCTGAAATTTTTTTATGAAAAAGACTGAAGAAAATTACCAAAATCAATACAAATGAACAGGGATAACAATAAGAGGGAGAAAATTAAGTAAATTCTGTTAAAATTAGAAAAATTCATTTGTTTTATGTGGGCATAGGTTTTTGGGTTCAATTACAAATTATTTATATTCCAACTTGATTAACCGAGCATTAGTAACTTTTACCTTCAGCCCGTTGTACACTGAAAGAAAAATTCTTCATATATTTAATGAATCGTTTTCATAAAAAAATTTCACTGGTTAAATGAAAATTTTCATTGTAAAAATGGAATTTCGTAGTTATAATGAAGTATTTTCGTTAAAATCGATTCATTGGATTTCGTAATTACGTTAAAAATTTTCATTGCATATATGAAAACTAAAGTTTGTCCAAGTTAAACAAACAGTTTTAATTGGGAACATAAAAAACAATATACAAGCATAACTACATTTATAAATTAATACAAAATTATAGTTTCCTTAAAAATATGTTTAATTGTTAATTAAAAAATGTAAGATATAATTATTTCATACATCTAATGTAATATGCCATTAAATTTATGAAATCAAAAATTTTTTTATAAAAGCAACATATTTCAATAATTGAAAAAAAAAAAATAGTTTTAACATTCGAATAACTCTATAGTCTCAATAATTAAATGTATAAAAATATTTCGAAAAAGCATGCGCTCATAAATTTAAATTTTCATTATGACAATGAAAATGTCATTATAGTAATTAAACAAAAATTTTCAATTCATAAATAGGTATGTTTTTAGTTTTCTTTGTTCTCTCTTTATGTGGTAGGTATTTTTTTTATTATGCGTTAGCAAAAAAAATCAACGTTGTTATTGTTGTTATGTTATGACAATTTAATCTCATATTTACGCAGTTAATTAACTAGTGGCAAAAAACATAGTTTTTTTATTCAAGTACTTCACTGCCCCAGTAGGCTAGCTGGAAGTGAGCTAGTCTATCAGCGCCGAGGTTGCGAGATCGATTCCCGCCAGGGACTCTGGTTAAAAAAAAAAGATGAATAAGAACAACTTTGATTATAAAAAAAAAAATCAAAAAAAATTAAAAAAATAAAATAAAAAAAGTCTATCAGCGCCGAGGTTGCGGATCGATTCCCGCCAGCAGCGACTCTGGTTAAAAAAAAAGTTCAATAAGAACTTTGATTAAAAAAAAAAAATTAAAAAAAATTAAAAAATAAAAAAATTTCTTTTTACTTTTCTCAAAGTATTCATCCAATGAATAACATTCATAGATCTAATGTAATGTTTTATTAAATACATTTTAATGAAACAGGTTTCATTGATCCAACGAAGCACTGCATAGGTTCCTTTTTAATGCAATTTTTCATGGCATTAATGTCAAAATTCATTGGTATTCTGAAGAAAATTCTTTCAGTGTAGTAAAATAGACCAGGGTCCCTTGCGGGAATCGAACCCGCAAACCTGATAGACTAACTCACTACCATCTAGCCTACCGGGTCACCCATAAGTATTTCAATGAATTCTATTCAAATTTAAAATAAACTTTAAACAAACTAAATTTGCTTATATTTTTATTTATTTAATATTATTTCTTATCAACACTTTTTATCTACTTTTTGGAAAAAAAATCATATTATAACCTGTTTACTGCTTTCTCTTAACCTATTTTTCTTGTATAATATTTTCTCTTGAGCACAAATAAAAATGGCTGTCTATAACACATCATTGTCTAATATTTATTAAAAAAAACGAGTTCTGCCAGCCTGGTTCGTTGCTTGCTACAAAGAAACCACATAATTTTGTTGGCTAAATTATGACATTTTGCCAAAAAAAAAAAAAAAAAAAAATCTAAACAAATTGTTATAACAGAACGCCTGAATATATTTCAGAGAACTTTATGAGATTTATGCCATAAAAAGCCAAAAACATGTGTAAAGAAGACAGCAGTTTTATATTATTTTTTTATATTTATTTTCTATTTTTGGCACACGAGTAAAAGGCGAAGCGCTATAGAAAGCCAAGATATGCATACAAATTAACAATGGGGGGAAAAAATTTAAACAGATTTTAAATAGGATTTTGTGAGGCATGAGCTATCAGAAACCAGGATGTTAGATGATTGACTTGAAAACACTTACATATATATTTCTCATTTATAGAGCCTGTCTTGGTATAAACCTAATTCTCTTTTCATGACTTTTTATAATTCGAACTTGATCAACAATAAGGCATTAACTTGAAATTTAAAAATTTTCTGAAAGAGCGAAACCCTTTCTAATTTAATATTAAAGGCGTATAAAAAAGAATTTCTGACGCTTCATTACCAAAAACTAGACAAAACAGTTTTTTCTTTCAATTAAACCATTAATCAAGAATAAAATCAAAATTTATTCAAGTAAATTAAAGGTTTATTTATTGCAACAATACTACTGAAAAATGTTAACAGCGTATAAAAAAAAAACTCCAGTCAAAGTAGAAAAACTGCCATTTCTTCCACTTCTTCATTTGTCATTGGCCATAAAGAAACTGTTGCTTTTACTTTTGATTCATTAAATGGAAACAGTCGCTCTGAAACCAACTTAAAAATGGAAAAAATGTACACAAATGTTCGTTTTTTGTTCGACAGTTTTTGGTTTCGACTGCAGTTTTTTAATATTAAAAATATTTTTAATTGTTACTAATAACACTGTGTCACAAATTTTCAACAAAGTCGTGACCAAATGAATCTGACACCTAATCTTTATGTAAAATTGTGCGCTAAATCCGAATTATTTCATATTACTTGAAAAGAGCAAAATTGCAAAAAGCATACAATTTTTTTTTTGAAGTTTGAAATTTTGTCCACTTTTGTCATCTTCACAAACGACCTATGGTTATCTTAGAAATTTTAAAACCTTTCACTAAAAAGAAAGAAATACATAATCCGTTTAATTTTTTTTAAGATATTTGCATTTAGGTCACATCATCTTTTTTAAAAACACAAATAACGAAATATCTTGAGAACGGGTTTACTTTTGACAATACTAACTTCTTATTCGGATTCAGCGCACAATTTTACATAAAGATACATTCATTTTGTCAAAAAACAGTCACGTTGTCTAATTTGTTTAGTGGTGTTAATTTAATTAATTTTTTAATTAATATTTTTTAATTTTTTAATTCAAATCAATTTTATTTTTTTCTGTGTATGGTTTTTAATTAATATTACAAGTTTTTTAATTCAAATCAAGTTTATTTTTTTCTGTGTATGTTTTTTAATTAATATTACAAATTTTTTAATTGAAATCAATTTTATTTTTTTCTGTGTATGTTTTTATTAAGTCGTCAAGAAAAGCTAAAGCTTTGCTTAAAGCATAAATCTGAATGCTGTGGCGGCAGGAATTATTATATTTAAATTAACTGCCTGTTTGTAGAACGCGAGCGCAAAAGTGACTCGTTTAACTTCCATTTAAAACAAAAACAAATTTTGAAATTTAAGTTACACAAAAACATAGAAACGATTCTTACTGCCTCTTTGAAGAACGCGAGCGCAAAAGTCATGACCCTATCGGAAGATGTAAATTTTTGTAAATGGCCGTAAATGTCAGTTCTGCTCGGATACTTGTGAAGTAAACAGATACAAAATTCACGTCGATAATAAATGGGGCGCTATACTTCTCAAGAGTGCGGACTAATTATTTCGATTTTAAGCGGGTTGAATCTATGGGTCGCCTAATCTTTAGTGTTGATGATTTGCACTGGCCGGCTAGATTGTCTGCATTAAGCGTTGAGGGGTCTCTTAAAGTCACGCGTCTATTTCCAAAACCTCAGAAGGGCTTAGGGGGTGTATCGGTCAGGAATACGGAACATATAGCCGGAAGCTGTGCCAAGAGAAATGGAAATCAGGCCCGCTAGGTCACCAATTCTGGCGGCGTCCTTTTGTCTTCCTTTTTTCTACATAATGGAATAAAAAATGAAAATTAAAATTAATTAAAAAAACTCAACCTAAGAGCAAAACTATAGTTTTTCATTTATTAAAAAAACTTACAGTCAAAGAACATCAAGATACAACTTCTGCGCCACCTTGTTCAAAGCATGTGTAAGAAGATTTCTGAAATGTGGTGCTTACGCAGTGTTACCAGAAGTAGGGGAAAATCCCTACATGTAGGTATTTTTGATACTTAAATAGAAGCGTAGGGAAAATCGGACAGATTTTTCATAATCTCCAGAATGTAGGGATTTTTCGTCATATCGTATTATTTATAAAATAAATGCTGAAAAAACGTTTTTTTAATGATATTTCATTGTTTAAAACGTTTGAAAAAAATGTTTTCCCCTAAAATAGCTTCTAAATATATTTCCAGAGTTGTTTGTGGCTTAAGAAGTTGGCGACACTAATATGTATGAATATGTTTTTTTTAAGTTATTATCCAATAGGTGTGATCCCGTACTTTTTGGGTAAAGTTCGATAAAATTAGAGTTAACAAATATTTCTCTCACTTAAGCCTGCTACTCTGTTCAACATTTCACGTGAAATGCTGTCAAAACGCATATGAAAAAAACTTGTGCGGAATATCTATGAAATAATGTTGATAGAGTTGTACTCTGTTCATTTTGTAAAAAAGTTTCGAAATGTTTCTGGCAACATTTTTTTACAACTGCGAAATAATGTAAGCTGCACTTATTTCACGTGGAATTTTAAGCAGAAGCAAAAAAATATGAACTGATTATTTAATAAGATATAAAAAATTAATATAACACAATCGGTAACAGTTTTTTATCCATATTGACTTTCTGTTTTATTAAAAAAAATAAATTTTAGTAAAATACATGTGGGATTTGTTTACATACGCAAAACAATGTCGCATGCTTTACAGGAATTCAAACGTCAAATTGTACAAACTCGCAAGATAGGAAACATTGATACATGTCAAAATTCTCGTGTGAAATAATAAATGTTGCTAATCATTTTTCACAAATTTGAACAGAGTACTAGGCTTAATAGACAAAAATGTACAAAAGTACGGGAACAATAAAAACCAAATTTCTGATCAAAAAGAAAACGTTAATATGAAATATGTTTTAATAAATACATAAATGACACATTAACGTGCATAAAATTAACATATTTCAACATTTTCTATTGTTTCTTTTATAAATATTTCTTATATATTTATTATTTTGGTAAACTTGCTTGTGGTTTTTTATTTTTTTTTTTTTTTTTTGACACAGCTAATTGTTTAACAATTTTATAAATTTGCCAAAAAAAAGTACGGGCTGATTCAAGAAGAAAAATATTTTTCTCTTAAAAGCTGCATTATTTTTTTTTTAGTTTTTTACTTATTTAATGTCAAAGCTTTAATATATATATTAGAATAAAATTTATTTTTTATAACTAATGCTTTTTTTCTATCTTAATGATGCGTAGGGATTTTTGTAGGGGAAATTTTTTCAACTAGTAGGGAAAAATCGTATTTTTATTAGCATGTGGAGGTATTTTTTCGAAAAATCCACTGGCAACACTGTGCTTACGTCATATAATGAAAATTTGGTGGCCTAGAACAATAATTTAAGTACAACTTTTGCAAATTGGTAATTGAATGAATATTTAAACAGAACCCAGTAAAAACTTCGCTTACTTTTTCAATATGAATAGGTTCTTCAACTCATTATTTAGTAGCTTTCTTCTATAACTACATCTATAACAACTTCAATAACTACTTCTTTCTGGATGTATTAAAGTAAAAAAATAATGACTTGCTCTTGAATGCGTTCATTTTGGAACATCCCTTGTAAAATTTATTGGTTCTTTCAGTAGAATTGTAAGAAGTGCTCTTATGTTTTTCTGATTACTCAACACATTATTTTGTAGGCGAAGTTTTTACTGGGAAATAAAACCCCATTTGTCACTAAGCTCTAGAGTGGAACTAACAAGGTTCTAGAAGCCGAGGTAGACCTAAGACGAGTTCCTTTATACGAACGATCGTTAATGAAACGTGGTAATTTATTACGGAACTATCTAGCGGAGAATAAAGATAACTAGCGATACACAGCTTAAATGTTCCTAAAGGACTTTGCTGAATAGCACAGATCAAAATAGAGCCCCAGCGTACTTTTACTCTTGTGTCTTAATATACACACGTATAAAGTGCTTCCCAAATTCGTTGTGCCCTTGCGTTGTTTTCCTCTTTGTTTAAAATATATCCTATTTCATTTATCTATTGTTTCCTTTTGTCCACAATAAATCAAATTTGTCATAAAAAAAAAAACAATTTATTTCTATTTTCTGTTTTCTTTAAATTCCATTTTATAATTTAAAATTCCTCTTTCAAGGGTGTTGTGGCATTCAGCTCTCAGGGAGATCGTATTGCTTTAACACAAATTGAACAAATGATAAATGGAAAATATGAGAAATTGGGTTATTATGACACCCAATTGGATAATCTAACATGGTTGAATATGGAACAATGGATTGGTGGAAAGGTGAGTAGCAAACGAAGGTGAACTACTAAGTAAAATAGAAAGTCATAAAAATTTGATTTTTCGTTAACAGGTTCCTCAAGATCGTACTATAGTTCGACGTGTCTTACGCACCGTATCGCTGCCATTATTTGTCTGTATGTGTACAATATCCAGTTGTGGCATTATTGTAGCTTTAGGTCTAATTATATTTAATATATGGAATAAACATAGAAGGTAAGTAATTAGAGATTTTAAAAGAGAGCATATTTGTTCTACCCCCAAAAGTATGCCATATTTTTATAACAATTAAAAAACATTTTACCACAGTTTTTTTGTAATTTTTTTTTGTGGCTGTTTAAAAAACACTACAAAAATTTGTTGAAACTTAGTAAAACCACCTTTGGCTAAAAAGGATATTTTTTATATCATTTAAAGTACTTTACAATAGTTAATATTTTCAAACTAAAGAAAATGTTTTTTAAAAGTAAAATTTTTTTTACCAACAATAATCCACACGCATTTAGAAATACTTTGCTCTTATGAAAAGGAAAACTGTTTTCCGTAAAAGTAGTTAAAGTCCATCTTTATTTTCTATTCTAAAAACACAAAAAGACAAAAAAAATTTTAAGAATAAAAACTTATTTTTTTTTAATTTTCTTGTTGCATTTAAAAAAACACAACACATTTTCATGTTATACAAAAGACAACGCTTTAGAGAAAAAATCTTACACTCCATTAAGACGAATCGTTAAAACCCTTCAAAAGGATCTTGCTATATATTTTTCAGAAAATTACCAAGCGTATTATTAAACCTCTCTTACCTATTTATGATTTGTAGCTTACTACAGAACCCATATTTTCCTGAATAAAACCCCACTTATTCTTCTTCCTAAAATATTCACAGTGTAACACATTATGGTTTTGTTAATGTGCAGAAATTTACAAAAAGTATTCACTCACACATTAAAACACACTCTTGCTTTAAATCAAACATTTTTACATACGCACACACACACATACAGTCATGTGTGAGCCACAGAATAAATACAGGTAGAAGTACAATAAACAATACCGCTACCAAACAATAAAAGCGAAAAAAATCACTATCATGCCTAGTAAAAATACTCTTTTTTTCCTCAACAACAATTACAACAAAAATCTAGTCTGTGTTGCAAATTTGCTAATACACGGAATATGGTGCACGGCAGTAGAGAATTCCATGTAGAAAAATATTCCCTTTAGGTTGAAAACGCTAAAGAACAGTGGGTCTTTGAAAAACAAAAAATATTGCCAAAAATTAACGTTTAAAAAGAAAAAAAATTTTTTTGTTAAAGCCACATTAGTTTTCTGTAGAAAAACTTTTGTGCAAGCTACAACATTTTTCTATAGAAAAACTTTTGTGGAAGCGACAACTTTTTTTATACAAAAAAATTTTGTGCAAGTGACAACATTTTTCTACAGAAAAAATTAATTTTGCGCAAGCGACATTTCTCTATAAAAAAATTCTGTGCAAGCGACAGTATTTTTTCTATAAAAAAAATTTTGTGCAAGCGACAATATTTTTTTTTTAGAAACAATTTTGTGCAAGCGACAACATGTTTTTATAGAAAAAATTTTGTGCGATCCACAACATTTTTATATGGGAAAAAATTTTATGCAAGCGACAACATTTTGCTATGGAAAAAATTTTGTGCAGGCGAAAATATTTTTCTATAGAAAAAATTTCGTGCAGGCGAAAATATTTTTCTATGGAAAACATTTCGAACAGGCGAAAATATTTTTCCTTAGATAAAAAAAATTTCGTGCAGGCGAAACTATTTTTCTATAGAAAAAATTTCGTGCAGGCGAATATATTTTTTATAGAAAAAAATTCGTGCAAGCACCATTTTTTAGTAAAAAAAATTTAGGAAACAACAACATTTTTCTATAAAAACATTTTTGTGTAAGCGACATTTTTCTATAGGAAAAATTTTGTGCAGTCGAAAATATTTTTCTATAAAAACATTCTGTGCAAGCGACAACATTTTTCTACAGAAAAAATTAGGTGCAAGCGACAACATTTTTTACAGAAAAAATAAGGTGCAGCGACATTTTTCTATAGAAAAAATTTTGTGCCAGCGTCAACATTTTTCTATAAAAAAATTTTGTGCAAGCGACAATATTTTTTCTATAAAAAAATTTTGTGCAAGCGACAATATTTTTTCTATAGAAATAATTTTGTGCAAGCGACAACATATTTTTATAGAAAAAATTTTGTGCGAGCCACAACATTTTTATATGGGAAAAAATTTTATGCAAGCGACAACATTTTGCTATGGAAAAAGTTTTGTGCAGGCGAAAATATTTTTCTATAGAAAAAATTTCGTGCAGGCGAAAATATTTTTCTATGGAAAACATTTCGAACAGGCGAAAATATTTTTCCTTAGATAAAAAAAATTTCGTGCAGGCGAAACTATTTTTCTATAGAAAAAATTTCGTGCAGGCGAATATATTTTTTATAGAAAAAAATTCGTGCAAGCACCATTTTTTAGTAAAAAAAATTTAGGAAACAACAACATTTTTCTATAAAAACATTTTTGTGTAAGCGACATTTTTCTATAGGAAAAATTTTGTGCAGTCGAAAATATTTTTCTATAAAAACATTCTGTGCAAGCGACAACATTTTTCTACAGAAAAAATTAGGTGCAAGCGACAACATTTTTTACAGAAAAAATAAGGTGCAGCGACATTTTTCTATAGAAAAAATTTTGTGCCAGCGTCAACATTTTTCTATAAAAAAATTTTGTGCAAGCGACAATATTTTTTCTATAAAAAAATTTTGTGCAAGCGACAATATTTTTTCTATAGAAATAATTTTGTGCAAGCGACAACATATTTTTATAGAAAAAATTTTGTGCGAGCCACAACATTTTTATATGGGAAAAAATTTTATGCAAGCGACAACATTTTGCTATGGAAAAAGTTTTGTGCAGGCGAAAATATTTTTCTATAGAAAAAATTTCGTGCAGGCGAAAATATTTTTCTATGGAAAACATTTCGTACAGGCGAAAATATTTTTCCTAAGATAAAAAAAATTTCGTGCAGGCGAAACTATTTTTCTATAGAAAAAATTTCGTGCAGGCGAAAATATTTTTTATAGAAAAAAATTCGTGCAAGCACCATTTTTTAGTAAAAAAAATTTAGGAAACAACAACATTTTTCTATAAAAACATTTTTGTGTAAGCGACATTTTTCTATAGGAAAAATTTTGTGCAGTCGAAAATATTTTTCTATAAAAAAATTCTGTGAAAGCGACAACATTTTTCTACAGAAAAAATTAGGTGCAAGCGACAATATTTTTCTACAGAAAAAATAAGGTGCAGCGACATTTTTTATAGAAAAAATTTTGTGCCAGCGTCAACATTTTTCTATAAAAAAATTTTGTGCAAGCGACAATATTTTTTCTATAAAAAAATTTTGTGCAAGCGACAATATTTTTTCTATAGAAATAATTTTGTGCAAGCGACAACATATTTTTATAGAAAAAATTTTGTGCGAGCCACAACATTTTTATATGGGAAAAAATTGTATGCAAGCGACAACATTTTGCTATGGAAAAAATTTTGTGCAGGCGAAAATATTTTTCTATAGAAAAAATTTCGTGCAGGCGAAAATATTTTTCTATGGAAAACATTTCGTACAGGCGAAAATATTTTTCCTAAGATAAAAAAAATTTCGTGCAGGCGAAACTATTTTTCTTTAGAAAAAAATTTCGTGCAGGCGAAAATATTTTTTATAGAAAAAAATTCGTGCAAGCACCATTTTTTGGTAAAAAAAAATTTAGGAAACAACAACATTTTTCTATAAAAACATTTTTGTGTAAGCGACATTTTTCTATAGGAAAAATTTTGTGCAGTCGAAAATATTTTTCTATAAAAAAATTCTGTGCAAGCGACAACATTTTTCTACAGAAAAAATTAGGTGCAAGCGACAACATTTTTCTACAGAAAAAATAAGGTGCAGCGACATTTTTCTATAGAAAAAATTTTGTGCCAGCGTCAACATTTTTCTATAAAAAAATTTTGTGCAAGCGACAATATTTTTTCTATAAAAAAATTTTGTGCAAGCGACAATATTTTTTCTATAGAAATAATTTTGTGCAAGCGACAACATATTTTTATAGAAAAAATTTTGTGCGAGCCACAACATTTTTATATGGGAAAAAATTTTATGCAAGCGACAACATTTTGCTATGGAAAAAATTTTGTGCAGGCGAAAATATTTTTCTATAGAAAAAATTTCGTGCAGGCGAAAATATTTTTCTATGGAAAACATTTCGTACAGGCGAAAATATTTTTCCTTAGATAAAAAAAATTTCGTGCAGGCGAAACTATTTTTCTATAGAAAAAATTTCGTGCAGGCGAAAATATTTTTTATAGAAAAAAATTCGTGCAAGCACCATTTTTTAGGAAACAACAAAATTTTTCTATAGAAAATATTTTGTGCCAGCGTCAACATCTTGTGCAAGCGACAATATTGTTTCTATAAAAAAATTTTGTGCAAGCGACAACATTTTTTATAGAAAAAATTTTGTGCGAGTCACAACGAAAATATTTTTTATAGAAAAAAATTCGTGCAAGCACCATTTTTTAGTAAAAAAAATTTAGGAAACAACAACATTTTTCTATAAAAACATTTTTGTATAAGCGACATTTTTCTATAGGAAAAATTTTGTGCAGTCGAAAATATTTTTCTATAAAAAAATTCTGTGCAAGCGACAACATTTTTCTACAGAAAAAACTAGGTGCAAGCGAAAACATTTTTCTACAGAAAAAAATTAGGTGCAAGCGACAACATTTTTCTATAGAAAAAATTTTGTGCAACGTCAACATTTTTCTATAAAAAAATCTTGTGCAAGCGACAATATTTTTTCTATAAAAAAATCTTGTGCAAGCGACAATATTTTTTCTATAAAAAAATTTTGTGCAAGCGACAATATTTTTTCTATAGAAATAATTTTGTGCAAGCGACAAACTTTTTGTTTTAGAAAAATGATTTACAAGCCCAACATTTTTTTATAGAAAAAATTTTGTGCAAGCGACAACATTTATCTCTAAAAAAAATTTTTGATAAGCGACAAAAAAATTTTGTGCAAGCGACAATATTTTTTCTATAAAAAAATCTTGTGCAAGCGACAATATTTTTTCTATAAAAAAATTTTGTGCAAGCGAAAATATTTTTTCTATAAAAAAATTTTGTGCAAGCGACCACATTTTTCTAAAACAAGATGTTTATTTATTTTTATCCAAAAGTGTTAAGCAGAAACTTTTGCTTATTGTATTTTATTTTATTTTTAATAATGACCTCTTTTTTCTGAATATGTACCACTGTGAGGCGTCATGATGCTGCTGGTTATTTTACCAAAACATTAGAAACAAGCTCAGGGTTTGTGGAAGACACCAGAGAACTAAATGAAAAAAACGAAGAATGAAAAATAAATAAAACAAAACATGCAGCATCAGGCAAATGACGCAATTTAAAGGGGTGAATTCACAAAAACACATACAATATTTATGAGGCCAGCTTTGGCAAAAACAAACGAGGATGGTTTTTTTAAGACTCGTTTAAAAAATTTTAACTTTACTTAACTTTATAAACAATCCTCGTTTAATTTTGTGCAAATTACCAGTAGACAAAACAGTTTAAGGGACACAACTCATGCTCCCCTTTGGCCCAGTTTGCCATTGTTTTCATTCCACCCGGGAAGGATAAGGGGCAAAAATAATACGAAAACTTCCTGAGAGAGAAGAATGTATTTGGGTGACTGAATTGTATAAATCTACGTTAAAGCATTTAAGGCATGAATTAAAAAAATAAAAAAAAGATTTTGATTTTTTTGTTGAATGACTAGTGACTGCTTACAGCTGAAAAATCTTTTAGTCGTACGTTCATTGAATGAGTGAATGAATGAATAAATGAATAGTTGTTTGGTTTTGCGCTTTGATGCATCGAAAAATAGACGTTAAAGTAGAATAAACACAAATAGTAAAAACGATTTATCAAATATACCGTAACAAATACGCACATTTGAAGACTAATTGTCGCAAAACAGATAAAAACTTCTGGGTTGTAAAAAAAAAACTTTTTTTAAAAAACTTTAACAAACCATTTAACTATCAGTTTTCCCCCTTTCAGAAACTTTCTTCAGTTACGTGATTTGCATTCCAAAATCATGCTTTACTTTGTCTGAATGCATGCATTTTCGTGTTTTAAACTTTCTTTAATTTAATCTCCTAAAAGTATGCAATAAATATTCTCTTGACAAAAAATGAGCGGAATGTGTTGCATACATACGGGATGTAATCATTAGTTAAAAAATGTTAAATCGTTTTTGGTACAAGATCAAAAGAAATTATTTGATTTTTAGCAAAATTTAAAAAAAAATAAATTTTTTTGAGTTTTTTTTTCAAAGTAGAAATCAAAGGAAATTGTTTTAAATGGAATTTAAAGCCTAATTTGTTTGAAAATTAAAAATATATAAGTAACAAGGGGGTTACTGCGTATTTCGATTCGAAAGAAAAAATTTAGGAGTTCGAACAATTTGTACTGTGTGTTACGATTTTCGCAATTGTTCGAAACGATGACAGAGGTTGTATTTTTTAAAAAATGGTAAATTTGACGAAAACTTTTTGTTCGTAATAGAGAGTGGCTGTTAAGAAAGGGATTTTTTGTTTTCAATAAAGTATAAAAAACGTCCTTTTATTCGAAACAAATATTACGAAAATGTATTACATTCAACATTTTTTAGTTTTCGAATTTATTCTCTTAGTTACATACCAGTTATGTATTTCAAAAAGCTTTTGTGTAATAGTTCTATTCCTTAAATTTTTAGGAATGACTTTTATACACTACCAGGCTATAATATTGTATTTTCTTGTTACATTTTACCTTAGCTATCCTCTGGATAGCAATGAAGTATATAGTATGTACAGAAAAATTTACAATTATTAGACACCAGCAGAATGTAATGCATTCTTTGTGTCACACTGGATAGTGATACTTTATAAATTGGATGTATTTAACTCAACTATTTTTAACAAATAGAAACTGGGAATTATCTCCTTTACTTTGTATTATATTCAACATTTTTTATTTTTCGAATTTATTCTATGAGCTAAGTTTCAGTTATGTATTTTATAAAGCTTTTTTGTAATAGTTCTATTCCTTAAATTTTTAAGGAATAACTTTTATACACCACCAGACTATTATATTGTATTTTCTTGTTACATTTTACCTTGATATGTGGATGTCCCAGTTTTTTAAAAGAATTTTTTTTTTTATTTAATTTTTTTATGTTCTAAAAAACGATTTTAAGATTATAAAATTATAAAACGAATTTCAAACATCAACTTAGGCAAGAGGAAACGGACTTAGGTATATAAATTTTTTGATTTTGTCATATTCTTCGGCATGACGAAATGAAAAGTTGGCGTGGCTCAATTAATATTTATTTATATCTAAAGAACGTTATTAATATAACTTTTTGTTCTTATCTCACCATGGTGAAGGGTATATAAGATTCGGCATAGCCGAATATAGCACTCTAACTTGTTTTTTTTTTTTTTTTGGAAAAATTGAATTGTACCATCCTTGTTACATACCCATTAAATGTATTATAACAACTTCAAGTCATTACGTTAAAAGATTTACGGCCAATTTCACCTAGTTCAGTTAAAACTGACTTTTACTTTAACTTCCAGTTAACAATATGTCTTTGACAGTTTTAACTGATAGTTTAATTTAACTGAACTTGGTGAAATTGGCCGTTAATTTAAATAACGTTTCTCAGCCTTTATGTACTAAACAATAATCATTGACATAACGTCTTTTTATAGTTGTCGTCCAACATTAAGATCGTCTTTGTCTAAAATTGTTCTATTTTATAACAAAGTTGGGTTAGAGCTTAATAAATTAATATTTTTTAAATAATTGTGTATACAAGTGTTTATTAAAACAAACAAATTTGATGAGACTTAGGTTTCAATCTTTGTGTATTAATTAGGTTAATTTTCCACGATGTCAAATGAATTGTTTCTTTCGCTCGTGTATATTTAAAACAAATTCTTAAACTTTGTTTTTGTTTCTAATGTAGGTGTACGAAAAAAAGAATTCATGAGTGATTGTGGATTATGGGTAATATTAAACGGTCAAAATTGTTGATTACCTTAATCTTAACGTAAACCATTAATTTGGTTTTAAATTAAATCATATGAAACTACTGGAGCATTTAATTCTCTCTACTTGATTCTCGATCAAATTTCTCAATATGAAATTTGTTTTAAAATCAGAACTTGTTGGTATTTTGTTATATGTACTTTATTTATTTAAACCAGGTTTTTTGTATTTTTTAAAAAAGTTGGATAAGATTTCATACCAAACCCAAACTTTGGTAGATTTATAAGTAGGTACGAACCCGAACTTTATTTTACATATCTATTTAATTCAAATTAATAAATTTTTCAAAGTCAAAGTCATATAGACCCCAAGTGCATTGAAGGGTAAATCATACTTTTTGCACTGTCTTGTCTTCGTATGACTCCAGGGTATATTCTACTCTAGTTTCATTAAAATCGGCACAAAAATATGCAATATTTCGCTATCTTTTCTTCTGAAAATCCAAATATGTCAAAATTTTGTTCTTTGACTTTTATGATTTTAGGGTTAATGTTTTTCGATTGTAGTAAAACCTACAGAGCCCATTTAAAACTATCTGGAATACAATATTCTGAATAAGTTTTACCTAAAATTCATTACAGTAAGCCTTGTAAATTGCTTCTTTGGTCCGTTGTCCAGCACTTTTTGGCTATTTCCTTAATGTTATGGACAAGAATTTCAAAATTTATGTATGAGTTACTAGAACTTATATGTAATAAGCAGAGCACAGTGGTACGCCTTATGTTTAAAATGTATATTTTGGGCAAAAATAATACTATTTTGCTCATTTCTAGAGCAATTTTATTAAGTAACTAGCTTAACCCGGTGCGCTTTGCTACTCCCCTTGAAATAAAATTGGTTAAATTTTCTTAAAACAGATCTCGTGTATTAATAACAAAGCATATTGTACTAAATTAAAATGCTTTAACAGTAACCGTTCTACAGATATACAGAATTTCAAGGGGCTATGCCTAATTTTCCCATTGAACCTTCTTTTTGAAAGAGGTTGTGTATTATTATTTAAGCTATTTGTACAAAATTGGAATACTTTCACTGTTATAGTACTCCAAATATATAGAAATCCGTATTGTCATTGCATGGGACCCACTTGAAAATTTAAAATATTAATAGCCTATACTGTGAAAACTTCAGGAAAATAGGTGCTGTAGTTTAGGAGTCTATAGGGAACAAAAAAAGAAACGCTTTTTCTTTTATCCAATAAAAAGTTAATCTTCAAACGAAGCAGGTTTGTAAATGTAAGAGTTTCGCTTGTAATACCGTTTCCGGAATACATGAATTTCATTTGGCGAGTTCCCACTTTGAGCAATACATTTTTGACACAAAATGTGCTTTTTTCAACGCATATATAAACTGGTGAACGTAGCTATCAGCTTTAAGGTCCAATTAGACGTGACATAACCATAACAAAACCTTATTACCATCAGCACTGTATTACCAAAACGACATAAACCAATTCAATTTTGCTTTCTAAATTCACCGTTACGGCTGTGGCATTATGGTTATGTCACGTCTAATTGGACCTTTAAACACTGAATTTTTTTTACAGTTATTTTTTATATTCTCCCTTGCACACCTACTTCGTAGTGGGAGAATTCCGTGGCACTCTAAATGTTATTTTTTTATTAAACTTGATAAGAGTTCCTTTACTTACTTTACTGCATTTCTGTATGTCTTATTGCGTAGCGCAAAATTGTGTGCTTATATTTTTAAATGTACCATTAGTGCTTCGCAAAATGATGAAATTTTTTATTGGGTATATATAACTTATAGCTCCCCCTGCACTTGACTCCTTAATTTTTATTTTGAAAGGTGTAGTTTACCATAAGAGTAGGTCCTACAAGTCTGTTTGTCTTCAGATATGCGGTATTTAGTATTTTCGTCCGTCAACCCCGCCCATTTTTATTTTAAAATTTAAAATTTTCCAGTGGCTTTAGTGACGAGATATTTAATATATGCATCCCATGGGAGGTATTTCTCCCCCTGCGCCTACCACCTTCATTTTTATTTTCAAAGGTGTAGTTTGCTATAAGAGTGACTCCTACCAAGTTTGAACATTCTCACTATAACAGTTCTTAAGATATGTGATATTTAACATTGGCGTCCTATGAGGGGTACCACTTTCCCTGCTGATTTCTTATTTCAATTTCGCGGCTTAGAAGATCCTACAGCCAAAAGTTAAAACAAATGGGTGCAGCGGCTCTTAAGATAGGCGACACTTAATATTGGCATCCTATGGGAGGTACCACTTCCCCTGCCCCTATAAAAAATAAGTAGCCTATTTTATTTTCGGGGCTCACGTAAATTTCAGGAACATCGGTTTGGTAGTTTAGGAGTCTATAAGCCAACAAACAAACAAACAGACAAACAATTTCATTTTTTTATATGAAATTTTTAAAACAATTTCTTTTTGCGCCTGATCTTGTTTTTATAACGGTTTTACTTTTTTGTTTATGTCTTTAAAGGCCTCGTAACTCTTATGTAAACGTGTACGTTGCGGATCACCTGTTGTCAAGCGTGTATAAATAGGTACACTTCCGTAAACCTAACATTGCGTTACGGATGAACCTGATAAAAATGAAATTTTTCTCAGTTTTAATATATCAGCTGTGAAAGGATTTTATGTTTGATTATGTGTATTGATAAAGCGAATATTCCATCGGCGAACACGACCCAATGCCACTAGCTCGAAATATTTTGAATGATGGCGGCCATACCCGCTAAAGGATGAGAAATGGCAGTGCTTATTTTGTTAGAAGAGCGCTAAACACCTTTGTGGACAAGAACCATCATTAATATAATTTTCGTCCGCCATTTGGCAGGACGTAAACTTAAGAATTAAATTAAGGTTACCTTTTTAATAATTAGTATTGTGGTTATTTTGTTGAACTACTTATGGTTTTTAATCCAAATTTTTTAATATTTTTAATTAGGCTTAATTTCATCAAATTTCATTTTCATTTAATTATTTTTATGAAGAAAGGAATTTTACAACATGAAAATTAATTAAAATTGTTATTGATAATCTTTCATTCTTGACCGTGGCCTTTTTAAATTAAGAATGAATTAATTTTTGTTATTTCATATTCTTGATATATGAAGATTGTGATTATGAAAACTAGAAGCAATTAGAAATTTATTTTATGATCACACATATTTTTTGGGTGAAAAGATTTGAACTAATGGGATAGTTTAATCTTCTATAAATCTTCTTCTAGCTTGTGGGGGGATGAGGGTTGGACTTAAGTAATTAGCCAAGCTAGAGAGAAGATGTTGATTATAATTACACTCAGGCAATTATAATCACGGGGTAGGTTGAGATAAAAAGAAAGAATGAGTCAGTAAACTTTCTTTTATTATAGCTGAGATGCTAGTTCTTACCTTCGGTTGTTTTTCCACACTTCGAGATTGAAAACAGTAAGGGGTTAAGTTTAAGTAAATGTTTTCTTTTATTTTATGAACTTGTAGTGTATGCACTGAGACACGAATAGCAAGTGAACATTTTATTTTAATTCAATTTCTGTGAAACTTCGGTTAGGAGTCTAAACGAAGTTTGGATAAAATTGACATTTGCTATGTGTAACGAGTACCACTTATTATCAGGGATGGAAAATTCAAACTTATTAGATTGCTAATAAAAGTGTTATACGTTATAATAAACAATTCAAATGTTCAATACACAATTCAGTAGTTCTAATATTAATTTACAATAATTCAACAAAAGTAAAAAAGAGTTTAACGTTAAATAATTAATAAAAATCAAATTAATTATTTCAAGAAATATATATATAAAAAAAAAAATTAGAAAAGTTTAATTTAAAAATACAAATGTGTACAATGTAGATTGTACATTGGGTAAAATTGTTATTTCATGCGAAGATTAAAAAAAAAATATTCCTTAAATGAGTATTTAATCGAATATTAACCAAAGATCGTATTTTTTATTAAAAACTATTAAATAATTAAAATGGCTTATAACTCCTTAAATAAGCGTTTTTTTGGGTAAAATTGTTATTAAAAAAAACATTTGCCTGTAACTTCCAAACGGAACAATTAGTTTTTTTCATCACTTATATTTTTAACAAACAATCCATTTTTCAAGAAACATTTAAATGGCTTGTTATACCTTCAATAAGTTGTTAAAAGAAAAATTCGCTCATTTTGTGATCAATTGTATTTTTTTTAATGAGTATGGAATGCGGCGGTCTGCTAAATAATTAGGCCTCTTTACTCATTCTTTTTACCGCTGGATTTATACCTACCGTTTGTTAAAAATTTCAGCATTGTCACCAGATCTAGGGTAAACAAACATAAAAATATAACAATTGGTTCTTAATAAAAATAAATAAAGTTTTATTCGAAATCTAATAATGTCTACTGACTGATTAAAAAAAGCTAGATATTTGCTACTACAGTCGAACTTCGCTACATTGAACTTCTATCTCCCTATTAAGAAATTAAAAAAAAAAAACACTTTTTCATTAAAATTTAAGTGTCTTTTAATAACTATTTTAAACTAAAGTGGAAAAAATATAAATTCTCTATAATGAAGTTATTTTCTCCTTCCATGCAGATTTATTATAGTAAAGTTCGAAAGTTCTCTTACTCACAATTTATAAAAATTTATTAACTTATTTAAGTTGATTCAATAAAGTGATGTATCCAAATGTTTAAAACATTCATATCATATCAAAACATTCACATCATTATAAATGATATATCAAAATTTAAAAATCAATAGCTTTAATGCTGAATTAAGCTGCAAAAATGCTAAATTGGCAACACTGTGCCATCAATATATAAAAGTGTGAGTTTTTCAGTATCAGTATTCAGTTCTATTTTGTATCTGCCTTTGTGAGCATTAGTGAAAAGTTGGAACATAGGTACAATGAAATACGTTTTAGTTTGGTGTCTAATTACTTTGGCGACTTTTACCACTGCTCAACACTACAGAGACGGTAGTCCCATTGAAGTACTTGGAAATGAACTTGAGAATTTGCAAGAAACGCTTCCACACCAGTTGGAATTGGCAACAAATGGTAAATACAGGTAATTTAAAGATTTTTATTATATTTCATATAATAAAAAAATAATAACACGATACATTTGTAATTATTTCAAGACTGGCTGATATAAATTCCGCAACAGTACAGCTCGTATTCGGTAATCAATATAATATAAACGCTGTTCTAACGAAGAGAAATTCGAAAAGAATAAACTGTGTTATAAAGATTTTGTCACAACCCCAAAGAAGCATCCAATTCACAATGCAATGTCGCGGTGCGAAAAAATTGGTCAAACAATTTACTACTTAAAGAGAGAAAGTTAGTGCTTATGGTTCGAGTGCTGTATTAACTGAAAATGTATTGTTTTCAACAAGGTTTAAAAAACTACAGTCAAAATGAAAAAATTGCTTTTTCTTCCACTTTTTGATTTTTCATTGAACAAAAATAAACCGTTGCTTTTACTTCTGATTCATTAAATGAAAACAGTCGCAGTGAAGGCAAAAGCAAAAAACGAAATGTTGTACACAACAAAGAACATTGGCAGTCGTCATGTTAGAAAGTGTTTGGTTTTACAGATTGAAACTTTTAATAAATCCCGAAGTTAACGAAGATGGGACGTTGTGTTCATTGTATATATATGAAAGCGATGATGTTATTTACAGTTTTATTTAATTTCAAAAAATTAAAAAGATTTGTTAAGCTTAAAAATAATAAATATGTACTTATGTACATATTTATGTTTTTATGAACGCATGTATTATTAAAAAAAATATGGAAAATAAAAACACAAACACAACGTCCCATCTTCGATAACTACGGGATTTTTTAAAAGTTTTGGTCTGTCAAACCAAACACTTCCGAACATGTCGACTGCCGATGTTCTTTGTCGTGTACAACATTTCGTGTTTTGCTTTTGCCTTCACTGCGACTGTGTTCATTTAATGAATCAGAAGTAAAGCCAACAGTTTATTTTTGTCCAATGACAAATGAAGATGTCGAAGTTACAGCATAATCTTATGACTTTTACTATCTCAACTGCAGCTTTTTAAACGCTGGTTTTCAATAAAGTTGTAAACTTTTTATAAGAAAATGTTATTCAAATTAAATAGTAATAAAATTAAATATTCGATTAAATTGGCTATTTATCAGTTAAACAAAAAAATTTACATTTTATCATTTTTGTTATCTTTAGAGATTTTTCGTAAATTTTTTCAATAAATATTTAATACCCTTTAGCACCAAACAAGCAGCATCTTTTTGGAAAAAAAAGGAAACCGCCTAAAGGAGTCTTTCTACGGCTGCTAGAATGGCAAGCTTTTTCATTTTGTAATATAAAAAGACGAACATTTTTGACTCCAAGTTTGATTTTTAGGTTAATCAGTGCCCCTGTTAATAAAAACAATGAAATAACCATCTTTCTTACTTGTACTATTGCTTTTGCTACTTCCAGGCATCATTTCATATCTAAGGCATTAATTGCAAGATTTTGAATTCTTTGCTTCTCATTAGTCGTATAAACACAAGCTAAATGCCTTAAATTGTTACTCTAAAGCCGATCTTACCAGGTTTTTACTGGCACTAAGAAAGGCAAAATATTTTCTGAAAAAAACATTGTTGCCCTGAATGTAAATTAAAGATGTAGTAATTGGTTTCACAACTACCATGAATTCCTTTTCTATAGCCGAGAAAATTTTATTCTTATTTACTTATCAATAAATTCATTTAATTTGCTGAAGTAAAGTATCATAAAGAGAGTGTCATCTTGTGGGACATGCATATAATTACTTGCGTCTAAGCCAGTATAGTTAAACTTTTGTAAGTCATATTTGAAGCTCGAAAAGAAAAAAATACAAAAACATATTAAATCAATTTTCTTAGATATGTTCTAAATATGTACACTAGGATATCATTCGGGTAACCGTTAATCTGTTAACCGATTAATTACTACCCGATTAACTGATCGGTTAATTTAAAATTGGCAATTTTCGATTAACGATTAAACCAATTTATTTCATACGATTAACCGATGTAACAAAATGTTTTAGTTTTTTGTAGTATTTTAACATATTTTTTGTGTTTTTAATTATTTGTTTTGTCTCACATGAAAAAAGGTATATGTTTGGAAAATATTTTTTCATACAATATATTTCCTTCGAGCAATAGATTCTTAAAATACAGTACAAAAACAGAAATAGGGGTTCGGAAATACATTTTTTGCAGAATGATCGGTGCTGAGCTTTGCCAGAATGAGTCAGATGTTGACCTGACAATGGAAGAAACTCCCGATTGTAACACAAACAATCGTTAACAAAATTAGCCGAAATAATGGCATAACCAGAGCTGCCGTTTTTGGGTATTTCTAACCAAAATTGGTTATATTTTTTTTCAATGTGGAGATGTGAATATTTTTTTTCATTTTGGTTACTTTTTTCTAAGACAATAATAATTACGAACGAATATGTATTTCTTGGTACAATTATTTACGAGCTCGAATAATTTGTATATATATATATTAAATATGAACTAACAATAATTAATCAAATCTTATCCTAATTCTTTATTTTATGTCCTGCCAGTGCAAGACAACAATTTTCTTCATCACGGGTTCTGTATCACATTTACATATGTGTGTATCGCTCATCTTAATGGGTAAGTGCTGCAGTGTCTCTTCTCCTTAAGCGAGTGTGGCCGCTATCATTTAAAACATTTCGAGCTAGTGGACTTGGGTGCAACTCTAGCCTTTTTAAATTTTTGAAATGAACGTAGTTTTTCTTGATTTTAAGAGAAGTAAATCGATTTTAGAAAATTACTGTAAAATTACACAATTTAGGTTATTTCTAGAAGTATATTTATATACATATTTGAAAATACACGTGGGAATTTTAAAGATTTTTTAAAATTACATTGATTTATCAATATGATTTTAAAATTTATGGAATTTTCTTTAAGAAATAACTGTAAGTTTAAAGAAATTTGAAATTTTACTGTTTATAACTTGTCGGTATGTATATTTATTTACTGCTGTATTCACAAAAAATTAAAATGGATTTGAAATGCATTTTAAGCAAAATTTGTAAGAAAATTTTGGCTTAAAACACATTTTAAACTCATTTTATTTTTTATGAATACGGCAGTTAATGTTTTTTAACATAATTATTTTATAAAAAAAAACTTTTGACTGTCAGTCATATACTTTTTCCCCATTAAATGTACGTTATGATATATTAGAACAATTTTGAAACATTTTTTTATAATAAAAATAATAAATTTTAAATAAAATTTACACAAAACAGAAAAAAGTTTTTATAATATAACTAGTATTGTGGTTTTTATAATATTTTAGATATATGAAAATTAGAAAATATTTACATAAAATGCATTTCGCATATCGCCAATCATTTTTAATTTCGCCAAAATAATCGCCGAAAGTAAATTTCCATCGACAAAAGGATTAAGAAATCGCCACATATGACAGTCCTGCCCATAACAGCTAAAAATCGGAAAACTATTATCCCTTTTTATTATTTATAACTGGCATATTAAAAAATATTCAATTTATTTTTTTTTATATATTCTCCAACTCCCACTGGAGCATAAGGCGCCAATAAATAAAAAAAAATTGTTTACGAAAAAAGTCTCAAATGAATAATAACTTTTAATTAAGTTTCACGTTATTATTTAAATATGTAAAAGAATTACATTTCTTGTTTTGTTTTCTAATAATAATAATAATTATTATTTTACTATAAAGTGCAAATAACCTTTGTGTTACAATGTATTACAATGATTTCAATGATTTTCTTAATTAATAAAAAACATTTTAAATTTGGTTATATTTTTTTACATTTGGTTGTACAATTTTATTCGTTGTGGCAGCACTGGGTATAATGGAAGATTTTATATGTTGAGAGAATCCTGAAAAGGTCTGATAATTTAGATAATCTGTATCATGACACAAAGAAACCAAGATGACGCATACAGCTTTGAAAAATTAAATGTTTCTGCGCATCTACGTCACATCAGCGTATAAGTACAGCTAAAATATAGAAACACAAGCAAACAAACATGTGTAAAGGGAATTATTTCCTTTCGTAGGTTACCACGGCGAATTAACTACAGGTGGTGTCGAAACGGCATCTGATTTTGACAGTTCGGGCTTATTTGTTTTGATTTGTTAGTGTTTTGCTAATAATGGTTGACATTTCGAGCTAATGGCACTAACAATGCAATGCAAAAAACCCTATGTTGTTTCTGTTGTTTTTGGATTGTTGTAGTTCCGACACCACCTGTAGTTGAATTCGCCTTGGTAGGTTACTTTATAGTATATACAACATTTTATTTTTCGAATTATTTCTATGAGCTAAATTTCAGTTATGTATTTTATAAAGCTTTTTTGTAATAGTTCTATTCCTTAAATTTGTAGGAATGACTTTTTATACACTTCCAGACTATTATATTGTATTTTCTTGTTACATTTTACCTTAGCTATCCTAAGCTATCGAGTGTGACACAAAGAATGCTGACGAAGGCCGTTGCGGGCCAGAAAATGCATTACATTCTGCTGGTGTCTAATAATTGTAAATTTTTCTGTACATACAATATACTTCATTGCTATCCAAAGGATAGCTAAGGTAAAATGTAACAAGAAAATACAATATAATAGTCTGGTGGTGTATAAAATTCATTCCTAAGAATTTTAGGAATAGAACTATTACAAAAAAGCTTTATAAAATACATAACTGAAATTTAGCTCATAGAATAAATTCGAAAAATAAAAAATGTTGAATATAATATAAAGTCACCTACGAAAGGAGATAATTCCCAGTTTCTATTTGATGAAAATGTATTACGATTTTTACTACAGTACAAATTGTTGGAATCCGTAAATGATTTCTTTTAAATCGAAATACGCGGTAACCCCCAAGATTTAAAAGGAAAAATTAAAGTAATGTTTCCTCTTAAGATATTTTAAAATTTTTTGTTCAATTTGAAATTTTGGTAATGCAATTATGACTGAAATTGTAAACGATTATTTAAAATCAAAATTTTCCTTAAACATAATTTTAAATAAGAGAAGGAGGATTTTGAACAATTCACATAATTTTCGTTTAATAGGAAATTTAGATGAACAAATATGCTAAATAAAATAGAGAAGAGGTAAAACAAAAAATCTCAAAAAAGTAAATTTTCCCAAATCAAAGGAAATTTCAAAAATCAAGAGCAAATTAAAGACAATTTAAAAGAAAATATTAACTGAAATTTATATAAAATTTACAAATAGGATATCTACATTAAAAGGAAATTTACTTAAACCAGGGAAATTTTTCAATGAAATTTAGTAAAGTAAAATTGTCCTTAAAGAAAAATTTATTTAATCAAAGGGAAATTTTAAAACTACTAATCATATTTATTAAGGTCAGTCTAAATGTAGGAATCTGTTAAAAAATAAATTTTGTTAAACAATAATTTCCTTAAAGGGTAATTTATTTGAAATATAGGATATTGTGTTAATTTTAAATTTTTTCATATTGGTATAAATCTACATATTTGCTCAGATTGGAATACAATTAAATATGTACAACTAAAAAATTTTCTTAAAGGGAAATTTGTTTAAAAAAGGGGAAATTTATAGTTGTTTTTTAATTGTTATTTTAAAGTCAGCGTAAGTTAGGAAATGTGTTAAAATCAGTATAAAGTTTATTAAAACTAAAAATTTCCTCAAAAAGAAATATGACTGAAATAAGGAAATTTTGAAACTTTTTATTATGTTTATATTGAAACCAGTCTACATGTAAAAAAATAGTGAAGGAAAATTTGATTAAATTTTTATTGAAATAAGTGTATATGTAGAAAAATTTTAAGATTAGTAAAACATTTAGTGAAATTTAATATATGCTTAAAGGGAAATTTGTTTGAAATAGGAGAAATTTTGAAAGTTTTTCTAATTATACAAATTAAATTAAAACTAAGTATAAATGCAGAAAACTGTTAAGAATAGTATGAAATTCAGTAAAATTTAAATTTTCCCAAAAGGAAATTTGATTGATAAAGGGGAAAGTTTGAAAGTTCTAATAATTTTTATTTAAAAGTCAGTGTAAATGTAGAAAAATGTTAAGAATAGTAGGAAATTTAGTAAAACTAAAAATTTCCCAAAAGGGAAATTTGACTGAAAATGGGGAAATTTCGAAAATTCTATATAATATTTATTTTTTAAAGTTAGATTTAAAAAAATTTCCTACAAGGGAAATTAAATTGAAAAAGGGGAAATTTTGAAAGTTCTTATAATATTTATTTTAAAGTCAGGGTAAATGTAGAAAAATGTTAAGAATATAATGAAATTTAGTGAAATTAAAATTTTCCCACAAGGGAAATTTGATTGAAAGAGGGAAAATTTTGAAAGTTCTAATAATTTTTATTTTAAAGTCAGGGCAAATAAAGAAAAATGTTAAGAATAGTAGGAAATTTAGTAAAACTAATAATTTCCTACAAGGGAAATTTGACTGAATACTGGTTAATGTAGAAAAATGTTAAGAATTGTAGGAAGTTTAGTAAAACTAAAAATTCCCTTTAAGGAATATTATTTTGAAAATGGATGGAACTTTTTAAAATTTTTATTTTAAAGCTTACAAAAAATCCATCTATTTTTTATTTTAAACCTGTTATTATTTAAAGTTTACAAAACTCTTTATCTTGTATTTCATTTTATGTCTTTTCATTTCATTTTCTTAATTTGCAAATTTAGAGCAAATTCTTTATGAAATATCCCATTTTGCCTTAAAGATTACAGCTACTTTGTCTTGTGGCTTAAAACCCAACAATAAACTTACTTTCAAGAAAAAAAAAAATGGTTTTTCTAGTAACAAAAAACGCGTAAAACTTAGGCACTAAAAAACTATTGTTTTTCTGCAACAAAACCACATACTTAAGCTGAAAAGCAAGGAAATTTTTATATTAATATTTATTTCGTGGAAATGTACTTAACACATAAGCCAAAAATGGTTTGAAAAAACTTGAAGGAGAAAAAATAATTTGGTTTTAAGTAAAAAATTTAAAAACAAGACCGAAAAAGAATTTATGTGCTGTTTTCACAACACAAGTGATTAAACGTGTAGTCAAATTTATATGAAAAACACTCAGTTTTTTGAGTGATTTAAATATAAATTTTACTACACGTTCAATCACTTGTGTTGTAAAAACAGCACATTAAACAAAAATATTTAAAAAAAAAATCTTCAAGGGCAAAAACATTTTCAACGAGTAATTTTTAAAAATAGATAAAATATTGGACAGAGAACTGATGTAGTACATAAATTTAATAATAAATCAAGGATTTGGTTAATTTCTACGAAATAAATTTCAATTAGCCGAAATATTTCCTTTAAATAAAACTTATTTCATAATTTTAAATTTGTTTGTCCCTGATACGTATGATTAATATTACTTATGACTTTCTTTTACTTAAATTGCTTATAACATTTGTAAAAGTTAAGAGATTTTTACAATTTCAATTATATTTGGAAGGTAACATAGCAGGCTTAAAATAACGAGCGAAAACATTTAGAAGAAAGTTAAGTAAAAGATAAAATTTGCCTAAGAAGTTTAAAAAATTATATATATTTACAAAGAAAGATTTCTAATATGATTGGCAATGTCCTGGAAATGAGTTTTAACTCATGGATTTTATTATTTACCCTGAAATCTATTACAGTTAACTTTTCCTTTTTTGTTTAATTTATCAAATTCGACCCTTTACATTTTTGTGCACTGCGACGTATGATTATTATTAATTATGACTTCTTTCAATAAATTGCTTATAACTTTAACCCGGCGCCGGGGGGGATGGGTCAAAATTACCCGTCACTTTTCGAATGGATTGTGGTTTTAAAAATGTACTTCTTTTCTCTACGCTCTTCTCAGTAGCTGGTGATATTGAATCTCTCGGAATGTTATAAATTTCAAATCAGTTGCATGGCGATTGTACTTCGAGTAACACGTGCTCAAAGTTAAAAAAGGTTAATATGACCCATCCCCACAGTTAACGTAGCTATTTTGCGCCATTTGTATTTTATGTATCTTGCATATCAAATACTATTTTTAGTTAGAAAACTTTTCATTATTGTTCAATATAACGGTATATTATTATTTTTTGTGCTATAAAGTAAAAAATGTCAATTTAATTTAAAGACTAATAAAAAAATAAGTGTTTATTATATTTAAGCTAGAAGAAGCCTCCTTTGTTAACTTTTTTAATATGAAATGTTTTTTGTTTAAAGCTCGAGGCCTCGAGCTTGAAGAAAAAGCATTTTTATTTATACGTATATTAAAAGGTCGAATAAAAACAACTTAAATTAAAAGTAAATATGTTATTTTTTAACAAAGTCATGTTTTATTTCCTTAATAAGGTTAGATTCAATCTAAATTGTATATATTTTTTCGTAAATATAGCAAAAAACCTCGAGTTTAATAAGTGGGTCATTATGACCCAACCCCCATGTCCTTGTAGCTAAAATCCACCCCTCCGGCGCCGGGTTAATAATTCTGAAACGATTAAATTAATTCTTATTAATTTGTAATACTCACACCTTCAGCTTTTAAATGAATAGCTGGTGATTACGTGAAAATAAATAATAATCTATATATAAATCGGCTAAGGCAAAACAGTTAAGAACACTTTCCTCCTCTGTTTGTCAACCGATTTGAACAAAATATACACCATTTACTCACAGAAGTGCACAATCTATATTTTATTCAAATCTGTTCAATGTTTTCAGAGTTATGTGTTTAAATTTGCTACAGAACACATAAATAAAAAATTTGTTTTTTTTCAATTATCAAATAATAAAAAATAGGGTATTCGATTATTCGAGATTTTTCAGAAACCGGTTTTCAAATATTTCGACTGTATAAATTTTATAAATAAATCGGCACAGGCAAAACAATTAAGAACGCTTTCTTCCTTTGTTTGTCAACCGAACCTATATGGGGAGAAAAAAGTAATCCAAAAAGGGAAATACGGGAAATAAAATTTCTTTTTTTTTTACTTTTCCGTGCTGCATGTGATAATTTTTATATTTTCTATAATGTTGAAGTTATAAGCATAATATTCCTGAGTGAATGAAAACCTATATGATAAAAAATGTTGGCCCTTTTTGTTTTTAATCTGGAACTTCTTGAATTTTCGTTAATATTCGGCCTATAAAGATAAAATTATACATTAAACTGGGTGAACAAGAACATGTAAGAGGAGCTTTTTGGTACTTTTTCGTTCAACATCTGGTACTTTGATAAATTTTCGTTAATAATAGACATAGAAACATAAAATTAAAGATGTAATGTCCTGAGTGGATGACAGTCCATAAAGGAGACTTTTTGATACTTTTTTGTTTTTCAATTGATATTTTTTATATTGAACTTACAAAATTGAATTAACTCACGTAGAAGACAAAATATGAACCGAAGGTTGGTCCCTCGCCAAATCGATCCACTAAGACGAAAAAAAATAAATGCTCAAAACATCCCAATAAGCACAAATTTTTGGTGAATTCCAATGTTGGAATTCCAGTATGAATCCAAGCTTGAATTACATTTGAAACCCATCCTCTTTCCAGTCTGTTTGAAGGTTGTTAATAAACAACAACAAATTTGTTTGAAGCATATTTTTCGGCATCAAATCGAGTCAGCTATGCAGTCTTAAAGTCAATTATAAAATATTAATTTTGAACAATTTTACAACTTGAAAATAACAAAGCTTTTAAGTGAAAATAAAGAAATAGAAGTGAAAATAAGCAAAAAGAAAATAAAGAATAGAAAATAAAACAATATAAAGGAAATTTGGAATAAATAAATATAAAGGTATGTATTCAAAGCCAAAAGCAGATGCTCGTAAAATTTTTGCACTGCTTACCCAGAATCAGCATATTCTGGGAAATGAACAACCAATGGGAATGGCTTCCAACGATGTCCATGATGTTCACGACGCTTTGAACGATGAACCGTCTGTCTGTGAGGACACAATTATAAACAAAGATGGTATAACTGATACTAAAATTAATTCTGTGGGAGACAGGGACTTAAAAATACAGCTGGCTGTATGGGCGATCCAACATAACATTGCGAATGCTTCAATAAACAGTTTACTGCAAATCCTTAAGCAGCATCATAAGGAGTTGCCATCGGATGCCCCAACTTTAAAGAGCACTCCGAAATGTCCAGATATTGAAGGTATGGGCTCGGGTGAGTTAATGTACTATGGCCTCAAGGACTCCATGACAGATTTTTTGCTAAAAAACGGAATGGGGACTAAAACCTTCGAGCTGAACTTTAATATAGACGGTTTGCCCTTAGCAAAAAGTTCAAATCGGCAAATATGGTCAATTTTATGTAACGTAAATGGTTACACTGATATATATACAGTGGCTGCGTTTTGTGGAGTGAAAAAACCATCGACTTCTGACATGCTTTTAAAAAGATTTGTCGCAGAGTTGAATGAATTGCTATACCAAGGACTTGACTTTCAAGGGACGCATTTCACAATATCGTGTAGATCATTCATCTGTGATGCTCCAGCCCGAGCATTCGTGAAAGGGATCAAAGGACATACAGGGTATAGCAGTTGCCCTAAATGCATCCAAAGAGGCAGCTCATGCAATGGAAAAATGATTTTCAAATATAAAATTGAAGCGAAGCGAACAGACCTTGAATTTCGGTCAAGAGTCGATCCAAGTCATCACAACTATATGGCTTAACTAGAAATAGAAAAACTTAGCATTGACATGGTAAAGTTCTTCCCTAATGACTACATGCATGTTGTGTGCCTAGGAGTCGTTAAAACGCTAATGATGACATGGATTAAAAAGAGAAGTTCAAGCTTCTGTTTGAGTACACAGAAAGTAAAATGTCTTGAATCTAAATTTCTATTTTTAAGAACGCAAATTCCAAGAGAATTCGCGCGAAAGCCGCGTGCTTTTAGTGAGCTTGAAAGATACAAAGCAACGGAATATCGGCAGTTTCTACTATACAGCGGTATTTACGTATTAAAAGACATTTTATCACCTGACAGATATACTCATTTTTTACTGCTGAGTATTTCTATTAGAATACTATTGCATAGTGATAATGGCTTCAATAATAAGGACTGCGCCCACAATATGTTAAATGAATTTGTAAAATTAATGCCACTCTACTATGATGAATCCTTTCTGACATTCAATTTTCATTGCTTAACGCATTTGGCTGAGGATGCTGAAACGTTTAATGATTTGGAATCAGTTAGCGCATTCAAATTTGAGAATAATTTGCAACAAATTAAAAAAAAATTTAAAAAGCGCCATCAAATTGGAAGCCAGCTGTATAAGCGCATTGTTGAAGAAAGTTTACTTGTGAAACAACCATCACAGAAAAAAAATCAGAAACTTATGGAAATGTAAAAAAAACATACGCTTTAAAAATATTTTTCTTTCAAGTAAAAGGCCGGATAATTTTTATATGATGGAACAAAACATTTTTATGGTTTGTGCCATTAACAACACTCCCAAATCATGTACAATTAAGTCATATGAAGTTTTGAACTTTCACAATTTCTTTGATATCCCTATTAAGTCAAACCATCTTAATATATATGCTTGCTCTGAATTAACTTTGAGCAATGTAATAGTCGAGCACTGCTTAAAGAGCATACAACGAAAAATTGTTATGTTCGAAAACTATGAACAAAATAATTTTGTCTTTATACCATTTATAGATGGACTTCAATAGAGAATTCGTATCTCAATTATCATGTTCAACAGATGATGTACCTGCTACAAAGAGAGGTAAGTAATTACTTAACCATAAAGAATCAAATCTTACAATTATTGATACATACTTCTACCGTTACAGATATAAATTTAATAAATAAATTTAAATTTAATTATAAATATAGATTTAATGGAAAAGCATGAGGCAACCCAAAGGCTTGTATACAGGTTGCTGGAGGAAGTTAAAGTTTTACAAAATAGTCGTGTTCCAGCTCAGGAAAATGCAAAATCATTATCCATTTTACCAAAGGAATCATTTCTGAGCAAAGAAGAGTTTATGAGTTTTGAGAAAAATATTCAATCTTCAGAAGCATATTTTTCTAATTTGGTAATGACTAACAACAACATTTCGAATGTGGAAACTGGATTTCAAATGTGGCCAATAAGCATTTTGGCTGGAATTCAAGTGGAATCACATTTGAAATCCAGTCACAATTTCCAATTTCCAGTGTTAAATTACAGTTGGAACACAGTTGAATTCAATAGCGAATCCGAAATTAACCATTGAATTACAGTCCAACAAAACAGTACCTTTACAGTGTAATTCCAGACTTGAATAACAGTGTGATTCAAGTTGAACTGAACCTCTTTTTACACTTGAATTCAAACATGGAATTGCAGTAGAGTTCAAGTCGAACCGAACCTCTTTTTACAGTTGAATTCAAGCATGGAATTTCAGTGTTATTAAAGCAATGTTCCAACAGTATTTAATTAGTGTTATAACATTATTTTAACCATAATTTTAAAACCATTTTCTGCCACATTTTTTACCCGATTTCCTCTTGTAAAAATAAAACATTTTATTAAAATAGGTACATAGTTTATATTTTAAAAATAAAAATAAACAAAATAAACGATAAATAAAATTTCATTAGTCTTTTTGTGTGAGCTCTATTTTTTCAAGGCTGGCTAAACCTTCTTGCATTTTATAAAAATAGGTACATATTTATATGAATAAAAATTGAATAATGAACAAGTTTATATGATAAGGTATTGTAATTGCGGTGAGAGTAATGATTGGATAATGAAAAAGTTAAAGCTGGTTTAAATATTTACATTAATTTGTTTAATTGTTTTTTGTTTTTGTTGATTTTTTATTAATGCGATTTCTGGCTTGCTGGAAATGGGCTATGGTATTTGTTTCAAACTCCATATCATTGTGGTCAGAAAATTTCTCGTTGTAGGCTACTGTAATATTTTAGAAAAGTAAATAAGTGAGAGACTGAAAAGGAATGTCTTTTAAATGCCTTACGTTTAATTGCAAGCGTAATAGATAATGATTTTAACGGCAGTTTTGCAGCCGCTCCTTGCCAAAAAAAAAAACTGTGCTACATCGTCCTTTAATAATCGTCTCCAGCAGCTTCTTATAAATTTTGAGGCATTGCCCGATACCTTTTCCTTCAGTTCCTTTACCTGAAAATGTAAAAAAATATTTTTTTACACAACTCTTCCAAATGTTGTTGTTAATCATTACCAAATTAGAAAAATATTCTTCTGAAGATTGAATATTTTTCTCAAAACTCATAAACTCTTCTTTGCTCAGAAATGATTCCTTTGGTAAAATGGATAATGATTTTGCATTTTCCTGAGCTGGAACACGACTATTTTGTAAAACTTTAACTTCCTCCAGCAACCTGTATACAAGCCTTTGGGTTGCCTCATGCTTTTCCATTAAATCTATATTTATAATTAAATTTAAATTTATTTATTAAATTTATATCTGTAACGGTAGAAGTATGTATCAATAATTGTAAGATTTGATTCTTTATGGTTAAGTAATTACTTACCTCTCTTTGTAGCAGGTACATCATCTGTTGAACATGATAATTGAGATACGAATTCTCTATTGAAGTCCATCTATAAATGGTATAAAGACAAAATTATTTTGTTCATAGTTTTCGAACATAACAATTTTTCGTTGTATGCTCTTTAAGCAGTGCTCGACTATTACATTGCTCAAAGTTAATTCAGAGCAAGCATATATATTAAGATGGTTTGACTTAATAGGGATATCAAAGAAATTGTGAAAGTTCAAAACTTCATATGACTTAATTGTACATGATTTGGGAGTGTTGTTAATGGCACAAACCATAAAAATGTTTTGTTCCATCATATAAAAATTATCCGGCCTTTTACTTGAAAGAAAAATATTTTTAAAGCGTATGTTTTTTTTACATTTCCATAAGTTTCTGATTTTTTTTCTGTGATGGTTGTTTCACAAGTAAACTTTCTTCAACAATGCGCTTATACAGCTGGCTTCCAATTTGATGGCGCTTTTTAAATTTTTTTTTAATTTGTTGCAAATTATTCTCAAATTTGAATGCGCTAACTGATTCCAAATCATTAAACGTTTCAGCATCCTCAGCCAAATGCGTTAAGCAATGAAAATTGAATGTCAGAAAGGATTCATCATAGTAGAGTGGCATTAATTTTACAAATTCATTTAACATATTGTGGGCGCAGTCCTTATTATTGAAGCCATTATCACTATGCAATAGTATTCTAATAGAAATACTCAGCAGTAAAAAATGAGTATATCTGTCAGGTGATAAAATGTCTTTTAATACGTAAATACCGCTGTATAGTAGAAACTGCCGATATTCCGTTGCTTTGTATCTTTCAAGCTCACTAAAAGCACGCGGCTTTCGCGCGAATTCTCTTGGAATTTGCGTTCTTAAAAATAGAAATTTAGATTCAAGACATTTTACTTTCTGTGTACTCAAACAGAAGCTTGAACTTCTCTTTTTAATCCATGTCATCATTAGCGTTTTAACGACTCCTAGGCACACAACATGCATGTAGTCATTAGGGAAGAACTTTACCATGTCAATGCTAAGTTTTTCTATTTCTAGTTAAGCCATATAGTTGTGATGACTTGGATCGACTCTTGACCGAAATTCAAGGTCTGTTCGCTTCGCTTCAATTTTATATTTGAAAATCATTTTTCCATTGCATGAGCTGCCTCTTTGGATGCATTTAGGGCAACTGCTATACCCTGTATGTCCTTTGATCCCTTTCACGAATGCTCGGGCTGGAGCATCACAGATGAATGATCTACACGATATTGTGAAATGCGTCCCTTGAAAGTCAAGTCCTTGGTATAGCAATTCATTCAACTCTGCGACAAATCTTTTTAAAAGCATGTCAGAAGTCGATGGTTTTTTCACTCCACAAAACGCAGCCACTGTATATATATCAGTGTAACCATTTACGTTACATAAAATTGACCATATTTGCCGATTTGAACTTTTTGCTAAGGGCAAACCGTCTATATTAAAGTTCAGCTCGAAGGTTTTAGTCCCCATTCCGTTTTTTAGCAAAAAATCTGTCATGGAGTCCTTGAGGCCATAGTACATTAACTCACCCGAGCCCATACCTTCAATATCTGGACATTTCGGAGTGCTCTTTAAAGTTGGGGCATCCGATGGCAACTCCTTATGATGCTGCTTAAGGATTTGCAGTAAACTGTTTATTGAAGCATTCGCAATGTTATGTTGGATCGCCCATACAGCCAGCTGTATTTTTAAGTCCCTGTCTCCCACAGAATTAATTTTAGTATCAGTTATACCATCTTTGTTTATAATTGTGTCCTCACAGACAGACGGTTCATCGTTCAAAGCGTCGTGAACATCATGGACATCGTTGGAAGCCATTCCCATTGGTTGTTCATTTCCCAGAATATGCTGATTCTGGGTAAGCAGTGCAAAAATTTTACGAGCATCTGCTTTTGGCTTTGAATTTATTCCAAATTTCCTTTATATTGTTTTATTTTCTATTCTTTATTTTTTTTTTGCTTATTTTCACTTTTATTTCTGTATTTTCACTTAAAAGCTTTGTTATTTTCAAGTTGTAAAATTGTTCAAAATTAATATTTTATAATTGACTTTAAGACTGCATAGCTGACTCGATTTGATGCCGAAAAATATGCTTCAAACAAATTTGTTGTTGTTTATTAACAACCTTCAAACAGACTGGAAAGAGGATGGATTTCAAATGTAATTCAAGCTTGGATTCATACTGGAATTCCAACATTGGAATTCACAAAAAATTTGTGCTTATTGGGTGATTCCACTTGAATTCCAGTCAAAATGCTTATTGGGATGTAAATTCATACATACTTGGATGTGCTATGTTTTCTTTATATGTATTTACATAAAAATTTATGGTCGAATTTCGACCATTAAGCGAACACTAGTTTATTTTAAACCACCTTAACATTTTTTTTAAATAATTAAATGCCTTCACTTCAAAAAATGTATTAATTAACAAAATTTTGTTAAAAATATATGACTTACAGGCAGTGTTGGGCAAAATACATAGTTTGCGGTATTTAAAATACAAAATACAAAATACTTGCTGGTCATGTATTTAAAATACAAAATACAAAATACTTTCATGTTATGTATTTAAAAAACAAAAAACAAAATACTTACACATCCTGTATGTATTTAAAATACAAAATACAAAATACTTACACTTCCTGTATGTATTTAAAATACAAAATACTTACACATCCTGTATGTATTTAAAATACAAAATACTTCCATTTATTGTACGTATTTCAAATACAAAATACTTCCACGTCATGTACATTAAGTTTATAACTTTTTTTGAGTGCAAAATACCACTCCAGCGCCATGTTGGGAATTTTGTGCTGATAATAAAAAACTGTTTTTTAAGCTGATTCGGTGAAAAAAGTTTCCGCACCGTAAGCGATTCCTAAAACTCCATATTATGTGTAAATTTTATTCTTGGAAATTGAAACCCTTTTGAATTTGCATTAGACTTATGAAAAATGGTTTAATGTTGAAGATTATATATAATTTTAAACAAAAACGAACTTATTTAAGACAAGAGCCACTGATTTAATGATGAAAATAAAAAATAAAAACAAAACTTCAACGCCTTCGGTGCGGAAACTTTTTTCACGAAAGATGAAAAGTGACACCATATTTTTTTATATTTTGGTAGATTAAAATGCAATCAACCATCAATTAACTGACAGAATATATTTTGTAAACTATGTTTTTAAAATACAAAATACTCCCATTTTTTTATGTATTTAAAATACAAAATACAAACTACTTATATTTATTGTATGTATTTAAAATACAAAATACAAAATACTTGCACGTCATGTATTTAAACTACAAATACAAAATACGTATTTGTATTTTAAATACGTATTTCAAATACATGTATTTCAAATACTGCCCAGCCCTGCTTACAGGGTTTAAAAAACTTTCGAATAAAAAACGAAAATTTGATGTATAACTTTTCGCTTTTTGAGTTGTTTTGACTGCGACTGTTTATATTTAATGAATCAGAAGTAAAAGCAACTTTCTTTTTTCCAATGACCAATGAACAAGAGGAGGAAATAACAGATTTTCTGCTTTGACTGCAGTTTTTTTAACGCTGGTGGCGTATAAGTGTTGTTCTCTATTTTTGTCTTGTGCGGCGTATAAGTAGTATTTAATTATGACATTTCTTATAGTGCATTTACACTTGTAATTTTCAAACTAGCTTATGATCGTAAACTACTTTCATAAACAATACCGTTTACATCAGCATTTTTGACAGTTAAGTTGTTTATCTTTGACAAGTTCTTAGCCCCAATAATAAAAAAAAAACGTTGATGCACATACATACGAACATATAAACAAACCTTTTATTTCCGGTGTCCATCTAAAAGAAACTATGTAAAAAAACCAACATTTCTTATAAATTTTGAATTTTTTTTAAACATTTTCTTTGTTTATTTTATTTTTCTTACTATTGCTTTGGCTTTTTTACAGACAAAGTAAATTTTTTTTTCACTTGATTTTTTTTTATTTTTGAGGAAATATCAAATATCAGTAGCATTGCCAGAACAAAATTTGAAAAAACAGAGTTGCATTAACAAAAACTGGTTGTTTGTAACTAGTTTATCTCAAAAGCAAGTTACAAACGTGTTTATAATTTGTATGGATAAACAAGTTTCTCAAGCTAGTTTATCATCATAAACAACTTATAACCTGTTTATGGCGTAGGTGTAAATGCACTATTAGTAAATTGTCTATAACTTTTGTAATTTCTAAAGGTTTAAAAAATTTTAATTAAGAATCAAAGCCAAAAATTGAGGCTTTTATTTAAAGTAATAACACTTCTTGTTAAATTTAAATAACCTTTATAAAATTTAGAATTATTCAAAATTTTTGTTTGTGAGTTTCAATTAAAGTTTTCCTTTTTAACAATTAATTTTCTTTTCAGTTTATAAAAATTTATTTTTTTTCAAATATGTTTTCCTCTTTTTTATCCTAAGAAGTTTACAATGGGCCAAATACCACCAGTAACCGAATCAATTGTGTTAAAATAATGAAAAAAATAACAACACAGAAATATCTTAAGTAAAACGGATACGAAAGTGAATGAAAAAAAATTTAAAAGAAAAAGAAAAGAAACCCAACAATAGGCTAACTAAAGAATAGAATAAGTTGCTTCACTTCCTTACAGTATCTGGAGATTTTAAAAACTATTTTCCATACTTTTTTCCTCTTCTTGCTTAAACAATAAAAACCAAAAAACAAGGCCACAATAACTACAACAAAAAAATATTATCAAACTAAGAAACAAAACAATAAAGGAGCAAAACTGACGGACGGACGGACCACAAATGTTTTAAAACCCTAAACAGAAGAATTCCTAAACAGAAACTTACTAAAGTTGAAAGGAAGTTAAGCCAGTAATACAGCTACAGCAACAACATCCTTCTTCTGCTGGCTAAAGAATGAACTACATACAGGGAATTCAAACAAGCTGCAACAACTTCCACTAGTCATATTTTTGCCTCTTTTTGTTTATGCACAACAAAGAGAAAAAATATGATTTGCATTTGTTTTTTTTTTAGTAGAGAAATATTGTGTGGTACAACAAATACAAATGGTCTAACATAAGCCCGAACAGATTTACACCAGGATATAAAAACTATTGTCATCACTTGAAACACCAGATTGGCTGCTGGTGCTGGTACTCCCATTGTATATCAGTTTGCAAATAAGTTGTATATTTACATCATGTTCGTTATCTACTTTTGCTAAAATCTGCTGCTGCTGCTCTGGCAAAAAATCACAAATGACTTAACATCCTTAACACCAACCATCCAGCCAGTTCTCGCAGAAAAACCACTTACAACAACATAAATATTTCAAGCCATTTGTTAGGCAATATATTCAAGGCTTAAAATTGTCCACCATAATTTTATTTACTTTATCTTTAGGAAAATTTGTGTTCTCTGCAGAGACTCGGTTAAAAGACATTTACAAAAATAATTTCCCAAGGAAAAGGGCTCTTAATAAAATGTCTAATATTTGCTTAAAGTCTCCTTTTTGGTTAAAAGCAAAAAAGACAAATTGTTTTTAGGGAAAACGCTTGTTCTGTTAAGCAAATGTTGTGAAATATTGTTGAGAAATAGACATTTTTGTAACACTTAAAATTTGTCACAGCAACTTTCTTAGCCACAACAGAAAAAAATTTACGTTTGCTTTAGTTTTTGATACAAATTACTAAATAAATTTTGTTTTTTATACAAAATAAAAATAAAATAATAAATCATGAATTTAATAACACAAATTTTTTTTTTTTAATTTTAGGAAAAAAATAATAAAAATTTAATTTAAAACATAAATAAAATATTTCAAAGAAATCCTATTTATAAATTAAAAAAAAAAAATATTTTCAGCAGCATATTTTCGTTAAAAGGGTGTAATCACTAACTTGAAAAAATAAATTTTTTTAAGAAACTAAAAGGGTTTCTTTACAAAAGAATCGTTTCCGTTTTTCCTGAGGTATGCGGGATTTGTTTAGCAACTCCTAATTAATAATAATCATACGCCCAGATATACAAAATTTTAAAAATACTGGTTAAAACCGCTTTTAATCTCTGATTTTTTTTTTAATTTATTAAAATAAACGCTCACCTATACTTACAAAAGTAAAACTTTTCTAATAAATAAAAGTTGCCTACCAAATATAATGGAAATTTTTGAAGAAAATCCCTTAAGCTATGGGTTTGTAACTTAAATATGACATTTTGGGTGTACAAATGGTCATTTGTTTCGAAATACTGTAAGTAACATTGAAAACCACTTCAGCCTATTTTAGGCTGCTGAAATTGGTCGAGAAATCGCAACGGAAGTGTAGAGAATACAATTTAGCAGTTTAATCGTGGACCTGTAACGCCTGAAATTCGCGCCTAAATAAGAAGCAATGCCACTCATAATACTTACCAAAAAGCAGACAGGATGTTTTGTCTCACTCACGTTATTTTTCACACCTTTCATAAACTATCAATTAATATTGAAAAAGTTAAGTCTTTATATAGATCACCCAAATTTGATTAAAAAAAATCCTTCAACTGATGCCGCCGTTATAGTCGATTTACGTTAAAGCACCCTAATAAATAATAATCATACGCCCTGTTGTTAAAAAAATTTGTTTGCCCTTTAAATATCTAAAGCGGCCCATATACTTGCAATATTATTGTATATGATATTCGCCATATTATTTCCATTTTGTCCTATATTATGCAATAAGTCGCTCAATGTTTTCATTTATTCAATAAAAAGGTGAACATATCCTATAGGAATAACATAAACAGCATTGTCCAATGTTGACAACACACTTCACATTCTTTTCGTTGTGCAATAAAAATCAAAAGTCTTTTGATTGTTGACAATATATTGCGCCACCTTAGAATATTACATATACATTGGCGCTTAAAATCAGCGTTTAAAAAACTACAGTTAAAGTGAAATACTGCCATTTCTTCCACTTCTGTATTTGTCATTAGCCAAAAAAAAGCGGTTGCTTTTAATTTGGATTCATTTAATTTAAACAGTCGCTTTCAAACCTACTCAAAAAGCAAAAAGTTGAACATGAATTTTTCGTTTTTTGTTCGACAGTTGTTGGTTTCGACTGCAGTTTTTTTAACTCTGCCTAAAATTTCATATGCTTTAACCAAAAAATGTATTTTGATGAAGACATTTTTAAATTTACATAATTATCAATCTAAATAAAGACTATAACTACCATTGTAATAGAAGGAAAGATAATGTGTAAAAAAAAACGGTACTGAAATCTGTTGGCGCGAACTGACATCAACGGTAAACTAACCGAAGAAATTGCTATCTCCAAAGAAGTTCGCCTTTCATGTATTTCATCAACGTATCCTCAAAGGGGGTGCAGGGATCATCAAGAGGATATTTCACCTTTTGGTATTACACCCTCCCCGGCCAAATCAGGACTAGGCCGTTTCCAGGATCCGAATACATTCAAAATGCCAAACTAGCAACATCTTGCGCCCACTTAGAGAAGCCGTCTAGAGTAATCGGAAGACTTATCTTTTCTGCTTTATAGTCGTACTTCCATGGAGTTCTTTGGAACAATGATATGGTAGCGGGTACGAGGAGAATGGTAGTTTTCTGTTGTATTGATATTCTTTCCTCGCACATTAAAAATCTTTGTGTTTGCGATCAGGTGTATGCATAACTAGGATGCAACAAACATCCAAATTTACATGGCTCTTGAAGTTTTTAGATTCCTTGCGTCTGGGGTTCTCACCAGAGCACCTGTTTGTCATCAAGTGCCACGGGAGTTCGTAGCCCCAGGTGAGTAACATACTGGTCTGGCTACTAGTGAGGTCTTCATTAGTATGCTGTTGCTTATAATTCTTATTCGCTTAACAGGTTTATTTATTTTATATCTTTAGTTTTTCTAAAATCTTTGGATACAGTTTCCTGATGATCTGGCCTAAGCAACCAGTGAAATGCGCATAGGAATAGCTTATTCCATAAACAATAAATTTCAGTGTTTTTATCAAGCATAAAAATTGGGAATTAAGCAAGACAAACGAAATCTTGTTAAAAATACGGGTTAAAACGGATGAAAAAAGAAAACAAGTATTGAAGTATTAAAAAGAATGACAATAAATTAGAAATATGAAAACTAGAAAGATATCATATTTAGGGCATAAAATGAGAAACAAAAAGTTTAAATTTATACAACAAACTATCAAGACAAAGATTAAGAAAGATGCTCGAGAGATAGAAGAGAACTTTTCTGGCTAAAAAATATGCAGAAATGTACGGGCTATCAAGATGAACCAAATCTACTAAATACTAAAAAAAAAAGATAGAGAATGAGCCATTTATGAACAGCTATAAAATCAAAAATTGTATTTGTATGATCGCTTATATGCGAAAAATGGATTTGAAAATAAAGAAAATGCAGATATGTATGAGAATAATATTTAAATTTTTTAAAGGGCTTACTCTTTATACTGGTTTATTTGTCAAATTTTTTTTATGATTAATTTATTGCGTACATAAAGCAGCTTTAAAAAAGGTCGGTTTCTAAAAAATCCCTCTACTTTAAGCTGATTTATGGTCAAATAATAAAAGGAAGAAATAATTAATATTAATCATACGTCACCAAGTTCAACAATTTCATTGTAAAAATATCTTCTAAGGTAATATGCGAATTAGAAAATAGAAAAGATCAAAAGAATTAAAGATAAAAAACATGAAACTGCTGTAGTTGAACTTCTAAAATTAGAAAACAATAATTTTGTCGTAACAGTTCACCAACAATTTAATTACGAACGTTTTATTTCTGCAAAGTTTTTCAAATTTGCATTGATTACACTGTGAAGGTGAAGGTAAAAATAGCACAGAAAAACGCCGAGGCAGCCCAAGAGATATTCCACTGCGTTAAGTTGGGCTGTCGAGGGGGTTTTTCTGTGTAATTTCGAAGGTAAAATTTTACTTACAGTGTTATCAAAGAAAATTAGAGCTTGGATTATTTGTTAGGCAAAGAATAATATAAAAAACTGCAAAATTAATATAATTTATTTCGTTGATAACAAGCTTAAGTTGTGCTTTACTGTTTTTGTTAAATGTATTTGTGCAAATTAATTTTATTAAAAACCTCTCGATGTTTTTGATGTAAAAAAATATATACTTTTTACGACCCTTGAAAAAGTCACCAAAAAGTAACGAAACGTCGGGTGAAATGTAACAAATTTGTTTAATATACATTAACATCACTAGGTCTTATTAGCTTATAAAGAAAAATAAACTGAAAAAAAGCAAAAAATAAAATTCACAATATCCTAAAGATTTAAGGAATTTTGGATTCTTAGATTATTGTCTTGAAGTAGCCTTAAAAAAAATCAAAATTTGTTTGTATGTTTCTTTTCTGGTTTTTTTTTTTAATTAATATTAACATAATTGTATTCTTTTTTCGAAATTATTTTCAGAGTTATACAATCATCACATCCTGTATGCAATACAATTATGTTATTAGGTGTTATTATTTGTTTAACATCTGTCATATTATTGGGTATGGATGGACGTTTTGTTGATTCGGAAGAATATCCAAAAGTAAGTTGATTATAAAAATAGAAAATATTTTATTGTATTTCATAAATAATCTAATTTTTTTTTTTTTGAAGATTATGCCACAAATATTTTTTTAACATTGTTTGAACTTGTTTTAAGGCATTTAAAAATAACTGAAAAATATTATACAGTAGACGCTGGCAAATTAGAACCGCTTTGTTTTTGAGGCAATTCTAATTTCTGAATTGTTCTAATTTCTGGATGTTTTTATTTCGAATAAAAAATAAAAATTACTTAAATTTTTTTTAATTCAATTTTATTTGATAAAAACAAGAAAATAAAACGTAATTCACTCCAATACATTAAATGCATTTTTTAAAATTAAAAATACCGAGTCGTTTTATTAAATTTGGAAAACTATCCATTGCTTCCACGGAATGCATTTTCATCTTTATAGGGATATTCCTCTCAAAAAATTTTTTTAGCTTTCTCTTTAAGTATGGGCTGTACACTTTTTTCTCGTTGATTTAAAAACCACTCATACAGACGACTTTCCATATTTGGGTATTCAGCGCTGTGCAAAGATTTATTGCTTGCTTGCTGATATGTGTTGAAAACAGCATATAATATTGCTGTTCTATGTGATTTGATATAGCTGATTGAAGATGTCGTAACATTAATATTCCCTTCAAACCCGTTGTCAAGCTTTTCTAAAATTTTTACCTTCGTTTCCAATGATAAAGTGTTTTTTTACGTTTATTTGACATTTCGAATGATACACTTTCACTTTTTAATAGAGACTTCCAAAATATGTACACATGTTTCGAATTTCACAAATAAACTAGCCACAAATATATATAAATGCGACAAAAAAACAACAAATAAGGAAGCACATCAAAAATTTGGTAATTCCCCTTTTTAGTTTTACATGTTCAAACAGAATAAAAATAAATTGCGGATTTCTTGTGAAATCAGAACTATAAATTCGAATTTTAAAGCGTTTAATGTATTGCAAACACTGATTCTAATTTCTGGACGTTGGAATTACTGAAAGCTCTAATTTGTGAGCGTCTACTGTATACCACAACATTTGTGAAATATTTGAAGTATTTCTTCATTTTTCATTCTTGGCTGACCGGGGGATCAAACCCACGTTCACGGAGAGGTCGGTTAAACATATTTCGATAGTAACCATAATATCTCTTCAGAAATCTTTGCCGTTTAACACATACCGCCATTGACGACGGCTGGCAGACAAAAGTGAAACATCAAACATTAAACCAAATGGTATTTTTACTTGGTGGATCGAAATTTTTTCTTCTGTTGTGTTAGATATTATGGTTACTATCAAAACATGTCAATTCGACCTGGCCGTGAACGTAGGTTCGATTCCCGCGACATAAAAAAGAATGAAAAATTATTAATAAATTTTAATTCATTTCATGCCGTAAAATTACTTTCTTCATAACAATAATTAAAATATAAAAATTTGGATTGGACACAGAAGCGCTTGTACCATCGCTTGTTTCAACTGCCATTAAAGTTGATATACAGATTTACTTATTAACCTTATTCCTTATCGTACATCTCCTTTAAAGCAAAGGGCTATTTAAGCGTACGTGAGATTTAGGAAGCTATCAGTTTCTGTTTGTTTTGTTTTTATTTCATTTTTTTAGGTTGTGTGTCAGCAAAAAATAAATATAACTAGCTGTCCCGGCAAACGTCGTTTTGCCATATAACATATTTCTAGTGAAAGAAAGAGGAATAAAGCACCTTATACCATGGTCGGCGATGAAAAAAAACAATAGTTATTTATTTCTTTTCGTTACATATTCAAAAGTTAAACATAAAAAAGTAATGTATTTGTTATCCTGAAGAATAAAAATCAAACAGATATAGTGAATTTGTTTTACGAAGAGCAATTGCATCACGATATTTTTTGTCAGTCCGTCTTTAGCCAACACAAATAAGCTCGATGGCTTGCCGACGCGAGAACATGCCACGTATAATTGTCCGTGTGAAAAACATGGTGTGACCAAATTTAAGCGTTTGAATTCAATTGGGACGTCTGTGGCAATCATCGGAGTTCGTGGCAGCAAAACATTTTCGTCTCGGAATTTACCATTCAAAATGGTAGCTGCTATAACGTTTTCCATAAATTTTTTGACGACCAATCGTGTACCATTGCAAAACCGAAGTAGAATAACCGGAGAAAAAAATGTTAAAAAAAATGCATACAATTTTCAAAAGAATCGTTTAATTAATTAAGAAGGTATTGGATGTGGGTGCTTTTACCCGTTTACCTTTATTTCACGCCGTAAATGTTAAAATTTATAGCTTCAAGACTTGAAACTTTCATCGGATAATTAATTAAGAAGACATGGGGAGATGGAGCTTTCACCCCTTTTGCCCTTTTTTACGCTCTAATTGTTGGAATTTCAAAAACATGTATATCTTAAAGTTCCTTTAGATATTACAGTATCTGCATGCCAAATAAAAAGAATACCGGTTGATTAGTTAAGAAGATATAGGGAGGGGGAGAGTTTGCCCCTCTTACCCAATTTCACGCCCTGAATAATACAATTTATAGGCTATAGTTCCTTCCAGATGTTATACTATTTGCCTGCGAAATTTCAAGGAAATTGTTTGATTAGTTAAGAAAATATTGGGAGGGGGAGCTTTTACCCGTTTCGCCCTATGATACGCCCTCTAGCGATATGAAATATACATTAAGATCTATTCTGAATGTCATTGTACACATTAGGCATTACGATACATGGTTTGGTAACTTTTCAAGTATCAATAAAAAATCATAATATGCAGGGGTGTGCTGGAAATCGCAAACGCAAAACGCAAGAATTTTAAAAGTCGTTTTTTAGTAAAATTTCTGTAATAAATGAATTTTATGGTAAATATTATACAAACATTTCTCTATTAAACAGACTTTTATAACAAAAATTATAAAAATTAGATTAAAAGTGTATTAAAAACAGCCTCCAAATTCTTGCGTTTTGCGTTTGCGATTTCCATCACACCCCCCATGGATAATGAAACCCATTTTGTTGATATTTATATGGGAATAATATATAGGAAAATCTAAATGCAATATCTCCGGAACCACTGGGCCAATTTTGTCCAAACTTCACATAAAATATCTACAGACTATCCCCAAAGTACCGTGTTAGTTTTCGTTTAAATCGGTTGACCCGTTTTCGCAGTTAGTGGTGACATCAAAGTGTACACTTCTTTTTATATATAGAAGATACAAAATAAATTAACAGCCAGGCCCACGATGTCACACGTTAACGTTCGCATAGAAAATAATATTTAAAACAAAAACAATTTCTAAAATTTGTTTTTGTTTCAAATGTAATTTTCTATGCGAACGTTAACGTGTGACATCGTGGGCCTGGCTGTAAATAAATAAAATTGTTTCAGTCTTGATTAAATAATATCCGTCATCAAAGTATTCATTGTGTGCCTCTCCTTCTTCTTACGTTAAGCCTAGAGTACACGGAATGTGAAAAGCCAAATGCGCATGTGGCTCTGATGCTATTTTGACGCCATCACACAATGAGCATTGTGGCTTTGTAATGAAGTCAAAAATACGTCAGAACCACAAGCGCTTCCGTGTCGTCAAGGCTTTAGGGTCAGTTGAAAAAAGCGACATATAACGAACAACCGATTTTATGTGACTTGGCCTTGAAGCCACCGAATCGAAGGAAACTTTTCGTTTAGTTTTATTAAACTATTATTTGCTTAAGCAAAGTGAGAAGAGAGTAAAAGTCAACAAGAGTAGACGTGTTTTGTGTTGCTCTAGTTTTAAAAAATAAAAACAGTGTAAAAAGATATAATCAAGCGTTTCGAAATATAAATTCCTTTGAGGAAAAACATTTAGAACCATATTGTTAAAAACATTAAAGTTTTAAATAAAAACAATTAATTTAAAATGTGTTAAATTTATTAAATTAACTACATAAAGGAACAACAAAGTACAAAAAAAAAATTATTATACATACATAAAAAAGAAGCAAAAATCAATCAGCTGTAAGTGGAGACCTATTTTATTCAATTGTCAAGCCTTGCCGGATCCTGAATTAAAGTTAATTTTAAAACAATTTTATGTTAAAATTTTACATAAAAATATTAAAAATCAAAAGCTTTCAGTATATACATATAAACTGATCCCTAAAGTAGGCACCACTTTTTTATTATACATTTTTGTTTCTGGTTTATGACTCTGCTATTTATTGCCCTGCTCAAATAAGTAATAAGCCTAAAGACCTGCACTAAAATACTGTACCAATATGGCAGATACACGTAAACTTAGAAACTTGTCGCCAAATAAAAATGATATGGAAATTTCAGTTGGAACAATGGCAGTTACTGAATTAATGACTCTTATGGCAACTCTCATGGATAATAAACTAAAAAATATCCCAACAAAACAAGATATTGATGAAATCAAAACAACTGTAAACGATCTTGGCTCTTAATTTGATCACTTAAAAACAAAAATGAAGTTCTTAAAAACGAAATTAAGCAGCTCAGAGATGAAAAGGAGAAGGAGCATTATCAAATTATGTACCTTCAAGATTATATTAAACGGAATAATGTTGTTTTCAAAGGTATGCCATCCAATAATTCCTTAGAAGGTGCTGTAAAAAAGTGTTGTAAAGATAATCTAAAACTTACAAAGGAAATTAACATTTTATCAACCAAAAAACTGTATGAGCGAGGTGAGAAAATTGGGGTGATAGCCGAATTTAGTTCAGGAGAAATGGTAAAGGAGATTTTTCAAAATACAAAAAATTTAGCGGGAACTAAAATCATTTTGGAACGCGATTTAAACAGCGATAAGCAAAAAGACAAACGTGTTTTTCTTGAGCTTAAAAAACTTAATATAGATGTGAACAAGGATCATCGTATATCAGTAAGAAATGATAGAATGAAAATTGAAGATAAGTGGTTCTGGTGGAACAAAAATAAACAACTGATATGCGGGAAGCAGGACGGAGTCGAAACTCTCAAAAAAATATTTGGAGATACTTTAAACTCAATATCTCTAAACTATAATGAAATTTTTACTAATTATAACTCAAAAAGATTTAAAAAAATAAAATAACAAATAAAAAATGTTCTAAAAGTAAAATTGTAAAACCTAAATGCATCTATAATGAAAATATTTTAATGTCTTTAAATGTTTTGTCATATAACTGTCATGGTTTAGAAAATAAAGTTTTTCACAATGATTTTTTCCAATTTATTAAAACTAGCGATATATTTTTTTTATTAGAAACTCATATTACGGAAGATAAGGTAGTCAGATTTAATAAATTTTTCAGTGGTTATGATACATATTGGAAAGCAGCGTTCAGAAATAGCAGATTTGGAAGAGCAATTGCAGGATGTGTATATGGCGTTAAAAAAGAACTTAAAAAGTACAATATCTCATATGAGTTTAGTGCTAAAGAAAATATTGAGCTTATTATCCTGAAAACCTCTGTGAAGACAATAAATATAATGCCATTATATCTAAGAGCAGCAACATGGTATGAAAGTTTTGAAATAGTAAAACATTTCCTAATAAATCAAGATGTAGAAAATCTCGTATTAATTGGAGACTTAAATATACGAATAGGAAACGAACAACAGTACCTAGACGAGTTTATAAAATCCACTTTCAAAGCTGGTCTTGACATAAGAAAATCTAGAGATACACAAGTTGAAGCAAAGGGTAGAGCATTTCTTGAACTGTGTCAAGATTTTGGTTTACATATTATGAATTAAGAGGTGATGAAAATGGAAATTTTACTTTTATGAGTGGTGTTGGCGTATCGGTTAACGATATTTGTGCTTTGGCACATGATAATTTAGATTTAGTTGAGTCTTTTGTGGTAGAAAATCAGCCTTGGTCTGACCACATGCCTATAAAGTTAACCCTAAATGTAAAAGTGAGAACTGTCGATAATTCGATGAATTTACTTCCAAAACTTAGATGGGATGAAAGAAAAACAGAGATATATAAAGAAAATCTCAATCGAGAATTATGCACTATAAAACTGCATAAAAATAACTTGGATTTAAAAGATATGGTACAAATAATAAACTCGGCAAACCCAAACAGCAGCAACCAAATAGGAAAAACGCAATTAAATAAGGAAAATAAATGGTTTAATTACAGATGCCACAACTTAAGAGAAAAATCATTTAATGCATTGCATCAATATCGTCAAAATCCCACAAATGAAAACAAGAAAAAGTATCTTGAAAAAAACAAGAAGTACAAAGAAATATGTGAAAATAGTAAAATCGAATATTACAAAGGTATAGAAAATAAAATAAATCTTGTAAAAAATAACAAAGACTGGTGGAACCTTGTAAAGGAAATCAAGAATGTAGAAAGACAAACAAACCCTGGAATACATGTAAATTAATTCAAGCAATACTTCTACGAGTTGTTAAATCCACCACAAACGTCAAATAATATTATGTATGCAGCAATGTTTTACTCTGATTATGATCTTGATCGACCAATAAACACCATCGAAATTAAAAATGTACTTGCAAAAACAAAAAATAATAAAGCACCAGGAGAAGATCGCGTAAGTTATGAATTTCTCAAAAATGCCTCTGATAGATTTTTGGAAGAATTAGCGATCTCCTATAACATTATATACGAAAAGTCAAAATTAGATGAAACATTTACAAACAGTATAATTTTTCCAATTTTTAAAAGGGGAGAATACAAATAATTATCGTGGAATAGCGTTTATGAATACAGTAGCAAAAACATTTATGAGTATTTTGAATACTAGACTCAACCAATGGCTACACAAACACAATAAAATAACAGAATTTCAAGCTGGTTTTCGGGAAGGGTACTCAACTTCAGATAATCTGTACAATTTAGCAGCGATTGCTCATCTTAAAGTTAATGAAAAAAAGAAATTATATGCTTTTTTTGTGGACTTTCGAGCAGCATTTGACAAAGTATCGAGAAAGTCGCTTATATATAAACTGCAAAGCATTGGCGTATCAACAAAATTGTCTCAAATGATAGAATGTATTTACAGCCATACAAAATTTAAAGTTTGGAACGGAGAGGAACTGTCGGAGGAGTTTGAAACAGGGTCTGGCGTGAAACAAGGATGTGTGTTATCTCCAACGCTTTTTTCGGTGTATCTCAATGATTTACACGATCATATAGAAGGAGGTGTTACGGTAGGCACTGAAAATATAAGACTTTTACTGTATGCTGATGATATTGTGATTCTGGCAGATAATATCAACACAATGCAATCTATGATTAAGAAGCTAGAGACGTATTGTGAAATTTGGAATCTAGAACTTAATTTGAACAAATCTGAAATTATGGTATTGAGAAATGGGGGCAGACTTTCTGCCCGTGAAAAATGGCTATTTAAGGGGGAACCTTTTAGAGTGACAAATGAATATACTTATCTCGGAGTAATAATATCACCTAAAATGTCGTTAAGAAGGCACATAGAAAAAAGGAATAAATCTGCAAAAAACAATATTAACGCCACTTGGAAAGAATTTTTAGCAAAAAAAGAAATCGGCTTAAAGGCAAAATGGAATCTTTTCCAATCAGTGTGTCGTGCAATCCAGTCGTATGGTGCCGAAGTATGGGGGTATTCGTTATTTGAAGAAGTGGACAAACTTCAACGCTTTTTTTTAAAAAAGATACTTAAACTGCCCTCATTTACTCCAACATACGCATTAATGTTGGAAACTGGTATAGAAAATAATTATATATACACACTAGATTTGCATCTGAGTTACATTATAAAAACTTTATTTGATTATAATAGTAACCGCTTACCGTGTAAGCTAACCAAACTAACTATAGAAAAGAAATCGTATTGGTATAAGCACATTGAAAAATTAGCAAATGATGTAGGCTCGATACAAATTTCTGAATGCGTTTCAAGAGAGGACTGGGAACGCCTTAGACTAGATATACTAACTGGGCTTAAAAGAAAAGAAAGAGAAAACTACTTACAACAAGCTACTGGAACAAACCGTTTTTATTCAAAACTCAACTACAGGGAGCAACAAACATATTTTGAAATAAATAATAATACGATAATAAGCTATATCTTTAAAGCCAGGTGCGACCTGATTGAACTAAATGGAACAAGATTTCAGACGCAGAGGTCCCTCTTATGCTCTTTATGTAACACAAACGAAACAGAAAATATACTACATTTTATTGCCAGCTGTCCAATTTTACGTGAAATTCGCTATCAATATTTTAAAAAAACCACCATAACTGAAAATGATTTAATAAATATCTTAAACAATGCAAAAGAAAACTTTAAAAATATATATCTGTTTGTTATAGATGCAATAGGTTATAGAAAACAGCTTATTGATGAATATAATTATTAATCTGAATCAAACATTAAACACAATTGTTATAATTTAAATAATTATCTCTACCCGACTGACGACATTGGTCATAGTCGTATGTTCTATTTATAGTATAAACATCTAAACAATGTTAAAAAAAAAAAAAAAAAAAAGAAATGAATTTTAAATAAAGAACAATTAACTAACTAACTAACTAAGTGAGAAGCACATTCCGCACGAAATCAGATGTTTTGTTGATTTTGCTTATTGTTATTAAACATTAAAGTTTATGGTAAAAAAGAAAAAAATTTAAAGGGGTTATTAAGATATCAATTGAATACATATTTTGTAATTTATGAAACTAACTTCCTTAATTAAAGTAAAAATTCATTAAATTAAATTAAATTCAACCTAGAAGTACGATTTTTGTAAGAGGATTAAAATTTCATAAGAGCTTTATTACTTAATTATCTTTTGAACAATAAATAATAAACTCTACTGTATACTCTACTCTAATTTCTGGTTATAAAGGGTGTTTTTTTTTTCAGCCCGATAGAACTTACGAAAGGTTTTACTGGCAAATTATCATGAATTGATTTACGCTTGAACAGTGCTAATAAAATATTCAAATTTCCTTTGAAAAGCAATCATTGATTTCCGCAACTTATAAACAATTTAGTGATTTTTATGGCACTCATAATCGTCCATCTGAACAGGTATGTCAGTAAAGAAAATTTACGCATATGGAGTGAGACCATTCTAGAACAGACCCTTCACACTCCATTTTGATCAGAAAAGTTTAGTCTTTGGAGCGGCCTACACGCTGGTGGCATCTTTGGATCATATTTCTTTAAAAATTAAGCCAAAGCTCTTACGGTCAATTGAAGTCGTTACCGCACCTTGATTAATGTTTTTTTTTTTTTTTTTTTTTTTTTTTTTTTTTTTTGTGAAAATTTTTTTAATATCTTTAGTTTTTCTAAAATCTTTGGGTGAAGTTTCCTGATAATCTGGCCTAAGCAACCAGTGAAATGGGCATAGGAATAGCTTATCCCTACAACAATTAATTTCACTGTTTATATCAAGAATAAAAATTGGGAATTAAGCACGACAAACAAAATCTTGAAAATTAAAAATTACTTTGATAATATGACTGACATTCATCCGGGCGAGATGTGATAATAAAATTACGGTGACCACAACCAACGACTTATTATAAGCAAAATTTAGCGGTAAATTAATTTTAAGAAGTGGACCTATCAATTGGCATCCAAATGGTCGCAAAGCTACGCGCAGTATGTGACTTATGCTAAAAAACCAGCAATAATTGACTTCTTGCAAGCCATAATCATTCATGTTATTAATGACATACGGCCAGCAATGCTCGAAAAAGTGACCAAAAATTGGACATCTAAAATGCGCTTCGTCAAAAACTGCAGCAATGTCCATATGCCCGAAATTATTTGCAAATTTTAACATATGGGTAATTCCAAAGTGTTGAACGTGACAGTCTTACGAATCAATAATGCAATAACATATTAAACATCAAATATTGTTACGTTCTTTTAACCCTTAAATTATACCACTAAAAAAGCCCTGTTATCTATGCTAAAGTTTATGGAGGGCGCAATTCTAGGTCAAAGATAATGGCAAAAGAAGTAGCGGTTCGAACGTGAAAAAAATAGAAGTAGTTTTGTGGCCATGTATAAAAAGGCGTAACTCAGCGAAACTTGGCACAATTTTTTAGTCAAACTACTTTGTAACATTAAAATGTCTTTGATTTGATAAAAAAATCTTCTGTATTTTTTTTTTTTTTTAAGCCAAAATCTGTGTCGATACGTGACATTTCGAACGTGAACTTTTTTCCATAATAATTTAACTGAATAATGATTAAAACAAAATAAAAATTTAACGTTAATCCGATCAACATATTTCTCTTCGAACTCTTCCTTAGATTACAGACCGCGTAAGAAAATTTTTTTGGAATAATTTTCATCAAATATCACCTCTTTTAAGGAAGATAATATTAAAGAAAACATGCAATAAAACATTCTCACAAATAAGAAAATACGCTTGCACAACTTTCAAGTCTATTTGTTTATCTAAGTGAACAAATTTATGGGTAAATTTATAAAATTAGTAAAATCTAAATATTTCTTTATAACAATATCGTAAAATAGTTCGCTTTTCATAACATTTAAATTTTCGGTCACGGTGGACCTTTTGACGGAAATGCCCATATTTATTTATATTTTATATTTATTCCCGTCGTTCCAAATTGGAGCATATGGCCATTACAAATGTATTTCATTGGGATCTGCTTCAAGCTTTTAGTTTTATTTTCTTGTAGTTGCCACTTCAGAATCCAAATGTCTTCTTCACGTGTGGGCTGATCTTGCTCTTCTTATAGTACTCTATGGATTCCAACAAAAGTTTTCCGTGTTAGGTCATCTGCTGGCTTGCATAGAGTGTGACCCAGCCAGTTCCACTTGCGTCTTAATATTTCGGTGCTCAGAGGAACTTAATTTGTGGCTGGCCATAGATCAAAGTTGGACACCTTTGGACAAAATATTTTCAAAATTCTCCTCAGACATTTGTTGGTAAACACTTAAAGTGAAGCTATGTCGCTGGCAGCAGCATCCCAAGTCTCATTCCATACAAAATGCTTAACTTTACGCTGGAGTTGAATAAGCGGATCTTCGTTAAAATATAGAAAGCCCTCCATACAGGACGCAGGAGGACAAAGGACCGCCGAGCACAATTATACGGTTTACTATATCCGCACTAGATCCTCCATTGTTGCAGATAATATTGCCGAGATATCAGAAGCTGTTAAAAGCCTCAAACACGGTGCTCTTCTTCTCAAGGGACTGCCTGTTGATGGTGTTCACATGCATGGATTTAGCCTTAACTACACGCAGAGAAAAAATATGTTCACCTCCAACAAAACTATTTTTGAAGAAAATTTTAAACATATTATGGTTAATGTAACCATATTATTGTCACCTACAACCATATTATGGTTGAATTAGTCCTTCATCAAGAAGCCACAACCAAATTATGGTTGCCTCAAAACATGTTACGGTTAAATATGACAACAATTTGTGTTAAAATTAACAATAGTATTTTCCTCATTTCCAAGAGCAACATGCTGTGGTTGAAAACCAACCATGCTATTATAAGTGTTAAACATGTTTTAGTTATTTTTGACCATAACATGTTCGGCGGCAACCATAATATGGTTGTGGCTTCTTGTTGGAGGATTAATTCAACCATGATATAGTTGTAGGTGACAACAATATTGTTAAATGAATCATAAAATGTTTAAAATTTTCTTTAAAAATAGTTTTGTTGGAGGTGACCATATTTAAACATGTTTTTTCTCTGGGTGTATGTTATTTTTTTTTTTTAATCCTGCTTTCGCTGTCGCTACTCCTAGGAGCCTTAGCTTCCGAGACTTTTCGCTGAACGTGTTTGCCAGATGACAGATGTCATCGGTGTAATCCAAGTGAGGAAGTGAGCTGCTTTTGAAGGCCCCATTGAATTCCAGAGGAGCTTTCGGCTCATTTTCTTTTTTTTCCATTCCCTTGGCTAATCCCGCGAAGCTCTACGCTTATCTGCAGAAAAGAAACCAGAGTCTCTGGCGGAAATCGAAACCGCAATCCCGGCGCTGATAGACTAGCTCACTACCAGCTGGCCTACCGGGGCACTCCTTCATCACTACACCAAGAACAATGTTAAAATGTAGGGGTGACATAATACAACCCTGCATAACCCCGGTGTTTACATTTATTTTATTGTTAAGGCTGTTTTCATGAAGTACTCTACATGTAGAACCATTGAATAGACTTCTTATTTACGAGACAAGCCTCGGTGGGTTGCCTTTGCATTCTAGTGCCTTCCATATAGTGTCACGAGCGAGCTTTTTAAATGCTTTTCGAAGTCTATAAAAACTAGATATTAGGGGGATCTAAACTCCATAGACTGTTCAACGAATACTTGGTTTACACAGGATTTTCTTGGTCGAAATTCAGCTTGTGCCGTACGGAGTTCCGATTCCAAGGTCCCTAGCTGTTCTTTAGCAGCCTTGTGTACGCGATAGATTTTCAAATGTTAACAACATATATTTATTTTCCGATTGTTTTTCTCGAAATTTTATTTTTTTGTTTTATTTTTTACAGTTTCAAGTTTTATCGGTCTAAAACAAACACCCTTTTTTATGTAATAAAGTCTTTGTAAGACCACTTCTATCAGTTCATTAGAATTAATAACATTTTAATTATTAAAATAGAGACAATTAAATAGAAAAACTCAATATTATATTTGATTAAGTAACAGATAACTGAAAATTGTTTTGTGTGTGTATGTTGCTAAAAGCAGGCTTTGCGAAACTTCTATCAAAGGCTTTTTATAAGGAATAATTATTTTCTTTGTTGTTGTTTTACTAATTTAAAATCTTTAAAATTGTTGTAAAAATAGACTTGTGACGAAAAATATGCTATAAATTTTGGACTGTAAAAGTAGACGCAAATTTTTTTTTATATTTCTGTTATAAAGCCTACTTTTAGGAGACTTAAAGATAAAATAAAATAAATTTAAGATCTGTTAAATTTTCATATATTTTCTGTTAAGGGGTCTGTTCACGTTAAAATTTGTGGTCACCGACGATGCTGGATGGCAAATCAAAAAATTTTCAAGCACACAAACACGAGTGAATTCGCCGTGATGTCGTGCATTTTGACCGTGTACAGACCCCTTTGAAATTTAATTTTTATTTAAGGCCTATATTTTTTGTATTTTTTTGAGTTAAATTAAACTGTTTTTCTTTAATTTCTCTTCATACAGATCTGCCAGGCCCGAGCTTGGCTTTTATCCACCGGTTTTACTTTAGCTTATGGTGCCATGTTTAGCAAAGTATGGCGTGTACATCGATTTACTACGAAAGCGAAAAGAGATCCCAAAGTGAGTAAATATTTTAAGAAACCACAAGTAAGTAAATTTTTCTATAAACATTTTTTAAAGGGAACAGCGCACAGTTTTAAAGGCAAAAGTAAATGTTCTGTTCAGCTCAGTTAAAGCACTTAAAAATGTGTTAAATCAATTTCATAAAACAGCAAGACGTATGAATGATATTTGTATAACATTCTCTTTATAAAAAACCCTTTTTTTAAATCCTTTTCATTTTAAAAACTCTTTGTAAATTCTTTAACAGATTTAATAATTCAATGGTATTAAATTTGTTTTAACTAACTGTTGTTTAAAAGAAGAAACATAATGATTGCATGAAACAATTTCCTGGGAAAATTCGCTGTTTTATAAAAGTATTTTTCACAATAATTTATTGAATGCTGTAACAACATAATTATGCAATTAACGCACACACACACACACACAGACTAAACGAAAAAAAAAGTAGCAAAATGAAAAGTTCCACATTCTCTTGAATTCATGGACAGTGACGTTTTACAAATGAACTGATAATGTCCAAAATGTACAAAACGAAATAATGATGAGATGATAAATGGACAGGAAAAGTTTTTATAAAAGTTTGTTTATAAGTGTGCGCGTGTGTGTGTGTTTGTTTGTTGTGTGTGTGTGTGTTTGTGTACGGGCAAATGTTTGTATCTGTGTGTGTGTGTGCGTGAAAAAACACGTGATTATCTTTAAATGGAATTGTAAATAAGTGCAAAAACAAGTGCGTATTACATTGAAAACTGGAAGTATGTTCTTTATATTATTTTTTATATTTTTATATAATTTTTTTTTTTTTATAAAAACAAGAAAAAAAAATATTATTAACATGACAGATAACAAGAAAAATGAGTAAAAATAAATTTAAAACATTATATGAAAAAACAAGCAGATAAATAAAACTATAAAATTTAAAATAAACAAACAAAATCGATTAAAAAGTTTCATGTTAAAAATAAAGAATTTATGACAGCTGGCTGGGAGAAAGAGCTAAAAGATTATGAAATATGGCATTTGTTCTTTGTGTAAAATGATAAATGAGAAAAATAATTAAAAACTTAAATGAAAACATAAATTTATTCTTGTGTATATAAATATTATTTAAATCTTTTAGTAGAGTTTAATTTTAATTTTTAACAAAATTTTCAATTATACACAAAATAAATGTATGCTAGAAATGGCATTAAAATTGTCCATCAAATAATTTCCAAAGCCTTCAGCTTTTTGTGAAAATTCTGTTTGTATACATATCGTTACCCTAAACGCAAAAGGCCTTATCTAACATTTTGAGCAACAAACTATTTAAAAAAAATAAATTGATTAATTGCCTTAAACTGCTTATAGTTTATTTTGCTTGTAAAACCTACCCGTTGTTCTGACAATGTTGCATATTATGAAAACTGTTAGTTAGTTTTTGTTGTTAGACATTTTTGTTGATGCAATAGTAAATTTTTAAATTTTGGTTAGTAAGGGCCATTCGCGTTTAAGGTTACGATATGTACATATGTTGTTATAATGTACCAACAATTTTTATACCCTCCACCACAATTAGTTGTGAAGAGGGTATACTAAGTTTGTCATTCCGTGTGAAACTTTTTTATTATTCATCGCAGACCCCATAAAGTATATATATTCTGGCTGCTTGAGTAATTCTAAGTCGATTTAGCCATGTCCGTCTGTCTGTCCGTCTGTCCGTCTGTTGAAAACACGCTCACTTTCAAAAAACTCAAAAGAAATAAACAAACTAGGTGTCAAATTGCTTGTAGTTATCCTAAGCAGTTTGGGATTGAATTTCAGAAAAATCGGTTCAGTAGGACCAGAGCTATGAATCGAAATGTGGAACCACCACCTTCAAAAACTTGATAATTTTGTTACAAAAACTAACATAAATGATGCAAAAATGCACGGAATGACATAAGATGTTGCACAAGTCCGTTTTATTGGACTAGAAATGACACTGTAAAATTTCGCGAAGGTCGGTCAATAATTTACCCTAAGCCCCATATAAACACTACTCCCGGAAAACAGTTTAGTACGCCTAAAACCGTAAAAAATAATGCAATCATAACAAATTTTGGCTCGTCACAATTTTATAGGACTATAAATGATACTGTGAAATTTCGTGAAGATCGGTACATAATTTACCCTAGGCCCCATATATGCCCTACTCCCGGAAAACAGTTTAGTCTCCTAAAACCATAATTAAAAACAAATCGTCACAGTTTAAGATAATAATAATAAAAAGACATCATACAGATATTACTCCTTAAACATTCGAACTGTCGGTGGAGGGTATCAAAGATTCGGCACAGCCGAATATAGCACTCTAACTTGTTTTTTTTTTTCTTTTTAAGTTAAAAATCTTTCAGTTTTTAGCAAAACTTTCATTTCTATAATTACTTCTGCTGCTCATTTTTGAATAGCTCAGTAAGAAATTGTTTATTTTAAGCCCTCTTTATCTTGTTTTTACATTTTAGAAAAAACTAATGTTTAAATTTTTATTAAAATTAAAATTTTTTCAAGATTTTTACATTTTTAAAAATCTTAAAATACAAATCTCAAACTCAATTATCTTAATGTACTAAATGTTGAATTAAAAATAAGCTTATAAAACTACTCAGGCATATGATTAATATTAATTAAAGCTTAATTCACAAAAACCTCTAAAGCTTTTATAAATCTCAACAGATTGGTTTTTCGAAAAAACTCTTAAGTAATGCCAACACTTCAAGCTTTTAAGTCACTTTCAAAACAAGCTTTTAACGAGCACCTTTATTTCCCTAAAATTTAAACAAAAATAATAATTTTTTTATTTAAAAAAAAAAATTTTTTTTTCAAATTTCTTTTCATTTCAGAAAAAAGTTGAACCTTGGAAACTTTATACCATGGTAACTGGTTTACTTTCCGTTGATTTAATCATTTTATTAGCTTGGCAAATATTTGATCCTTTACAAAGGATTTTAGAAACATTTCCCTTAGAAGATCCCATATCGACGACTGATGATATTAAAATACGTCCAGAGTTGGAGCACTGTGAGAGTGAAAAGAATTCCATGTGGTTGGGTAAGTTTTATGTTGCATTCTTTGTTTTTCTCTTTTTGTTTATTTAACTTTAGTTACTTTTTTTTATAAAACGAGTTGATTAATTTTCCTTTCAGGCCTTGTTTACGGTTACAAGGGTTTAATATTGGTATTTGGCCTTTTTCTGGCATATGAAACGCGTTCGATAAAAGTGAAGCAAATAAACGACTCGCGTTATGTGGGCATGAGCATTTACAATGTGGTGGTCTTGTGTTTAATAACGGCACCCGTTGGTATGGTCATCGCCTCCCAACAGGATGCTTCATTTGCATTTGTGGCATTGGCTGTGATATTTTGTTGTTTCTTAAGTATGTTACTGATATTTGTGCCAAAGGTGAGTTGAACGAGTAGAGTAAATATAATTTATTTTTTGTATTAAAAAGCGAAATTTGTATTATGTGTTGTTTTTATTAAATTTATTCTTGTTTATATTCTTCTTTACTTCGTTTAATTTTTTTATTCAAAAGGTCATTGAAGTTATACGCCATCCTAAGGATAAAGCTGAATCGAAATATAATCCCGATTCGGGTATATCGAAGGAAGATGAGGAACGTTATCAGAAATTGGTAACGGAAAATGAGGAATTACAACGACTGATAGCCCAGGTAGGACTTGATATTTGATATTTTTTTTTCAGCTGCAAGGACTTTCAGAATAAAAAAGGATTATTTTTTCTAAAATTTGCAAACAAATGCATAATTCTTTATTAGCTTAAGGATTTTTTTTAATTATCCAAATTACAAATTTAAACGAAAATCCATTTTCTTTAATAAATAAACACAATTTTTTAAAGAGTTCCACCTGAACGTATAATTAATATTAATTTTGGTTTCTTTTTGATTTGAATAAGACACATAATTTTTCAAAGTAAGAACTTTCAGCTTAAACTCTAATTTATACGAAATTTTAAAAGAAAAGATTTGTTTAAGGGAAAATTACTATTAAGCTAAAAATGTTAAAATTGTCCAACTTTTTTGAAAATCAGTTTCAAATTCACAAACTTTAAATGATATTAAGAAACGAATTCATATTTAGCGTGAGATATTTTACTAAACTCCAAAAGTTTTGGTTTAACTACTCAAATTTTCAATGAGCACAAAATTTTGTCAACCTGAACGTATGATTAATATTGTTAAAGACTTAAATTATATTTTCAATTGTAACTTCTATATTGTTCAAGCGATTGCAACAAAATTAAAATAGTCAAAGGAAAATACTTTTGATATTGATCGCAACCGATTTGCAATTTTAAAGCAAAATATTTCTTAAAGAAAAACGTTCGACAAACTAAAATTTTCCTAAAAAAATTAAGAAATATTTTGTAATTTTTATAACATCTATAAGAAAATTTTAAAACTCTTTATTATATGAGGAGCCGCAGAACAAAACGTACTTTTTCACACATTTAAAATTTTTGGGAAATTGAGGTTTATTTATTTCGACCCCTTAAAAAACTGTATGAACCTGGAAATAGAAACAAGTTTTTTGCTTACCAAAAGATGAATCAGACTGCCGTAAGTCAACACATTAAATGTCAAGGATGTTTAATATCCAACCAATTTTATATCGAAAAAAGTACGTTTTGTTAAAAAAAAAAATGAAAAAAGTACGTTTTGTTTAAAAAAATATTTAAATTTTCTGCAGATTCTTGTAATTCTTTCATGTTTTAATTATACTATTGTATTTATTATTTTTTTCATAACACTTATTCACCAAACAATAGTTAAATTATTGGTGGCTATTCTCGAAAACTCGTCGAACAAATACAAATTTACATTAAAACAAAAGTATAGTTTAAAAAAGTAGTTTTTGTTTATCATAAATTTCTAAAATTAAATAAACGTGAGAATTTTGACGCATTTCTCTCTCTAAAAAACGGAATATTGTATGATAAACACAAAAACAATTTCTTAAACTTTGTTTTTGTTTCAATGAAAATATTAACTTTTGCGACGCGTTTTCAAGAATAGTCACCAAATGACATAAATAAACGCCCATTAAATTAAGAACATAAAGAAATGGCATGTTATTAAAACAACTACACGAAGAAAAAAAAAAAAAATTGGTAGCTTTTGAAGGAATTAAAAAAGTTTGTCAATCTGAACGTATGATTAATTTAAATTATTACTCTTTAGTAACAACACTATTTTTTATCTAAAGGGTGCTCCAACAAAAACGCACGATGTTAATTGTAATTAAAACAAATTTTTATCAGAGAATTATCCTAACATTTTCTATTATTATAGAAGGATCTATGGCAAATATGTGTGTGACAAAATATCGGCCAAATGCTCGCCACGTCTTCGGTAACATACCTCTATCCGATGGCCCATATTTTCAATGAGTCTGAGACATAATTGAGGTGCAATGTCGTTAATGTGCCGAATTGTCTCATTATTTAGCTCTTGAATCCCCAAAGAAGGAAATAAAACAACGCCACGACGCACAGTGGTATTTCTTCATACATCTAACTGCAAAAAATAGAAGGAGTGATCCTACAACCATGAAATTTTGCACACTTGTTTAAATTTAAGTAGAAAAGAAAAATACAAAAAAAAAATTAAAATCCGTCGACTCCTTGGGGTACCTTCCATGGACCGCCGTTATTTCACGTAATTTTCTTTTCAATGTGTAGGGCGCAATAGGGAGTACTGCTGCATCTATTATGTCCTTTCCATGAATAAGAATTTTGTGGACAGTAACAGGCATGAAATACCATTTATATTTTTTAACAAATAGTTCAGCTGTTTCCCACGCAAATTTCTGAAACTTCATAGTATCAATTTTCTGAATGATACGAAAACGATCTACTAGTTCTTCATTTACCCCAGTTAAATCTGCAACAAGTGCAGGGTTGGAAAAAAACGCCTTGAAGTATTTCCATCATTTGATGTCCCAGATCCTTGCTTTACAGCATCTACGCGTAAGCTCATACGTTCTCTAAATTCAGTCTGAATTCGTTGCTTGTTCTCTTGTTTTAAAATTTTATTGTGTGCATCGATTGCAGACCACTTTTCGAAGGGCTTATTGTATGCTATATGAAGTATGCACTCCATAAACTTAATCCTAGCGTGTAATGAAGAAAGTCCTAATTAACAAGCTTCATTATCGATGTTTTTTCTTGAAACCGCTTCCAAATCATTCATTTCTGAGGGTTTAGCTTCAGCTGCTGAACTAGTATTTGTAGCAGTCTGAGCCGTTTTACCATCAAGCATCGTAAACACCAAATTATGTTTTACGTTGAAATGTTTGTCATTAACTGAAACATTAGTTTTTTCTAAAGCATCTATATTTATCCTCATGTCTTCTACAAGGACTTTTCTTTTGTCTCCTTAGCAAATTCGAAAAAAATTGGACGCCAGTACCTTGTTGACGATGGGCTTTTATTACACCAAAACTCCGCGTCAGTGTCTGTTTTAAGACTTAGAGGCACCATCGATGCTAAAAGTAGAATCCTGTCACTTGTATCACTTGGCAAGCTTTGATTGTGTTCTGAATGTCCAGATGCTCCATCACAACCCCACTTCGACGTAAGAGTAAATTCAAAATTTGTTGCATAAATTCATTCCTGCGAAAAACTTTCAAAAAGACGCTTTGTCGTATGGTCCATCAGACTTTGTAAGCTCACAGAGGCTTCTTTTTCTGACACTTGGATTTTATCCGGATAACATTTCTTCTTTTCATCAATAACTTTTTTTATGAGGAGGCAAAATATCATATCCTTCTCTTTGCAAAACGTACTTTATTGTTTCGTACTGATGTTTTGATAATTCTGCATCCAGCATTAAGGCAAGTGCAGTTGTTGAAGGAATATATGATTGTGGTGTTATTTTTGTACCTGGTGGAGTTCCACTTGCCATTATTAATTGTTCTTGTGTGTACTGAGATGCTAAATCAGCTGCTTTGTACCTTTTACTACGATACTTGCAGTCATCGAATTCCTTAACTGGTCTTCCTTTTTTCTTTGAACAGCTAGGTTGGTCATCAGCAAGTGATACTTCGAACATATCTAAAAAAAATTTCATAATATTCAAAATGAATTATTTTTAATTAATTTATTTTTTAAAGATGTATTTACTTTCTAACAAAGAAATAAGATTTGATTTTGTGCGCTTCTCCCCAACGACTTAAAAAATGACCAAAAAAACTCTTTTGAACTGCCTTTTTCACTATTTCAATTTCATCAATAGTAAGCACCGAATTTTTCTGTTTTATAAAATTTGTTAACAAATTTACATTGCCACATTACCACAATCAATAAGTTCCTGGCACAATTCACTATATGACACAGAAAATAAAATCATTTTTAGAATTATATTTTAAATTTTATTACAATATTTATTAACGTTAACTATTAACTGGTTGCAAATTTTGTTTTCAATTTAAGCGGTTTTCTTCTATATATATTTTCTTTTATTTAAAACATATGATTTTGTATATTTTTTTTTTTTTTTTTTTTTAATCTTATTCACTTTTAAAAACGGCTGTCAACAATTTATTAACAAATTGTTGTTATAATTAATAACTTAAATTTCTTTAAAACGTTCAGCCTAAAGGTATGCAAAACTTTTTTATTAAAAATACTATTCGTGACTTTTTTACCAAATTTGGATTTTTTTAAAAGATTGACAAAAGTTGGTGAATTTTTTTGACTAATTCGAAAGAAGAGCCTTTTATCTTTCATCTCGTTATACTGAGAGCACGGAGGTAAACCGAGCTAACTGACTTTTTCTCCAACGAAAACAGCCAATGCTGAATTTTTAAGGGCAATTTTAATTGCACTCATATCTCCCAAACTATGTACGCAATAACTTTTTCTTTTCCTTTAAATTAAAAACAAGGCTTCGGATTTAAATAAAATCGACACTCAGATTTGTCCGCTCGAAACATCTTCGATATATAAATCTCTGAATTTGAACAAAATTACCATATATTTCCCTTTCACAACATTAACCTGATTTCAACCGATATTTTCTAAGAATAAATATACATATATGTATCTTAAAAGGAATGCAGATTTTTGTTTGCCAGACTCTTCTCTATAAAATAGCATCATTAGATTTCTTAAAAGTAATAGTCAAAAAATGCCTTTTTTGCAGCAGAAATCCCATAGTGCGACGTTGGCTGTGTGGCAAGTGGTACCATCCTGTTGGACAACATATCCTCAATTTCTGGCAACAAGATGCAGCGTTTGAAAACATCACTTTGTTGAGCCAAACATTTGGTGACCGAATTATCTCAAGAAATGATTGACCAACTTTTTCGTGTGATTTGATACCTTTGGAGTAATTTTTGTGGGTACACGTCAAATTAATGGTCTATGCTAATAAATCAGCAACGACTGTAAGACTTTTTTAGTTTATTTAGAAGCCAACATTTGATGTCCTATTGACGAAATAAAACGTGGTATGCCTGAAAATGTGGCGCAAAATAAGACCGAAAGGATGGCGTTCATAATGCGTAGTCGCGGAGGCCATATGCAAAAAAAAATTTTTTAACATTAACCCTAGATACACTTTCTTCGTCGTATTGATGAATACCGTTAAATAGTACTTATTTAACTCCGCAGTTTTTTACTGAAACTCTTCCAAATTTCATGTCGCTGTAGATATTGCTGATCTGCTGTAGTGTGTGAAAGTACGTGCTTGTAGGTTGTGTGTAAGTAAGATTTTTCGTTGATTGCGTTCGTAGCACTGACGATGGAAGTGCGAGAAATATTGCCTTTTAGTATATTTTTTCACCTTTTTTAACCAAAGATACACTTTCTTCGTCGTATTGACGAAAAAAACCTTGGCTTGCTTTTGTTGTTTTTTCAGCATTAAATTTTTGAAGTTAACTATGATATACTATTAAGAATGATTAAAAACTTAAGTATTTTATAAACTAAACAAACATTTTCGTGTTTCCTTATATTGGGTGGGCTTGGGGCCACATCATAAACGGACTTCGTTGATTCGACGAAGAAAGTGTGTAGTGTATTAAAAATAAGAAAGTGTATCTAGGGTTAAATGCAATGAAACATTTTAGTCATCCCTTTAATTTTGTTGTTTTTTTTTTTTATTTGTATGCCTCTGAAAAAAACATCCCTTATAAATTACAAAATTTTTTAATTTTGGCTACGCTGGCGTATAATTAATATTAATTAAAAAAAGTTTGTGTTTTCTCTTTAAAGTTTATTCAAATTCGACACTAAAATTTAATAACATTTATGATGAAAACAAAAAAAAATTAAAAATTCTCTAAATTAGTTTTAATAAACAAAAATCTTTTATTTAAAATATTTTCAAAGTTCTACTAAATCTGTTTTTACTCTAATCCTTTCGTTATTCTTGGTTTTAGAAAGAAGAAAAAATCCGCTTATTGCGTCAACGTTTAGTTGAGCGTGACACACAAATGAAAACCTCAGAAGCCAATGGTTGTGGCATGGCAGCCACAGGCAGTAGCAATAGTAGTAATACACACATGCAACAGCAAATACCCGCCGCCACAGCAGCCACTAGTACCTCATTATCGGTACATTCTACTGCAACGTCCTCACATCTAACACCCGCCGCAACACTAGCAATAACACAAGGTAAGTCAAAAAAAAAGGTTTTTTTTTTAACAAATAAGATATAAACAGAAAAGTTTCCCAAAAAAAAAACAAAAGGCTTTTTGTCTTCCAAAAAACATACAACATTAAGCATTGACTGAAACCACTAAACATGCAACAACATGATCATTTACAAATTTTGCGTTTAATCATCAACATTGCCAGTTTGTTTTTCGTTGTTTTATTTTTTTATTTTTTTTAACTTATACCTCAAAAACAACATGCAACATTAACACTGAAAACCTACACAACGACAACATCATCGTCATTAACACCAGCAACATTTTCCCAATTAAAATCATCATCAGTGTCAACATCATTATCAACATCAACATTTTCACCAATGCCATTAAAAAAATTAAGCAAATTCCCAACAAACAATATGGTCTGCAACAGCAGCTTTTACACCAACCGCCTTCACAAAACCCCATTTTAATCAGAAATTCGTTACAACGAAAATCTTCTCGTTTTACAAAAACACAAAAAGCAACAAATTTAGCCGCTGCACCAACAGTTTATCATACGAGAAGTCGAAAAAATAGTCAACGTGATTCGGCCTTACAACCACTGATACAGCCAGAAGAGACGACAACGAACTCAGTATCGGATTTTGATAGTGCCACTTGTATGGGTGGCGGCTATTCTCAATTAACCACAGCAACAGCAACGACAGCAACATCATCAACACGTTCTCGAGCAGCCAGTCAATCATCGACATTTGAATTTTCCGATAATTATCTATGAAAAACGCATAAGATAATAATGACGATGATGATGTTAATGATGCTTGAACACTAAAGGCCATAGAAAAAGAAGGAGGAGGAGGAAACGAAGCTAGTGGTGTTATAGTCCATCCTCATTATTGGTTGCCTGTAAATGTTTAAGGTTAAGCACGTTAAATACTGCAGCTCTTGTTGTTTCGAACTGCTGCAATATATGCCAAAGCAATATGAACATCAATTGGCATTTAAAGTTAATTTTTAAATATTTGCATTCATTTTGGTTTTTTCCAGGGTAGGAAATATTTTAAATTCAATTCAAGCTTAAAACCGGCCTTTGCTGTTTTTGCTTTTTTTAAAATTTTTTTTTAGCTTTGTACATAAAATTAACTTTAAATGGTATTATTTTTGGCTTCTGGACAAAATCAATGTTGTATGTTGTGGTTGGTTGTATTGAGCCAACAAAAACCCAAAAACCATAAAGATTGGTTTACAAAAGTTATAAAATAATGATTAAATTAATAATAAAATTTGATTTGATTTTACCTTAAAAATAATTAATTATATTTTGTTAATATAATTTTAAAAATTCTTTTTTTCATTTTCTTCTTTTAGAAATTTTGGCCATTTTTGTGGGAATCGGTAAAAAAAAAAATTAGAAATAAAAAACGCTTTTCTCAATGTAAATGTTGTCCTGGCACTGTGTAGTTAAAAGCAAAAGCACAAAAACTGTTTTGAAGTAAAAATAAAATCTTAACAAAATAACTTGAAAATAAAGCTAAAAGTGTTGAAAAAAATACTATAAAACAAACGCTTTTCTAAAAAAAAAATTGTTTCTAAAAAATAAGCACCTTTTCTTTTTTCACTCGGAAAGAAGTTTATTTGCTAAAGTAATCGATTTCGCTTCTTAAAACAAGAAAATCCAAGAATAATTTCTTAATTTTAACTTATTTCGTTTGTATTAAGTAAAATTTTCTTAAATTAAGAAACATTTTGCTTAAACCAAGCCGCACATTTATTTAGAATAAGTAATTTTTTGCTCGGACAAGAATTATTAAAGATTTTCTTGGTTCAAGCCATATTTAGTAAATAGTTTTTTCCGTTTAAATAAGAGAAAGAAACGTGTCCACCTTGACGTATGATTAATATTAATTATGAGTTAGTTTGTGTTAATTTCTATAACTTGTAAATTTTTTAAACTATGTACATATTTAAATAAGATTTGCGATGCGACACATTTCAGAAAACTTAAACAACTCTTCTAATAAATGGAAGTCCTACCAACACGCACGATTATAATTGCAAATCAGAGTAATTTTTGCCAATACAAAATGTTTAATTAACAAGATTTTGTTTGTCGTGCTTAATTCGCAATTTTTATTCTTAATAAAAACACTTAAATTTATTGCTGATGGGATAAGCTATTCCCATGCGCATTTCACTGGTTGCTTAGGCCAGATCATCGGAAACTGCATCCAAAGATTTTAGAAAAACTAAAGATATTAAACCAAATAAAACTGTTAAGCGAATAAGAATTATAAGCACCAGTTTTACTTGTAACAATATCAAAGTTTAAACAAAAACAACAACAATAAACATTTAGTTTATCTTTTCTTACATTCCCCACCACAAATGGTTGGAATTCTCCCAACACTAGTTGTAGTTGTAAGTAGGTTAAGAAACAACAAAATAAAACCGAAAACAACTTGCTTTATTGTTTTCGCAAAAAAAGAAATTGTTAATAATAAAAAGTTTTCGGAGAATTATCTTAATATTTTTTATTATTAGAGAGGGATCTATGGCAATTATGTGTGAAATGCTCGCCAAGGCTTCCGTGGCATACCTCTATCCGATGGTCCATATTTTTAATGACTCTGAGACATAATTGAGGTTCAATTTCGTTAATAAGCCATATTATCTCATCCTTTAACTTTTGAATTGTTCTTGACTTATTGAGGTAGACTTTTTCTTTTAAACATCCTAAAGGAAAGAAGTCCAACGGGGTTAAATCCCATGATCGTGGGGGCCAGTCAACACCGCCATGAAGTGAGATAACACAGCCATTGAATTTCTCGCGCTAAAGTATCATTGTTCCGTGAGCTGTGTTGGAATTGGAAACATCCTGTTAGAACCACATATCGTCCAGGTCCATATCCTGAATTTCTGGCCAAGAGAAGTCCGTTATAAGTTCGCGATAGCGCACACCATTCAGGTAACTTTTTTTTTTTTTTTAATTCCCTAAGCTAATCCCGCGAAGCTTTACGCTTGTCTGCAGGAACGAAACCAGAGTCTCTGACGGGAATCGAACCCGCAACCCCGGCGCTGATAGACTAGCTAGCCTACCGGGGCACTCAAACTGCTTAGCCGACCTCATTTTCGAAGAAGTACGACCCGATGACGCCGTGCTAATTCCAATCTTTATTCAAAATTCGCATTTGTGATGTTCGTGAGATGATCAGTTGTGTTGACGGCTCTCTGCCACACTATTGCAAACAGCAGCAATGTTTTCCGCAGAACGAACTGTACTCGCACAGTTGTTTTCAAATTTCCTGAAATTTGCGCCAATTCTTTCGATTGTGGACACATTTGGTCGATTATGCTGACCAAAAAAAATCACGAACTTCACGAAATGCATTTTGATTTGAACGACCATTTTCGTAAAAGGCTTAGACAATTTGAACACGCTGCTCGATTGTGAACTTCTCCCTGGTAGAATTTGTCAAACACTGAAACAAAGAAATGTCAAATTAAGTTGAGCGAAAAACTCACAATGGTTGGACCACCCTTAACTTTAATGACGAATTTCTACTTTCATCTCGAGTTAATACTTGGTTTTTAAATTTAACGACATTTAACGATTTTCTACATTCAGCTCGAATTTTTGGCTCAAAATTTCAAGTTTAACAAAATTTGCGATTTTTTACTTAAATTTAAATTCTCTACTAAAATTCTGAGAGGCGGGTGATACTTAAAATTGTTTCAAAATCTTTTTACAAAGTTGTTTAAATTGTCTTAGTGTTCAAACACAACTGCGTCGATACCACATTTTTCATACAATTTGCCACTCCAATTTGCCGTAGAAAGCCTTCGCGAAACAGAATGTATTTTATTTCGCGGTTTATCTTATGCTCTCATATATAGACACTCATTCTCTCAACAATGCTACCATACTTTGATAAAATTTCGTACATTTTGTAAACAGAAAATCCGGAACAAAAGAAAATAAAAACAATGACATAAGAGAATATTTGAAACTACTGTCGACGTCTTTATTATGGATTTTATTTCACGAAGGCATTCTAGAACAGAATTTTATATTAAATTGTATCGAAAATGTTGCCTCGAGCCTCGAGGCAGTTCTGTTTGAACACTTATATGTATATATGTTGGTCTAACTCCCACTTGAGCATAAGGCGCCAAAGTAGGTAAACGGTTTATAAAGCATGGTTGCAACGTGGGATTGGTCATACAGATAGCAGCCCTAACACCAATCTAGGAAAGGAGGGCTGCAAGCCACCTTTCAGAAATCATCAATGCTAACGAATCCCTCAATTATCAGCCTCTTATTGAGCACTTAGCATAAATTTTCTTCAATTTTCTTTATTATATATTTAAATCAGATCATAAATTGTATATATATTTTTTAAATCATATTGTATAGTCCTAAACTTAAAAAATAACGAAATGAAAATTTGTTTCTGCCATGGTGGCGTATGATTAATATTTATTATGGCTTCTTCTGTTAAAACTGTTGCAGGTTTCTCAATTATTAAATGATTTTTATAAAATTAATATTAAATTCTAGATAGGGCTATATATTTCCTGCAGATTTATGGAAAACCGTGCATATCGATTCATACTAGCATTAACATAGAGCTTAAACCAATTAATGTCACTAATGTAAACCACAATTTTTTCGTCCTTATTTTTCTTATAAATAATTTTTTGGCAATTAATTCTCCATCTAAATTTTTGTCTTATTTTAAAACAAAATTAAGCGAAAATAATATTTTGCAGAATTTTTGCTACAATTTTGTAAAAACGGCTTTCTATAATTCATTTTTATTTTCACAAAGGGCTTTTACAAAAAGTTTTATAAACTAAAATTTAACTCGAAGGAAACAAATATTAAAAAATTTAAATATTTTTATTTATTTTTTATCTCTTGAAAATTGTATCAAAAATTCATCGTCCATTTCTGGTGCACAATTTAAAACATATGGTATATATTTGTTATTTTTAGTAAATTGTATTTTAAAAAGGTCAAACTTAAAACAGAAACACCACAAAAACACTAAAATTTATTAAACACGAAAAACAAAATTAAACGCACTTTATTTTATAATTAAACACAAAAAATTAACTTTTTTTAAATGGCATTCATGTCTATGGAAAAAAAATTTTTAAAACGACCGGTTGGATAATATTTACAAATGGAAGCCAATGACTTTTGAAGGGACTTATAAAGCAGGATATGTTTTATATTTTTTTATTAAAGCGTAAAACTTTAGCTTTCAAAATCGCTCATGCCCATACAATTTGTATGATGCAATTTAAAAATTCGATTTTGACAGCGCGTTTATAGTGAAGTTAGATGCAAACAACTAAAAATATAAACACATAAGTAGATAAGAAGAAAGAACTAAGTAAGAAAAAAAAATTGTTACTAGAACTTATTTTTTAAACTTAAATATTTTGTTCTTAAACCCTTTCCCAGAGGTGGAAAAAGTATATATGGGGCATTCCACGCCAAATAGGATGGTTTAAAACAATTTTTTTTTATATCCCCAATTTTGTGACACTTTTTAAAACACTTCAAAAGGGTTTCATGGTTAATTTTGACATTATTTTTGATTACTCCTTCAAAGGACTTTTTTAGATCTTTGTTCATAACTTTCTTAATAATGGTTTTCAAAAACGTATAGTAAAATTAATATAAAAGGCACTAAAAAAAACTGAGTAATTTTCCCCAGGGTGGTCCAACCATAATGCACGATTTTAATTGTAAGCCACAACTTAACGTCAAGTTTTTTGCTTAACGTAATGGGACATTTCTTTGTTTCAGTTTTTGCCAAATTCAACCATGAGAGGTATACAATTGAGCAGCGTGTTAAGATTGTAAAAGCCTTTTACGAAAGTGGTCGTTCGAATCAAAATGCATTTCGTGGACTTCTTGATTTTTTTTGTCAACATAATCGACCGAATATTAAGCAAACCGGGTCTCTGTATGAAATTTGAAAATACCTGTGCATGCTTGCCCAATTCATTGTTTTTTTATCGGTATAGTGTGGTAGGAGAGCCGTCAACCTCTACTCGTTGTCGTGCCCAACAATTGAACATTTCACAAACATCACTGAAACTTATTTTGAAAAGAGATTTGAATTTACACGCTTACAGGGTTCTATTGACTCAAGAGCTAAAGCCTACTGACCATTTCAAGCGACGTCAATACGCCGAATGGTGCATTGAACAGACATAAGTAAATCGTGAAAATCATCTTCAGCGACGAGAAACACTTTCACCTCAGTGGATGAACAAGCAGAATTACTTTATTTCAGCAACTGAGAATCCATGAGTGACTGTTAAAAGGCTAATGCGTCCATATAGAGTGACTGTTTGGTGCGGTTTATGAGCTGGCGGCGTCATCGGGCTGTACTTTTTTGAAAATGAGGTCAGCCAAGCAGTTACCGTTGAGGTTGTTCGCTATCGCGAGATCATAATGGACTTTTTGTGGCCAGAAATTCAGGATATGGACCTTGACGATATGTGATTCCAACAGGATGATGCCACTTGCCACACTGCCAACGAAACAGTTGCTCCTTTGCGAAAGAAATTCTGTGTTATCTCACTTCGTGGCGGTGTAAATTGGTCGACAACGTTGAACTTCTTTCTTTGGGGATATTTAAAAGAAAAAGTCTTCGTCAATACGTCAAGAACAATTCAAGAGCTAAGGAATGAAATAAAAAATAACGACACAATAACGAAATTAAACCTCAACTAAATCTCAGAGTCATTAAAAATATGGACCATCGGATAAAGGCATGTCACCGAAGCCGTGGCGAGCATTTGGCCTAGTTATACTTTGTTTCACACATAATTGTCAAAGATCCTTCTATAATAGTGAAAAATATTAACATAATTCTCTGAAAACTATTTGTTTTATTTTCCAATTAACATCTTGAGTTATGGTTGAAACACCTTTTATATGTACAAAATATGATTGTCTTCAGCTAAGAGCCATTTAACATTCAAAGTCCTTTCAAAAAGTGCATAACACAATTAGGAGAATAATTGGCGTACAAATTGTTACAAAATCTTATAATATTTTAACAATTCTAAATTACCTCGGCACGTAGTGGTACGCAATAATTCTGCTTACGCCACGTCAACCCACGCCGCATATAAGACGACTAGAAAAGAAACTGGGCAAAATAGAAATAATTTTCTAAATTCACTCAATACATACCTGTTGTTTTTGTAGCATTTTATATGTGTAATTTCACTCACTTATATCTGTCATTTTTATATTTAATCAAAAATATTTTACTAATTTGTAATTCTTTTCATGTTTTTTTTCCAGATACACACGATCATCATACATGAAAAAACGTGTCAATTTCCTTAACGTGATAGGTAAATTTTTAATTAAAAAATTTTAGTTTTAGGCAAATAAATTTAATTTAAAATTACTAAAATAAATTGAAAAAAAAAATAAACTTGATTTAGCGGAAATTAAAAAAAAACGAAAATAATATTTCTAAAATTAATTTAAATTAGCATAAATTGATAAGAGATAAACTGTAGTTATATTACCAAATAAGATGTAGATAATATATTAAAATAATTTTGCTAAAAAAAAAAAAATTAAATAAACCAAACTAATGATTTCAAACAACAAATACCAAAACAAAAAAAACTTTTGTACAAACATTTTGTACCTATAAAATTCTTTTTTCATTAAACTTGAAAAGAAAGAAACATGTTCAAAAATTAAGTTACCTTTAAGTTTTCTCTTTTAAGTTCAATTCTTAGAAAAAATAAGCTCCAAAAAAAAAAACGCAAAAAAGTATTAAAAATTTTGTAAATAATTAAAAGACGTTACATAATTATTTAGTTAAAAAAAAATAAACGACTTAATGAATTTTTAAAATTTGAGGAATTTTTAAAATTAAATTATACAAAAGTGCATGTAAATAAAACCCAAAACTAGACTTTAAATGTCCTTAAAAAAAATTAAATACCTTAAAAAAATAAACCTAAAAAAGCAAACGTTGTATGTAAATAGTTTAAGATAATTCAACAAAAAATTAAAAGTAAATTAAATTAAATGTTTTAGTGAATTTTGCAAAGTAAGTAAAAAAACCAAACGAATATAATAGAAATTAGTTTATAAATAACTTCAATTTTAAATGTTTAAAGCAAAGATTAAAATTCACCTAAAAGATACGGTGCATAATAAAACAATATTAATTAAAAAGATTTCTTAAAAATAAAACTAATTTTTTAAAATCATGGGAAAATAACAAAGAATTTTTAAAGTATTTAAATACTTTGCAATTTTGTTTAAAATGTAAGAAAAAAACAAATTATTGTTTTTTATTGTTGTTTTCAATATAATTTCACACTAAGTCACTTGTTTACGTTTTCTAAAAACAGGCAGTTAATAATTTTTTAATTTAGCGATTTTTTTATTTTAGTAAATTTTTCAATAAACAAAACTTATTTTCACTGTTTTTTTATAACCCAATTTGAAAATATTTCGAACTTAAGCGATTTGTCTCTTAAATACTTTCGAGTTTTATTTTAAATTTAAAAAAAATATTCATCGATATTAATCTTTATTTTATATATTTTTTTTATAAAGAAACAACTTAACTTTTCGATATTTAGTGATTATTTTCATTTTCGAAATTTTTTTTTTTTCAGTTTAGCGATTTTTTTAATTAAGCGTTTTTGACTGACGCAATTTTCGTTTAAAATGTAAAATAAATGTAAGATATTTCTCGATATTTACTGTATATGTATATATACAAAGTAGTTTTTATTTTTTTTTTTTTATTTTTAGTATGTTTTTATTTTCTCGTTTTTTTAATTTAGCGATGGTTTTATTGACGTAATTTTTTATTTTAGTGAACTTATTTTCAACGATTTTTTAAAATCCAATTGGAAAATATTTTAGAATCATGAAAACAAAAATTGTTTTATTCCGAAAAATGTTTTTGTCATTTTCTGGAGCACCAAAATACGGAATGAATTCCGTTTCCAAACGGAATTGTACTCTGTGACGTGGCTGAATATATATTCCCTAAAATTGAAGAGATATTTTTATTTCCGCGATATTTTCAGTTCAACGATTTTCTTAGCGCATTTTTAATAAAAAAAAAACTTTATTTTAATGATATATTTATTTACATAGAAAAAAATTCTTTGAATTTAAAAAATATGTTCATATATAAATTTTGCGACTTTTTCTAATTGAATGCTTTTTAAGATTAATATTTTACTTTAGATTTGTTCCCAATATAATCGGAAGTTTACATTTTGTGATATTGTATATTCAGCGATTTTTTTTTATTTAGACGTATTAATAAAATAAAACATTTATTTTAACGTGTTTTATAATTATAAATTGAAATTTTTTTTAATTAAAGCGAATTTTTATTTTGGCGATTTCATTAGTTAATAATTTCTGTTTTTAGATTTTTATAAGTTTTTGCAATAGTTTCTTGATATGTATAAGGAAATGATTTTATACAGTGTTTTAGTGTCAAGATTTTTTTGCAAATAATAGTTTCTCGCGGAGATTTTTCAATGTTTTTAGAGCCTTAACGATCTTAATCCAAATAAGGCTTTATCATGTTAGTAAGATTATTTTTTTTTTTTTTTTTTTTTTTTTTGAAATTTAAGGTGAGTTTTCATTTTAGCGTTTGGGCGTTTTATGTTGCTTTAGACTTTTCTAATATATTTTCTAGATATAAAAGAATATCATTAAAAAAATCTCTGTTGTTATTTTTATTAAATTGTATTTTTTTTTTTTTTTTTTTTTTTTTTTTTGTTTTGTAATTTATGAAAAATTTTTAGCGACTTCTTTCAAGCTGGCGATTTTTTAATTTCAACATGCTTTGGAAATTTTTTCTAATAAAATATTAAAATTTCTGTATTTCTTAAAGAAGGTTTTTATAATTTACGTGATTTTCAATACATTCTTACCACCGACCTGCACAAATCAACTGGAACATCCAATCACACTTGGTTTTTCAAGTGGTTGCACACAACATACGTACACAAAAGGACATAATTAAAATCATTCATACGCACTGTATGAGAAAACACAAGTAACATACACAACAGGAGTTGCTTGGAGAAAATGAAAATGACTATGAAAAGTACCAAATAAGTAGTCTTTTAATGTTGTCAACTCGTTCTCTTAATTTCAAAACATTGCTGTTGTTAATGTCTATCACATACCTAAAAGATTTAAAAAGAAAACGAATGGTTGAAAAAATGAGAGAGAGAGACGGAAAACTAATCAGTTTAAATCTTAACTATGTGTTTTTGTTTTTCACAAACAACAAAAATATTTTAGGTGATTTTCGTTAACATTCGTGTTGTGTATGTGAAAATTACGAAAAGTGTTCGGCCTCTGGTGGCATAGCCTGATTATATTTTACATACACAATAAACAAAATATATAAAACACGAAACAAAAAGCAAATCATTAAATGAATTAAAAAAAATTGCAACTCCTTCAAGTCATTGTGTGCAAACACACAGAAACACAATTATCTATTTTCTTTAAGAAAATATTTAAAAAAATTTAGTTTGATAGTTGGTTCTGCAGAACACTGTCAGTAAAACAAAAATTATTCGCTAGCGATTTTTTTTAATTTAATTATTTTAAGATTTTGTATATATATATATTATTTTTTTGTAAAGATCACGATTTTGTGGTTTGTATTAAATAATTTTTTCAGAATTTGACGATTTTAAAAGTTATGGCGATTTTTTTGTGTTTTTATTAATTTTAGTTAACAAAATTTCAAATTTTTGCCATTTGGATTTTTTTCTATAATAATATTTACTATATTTCTGTTGTAATATTTACGCGATTTTTTAACATGCCTTTTTTTTTGTAGGGTTTTTCGGTACATTTTTTACAACAATAGTGTTAGTATTAAAAGCAATTTTTGGGAATACAAAATTTTAATTTAAAAGATTTTGTTATTCGTGCTTAATTCCCAATTTTTATTCTAGATAAAAACGCTGAAATTTATTGTTGATGAGATAAGCTATTCCTATGCGCAATTCACTGGTTGCTTAGGCCAGATCGTCAGGAAACCTCATCCATAAAGATTTTCGAAAAACTAAAGATATTAAACCAAAGAAAACCGTTAAGCGTATAAGAATTTCGTATTTAACATATGGGTGCTACATAAAGTTCGATAAATTAATAAGAATTTTTAACTAAAAGTGGAAAAAAATTAGGCTTAAAAAGTAAGAGTGCTATATTGTGCTATTCCAGATCTTATTTACCCTTCACCGTTCTTTAGATATAAATTTATCTATGCCGCACACTTTTCCAATCCCGCCCATATTATTCGTTGGTTGTTGTGTATTGATAACCAAGATCAGGCTTGCCAGTTCAGCACTTTTAGTGCTAGATTAAGCACATATTTTTCTGATTTAGCACTAAGAATTTCGAAAAAAGTGCTAAGTGGAATTATAGCACATTTTTATAATTATTTAGAATTTTTAGCACTTTTTGTTAAATCCCAAAACTACTTAAAAACTCACATAATCAATTCAAGTAAAGTATTAATTCTTTAAGAGTATTAAGAAAAATTCATAGTACATAGTTAGCATACCTATAACTTTTTACAGTTTTTGACAATAGGAAAAATGGCATTGCAAGTCGAATAGAGCATAAAAATTATTAAGACCTATTATATATATTTTTTCGAAATCGCATAAAGTTTCCGCACCAAACGCAATTTTTTTTAATAAGATCATATAGCCATTTGTTTTATCAATAGTTCTGGAGCTATGCTGGAAAATTTTTTTTTTTACTTATTCCGGAAAATCGATTGCAATTATTTGTAAATTTGTTTGTGATGCCTAGAACGAAGTCTGGTTTTCTGTTCATACTTTTAACAAAAATAATTTCGCTACAATACAAAAATCATTGTCCCACTTTAGAAAAGCAAATGAATGTTTTCTCAGATATTGTGTCAAAAAGCCATCAGCTATTCAGGAAGTAACCTCCTCAATAAAACAAATTTAATAACAAAATAATTAAATATTTCTTTATATTCAATAAAAAAAATATTTGAATCAAAGTAAAGATAGTATTTTTACAACTCTTGTCCTTTGCTTAATAGCTCATAATTCTCATTTGCTTTACAGTTTTATTTGTATAATATTCTTAGTTTAAAACTTGGTTGTTGACTAAAAATTCAATAACTATAACTACTGACTTGTTTATCACTACCGCAAAAATCGTCATCGCAAAAAAATTTTTAATTCAATATGCGATTTTCGTATTCAAATATGAAATTTTTTTTTTCAGTGTACCAACATGAGTTGGTATATGAGGAAGATGAAAATTACATAATTCAGATTTTAAATAGTTGTAGCAACTTAAGTCAAAATATATTATATTGTTACATTAAAATAAGTGTTAATATTAAACAAAATGAATAGGAAAAAAAATTTTAAATGTTAATTTTTTGATAATTCATAAAAATCAATGTTACAAAACTAGCACTTTTGCTTTCTACTGTAGAAAAAATTTAGCACTTTTTTTTGTCGATTTAGCGATTTAATTTCAATTCTTCTGGCAAGCCTGACCAAGATGCTTTTACCTTGTTTGGAAATTTTTGCTCTGGCTAAAACTTGGAGCAGTCGTGGTTTCTTGCTCATAGCTCTGCCATTTATCTAGTGATTATACTGAATTTCAATAGCAAACTTGAACGGAGTATGTGTGACAAAAATGTTTAAAAAACTAGTCCTTATTGTATCTGGCGTCTTCGTAAAACCCATTTCAACGAACACTCGGACAGACGGACATCGTTAAATCAACTTCGTTGTACATGTGTTTGTATTTGTTATGTGCAAAAAAGCAAGAGTCCTAACCATTTAAACAAAAAATGAAATAAAAAAAGAAGGGTATAAAACAACCACAACAACAAGGGATTTTATTAGAGGTGGTCGTGGCGTTTTGCTCATGTTGCGGCCTTTTATTCACCGATCTGGTTAATTTTCAATAGCAAACAATTTCGGACTATATATGACATAAATCAATAATAACCTGTTGCCCATCATATCTGGGGTCTTTGGAAAACCCATTTCAACGGACACACGGACATATGGACAGATGGATATCGTTAAAGCAACTTTGCTCCTCATAAAGAACAGTAAATTTCAAAGGTAAAGGGATTTTATTATTTTTTCTTAAGCAGTGCAATTTTTAATTTGGATTTAGATGTGCTTCTTCTCCTTAAGAGTACAAACTCAAAGTCTATGAATTTGTTCGTTATTTTAACGAGTACTTATAACCTATTTGCAAGAAAAAAAAAACAAAATTTTGATAAGTTATCGCTTACGATATAATCGCAAATAGGGCTCGATATATACTTTATAAGGTCTTAAAGTTTTTGACAATATAATTTTTTATCTTTATTGTGAAAGGGGAGAGTTAAGGAACAAAAACTTGAGAAAACACAGAGTTGGTTTTTATCATATAACTTTGTCAGTTATACACCGATTCTAAGGTGTTTTTTTAAGACATAGTTTTGGCCGATATAAGCCATAGATTGGCATTATACATAGTCAGGAAGTTTATTGAAAGCCGCTTTAAAATTGATTTTTAAATCTTTGCTCTGTTTCCTAATAAATTAATTTAAAAAAAAAAACAACATACAACATTTATATACTAAATATAATCAATAATATTTCCATGTTCTAAAATAAAAAGCATTTACTAAATAATAAACAATATTAACAAACAAAATAAATAACACGATATAAAGAAAACAAAAACCTACATGACTATATTTTCTACAAGCCTGGCAGCACTGTAACATTCGATAACAAAAATTGTAAACCAAAAAAAAAAAAAAAAAAAAAAAACAGGAAATTAAACGACTTTTTTCATTCATGACAACAATAACAACCATAAAAACTCATTATCCCCATCAACAATGACTACACTGTAAATAAACTTTATAAATTAAAAAAAAAAAAAAAAAGATTTTCAACCCAAAAAAAAATTAAACAACGCACATTGAATTAAATTGTTAATTATGCAGTAAAAAAAAAAAACAAAATTGTAAATTCATTACACTTGAATTCAAACACAAACAAAATTCATACACTCACAAAAAAAATTCCTATGAAATAAAAGACTTTTTACCGAAAATAATTAAAACTTAAAATAAATAAACAAAATACTATAAATAAAGTTTAAAATAAAAAATTAAAAAAAAAGCAAAAAGGTTCTTAAATATAAAATTTAGCTATAAACTAACAAAAAAAAAAAAAAAAAAAAAAAAAAGTAGTTGTAACAACAAAATGTTTTAGTTAAATTAATATAAATTTTTAATTAAATATAAAAATCAATGAAATTAATATAAAAAAATAACACTTTGTAAATAGTTAAAATGTTAGTAAAATCAGGAAAATGACTAAATTATTAAATTAATTAAAAAAAAAAATGTTAAATTTTTAAAAAAAAATAATAAAAATCTTGAAATAATTCGATATAAGTCATGTGTCATAGTAATAAAATGGTGTGTTTAACATAAAGAAACTTTAAATATTTTAGTAAAAACTTGTTAAACATTTTAGATATTTAAAAATTTAAAATTTAAAAAAAGAAATTTTTAAAAAAGTTACAAATTCTGTTGATATATCAAAAAGTTCTGGCGTTTTAAATGAAATTGTTCTAAAAACTTCGAAATTTATCAAAACTGTTATAATTGTGTTCGACTACATTTATACTTAACCAAATACTTCATGAAAATCTATTCTGAAATTTTGACTTACCAAAAATCTTTTTAAAAAAAAATTTTATAAATAAACCACTTTTTATGTCACAAAGGACCAGTAAAGTGACAACTTTGGCCGGTTTTTTGAGATGTGGATTAAGTTTAAGCTTAGTTTAACGAAGTCAGAAACTTGGAGTTTTCCAGCGAAATGTGTGTTTTTTTTTATTATTTCATAAAATACCATTAATTGAGCAAAATTAAGCTGTTCTGTCAAAATTTTATATATAATCTTGTTAATGGCGGCATTAATCTGTTTTCAGATTAACTAAACCAAGTTTAACTTAGATCTAAAATATCCAGTCTTACTCAACAAAGCTATAACAACATTACAATTGACCATTTCGTCACTAAGATATGGTTTTAGCCAGACTATTTTAAAAACCATTAAAAATAAAAACTTTCAACTGGTTACTTTTTATACCAAAAAAGGACAGTTAAGTAACAATTGCCTCTAAGTTAGATAACAAACAGATATTTAAACCTAAGTAGACTTAGCAATATGAAAAAGTAGCTAAAAGTTCAAATTCCAAAATAAAATATTCAATGGATCACTTTTGTGCCACAAAGGTACAGTTCAGTAACAATTGACGCAAAACTAGATTAAAAGTGAAACATTTATGATCACATTTATCATGCTATTCAAATATTTTGGGAAGTTTCCCCACGGCACGGGCAAACCAGTTGAGAACACCTTCTTTCTTTGTTTGTAGCCCGAGTCTCCATGGGGAGAAAAAAGTGCCAAAAAGGGGAAATACGGGAAATTAAATTTTTTTTTCTTTAACTTTCCGTGCTGCATTTGATAATTTTTGAATATTCCAGAAAATTGAACTAAGAAACATAATATTAAAGGTGCAATGCCCTGTGTGAATTAGAACCTATAAGTTGAAAAATTTTGGTACTTTTTTGTTTTTAATCTGGTACTTTTTAAATTTTTGTTAAAATTCGACCTATAAAGATAAAATTAACCATGCATAGTCCTGAGTGAATAAAAATACATAAGTGGAAGCTTTTTGGTACTTTTTCGTCTACATCAGGTACTTTGATTAATTTTCGTTAATATTTGACCTAAAATGAGAGAATCTATAAGAGGAGACTTTTTGATACATTTGTGTTTTTCAATTCATATTTTTTTCAGGGACCGTAACGGTTATAAGTGATATCAAAAAAGTTATTTTTTAACAGTTATTTTAAGAATTAAAAAAAAAACTCAATCCTTAACAGTTATTTTTCAACGTAAAAATAAAAGGTCGAATAAACTCTTAAAAATAGAGTTTTTTTTTTGCCATCAAAAAATAAAACTCATTTAGGAGTTTAATTTTTTCTGTCTAAAATAAAACTCATTTTTGGAGTTTTATTTTTTCCGTCTAAAATAAAACTCATTTTAGGAGTTTTATTTTTTCCATCTGAAGTAAAACTCATTTTAGGAGTTTTATTTTTTCCGTCTAAAATAAAAATCATTTTAGGAGTTTTATTTTTTCCGTCTCGTTTGAGTTTTATTTTTTCCGTCAGAAACAATTTTGCAAAAAAAAATCTGTTTAAAAAAAAGTAAACAAATGAATTTTAATTAAGACAAAAAAATTAATCTCTTCAAAAGAGTTTTATTTTATGAAGGCGAAATGAGTTTTATTTAAGACGAAAAAATACTCGTAAAATTAGTTTTACTTTATACGGAAAAAATAAAAGTCCTCAAATGAGTTTTACTTTAGACGGATAAAATAAAACTCTACAGACAAGTTTTATTTTAGACGGAAAAAATAAAACTCCTCAGATAAGTTTTATTTTAGACGAAAATATAAAACTCCTAAAATGAGTTTTATTTTTGATGGAAAAAATAAAACTCCTAAAATGAGTTTTATTTTTGACGGAAAACATAAAACTCTTTTTTTTAAGATCACTGCAGATTCTGAAAGAGCTCGTCAGTTCGAATCTATTGGTCTATGACACTATAAGTCTCCGTTGGCGCTGTTGGTTATTTACGGTCCCTGATTTTTTTACATTGAACTTATAAAACTCAATTAAATCAAGTGAAAGATAAAATATGAACCGGAGGTTGGTACCTCGCCAAATCGATCCAACTAAGATGGAAAAAATAAATGCTCGAAACATGTAAATTCTTATATACTTAGATGCAGTGTTCGAAAATAAACACTAAATATCGCTCCTTAGTGTTCGGTTCGGTAGATTTGTGGAAAACACAAACGCTTATAGTGTTTGTGCAGTAAATCTTTAAAAAAACAAACGTTTCCCTGTTTGTCATCTTTCGAACACAAAAATAATACTGTTCTTAACCAACTCAACAAAAGATGAGAACATTTAACTCCGTTCGGTATTTTTTTAAACCGCAAACTTCATTGTGTTCGGTTCAGCTTATTAATTAGTCCTTTATCTCTAGCAAAAAAAAACCAAAAATTTTTTAAAAAACAAAATACACATACAAACAAAAACAAAAAGCGAGCAAAAAAATTTTAACCAAACAAAACACATACACAATCCAAGACCAAGCTGTTCGTGCTGCGGTCATTGCTAAAATTTTTTGTTTGTTCATTTCTTTATCAATTAAAAAAAAAGAAACATTATAGAACTTTAAAATATAATGTTTGTCTACAGTATCACTACAATTGTTCTGTTTTATAACGAAGAACAGAATACTATATAATATTCGGCTCTTTATTGAAAATAGTTACGAACGGTCTACACAAATACTAAAAAGTAGATATGGATCCGGGGTGTGTGAGCCGAACGCTAGTAAAGTGGCAACTGACTCCACCAATTACAACAAAAGGACTACAGAAATGCAGTTGGCTATTTATTCGTCTTTTTCAATCAATCTCTGTGACATAAAAGTGGCAAAACTTATTAAAAAATATTTCTAAAACACTCTGTCCCAAACAAAATTTATTTCATTTGTGGCCTATTTCACGAATTCTATTTAAATATCAATTTATGTTTAAAATTCGTTTTTCATGTCAAATAAAAACTAAATTATATAAAAAACTATATTGAAATAAGAATTGATATTTTTAAAATTTTCCCCTGACCTTTCAACAAAAACTCAATTAACTTTTTTTCTTCTGTTAGCCTTACAGAAAACCTTCTTCAAATTTCATATAAGAATTTCTATCAGCTTTAATTTTAATTATAAAAAAAAGAGAAAACTTTCTAAATTTAAAAAGAAATAGTTATAAAAAACTAAATATTAGCAAAGCTAATTGTTGTATTATATTAATAAATAAAAACAAAAACCAAAAAAAAAAAAAAACTCAGAAAAAAGAAAATATAAAAATTAAACACAAAAATATGTTAGAAAAAAATTATAAATTTAGATAAATTAAGTAAAAATTATTGAATAAAAAAATTCAAAAAAAAAAGAATTGTGTAAAATTACCTTATTAAGCAACTGAAGAAACTGCAATTAAACGAATTATTGACAAAAAAAAACAAAACTGAAAAGAAAAAAAATAAAAAATAAAAACAAATTTTAATGAGAAAAATGAATTAAAAATTAAAAAAAAAAATTGTTTCTTTAATGAGCATTGTTAAAAAAAATGTAAGTAAAACTAAAAATACAGGAACTAAAATTTAAAAATATTTTAATGATTTTAAACACAAATTTGTGATTACATACTTTTCTGCTCAAGCGCCGATTTAAAACTAGTACTCTGTTCGAATTTGTGAAAAATGTTGAGCAACATCGCTACTCGTTTTGCACAAGATACAACCACAGATGAGATGAAGCACCACGTGCTGGCAAACATTCAAAACTGTGTTCCAGATGATATAATCGTTTATAAAATGAATTCCAGAAATAGAGCATCTTTCAAAATAATAGTTCCTGAAGATTTATTCCCAAAAATTGTTGACCGTGCCTTTTGGCCTAAAAATGCTTTAATAAGAGAATTTGTGTATAGAGAGGATGATATGGCTCGCCTTCCAAAATCCGTAGATACAATTCCAAAAAACTAATTTCCATTGTTTATCAAAATGTAAGAGGCATAAATTCTAAACTATCATCCATTGACTGTAACAGCTTTGGCTTAAGCAACCATATAATTGTATTCACAGAGACATGGCTCAGTAAAAAGGTCAATAACTCTGAAATTTTTTGTCCTAAGTATCAAATTTTTAGAAAAGATAGAGAAAGTTGTGTAAAAGTATGTGATAAAAAACAATCCGAGCAAAAACAAGCTAATAATAAACAGGGTGGCGAACAAGCTGATAATAAAGTAAAAAAAACCGGTGGTGGTGTATTAATAGACGTTTTAAGTGAGTTTTCATCTGAGGAAATTATTTTAAATGATTTTTTGCATATTGAAATTATATGTGTTTTAACAAAAATTAATAATAAATCTATTTATATTATTTGCTCGTATATTCCGCCTCATTCGGATTCCTCTATATATGAAGATCATCTGAAAGCTGTTGATATAATTTTGAGAAAATTAAGATCGTCTGATTTAATAGTTGTAATTGGTGACTTCAATATGCCATCTGTAGATTGGATTGGTGTTCCGGATTCTAATCATTTAGTTCCAGCTCGCTCTTCGGATTCATCAGCAGAGTTTATCAATAGTTTGTTTAATAACTGTCTTTTTCAAGTCAACACGATTAAAAATTCATATGATAGAATGTTGGATCTTATATTTGTGAATGATTCATCTGACTTTTCTATACTGCGCCATCCCCCAATTTCTAACCCTGAGGATATATACCACCCAACAATTGAAATATCGTGCTTGTGCTCCTATCCTATTCAGAAGAAAAACACATCTCAGCGCAATAAAATATTTTGTTTTAAACGTACAAATTACGAGAACCTTCAATGTCAAATATCTCAAATTGATTGGATAGGTGTACTAAACAATTGTAAAAATGATTTGGACCTCTGTTTAAAGACATTTTACCATATACTTAATGAATGTTTTTTGGCATCTGTACCTAGAGTGTTTCCTTCTAAAGCTAAAAGTCCCCCCTGGAACACAAAATTCATATCTCGGCTTAAAAACAGGAAAAATAAATTGTATAAAAGTTATAAAAAATATGGAACGTTGTTGTGTTATGCAAAGTACTCAATATCAAGATCTGAATATAATATTGCTAATCAATTAGCTTATAAAAACTATTTGGATAAAATAAGAAATAATTTCAAAAAGGATCCAAAATCATTTTATAATTTCGTTAATTCTAAAAGACGATCGGCTGAATATCCTTCGATTATGAAATATGGTGATTCAGAATCTTCGGACGATAAGTCCATTAGTAATATGTTTGCTGACTTTTTTGCATCAACTTACTCTTCGTCATCCTTTAACTATCACTATTCGTACACAATCCTTGAACCCACAACTTTTTTTTACCAGCCATTAGCCAACAAACCGTCTTAAATGCCCTAGCTAAGCTAAAATCCTCAAACGTTGCTGGCCCAGACGGCGTTCCCAGCTGTATTTTAAAGCAATGCTCACAAATATTATACATTCCATTGACTCATATATATAATATATCTCTTAAGACGGGTTATTTTCCTTCAATTTGGAAAGAATCGTTTATAATTCCACTGTTTAAATCTGGATCTAAAGCTAATATTTCAAATTATAGAGGCATAGCTAAATTAAGTGTTATACCAAAATTATTTGAAAAACTTATATATGATACACTGTCGCATCACGCATCATCTATATTATCTCCAACTCAACATGGATTTCGTAAATCATGCTCTACAGCTACGAATCTTCTAGAGTTGACAACTTGGGTAAATGAAGGGTTTGTTAATGGCATGCAATCGGATGTTATATATAACGATTTTAGTAAGGCGTTTGATAAAGTTAATCATGATCTTTTGCTGTTTAAGCTTGATCGGATGGGTTTTAGTTTATCGCTTCTTAAATGGCTTGGTTCATACTTAAAAGGCAGAACACAATCTGTTAAATTTCGTCATTCATATTCAAAATGTATAAATGTAATATCAGGTGTTCCTCAGGGTAGTCACCTAGGGCCCCTCCTATTTACACTATTTATAAATGATCTTCCTTCTGCAATTAAACACTCAAAAACTTGAATGTATGCAGATGATGTGAAACTATTTATTTCCTTCAACAACTCTGATCAGCAAGTTCTTTTGCAGAATGATATTAATAATTTAATTACCTGGTGTAGCATTAACTTAATGGATCTTAATGCGAAAAAATGTAAATATATGATTTTTACAAGATCAAGTCCAATAAATGGTAGCTATATTATGAATAATATAGTTCTAGATTTGGTTGATAATTTTAATGATCTTGGCGTACTTTTGGATACTCAATTAGACTTTAAAAGTCACATATTGTTAACAGTCAATAAGGCTACTGGAGTACTTGGATTCATAAAACGTTGGGCTAAGGAGTTTTCCGATCCATATACAACAAAGCAATTGTTTACTACCTTAGTTAGACCAATTCTCGAATATGGATCTGTTGTTTGGGACCCTCAATATCAAGTTCACTCTAACAGAATTGAGTCAGTTCAAAAGCAGTTTCTGTTGTTTTGTCTTCGTGGTTTGCGTTGGAACCCTAACATAAGGTTGCCATCATACGAACATCGCCTTGCCCTTATTAAGTTGCCGACATTAAAAAGTCGTAGACATATGTTAAATGTTACTTTTTTGTTAAAACTAATAAACGGTAGTCTTCATTCCGAATTTCTTCTTAGCAAAATAAATTTACATATTCCTTTTCGATCATTAAGAAATTACAATATCCTAAGCATAAAATATTACAGCACAAACTATGCTAATTTTGATCCATTTCGCAGAATCTGTGATGAATTCAATTTATTGTATCCATTTATATACTTTTATATACTAAAAATAAATAGAAATTATAATGCGCAAAAAAACGGTTACCGGTTGTGTTATTTTAATTTTTAATTTCTTTTTTAATATTAAGTTAATACTTTTTTGCTTTTGCTTAAAATTCCACGTGAAATAAGTGTAGCTTACATTATTTCGCAGTTGTAAAAAAATGTTGCCAGAAATATTTCGAAACATTTTCACAAAATGAACAGAGAAAACGCAAAAGTATGTGCCGGCTCCAACACGTCAAGTTTGACTCGTTAAGTCTTGAGCTTTTAGGAGAGAAGGAAAAAGAGAATGCCACTTTTCCCCTCTCTTCTGAAAACTCAAGACTTGACGAGTCAAACTTGACGTGAGTGAACCGGCACTATTTTTCATAATACTGTCAAAGCAGTATTTCACGTGATATGTTAAACAAAGTACCAGGCATTACTATAAAAATTCCTTCTTAAATATAAAAATCTGGAATTTGTAAAAATTAAAATCGCGATTTAGTACAAAAACAAATTAAGTAGAAAATCGAAATTATTATAGAAAATTGTGATTTTTATAGCAATTTGAAGTTTTTATAGAAACTTGAGATTTTTAAAGCAAACGGAAATTTTTATAGAAAATAAAAAATTTTTATAGAATATTAAGATTTTATGGAAAATTTAAATTTTTATAGAAGATTAAGATTTGTAAAGAAAGTTAGGGTTTTATAGCAAATTGAAATTTTTATAGAATATCAAGAATTTTATAGAAAATCGAAATTCGAAATCGAAAATCAAGATTTTCGTAGAAATCGAAATTTTTTATAGACAATTGAGATTTTTATATAGAAAACCGAAATTTTAGTAGTAAATCAAGATTTTTATAGAAATCTAGATTTTTTAAGACAAATGAGACTTTTATAGTAAATAAAAATTTTTATTGAAAATCGAAATTTTTAGAGAAAATTGAGATTTCTATAGGAAATTGAGATTTATTAGAAAATTGAGATTTAAAGAAAATTTTGATTTCTATAAAAATTAAGATTTGGAGATTTTTATAGAAAATTGAAGTTTTAATAGATAATTGAGATTTTTATAGAAAATTGAGATTTTGATAGAAAATCGAGATTTTGATAGAAAATTGAAATTTTTAAAGTAAATCAACATTTTTATACAAAATCTAAATAGAAACTGGGAATTATCTCCTTTATAAAATACATAACTGAAATTTAACTCATAGAATAAATTCGAAAAATAAAAAATGTTCAAAATCTAAATATTTATAGAAAGTTGAAAGTTGATTTATAGAAGTGAATAAAGTTGAAATTTTTATAGCAAACCAAATTTAAGCAAAAAATCAAGGTTTTTATAGAAATCGAAAATAGAGACATTTACAGTAAATATAAATTTTTATAGAAAATCGAAATTTTTATAGAAAACTGAAATTTTAGTAGAAAATCTAGATTTAAATAGAAATCGAGATTTTGAAAGACAAATGAGACTTTTATAGTAAATAAAAATTTTTATAGAAAGTCGAAATTTTTATAAAAACTTGAGATTCAATAGAAAATGGTGATTTTTATAAAAAATTGAGATTTTTAAAAAAAAAATTGGGATTTTTATAGAAAATTGACGTTTTTATGGAAAATTGAGAATTTAATAGAATATCTAGATTTATATAGAAAATAAAAAATTTTTATAGAATATTAAGATTTTATGGAAAATTTAAATTTGTATAGAAGATTCAAATTTATATAGAAAATTGAGATTTGTAAAGAAAGTTAAGGTTTTATAGCAAATTGAAAATTACAGTTTTTAAAGAAAATCGAAATTCGAAATCGAAAATCAAGATTTTCATTGAAATCAAGATTTTTATAGACAATTGAGATTTTTATAGTAAATCACAATTTTTATAGAAAATCGAAATTTTTATAGAGAACTAAATAAAATTTTTATAGAAAACCGAAATTTTAGTAGAAAATCAAGATTTTTATAGAAATCTAGATTTTGTAAGACAAATGAGACTTTTATAGTAAATAAAAATTTTTATAGAAAATCGAAATTTTTAGAGAAAATTGAGATTTCTGTAAACCCCCACAGAAGTCTAATTAATAAATTTACTTTATTAATCCAAACCCCTAATAAATACTTGTTTTATTTCCTATTTCTATTTTCATTCTTGCAAATATTTCCTACTGGGCTTTTGGCAAATTTTGAGTAAACAAAATAAATAAATTATTTTGTTTAATTGATCAGCTCAGAGAATAATTAACAAATTCCCATCCAGAGCTCCTTATGCACACAAGCACTATAGAAAATCGAAATTTTTTTAGAAACTTGAGGTTTTTATAGAAAATCGAAATCTTAGCAAAAAATACAGATTGTTATAGAAATTGAGAATTTATAGACAATTAAGATTTTTTTTAGTAAATCAAAATTTGTTTAGAAAAACGAGATTTTTATAGAACGTTGAGATTTTTATAGAAAATCGAAATTTTAGTAGAAAAATCAAGATTGTAGTAGAAAATATATGATTTTTATAGAAAATTGAGATTAGGTACAATAAACGAGATTTTTTAGTAAAAAAAATCTCGATTTTACAAGAAAATCGAAATTTTTGTAGAAAATCGAGATTTAAATAAAACTAGTAAGAGCGCAATATTCGGCTATTCAGAAACTTTGGATTAAGATATAATTTTAGGTGAGTTTGTGCTACTGCTCGTTATCCTCCCAATAAAGTATAATTTTATGGTATATTTTTTTTGGAGAGTTCATATCGATACAAAAAATTGCTTCTAATATTACCAATTACTATTTTTTTCAAAATTTTTTTTTATTACAAGTTTAAATACGAATAACATTAAAACGTACTTGAAACAATCGTAAATGGGATTACTTTCGAAAACCAATTCCGGAATTTCTTAAAATAAGTACAAAATTCTTAAACCAAGTGAGATTCACATTGCAAAGTGGGCGTTTAAATCTCATATAACTTATAAGTCTCATCTCTCAGCATTGCATTCTTTATGCGAGCATACGCTTGTGTTCGTCAAAGTTTGTTGTAGACACTACAACAAAAGCACACAAGTAGGTAAAAACGATTTGCTTGTTTTATGTAGAAACAACAGAACAAGAAGAAAAACATACATTATTTTCATGTTTAAAAAGTAAAATAAAAAGTTAAAATTCCCATTCTATTTTTTTAATTCCAAAAATTTTTAAATGATGCTGGTGTTTTATAAGTGAGAGTTCTTCTTTAAAAAAGGAGCCAATACAGCAAAAGTGAAACAAACAGGTGTAAAACGGGTAAGTGAATTAATCACAATAATATTCCTCTTCTGTCTCTGGGATTAGTGTTTTAGGTTGTAATCAATCGAATTTTGTTTCCGGATTATTTCAACTACGAATTAGGGATTTATTCAACTTTATAATACTTGAATCAAGCGTATTTTGAGATTGAATTAATCTTATTTCTACTTAAATCATTCTTATTTCCGGATCATTTCAAGTACGAATTCGAGATTAAATATAGATATGTTAAGTATGTCGGACTTGAAAAATCCGTACTTGAATCAATTTTTCTGTACATGATCCAAGAAAATTCGTATTTGCTAGGGACTCCAATCTGAATTGGTTTTCGCAAATCCCGGGATTCCAGGTTTTTCGGGATATCGGGATTCGGGTTTTTTGAAAATAAAAAGATAAATGATTTTTATAGATATTTATTTAAAAAAAACCGCCTTTAAAAAAGACTTAAAGTTACTTTAAAAAAAAAATTTAAATTTGAATTCGAAATTAATAAACAAAATCAATTGATTTAGTTAACCATAAAATTCTTATTTTAACAACAACACATTTTTATACCCACCACCACTTAACTTCGTGAAATCGCTTCACAAATTACTGTAGGTCCTATGTAGGGTTTTTTCCCGGGATTTCCCGTCCCGGGAATTCCCGGGAATTTCAATTATTTTATTTCCCGTTTTCCCGGGATTTTTCTTGCGGGATCCCGGGAAATAAAAAATTCCTCATAATTTCAGAAAATAGCTATTTATACTTTGAAATTTAGATTTCTATTCTCTAAAAATTAGCATCTGTGGATGGGTTGTGGATTATATCAATTGCAAGAAGTGAGTACATGTATTTAAATCAATGTCTCCTGATGCAATAAATCTACTCAAAGCAGAATGGGCAGTGCAACAGTTGATAATTATTACATTTAGTGAAGTGAAGAGTTAATCAAATACATTAATTTAAAATAAGATGCAAACAGTAAAGTTTCATTGTTCATGAACAAGTCTTAAAAATAGGAGATACTTAAACATATCGCTCCTTTAATGCAACATAGTCATATCTACAAAAGCAAACGATCTTGGCAAAATGCGATTAAAGTTTTCAAAATTTACCGATTTAAAGATATATTTTGCAATAACTTCGGTTCAGTTTGAGATATAATACGAGATATGTACCCGTGAAGTGCGGGGAAACCGAAATAAAATAACATTTTGGAAACTCGTGTAAGATACTACAACATACAACTTGAAAAAGACATTGTCCTAAAGATAACAAATGGACCTTTTGAAGGTTTGTAAGAAGCAGTCCGGTTGATGCTATTTTTGCATCAACCTTGACATACATTTGACTGACATAGACGTTGTTTATAAAAAAGAAAAAATTGATTCTGATTGTGAATCCGAAGCATGCTACAACGGTGCACTTTTAACTATTTGCCCAACCTCGGTAAAAAATTAACGAAATTTTTCGGAAACATGATAATTAGTAAATAAAATCAGGAATATACTTTTTGACGACTTACTAAGCGCTTTGAGTGTGTCAGAAAGTTATTTCCTAAGTCGTTAAACAATTTTTGTATGTCTTTAAAATATTTTATCTATTTTATTAATTAACTTTTTTAACTCATATCTTGAGTACCTTAATTTTAACTTTGTTTTTATTATTGTTTTATGAACTAAATTGTTATGTTTATGTCATCTTTTTATCTTGTATCCAGAGCATAATAATATTGAATAAAAGCATAATAATAGGGAATAAAGGCGTGAGGTGATAATAATTCAAATTCCTATTTCAATCTTCAATTAATTTTTTAGTATTGAACCATTTCATTTACTTTCTTTGTAAACAAGTTCCCTTACGTTTTTTTATAAAAGTTTTTTTCATTTATTAATAACAATATTTACTTTGTATTATTTATATGGAGCGGGATCCCGGGATCCCGGGAAATTTAAAAAAATTTCCCGCTTTCCGGGAATCGAAAAAGTCCGGGAAAAAAAACTCTAGTCCTATGCCCACTCTCGGAAAACACTTTAGTAATCCTAACCCTGTAAAGAGTAAAGTTTAAATTTTATGCACCAGTTAATGTTTTGTGCATTTCAAAGGAATTTTTTTTCTTTAATTAATTCTTTAATTATTTTTAGCATTTCTCATGTTAAAATTTCTTTATAATTAAAGGAAACGCTTAAAAAAAATAACAAAGTTAACCTTTTTCTTTCGTTTTTAGTGACAGTATTAACAGAGTAAATGAGTGCCCGGGTAGGTTAGCTGGTAGTGAGCTAGTCTATCAGCGGCAGGGTTGCGGGTTCAATTTCTGCCAGAGACTCTGGTTTCTTTCCTGCTGACAAGCAGGGTTGTCAGATATGGCGATTTCCCGCCTAACGTGGCGATTTTCAAACTTGTTTGGCGACCTTATTTTTGATTTGGCGACATGGCGATTTAAAAAAATAGTTGGCGATTTTGTTGGCTATGTTTGATGAGCTTTGGATTTGTTTAAAAATTTGTTATATTCAATAAGAAGAAAATATAACAATTTTGTTCTAGTATTTTTAAGTATGAAATTTGAGGCATTCATATGTATGGTCAGTATTTGAAAGTATGTATGTTCAAATGGCTGATGAAGATAATAAAAATTTTCGAGAAAATTGGTTTTCGTTTTTAAAAGTGCTCTTGAAAGAATCAATAAATATAGTTCCTTAAAGTCTATGAACATTTTTCCATTATACATATGTATGTGGCAATTTATTATCATATATAAAAAACGTTGTTGTAAAAGATTTTTATTAATCCTAACGTACCTTTTGATGTTTACGAAACACACTCAAAAAAATTAGCGTTTGTTAATTGTAAAGATGGTTTTCATGATGATATTTCATCTTATTTGTATAGGTTTCGCCCAAAATGTTATAGCTGCACGGGTACGGCAGGTACTTACCATTTAAAGGCTGTACTTTATATGCTGGTAATTACAACAAGTATTGCCTGTGTTGAAATTATGAACTCCACAATAACTCGCCTTCGAAGTAGAATGAATTACGAACTTCTAGGCAAGTTATTACGAGGTTTAAATTATACGAATGTGAATATTACATGTTGCACTTCTTTTGTACCTTCATTGAATAAATGTAACTGCAACTTATATACAAATGTATATCCAATATTTGTTTAATACTAACTGCAAAAATTCTTTTTTTGTTGCTTTAAGGAGACTATTATAAACTATTTTAAAGTAAACATTGTACCTCTTTTGTATTCACTAACTATTTTTACTGTGTTCTAAGTAAATATTAAACAAAATGGCGACTTTTTTAAATTATTGGCGTATTTTAGCGATACTGAACAAATTTATTTTTTAGACTTTATAAAAAATATTTTTCAAATTCTAAAAATATCTATTTTATTGTCAAAAACGGAAAAACAAAGGCTTTGGCAATCTGACAATTACAATTAAAAAAAAATAAATAAATATTAAAGATCAATATTGTGTTCCCTATTTTTTCAAGGGGGAATGTCATCGTGAATTTCTTAAAAAAAAAAAGAAAAACAAAAAAATAAAGTTAACAATTTCGGGATTGACTAAGTCCAGAAAATCCCGGGATTAAAAAATTTAGAGAAGTGTATTTGTACCCTACCTACTTCTGTAAATTCGCCCACTTTTTGCAAGATGTTTTGCGTTGACATCGAAGCTTTTTGTACCGCATTTGGAAACTTATGCTGCCACGATTCTCCAGTTATAGAGAAATCTATTTTTTATTTGTTTAGGCCCACTTCTCTTACCCCGCCCACTTTTTGTCGGATAATGTGTATTGAAAATTCAGATGATTGCACCTTATTTTAAAAAAAAAACAGATAAAAAAACCACAATAACAGGGCATTTTACGCAAAAACTAGAGGCAATCGTGAATTTTTGCTTATGTCCAAGTCCTTTATGGACCGATCTGGCTGAATTTAATTAGAAAAATACAGCATGTGTGACAGAAGTATATAACAACCAAGTTCCCATAGTTTCTGGAAGCTTCTTTTCAAAAGACAGACGGACATTGTTAAATCAACTACGGTACTCATAAAGTCCCAGAATATTTATACTTTATTGGGCCTAAGATCAATTATGTAGAAATAAGAAACAGAATGACAAACTGTCCACTTGTGGTGACGGAAATTGAATTGAAAGAATAGACGTTTTAACCAGCGTTTAAAAAGCTGCAGTTGAGATAGTAAAAGTCATAAGATTGTGCTGTAACTTCGACATCTTCATTTGTCATTGGACAAAAATAAAATGTTGCCTTTACATCTGATGCATTAAATGAAACGTCGGGATTTATTAAAAGCTTCAGTCTGTCAAACCAAACACTTCCGAATATGTCGACTGCCGATGTTCTTTGTTGTGTACAACATTTCGGTTTTTGCTTTTGCCTGGACTACGACTGTTTTCATTTAATGATACAGAAATAAAAGCAACGGTTTATTTTTGTCCAATGAAAAATCAAAAAGTGGAAGAAAAAGCAATGTTTTTCATTTTGACTGTAGTTTTTTAAACCCTGGCTTAAACAGATATTCTCGATATTAGTAGGAAATTGAGGGTTGAGTCGAAAATCGAAATTTTAATGGAGATATTATTATTATTATTTACCAAAACATATTTGGAGATAACCATAATTTGATTGTGGCTTCCTAATGAAGGTCCACTGTAACCATTATATGTTTGCCGGTGACATCCTTATGCTCATCTATTTGCGAACGAAGATTTCGATCGCTTAACTTACATTCAAAGTAGTGTTTTTCATACGAGAATTCCCGGGATGCCGCACATTTTTCGGAAAATAAATCCCGGGAAATTTGTGCGGGAATTCCCGGGATTTTTTTTAATATAATTATGTCAACTTTTAGCCGTTAGGCAAAAAGGTCTTAGGTCAAAAAAATTCATTTTGAATTTTTGATTGGCTTTAATTCAATCTTTTTAATTCTCTTTTGTTTGGTTTAAATCACTTCAGTCTACCACAACTCCTTCTAATCGTTATCATTTGCTCTTAGGAAAAAATTCAATGAAATACACCAAATAAATATTTTTCAATATCACATAACGAAAAACTACAGTTTTTGACTTAAGACAGTAAGGCGATGTTTAATGCTCTGAAATTTCGAAAGAAAAAGAGTAAACATGTACAGAATTTTTAATTTGTTCAAAGACCCAGATTTATTTTATAAAAACGAAAAAATGTTGTACCCACTTGCATCTGCATAAAAGATTTTTCGGATTAGATTCTGTAAGAAATGATGAGAAAAGTTTTTAATGAAGAAAACGCTTATTCAATTCGAAGAAAATAATTTATTTTTAAAAAGGAATTACAAGTTTTGAAGGAAGTGCTAAGAAAACTGAAAGTGTCTAGAGGTTATATAATGTTCCTTCGACTATAAAGGCACACATCCGTAGGAGGGAAACGTGTTTTCTCATTGAAATCTTCTTGATAAAAATTGGAAATAGGCTTTCAAACGATTTTGTAAATGCTTATTGTGAACTTAAATCCTATTTTTTAAGAAATAATTTATTTAAATAATTTAACTTTTTTGGTTTTATATAAATGCAAATTAATTAATTATGCGGCAATAAGTGCTTAAATCTATTTGTTTAGTTTTATAGGAGAACAATTTAAAACTTTAAAGGTGGCTTTTGGAAATTTTATCCGAATGTAGTATAATCATCTGTTTTCCGTGGTTATAGTTTTTTAAGTTTTTATTCCTAAACACTACTAATCCTACAAAATAATTGAAATTTTGCCCATGAAGATATTAGGTGCCATTAAGCACTTTTTTTTTGCCACAGAAATTTGAGAAAGTTGAATGCATTTAGAAACTTATTTAATTGATCTCAGTAAATGTTATTTATTCAGATAAATTAAAATAAAAATATATTGCATCGATTTGTATTGAGCGGGATTTCCCGGGGAAACGAAGCCTTCGTTTGAAATCGATGAATCGGCCATTAAAGTAACCAAAATATTTATAAACTAGCATTTAACCCGCTACTTCGTTAGGGTCTCCTTTTATTCGTGGACATATTTTTATGCCAAAGTTTACTTTTCTAGACTTAAACTTGTTTAAATTCAAGCATTTAACCCGCTACTTTTTAATCAGGCTTTTTCTTTCATGAACATATTTATATGCCAAAGAATATGTATATATGTTTTAGCAAAAAAGTTCCAAAATTTTTATCTCATAGGTTGATATTTACACAGGACTTTGCACCTTTTATTTTGTGTTTCTAAGTTCAATATTATAGAAAATTCAAAAAGTACCACTCGTATAACACAAAAGCAAATGAAAGTAAGTAATTTTCCCGTATTATCCGTTTTGATACTTGTTTCACCCCATTTATGTATGAAACATATCAGTGTTGTGGTGGGAGCCCATAATAAGGTACGAATATGCCAATGAATGGAGACAAATATTTTGTAAAAAAGGACCACATGACCTTGCATGTTGAATTTTATGTTTCTAGGTCCAATACTAACGGAAATTCAAAAAGTACCGATTGATGAACAAAAAAGTACCTAAAAGCCCTCTTTCAGGTTCTTATCCACTCAGGACCTTGCATGTTTAATTTTATGTTTCTAGGTCAAATATTAACGGAAATTAAAAAAGTACCAATCAAAGAATAAAAAAGTATCAAAAAGTTCCCTCTTATAAATTCTTATCCACTCAGGGCATTGCATGTTGAATCTTATGCTTTAAGGTCCAATATTAACGACAATAAAAAAATACCAGTTGCAGAAACAAAAAGCTAAAGAAAAACATAAATTTCCCGTATCTCCCCTTTTTGGTACTATTTTCCCCCCATTTAGTTATGAAAAATTTCAGTATTGTAGTGAGAGCTCATAATTAGGTACGAATATGTCAATGAATGGAGAAAAATGTTTCGTATAAAAAAAGTTCCAAAAATAGCTACGATTTTTGCCCTTTAAATGTTCGAAATTCTAATAGGACCAAATTTTAAAAAATTACCAGACACCTGTCCGCTTATTTTTCTAAAGAACAACGATAAGTATTACGTTTTTACCCTTTTTTACCCCTAAACATTCGAATTTCCAAAAATCCCGTCTTAGTGGATCGATTTGGGGAGTCACCTATCTCTGCTCCAAATGTCAAGTTTTTAGCTACAGGAGTTTAGGCTGTGCGATGATGAATTAGTGAATCAGTCATACAGTAACTTTACAATTGTATGTATATATAGATAGATAGATGAAGAAAAATTTTGTGAAAAAAAACCAAAATTTGGAACGATTTTCACACCTTAAACATTTGAATTCAAAAAAAATCCAAATCTTTTGTAATTTTTAAGATAAGGTACCAATGTGATATAATTTGTATTTACCCTTTTACTCCACAAAAAGGCCATACTTCAAAAAAGTACCAGACACCAGTCTGTTAATTTTTTAAATTTGAATCTCTTTTAGTTTAGGAGATATGAGGTTAGCGAATTTTTCTAATGAACAACAATAAATGTTAATGTTTTCCTTTAGCTTAGGAGGTATGAGGCTTGATTTAGCGAGAGGACAGACACCGGTCCTAATGTCAAACTTTTAGCTTTAGACGTTTAGGATCTGCGATGAAAGATAAATATATGGAAAAAAATATTTTGAAAAAAGTAACAAACATATCTTAGGAGGTATGAGGTTTGCAGGATCAATTGGGCGAGAGGGGAGCCTCCGGTCCAAATGTCAACCTTTTAGCTTCAGACGTTTAGGCTCTGCGATGAAAGATAAATAGATGGAGAAAAAATCTTTTGTAAAAAGTAACAAACATATGTTGGTACTATTTTGACCCCTTAAACGTTCGAATTTCCATCAAGTACCAAATATGCATTTGTATTTTTTAGATAAGTTACAAATGTTATATAATTTTTATTTCTATGTGTATTGATTTAAAAGCTAGATGGTGGAAAAAAGACCAAAAATACAGGTTTTACCCGTTTGCTACCTAAAAAGGCCGAATTTCGTAAAAGTACCAGACAGCTATTAGCTTTTTTTATTTAATGCACAAAAATTCATATTAAATTAAATAAAAGTACTAGTTTATTTAAAACAATTACCAGTTAGAGAACGAAAAAGAACCAAAATATCCTTTTTACAGATTTTCATTCACTCAGGAACTTGCATGTTTAATTTAATGTTCCTAGGTCCAACAAATACGGAAATTGAAAAGGTACCAGTTAAAGAACAAAATAGTTCCAAAAACCCTCTTGCGGATTTTCATTCACTCAGAACCTTGCATGTTTAATTTTATCTTTCTAGGTCCAATACTAACGAAAACTCAAAAAGTACCAGTTAGTGAATAAAAAAGTACCAAAAATTTCCCTCCTATAGATTCTCAACCACTCAGGACATTGCATGTTGAATTTAATTATTCTAGGTTCAATATTAACGTAAATTCAAAAAAATTCCAGTTAATGAACAAAAAACAGTACCAAAAAGCCCTCTTACAGATTCTTATTCACTCAGGATCTTGCAGGTTTAATTTTATGTTTCTAAGTCCAATAAAAACGGATATTCAAAAAGTACCAGTTAAAGAATAACAAAGTACTAAAAAGCCTATCTTACAGATTCCCATTCACTCAGGACCTTGCATGTTTAATTTTATCTTTCTAAGTCCAATACTAACGGAAATTTAAAAAGTACCAGTAAATAAATAAAAAAAGTACCAAAAAGTTCCCTCTTATAGATTCTCATCCACTCAGGACATTGCATGTTGAACTTTATGATTCTAGGTGCAATATTAACGGCAATTCAAAAATTACCGGTTAAAGAACAAAAAATGCCAAAAAGCCCTCTTACAGATTCAAATTCTCTCCGGACCTTTTATGTTTAATACTATGTTTCTAGGTCCAATACTAACGGAAATTCAAAAAGTACCAGTTAATGAACAAAAAAGTACCAAAAATCCCTCTTACAGATTCTCATTCACTCAGTAATTTGCATGTTTAATTTTATATTTCTAGGTCCAATATTAACGGAAATTAAAAAAGTACCAGCCAAAATACAAAAAAGTACCAAAAACTTCCCTCTTTTAGATTCCTATCCACTCATCACACATATTGAATTTTATATTTCTAGGTCCAATAATAACGGAAATTCAAAAAGTACCAGTTAATGAACAAAAAAGTACCAAAAACTTCCCTCTTATAGATTATTATCCACTCAGGACACTGCACCTTGAATTTTATGTTTCTAGGTCCCAGTATTGTACGGAAATTATACCAAAAATACCAGTTGTAGAACCAAAAAGCTAAAGAAAAATATACAATTTCCCGTATTTCCCCTTTTTAGTACTATTTTTCCCCCATTAAAGTATAAAAAATTTCAGTATTGTAGTGGGAGTCAATAATTTAGTACGAATATGTCAATGAATGGAGAAAAATATTTTGTAAAAAAGGACCACATGACCTTGCATGTTGAATTTTATGTTTCTAGGTCCAATACTAACGGAAATTCAATAAGTACCAACTAATGAACAAAAAAGTACCTTAAAGCCCTCTTACAGGTTCTTATCCACTCAGGACCTTGCATGTTTAATTTTATGTTTCTGAGTCCAATATTAACGGAAATTAAAAAAGCACCAGCTAAAGAACAAAAAAGTACCAAAAACTTCCCTCTTATAGATTCCTATCCACTCATTACATTGCATATCAAATTCTATGTTTCTAGTTCCAATAATAACGGAAATTCAAAAAGTACCAGTTAAAGAACAAAAAAGTACCAAAAAGCGATTTTACAGATTCTCATTCACTCAGGACCTTGCATGTTTAATTTTATCTTTCTAGGTCTAATAACAACGGAAATTTAGAAAGTACCAGTCAAAGAATAAAAAAGAAACAAAAAGTTCACTCTTATAGATTTTCATCCTAGGTGCAATACTAACGGAAATTCAAAAAGTACCAAAAAGTTCCATCATAGATTCTTATCCACTTAGCACATTACATGTTGAATTTAATGTTTCTAGGTCCAATAATGACGGAAATTCAAAAAGTACCAGTTAAAGAACAAAAAAGTACCACAAAGCCCTCTTACAGATTCTTATTCACTTAGGACCTTGCTTGTTTAATTTTATGTTTCTAGGTCCAGTACTAACGGAAATTAAAAAAGCACTAGCTAAAGAATAAAAAAGTACCAAAAAGATCCCTCTTACTTAGGAAATTCAAAAAGTACCAGTTATAGAACAAAAAAGTACCAAAAAGTTCCGCAATAGATTCTTATCCCCTCAGGACATTGCATGTTGAATCTTATGTTTTTGGGTCCAATATTAACGATAATTAAAAAAATACCAGTTGAAGAGCCAAAAAGCTGAAGAAAAATATAAAATTTCCCGTATTTCCTTTTTTTGGTACTATTTGTTCCCCCCCTTAAAGTTTCAAAAATTTCAGTATTGTAGTGGGAGCCCATAATTTGGTACGAATATCTCAATGAATGTAGAAAAATGTTTTGTAAAAAAAGTACCAAAAATAGTTACGATTTTAAATGTTCGAATTTCGAAAAAGTACCAAATTTATATTCGTATTTTTTTGATAAGTTTCGAATGTGGTATAAACTTTGTTTCTATGTTTATTGGATCAAAAGATAGATGGGGTGTCAAAAAAGTACCAAAATTCAGGTTTTACCCGTTTACTCCCTAAAAGGGCCGAATTTCAAAAAAGTACCAAAAGTACCGTTTTTACCCTTTTTTACCCCCTAAGCATTCGAATTTCCAAAAATCCCGTCTTAGTGGATCGATTTGGGGTGTGACCAATCTCTGATCCAAATTTCAAGTGTTTAGCTTCAGGCGTTTTGGCTGTGCGATGATGAATCAGTGAGTCAGTCAGTCAGTCAGTCAGTCAGTCAGTCAGTCAGTAACGTTACAATTTTATATATATAGATAATATTTATAAATATGTTTCGTTAAAAAAATAGTATTGGAGGGTGACCATTAGAATATTGAGTTTTCTCTGAAAATCGGTAATAAAAAAAGGAATTTGAAATTAGAAACGAGCTCGAAAATGCTTTTTATTGGAAACTTGAAATTTTTTTTAGAAGTTCCAGATTTTATGTAAAAGAAAATTAAATTTTTTTTAGTCCAAATTTTTAGTATAAAAAAAACAATTTTTTTAGTATAAAATCTACAAAAAAAAAGTTGGCTTCTTTTAGAAATTAAAATAAAAACTTTCGATTAAAGTTGTACATACATATTGCAGGCATCAGAAATTAAGAACCGAAAACTTAAAATTTAAGTTTTTCATTTGAAAAATTCAAAACTCAAAACTTTTTTTTTCTATCAGTTTAAAAAAAATTAAGAGACACAAAAAAAGATATTTATTTTTGAAGTACAATATGTATGTATTTTGTACATGAAAAAATATTTATCATTGGTGTTCAAAAAATATTTTCATCCGTACAAAAAAAAAAAAAAAAAAATTTTGTTTGAATTGTTCTTTAAAGTTAAAAAACAATAAAGTTTTTAAAAAAAGTTTTAAAGAAAAATATTTTTTTTTTATTTTTAGAAACTTACATTGAGAACTCAAATTTTGCAGTTTAAATTGTGAATTTTAATTAAATTTATAATCACACCTATTATGAAAATGCAAATTTAAAAGAAGTTATGGGCACAAATTTTATTAGTAAATTAAACGTTGCAAAAATTCGCAAAAGTTTGCTAAATTAGCGAAAATGTTTAACTTGCGACGATTGCTTCATAGAGCAACAAAGCTACGCTAAAATTGCAAAAATTCGTAAAAGTTTGCAAAAATAGCGAAAATTTGCGCAAATTTTTAATATTTCAAACAATACATAAAATTGATTGGAAGTCCCTAAAACTATAAGGAATGGCAAAAATTCGGAAAAAATTGCAAAATTAGCGGAAATTCGCAAAAATTTGTTAACAGCGGCATGATATCAGAGTCTACTTTTTATTAAATCGTTAAAGCTGTAAAGAACCAGAAACTTACAGGAAAAAATCGCTTCTATCGCGAACATGGCAAAAATTCACGATAAAATCAACATCAGAAACAAACTCTAAAATTTATTTGAAATCGCTAAATCGGTAAAAAAAAAAAACAATAAAAATAGCTTAACAGCGTAAAAAATTAATATACATATGGGCATTTCTCCAATGTCGAATGCTACACTCGTACGCCTTAAAAGTGAAAAAAACATATACCAAAACATTAATTTTATTTTGACAAAAGGCGAAACTTATAGCTCTTGATTAGCACTATAATTTGTGTTTAGGTTGATTTAGAGCAATTGTTCGTTTTCAAGAAAATTAAAAAAACCCAAGGCATTTGCATGCGACAAAAACAGAAGTTGTTTTTACGGCAAACAGTTCAAACACTGATTTCAGCGAAACCTGATAAAATATTTTAATGCGACTAATTTTAAAATATTATGCATTGATGTATCTTAATAATGGTTTTTATTTAATTCAAAAATATTGTGTAGTCTATTTTTTATTTAATTTTAATCACTGTCGCACGCTACATGTTGCATGCGACATTTTGTTCCATCATACTTTTATGTTTATGTTTTTACCTTTTATGTAATTAGACATGCGAAAGATGATTCTACATTATTTTAAATTCATTCAATATATTCATTTTCTCAACAAAAGTTATAAAATTATAAAGAAAAATACAAATCCAAATTTTTAATATTTTTAATTAGGCTTAAGTTCATCAAGTTTAATTTTCATTTAATTATTTTTATGAAGAAAGGAATTTTACAACATGAAAATTAATTAAAATTGTTATTGATAATCTTTCATTTTTGACCGTGGCCGGGGCTCGAACCGCGGCATGTTTCGACCGCAACCACTCCATCTCCTTAGATGGATTTGCCGTTTTACACTCGCAGCCATCGACGACTGCTGAAGTAAGGATTAAAAACCATAAATAGTTCAACAAAATAACCACAATACTAATTATTGAAAAATACAAATATAGAACAAAAACTATCTTAACTGAAAATAGTATTATATATATTTGTTCCTTTTACTCCTGCAAGGAGCATAAGGCCGCAAAATAGTATTGCTAGTCTCAAATAAAGTTTTTTTTAATGGAATAAGCTGTCCTTGATGCTTGTAGTTGTTGGCCATCGCAAATAAAGATATTTTAGGAAAAAAATTTTTTTGAATTTATGCATTTTACACTTACGATGTCGCACGCAACAAACTTAAAATAAGTACCAAGAAAAAAGCACTGATTATTTTCCAGAAACATTTTTTTAATTAAATTTGCAATAAAAATATCTGTTTGTTACTAATATTTGAAACGCATTGTCCAAATACCCTCGACGCACTGATAACAAATGTTCTTTTTCAATGTCGCACGCTACATCGAATTATACGGTAAAGCAAAGAAAAAATTTGACGTAACTGGCAAGCGCATCCTTCCGTTTACATTTTTTCTTTATTGTTTGAATATAAACTGAGATTTAAAAAGCAATTGTCAATGCATAATGTTTCTCATTAAGATCATTTAGCACAGCAAAACGTGCAATAGAAATGTTCAAAACAGAACTTTTTCACTTGTTCGACTTTGCATTTGAATATTTCAAAGTGTGTTATGAATAAATGTTAAATTTGTTTAAATCATTGAGAGTTGATAGATTCCCTATAAAAATATGTTAAAACAACATACTTTTATAGACTTTAAATTATTTGGCTCCGGTGACATTTCTGTGGAAATGCCCATATCTTTATAATCTTATATCATAATTTTTATCTTTGTCATGTTCAATTTTAAGTTTTCGGTTTTTTTTTTCTTTTCATGTACAAAATAATATTGTACTGAAAAAATAAATATCTTTTTTGTGTTTGTGTTTTTTTTTTTTTTAAACTGATGGGGAAAATTTTATTTTGTACGAAAAAATTAAAACTTTTTTTTGAGAACTTTATTATTTTGAACTTAAAGAAACAATATCAAACAAAATATTTCTTTCTTTTTTTGTTTTTTGTACAGTTTAAAATATTTTTCCAACACCAATGATAAATATTTTTTAAAAAACATAAAAAAAAAACGTTTTACGGTCCTTGACATATTGTAATTGGGCTTAAGATCATCAAATTTAATTTTCATTAACTTATTTTTAGTTAAGGAAGGAAGTTTAAACATGAAATAAATTAAAAATGTTTTTGATAACTCTTGACTGAAACACGGTATTGAACTCAAATCGAATCTACATGTTTCGAGGATAACCACATTCACATCTTAAGAATTATTTGCCGTTCTTTTCGTTTTGAAATTTATATTGAAAACAAAAACTTATATGTCAAAGTTTTTCTTGGGATTCAAATAGTTAATTACTATTGATAAACTGACATTTATTGTTGATGGGATAAGCTATTCCTATGCGCACTGGTTGATTAGGACAGATCATCAGGAAACTTCATCCATAAAGATTTTGGAAAAACTAATGATATTAAACCAAATAAAACTATTAAGCGTATAGGAATTATAAGCAACAGTTCAACTTGTAACAATATCAAAGTTTAAACAAAAACAACAACAATAAACAGTAAGTTTATCTTTTCTTATACTATGTTCACACTTGAGTTTTTAAACGCGTTTAAGCAAAATGCTGATTAAGTTAATCAAAGCCGTTCACATTACATTTGAGATGATTAAGATGACAGATGATTAAGAAAAAAAAAAACACAACAGACAAATTTATATTTCTTTAAAGTATTAAAAATGGACAAAAATTCTTTTATAACGTTATGAAAAGATTATTTTGAACATATTAATGATGAAATTGTGAAAATTTATGAGTTACTAGCATATACCCGCTACTTCGTTAGCGTCTTCTTTTTCTTTGTGGACATATTTTTAATCCAAAGTTATTTTTTCTAGGTTTAAACTTGCTTAAATTCTAGCATTTAACCCGCTACTTTAGTAGAATCAAAAAGCTAAAGAAAAATATCAAATTTACAGTTTTTCCTTTTTTGGGTACAATATTTTCCCCCATTAAAGTATCAAAAATTTCAGTATTGTAGTGGCAGCCCATAATGAATGGAGGAAAAAGTACCAAACTCATATACGTATTTTTTGATAAGTTTAGAATGTGGTATTAACTTTGTTAATTGGTTCAAAAGATAAATGGGGTGGCAAAAAAGTACTAAATTTCAGATTTTACCCTTTTACTCCCTAATAGGGCCGAATTACAAAAAAGTACTAGACAACAACGATAAGTATTACATTTACTTTGCATCTCTTTTAGTTTTGGAGATATAAGGTTACCGAATTTGCCTGTTTTTACCTTTTTTTTATCCCCTAAACATTAGAATTTCGAAAAATCCCGTCTTAGTGGATCGATTTGGGGAATAGCCAATCGCTAGTCCAAATTTTAAGTTTCTAGGGTCAGCGGCTTGTACTGGGCGATGATGAATGAGTCGGTTAGTCACTCACGAAACTCTTTTATGTATATAGATTTAAGAAATAAAAAAATTAAGCAGAATTCGTGATCGGTTATACACGTTCAGTTTGGCCGATTCTACATTATACTCAGTTTGAGGTATGTTCAGTGCATTCTATGTGATTAATGAAGTGATTTAGTTGTAATCATGTCAATTTAAAGTGATTAACAAATCACTTCAATGTACGGCAAATCATCTCGATTTTGATGTGATTAGAGCTTAATCACGTTCGAGTTGCTTAAACGCGTTTAAGAACCCAAGTGTGAACAGTGTATTGCTGTTCCTACTACAATTGGTTGATTTTTTGTCAACTCTAAATGTAGTTTAAAGTGAGTAAAAATAAAACAAAAAGAAAAACATATGTATTACTTTATTTTATTTTGCCAGTTCAGTTTTATTTACACTGCCACATGCGTATTAGTTATCAAAGTTTTTCTTGGATTTTTTGTTATTTTATATGCTGTTTCCACTCAAAAAACTGATTGCTTTCCGTTTAAATTTTACTGCACAATCTTTCGTCTGTCATTTGGAAACAACGCATTGATTTAAATTTCCAAACGAAAATTTGTTTCAAATACAGCCAGAAAGCTGTTTTAGTTTTATTTATTTTCCGAAACCTGCTATAGTTGATACAATGCAATTGTTAAGCGATTGTAATGATGTTGGTGTTAAAAATTAAGAAAACCTGAGTATATTCTTGCACTTGGACAAAGTAACACTTTAAACTTTTACGCTAACACTTTAAAATAGTCAATAAAATTTTCTTTAAGGAATCTCATAATGAATACGTTTGTTAAAAAATGTCATTTGTATATCTTTTTATTTTTCCAGCATCTAATGCAAAAATATACATTAAAGTGGGTCAAAAGCGAAAGTTAAGCTCATTAATATGACTTTATCTACTAAAAGAGCGCAAATGTTTTACGTTATGCAAGAAAAAAAAAGCGGATATACGTGACTCATTGTTGAAATGAAGTAAAGCAAATATTTATCAGCTTCTCAAAAAGGATTCTCAACTCAATCATAAATAATAACTTAACTTCCGTTTTGCTTTCTTGGCAAATTTTCATACTCCTTTTGTATTCTTAAGTTGAATTGTATAGTTTTTTACTTACACAACTGACAGCAATTAATGCGTTTTTTTTTCGAAAAAAAAAAAATAATTAAAAATTCGGGAAATATACTCCTGTGTATCAGCCGGCAGTCTTTATCTGGTTTAAAACACTCTTTTTTCTTAAAATTATCTGGCCAAAGATAAAAGAACCATTTGCTGGAATTTCTTTTAATTTTGTTTCTTTATTTTAATTTTCTTAAAATAATTTCAATTATTAATAACAAAAGATTTCAATTTACTACGTTTTATTGTTGTTGCGGTTCTGGCTGCTCAGCTGAATGAGAATTTTTAACACGTGTCTGCGATTATTTGACTTCATATAAAAAAAAATCTGTGGTTAAATCTCTTTTGCATACAAGTGTGATAATAGAATACACCCAAAAAAAAAATTGTGAAAGTCGACTTAATATGAAAATTTTAAATTTCAGTTACAAAAACTCAATTTTACACTGAATTGCTAAAGAAATTTTTTGAACTTTTGTATTAAATCTTCGATTTTCAACAGAAAACTTTATTTTCTAGGTTTTTGGTGCACAGACACAAACAAAAAAATAATTTCAATTAAAAAGTTTGTGATATTTATAAAAAATTAATAGTATCAGCTAAACGTTGGATTCACTCGATTAAACGTTTAATTCACTTGATTAAATTTTTAATTAAAACTGATGTTATTAATTATTTAAATCAGTGTTAACCAAGCCCCGAACGCACGTACACAAAGATATTATGTGCTTGTGTGCGGTCGCAAATAGAAACTGCGGTCGCTGCCGAATTGTACACTGTGTAACAATCTATATATATAAAATTGAATGTATATACAGTAATTTTGACTTAGCTGCACAATCTCCTTTGCACGATTTTTTGTGCAGGTAAATCAAAAATGCAGCTATCTTAAATGTATTTAGCTGCCTTAATGTGCAGGTACGCAATTGTGGTTACCTGCATAAAAGTGCAGCTAAAGTAAAGTGTTTGAAAGGGAAGTAAAAACGTTTTTATTAATAAATTGATAAAAACAATGACGTTCAAACACCTTGTAGTCATTTGTTACGCATTTTTATAATGAACGAGCTAGCCAAATTGGTAACAATAAAGTGTGGAACAGAATAGTCGCTGTAGTACAACGTTAAGAATAGCGCTGCAAGCTCTCAAAAGTTAAAAACGGCAGTTGCAAAGTAGTGTCAACAGAAAACGTAGTTGTAGTAGTCGTTGCAGTTGAAGCGCAAGATTCGAAATTTTGAACTTGCGCTACAGAGCATTGGTCAGCTTCAAATACTACTACAACTACTTTATTCTGTTCCAGACAAAAGATTTGCTATTCCTTTCATATAATCGTGGAAAAGTTGCTGTAACCACAACCCATACGCATAAATGTAAATACATTTAAACAAAATAAATGAATTATAATGATACCAACTTGACTTGTTTGCGATTTTTGATTTTATAAACTGCTAAAATTGGATATTTATCTAAAAAAAGTGGCCACCATATTTTTTTATGTGTGCAGCTAACTTTGATGTTTTATATGAAAATATTTTAAAGCTGTCCAAAAATACGAAAAATGTGCAGGTATACAAAATGCACGTAAACAAGGATTTTGAAGAATAATTACAGAAAATATGTATTTTGGGCAGTTAAGTCAAAGTGCAGCTAACTTGAATTTTTTGTATGAAAATAATTTTAAAATTCCAAAAGTTTTGGGCACTTATCTTAAATGTGCAGGTAAAGAAAGTGCACTTAAAAAAGGAATTTGTATGGGATTATAAAGAAAAATGCCAAAAATTATCAATTTTGTGCAGCTAAGTCAAAAGTGCACGTAAATAAAAGGCAGTTAAGTCAAAACTACTGTATCTTTGTTCCTTGTAGGCGTCTAAACTACTGACCCGATCTTCATGAAATTTTCACAGTATATTACTGTCGACCTAGAAGGACAAGTAGGCTATATAAGGTCAGGATTGGACAAAGGGGCGTGGTACCTCCCATACAATTATTTTTTTTATATAAATTTTTTTATCAATTTTTTTTTTTGATTTCAATATATATTTTTTTTTAATGAAATTATTGGATCCCGTGCAACGCCGGGTACCTGGGCCAGCTAGTATAAAATATATATTTTTTAATAAAAAAGCATCAGTTCCCAAGAATTATTGAACATTGTTGCTCTGTGTGCTTGTGTTGATTACGAAAAAAAAAAAACAATACCAAACAAGCGTGCGTGGTGTTGCTTTCACAAAACTTGAGCAGAGACTGCTGTTTTGAAACGAGCAGAATTGTTATGTACATGTGAATTGCCGACCGTGTCTGTGTGAAAAATACGATTATTGACTGCCTCGCGAGGCTATGGAGTGGCTATCTCTGATTTAAATGGTTAACAATTTTGGAAACATTTTTATGTGTTACTAAACATTTAATTTTCTACTAAAATTTTGAAATTTTATTTTTACACAAAAACTGGTTTTTATGCTAAAATTTTAATAATTTTCATATAACAAAAATAAATCAATTTGTCTTATATTTTTCAGTGTAGTTCGGAGAAGCCAACAACTGGCATTAATTCCTTAAGCTTCTGCTATCACACATTACAGATAAATGAACTTAAAGGAAAAGAGATGAAAAAAAAAACAGAAAATGGTTTCTTTACTTCCCTCACTTCACTGCGACATGCGACAGTATTGCCAGTAATAATATCTATAAAAGAACAACAAACAGACAGCAACATCAAAAGCAACAAAGTGTCAACATTTTATGACATTCCATAAGACGATACGTGACTTTGCAACCGCATACAAGACCATAAAGATCTATTTAAATATTTAATGTATAAAATTTATGTTGATATTGTTTTAAACACTTTGTTTAATGCAAAAAGAAAAAAGGGAACAACTTTAACTTTAAAAAAAAGTAGACAAATAAAAAAACTAAAAGCTTTTTTAATTTAAATTTTATAGACCTTTTGAACACAAAACAAGACACTTAAGTGAAATGCATGCCAAAGTACTCGCATCTACTCCATTGATATGCTTCTAATAAAAGAGCCATAATGGCTCTTCGATTAGCTTTTAATATCATCGCCGTAGTCATCACTATTATTTCCGGTGTTTATGGTCAAACCATTAAATAAACTTCAATTGATTTTCACACAGTGATAAAATGATGATAATCTATATCTCTAAAACACACATATACACCTTGGCTGTTTTGATACACATGAAACATTTTTTTTTTTTTTTTTTTTTTTTGTAGCTGTGTTAGTTAAAACGATTTTCTTGCTCTTCTTTAAAAATATTCCATACCATGTTGTCGTTGCTGGCTTTCGATAAAGGCTCTTCAACTCTATTCGAGAGACACAAACACAGCGCATATAAAATGAGCATCATTAACCGCCAAAATGCATGAAACTGAAACTCATTTAAGGTAGAAACACGGTTTTGATTTTTGTTGCTAGTTTGTGTTTTCATTTCCTGGTGCCATATCCGATTTGTGGCATTGAAAACCCCACGGTTTTGAAGCCATTACAACATCTAGATATGTAATATAAACCATATCTGTTATGGCGCTATAATCACGACTGCAGGCTAATCTGTCTCGACTATAGTTTTGGCAATAGTCTAATTTTTATGTCCGACTATAAATGAGGAGGTTTTTTTCAACACTTCACTAGTCCACTTTCGACAGAACTGATTTTTTTCTAGTAAAATTAAAATGAAAACTCAGCGAAAACAATTGGACCAGAACTCTATAATAACACCAGAAAAAAAAGAATAAGCATGATTGCGTCAAAAGTAGAATCCTATTCCAGATCAAAATGATATTCTTAAAAAACTATTTTCTAAATTTGTGCAAGAACACAAAAAGCGGAATAGTCCAGTTTTGAAAAGAGCCTTCTCAATTAAACCGTTCACTAAAGGTAAAGATAAGTTTGTCATTCCGTATGAAAAATCTACAATTTCTAAAATTTTGGGTCCTTCGAAAGAGCGAAGTTGAGTTACTGATGTATATCTATCCGCCTGTCCGTTTGTCTGTTGAAATGGGTTTTCCGATGATCCCAGGAACTATGGGGACTTGGTTGTTATATATTTATATCACATATGCTTTGTTAAATTTCGCTATTGAAATTCACACTGATCGCTCCTCAAATGGCTAAGATATGAGCAAAACCACTACTGCCTCCAGTAATTACCATAAATCAGCAATCAAGCAATTTGATTATCAATACACAATATCTGATAAAATGTGGGCTAGATTGGCGAAGTGGCCTTGACACAAAATAGATTTATTTGTATCCAAAGAACAGTATTTATATAAATTTTCGTTCTTCGATTTGGCATAGCCGAATATAGAACTCTTACTTGATGTTATTTATTCTTATTTTTACTCTTCAGAAGAGTCGATTACAATCCCGACTTCACTTGTGATTATAAATTAAAGTATACTTTTTATCAGGATCCCTACTTAAATCTCGATTGTTCTATAAATAATAGTCTGAACTATCGCCTTCCTTAAAACCAAGCCTAAAGTCTCAGTTATGTATATTTTCAAACGATATTTTTTATTATAGTCTGGATTAATGTCTCGGAAAAAGTCTTACATAAAGTCTCGATTATGGCTCAGCATTAATATCGACTGTATTCATAAAAATATTTAAGATTTAATATAGGCTTACAAAACAAATTTTCTATGAAACTTTTCTTTAACAAACGTTGGTTAAATTTAGTAATCGTTTTTATATACGGGGGAAACTCTTTAAAAAAACTTCTGACAAATTCTTAATTAAGGTTAAATGAATTTCTAACAAAATTTAAAATTATTGATCCTAACCAGTATGGCTTTCAAAAAGGTAGAAATATTAATAAATTATTAGGGGATTTTTCGCACCACGTTAATACTTGCTTAGGTGAAAATTTACACTGCTTGGCTCTTTTCATTGATTTTAGTAAAGCTTTCGATACACTTTCTCATACGAATTTATTAAGAATGCTAGAACGAAACGGCGTTAGAGGAAAATGCCTGGACTGGTTTAAAGATTATTTAAATCTTAGAGCCTTCCGAGTTAAAATATGTCAGACACTTAGTGATGAAACTAATACAAATAGTGGTGTTCCCCAAGGTTCAAAACTTGGGCCAATTTTGTATCTCATATATGCCAATGAGATGTTAAAAGTCCTCGAAGAATGTTCTGCGTTTGCTTACGCTGATGATACAGCCATAATAGTATCCAACAAAAATATTGATATCGCTTACGTCAATATGCAAAATCAGCTAATCCAAATTACAAAATGGTGCCATGATAATGGACTTGTTATAAATGCCGCAAAAACAAAGGTTATGCACATTAAACCACCCCATCTCAATTCAATAGATAAAAATATTATTTTTCATGATTACCAGTGTCTTCACAACAAGAACAACAATAGCTACACTGATACTTGCACTACAACAATAGAATTGGTTAAAACATATAAATATCTAGGAGTATACGTTGATGATAACTTTAAATGGCTCTCCCACGTTCAATATATATCAAAGAAACTGCGTAAATCAGCATACAGTTTGTATCATCTAAGTAACTGTTCAACGTTTGATGTTCTCAAACATGCATACTTTTCACTAGCAGAATCTTATATTAGACATGGAATCACTGCATGGGGAAATGCAACATATTGCAGATCCCTGCAACAAACACAAAACCAAATACTTAAAATACTTCTTAAAAACAAGCACCACAACCAACAACAACTACAAATAGAATACGTTTGTACTAGCACGAGCAACACACAAAATATATCGTACTACAATTAACCCCCGCTTAACCACAATACTCAAAATGTATTATACACAAGCATAACTGACAACCAAAGTGTTAACAGCAACACACTCGTTGTCAACAACACGCTCGTAAGCAACACCCAAGGTTACAACAGCCCACATTTAAACAACATCACACACGTGAACGACCAAACACACGTTAACAACAACTCACAAGTGAACAACGATCAAAACAATAACTCACGTACAAATAACAACACACTCGTAAACAACACCCAAGGTAACAACAACCCACATTTAAACAATATCACACACGTGAACAACCACACACACGTTAACAACAACTCACAAGTGAACAACGATCAAAACAATAACTCACGTACAAATAACAACACACTCGTAAACAACACCCAGGGTAACAACAACTCACATTTAAACAAAATCACACACGTAAACAACCACAATAACAACACTCACGTCAACAATAACACACATATTATCAACAACATGCACAGTAATAATATCCACAAAAACAACACATATAATACAACTGGAAATGTGTCGATTACTAATCCAAACAACTATGGAAATACTAATATCAACAACAACAGAAGCACATACAACATCTTAAATACTAACGCCAACAACAATACACACACCAGCAACATCAATTCACGATACAATACTAACGGACACAACACTAACTCAAACAACATTGCACCAACCTTAACGTATTAAATATCAAAAATATATACTACTTTACACTTGTCAACGAGTTTTATAACGATCCCAGATACTTAAAGCCAATAAACCACGCTTACAACACTAGGCAACGAGCAGAAGGACGGTATCATGTGGAACGTCATAGAAACAATTATGGCAAAAATTCGTTCAAAACAAGGCTACCAAATATCTTCAACAGTATACCAACCCAACTGTTAAATATTACCAATCCATACAGAAGAAAAACTTATTTAAAGGAATATTTTATCGGTACCCAAGGAAAATCTATTTTCTTATTTCTTATTTTTTTTATTATTTAAATTTTCTTATTTCTTATTTTTTTTATTATTTAAATACCTTATTGCATTTCCTGCAGACAAGCCGAATGGCTTCGCGGGAATAAATTAAGATTTTCAAATGTAAAATAATTATAATAATAAATGAATTGAAAAAAAAAAAAAAAAAAATCTCCCAGCATTGCCGGGCACATATCACTGTTCTCTAAAATTTCACTTATAAAACAGCCTGATTATTAACGATATCTGCAGAAGATTAAACCAATTTTTTAAATGGTTTTAAAATGAATTTAAAGTTGGCGATAAATGTTAGTGAAGAATGGCCGACAAAATAAAAATAGTCAAACTTAATGCCAATTTAATGCACACATTTAAATGTGTTGATAACGGTTATTAAAACAATTGGGGGATTCACAAGGTGTCATAAAGTCATAAGTCTTAAAGTAATAGCATGAAAAAATACGACTATTGTGAACAACCCCTCATAATTTAGTGTGCTATTTTGAATTTAAATCAGCTGATTTAAAACAAATATAAAAAATAAATATTTACCAAAAATAAAAATATTTTGTAATTCTAATCCATGAATTAATAAATTAAATTAGATCTTATCAGACTATTTTCCATTTTTTAGAAGCAAATCACAAATAAATTTTATTTTGTTTGTTTACCAAGCATCAGAGTCCTAGGCCGATAAAATTTGACGCCGCAAGTGTTTTGTTGCAAAAATTACTAGCCGCAGGTTAAATTCGGATATTAGCCTGATAAAACTATACCAGCAACGGCGACGGCTACAAAAACTAATGCTGCTCGGCTCGTCCGCTCAGCGCAGATCTCTTCTGATTAATTACGACAGCACAATAAACATAGCAAGCAAAGTTCTATTAATTTAACACACTTTTTGTTAACAAAGCAACAACAATATTTTTAAACCATTGTAAAATGTTAGAACATTAGGACAATATAACATGATAGCACACCTTGTGAATACCCCAAATAGTTCAAAAGAGCTAAAATAAACCAAAAAGTAAAAATAAATAACTTGAAATATGCGGACATTTTTGGAACACAAGGAAAATATTTTTTTTAAATACAAAAACTGAAGTTGAAGTATTTTAAATTTCACCTGATACTTTTGCACGGAACTAGAGCTGAAATACAACTGAACTAGAACTAAAATAGAACTGAACCAGAACTGAACTAGAACTGAACTAAAATTTAACTAGAATTGAACTGGAACTGAACTAGAACTGAACTAGAACTGAACTAGAACGGAACTAGAACTGAACTAGAACTGAACTAGAACTAAACTAGAACTGAACTAGAACTGAACTAGAACTGAACTAAAACTGAACTAGAACTGAAATAGAACTGAACTAGAGCTTAACTAGAACTGAACTAGAAGTGAACTAGAACTAAACTAGAACTGAACTGGAACTGAACTAGAACTGAACTGGAACTGAACTAGAGCTGAACTAGAACTGAAATAGAACTGAACTAGAACTTAACTAGAACTGAACCAGAACAAAACTAGAACTGAACTGGAACTGAACTAGAACTAAACTGGAACTGAACTAGAACTGAACTGTAATTGAATAAGAACCTATTTAAAACTGAACTAGAGCTGAATTAAAGCTAAACTAGAACTAACCTAGAAATAAATTATAACTGAATAACAACTTAAAGTAGTAGCTAAACTAAGACCTTAACTTAGAACTAAAACTAGAACCTAAACTAAAACCCAAACTTGAATAAGAACTACATATAATCTGAACTGGAATCTGAGCTAGAATCTTGACTATATTCAAAACTAAAATCTGAACTTGAATTTTTAATCGAACTGAACAACCTGCACTACAATTTGAACAAAAAATTTTAGCAAACCACTAAACAAGAGCCTAAAGGAGAATCAGATAAAGAATCAAACAAAGAACTTAAACTAGAATTTACATAATCTAAAATCTAAGCTAGAGTCTGAAATAGAATCTTAACTAGGATTGAATTGAAAAAAACATTTAACTAAAAATTTTTTTAAGTTTTTGGTTTAAATTTTGATATTTTTTAGTAAGATTTGGTTGAGTTCATCAAATTAAATTTTCATTAAATTTGTTTTACTGAAGGATGGAATTTTACAACACGAAATTTTATTAAAATTCATTGATAGTTTTCTTGGCTGAGCTCCTCTGCACCACTGCGGTGCCTGCCAACCAACAGTCAAACATCAATTTTTAGACAGTGATACTGGTGGTTCGAAATTTTCAATTTTATATTACATGTTGCTAAATTTCCTACGTTTTTGTTTTTTTTAAAATTCCAGTTTCTTAAAAAAAATATTTTTTATTCACTCTTAACAATACTTTAATTTTGAATTCAAAATTATCGATAAGCAATAAATCCTACAAGCTTAAATTATATAAAACTATTTTAAAGTTTTATTGATTTTATTTAAATTTAATAAATCCATTTTAAACATTAAAAGCAAAAGTAAAATTTTAAGCTAAAAGTCTCTTCTTAATTACACAAAATCCCTTTTAAAAACAAAAAAAAGTAATGTAAATGCAAACTTTTACAACTATTCTAATGCCGCCATTAATAAAATTATTAAACAGAGATTCTCTTATACTTAAACTCCATTTCCATATACAAATGCATTTCAAAATTTGAAAATATGAGAAGGGAATTAAAGTCAATGTCTGACTGTTCATGATGGGGTTTGAAGTATGTATGTTGCAGGCGTTAAAACATCTGGCTTATAATTTCAATGAAAAAAGTTTGTTGGCGTTGTGTTGTTTTTTGTTTTTGTAATTTTAATTTAACAATAAAAATAAAAAAAAAACAAAAAGCCAAAACTTTTTAGTCATCCAAGAGATTAACTTAAAATAACAAAAACTATATTGAAATTAAATCTAAAAGTCAAACAAACTAACAAACAAATACATACAACAATTGCATCAAACTTACGAAATTAAATAAACAACAAAAAGCTGCAAACAACAGAATAAAATGGAAGCCAACGGAAGAGAATAAAATAAAACATTTTATATGAAACTTATTCACATTTCAGCAATGAAGCTTTAAGCAAGCAACAACGTCAGGAACTGCAACAACGCAAAAAACTAAGCAAAACAAAAATAACAAACAAAATCAAAAAGTTTAAAATTACAAAAAAAAAGTTGTTTGTTGAAAAAAAAAATACACAAACAGCGAGTTAAAACATAAACAACATCATCAAAATACCAGCATCATCAGCTGCAACAATTCACTAGCAATAAAGCCAAAGGTTTCCATTTGCTAAAAATTATGGTTAAATTTAAAATTTTAATTTCTTTAAAATTCATGACGAAAACACGAACATAGAAAACACTTTACTTACTTGTAAACCCATACAACGTCAAAAGTTATACAAAAAATAGCAACATTTTTAACTTGTTTGTGTTTCAATATACAAAATTTCTAAGAGAAATAAAATACTTATACTACATACATATATACAAATTATAAACAACACCATTTCCCACAGAAATGTTAAGCTCTTATACTCGATAAGATTTGCTATTTTAACTCATATATTCAATAAGATGTTTTGTAGAAACTCTTGAACACGAAAATACTTTTTATAGAAAATTTGGTTAACGATAAAATTCTCTATAGAAATTCTAATATACGATCAGACTTTTTATAATCAAATGGATGTGCTACAATTGGTAAGAAGATATTTAAAAACTGTTATACATGACCAGATTGTCGAAAATATCGATTATATAAAAGTATTGAAATTTTACAACACTACAAAAACATACCAACATTTTTCATCTTATTCACTGAAAGAAAAATGCTTCATATATTTAATAAATCGTTTTCATAAAAAAATTTGCATTGGTTAAATGACAATTTTCATTGTCTAAATGGAATTTCGTAGTTATAATGAAGTATTTTCGCTTAAATCGATTCATTGGATTTCGTAATTACGTTAAAAATTTTCATTGGATATATAAAAACTAAAGTTTGTCCAAGTTAAACAAAAAATTTTAATTAGGAACATAAAAAACAATATAGAAGCATAACTATATTCATAAATTAATACAAAATTATAGTTTTCTTAAAAATATGTTTAATTTTATAAATTTTTTTATAAAAGCAACATATTTCAATAATTGAAAAAAAAAATTATTTTTAACATTCAAATAACTCTATAGTCTCAATAATTAAAAGTATAAAAATATTTCGAAAAAGCATGCCTTCATAAATTTAAATTTTCATTATGATAATGAAAAATGTCGTTATAGTAATGAAACAAAAACTTTCAATCCATAAATACGAATGTTTTTAGTTTTCTTTAATATGTATGTACATATGTATCGGGTGTTTTTTTCAGTGGTATAGAACTTCGAATTGAAATAAAACACAAGAAAATCGTTTTAATGACCATCAATTTGGCTTTATTGGAAGGATAATTTTATGCCATTAATGTTTAAATATGATTTCAGGCATGTGGCCGCCGCGGCTGGCTCGAATAAAGCCAATTCTACAGGTCCAATTTTCAACCACTTTTTCGAGCATATGGGGCCGTATGTCGGCAATAACGCCACGAATGTTGGCTTCCAATTCCCCTAACGTTTCTGGTTTGTTGGCGTAGACGAGCGACTTCACATATCCCCAAAGAAAATAATCCAATGGTGTCAAATCACACGATCTTGGTGGCCAATTGACAGGTCCATTCCGCGAAATTATGCGCTCATCGAATGTTTCCTTCAATAAATCGATTGTGGCGTGCGCTGTGTGGCATGTAGCGCCGTCTTGTTGGAACCACAACTCATCCACATTCATGCCATCCAATTCGGGAACAAAATAGTCGGTTATCATGGCTCTATACCGGTCTCCATTAACGGTAACTGCCTCTCCAGCATTATTTCGGAAGAAGTATGGCCCAATGACTCCACCAGCCCATAGAGCACACCAAACAGTCAGTTTTTGTGGATGTAATGCCGTCTCAAGGGTCTCATGTGGATTCTCTTCACTCCAAATGCGGCAATTTTGCTTGTTGACGTAGCCATTCAACCAAAAATGAGCCTCATCACTGAACAAAATTTTGCGATGAAAATCAGCATCGAGATCAATCTCATTTTCGGCCCATACACCAAGCGTTGTTCTTTTGTCAACCTGTTCATGATGAAATGGCAAACCAAACTGAACATAAATGACATTAGAGTGGCCAGATTTGACCACAAAATGCCAGTTTTATCTCTATTCGAAAAACAAACCTGTAAAAAAAACACCCTATAGTATGTAATAAGTAATGAACAAACAAATGTTCTCCTTTAAAAAAACACACCCTTATTTTAAACTGTTGTCAACCAAATGATGTATACTAAAAAGCTTGTTCTCTCTTTATGTGTTCTTTTTTTATTATGCGTTAGCAAAAAAAATCAACGTTGTTATTGTTGTTATGTTATGACAATTTAATCTCATATTTACTCTCTTAATTGAGTAATAGCAAAAAACATAGTTTTTTTATTTAAAAACTACACTGCCCCAGTAGGCTAGCTGGTAGTGAGCTAGTCTATCAGCGCCGAGGTTGCGGCATCGATACCCGCCGGCGACTCTGGTTAAAAAAAAAAAAGTTAAACAATAATAAGAACAACTTTGATTATAAAAAAAAAATTAAAAAAATATATAAAATAAAAAAAGTCTATGAGCGCCGAGGTTGCGGGATCGATTCCCGCCAGCGACTCTGGTTAAAAAAAAAAAAGTTAAATGATAAGAACAGCTTTGATTATAAAATAAAAAAAGTCTATTAGCGCCGAGGTTGCGGGATCGATTCCCGCCAGCGACTCTGGTTAAAAAAAAAAAGTTGAATAAGAACAACTTTGATTAAAAAAAAAAAGAAAAATTCAAAAAATTAAATAACAAAAAATTTTTTTTACTTTTTCGAAAGTATTCATCCAATGAATAACATTCATAGATCTAATGTAATGTTTCATTAAATACATTTTAATGAAACAGGTTTCATTAATCCAACAAAGCGCTGCATAGGTTCCTTTTTAATGCAATTTTTCATGGGATTAATGTCAAAATTCATTGGTATTCTGAGGAAAATTCTTTCAGTGTTGTTTCTCATTCACTCAGAACCCTGCAACTGTAGTTTTATGTTTCTGTGAAATCCGACTTCTTTAAGCTCATGCAATTCCGTTTTGAATATTTAATACGTTTTTAAACAAGAAAAAGTTTGTTATTGCCAATACAAATTTTCTTCAAGTGTTAACAAAAAAATTAATTCAAATCAAACATTATAAAAGTTCAATAAAATTTCATTAAGACCGTTTTTAAAATGAAATTGTTTTTTAAAAATTTATTATTTTATTTTAAGGTTTTGTTTGTTCCTGAATTTAATGAGTTTATAATAAAATAAATCATTTGTTAAAGTTGTTTTTATTCAACCTTTCTATTTATAAATAAAAACATTTTTATTTATAAATCATTTATTTTAAAAATGTTATATCCTTTTTTATATTAAAAGTTTTTTGCTCCAATGTTGCCATTTTTAAATATGCTATTTGTATAGCAAAACAAAACATTTTATAAGTTTTTGTTTAAATTCTCATTTTTCTCTTGGCGCTTTTTACCCTTTTTTCGAAATTTTTTATGCTTTTTTCCCGTTCTTACAAAACACTTGATGCTTTTCTTCGTTTCTTAAATGGCAACACTGATCATTTTTACAAAAGAGGGTGTTGAAAAAAGCTTACTAGTAAAATATTTAAAAGAAATATAAAAGAATGCTTTATTCGCCGAACCTTTTAGATATTAATAACTTTCTTCCACGCCCACTTTTCCAATTCCGCCCACACTTTGTCAGATGTTGTGAATTGATAACTACGATGCTCGTTCCTAATTTGAAATCTTTAATGTTTTTGCATGGGAAGTGCCACGCCCACTTTTTCACTCTCGCCCAAATTTAACCGGATATTTTTATAATCGCTGCTACGTTTTTTTGTGAGAATCTGTAAGGTTAGTGTCAAAATATGAGGCACTTTTAATATTTTTGACTTATTTGCGTAAAAGACGAAATTCAGTATTCTTTCTTGAGCCAAACGGTATCTACAGCAAATTTATTAGTGCTATTAAAAACTGATTAAATGATTTAATTAATTTGGAATATGAAATGTGCTTTAATGAGTTGAATTTCAATTTATAAATATTTTTTATATCAGACAGCAGAATGTAATGCATTTTCTGGCTGGCTACGGCCTTCGTCAGCATTCTTTGTGTCACACTGAAAAGTGATACTTAAAAAATTTCATGTGTTTAACTCAACAATTTTAACAAATATAATGTGGGAACTATTTCTTTTTTCATAAACTATTTTTTAATCTTATTAATAATTTTTCCGAATGTGCTTCTATGAGTTGATTGTAATTTATGAAAAAGAAATAATTCTCACATTCTATTTGTTAAAAGTAATATGATTTGGCAAAAACTAAAAAGGTTTTTGTAGAATTTTTTGCATTATTTTTTTTGATTTTTTACTATTTTTGCCCAAATTCTGCATAATTTTTTGTTTAACTGGTGGCAACGCCGTTTTTATAGAAACTCTTATACTCGGTAGTATTTAAAAAAAAGAGCTTTTATACTTGATGTTTTAACTTTATATTTTGTTTTAGTTTCAAATGCCTGTATTCATAAAAATATTTAAAATTTAATAAAGGTTTACAAAACAAATTTTGTATGCAAATTCGACTTAATAAGCGTTTGTTAAATTAAATAATTATTTATGAATACCGGGGTTAAAGTTTTAAAATTAAATTCCAAATTCAACAATAAAATATTTTGTGCAACGTTTTTTTGCATCCATTTTTCTTATATGTATTTCGCGCTTTTTCTGAATTTGACTCTACCACATTTTTCCGTAAGCATAATACTTTGTAAGTATATAAACTTAAATTTTCTAAAAAAAAAACTCTTACAATCAATAAAATTTTGTATAGAAACTCATATTTGATAGAGTATGTACTAAAGAGTTCCTAGAATTTCCAAAGAAACTCTAATAGTCGATATCATTTTCCAGAAAGTCGTTTACTCTATAAATAGAAACTCTTATACGCTATTAGGTTTTGTATACAAACCCTTATGCTTCATTATTTTTATATAGAACCTCTTGTCCTCTATATCTTAGCATTTTAATGTTAATATTCAGTAAAATCTTCCACCTTCCAACTATTTCGCTTTCTTTTTGTGCCATCCACCTCTAGTGGTGAAAAAGGGTATACTAAGTTGGTCATAGCTTATGAAACTTTTTCATATTCATCTCATACACAGAAAAAAATAAAAATTTATTTCAAAATAAAAAAGTTTGTGATATTAATTAAAAAATTAATTAAACAAATTAATAGTATCAATTAAACGTTTAATTCACTTGATTAAAAGTTTAATTCACTTGATTAAACGTTTAATTCACTTGATAAAATTTTAATAAAAACAGATTTTATTTTTAATTTTGATTAATTGGTTAAAAGTTTTGGAGAATTTTTTTTTTTTTAAGGTATAAATATTTTAGGTCAGTCCATCTTTTTAAAACCCACTCACTTTCAAAAGACTCAACACAAAGGAACAATTTCAGTATTAAATTGTTTCTAGTTCTCCTGAAAAGTTTTGAAATGAAATCCAGCACAATTGGTCTACTAGGAAAAGAGATATAAACCCAAATGCTCATTTAATTTTGGCCAAATTCGTTTTATATGAAAAGAAATCATACTACCAGATTTGGTTAAGTTGGGTCCAAAACACTATGGAACATTTTTGGGATAATTGTCTGGGGGGTGAGAAATTCCAAGTCAGGGTGATGGTACTAGGTCAGTATAGAAAAACCCTCAAAGGGTTTGGCGTTCGTATGTGTCAGTTTTTTTTATGACCTTTTAAATTTTTTCCTTATCTTGATGTTTTTTCGCTTAGTTGTAACATTTTGGCAAAAACGTAGTTTAACATAACTCGAGAACCACTTGTCCGATGATGAAACAAATTTAGAAAAATTAAGAATTACAATTTCTCTAATGTGTTTCTATACCGTTTTCCTATATGTGCAACACTTTCGAAGTTTAAAATGAATGTATGAAGGGAAAAAAGTATTTTTTGCCTAAAAATTTTAATATTTTTTTTTTTAAATTCATAAAAAATCCAAAATGGAAAAAAGTGCCAAAACTAATTACTTTCGCGTAAAGTCACATAACTCATGAGCAAAAAAAGGCATAGATCATGAAAATCGATGCACGCGTTTCTCATTTATTCACAATTAGGTAAATGTATGAATTTCAAAAATTTGCTCCAGATATGCACAACATTATTTGGAGAAAACATTGACACTCACAAGCCGAACTCTCTCATATTTTTCTACTGTACTAAAAGAGAAATATTGATGTGGCAACACTGGTTCTGTAATGTTCACATAAAACATGCATTGTCATTATACTTCTTCTCTTTCTCACACTGGTTCTGTGATTTTTGTCATTCAACAAGTGCCGACGAACGCGAACAGTAAAAGAGATTTTTCTCCAGTTTTTTAAAAGTGAACAAAAGAGAACAAATAGCTTTTGCTACTGCTGTGGTCAATATGTCTCAACACATGTGTTAATTCCAACTTGGCAACAATTGAATCAAGCTTATTTTGATTTATTAAAATTGGCTCATTGGATACTGATGGCTCATATGGGGGATCATCACGTGCATGATATGTCGGAGCAGTCGTAGAAGAGAAAATATCTGGGCTAGAAGCTTTTGGCACAGGAATGTGGTCCGAATGAGGCAATGGTGTTGCGGCACTTGCAACACCAACGTAATTATACGATTTTCTTATCCTTTTTGCGGCTCCTTTATTCGCACATGCATAGCAATTCAATGGATTGTGACCTTCGCCAGGATTAGTCCAAGTCATTGGGATACCGAATGGCATACTTTCACGTCTTCTATTTTTCCAATCCATTAGACGGTTGTAGCAGCTTTTACACACTATATTTGGTACCCATATTTCGTTCACTATAACATTTTGGTTGAAGTACATCTCGTATGTTTGAACAAAATCAGTACTGAAATTTCCCCTTTTTTTTATGTGTTGAGACATATTGACCATTGTAATTCTTAATTTTTCTAAATTTGTTTCATCAAAATCGGACAAGTGGTTCTCGAGTTATGTTAAATAAGTTTTTGCCAAAATGTTACAACTAAGCGAAAAAACATCAAGATAAGGAAAAAATGTAAAAGGTCATAAAAAAAACTGACACATACGAACGCCAAACCCTTTGAGGGTTTTACTATACTGACCTAGTACCATCACTCTGACTTCGAATTTCTCACCCCCCAGATTGGCTGTTGTACTGTGTAATTAACTGTAGACTTTCTATAAAATCAACTCTCGGAAAACAACTTAGTATGCTTTAAAACGTAAAAATAATGCTGTTGTAGAAACAATTTTTAGAAATCACACTGCCTCATAGTACTTTAGTACGTAGTCTTAAAAAGTACTTTTGGAATATATTTCAACAGGCCTAAAACTGCACTGAATTATAAAACTGTGAGGTTAGTTTTTATAAAGATTGGTTTATAATTTATAGATCCCATATAAAGCCCACTATTCTAACCGTCTGTCGGTGGAGGGTATCAAAGATTCGTCACACTTTTACTTGTTTTAATTTAATTCTATTATATTTTTCCTTACACATACTTTGTAAGGATTATAAAGTTTTTTTATTTAAATGACATGTTGTGTTTTAAGCTGATATTTTTATTTTCACTACTTCTATTATTATTGTTGTTACTGCTGCTCCTGTAGTAACAGAAACTGCCAGTGATGCTCATAATGGTTGAGTGCATTTACTGCATTGTTTATGGGAAAAATACGAACAAAACTTAAATGGAAAATAAACAAGACAAAGGCATTGTTCTGGTCTACAAAAAAAACATGTTTAAAAATAAAACATACTGCTCTGCTGCTTTGCTTTAATACCTGTGATGTTTTTTTGTAACTTAAAATAAGAAGCTAAAAATAAAACAAAAAGCTTTACTTTTAAATATTTCAAGGGCTTTTAAGATTTTTATGGACTTTTTATCAATTATTTTTATAGTTTTCTTGAACAAATGTTTCCATTACACTCTTAAACAGGAAAAAATGCTCTCCACTTTTTTCATTTATTTACTTAAATAAAAATGTATTTGCAATTACTCCTGGGTGGAATGGATGTGTGTTTATGTTAAAATTTTGCCTACGTGTAAAAAGAACTTACGTAAACAATCATTTATTCAAAAATTTTTGTGGAAATTTTTGTAAGTTTAAGTGTGTGTGCGTGTGTTTTGTTCGTGTGGCTGTCATTGTGTATGTAAATATATTTGAATTACGTGTTACTATTGTGTTTATTTAAGTTTTGCGCTTTAAATTATTTTATTGCACAAAAGCAAAAGGCAGCAAGCAAACCATCCGACCGACATACGCAACAACATGCCAAAAGAAACCTTTATACTTTTGTTCTACACTGGGCCACATGAGTGCTGCTACATTTCGCAGCAGAAGCTTGCTAAGGCAACAGCAAGTTTAAGGAAAAAAACAAAGCACCAACAACAACAACAACAAAAAGAAAACCAGCAAAATTGCAATCAGTTGCTCAAATATAAAACACGTGCTTGGAATATTTACCATGTTTGAAAATTATTCGAGCATACATTTACAACAAATTACAAACATGCCACAAATGTGACACCATAAAGAAAAGAAATCTAAAATAAAAAAACAAACAACAAAACAAAAACAATAGTAAAGAAGAAATACTTTGAATACTTTATTGCCACTTGTCACTTTGTTTAACTACTTGCACCACTTGAAAGTAAATGTATTTAAGTTTCTATACGCTCTCGACCTAAATCGGCTTTTCAAAATACAAAAGAAAACTGGGAGTGTCTGGAACTAAAAATTGATTGTGAATTTTGCGATATAACAAGGAAATGATTTAATTTGCGACAAAAAGAATAGAATTAACTGAATTGTTTATAGCTTTTCAGTTTTTCTAGAAAAAAACAATACTTTTGTTAGTTTACTTTTTTTCTTTACAATTTAATACACAATAAAAACACTTATACATGATAAGAACAATTCTAAAGAACCTCTTGCACATTTAATAAAAGTTTTAGCAGAAAATTTTATTCGAGATAAGAATTTCAATAAAAGCAAGATTTTTAAGAAATTCTTTTATAGACGATTTAAACTCTTATAAATGATAAAAACTAGTTTCTGTAGACACTCTTCTACAAATGTGCGAAAAGTTTCTTTAGAAATTTGTATACTCACGATAAGATTTCTTTAAGAAATTATTTTATAGACGATTAAAACTTTTATACACGATAAAAACAAATTTCTGTAGAAACTCTTATACATGCATGATAAAAGTTTCTACTGAAATTTTGACATTCGATTAAAATTTTTATTAAAACATTCATACCCGTTAAGATTTTCTATATAAACACCTTTTTCGGTAAGATTATCTTAACAAATTTTCAAATGCTGTACAAGTTTTTGTAGGAACTCTCCTACACGATATAATATTCCATAGAATTCTTTCAGTCGATTTTATTTTGTGTAAATACTTTTATTTTCTATAAAGTCTGATTTCCCCGATAAGAATTTTTTTAGAAACGCTGATAAACTATTTGAATTTTAATAGAAAGTCTAATGCAAAATACGAATTTTTATCGATACTCTAAGAAACGATAAGATTTTCTAATCGATAAGATTTATTACAAAATCACTTAAAGTTGATGAGATTGGCTTAAAAAGCTTTAAGTCATGATAAGATATACTAAAATAGCTTTCATAAGCAATAACACCTTTTGCAGTAACTCTTATACACGATAATAATTTCTATATTAAATTTAACTCACGATTAGAATTTCTATAATAACTTTTAAACACGATAATTATTTCTACATAAAATGCTTTACACGACAAGAATTACGCGCTAAAAAGTTCGATTAAATTTAATATAGCATTACTTTTACTTGATGAGAATGGCATTATAATCTTTCAAACAATATAAGATTAACTAAAAAAAACTCGTATACACATTTCTATATGAAATTTAACACACGATTAGAATTTCTATAGAGACTTTTGAGCACGATAATTATATCTATATAAAATGCTATACACGATAGGAATTTTTTTGGAAACTCTTATACACGTTAAACAATTTGTCTAGAATCTGTTGTGCATGATATGAATTTTCAATAAAAACTTTTATACACGACAAAAAAGTTCTGTATAAACTTGCAAAATAAGAATTTTTATCGAAACTCTTCGAAACAATAAGAATTTCTATCAAAATTCTTAGAAACAAAAAGAATTTCTAATCGATAAGATTTAATATAGAATTACTTTTACTCGATGAGATTGGGCTAAGAAAATTTTAAACTATTATAATAAGATTTACTAAAAAAAAACTCTTATCCGTCATTACACTTTTTTCAGTAACTCTTATACAATATAGTAATTTTTATATAAAATTTAATACACGATTAGAATTTCTATAGCAACTTTTGAAAATGATAACTATTTCTATATAAAATGATATACACGATAAGAATTTTTTGGAAACTCTTATACGCGCTAAAAAATCGATTAGATTTTATATGGAATCAGTTTTACTCAATGAGATTGGCTTAGTAAACTTTTAATCACAAAAAGATTAACTTAAAAAACTCTTAAACACTTTTTTCAGTAATTCTTATACACGATAAAAATTTTTTATATAAAATTTAACGAACTATTAGAACTCCTATAGCAACTTTTAGGCACGGTAATTATTTCTATATATGTAAAATGCTTTACACGATTATAATTTTTTTGAAAACTCTTATACACGCTAAAAAATCGATTAGATTTAATATGAATTCAGTTTTACTCGATCTTTTAATCAAGATAAGATTAACATAAAAACCCCTTTTACGTGTTAACACTTTTTACAGTAATTCTTATACATGATAATAATTTCTATATAAAATTTAACACACGATTAGAATTTCTATATCAACTTTTAAACACGATAATTATTTCTATCTAAAATTATATGCATGGTTATAATTTTTTGGAAACTCTTATACACGAAAAAAACTTTGTTTAGAAACTGTTATGAATAATATGAAGTTTCAATATAAACTCTTATTCATGAGAAAAAAGTTCTCTAGAAACTTTGATATACTATTTTCAATAGAAAATCTTATACGCTTTACTTATTTCTATAAAAACTTTTATTTCAACAGAAAACCTTTCCTAAAGAAATGACTGCATTGTTCAAAAGTTGCCACAAGTTTTTCATATTTCTAAAGCTTAAGCAATTACTTGAATCCCATTTCCGTAAAAAAAATCATAAATAAAATAGAATTTCATTATTAATTTTGCCCGAACTCAGATGTGGCCAAAAGAATTTTTTGTACTGCCCCATAAACCCCAACACTTTTATGTTCATTCGAAAACATTTCTATCTTTTTCGTGCAAACAAGTTGAGGAGAACGCTTATGTGTTTAATACCCAAAAGACATATTTAACACTTCATCGGTTTTATTTGGCTTACAAAAAATATCGAAATATTTTCTCATTTATTTAAACATCCAGTTAAATGAATTAGTGTCTGACAAACTGAATAGTTTTTTTTATATATAATTTTTTTTATAAATTCTGTTCATTTTAGCAATTTATACTTTCGTTAATGCAATTTGTTACTGAAATATGGCACAGAGTATTAAAGCAAACGCAATTTGTATTCAATAGTGGAGAAAGACATAAAGCTATTTGTTGTTTTATGTATTAAAATTATTATAATCGATAATACAATACTTATCTAACGATTGACGAAAGTAATTTTGGATAATAACGTATTTTATAAAATTAGATAAAATGGAATAAAAAATTTGTTTAATTTGAAGGAAGTAGGAAAGATTTCTATTTTTTTCCGAATATTTTGGTTTTTAAAAAGCTTAGAATCTTTCTGTATAAAAAATGTGACCTGGTGCGTATGATTAATATTAGTTAGAAGTAACTGCAGTGCTTTCATTATAACTTGGTAAAAATATAAGGCGATTTCCCTTATTCCAATTAGAAATTAAAGCTAAGAGCACTGTCTTTTAAATCTAAAGAACATATATGGAAGGAAATTTTGTTAAATAAAGTTGTTAACTAACATTTTGTTTATTAATTTTAACATTTTGAAAAAAATCAACATCTTAACAAAACCCCTTTTGATAACTTTGAGTTTAATAAATTATAATATATAAAAAAAAATAAGTGCAATAATATTGAAAGAAATTTTTCCACAAAATAAGATTTTAAGTAAAACTTTCCCTTAAGCAACAGAAAAAAACTCCTTAATTTATGTATGAATTTCGTTTGGAAAAATGTTAAAAATGACTTTTAATTTCTCATATTTTTGTTCACATGTTTGCGACATGTCACCACAACAAAACTTAATAAATGAATGAATAATTTTTAAGAATTTTTTTATGAATAAATAAAAAAAAAAAGAAAAATTAAATAAGAAGAAAAAAGTTTAAACCATTACTGTTTGACAAATTTAAACAAAACACTTGGTAAAAACACATTTTGCACAGAAAATAAATGTTTATTTTTTTGCTTAAATACAAAAGGAAGTTTTAACACTAAAATATTTCAGAGAAGAAAATTAATTTTATGCAAATTTTGTTTTTTATTTATATTATTTTAGGAAAAATATTATGACAAATTTTAAAGACAAGTAAGAATGCCATCTTCGGCAGTGACGAATCTTTAATACTTTTCACTCAACATAATGCAGCGTCTTAGACCATATAACTACTAACCAGATTATCAAATAGACCTAAAATTAAAAAAAAATAAATTAAGTTAAGTTAAGTGCACATTTCTATATTTAAGCGGACATTCATTTACATACATAATAAATGTAAAAAAATAAAAATTAAAAAAAAATAACACAAGGGGATTTTATGACAACAAATAGAAGCAATTGGTGTTTTTGCTTGTATTTCAGTCATTTATGGAGCGGTCCAGCTAAATTATAATAGCAAAATTTAACGGATTATAGGAGACAGAAATATGTAACAACCAATTCCTCATCATATCTGGAGGCTTCAGAAAACCCATTTCAACAGACAAAAGGACATCGTTAAATCAATTTTTCAACTCGAAAGGACCCAAAATAATGTTTAGTAGAAATAACAAACCGTATGACAAACTTATATATACCATTTTTATCTTTGGTGAAGAGTATAAAAAGAAAGTCAAGTGAAAAAATAAATATTTTTCAAACATTTAATCATGAAATGTTTTTAAAATTATTTTATTAATTAAATACACAAAAAGTTTAAAATTGTGTTAACTACAAAACTTTTTGTATAAAATTTTTAGGATAATTGAAATTTCTAACATCATTTAAGCCAGTATAAAAGTTCTTGGAGAAAATAAAAGAGTATAAAACTTTCTTAAAAAAAGTTCTGCGTAGTATAAGGATTTCATTAATCAATTTTGTTAAATATAAGACTAATTATTGAAAAATGTATGTAATACAAATTTTTCTCTTTGACAATTCGCTATATATAAGAGTTCCTATACAAAATCTAATCACGTATAAGAGTTTCTTTAGAAAGTACTATCGTGTGTAAAAGTTTCTACAGAAAATCTTATTGTTTATAGGAATGCTATAAAAAATAGTATCGTTTGTATGAACTTATATAAAGTATCTAATCGATTATAAGAGTTTTAATAAATTATCAAATCGTATATAAGAGTTTCTTTAGTATGTACTATCGTGTGTAAAAGTTTCTACAGAAAATCGTAACGTTTATAGGAATGCTATAAAAAAAGTATCGTTTGTATGAACTACTATATCGATTATAAAAGTTTTTAAAAATTATCAAATTGTGTATAAGAGATTTTTTAGAAAATCTTATCTCTTATAGCATTTTCTTTTTAAACTTGTCTTTTTATAAAGAATTTTTTATAGGAAACACAATATGGTATAAGAGTTTCTTTAGAATATTAAATCGTGTGTTAAAGCTATTGTTGAAAATCGTATGTAAAAAATCTTATCGAGTACATAAATCTCTAAAAACAACCTATTCATGTTAAAGAATTTATATGGAAATATGTATAAGAGTTTAATTAGAGAATCTAGTCGTGTTGAAAAGTTCACATAGGAAATGATGTCAAGTATAAGAGTTTTCTCAGAAAATCTAATCTTCTTGAAGAGTTAACAAAGGAAATTTTATTGCTTATATGAGTTCTTATTGGAACTTCTATCGTATACAAGAGTCTCTTTAAACAATCTATCGTGTATTAAAGCTTTTATAGAAAAGAAAAAAAAATTCTTTAACAAATCAGACAAAATCTAATCGAATCTATAATTTAATACTTAAAAGCTTTTCGTGTACAAGACTTTCCATAAAAAGTTTTATCGATTATTGTGTATAAGAATTTCTACAGAAAGTGTTTTCAATTATTGGAGTTTCCTTTAAAACTCCATTTGTATATAGAATTTCTATAGAAAATCTTATTGCGGAAAAGAGCTTCTAGAGAAAATTGTATCTTGTGTAAAAGTCACTATTAAAAATCTTATCTTGTATAAGAGTTTCAACATAAAATCTTATCGTATTTTTGTAGAAAATTGTATTTTGTGTAAAAGTTCATTTAGAAAATCTCATCGTGTATAAGAGTTTATATATGATATTTAATTGTGTAAAAGAGCTTCTATAGAAAATCTCTATACAAATATTATCGTGTAGTAGAGTTCTATGGAAAACAACTCCTGCGTATGATTTTTCTAAAACAACTCTTAAACTCGACGTAACGAATTTACTTTTTTTTAATTATCATTAAGTTAAAACCCGCATTTTAAACTACAGACCTAAAAAAAATATATCCTTGACTTTAATTCTATAATTTAATTTTATATTTGTGCAAAGACACACATTTTTTTTAGCAAATACAGAGAAGAGGAGAAAAAGAACCTTGAAAGTTTTCTTTCTCTTCCACTATTTATTTAGTAAAGTAACAACCACTTAAACCACCAAAAGTAAATCTAACTGGTTCTTTTAGCCGTATTTACCTTTTTCAGTTTATTTCTTTACTCTTTACCAACATTGGTTAGCTAAAAAACAAAAAAATGAAAATACAATGGGCTGTCATGAATTATAATTGTATGGCATTTAGACAACATCAGAAACCACTTACGGCCTTTTTACAAAACAATTTGCTCTAATAAGACAAAAATGGATTGCAGCATGTGATTTAGATTTCTATAATTAGACCAAGGCACTTTTGCTATATTTATTTAACACTACTTTAGTAAATGATATTATTTATTACTCTGGAAAAATAATTTTGCAGGTAAATGGCGAAAGTTGCAAAAAAATAAAAGTCCTTTGCAGAAAAACCAAGTACACCGAACAGAAATACCTATGGCAACGAGTTGAATGTATAATTTTAGTTATTTATAGCAGTTGTAAGGTTAAACTGTATAAGAGATGGATTTGAAACTAGAAATAGCTTTTTAACATTTCCATTTAATTTAACCAGAATTTTTTGTTTTTCATTTTAATTTATGTCATTACGGGCAGATGAAAAAAAATACATTAATTCTTAAGTCAGATTATGCTTCATTTATTTAAATATTCGACACAATAATTTAAACAATTATTTTAGCCTTAAATTAAAGTAAAATAGTTAACTTATTAAACTAAAGCAATTTTTAAAATAATTTATATTAATCATACGCCAGAGTAAACAATTCACTTTAATTTACTTTAAATGAATAATTATGAACAGGGCAAGTTTAAAATGGCACGAGAAATTGTTAAAAATGGCTGGCAAAATAGCACGAAAAAGTATAAGAAATGGCACGAAAAATGGCTCGAAAAATGGCACAAAATGGTAAAACTGGCAAAAATAAGCATGTTGTTAATTAAGAAACATTTACATATTTTATTAAGTTTTTATTGTAAAGTTCAATAGCATGTTTCTTCAAATTGTTAAAAATAAATAATCTCCTGTTATCGCATACAACAGTTCAAAAAATGGAAAACAGCCTTTCTACATCGCAAGATGTAACTGGAGAATATTTGAACGCTAAAAGTTCAGATGGAGAAAGGTTGTCAATAAATTCATCCGTCTCAATCATTACCGCTAAGTTAAGAAAACAAAATTCTGAGAAAATCAATTAAAACCATTTGTTTTATACATATATAGAGAGTTTTGCAGGAGTATTGAATAATTAACCAGAATTTGCGCGTAACTAACGGAGTTTTTTTACGAGATTGATAATGGCTTATGGAGGCACTTTAAAAAACAAATAAAATGTGGGCTTTTGTAGAATTTTTATTTATTTTAAAACTTAGCGGTGTTTGCAAGTTGACTCACATATAATATTTCTTAATTTAATCTTAACTTTTTTTTAAACTTTTCAACAAAATCTTTTTACTGACATTTTTTATATTTTTCTTGCCACTGTCAATTAAGTCTAAGCTTTCATTTATAGAAAACCTTTTTGCTTGTAATTTCAAGAGACTTGAGCAGATGCATTGAAAGTGCACTTTTATGTACACTTTGTCACTTTTACGTCCGATTTTTACAACATTCATTTAGCATTTCGAATAGATTATGCCTCATTTTCGCTAAACTTATTTAAAAATTTCTTCTATGTTGCAAAAAAAGGTTTTTGGCAAGCTGGACCAAAAATGGAAATAATTGAAGAAATGGCAAAAATGGCATATGCCATAAAAAACTTGCCCTGATTATGCATAATAATTAATTTATAAAACTTTAATGTATTCATATCAAAATATAGCTTTTCTAAACAAACTATTATACTGTACATATAAGATTTTCTATAGAATTTTAAACATATATAACATCTTTTATGGAACATCCAATCTATAAAGCGATTTTCTGTAAAAACACGTTCACCGTATAAAATTTATTTATAACGGGTGTGTTAATTTTAAATAAAACAAAAAATTTTCAAAGAATTATCTTAATATTTTTTATTATTATTGAAGGATCTATGACAAATATATCGACCCCTTTGCCCGAAATTATCGTAAAGGGTGGTTAAATTTCAAGGCCCGATGTTGATTTTGAATAAAACACAAACTATTCAGGAAATTATTGTAATATTATTTTATTATGATATATTGGTATTACTCAATTATGGAACAAAATATCGGCCAAATGGGCGCCGCGACCACGGCGGCACACCTCCATCCGATGGTCCAAATTTTCGATGACCCTGAGGCATAATGGAGGTTCTATGCCGTTAATGTGCCGAACTATCTCATCCTTTAGCTCTTGAATTGTTGCTGGCTTATCGACGTACACCTTTTCTTTCAAATAACCCCAAAGAAAAAAGTCCAACGGTGTCAAATCACATGATCTTGGCGGCCAATTGACATCGCCATTACGTGAGATAACACGGCCATTGAATTTGTTGCGCAAAAGAGCCATTGTTTCGTTAGCTGTGTGGCAAGTGGCACCGTCCTGCTGAAACCACATATCGTCCACATCCATATCTTCCAATTCGGGCCATAAAAAGTTCGTTATCATCTCACGATAGCGAACACCATTCACAGTAACTGCCTGACCGGCCTCATTTTGGAAAAAATACGGCCCGATGATGCCGCCAGCCCATAAACCGCACCGAACAGTCACTCTTTGTGAGTGCATTGGCTTTTCAACAATCACTCTTGGATTATCATTCGGACAAATGCGGCAATTCTGCTTATTGACGAATCCACTGAGGTGAAAATGAAATCACGAAGTGCACGATATGCATTTTGATTCGAACGCCCATTTTCATAATAAGTCTGGATAAATTTAAAACGTTGTTGGATTGTGTATCTCTCCATGGTTCAAATTGAGTAAGTCTGAAATAGAGAAATGTCAAATAAAATTCGGAAAAAAACTTGGCGTTTAGGTGTGGTTCACATTCAACATCGGCCCTTACAATTTAACCACCCTTTATATGCCAATTTTTTGAAATTGAGTTTTTGATGCAATCTTGTTCTACATTCAAAGAGACTTCACCTGACAAAATATTGTAGGCAAATTCCACTTCGTTGCTCCAAAAATTGATTGTATATTTTGATTTTGATATTGCAAGCGAACGCAGAGAAAAGTATAAAAATGGCTGTCCTGTAAAATTTGGTTTTTGTAACATACGATAATTTCGCGCAAAGGGGTCGATAGGTGAAACCAAATATCGTCCAAATGCTTGCCACGGCTTCGGTGGCATAACTCTATCCGACACTCCATAATTTCAAAGACTGTGAGACATAAATGAGGTTCAATATTGTTAATGTGATGAATTTTCTCATCCTTTAACTCTTGAATTTTTCACTTTCACTGGTACTTTTTTAATTTCTGTTAGTAATGGATATTCAGGCTTAAATTTATTACGCCTACCAAACATTCCAAACGAAATTATTTCAATTCCGTAGTTGCAGTTCCGATCGAATTTGTTTAAGCTTTAAAATTAAATTTTCCCTTTTTGAAAAAGCAAAATACCGATTCAGATTAACTTTCGACCGAAATGGATTTCTATGACTTTTAAACGATACTTTATTTTCTAGAGAAACTCATTTAGACGAAAATAAATTTTTTTTACGTTACCAAGATATTCTTATACATAATAGAATTTTCCATAAAACCTTTTAGCAAGATAAGGTTTTTTAAGAAACTCTTATACACGATAATGATTTTTATATAACCTCTTGTACATTACAACTTTTTGTATAGAAATTTTTATATACGCTAAGATGTTTTTTATATAATCTCTTAAATATGATAAAAATTTGCAATAAAAACTCTTATACTGTATAGGGCTTATTATAAAACCTTGTTTCAATAGAGAACTTTCTAAAGAAAAAAATTCTTGTAATATTATTTTTTTTTTTATTCGTTTAACAAAGTACTGAAAATACTCAACCATTTAAGTGTGAGGGAGGGTGAGAAACTATGAAATTTAAATAATTTTTTTTTATACCCACATTTTAAACTTTTTTTTATTGTCAGGGCCAAAATGCAACAATACAAATGAACATACTCAAGTCCACAAACAAAAAAAGGAGTAAATGGAAAAAAGGCGTTGTAAAAATAATAGTAGTCGTCAAACTACAAGTTGTTCATGGTTTACATAAAAAAACAGAGAGAGAAAAAAACATGGTGTAGAGCAACATGTGTGAATTTTCCCAAGTCAATTAGCTTAGACCCTGAAGTTGGCATTGTATTGTTATCCATCACATGTTAAATGCATGAATTCTATTGCACTTTCAAGGAGGGAGGTTTTAAAAAGTACGCATACCTGTAACAAAGGAGAGTAAATAAAAGGCAAGGTTTTTAAAATAAATATTAAAGAAGTTAAACAAAATGAAACTGTAGAATCAAAAACCAAATTTTTTAAGTTAAAAGATTATAAATTGTAAAACTTGCACTTTAATAGTTGATCACAAATTAGGTTTTTTAACATTGAACCTCAACAGACAATCTTCCCAGTACCACCCTCGCTTTTAAAAGGGTCGCTAGAACTATAGAAAGTTACATACGGGTTGTAAAAGTATTTGTATTTCTTTTTTATAAAAAAAAAGCAATCAAAATAAAACTAAAATAAATTTGTTGGGTAACGTGACACAAAACATTGAGGAGCTAATAAATCAAAAAAATGTTTGTTCAGTACAGGAGTTTATTTGGTGTTCGGCACATAAGTTCCAATAAAAATCTCTATAATTAAAGCGTTTTTGCAGAAAATCTGCTACAGTATTAAAGTTTCTAGAGCAACTCTTATACATTATAAGAATTTTTTCAAAAAACTATACAGCGTAAGAGCACGAGTTTCGATCTAAAAAAATCTAAAATTATATACGGTATAACTGATTCTTAAGTGGTATAATAGATTAAAAATGCGGTATAAACGTTTCTAAAAAATCTTACACACTGTAAGAGTTTGTTATATAATACTTTATATGTATGATCATTTCCATAGAATATTTTCAGCAGTATAAGAGTTTACATAGAAAATAGTATACAGTATAAAAGTTTTTCTAGGAAGTATTATGCATCAAAAAGGTTTTTATAAGAAATGTTGTACAGTTTTTTTCAAAGTTTTAATAGTAACTCTTATACTATACAGCATTTTCAATGGAAAATCTTATAATGTCTATGAATTTTTGAGAAAATTTTAGCGTGTAGAAGATTTTTTCCTAGATCTTTACCTATCATACATTAAAATTTCTAAATACAATAAATCTTATCATGATTAAACATTTTTCTAACAAAAATCGTTTGTAGAAAATATTGTGATGTTTAAAGTTTTCTGCAGTAAATTTTATCTTTTATAACAACCTTTTCAGAATAATCTTGTTTGGTTTCTATAGAAAATCTTTTCTTGTATTAGAGAAAAAATATCCCATCGTTTGTAAAATTTTATTCAAAAGAATTTATTGTGTATAAGAGGTTCCATAGACAATCTTATCGTGTATAAGAGGTTCCATCGTGTATAATAAATTCTAAAAATAATTAAATCGGCCCAAAATTTTGAGAATAATCTGGTTTTGTCGAACGGTTTTATAGAATATGTTATCTTGTGTAAGAGTTTGAAATCAAATTCCCATTGCATAAGAGGTACCATAAAAACTCTTATTATGTATAAAAGTTTTTAAGAATAGTTAAATCGGGTCAGAATTTTTAAGTTTTTTAAAAACATCTCGTCCACTTTTTTTTAATAGTTTTAACAGATAAATTTGTCTTATATAAGAGTTTCAAAATAAAATATAAGAGTTTATATAGTGTATAGTCGTATCGTGTATTTAAGATTTTACAAATAATATTATCGTGAAAAATTTTGTCGTTAAAAGCAGTTTTTGTTGAAAATCTTATCGTGTTTATAAGGTTTTTCAGAAAATATTTTCGTGTACGAGGCTTTCTTTACCGTAGATAAGATTTTATATACAAACTTCTATTTATTTATTTCTTTAAAGGTTTTTTTAGTTTTTTTTTTTTATCGCGTGCTTTAGAAGGTTGTAACAAATAAATAAGTTTTTTGAAATCTCGTATAAGAGTTTTTAAGATTATTCGACTACTACAATTTCATGAAACTTTTCTATGTTTTTTTAAGTGTGTTTTGAAGTATCTTATTATACAAAAAAATTAGCCTACTTTTGCTCCACTGTCCCCTAAACAAATCGCGTTATGCATATTACAACTGTAATTGAAATAAAGGCAAACAAAAATTTCACTAAAGAACAAAACATATTTGAACAAAATCTAAACACTTGTTTAGATTTGTAAAGCTTCATTTTCCCCTCTAACCCTTTTTCCTAGAAAAAATTTTAACATTTGGATATGGGTGCACATGTACAGCCTGTTTGTTAAGAAGTTTTTTGTGGAAAAAGAACAAAAACTTCTAAAAACAACCAGCAACAACTTTTCACATTCTTCTTGTACTTTAGATAATTTTTTGCAACAATGGAATTTTTTTTGCTGTTATGGTTGCAATTGTAAATGATTTGGGTTTGGTTTGTGGTGGGCAGACCAAGGGGAAGGTGTTAACCTTGTGTCAAGTACAAGTTTTTATTAAGAAATAAAATTTGCAAAATAGTTCTTTTAATGTAGGAAAAACCCCAGAAGTTATATATTTGCTTAACAATTTGTAAGTTTTGTTGAGTCAATTGGAACCGGATGTCAAGCATTTCAAGTTCCGGTTTTCCAAAGGAATTATTATATTGTTTACTTAATCATTAAAACTTTTATTGTAGTAAAAGGAAAAGTACAACTTTACACGCCTAAAAAATAAAATTAGAAAAAAATATTTTTTCTAAGACGAAATTTTGAATTACAATATTGTTATAATAAAGATTACAAATATACAAATTTGTTTCAGTAAATTCATAACTGATTTTGTTGTTATTAAAAAGCATTTTGTTTGATTTGAATAGCTTTCTTATTTTAGCAGATTTTGTCAAATAAGTCATAATTAGGGCAACCAAAAAAGCACTAAAAAAACAGTTTTAAGCTCTTAAAAAAAGCGTTTAAAACCATGAAAATAAGCTGTTAAAATTAAAAAAAAAGCAATTTAAACTTGTTTATTTTCCACTTAATTCGTTTAATACGTTGTTATAGTAAATTATAAGTTGATGCAATAAATTTTCGAAAAGAAAACTATGTCTGTTTGGAGTCAGCAAGTTCTTGTACATAGAAAAAGTTCTTCCTACGTCTACAGATTTTAGGGGAGCATATTTAAAATTGAGCATTTGCTCTGAACTATATTGGACTCATAATTCCGCTTGCCTCCCAAAATATCCCCAATATTTTATAATACCGAAAATCCTTCATTTTTGAATGAAACTGATTTAAATTTTGTATTAACTTTGTCTCCTATATCCCCTGGAACACGGGATATTTTTCTTACGGTCCATAACTATGTTCACTTAGAAAACCAATGAAAGATTTTTTGTTTTCAATTTTGTTACAACTTCGTGTAAAACCCCAAAATTTTCAGAAATAACCAATATTTGATATAATAGCTAAATTATATTAAAAAAGCAAAAAAATGAGACGTTACTATACCAAAAACAGAGAGAAGGGGAACTAACAGACGTTACTTTATACAAAAACTATATTTAAAAAGAAATAAGACAAATATTTCTACGTTATGCTAAAGTTTATGGGGGGCGCGATTCTAGGTCAAAGATAATGGCAAAAGAAGTAGCGGTTAGAACGTAAAAAAAAATAGAAGTAGTTTTTATGGCCATGTAAAAAGGCGTAATTCAACGAAACCTGTCGCAATTTTTTAGTCAAACTACTTTCAGAATTTTACGTAGCAATGTAACATTATAATGTCTTTGGTTTGATTCCAAAATCTTCTGTATTTTTCTTTGTTTAAGCCAAAATCTGGTTCGATACGTGACATTTCGAACGTGACATTTTTTCCATAAGAACTTAACTAAATAATGATTAAAAAAATAAAAATTTACCGTTAATCCGAATAACATATTATTCTTCGAACTCATCCTTTTATTACAGACAGGGCTGGGCAGTATTTGAAATACATGTATTTGAAATACGTATTTAAAATACAAATACGTATTTTGTATTTGTATTTTAAATACATGACGTGCAAGTATTTTGTATTTTGTATTTTAAATACATATCCAGCAAGTATTTTGTATTTTGTATTTTAAATACATACAATAAATATAAGTAGTTTGTATTTTGTATTTTAAATACATAAAAAAATGGGAGTATTTTGTATTTTAAAAACATAGTTTATAAAATATATTCTGTCAGTTTATTGATGGTTGATTGCATTTTAATCTACCAAAATATAAAAAAATATGGTGTCACTTTTCATCTTTCGTGAAAAAAGTTTCCGCACCGAAAGCGTTGAAGTTTCGTTTTTATTTTTTATTTTTATCATTAAATCAGTGGCTCTTGTCTTAAATAAGTTCGTTTTTGTTTAAAATTATATATAATCTTCAACATTAAACCATTTTTCATAAGTCTAATGCAAAATCAAAAGGGTTTCAATTTCCAAAAATAAAATTTACACATAATATGGAGTTTTAGGAATCGCTTACGGTGCGGAAACTTTTTTCACCGAATCAGCTTATCAGAACAAAATTCCCCATATGGCGCTGGAGTGGTATTTTGCATTAAAAAAAAAGTTATTACCTTAATGTACATGACGTGGAAGTATTTTGTATTTGAAATACGTACAATAAATGGAAGTATTTTGTATTTTAAATACATAACCTGAAAGTATTTTGTATTTTGTATTTTAAATACATGACCAGCAAGTATTTTGTATTTTGTATTTTAAATACCGCAAACCATGTATTTTGCCCAACACTGATTACAGACCATGTAAGAAAATTTTTTTGGAATAATTTTTATCAAATATCACCTCTTTTAAGGAAGATATAATTAAAGAAAACATGCATCACAAATAAGAAATTACGTTTGCACAACTTTGCAGTCTGATTGTTTATCTAAGTGAACAAATTTATGGGTTAATTAATAAAATTAGTAAAATCTAAATATTTCTCAATAACAATATCATAAAATAATAAGCTCTTAATAACTTTTAAATTTTCGGTCACGGTGGACCTTTTGACGGAAAAACATAAACACATAAAAATTATACACAACACTATAAAAGTACGTTACAGTACCGCTATCTTTAAAATTGCGACCTGTACTTTGCACACGAGGTTACATGGACAGCCAGCCAGCCGAACGTACATCATTGGATCGACTCAGAAAGTGATTTGATTTGAGTTGATCGGTATACTTTAGGACCAATATTTTAAGGTGTTACTCACATCAGCACAAATGCATAGTACCCTCTCCACTCTTTAGTGTAGCTTAAATAACATACAGAGATAATATACGATAATGGGATGATATTGTTCAAGGGAAGCACAAAATATTACCATAACGTTGAACGATTTTTTTAACCAGAGTTGTTACAGCACAGAAATGGTTGATTTTTTAGTATTTATAAAAAAAGTTGCACATAAAAATAATTAATAATAATCACGATTTTTGCAAAATATTATTAAATAAGTTTTTTTTCGTATGAAAAAAATGAAAAATTATCTTAAAATGACAAAATAAGCAAAAAAAAAAGCTGATATCGCAAAAATAACTAAAAAAAAGCCGATATTGCCAAAATAAGCAAAAAAAAAGCCCTAACAAATATAGCTCATTTTCTTTGTTTTTTTATGATCAGAATTTGTGTTCAATCAAAATCTTTCTATATTGTAAACCAAAAAATAAGCATTTGCTTTTTTTTGGTTTTTGCAAGATGACGTTCGTTTTTAAAATGCACCTTCTTCCTTGATTATTTTCAAAATATGAATTAGCATAAATACGTGTTCCCATGCCTTTAACATAAGCTGAGCAATTAGAAATATTGCTTTGTTATTCTGCCGACGTTATTGCCAACAAGCTGAGATATTTATCTTTAGGGTCTACACTAGGGTAAGGAAGTAATTCGTTAAGCTCGCTAAAAAATCATTACAGTTTTGCCAAGGAAGAATTATGTACTATAATTCCTGCAGAGCAGTCGGATCTTTAAATATTATGTAACGAAATTGTGTCTTTTTGTCTACCCCTCTTGCTTCTCTAACCCGTTCGCTCCTAAATAGCGCGGCGTCAACGCTTTGCAATTTGAAAATCCGATTTTGACAGGGCGCTTAATACTAAAATTGACCGCTTTTTTAATGAATAATGGCAATTTAGCTGTTTTGTCAATCTGGTGGTTTCATCTCCATTTTTTATTTCTATTATGTGGGTTTTATTAAACAAGAAAGTTAACACTACTGTTCGTGACATACCGTTGAAGCTCTTGTTTAGGCATAAATGCTAAGTGGAAGAAAACGTTCCGCCCTCGTTTTTTTTTAAGGTACGGATGTAAGAATGATTAGGGATATAAACTTACAGCCGTATTCATAAAAACTTATGGATGATTAATTGACCGTTTTTAAGCAAAAATTGCTAAAGTTGTATTCATAAACGAAAAATAGTCTATTGAACCTTTCAATAAACCATTCATAAAGTATGAAAATTTATTGTTGGATTTGCCCTTCTTTAAACCAAAAATAAAATGACATTTTAAAAGGTGTTTGCATTTTATGATATTATTTTTGTGATATATGTTGAAAAATAATGACAAAAATGTTTTATTTATTACAACGGACATGTTAAATACATTTTACTAATTTTTTTTTTATTTTAGACAGCCAATTTAAAGTTATATTGATAATCATTTAAAAAAAAATTATATGATTTAAATGAATATGTTCAGGGGCAAATGCAGATATTCTCTTTAATTATTTATTAAATTATTGGAACTAGTTGTTTTTTTTTTTTTTTTTTTTTGTTTAAAACAAGAAATTATTGTTGAAAAATATAAAAAAATAATAAAATAAACAAATCATAATAACAGTGATGTTAATAAAAAGTAAACAAACTTTTTATTCGATTACTTTCTTATCGTACATTTAAAAAAGGTTCAAACAAAAGTTTTTATGATACTTTTCGGAAACATTTTGTTCAGAAACTAAAATAATATGTAGTTTTATTTTATGAGAATAATTTTGAAGGTCTACAATTAAAAAAAAAATATAAAAAAAAATTAAATATCGAATATCATGTAAACCGAATAGAAGTTTCGTGCATCACTAACAATAAAATGACAGCCAAATATAAAGAAAGTTGCCATACTTAAACAGAAAATCGCTGCAAACAGTTAATAGTAAAAAAGCTGTTATTGTACGTTTATGAATACAAATTTGTTTAAGAGGTTTATAAGACAAAAAGCGTTTAATAGTTATTACATACTATAGGCTTAAAATAAGAACTTTTTATGAATATGGCTGTTAATCTTTGCAGCAAATGAGCCATATAGAAAGTCTGAATTTTTGCTTACTAAATTCCATCAACACTTTTATTCTGTATAATGCATTAAATCCAATAATGCTTTATTTTGGGAATTTATTTTCTTAATCCTGTAAGCATTACGCATTATTTTAAGTAGACTTTGGTTACAAGATTCAATTCTAATTAAGAAAATTTTTACCAAAAGAGGCACTATTTAATTACAATTTCCAAGGGAAATAAAAAAAAAATTCTTTATAATTAAAATTTTCTCTTGATATTTAAATATTCCAAATAACATCGCATTTAACGAACGCACAAGTTTGCTCCATTGAGTACCTTATATAGCGAACAAAAAATATTTTTTTGCGCTCGCTAAGAACAAATTAGATTTTTAATTTTAGTTTAAACAAGCATAATGTGAAGTAATTTCTAACTAAAAACAAAGTCAGTAGCAAAAGGTACCGCTATGTATAGTTTTGTTTATGTAACATTTTTGTGTGATTATGCTGCAATTATCAGTTACGCATACAATGAGTACAAGAAAGAGACAGAAAAACTAAAAACTGTGGATGATTGAAGATGATAACCATGATGTAGAAGAAATCGACCATGAAGAACAATTGGAGCAACAAATAAGATACATAAGTGCTTTCAAAAGCTTCGAAATTTTTAATCAATGGGCTAAACAAAATAATGTTAATGTCAACTTTATTGCTTTTAAGAGAACTTCAGGAAGATGCCACAAAACAAAATTTTTTTGTTGCAAAAAAACAAACATTTCTCTACAAATTTTTTATGTAAAACTTTCAAGGAAATTGAAATTGAACTTGAACCTATTTTTCATTCAAATTATTTGAGGTTTTGTGGTACCAGTGTAATGAATTGTACCTTTTTTATTTTTTTTAATAAACGGGTCTGTGCATTTAAAATCACACATGTTATTTAGTGGTGTTCTGAAAGTCATACCGTTCTTTTGTGTTCCTCGGTGCGCTTTCGGCAATTAAAAATCACATCGAAACACACTAAAATATCGCTCATGTGATTTTAAAAGGCACATGTGATTTGAAATCACATGATATAAGTTAAAGGGATTTTAAGAACAGACCTGGTATTATACAGATCTCAAACAATATTTCAAAATAAACGATAAATAATACAGTTCTCGTCATTTATTTATTCACAACATGGGTACTAGACATTAGTATGGCATATAAAGATCTTCAGTTTAACGAACAGGCCTGACAAAGTGCTGATTCGTTAAACCGGAAAACTACTGTTTATAAAAGAGTTGCGTGAGTGACTGACTGACTGACTGACTCATTCATGATCGCCCAGCATTTGGACTAGCGATTGGTCACACCCCAATTCGATCCACTAGGACGGGATTTTTCGAAATTCGAATGTTAAGGGGGTAAAAAAAGGTAAAAACGAGAAAATTCGGCAACTAAAACAGATGCAAAATAAATGTAATACTTATCGTTGTTCTTTAGAAAAATAAGCGGACAGGTGTCTGGTACTTTTTTGAAATTCGGCCGTGTTAGGGAGGAAACGGGTAAAATCTGAATTTTAGTACTTTTTTGCCACCCCATCTTTCTTTTGAACCAATAAACGTAGAAACTAAGTTAATAACACATTCGAAACTTATCAAAAAAATACGTATACAAAATTTGGTACTTTTTCGAATTTCGAACATTTAAGGGGTGAAAATCTTAGCTATTTTTGGTATTTTTTTACAAAACATTTTCCACTACAATACTGAAACTTTTAATACTTTAATGGGGGAAAATATAGTACCCAAAAAAGGAAATACGGGAAATTTGATATTTTTCTTTAGCTTTCTGGTTCTACTAAAGTAGCGGGCTAAATGCTAGAATTTAAACAAGTTTAAACCTAGAAAAATAAACTTTGGCATAAAAATATGTCCACGAAGAAAAAGGAGACGCTAACGAAGTAGAGGGTATATGCTAGTATAAAATAAACCATTTGTGTCAATATAAATTAAAAATTTCAAATGGTACCAAATATGACACGGCAGTACCAGTGTACCAACAAAGTTTAAAATGTACTAAACAAAAGTATAATTTTACACATGAATTGTACCATCCTTGTTTTTTTTTTTTTTTTTATATGTCCTTTATTTATTTAAATACAATATAGATACAGCGATGTAACATAAAAATACTTAAATAAATTGTTCACGAAGAACATAGGGCGTCAACGAATTCTCTCCATCTAATTCTGTCTCTGGCAAGTAGTTTAATTTCGTTCCAGGTTATTCGAGCTGATTCATGTTCGTGTCTTATGCACCTGATCCATGTATTTCGTGGTCGGCCTGGTTGTCGTTGACCTTGAGGGTTCCACTCAAGTGAAGCTCTAGCAATATCACTTGCAGGTCGCCTTAAAATATGACCGATCCATGTCCATTTACGTCTCCGTATATCAAATTCGATGGAACTACAATCTGCCAGATTCCAAAGATCCTCATTGGATATCCAATTCGGCCAGTATACACGTAATATCTGGCTCAGGCACCGATTCACGAACGTTTGAATTTTCTTTAAGGTCAGTTTTGTAAGGCTCCATGTAGTGCAGCCATATAGTAGGACAGATTTAACGCTACAATTGAATATCCGTAACTTCGTTTTCTGTGAAATGTTGTTAGCGCGCCAAATTTTGTACAATTTTAGGAACGCACCAAGAATGAATAATGTAGGGAAAAGGATACACCCTTGTCTAACGCCTGTAACGTTTGTGTACGGTTGGCTTTCTCTTCCGTTGAATCGGACCTTGCACTCGGCGTCTTTGTACAAAGTGCTGATTCGTTAAACCGGAAAACTACTGTTTATAAAAGAGTTGCGTGAGTGACTGACTGACTGACTGACTCATTCATGATCGCCCAGCATTTGGACTAGCGATTGGTCACACCCCAATTCGATCCACTAGGACGGGATTTTTCGAAATTCGAATGTTAAGGGGGTAAAAAAAGGTAAAAACGAGAAAATTCGGCAACTAAAACAGATGCAAAATAAATGTAATACTTATCGTTGTTCTTTAGAAAAATAAGCGGACAGGTGTCTGGTACTTTTTTGAAATTCGGCCGTGTTAGGGAGGAAACGGGTAAAATCTGAATTTTAGTACTTTTTTGCCACCCCATCTTTCTTTTGAACCAATAAACGTAGAAACTAAGTTAATAACACATTCGAAACTTATCAAAAAAATACGTATACAAAATTTGGTACTTTTTCGAATTTCGAACATTTAAGGGGTGAAAATCTTAGCTATTTTTGGTATTTTTTTACAAAACATTTTCCACTACAATACTGAAACTTTTAATACTTTAATGGGGGAAAATATAGTACCCAAAAAAGGAAATACGGGAAATTTGATATTTTTCTTTAGCTTTCTGGTTCTACTAAAGTAGCGGGCTAAATGCTAGAATTTAAACAAGTTTAAACCTAGAAAAATAAACTTTGGCATAAAAATATGTCCACGAAGAAAAAGGAGACGCTAACGAAGTAGAGGGTATATGCTAGTATAAAATAAACCATTTGTGTCAATATAAATTAAAAATTTCAAATGGTACCAAATAAGACACGGCAGTACCAGTGTACCAACAAAGTTTAAAATGTACTAAACAAAAGTATAATTTTACACATGAATTGTACCATCCTTGTTTTTTTTTTTTTTTTTATATGTCCTTTATTTATTTAAATACAATATAGATACAGCGATGTAACATAAAAATACTTAAATAAATTGTTCACGAAGAACATAGGGCGTCAACGAATTCTCTCCATCTAATTCTGTCTCTGGCAAGTAGTTTAATTTCGTTCCAGGTTATTCGAGCTGATTCATGTTCGTGTCTTATGCACCTGATCCATGTATTTCGTGGTCGGCCTGGTTGTCGTTGACCTTGAGGGTTCCACTCAAGTGAAGCTCTAGCAATATCACTTGCAGGTCGCCTTAAAATATGACCGATCCATGTCCATTTACGTCTCCGTATATCAAATTCGATGGAACTACAATCTGCCAGATTCCAAAGATCCTCATTGGATATCCAATTCGGCCAGTATACACGTAATATCTGGCTCAGGCACCGATTCACGAACGTTTGAATTTTCTTTAAGGTCAGTTTTGTAAGGCTCCATGTAGTGCAGCCATATAGTAGGACAGATTTAACGCTACAATTGAATATCCGTAACTTCGTTTTCTGTGAAATGTTGTTAGCGCGCCAAATTTTGTACAATTTTAGGAACGCACCAAGAATGAATAATGTAGGGAAAAGGATACACCCTTGTCTAACGCCTGTAACGTTTGTGTACGGTTGGCTTTCTCTTCCGTTGAATCGGACCTTGCACTCGGCGTCTTTGTACAGCTCGCGTATTAGGGTGACGATTTTTTCAGGTATTCCTTTACCAATTAACGCAGACCACATAGAGCTTCGGGTTACTGTATCAAAAGCACGTTCAAAATCTACGAAAAGCAGGTAGGTATAGGGGTGTGTTGTACTCTGCCGATTGTTCAATAATTATGCGTAGAGTATTGACGTGATCGACACATGATCGTCCAGGCCTAAAACCAGCTTGTTCTTTACGCACAATTTGCTCAACAGCTGGTGAAATCCGCTGTTGTATTAAAGTTGCCATCACTTTCCCTATTGAGTTAAGCACAGTAATACCACGCCAGTTTTTACACTGAGTTAGGTCGCCCTTTTTAGGAATTGTGACTACGACACCTTCTTTCCGTTCTACAGGAATTTGGTTGTTGAGCCAAGCAGTTCTAATCAGTGGGGTGAGAACTTCTGCTAATGTATCGGAACCATATTTTAATAGCTCTGCAGGTATGTTATCGGGACCGGGCGATTTACAAGTTTTAAGCTTGTTTAGTGCCGCCGCAACTTCAGAACAAGTCGGAGGAACAGTTGAAATATCTCTTCTTGGATTGCGTCGTGTAGAAAGCATTACCGGCTCATCGTGGTTGGTATTGTTCACAGTTGAAGGCTGTGATGAGAAATGTTCGCGCCACCGTTCTAACTGATGCTCAGTTGTTGTTAGATCTGAACCATCATTTGCTTTTAATGACATAGTACCTCGGATGTTGTTGCCACTCATCTGTTTTATAGCAGAGTAAACTCCGCGTAGATTGCCTGTATTTGATGCTTTTTCGGCCTGTTCCGCTATATTGTTTAAATATTTTTCACGGTCGGCCCGTACCATATAGTTTACTTTTCGAGCAGACTGGCGGTATTCTAATTTTGCTTGTTCTTTTGCATTAGCAGATTTAGCTTGCATTCGTGCATTACGAAGACGTTTGCGGTTTTCAATCTCATCCCATGATGCGGAGCTGATCCACGGTTTAATTTTATTCTGTTTAAGCCCAAGAGTTGATTTTGCGGTATTCTTGCAGGCTGTAACTACGTCTGATCACGTATGTTCGTCGTTTTGTGCCAGGTTGGATCTTAAGTTTTGGTTAAATACGGTTGAGACTACTGGGTCGTGAAGGCGCGATATGTTGTATTTATCGACTTTTGCTCTTGCACCAGTTACGGCCGCAGGTCGAAGACGGGAAACACCTACGAGTAAGGAGTGGTCGCTGGCAACGTCGGCACCTTGCCTAGCTTTAACATCCATAAGAGAGCCCAAGAAAAGCCTACTGACAATAATATGGTCAATTTGGTTAAAAGTTTTACCATTTGGAGATTCCCATGTATACTTATGGATATTTTTGTGTGGAAATTTGGTTCCGCCAATAAAAAGTCGATTACGAGCGCAGAAATCAACCAGTCTGTCACCATTATTATTCCGTGAGGATCCCAGGCCATTCTTGCCCATTACCGCCTGTAGGTTGTCGTTGTTGTTTCCTACTTTGGCATTGAAGTCACCCAAAAATATCTTAATATCTCCTGCGGGCAAAGAGCTAACCGCATAATCAAGTTGCCCATAAAAATCATCCTTAACACTCTCGTCGTCAGGCTCGGTTGGTGCGTAGCATTGCACAATGGAAATTTTACGAAATTTACAGTTGAACCTTGCAGTTAGTATACGTTCGGAGAATGCCCGGTATTCTAATAGGGCATCTCTGGCCTTTGGTGACAGCAACAGGCCGACTCCGTTAATCTTGTGGGTGGTGTTTCCGGAATAAATGAAACGGTGACCAGAAGGCAACTGCGTTGTACCATTGTTCAGCCAACGAACTTCGCTTAACCCCAGAATGTCTAGTTTGTATGAGACCATTTCCTTACGCACTTGCTCGAGTCTCGATGTTTCAGAGAGAGTTCTTATATTCCATGTGCCAATCATAAACCGTTGTTAAAAGCCAAAAGTCGTCATCGAGGGGGGATCGTTATTATTTAAATTTTTTTTTTGATTTGATTTGATTTGATTTGATTTGATATCTATTATTGTTTTACCCATACAACAAGATATACAAAATCTTTTAGATTATAGTAGGGATAACAGGTAGTTATACAATTAAATGTTTATAACATGGTACTTATTCTTTTATATAAAACATTAACAAAAGTGTTGAAAAAAAAAAATTAAATAATAATAAATTAATTACAATTACATTTATGACTAATTAAAAAAACATGCATAAGAAGAAAATTTTAAAACATAAAAAGATTGAAAAATTACAAATATTAAGAAAACAGTTTTGTGATTTCATTTTTGAAAATATTCGCATTGCTGATTGTTTGAATTCTGTTTGGAAGTCTGTTCCACAAACGGATAGCATTAATGAAAAACTGCCGCTCTGAAACCTGACTTTTGTATCTAATACTTGTTAGTTTACTTCCGCGGTTCGATCTTACAAATTGCAACTTATTGTACAAGTAAGATGGTGTTTTAATATATATGATTTTGTGCAGTAGTATTAAAGTTTTGCTGTCAATTAGATTTGAAAAAGTCATGCCATACAATTGTTTCGAAAAAGGAGTTATATGATCACGTCTGCGAAGACCAAAAACGTATCTGGTTATGTTGTTAAATGCTACCTTTAACTTTCGTGCACTGTCTGAGTCACAATGTCCAAATATTTCACTACCGTAAAGTAAGCAGGGCATCAAGTACGTTTTAGCAATAAGCATTCTTATGTTAGCCGGTGTGCAAGGAATTGTTGACCATAGAGAACGTATCATGGATTGAGTTTTACAAACAATATAGTTGACATGATTCGACCAACTTAATGTTTGATTGAATACAAGCCCCAGGTTTTTTGATGAGGTGACTAGATCAATTTTTTGTCCATTTATCATTACGTCAATATTAGGAATTAGTAAATTTGTTTTTTTTTGTGAATTATAATACATTTTGATTTTCTGGGATTTAAACAAAGGCCGTTCTCAGATGCCCATGAATAAACATTATTTAGATCTATATTTAGAGCATCCACACTTTGTTGTAGTGACTTAATGGGTGAACTTAGGTAGAGCTGTACATCATCCGCATACATGTGGAATTTGCAATATAAAATACAGTTTGGTAAGTCATTAGCATACATCGAAAATAACAATGGTCCTAAGATTGAGCCTTGTGGTACTCCTTTTGTGACTGGTAGAGCAGCAGAGTAATTATTTTTTAGGAAGACAGATTGAGAACGGTTTGTGAAGTATGATTTCATGAGTGAAACCGCATTACTGGAAAAATTAAACTGTTGTCTTAGTTTCTTACAAAGCATATAATGATCAACTGTGTCAAACGCCTTTGAATGATCTAGAAGAACCAACATCGTTACCATTCCATTATCTATATCAGTACGAATATCTTCGGAGACATCAATGAGCGCAGATACACAACTGTGTTTTTGACGAAATCCAGATTGCTTCACATTAAGAAGTTTATTGCTTTCCAGGTATTTGCACATTTGTTTATGGACAATTTTTTCAAAAATTTTGGAGAGATAGGAAAGTATAGCAATAGGTCTGAACTCAGAGTTTGTCTTAGGCACTGGTATTATTTTTATATATTTCCAACGTGAAGGAAAAACTGATGTTAAGATAATTGTGTTTATTAAGTGAGTTAAGTATGGTAGGATTTGTGGCAGTAGTATTTTAAGGAATTTTGGATTTATGTCGTCACACCCAAGAGCATTTGACTTAATTGCTTTTATGCTATATAAGACATCAATTTCATCAATGCATTGAAATTTAAATAAATCATAGTTTTGTAAGACGAGGCTATTGCACTGATATAAATTACATGTATTTAAGTTTATTGGAGGTGTAGGTAAAGATACAAAAGCTTGATTAATATCATCTGCATTAAGATTTATTTCTTTATTTTGATTCTTAATATTACATATTCCTATTTCACGGATTGTTTTCCACGTACTTTTCCCATCTATTGCTCTGGTAAAACGTTCGGAAAAGTATTTATATTTTGCTTTTTTAATCAAGCAATTGACTTTATTACGCTCTGCTCGAAAAACTTCCAAAAGATACATTGTTCTAAAGCGTTTCCATCGTTTGTAGGCTTTGTTTCGCGCTTCAATTTGATTTTGTTGTTAAGGCACAGATGAATTGTATAAATACAAAATATTTTCTTCAAGAAAACTTAGCTGATCATCCACACACTGCATGCGAAATATGCTGTTCCAGTTTATTGAATTAAATTGATCTTCGAGTAGTTGAATATTTATTCTTTTAAAGTCACGAAAAGTGATAGACTCAGGTTTACGAGACAAAGGGAAATCATAAATTGTATAGATCAGATCATGCCGAGAAAAACAAGGAGCTGAGAGCTGGTCATAGAGCAATATCTTAGATTTATAGTTTACAAAAAACAAATCAAGAAGAGTACTGCAGGTGTTTGTGAAATGAGTAGGTATACTTTGATTAATAGGTACGAGACCAAGTTGAAGCATATCATCAGCAAGTTTATTATCTTCCAACAAATTTGAGTTAAAATCGCCTGTAATTAATAGTTCCGCATAGGGTTCAGTTATATATTGCAGATTAGTTAAGAACGAAGCTGTGTCAACGTAGCGATTGGGCCTATAAACACATACGACAAGAAATTTTCTGCCATATGATATTATTTCAACGAAGATATATTCAACTTCTTCTCCGGTTATAGATTTGCATTTGAAATTTGACATTAAATTAGAATTAATAAAGATTGCAACGCCACCTCCACGAGATTTTCGATCAGCCCTGAACATATTGTAGCCTCTTATTTGAACTAAACCATCAGTTAAGTCTTCATTAAGCCAAGTTTCGGATACACATATTATGTCAACTTGAGAGTTTTCAAATATAAGTCTAAATTCATCGATCTTATTGTTAAGACTCTGAGCATTTATATGGCAAACATGCATACCTTCTTTCTGCTTAGCAAGGATGCGGACCATGGTCATAACGCTATCACTGGAACAATAATTAATGCTACTCATTCTGTTTATTAGAACAAGTTCTGAGAATAAACACAATTACAGCAATGCAAAATAAATTTAAATAGTATAATGTTAATAACATTTTAAATATAGTATATAAATAGATGGTATTATGTTTTAATAAAATAGTAAAGTATGTTTTATTATTTATGAAAGTAATATTACAGTTTGACATTATTAATAATAGAAAGAAGACATTATTAGAGAAAAAATTCATTTAAGTTTTCTAGGAATTCAATAAGTATATCCTCTTCTTCAATCGCTTTTTTTATATAAACTTGCCCACGAAGTGTGAACACGGTTTTAATTTTCCTGGCTTTTTTTAACTTATTACATTCACTGAAAATTTTAAAATTGTGCGGAGTTAAATTTTTATTTATATAAAAAGGATGATCACCGACTTCGTTTTCTTTAACAAATCCTATGTGTCGCAAGTGTAGTGAAGATTTGTTTTCTCGCTTAAATGCAGATAGCGATTTTAAAAGGTAATTTCTTTCGTATGAAGATTTTAAGGTAGCAACAATCACTTCATCTGTAGGATTATACGGTTTTCCGTTTTTATAGATTTTATCAAGTCTACATATATTTTCAATTTGAGGTGTGAAAATTTTCAAACTATCGCATATATTTTGAAAAATGTTTTTGAGGTCTTCATTTTCATATCGCGGTACCCCAACTATACGCAAGCTACTGGCCACCACTGAATTTTCTTGTTTTAGTAGTTTTCTTTTTAAATCTAGAATCTCTTCGCTAAGTTTTGAGTTTTCATGGCTTTTTAGTTCAAGATTGATTACCCTTTCTGTTAAAGCGCTTAGTTCATTTTGTACTGTGGAGATTTTTTTGTCAATTTCAAAAAGTATTTTTTCTTCACTGTCTGATATAAGCTTTTTTATAAAATTATAATGATTTTCTTCACTAAGCTGACGTTGACGTTTCTGTAATCATACGAGTTTAGGAAGATTGACTGATTAGGCCAAAGCCTCCGATCCTAGAGTTGGGGCTGCCAACACCGCTAGGCCGGTGTAATACAGGTGAGTTTCAGTGACTAAATGTTATCAGTTGTCACCTATTTTCCTGAGACGCGTCGGCGTAAGCCTGCACTCAGGATACTCAGTTCTGTACGCCTTCTCACTTTAGCTGTCATCAGACGGGTGCCTGAATAACATTTCCAGGGAACACTTGGTCTAAGACCGGAAGTTGTGAGATGCTTGGGAATTTCAGACAAAGGAATCGCTTCTTGCTATCCCCAAGTGGATAGCAGACAGAGAGCTTTCAACCTCTGTGAAAGACCCCGTCCCACATCTTTGTTACATACCCATTAAATGTATTATAACAACTTCAAGTCATTACGTTAAAAGATTAACGGCAAATTTCACCTAGTTCAGTTAAAAATGACTTTTACTTTAACTTCTAGTGAACGATATGTCTTTGACAGTTTTAACTGATAGTTTAATTTAACTGAACTTGGTGAAATTGGCCGTTATTTAAATAACGTTTCTCAGCCTTTATGTACTAAACAATAATCATCGACATAAGGTCTTTTTATAGTTGTCGTCCAACATTAAGATCGTCTTTGTCTAAAATTGTTCTATTTTATAACAAAGTTGGGTTAGAGCTTAATAAATTAATATTTTTTTAAATAATTGTGTATACAAGTGTTTATTAAAACAAACAAATTTCATGAGACTTAGGTTTCAATCTTTGTGTATTAATTAGGTTAATATAACAACAGTTTACCTAATTAATACACAATGTTCACTTTCTTAATTTTCCACGATGTCAAATGAATTGTTTCTTTCGCACGTGTATATTTAAAACAAATTCTTAAACTTTGTTTTTGTTTCTAATGTAGGTGTACGAAAAAAAGAATTCATTATCTATAGGTAATATTAAACGGTCAAAATTGTTGATTAGTTTTACCTAAAATTCATTACAGTAAGCCTTGTAAATTGCTTCTTTGGTCGGTTGGCCAGCACTTTTTGGCTATTTCCTTAATGTTATGGACAAGAATTTCAAGATTTATGTATGAGTTACTAGAACTTATATGTAATAAGCAGACCACAGTGGTACGCCTTACGTTTAAAATGTATATTTTGGGCAAAAATAATTAAAACAGATCTCGTGTATTAATATTTATAATTTCCTTTAACTCCGGGTGGAGCGTAGGCCATAACGAAAGATCGATAGTTGTTTCTATTTCTTGATAATTGTTTAAGTTCATTCCAGGATTTATTCATCTGGGTGATTTCATAGTTGGTATTGCGTCGCCATGTTGTTCTTAGTATTCCCTGACTTCTAGTCCCTTGAGGGTTCCACCATAATGATGTGCGGCAGGATTCTTTCACATCTTTCCATCGCATTTACGCCGTTTGATTTCAAGGCTTATCGGGATTTCATTTGTTGCGGTCAGTAGTTGTTGGTTGGATATTATTTGGGGCCACCATATTTTCATAATTTTCCTCCAACAGCGGTTTGTGAAGGTTTGAAGTCTTTTTATTAACACTGCCGTTAGAGCCCAGGACTCGCATTTATATAGAAGGACTGACTTTACATTTGAGTTGTAAATTTTCAGTTTTGTTTTAAGCGATATTTAGCTTGATGTCCATATTTTTTGGAGTTGGAAGAAGGTCCGTCTGGCCTTGTTTATGCGGGACAGAATATCCTCATTGGTGCCACCATTTGGTGTTATCATGCTACCTAAGTAGCAGAAATTATTTGTTTGTGCAATGGTTTCGTTGTAAATGTTAAACGACGGAGCAGTTTGGATGTTGTGAGAAATTCTGTTTTTTTAACATTAATCCGGAGACCGCGGTTTGCGGCATGTTGGCCTAGGCGGTTGAGTTTTATTTGCATGTCTAGGTGGCCGAACATATCCCAGGAAGTACGTCATCTAGTACTACTAGGAACAGTAGTGGGGACATTAAACAGCCTTGTTTAACACCAGTCTTGGGTTCTATGTTTGGTGATTAAAGCTTATTGTGGAGTATGCGGCACTTGAAACCTTCGTAATGTGCTCTGATTATGTTTATAAGTTTTGTCGGGATGTTTCTTGATTTTAAGGAATCCCATATCGTATCTCTGTAGATACTGTCGAATGCAGTGGTGAAGTATACAAAACCGACGTGGAGGTCTTGTTGCCATTCATTAATTTGTTCTAGAATTATCCTTAACATTGTGGTATGATCCGTACAGGATCTTTTTGGGCGAAAGCCTGCTGGGTTCCGACGCAGAGACCTTTCGATCTTGTTTATGATGCGTTTATGCAGTTGTCTAGACAGAATTTTGGAAGGAGTCGATAAGAGCATTATTCCCCTGTAGTTTTTGCACAGAGATAGGACGCCTTTTTTGGAACTTTAACGAGTAGTCCTTGGAGCCATTCATCGGGTAGTTTTTCTTCTTGCCATATGGCCTGGAAGAGCGGTTGGAAGGCTGCAGCGGATAGTCTAGGGTCAGCTTTGAGAGCTTCTGCTGGAATATTATCGACTCCTGCCGATTTGCCATTTTTTAATTGTTTGATGGCTGAGATAATTTCCTCAATGGATGGCGGGTTGGTGCATATGGTGGTATCTTGTGTGTTGGCAGTATTTTCGGTGGGTAATGAGGGCTCCATTTGCATTCTTGGTGTTGTATCGACATGGCTAAAGATGCTTTGGAAATGGGAGTGCCACCTTGTTAGTTGGTCTCTTTCATTTGTTACCATTTTTCCTGCGCTGTCCCTAATGGGTCGGGACGCATTTGAAAATGTTCCAGTTAGTTTTCTCGTTATTTGATCGCGAGTCGTCTTCGGCCTGTGCGGCAAGGTCTTCTGCCCACCTGCGCTTGTCATTGCGACATGATTGCTTGACTAGTTTATGCAAGTTTCAGTATTGTATGTCCAGATTTGTCTTTGCTGTTAGCGATTTTGCCTGTTCTCTGTTTATTTTTGTCGATCTTCGCTGTTATATCAGTTCGAGCGAATTATCACTTATCCACTCGGATTTCCTTACACGTTGTGGTTTGAGCACAGTGTTACAGGTTTCTATGAAACTATCTTTGAGATAAGACCACCTTTCGTTTATATTTGCGTCATGGATCGATGTTAATGTTGTTTTATTTTCTAACGGCCTAATTTATTAACATGATTTATTTTTTATAAATAAGGCTGTAAGAGTGATATGAACTCAGCTTTTGTTGTTGCTGACTTTAACTAATCTATATTATAGCGGGTTCTGCCTGCGTGGTTTTCCTTTGGTATAGCCATTACTCGCATTCGAATTCTTGTTATGCCTAAGTAGTCGTCGGATCATACATCTGCGCTGTTGTAAGTTCTTACATCAAGAAGACTATTTATCCATGGTCTACTTATACAGAAGTGGTCGATCTGATTTTCTGTAATTTTGCTTGGAGGGCGCCATGTTGTTTTATGGCATAACTTGTGGGGGAACAGTGAGCTACCAATTACAAGTTTTCTGTTATTACAGAAGTCGAAAACCATGTCTCCATTTAAACTTTGCCGACCGATTCCATGTTTTCCCATTACATGCTCCATGTTTGAATTTGAGTTGCCTATCTGGGTATTAAGATCGCCCATTAGAATAACGGTATCTCCTTTTTTGATGGAAGCAAAAGTAGATTCCAGCATACTATAAAATTCAATTTTACTTTCAATTTTGCGTACTTCTGTTGGTGTGTAAACCTGCAAAATTGTGGTCTTTCTAAAGCGGGAGTTAAAGCGAGCTGTAATTATTCTAGAACAGACGGGGTTCTATTCGATCAGGGAAAGAGCCGCGGAGCGGGTTAGAATGAGGCCAACGCCTTATGTTGCAAGAATAAATGAACTTTTCTCCTTTATTGGTAGTAAATTCGCCATTTCCTAGCCATCTACACTCACTAATGCTTAAATCTTTCATCTGTACGTTCCAATTCGTAATTTCTTTTTCATGCCAAAGGTTGTCATCGGTTTTTGGGGCTTATATTTTTCGTTATCTTTTTTTATGGTTTCAGTAATCGGTTAATTTTCCAGAGGGGTCTGAAAAAGCCATTGCCCGGGAAATACTTGGCTGTTATAGTACTCCAAATATATAGAAATCTTTATTGTCATTGTATGGGACCCACTTGAAAATTAAAAACATTAATAGCCTATGTTGAGCGCCGGGTAATCAGTAAATTACTGTGAGAACTACAGGAAAATAGGTTCAGTAGTTTAGGAGTCTATAGGGAACAAAAACCGAAACGCTTTTTCTTTTACCCAATAAAAAGTTGAGCTTCAAACGAAGCAGGTTTGTAAGGGAGAAATGTAAGAGTTTCGCTTGCCATTAGAGTTTTTTTTTCCGGACTTTTTCGATTCCCGGGAAAGCGGGAATTTTTTTTTAATTTCCCGGGATCCCGGGATCCCGCTCCATATGAATAATACAAAGCAAATTTTGGTATTAATTAATGAAAAAAAAACTTTTATAAAAAAACGCAAGGGAACTTGTTTACAAAGAAAGGAAATGAAATGGTTCAATACTAAAAAATTAATTGAAGATTGAAATAGGAACTTGAATTATTATCCCCTCACGCCTTTATTCCCTATTATTATGCTTTTATTCAGTATAATTATGCTCTGGATACAAGATAAAAAGATAACATAAACATAACAATTTAATTAATAAAACAATAATAAAAACAAAATTAAAATTAAGGTACTCAAGATATGAGATCAAAAACTTAATTAATAAAATAGATAAAATATTTTAAAGAAATATATAAAATGTTTAACGGCTTAGGAAATAACTTTCTGACACACTCAAAGCGCTTAGTAAGTCGTCAAAAAGTATATTCCTGATTTAATTTACTAATTATCATGTTTCCGAAAAACTTCGTTCATTTTTTACCGAGGTTGGACAAATAGTTAAAAGTGCACCGTTGTAGCATGCTTCGGATTCACAATCAAAAGCCATTTTTTCTTTTTTATAAACAACGTCTATATCAGTCAAACGTATGTCAAGGTTTATGCAAAAAAAGCATCAACCGGACTGCTTCTTCCAAACCTTTTCATTTCAATAGGTCCATTTGTAATCTTTAGGACAATGTGTTTTTCACGTGGTATGTTATAGTATCTTACACGAGTTTCCAAAATGTTATTTTATTTCGGTTTCCCTGCACTTCACGGATATATAAACCAACACAAATTGAAATTGAAAATTTGTGTTTATCACCTAATAAACATATCGCTCCTTCATTGCATCATAGTCATATCTCAAAATTTGAAGTAACTTTAGCAAAGTTTTCCTTCATACCTTCTCGTATTATATCTCAAACTGAACCGAAGTTATAGCAAAATGTATCTTTAAATCGGTACATTTTGAAAACTTTAATCGCATTTTGCCAAAATCGTTTGTTTTTGTAGATATGAATATGTTGCAATAAAGGAGCGATATGTTTAGGTATCTCCTATTTTTAAGACTTGTTCATAAACAATGAAACTTTACTGTCTGCATCTTATTTTGAATTAATGTACTTTATTAACTCTTCACTTCACTAAATGTAATAATTATCAACTGTTGCACTGCCCATTCTACTTTGAGTAGATTTATTGCATCAGGAGACATTGATTTAAATACATGTACTCACTTCTTGCAATTGATCTAATCCACAACCCATGCAAATTTTTAGAGAATAGGAAACTAAATTTCAAAGTATAAATAGCTATTTTCTGAAATTATGAGGATTTTTTTATTTCCCGGGATTCCGCAAGTAAAATCCCGGGAAAACGGGAAATAAAATAATTGAATTCCCGGGAAAAAACCCTACTTGCCATACCGCTTACGGAACACATGAATTTTATATGGCGAATTCCCACTTTGGAGCAATACGCATATATAAACTGGTGAACGTAGCTATCAGCTTTAAGGTCCAATTAGACGTGACATAACCATAACAAAACTTTATTACCATCAGCACTGTATTACCAAAACGACATAAGCCAATTCAATTTTGCTTTCTAAATTCGTCATTACGGCTGTGGCATTATGGTTATGTCACGTCTAATTGGACCTTTAAACACTGAATTTTTTTTTTCAGTTATTTTTTATATTCTCCCTTGCACACCTACTTCGTAGTGGGAGAATTCCGTGGCACTCTAAATGTTATTTTTTTATAAAACTTTTTAAGAGTTTATTCACTTACTTTACTTCATCTCAGTATGTCTTATTGCGTAGCGCAAAATTGTGCGCTTATATTTTTAAATGTACCATTAGTGCTTCGCAAAATGATGCAATTATTGGGTATACATATGGGCATTTCTCCAGAATGGTCTACCAGGATGAAAAAATAAAATGTTGATAATCTTTGTCTTTTATTGTTTATTATTATAAAAAAATCTATGTTGTTATAAAAGAATGGTTTCATAGCATATCTCAGCTGTTTACTTGAGGAAATTGCGCTGGAAACTGGAAAATTTTATATTTTCTTATATTTTCTACCTCTAAAGACATTTTTATGTACTTATTTCACATGCAAAAAATATGTTATGTGTACACTCTTTCTTCATTATCTCTCAATTACAATCAATTGCAAATTGAGTATTAAGTTCCTTGTTAAATAAATTTGAAGATATTTATGGGAATCTGCATGGTGATAATAATAAAAAAACATATATGTAAAAAGTGTCACGTGCGTAAAGTCACGTGCGTAATTTATAATTTAATTTTTTCTTTTCCGAAATAAGAACCTCCTATAATTCACTTACTTTCGCACTTTTTCTTACGGTCCTAAAAGGCACTTCTATTTTTGTCACGTGAGTAAGTCAACTTTGATTGCATGGCATTTGGGTACCCAGTGCTCAATTTACCATTATATATACTTTTTAGAAAGAACTCATCACAAACAATGTAACGATTTTAGAATTCATTCTAAAATTCCAATCCACTTCTATTTTTTTAATATTCAAACACAATAAAACGCGTATATAACTTATATATAACTTATAGCTCCCCCTGCACTTGACTCCTTAATTTTGAAAGGTTTAGTTTACCATACGAGTGGGTCCTACAAGGCCGTTTGTCTTCAGATATTCGGTATTTAGTATTTTCGTCCGTCAACCCCGCCCATTTGTAATGCAAAATTTACCAGTGGCTTTTACCACGTTTAAAGACTTTAGCTATAATAGTTCTTCAGTTACGCGATATTTAATGTATGCATCCTATGGGAGGTATTGCTCCCCCTGCGCCTACCACCTTAATTTTGTAGTGTAGTTTGCTATAAGAGTGACTCCTACCAAGTTTGAACATTCTCACTATAACAGTTCTTCAGATATGTGATATTTAACATTGGCGTCCTATGAGGGGTACCACTTCCCCTGCTGATTTCTTATTTCGATTTCGTGGCTTAGAAGATCCTACAGCAAAGAGTTAAAACAAATGGGTGCAGCGGCTCTTAAGATAGGCGATACTTAATATTTTCATCCAATGGGAGGTACCACTTCCCCTGCCCCTATAAAAAATAAGTAGCCTATTTTATTTTCGGGGCTCACGTGATGTCACTGTAAATTTCAGGAACATCAGTTTGGTAGTTTAGGAGTCTATAAGCCAACAAACAAACAAACAGACAAACAATTTAATTTTTTTATATTAGAAGATTGATCGAAAATTGTTTGCTTGTATTGCATCATACATTCCCAGCGGTAAATATTGAAAGGACCGCAAGTCATCTATACTCCTTTCTAAAAGATTCGCTTGGCATTATATCCTGCCTTCAGAAGTATGCCTTCTAGAAGGTATACATTTCTTTTTGAACGACCTTCCAAAATATTAAGTACACATTCCCTACTCCCTTCTTTAAGAAAGAGAAACGAAGTTGTTCAGTTTAATTTTTAAGTGACCTTTCTTACTCCCTTCTCTGGGAAGGGAAAGAATTTGTTTAATTTTTATATTTTTTTTTTTTTTTTGGCCTCCAGCATTCTTAAAAACTATTTCTTTTCGCGCCTGATCTTGGTTTTATAACGGTTTTACTCTTTTTTTGATGTCTTTAAAGGCCTCGTAACTCTTATGTAAACGTATTCGTTGCGGATCACCTGTTGTCAAGCGTGTATAAATAGGTACACTTCCGTAAACCTAACATTGCGTTACGGATGAACCTGATAAAAATGAAATTTTTCTCAGTTTTAATATATCAGCTGTGAAAGGATTTTATGTTTGATTATGTGTATTGATAAAGCGAATATTCCATCGGCGAACATGACCCAATTCCACTAGCTCGAAATATTTTGAATGATGGCGGCCATACCCGCTAAACGATGACAAATGGCAGTGCTTATTTTGTTAGAAGAGCGCTAAACACCTTTGTGGACAAGAACCATCATTAATAGAAATTTCGTCCGCCATTTGGCAGGACGTAAACTTAAGAATTAAATTAAGGTTACCTTTTTAATAATTAGTATTGTGGTTATTTTGTTGAACTCCTTATGGTTTTTAATCCAAATTTTTTAATATTTTTAATTAGGCTTAAGCTCATCAAATTTCATTTTCATTAAATTATTTTTATGAAGAAAGGAATTTTACAACATGAAAATTAATTAAAATTGTTATTGATAATCTTTCATTCTTGACCGTGGCCTTTTTAAATTAAGAATGAATTAATTTTTGTTATTTCATATTCTTGATATATGAAGATTGTGATTATGAAAACTAGAAGCAATTAGAAGTTTATTTTATGATCACACATATTTTTTGGGTAAAATTGTTATTTCATGCGAAGATTAAAAAAAAATATTCCTTAAATGAGCATTTAATCGAATATTAACCAAAGATCGTATTTTCTTATTAAATACATAAATAAATAAAATGGCTTATAACTCGTTAAATAAGCGTTTTTTGGGTAAAATTGTTATAGAAACTGGGAATTATTTCCTTTCGCAGGTTACTTTATATTATATTCAACATTTTTTATTTTTCGAATTTATTCTAATAATTCTTTCGAATTATTTCTATTCTATGCCTGTAACTTCCAAACGGAACAATTAGTTTTTTTCATCACTTATATTTTTAACAAACAATCAATTTTTCAAGAAACATTTAAATGGCTTGTTATACCTTCAATAAGTTGTTAAAAGAAAAATTCGCTCATTTTGTGATCAATTGTATTTTTTTTATGCGAAAATTTTAGGAATGTTTAACGCTTGGAATTATTTTCCCTACCTAAAGCTTATTTTAGAATAAAACAAGATCACGCATAAAAAGAGATCTAAAATCTTTTTTTAAAAATGTTGGAGAACAGTTCAAAATCTACTTGACAAATTATAAATGTTTTACGTATATCAATGAATCTTGGAATTTTTTATTATAAATTTTAAAAATATTTTGTCTGTGAACTTTTAAAAAATCCATTTAAAACATAAATTTAATCCAACTAAGACAATTTCAATGGAAAATTAATAAAAAAAAATATGAATTAAAAGATGTGGTAGCTTTTCCAATCGGTGCACATAGGGGTTTTTTGCCAATCTAGCCGGACATTACTTTTTGTTTTAGCTTATATTGCTTCTTAAAAGTTATTGAGTACTTGGCAGAAAGTTATTGAGTACTTGGCAGAAATATGTGATATTGTCATAGGCAGGTAAACCTAAAAAATAAATAAAATCGGACCAAGGAGGAAAATGTTCCCCCTAGAAGAACTAATCCAACCTCTGAAAAATGCAATTTTTTTTAAACTTTTCCCATACTTTTGTTTGGCAAATGCAACTTTTAACGTCGGCGAAAGTTAAAAAACCTAAAATAAGACCCATGAGATCGTAATCGCCCCCCGCCCCCTTTTGAGGGCGGTTACATAAAATAATATTTAAAAAAAATGTAAATATTAAAAGAAATAGATTACTAACGCCTTAATACTATAAAAATTAAATTTTTGAACTTTAATGGGTAGGGGGAGATATCCCTCCAAACACCCCCCCCCCCGGAACGACCCTGTAAAATTTTTTTTTTTTTTGCTAATTTCCAAAACATATTAATTTTTAAGATTTTATGTGACTTTTATATATTTTATAGTATTTAATTTATCTGAAAATAATTAATATATTCGTAATAATAACTTATTTATAATAGTAACAGCAAATTTTATTTAAAATAATAACAACTAATTTATTTAAAATAACTTCTCTTTTGCACTAAGATGATGATGAGTGCCATGGTTCTTCTTCGTCTGCTTCTTCAAAATCCTCTTCTGAATTCTCTTCAGAGCCAAGTACAGGTGGAAGCATAAAAGAAATTGCTTCTTTCGTAAAGGGTAGTGACTTTTTTTTTGGAGTTGGTCTTATACTAGTAATCAGTGGGTCAGAACTGAGCAAAAGTCTATTTATAACATCTTTGTTACACTGAACCCTCGAAAACTTTCTAGCAAAATTCTGCCTGTAAAGCCGAAAATGTTTATTTCGTGCCTCAGACGCTTCTTCTGATAATAGCCCGATAGGCAACAATGCCTCACTCATTACAGTTGCGCCATGTACTAAAATCTTGTGCATTGTAGGTGTCATAGGATGCCAGGGATATAGAGTAACGTAAAGTTTTGCAGTGTCTAAGCAATAATTGGCAAACTCGTGCAAATGGATTTTGTGACCACTTGTAATTACTTCAATAATAACTTTGATCCGGTAGATGAAATCCAATGCAATTCCAGTTATTTCTGCAGCTAATTCAGGATTGGAAAAAAATCGTCTGCTGGTGTTACAATCGTTGCTGTTTCCAAATCCAGTCTTCGGTACATCCACTATTAGCCCTAATTCACTTCTAAATTTTTCTTGGATAGTTTTTTTCCTCTCATTAACAATAGTTTTGTCCTCATCCGATCTTAATTGCCACTTTTTTACTGTGAGTTTATACGATAGGTGTAATATGCTCTCAAATAGACGAATTCTGGCGTGCAAAGTAGATAATCCGAAAGAAAGTGCATCTACGTCTATATCCCTTTTGATTTTCAAATTGTTAAATTCTTTTGAAGTAGCCCCACAAATAAAGCACTTCATTGTGGACGTAGTTTGTGTTGCGGCATTACATACTTTTGCATCTATCATTGTAAATACCATTGTATGTTTTATGGAATATAACTTTCCTTCCATTAAAAAATTAGTGTTTTGTAATGTAGTAATGGCATCTTGTACATAATTAATTTCTTCTTGGATTACATCTACAGTTTCTTTAACAAATCTGATGCGAATAGGTCTACAATATCGCGGTGATGAAGGAGTTGGATTTTGCCATAATATTTTCTCCTTTTTTGCACCATATCTTAGTCGAAGCGGTACGAAACTACTCTGAAAAATATGAGAATCAGAAGCATCATTTTTCATCTTTTGCTTAAATTGTGCCTGGTGTGATCCATCGCAGCCCCATTTGCTTATTAGTTCGAGGGAGTTGCATTCTTCTATTTGTGAATCACATAAAACATCTTTTAAATATGTAAGTAATCTACTTGCAGTATGATTAAGCAAATCCTGAAGATTTATTTGAGCACATGTTTCCGTTACTTCAAATGATTCTTTTGGAGGATAGCATTCACTTTTCTCTCTCTGCAGAATATTGTAGCTAGGATAAACCTTCTTAGCGGCACTTCGGATTATTTCATATTGTTTTCGAGAAAGATCAGCTTCTACAAATATAGAAAGAGCCTTTAGAGGGGTTAGCTGTTTTACTTTATCCTCTTGTGCAGCTTTGTATGCTTTTTTTATTTTTGTAGCTCTTGCCGGAGAAGACACAATTTCTTTAAGCAGACCTGAGGCATCTTTTTTTCCAGACGTTTGTAGTTGTGTTTGGGTAGCGTGCATCAATAAATCAGCATCGGTTTGAGTTCGCAAGATTTCAGTTTTTCTTCTCTTACTTCTTTCGGTCAATTCAACAAACGGCTTTTGTAGTCGTTTTGAAGACGAACTCCCAAAAAAAGGTATTGTCACTGTTCCTTCCAGCCATTTGGCATGCATGCTTACAAATCGATCCTTTTTTCTTTGTGCTGAATGCCAAAATATTTTAAAAAAATATTTGAATTTCTTTAAGCATTGATTTACTACTGATATGTCACTATCTCCCTGACATTTTGAAATTTCGCACAATTTTCTAACTAAAAATTGTAATTTCTCTTCAACGAGTTTAGAACTACATTCTTGTATAATTTGGAATAACTCTAAATTCGTATACACTTTTTCCATTTTACTCTCGAAGCTTCAAAATGGTTCTGATAACAATTTTATGCAAAAACCACAATATATATTTAAAAAAACTAAGTACCTAGAGCCCAGATTTGATTTTTTATTATATATTATTTTTGTTGTTAATGATTTTAAAAGTTATGCAAAACAGGTACATTTATTTTGCTCTATTAAATAACGTCCTTTAGCGGCCGCACAGGTGGTTAAAACCCGTTACTTACTGTTTCGCACATCCCTTTTTTTACACAGGTAATATTAGGCTTAGATGTAATAATTTAAATAAAAACCATCTACGTACAACCAAAACATTTTATGACTGACGAAAGGGTTTCTATCATATGTACCTATGCAAGATGAGCAAAAACAGAAAAAAGGTGAAATTTTCAAAAAATCATAAAAAAAATGGCGCAACAACGCGCAACGTTTTTTTTTTGAATTTAAAAGTAGAGATTTCAAATTTTATCGTGATGTATAAAATTTTTAAGAACTCAGCGGAACTCACCTTCAAAAACCATTTAAATTTTTTTTTTTTACAAAAAAGTGAACAAAAAAATCGTTTTTTTTAATTTCGTACTAATTTTTTTATCATAAAAAATTCAAATAAAATTTTTCTAAAAATTTTCATAATTAGCTGTTTATATAGTCTTTCACAGAAAAAAAAATTCAATGTAAAATCTTTATTCGTTTATCTACAAAAAAATATATTGTAAACCTCCCAAAACCGTAAAAAGTCAATGAACACGCATGCAATTTAATCAACTTTCCTGGTTTTAACAGTGTCCCAAAACCACAAATCTCAAGCAAAAGACTTGAAAATTCACTATACGATGCAGAACTTTGTTGTCTGTCGAGCTGCGTACTTAAATTTGTCCATTTCTTAAATGTCCGGCTAGATTGGCAAAAAACCCCTATGTGCGGTGGTTCTTTCCTTTTAATTCCTAGAAGCTTATTTTACAGTACAGTTTTGTAATGCCTTTTAACAGTCCTTTTTTAAAAGGCGTTCTTAAAGACATGCATCAAAAGGGCTAACAAAAGACCTTCTTCTGAAAGTCTTTAAGAATTCCTGAAAGAAGAAGGGAGTGTGGAAGGGCTTGCTCCCAATGACAACCTGTGTAAAAAAAATATATGACTATGGAATGCGGCGGTCTGCTAAATAAGGCCTTCTATTAGGCCTCTTTACTCATTCTTTTTACCGCTGGATTTATACCTACCGTTTGTTAAAAATTTCAGCATTGTCACCAGATCTAGAGTAAACAAACATAAAAAATATAACAATTGGTTCTTAATAAAAATAAATAAAGTTTTATTCGAAATCAAATAATGTCTTCTGACTGATTAAAAAAGCTAGATATTTGCTACTACAGTCGAACTTCGCTACATTGAACTTCTATCTCCCTATTAAGAAATTAAAAAAAAGACAAGTTTTCATTAAAATTTTAGTGTCTTATAATAACTTTTTTAAACTAAAGTGGAAAAAATATAAATTCTCTATAATGAAGTTATTTTCTCCTTCCATGCAGATTTATTATAGTAAAGTTCGAAAGTACTTTTACTCACAATTTATAAAAATTTATTAACTTATTTAAGTTGATTCAATAAAGTGATGTATCCAAATGTTCAAAACATTCATATCATATCAAAACATTCACATCATTATAAATGATATATCAAAATTTAAAAATCAATAGCTTTAATGCTGAATTAAGCTGCAAAAATGCTAAATTGGCAACACTGTGCCATCAATATATAAAAGTGTGAGTTTTTCAGTATCAGTAGTCAGTTCTATTTTGTATCTGCCTTTGTGAGCATTAGTGAAAAGTTGGAACATAGGTACAATGAAATACGTTTTAGTTTTGTGTCTAATTACTTTGGCGACTTTTACCACTGCTGAAGACGACTGCGTTGGTTGTCCCACTGACGTAATTGGAAATGATCTTGAGATTTTGAAAGAAGATCTTAAATACTGGTTGGATTTGGCAACAAATGGTATATACAGGTAATTTGAAGATTTTTATTATATTTCATAAATAATAACACGATGCATTTGTAATTATTTCAAGACGGGTTGATATAATTTCCGCAACAGTACAGGTCGTATCCGGTAGTCAATATGATATAAAAGCTGTTCTAACGAAGAAAAATAAGCAAAGAATAAACTGTGTTGTAAAGATTTGGTCACAACCCGAGGGTGCCACCCAATTCACATTGCAATGTCCCGGTAAGAGGAAATTGGTCAAAGATTTTACTACTTAAAGAGAGAAAGTTAGTGCTTATGGTTCGAGTGCTGTATTAACTGAAAATGTATTGTTTTCAATAAAGTTGTAAACTTTTTATAAGAAAATGTTATTCAAATTAAATAGTGCTGTTAATAAAATTAAATATTCGATTAAATTGGCTATTTATCAGTTAAACAAAAAAATTTAACATTTTATCATTTTTGTTATCTTTAGAGATTTTTCGTAAAGTTTTTTCAATAAATATTTAAAACCGCAAAAAGGAGTCTTTCTACGGCTACTAGAATGGCAAGGTTTTTCATTATGTAATATAAAAAGACGAACATTTTTGACTGCAAGTTTGATTTTTAGGTTAATCAGTGCCCCTGTTAATAAAAACAATGAAATAACCATCTTTCTTACTTGTACTACTGCTTTTGCTACTTCCAGGCATCATTTCATATCTAAGGCATTAATTGCAAGATTTTGAATTCTTTGCTTCTCATTAGTCGTAATGTAACAAGGGCGATGTAAAAACGCTATATTTTTGTTTCAAGTGACAATTTAGAAATCTTGTCGAAGCTCTATTATAATTGTGGTATAAACACAAGCTAAATGCCTTTAATTGTTACTCTAAAGCCGATCTTACCAGGTTTTTACTGGCACTAAGAAAGGCAATTTTTTTCTGAAAAAAACATTGTTGCCGTGAATGTAAATTAAAGATGTTGTTGGAGCGCAATAGTGGAGTTTTTGGCCAGATGGGTTTCTCCACAACATGGGTTTTTATACTCATTTATTTTTTATCCCTTTTTTTAAAAAACTTATTCTTTTATTACTTTTTTTTAATAATAACTCAGTTATTAATTGTTTTTGTTTATTATTGAATGTTTTTTATGAATCAATTATTTGGAATACATGTCATAAAATGAATTAAACATGACTTAATGAATATAGCATATGGCAATCCTGAATTTATAATATTGCATATAATGTTAAAAATAACGATTGGTCCTGGAAAAATAGAAAACTGGAAAAGAAAAAGAATTAATAAATATACTCACTTGTTATTATACATACAAAGCAACAAGACGCGTTCTTTTTTTATTTCAAATATTGGCCGACATTTTTAGATTTTGATAAATTAAAATTTATAAATTAACTAAATTTAAATTTCCCTTAAAAAATATTAACGGTAAACATTTTGGCGCCCGAGCAGGGACTGTATTTGAAAAGTTTTTAAAATTTTTTGATAATTTATTTCAAAAGTTTTAATAATTTTGTTAATTTGTTACAAAATTATTTTTTTTGATTGTTGCTAATTTGTTGCAATATAAACGCATCTTGTTGTTTATACAAAGTCATTGTTGTGCGCGATTAAATCGTTGTGTTAAAAAAAAAAAAGAAATCGCAGTCAAAAATTCGGGTTGTTTACTTGCCTTTGGAGGATAACTGCATCAAATGCCAAGTTGCCGTAACTGCCGTTGCCGAAATTGCCGTCCACGACATAACCAGGGGAGTACCAGAACCGAGGTAAAAGCGTAGAAAAATATTTGTGTAAATTAATCCTTAATCTGTAAATTATTCAGATTAAAGAATTCTATAATTTATTTAGAATTTAATTTCCGCTCAATTGCAAGTATAAACACAAATATATCTACGCTTCATTTTTCACTTGAAATACATTTATTTAATCAGTGAACATAACGCCTTAGTGAAATAATTTCGCGAGTGTTTTTATTTTATAAATTAATTAAAATAATTGTCTTTATTCCCAATAAATGGGGTTGAAAAGCCAAAAGCACACACACACACACGTCATATAATTTTGTGATCGCGTACCGAATAATAATTATCCGTTCGTATTGTATTTTTCCTCACCGTCGGTAACAATTAATTTAATTAAATTTTATTTATTTATACACTCGCGCTATTTTTCGGCTAAATTTGTTAATTTTTTTGTTAAAACATTGATTTGTAATTTTCTTTTAGTTTTCTTTGTTATTATTCGTAAATTTCACATTATTTTTGTTGTTGTCAATTATTGATCACATCTGTGTTTCATTCCGATTGTTCCTATCGTCAATTTATGGGGTTACCAGATTGACATTTAGTGCTGCCAGATATTGAGTAGCATTGCCAGCTCAAACCAGGACTGGGATAGTTCACGGTTCATTGCGAATAGTTCATTGGAAACTTTGAAAATTATCCCTTTGTTGTTAAGAAAGATTATGAATATTGATAATACAAAGTGTTTTAAAGTAATTTTCTTTAATTATTTGATGAAAATATTATATTTCAATATCGGAAGCTGGAATTTTGTGACATTTTTGTGTTTTAAAGGGAAAGTTAGAAAATTGAAACAAAGGGTGACAACTTCGTATGATGATCAAGTGAAGTTTTATAACAAACGTAAAAACTAATAAGAATTTAGTGCGAAATTATTGCCGATTTTGGAAATTAAATTGAAACTTTGTGCCGGCGAGATAATTTTTATAAATTATTTTGGAAAAACGAGCGCGGTGCATTTTGTTTATACATTAAAGCCTAGAATCAATTGGTATCGTGATATTTTAGAAACTTTTTGTAATTTTTCTAAAATTTGACTGTGTTTGTTGGATATTATTTGCCAAAGACTGTTTTTTTCATTTATTATTTCAATTTATTAGCGTGTTGGTGATTTCTTTCTTTTTTAGAGTAGAAATCGTTTGTGATAAACCAATTCAAAACAATTTTTGTGAATATTGCAGATTTTTTAAGTTTATTGCTGAATTTAGGTCAGATTTCGAATTTTACTCATTTTTAGTGCCCACTTACATTGTCACATTTTAAAATCTGCTAAAATAAATGATTGGTTTTGAGCGCAGTGTATTTTTTCGCAATTTATTGCAATTTATACACAATTTACTGAATTTTATTGAAAAATTCATAAACAACATCGGAAAAAACTTTAGTTTTTGAGAAATTTGGAATATTTTCCATCTTTTATTATAACTTTTTTGTGCTTAATCTACACTCGTTATTTTTTCGATATGGCTGGTGGTAAAAAACACCAAACTCCACCTGTATCCGATGCTTTGGAGAAATTGATACAGCGTAAAGCCAAAGTGGTTGAAAATATAGCTAGAATTAAAAAATCTATTATGGATAAAACAATTTCGTTCAACCCCTTTGAGATCGATTGCCGATTGGATATTTTAAAAGACCATATCACTCAAGCTATGGAATATCAGTCTGAGATTGATAATTTAGATCCTTCAAATGATGATAGATCCGAGCTTGAAGATTTATGTGTGACTACGAAGTCTCTTTTATTGAGTCTTCAGGCCAAGAATAGAAGAACCAGTTCGCCTGAAACTTCTTTTATGATGCAATCACATCATTCTCGGCTACCACATATGCGGCTCCCCAAATTCAGCGGAAAATATTCCGAATATAAAAATTTCATGAGCCTGTTTGAAAATTTAATTCATAATGATCCGAATTTGCAGATATTGAAAAGTTCAATCATTTGATATCATGCTTGTCCGATGAAGCTTAGGGAACCGTTAAAGCTTTTCAAATTTCTGAGGAAAATTACCCCAAAGCCTTGGCGAGTTTAAAGAAGGTTTACGATAATGATTTTCTAATTTTTTCTAAAAATATTTCTAAGCTTTTTGATCTCCCTGAGATCAGTAAACCTTCGGCGTCAGCTTTGCGAGGCATGATTGATACGGTTTCCGCCATTTATGATTCATTGCTTTCTATTGGCGATGATAAGAAGATTTGTAATGGCATGTTGATATATTTAGTGATGTCGAAAGTTGATCCGGTCACTAAATCCAAGTGGGATGAACAGCTTGATTACGACAAGCTCCCATTGTGGTCAGACTGCGAGGCGATGTTGAATAAACGTTTTCAGCATATTTCTGCTGACGAATCTACGGGTGCTAAACCCAAAATAGTAAAACAGAAACCTGTTTTTCCGCCTAAAAATAATTCCAAAACATCACTTTCAGTCACAAAAGTTAAACAATCTGCTGAAAAATGTCTTTTCTGTAAATCTACAGAACACAAGATTTTTAATTGCAATTCTTTTGCCGCAATGCATGTTTCACAACGTTTTGATTTTATTAAGGGCGTGCCTGCGTGTATAAACTGTCTTAAAAAAGGACATACCGTAGCAAGGTGCAATGCTCATAAATGCAGAGTATGCAATGGGGCACACAACCAGCTTTTACATCGCTACAGTTCTGGGGTTCAAAGTGCAACTAGTGTTGAAAATGCCTCTGTGAATTTGAATACAGAGAGGCCCTCATGTTCTCAATCATCGGTGAATTGCTCATCCGCTGATGTGAATGTCATACTTGCCACAGCTGTGGTTAAAGTTAGAACTTCTTCTGGGCAATATGTTTATGCCAGGGCTTTGTTAGATTCGGGTTCTCAATCTAATTTGATTACCGAAGATCTTGCACAGAAACTCAGATTGAAACGAGAAGGAGGCAGATTAGATATGAATGCAGTTGGCGAACTGCCATATAGTTCAAAATCTCATGTCGAAGTATCTGTCATGTCGAGAATTAATTCTACTCAGTTCTCAGCGGATTATTGGGTATTAAAATCGATAACGAAATGCCAACCTGATCGTAGAATTTATACAAAAGACTGATCCATCCTTTGATAAACCTCAAAGAGTTGATTTGTTAATCGGTGGGGAATTATTTTTTGACCTTTTAAGTGTCGGACAAATTAAAACTGGTCCAACTACCCCGACACTCCATAAAACATCTCTTGGATGGATTGTGTGTGGAAAACATAATCGTTCTGTTGGTTCTAGGTCAACAATATGCCATATTCGTAACGTTATCGAAAACGAGGAAACTGTAGATTCACTTGTCCGACAATTATGGAAATTGGAGGAAATTTCAAACGAATCTACAGTTATCTTTAGCGAGGAGCAACAAAAATGTGAGGATTATTTCAAAAATTCGGTACGACGATTATCGTCAGGACGTTTTGAGGTCTCGTTGCCTTTCAAATCGGATCCTAATCTTTTGGGATCATCATATGATACGGCCAAACGGCGTTTTCTTGCGCTTGAGCGTAAAATCTCCCACGACGGAAATTTTGGAGAAATGTATCACGATTTTATGAAAGAGTATGTTGACTTAGGTCACATGTCTATTATGGACAATAATATACCAGATTTTCCTCATTATTTTATTCCGCATCAGTGCGTTTTGCGTCCTCTGAGCACAACTACCAAACTTCGTGTGGTTTTTGATGCTTCGAGTCGAACTTCTTCACGAACATCTCTAAATGATTTGTTGATGGTTGGACCGACCGTACAAGAAGAATTATATTCGACTTTGATCCGTTTTCGATTTCACAAGTTTGTAATCACTGCGGATATTGAGAAAATGTATCGCCAAGTTTTGGTTAGTGAAAAAGATCGCAATTTTCAATTAATACTTTGGAGACAAAATTCATCCGATCCGCTACGGATTTATAGATTGAACACCGTTACGTACGGTACATCATCAGCACCTTTTTTAGCGATCAGATGTCTAATTTATCTCAGCGATCTATATAGAGATGTTTTGCCAATTGGGGCAAATATTATCCGCAGTGATTTCTACGTCGACGATTTACTGACTGGCGCCGATAGTTATGAGGATCTAGTAACTATTCGAGACCAAGTAACCGAAATTTTGTGTTCAGCTGGTTTTAATTTAACCAAATGGCTTTCAAATCACCCCGATTTAAATTTTTCAAACAATGCGGAAAAATTGTTACAAAAAGATTCCGATTCAGCAAAAGCTTAGGGCATACATTGGATTCCGAAGAATGACTCATTTACGTTTCATTTGGAAGATAACTTTCATGATCTGAAAGCAACAAAACGAAACATTCTGTCTGTTTCATCTCGGTTGTTTGATCCTCTCGGACTTTTATGCCCAATTATAACTAAATCCAAAATGTTATTACAAGAACTTTGGATTCAAAAACTCGACTGGGATGAATCAATACCCTTGCGACTAAATACTGCATGGGAGAATTTTAAGGAAAATTTATCGAAAATTGATTCTATACAAATCCCAAGATTTGTCCACACAACTTCAACAGCAAGAGTTCAAATTCATGGATTTGCTGATGCTTCAATTCGTGCATATGGTTGCTGCATATATATAAGGAGTAGAGACTCAGATGGAGTCTTTTGTCGGTTACTTACGGCCAAATCTAAAGTCGCTCCACTCAAGACTAAATCTCTTCCGAGACTTGAGTTATGTGCAGCACACCTTTTGACCAAATTGTGGAATCGAATTGGGAAAATGTTAGGCTTTGAAATCGAGAGTGTGAATTTCTGGACCGATTCAGAAATCACTTTGCATTGGATTAAAACCCATCCTTCTACACTCGCAACTTTTGTTTCTAACCGAGTTGCCGAAATACAGGAATGGTCAGACCGCGCTTTGTGGCGCCATGTGCCTACAAAACAAAATCCGGCTGACATTGTTTCGAGAGGATGCGATGTAGATGAGATAAAGGACTCAATTTGGTTTGAGGGTCCTTCTTTTTTACTTCATGACACTTCAAAATGGCCTGTTAATAAACATTTTGAATTATCTGGGAGCCAAAAGTCGTTGGAAATACGAAAATCCAATGTCCTCCTATCAGTAGAGAATTCTAAGGAATTTGATACATCTCCGGAAACTTCTGATAAGATTTCTCCGGAAGAGGCAATGGGAAATATATTTTTGAATTTAATTGAGGATCATTCTTCATATGATAAAATTTTAAGAATCATGTGCTTTGTACTAAAATTCATTGACTGTGGTAGAAAATGTAGAATATCCAAGTCAAATCACCCTACTGCAAAGGAGATGAAATGGGCATTTTATAGGCTTGTGGAAATAATCCAGAGAGAAAAATTCTCTGAGGAGATTAAAAAATTGCAAAAATCTCTTGTGTTGCCGTCAAACATTTAAAGGCTAACACCATTTATCCACAATTTTACAGAGGAAAATCGAAATTTTTCACTAATGAGGGTAGGTGGGAGGTTGCTTAATGCACCATTACCGTATGATACGAAATTCCCACTTTTATTGCACAAAGAAATCTCTCTTTGTGACCCGCTATTTACGTGACTTGCACTTTAAGAATTGTCATGCTGGGACAAAGGCGTTAATATCCCTTTCACGGGAGAATATTTGGATAATAAATGCCAGGGATGAGTGCAGTAAAATAGTGCGAAATTGTGTTCACTGTTTTCGCTATAAACCGAAATTGATGACCCAAATAATGGGTAATTTACCAACCGATCGGTTGAGGGCCTTACGGCCATTTTTAATAGTTGGTGTGGACTTTTGCGGTCCCGTGAATGTGTCTTTGCGAATTCGCGGCAGACCCCCAATTAAAATGTATATTGCGGTTTATATTTGTTTCACGTCAAAGGCAGTTCACTTAGAACTAGTATCTGATTTATCCACTGATGCCTTTATTCTATCTTTTAAAAGGTTCGCGGCCAGGAGAGGACTCCCCAGCAAGGTGTACTGCGACAACGCCACCAACTTTGTCGGCGCAGACAGGGTGCTGAAAGCGCAATACGAGGCGTTCGTGAAGGACAGGGGAGAGGTAGAGTCGTACGGAGCGTCGTCCAGGGTAGACTTCACCTTTATACCGCCCAGGGCTCCTCACTTCGGAGGTCTGTGGGAAGCCGCCGTGAAGCAAGCAAAGTTCCTGCTTCTGCGAACCGTGGGCAACGCGTCGCTGACGCAAGAGGAGATGGAGACAATGCTCGCAGAGGTAGAGGCGGTGCTCAACAGTCGCCCAATCGCACCTCTGTCTCCAGACCCGAACGACGGGCTGGCGCTAACTCCAGCGCACCTGCTAATAGGAGAGGGTCTGCGTTCGCTGCCGCCAGAATTCGCAGAAGGAACCAACGGCAACAAGGGGACGTTCTTGAGGCGATGGCGGATGCTCTGCGAACTCAAGCAGAAGTTCTGGCGGGCCTGGTCCAAAGAGTACGTCCTGGGGCTGCAGGACAAGGGCAAGTGGCACAAGGAAGAGCCCAACATACAAATCGGCCAAGTAGTGGTGGTCCACGAGACAATCTCCCGCCCCGAGAGTGGTTGACCGGGAAAGTCGTCGCCGCAACCGCGGGTCCAGACGGCAAGGTCAGAGTAGCGGAGGTAAAGACGAAAAACGGCATCTTTAAACGGCCAATTGCATAACTAGCCCCACTACCATTTGATTGAAGACCTGCGATCGTTCAATGGGGCCGGAATGTTGGAGCGTAATAGTGGAGTTTTTGGCCAGATGGGTTTCTCCACAACATGGGTTTTTATACTCATTTATTTTTTATCCCTTTTTTTTAAAAACTTATTCTTTTATTACTTTTTTTTAATAATAACTCAGTTATTAATTGTTTTTTTTTATTATTGAATGTTTTTTATGAATCAATTATTTGGAATACATGTCATAAAATGAATTAAACATGACTTAATGAATATAGCATATGGCAATCCTGAATTTATAATATTGCATATAATGTTAAAAATAACGATTGGTCCTGGAAAAATAGAAAACTGGAAAAGAAAAAGAATTAATAAATATACTCACTTGTTATTATACATACAAAGCAACAAGACGCGTTCTTTTTTTATTTCAAATATTGGCCGACATTTTTAGATTTTGATAAATTAAAATTTATAAATTAACTAAATTTTAATTTCCCTTAAAAAATATTAAGGGTAAACAGATGTAGTAATTGGTTTCACAACTACCATGAATTCCTTTTCTATAGCCGAGAAAATTTTATTCTTATTTACTTATCAATAAATTCATTTAATTTGCTGAAGTAAAGTATCATAAGGAGAGTGTCATCTTGTGGGACATGAATATAATTACTTGCGTCTAAGACAGTATATTTAAACTTTTGTAAGTCATATTTGAAGCTCGAAAAGAAAAAAATACAAAAACATATTAAATCAATTTTCTTAGATATATTCTAAATATGTACACTAGGGTATCATTCGGGTAACCGTTAATCTGTTAACCGATTAATTACTACCCGATTAACTGATCGCTTAATTTAAAATTGGCAATTTTCGATTCACGATTAAACCAATTTATTTCATACGATTAACCGATGTAACAAAATGTTTTAGTTTTTTGTAGTATTTTAATTTTTTTTTTGTGTTTTTAGTTATTTGTTTCGTCTCACATGAAAAAAGGTATATGTTTGGAAAATATTTTTTCATACAATATATTTCCTTCGAGCAATACATTCTTAAAATACAGTACAAAAACAGAAACTAGGGGTTCGGAAATACATTTTTTGCAGATTGTTCGGTGCTGAGCTTTGCCAGAATGAGTCAGATGTTGACCTGACAATAGAAGAAACTCCCGATTGTAACACAAAAAATTTTGTTAACATGTGCAATGCGTTATCTTGTTTTTATCATTCTTGAATCTGTATTATGGGTTGCTTCCGATTTCTTCAACATCTTCGATAAGTGAAAAAATTTTTTCCAAGTCAAGTTTTATCAAAACTAAAGAAAACAATAGCTTAAATCCTAAAAATTTAAGCCAAATTTTTTTCCAAAAGATTTTTTTATAAGATCTTAAACTACTTAAATGATTAATAAAAAGATCTCACAGTTTTTTTTTTTAATAAATACCTAAAAATTTATGTATAAATTATAAAATATATTTTTAACAAATAGAAACTGGGAATTTTCTCCTTTCGTAGGTTACTTTATATTATATTCAACATTTTTTATTTTTCGAATTTATTCTATGAGTTACATTTCAGTTATGTATTTTATAAAGCTTTTTTGTAATAGTTCTACCTTAAATTTTTAGGAATGACTTTTTTACACTACCAGACTATTATATTGTATTTTCTTGTTACATTTTACCTTAGCTATCCTTAGCTATCCAGTGTGACACAAAGAATGCTGACGAAGGCCGCAGCGGGCCAGAAAATGCATTACATTCTGCTGGTGTCTAATAATTGTAAATTTTTCTGTACATACTATAAACTTCATTGCTATCCAAAGGATAGCTAAGGTAAAATGTAACAAGAAAATACAATATAATAGTCTGGTGGTGTATAAAAGTCATTCTTAAAAATTTAAGGAATAGAACTATTACAAAAAAGCTTTATAAAATACATAACTGAAATTTATCTCATAGAATAAATTCGAAAAATAAAATGTTGAATAAAATATATTTTTCATATTTATTATTACTTTTTTGTTTGCTCGTTTTAGTTCAAGAATTGTTTTGTTCGTTAAGTTATTGTTTTTTATACCCTTCACCACAGGTGAAAAAGGGTATATAAGTTTGTCATTCCGTTTGTAATTTCTACAATAATGATCTTAGACCCTATAAAGTTTATATATTCTGGTTCCTTATGAGGATAAAATGATGTCCGTCCGTCTGTCCCTCTTACGTTTGATATGTGTTTTCCGAAGACTCCAGACATGATAGCGGCTACCTTGTTTTACATTTATGTCACATATAGTCCACTTTTTCTTGTTATTGAAATTCAACAAGATCGGTGCACAAATGGCTGAGATATGACCAAAAAATCGCGACTGCCGCTAATTTTTCCAAAAAATTCTCTTGTGGTTGTTGTTTTGTTTTAATGTGTTTTATTTTACGCATATAAACCCATACACATTTATGCATGTAGGCATTGCTTTAGTAATTGTTTTTGTTGTGTTTCGTTTTAGAAGCTGTTGCTACGTTAGATCTCTTCTTGCATTTTTCTTGGTTGTGGTTTTTTGTTGTTTTTTTATACCCTTCACCACAAGAGGTTGATACACATTTATGTGTGTACATTAGTGTGTCCCATATTTTTTTTAGATTTTCATGGGTGCTCAAGCAAAATTTAAGAGCTTATAGGGTAAAGTATTTTTAAGATTTTTTTCAGATCGAATTTTTGCCAAAAATCGGGTCTAACGGCCATTTTTTAAGTTTTCTTCATAACTTTGTCAAAAACCACGATTTTCTTCACTTTTAAGAAAATAATTTAAAAGAAAAATGCCAAAGCTTTATTTTGGTGTACAAAGACTATAAGTTTTTGCAATGCATTTGCTGATTTATGTAGGGGGCACATTAAAATTTTTCTTAACTTTTCCATAAATTTTGTAAATTACGCTTTTTAACTTTTAAAATCTTTATGAAAATGAGACAAACCAACAATGCAGTTTGAAAGATCAATTTATTCTTAATAATTTAGAAACAAATATTTTTGAATTTGCTCTTACCGTTCTTGAGTACCCAGCTCATAATATTGTTACTTATATGCACCCAACAAACAAACAAAAATCAAACGTGTTGTTTTGCTTTGTTTATAAATTATTTAGTGGGGTTTTTACAACGAAGTATATGCCCTGCAATAAATTCTGAAAATCAGTTTCAGAAGTCGTGACATTGAAGTAATTGTTAGCAAAAGCTACACCTCGTTCTGCCACATCATTTACTACTTGTAAATTGTGAACTTTGTTCTTTGCATCTTGAAATGACTTCTTGGCTTCCCAATTTTCTGGATCTGGTTTTTAAAAATCAATTGAAGCATTGTATACTTTAAAAAAATTAAGATTTCAATTCAACGCAATGTTTTGGTGTCGGTATGTTCATCAAAAAAAAAGGCTAGGGTAGTCAATTTTGGGTTAAAGTACCACTGATGACCTAGAAAAGTTTTGAACGTGCAACTGCTACATTAATAATTTTGCAGTGGGCATTGACACAGGTAACAATTTTTTATATTTTTTCTTAAAATAAATTAACTAAATTCTAGTAAGGCATTAATTTTTAATTGTTCCTGTAAGATTGCAGCTGGTTTGGAAAAATGCATATTTTCAAAGAATATATAATTTTCTTCCTCCAGCAAGCCCGATTAATAGCCCCTGAAGCTTTTACTGTTGGATAGGGCTAAGATCTATCACCCAAACAAAAAGAAAAAGACTCAGATGAAGCAATTCTTTAAGGTCTTCTCTCGGTTGCATGTACAGGTAACCCTCCTACAACACGGTAGATAGGTTCCTAGAAAACGCCGTGTTGTAGGAAAACGTGTTACATGAGGCTAGGAGATAGTATAAAATATAATATTTTTTTTAACTTAAATATTTTCTTTAAATTCAATGTTTTTTTTAGAAATATGTACAAACATACAAAAAAATAAAAATAAGTTTTCAAATCTATTCCTATAAGCAGTATGTATGTAATAGCAAATGGTAACAAACACCCAAAATTTTTTCAAAAATATATTTACCAATTCGTAAATACAAAAACGCAAAAACGTTGTTAACACTTGAGACTCTGTATGTATACTAAATGATTTGTGTTTCCATCGAAGCTCGATGTAAGATACTTCGGGTATTCCCCAATTTTACTTTCGGTGGATGCGAAAATTGTGTAGACACCAGAGAATGACATCAAGTACCCATGAGGAAAATATACAGAGGTAATAACCCACGCTTTTCGTTATTGTGTATACCAGTGTTGCCGTTAGGATACGAAAGATACATTTTTCGTATCTTTTGACTACTTCAGGTATCATGTATAATCCTGACATTTTTCGTCTCTTTTGAATCTGTACGCAAAATGTACAGAAACAAAACATTCGAAAATTTTTAGCCAACTAAAACTTATTACGACTGATCATCGTAACCGTCTCAATACTAATACAATAACAGCCAAGGCGCATTGACTAAAAGGTGATTCAACTCTACAACAACACTGCTTCTGTGGTCGGATTATCAAAAATATTGCTAGTAAAAAAAGGTTAAGCTTCGTACAGACGATGGTCAGATCTTACATTATTGGTAAGCAGCGTTGCTTAAATTGCATTAAAATTAGCTAAAATGTCTTACAACTGTGTGAACATTGTAAGCTCATTTGTATTTGCAGAACTGCAAAATTAATGCATCTGACAATCGCACCATTGTCAGAAAAATATTGCTGTTGGCAACGCCTGCTTACAATATTGTAAGATCTGACCATCGTCTGTACGAAGCTTTAGGTTACATAAAAAATTAGTTTGCATACACACTTTGACAAGACGGCCACCGAAAAAAACCCTTATATGTTGACTTGACCCCACCTTCTAGTGAACTCGCCTTGATAGCAACTTAAATAATGGTGAAAGAAAACATTAAAGGATTGCAACATACGATCCACCTCAATCGATGATTACTAGTAGTGCGAAGCTGTTCTTTTTTATTTTCAGGAAATTTATATGAACGTTGATATAATCGTCTTAACTCGTATATTAATTTTTACAAAAATGTTTGTTTTGATAACATTCAAAGGAAGTTACATATAATAAATTTTTTAAAAAATAACATAATATGTAACATATTATGTAACTAATATTTATGACTTAAATAAATATAATAATGAATTTATACGAAATCCTTTTCTTTACAATATTCATTTAAATATGAAATTAAAATGTTATGTTAAAAAATATTAAACGTTAAAAATGGATTTTCAAATTTTTTTAAAACGTATCTTTTTGGGAAAAAGTGTATCTTTTTGGAAACCAAAATGTATCTTTCTCGAAACACTGGTGTATACACATATTTATAACACAAATAATAACAACAGCTATGGTTGCGCGTTGCAAAAAGTATGGTTATTACTAGGGTAACCAAAAAAAAGCACTAAAAAATCAGTTTTAAGCTCTTAAAAAAAGCGTTTAAAACATGAAAATAAGCTGTTAAAATTAAAAAAAAGCAATTTAAACTTGTTTATTTTCCACTTAATTCGTTTAATACGTTGTAATAGTAAATTATAAGTTGATGCAATAAATTTTCGAAAAGAAAACTATGTCTGTTTGGAGTCAGCAAGTTCTTGTACATAGAAAGAGTTCTTCCTAAGTCTACAGATTTTATGGGAGCATATTTAAAATTGAGCATTTGCTCTGAACTATATTGGACTCATAATTCCGCTTGCCTCCCAAAATATCTTTTAATACCGACAATCCTTCATTTTTGAATGAAACTGATTTAAATTTTGTATTAACTTTGTCTCCTATATCCCCTGGAACACGGGATATTTTTCTTACGGTCCATAACTATGTTCACTTAGAAAACCAATGAAAGATTTTTTGTTTCCAATTTTGTTACAACTTCGTGTAAAACCCCAAAATTTTCAGAAATAACCAATATTTGATATAATAGCTAAAGTATATTAAAAGAGCGAAAAAATGAGACGTTACTATACCAAAAACAAACAGACGTTACAAAGTATGATGGTAAAAGACGTTACAGACTGAGAAATTTGATCGTAAGAATACAGCTATGGAATTTTCGAGAGAAAAGAACTTAAACAAGCAAATAATAAAATAAGTTGATAAAAAGGCTTAATACTAATAACAAAAACACATAAAAACTATACACAACACTTTAAAAAATACGTTACAGTACCGCTAAGACAGAGTTGCATAAAAATCAAGTAAGAAAGTATAGTGGGTCAAGCCCGACTGTATGATACCCAACACAACAGTATTTTAAAGCAAGTTTCGAGAGTGTATGGCTATATTAAAAAGGATCTATCAATGTTTCAAATTTCATTAAAGTCGGTTTAATAGTTTCTGATAGGCAGAAATTGCCCCCTATCTCCCCTTGTGGTCCTATTTTTTAATAAATGCGTTATACGTGTCCATATAAATATGGATCTATCTACATATGTCCTTTTTTTCACATTATTTTTTATTGAATCTTCATATATTAAATATGAACTAACAATAATTAATCAAATCTTAACCTAATACGTTATTTTATGTCCTGCTAGTGCCAGACAAAAATTTTCTTCTTCACGGGTTCTGTTCACTTAACTATATAGGTGTTTATCGCTCATCTAATTGGGTAAGTGCTGCAGTGTCTCTTCTTCTTAAGCGAGTGTGGCCGCCATGGTTTAAAATATTTCGAGCTAGTGGATTTGGGTGTTGTTCAAGCCTTTTTAAATATTTCACTGCATATTTTGTAATCATAGTTTTTACTAATGGAACATTGAGATCCTTGTGAATATTTGAGTTTTTTACATACCAAGGGGCAGCTGTGATTATTCGAAGAATTTTATTTTGGCGTCTTTGAATTTTTTCTATATTAGAGGCCGAGGCAGTGCCCCATAACTGAATACCATAGCACCAGATTGGCTTTAAGATGGAGTTGTAAAGAAGAAGTTTGCAGTCGAGACTAAGGACAGAGTTTCTACCAATAAGCCAATGAATTTGAATGGCTTTTAGTTTCATTTGAGTTAATTTTGCCTCTATATGGCTTTTCCACGTTAAACGGCGATCTAGATGAATACCGAGGTATTTTACATGCGAATTTTGAGGCACTAAATGATTATTGATTTTAATAGGGGGCATGTTTCCCGACGCAAGGTAAATGTTACATGTACGCATTTTTGCTCATTGACCTTTATCCTCCATTGCTTTAGCCACAGTTCGAGCTGAAATATATGATCCTGTAGGTATCGAGATGCTTCTTGACTGTTTTCGTTCACGCTTAGAAAAGCTGTGTCATCAGCAAATGTTGAAGTTTGGGTGTAGTTGTTTATTGGCATATCCGAAGTTATATTAAGTATAAAAGTGGCCCCAGGATGCTTCCCTGAGGGACTCCAGCTTCAATTGGCTGAGGAGAGCTAAAATAATCACCTTCTTTAATAATAAACTGTCGACCGACTAAGTAGCTTTCTTACAGCTTGTGTGTGTTAACCGGTAGGTTTAGCTTCAATTTATGTAATAAGCCTTCATGCCAGACTTTGTCAAAAGCTTGAGAAACATCGATGAAGAGAGCGGAACAATATTTTCTTTCTTCAAAGGCTTTTCTTATTGCGTTTACTATACGAAGGGTTTGCTCAATTGTGCTGTGTTCTCTTCTAAAGCCGAATTGGTGGTTAGGAATACATCTGTTTTCATTTAGAATTGGGGTTAATTTTGACGCTAACAGCTTCTCAAACAGCTTTGATATATTTGAAAGTAAGCTTATAGGCCTATATGACTCAACTTTTGTGTGATCCTTTCCTGGTTTAGGTATCATGATGACTAAGGAAACCTTCCACTTTTGAGGATAGTATTCCAGGCGTAAAATAGCATTAAAAATTAAAAGAATAATTCTCCTTGCTATGCTGGGTAGCTCCAAAAGCATTTTGTTGCTGATCTTATCAAAACCAGGGGCCTTTTTGGGGTTTAATTCACAAACAGCCTTTTCGATTTCTCTTATCTCAAATCTTAGGGGAACAGCTGCTCTAGCAGCAACAGGTGGTAACTCGACCGCCATATCGTGAGATATGTTTGGGGTAAATACGTGTTTTAAATGATTAACAAACAGATTTCCTTTTTCAACATCACATCTTGCCCAACTTCCATTCAAGTTTCTTAATGGCGGATTAGAGACAACTGGCCTTTTGAGATTTCTAGCTGCACGCCATAATGAGTAGTCTGATTGTGGAGTTGCATCAAGTTCCTTAAGATATTTTTCCAGAGAAGCCGTTTTCTGAGTCTGCAGTAACTTTCTCAGCCTTTTTGTACAGTCTTTTAGTAAGTTCTTAAGTTGAGGGGATCTGTGCAATTGCCACTCTCTACGAGCTCTCCTTTTTTCAGACAAGAGACGCTCGACATCTGAGGAATATATTTTATTATTTTTGGTTTTTTTGGGGGCAATACTGGAATGTTGAACAGCTAGTTTTAGAAAACTGTCAAAATTGACAATAGAGCGATCTATATACTCCGGTGTGCTAAGCGGAATATTTTCTGTGCAATGGGTTCTGAGATATTTTTTATATTTTAACCAATTTATATGTGTAGCTGACGTCGCTATGTATCCAGAGGGAGATTCAATTCTATTGGTGTTTTTTATAGTAACAATTGTAGGTGTGTGATCAGAGGATAATTCTAAGGAAGCTTCAACGTGAATCGTTTTTGTGGGGATGTTTTTAACAACGCCAAAATCGATGACATCTGGAATTTTTTGCGCATCAGCAGGCCAATATGTTGGTTGGCCACTCGCGACAACATTTAAATTCATTTTAGAGATTGTATTAAATAAAACACGACCCTTTGGTGTTATTAGTCGTGACCCCCAGAAGGTATGTTTAGCGTTATAATCGCCAGCAGCCAGGAAACAGGGCCCCAATGACTTATAATATTTATAATATTGGCTTTCTGATATTGAAAATCTAGGTGGTGAATATAAAGATGAAATTACTATGTTTCGATTTATCTGTTCAACACAAATGTTCGTTGCTTGGAGATAATCTTCACGATGATCACACATTGGGTAGTGTTTAATTCGGTTTTTTATTAAAATGGCAGAACCTCCACAAGCTCTATCTCGAGGGTCCTTGGTATCATATAGAGTATAACCATTGATTTTGAACGTATTTCTTGAGGTCAAATGAGTTTCAGAAACCATTATGACATCAATTTGTTTATTTTTAAGAAATTATTCTAATTCATTTTTATGTTGGCGGATGCCGTTTGCGTTCCAAAAACAAATTTTTATACAGTTCATGGCTTGTTAAGTACAGCTTGCAATAACATCAATTGCATTCTAAGAATTTCCTGCATCATATTACCCATTGTGTTTGTAAAATTATTTACTGTTTGCACTAATGTTTCCATTGTTTTTTCTAGCCGACTTAGATTAGAAACTGGAGTTTCGGCATTACTTGTCGAAGCGCCTTGCATTGGTACATTGTTTGATTTTAAGACGTTAGCATAAGAGGTTCTGTTACTACTAGGCTGCGGAGCCTGAAGGTCATTACTGTTTACTTGATTCGTTACCTGCATTTGAGGGGGACTAGTTTTCGGTCCAACCGACTGCTTGACGATAGTATATACAGGGCATCCTCTATAATTGGCAGTGTGATTACCACCACAGTTGCTGCATTTTTTTACGTTGGGGTCGGTTTTAGATTTATCGCAAAGAACTGTACCGTGTAGCTCACCACATACTACGCAAACAGGGGGTAAGTAGCAGTATGCCTTAGTATGGCCAAATTCTTGGCAGTTCAGACATTGAACGGGACCACCTCTTTTGTGCGTTTCCTCTATAGTTACTTTTCTGTACAGAATGTATTTTAAATCATAGATGGGATGCGTTTCATTTTTTTTAAGCTTAACGTCGCCGGGTTCAAACTCCACTCGAAAAAGTGTTTGGGGAATTTTTTCTCTATTTTTAATGTTTACTACATGCTTTACCTTGAAGCCTTTTTCTTCTAGGAATGTTTTTACCTCTTCTGGGTCCACACATGAGTCAATACCCTTAATTACTACCTGAAGACCTTTACTGCTTTTCAGTTGGTATGTATAAAAGTTTTTTTTAGTACTTCAAGTTGTTTATTATTTTGCGAAAATCATTCTCATGATTGACTTGTATTTTTGTCTCGTTTATACTACCACGCTTGATAGCCGCTACGTAAAACGAATTTTCATCTATCACTGATATCAAGCTCTTTATGAGCAAATTTGAATTTTGTTCCCTAAGATATATCGGGGGAGGCTTTGACGATTTTATGACGCTTGGTGCTTCAGAGGATTCATCCTCCAGAATTGCAAAACGATTTTGAGAATTTATTTTATCAAAAGTTGGTACTTTTGAGGCCGAAGCAACTGCTGCAGAGGTAGGGCTGCGTCCCCGTTTAAGCACTGTTATGTAGCTGTCCATACCAACTTGTACTGTAGGCTTTTGGGAAGTTTTTACTTGAGTTACAGAGTTGTCCATAGCGGCTGTTTTGGGGTTAACCGTATCATCACTTATTATTAAAGTTGTTTTTGGCTCTGCGGCAGCGCTTGCAGTTAACAAACTTGTTATTGTATTACGATCGACCGTATTTGTAAACAAAGAGGGTGAGAGGGAACGCGTTCGAGTAATAGGTTTAGCCGTTAAGTAATTGCTATCATCGATTCTTTTTTTTTGTTTCTACTTTTGTTTCGTCAACACTCACTGTACCATAAGCATTTCTTTCATTATGTTTTATTGTTTTTGCATTGTACGCATTCATAAGAGCTTTTTTTTTTTTTTTTATTTTACAGTTTGTTTAATTGTGCTCTTCTTGTTATTTGTTGTTAAAAACCCCGATAATAAAAAAGAAGAATAAACAAAAACAAGAAATGTTTTTGCTTAAAATGTACGTATGTATGTTCATACATAAATTTTTTTATTAAATTGTAACTTTTATTATTTTAATTATTGACGTTTATGTTCACAAATTAAAAATTATTTTCAAGCGTCCAATTCGCTGATATTATATTATTTATTTAAGAAATAATATTATGATTTTATAACAACTTATTTAAGTATGTTAAAAGAAAACAAAAACCGTATGCCGAGTTAAAAAAAAACACGTCTGCATTCAACGAGCACTGTACACTTGATACACATATGTCCTTAATTGCATTAAAATTGGTTTGATAGTGGGCACAAAGAGCCTCTTCCGGATAGCAGCTTGTATGGGGGCTATATTAAATTATGGACCGATTCGCCCTTGTACCAATTAGAACCCACGTACCAAATTTCATTAAATTATCTTTAAAATTGCGACCTGTACTTTGCATACGAGGTTACATGGACAGCCAGCCAGCCGAACGTACATCATTGGATCGACTCAGAAAGTGATTTGATTTGAGTTGATCGGCATACTTTAGGACCAATATTTTAAGGTGTTACACACATCAGCACAAATGCATAATACCCTCTCCACAATTTAGTGTAGCTTAAATAACATACAGAGATAATATACGATAATGGGATGATATTGTTCAAGGGAAGCACAAAATATTACAATAACGTTGAACGATATTTTTAACCAGAGTTGTTACAGCACAGAAATGGTTGATTTTTTAGCATTTATAAAAAAAGTTGCACATAAAAAAAATAATAATAATCACGATTTTTGCAAAATATTACTAAATAAGTTTTTTTCGTATTAAAAAAATGAAAAATTATCTTAAAATTACAAAATAAGTAAAAAAAAAGCCGATATCGCAAAAATAACTAAAAAAAAGCCGATATTGCCAAAATAAGCAACAAAAAAAGCCCTAACAAATATAGCTCATTTTCTTTGTTTTTTTATGATCGGAATTTTGTGTTCAATCAAAATCTTTCTATCTTGTAAACCAACAAATAAGCATTTGCTTTTTTTTTGGTTGCCCTAGTCATAATAAATATTAATCATACGTCAATGTGGTCGATTTTAAAAAGATTTGCTTAACTCAAAATGTAGACAGTAAAGTGAAGGCTTTTTTGTCTAAATATTAAAGCGAAAGATGTTGCCCTTCCTTTAAAGTATTTGCATTGCTTTTGCAGTAAAAATAAATTCCTTAAAAGGACTTTTATTTACAGACTTTTCTTAAATTTCACTTTTTTTTTTTTTGTTAATGTTTTATAAGCTAAACTTAGATTACTTTTCATTGTTCTTGTTTTCCATTTAACATTCTTTTGTCGCGTTTTTCTGCAGAAAAATGTTGCTTTTGTTCTTCATGATACTGACAACCAGTCATAGATTTATTATGCTGCACAAACATGAGAAATGAAATGAATAAATTGAAATGTTTGCACTATAAGAACCAAGGCAATCAACAAATATACGCAACATCATTATTATCCCCATCAGCATTATCATCAACACAATAATGATAAATAGCTACTGCAATAGTTGAAGCTAGAGCATCTTGACTAAAAATAGCATAATGTAGTGACTAGTTGAACTGTTATTACCACAATATTATTAATTAAATGCAGAGTTACATTCATTATATTCGTAGTACCACAAAACCAAAAACACAATAAAAAATATTGAGCACAAACTTTTATACGGCCGCTTTAATACAGCAAAAAATTACCAACCACATAAATGTCTATATCTATAGGAAATTGTAACACGATATGTGGTAACCGAAATTAATTTCCGGTCATCAAGTAGTGGAAACTTACAACAAACCACAAACACATAAACAACAAAACCCCAAAGAGGCAGAAACTAAGGGAGAAAATGTATAGAGAGAATAACAGCTACTGCCAACAATAATGTATTTGTAAATGCAAATTTAGTGCAGTCACTCAGGATGACTTCCTTACAAAAAGTACCAGCACATGCCTCAACACTCCAAGATAATACACACATATACACAAGTGCTTAAGTGTATGAAAATAGCTTTTTGTGTATGCGTTGTTCTGTGTGTGTTGGTAAGTATTTGTTTTATTGTTTTTCTTTTCATTATAAATGTGCAGTAAGTTGGCATGTTATCAAGCATTTGAATGCATTCATAAATGTTGCAGAGCGTTCGTTCTATGACACTTGCTTGCATTACAGATGAGTGGCTAGATTTATTTCGCATTTTTTCTTTAGCTTTTGCATAAGTTATCAGTTTGCTCTATATTTTTTCTTTTTTTTTAATTAATTTTTTTTTTATACTTTTTTACAGCTTGTATTCCTAGAAGTCTATTTTTATGTGTCATGCTTGAGAAGTGAACAATTATAGGAGGAGTGTAAGAAAAATATCCAAACATAACAAATTTTTTTCTTTCAGGCAAACTGGCTTACAGAATATTAAAAAAGCAATCTTTTATATTCGATAACATAAATAAAAAGTTTCTACCAAATTATATGTTCTTTACTTTGTAGATTTTTGATAGAAGTTTTTCTATAAATACTTCTAAAAATCGATAGGATTTTCTTAAACTTTTTAACAATTTCTAAAAAAAACTCTTTTCTCGATATGAAGTCTTATTTTTAGTCTTACACACTATAAGAATTAAAAAAAAAAAAACAACAGTTATACCCTTTTAAAAATTTTGTTAAATCTTTAAACGAACTCTTATACTTGATAAACAATTCTTTGGAAACTCTTATACTTAAGACACTATTCTATTCAGTAAGAATTTTTTTAATGCTTTAATACTATGAACTGTTATACTTTACTTGAATTTCTATAAAACATCTTATACTTTTTTATACTTTTTATTTTTGTACACGATAAGAGTTTCTATTCAAACTTAATTATAATGGGTAAGAATTTCTATAAAAACTCTTTTACTCGGTAAGAATTGCTATATAAACTTTTCTACTCGGTAGGAATTTCTATACAAACTCTTTTAGTCGGTAAGAATGTCTATAGAAACTCTTATAATTAGCTAGAATTTCTATTCAACAACTCATATTGATAAGACTTTCTGATATATTCTTATACTCAATAAGACTTTTTGATAAATTATTATACTCGATTATAATATCTATTCAAACTTGCTTAAGAATTTCTAAAGAAACTCTATACTCGGCAAAAATTTATACAGAAAATCTAAAACTCGGTAAGATTTTCTATTCAAACTTTTTGTATACTTGGTAAGAATTTCTATAGAAACTCTTTTATTCATAAGGAATTTTTATTAAACATCTTACACTCCATAAGTTTTTCTGAAAAATTCAAATACTCAAAAAAAATTTATATTCAAACTTTCTTATACTCGTTAAGAATTTTCAGAAAAAATTCTTAAGCTCAAAACGAATTTTTTCTAGAAACTCTTTTACTCTATTAAAAATTCTATATAAACTCGTATACTCGATAATAATTTAAATAAAAATGTTATACTTGTAGAAACTTATTTTGAAACTCTTATACAAAAAAAAACAAACTATTATACTCGGTAAGAAAATCTTAATAAACTTTAATAATTGATAAGAAATTATAAAAAAAAGCTTTTCTTCTCAATAAGAATTTCCATATTTACTATTAAGCTAGCAAAGAAGTGTATATACTTTTATAGTCGATTAAATTTTTTATTAGAAACTCTAATTCTTAAATGGAAGTTATTTAAAAACTCTTTTACTTGATAAGAAGTATGCATAAGCTTTTTACGCAGTCTTCTTTATAAAAAAATTGTTTTGTTCTATGTTTGTCAAATTACTTTAAACCAAAATTTGCCTAGAAATATTATTTTATTAAAAATGTTCTTGTTTTTTTAGTCATACCGAGAAAAATCTTGAACTTTTATTGACTTTTGTTCAAACTTAATAATAAATTTTCTAAAACAACCATATTTTAATTTTTTACATACATATTTTGTTATAAAAACGCTTATAATGTACATATTTTATTTAATAGCAAAAAACATAAACAATTTAAAATATACATTTTTGGCCATTTTTCTATTATCAAAAAAAAAAAAAAAAAACTATAAAACAAACAAATTTTTTTCACTTCTCTCGCTATTATTATTATTATTATGACACACAACAAAAATGCTAAAAAAAAAAAACTGCAAACTAAATTATTAAAATATTTTTCACCGAGTTGGGATCTTTACACTTTTCTACTCTACTTCTGTGAGATGTGTAAAAATTTTTTTATTACAAAAGCAGCAAAAAACAAGGAAAATAAAAAATACTCGAGCATAAACAAAACCGCCATAAATAAATTATTATTGTGTCGCACCATTATAAAAATGTTGCACCGCAGAAAAAAAATTAGCACCAAACAAAAAAAAATTATTCAAAAGTTTTGACTGGAAAAAATGGCAACTTTTGGTTAAAACACTTCACACATGTTTAATAAAGAAGAAATTAAAAACAAATTTAAGCAAAAAATTTAATTTACACAAAATTTGTCATAATATTAAAACTCTAGTATTTTTTTAAGGATTGGGAATAATGGATAATTATTTGCATTAATAAAGTTAATTCTATCCAGAATAAGATTTTTATTAGAAAATCTTAGCGCTTATAAGAGTTTCCATAGATATTCTTTTTGAGTATAAGAGTTTCTATAGGACTTATTATGGTGAAGAAAAGTTTCTATAGAAATTATAATGGTGTAGAAAAGATTCTGTAGAAATTTTTATCGAGTATAATAGATTTGTATAATTTTAGATCGTGTATAAATCTTATCGCGTATACGAGTTTTGATAAATATTATTATTGTGTGTTTAATTTTTTCTAGAAATTCTTATCATGTATATGAGTTTCAGTAAAAAGTCTGACAGTGTAAAAGTTTCTACAAAATTTCGTATAGTGTATAAGAGTTTCTACAGAGACTCTGATCACGTATATAAGGCTCATTTTATGTATAATAGTTTCTATATAAAATCTAATCGCATTAACAGTTACAAATTCTAATAGTGTACATTTAAAAGTTTATTTTTTAAATCTTACAGAATATAAGAGTTCCTATTAAAAATTGCATCTATGTACAAATACTTATTGTGTATTTATAGACTCGTTCTTGTGTTCGTTTTATTTTGATTTTCTTTTGTTGTAGTTTCGTTAATAAGTATAATAATCAGATATAAAGATTATTGGTCTGCAAGCAGACTAACTTGTGTGTTCTTAAAGCCGCCTCTAACATGAGGAACAGATGCCAACCAGTGGTCGCTCATTCTGAGGCATGGATTTTCAGTATAGGTGTCTGATTTCTCACCTACCTGCATGACCTCCCTCTATCCACCGCCTGGGGACGCGTCCATTGGGAGACAGAAAACTCCACACGGAGTGTAGACTATATATAGTTTCGTATTATATATAAGAATTTTCATAGAAATGTTTATGGTTATAAGAGTTTCTGTAGTTATTCTTATGATCTAAACAATTTTCTAAAAGAAATTGTATGGCACGTAAGAATTTATGGAAATGATAAACGAGAAGGGAAGATTTTAAAGAAGTTCTTAACGCGTATAAGAGTTCTAATATAAGTTTTTGTCATCTTTAGTAGGGTATAACAATAACTATAAACTCGTATCGCGCTAAAAAGATTCTTTACAGATTATTATCGTTTATATAAGTTTTTTTATAGAAATAAATCGTGTGTATGAGAGTTTTTATATAAATTATAATCGCTTATTTATAATTTCTTTTTGTATAAAAAAGTTTCTATAAAAAATTGCGTCATGTATGAAAAATTTTATTTGCGTATAAAAGTTTCAATAAAACTTTTGATCGTGAGCAGCAGTTTCTAAAAAATATATTTTCGGGTATAAGAGTTTACATGGCTCTTTGATCCTTGATGGATCGTAAAGGAACTTATAAATAATAAGAAGGAACAAATTTCCATAGCAATCCATATATTAGCAAAAAATTGCTAATATTCCATGTGAAACTTTAATTTTCTGAAGAGTAATTTTAAATTTCTCTTTATTATTACAAAACCTTAAATTCCTCTAGTTTAATTTAAACTTACAGCCTAAAAGCCAGCATCGGTTTTAGTATATTTTTCCCCCATTACCATCTTTTTCTGTATACGCATATTTTTTTAAGATTTCTGGCAACTTGCTGGAACTTAAAGCTGCTGTTGCTTTTTACTGCAATTTAAACAAAAATAGTACAGTAAAAAAGGGGAAACGACTTTTTTCCTTTTATGACTATCTCTCCATTTTTTTTTTTTTTTTTTTTCATTAAAACCCCCGTTTTTATCTGCAATTTTTATTAAAAATCCACCAACTTGTGGACGTCAACATAAAATTATTTTGCACTTAATGCAACAACTACAGCAAAAGTTATAAGTAGTTGTGGCAACAACATGGTCTTTGGTTTGCATAATGCAACAACAGCAACTTAACCCACAATATTACTGCTTCAATACTATTCCACTCCAGAGGGGCAAAAGGATTTAAAACAAACCAATTTTACTTCTTTTGCCAATTACAGTTTCTGCTGCCACATTGGCCACTTTTTTTGTTGTTGTTGCTAGTTGTGTGCCCTCTTCTTGCTAAATGGCAACCATCAGGCAGCAAAAGTTAAACATGTGAACTTTTGTTTCGTTTTGAAAAAAAAAAATTTTTTTGTTTGTTCGTTCACAAATTTATTTATTTGTTTGTTTTTTGTTTCAGGGTTGTTGGTTGGTCTTCTTCAGTCGTCTCCCACTTTGAAAAGAGGTGATAATATTAAACGTATTAAAAATAATAATAATTTGTAAAACAAAAAACTAGAATAAATAAATATTTAAAAGGAAAAGGGTGGCATTTTTGAAAAATGACAGTGAAAAGCAAAAATTGTTGAAAAAATTTTCCAATTGGAAAACATAGTTTTTTAAACTTCTTAAAGAAACTTATTTAATGCAAAACTCCGAACGTAATTTTTTATTTGAATAAAAAAACAAAAATTCGAAAATAAACTACATTAAATAATTTTGTGAAATTTTGATTTAATACAAATATGTATATTTGAAACCAAAAATGTTTATAAAAATGTTGAATAAAGTTTCGTCAATACAAACAAAAATTCGAAAATAAACTACATTAAATAATTATGTGAAATTTTGATTTAATACAAATATGTATATTTGAAACCAAAAATGTTTATATTCGAATAATAATTTAAAAATTATTATGTTCCAACAAAAATTTTGCAAATATTTCTAATTCAAATAAAATTTGTTTACATTCATTAATTTAAATTAAATTTAATTTTTTATTCATTAAACTCAAATAAAATTTTCTACTCGAATAAAACTTTTGTCAAAATTTTTCTATTCGAATAATTTTTACCAAGGAGTATTTTCGAACAATATTTTAACTTAAAATTTCTACTTGAATAAATTTTTTTTTTAATTTCGATTCGCATAAAAGTTTTTAAAACTTTCTTTTCAAATGAATTTTCTGTTCAAATAAAATTTATTTTCTGCTCGAATAAAATTCTTATTAGAAATTTTCGATTCGAATAAAATCTCCTATTTCAAATAAATTTTTATTAGAAAGTTTCTGTTTGGATAAAATTTATTTTCTACTCGAAAAAAACTTTTATCAAAATTTTTCTATTCGAATCATTTTTAACAAGGAGTCTATTCGGACAATATTTTAACTTAAAATTTTCTACTCGAATAAAATTTTTATTAGAAATTTTCGATTTAAAAAAAAATTTTTTTTTAAAATTTCGATTCGAATAAATTTTTTTTTTTAATTTTCTATTAAAATGAAATTTTTACTAAAAAGTTTTTGTTCAAAAAAAATTTATTTTCTGCTCGAATAAAATTTTTATTAGAAATTTTCGATTCGAATAAAATCTTCTATTCCAAACTTTTATTTTCTGTTTGGATAAAATTTATTTTCTACTCAAAACAAAAACATTGGTATCAAAATTTTCTATTCGAATAAAAATTTTTTCTCGAATAAAATTTTTATTAGAAATTTTCGATTCGAATAAAATTTTTATTAGAAGTTATCGATTCAAATAAAATTTTTATTAAAAATGATCGATTCGAATAAAATTGTTTCCAAAATTTTCTATTCAAATGAAATTTTTTTTTCAGTTCAGTTCGAATGCAATTAATTTTCTACTCAAATTAAATTTTTATCAGAAATTTTCTATTCGAATAGAACTTTTATACAAAATTTTCTTCTCGATAAAATTTTTATTTGAAATTTTCGATTCGAATAAAATTATTTATAAAATTTGCTATTCAATTAAAATTTTCATTAGAAAGTTTTTGTTCGAATAAAACTTATTTTCTACTCGAATAAAATTTTCTGTTCGTATAAATTTTTTTTTTTAATTTTCTATTCGAATAAAATTTTTTTAAAATTTTCTATTCAAAAGAAATTTTTATAAAATTTATTTTCTACTCGAATGAAATTTTAATCCGAAATTTTCTATTGAAATAAAATTTTCTACCCAAATATTCTTATTCAAATTAAATTCTTTTTAGAAAGTTTCTGCTCGGATAAAATAATAAATAATAATCGAATAAAATTATAATGAGAAGTTTTCTATTCAAATAAAATCTTTATTTTAAATTTTCTTCTCGATAAAATTTTTTATTAGAAATTTTCGATGCGAATGAAATTATTTTTAAAAATTTCTATTCAAAAGAAATTTTTAATAGAAAGTTTCCATGCGAATAAAACTTGAAATTTTTATCAAAAATGTTATATACGAATAAAATTTTCTATGCAAAGTTTTTTATAAATAAATTTTTGATTTTCATTAAATGTTTATTTAATATTTTCTATTTTTAAAAATCCATTGATTAATAAAAAAAATTTTAACATTTTATAAAAATATTCCATAATTATTATAAATCAGACTCTTTTTGTTTTTTATAAAATTCGCTCATATTTTTGTTAGTTTAACAGTATCGAAATGTTATTTAAATTTTTATTTTAAAAAGAACTTGAATTTTGTTTAATTTTTTGAAAACGAATAAATGTGAACACTAGTTTATAAAAATGTTTAATTTGCTCCTGGAGTCCCTTTCACTTCTACAATTAACTGAAAATAAACTTTTAGGCAACTTTATGATTTTTTTCCTAACAATTAGATTAATTATTTTGTTGTTGTTGCCTAAAGTTGCAATAATTGTTGTTGTTGTTGTAATGGAGACCCCAATCATAGAAATGTTTTAATCTAATGAATATAAGAAAGCGAGATGTGTGTGGAAAGGAGAGGGTGGGGTTGTGGTTTTGTTGATTGGTGTGGTTACTCTGCATATATGGTTGTTGTTTTCTTTTTGTTGTTGTTGTTGCTGTAGTTGTAGTAATTGTTATAAAATTGTTATAAAAATAACGTAACAAGCAATGAGCTTTTACGCAAATTAACGCTCAATGGTTATTGACATGCTTCGTCTAACCTGCCCGTGGGCCATTATTGAGTGGTAATTACAGCCAGAATAGACGTGCCGTGCCACCCATTTTGTAATGAACATTTAATTTTTAAAGAGAGTGCATGTTAGTGTGTGTGTCTTTATTTAAGTGTGGCAAATAATCAAACCAGCTTAAAGAAAACTTTTTGATTAAAATGGAAACAAAAAAAAACTTAGTGAGCAAACAAAAAACTAAAGACAATAATTTAGCTTATGCCGAAATCAACATTAAAAGTGTTTTTTTAAGAAAACTTAATGGCTTAAAACAAAATTCAATACAATCCATAAAGTACTAAGATCTTTTTTAACTTAAAACTTCTGGTTTTTTAAATTAAAGTCTTAATGCATTTATTTTGCTTAAATTATTACAAACTCGACCACACACTTTGTCATTTTTTTTTTTTTGCTGTTCAAACGGAAATTGCTTGTCATGTGTTAAAGCTCTTGAAGCTGCTACAAATAGAAAGGAAATGAAACCGGTTGCTCTACTTTGAAACACACACACATACTTATGTACATTTTTCTTTGTGTGTATTAACGTCAAAATCCACGACATTGACAGACTCCCCTGTATTTTCAACAACAACGACAAAATATGAATGAAGCAGCTTGTTATGACAACTGCCTATTACGCGGCTCCAAGTTGAATCTTTTATCGTCCACGCTGCAACTTGTGTATACTTTAGAAAATTAAATTTTAGGCAGTAATTTTCCACAGCCTTAGAGTATGATAATGATTTTTCACTTTCAATATCGATGTGCTTAACTTTTATATCAAATCTGTTGCGTGATTTATGAAAAATATGGTTGTTTCACTCAACCTTTAAAAAGTTTCATAGCTGATACAAAACTTATTTCGAATCGACAAATTTTAAATAAATTTTTTTGTAAGTAGCCAAATTTTTAACAAATTTTCTTAAAAAGAAACTTTTCAATCAAATTTTATTTGATATAAAATTCTTGCAAACATTTTATAAAAACTCAAGAATTTTTAACAAAATTTTTTCGAAAAGAATGTTTGAATTGTCAACTTTATTCGGATTGGATAAAACTTTTATTCGAACAGAATTTTAAATATCAAAGAATTCCTTAAAAATTGTTTATAAAACTTTAATTTTGAGAAAAAATTTTTCATAAAATGGATAATCATTCAAAAAAGCAAACTTCGATCTACAAAAAGGTTAAAATACAATTTGGTTTAAGGATTGATGTTTGACTATTGACGGCAGCAGTCGTCGATGGCTGTGAGTGTAAGCCGGCAAATCCATCTGAGTGGTTGATTAAGTGGTTGCGATCGAAACATGTCATGGTAACCTGCCGGCCAGGGTTCGAGCCCCAGCCACGTCAAGAATGAAAGATTATCAATAACAATTTTATTTAATTTTCATGTTGTAAAATTTCTTTCTTCATAAAAATAATTTAATGAAAATTAAATTTGATGAACTTAAGCCTAATTAAAAACATTAAAAATTTGGATTAAAAACCATAAATAGTTCAACAAAATAACCACAATACTAATTAATTTTTCATATAATTTTTATCTGAATAAAAAAAGTTTGAAACAATTTTTATTCGAATAAAAGAATATATTCAAATAGACAATTGTCGATCAAAATTTTATTCAAATATACAGTTTTTGACAAACATTTTATCGAACGGAAAATTGTTACAAGATTTTTATTTTAAATAACAAAGTTTTGATTTAAAATTTTATTCGACTAAAAAGTTTAAAAAAAAAAAATTATTAAAAACAAAACATTCTTAATCATCAATTTATTTATTTGTGGAAAATTTTTGGTTTAAAATTTTATTTAAATTATAAATTTTTATAAAAAAATACTAGCGGTTTGGTCCCAGCGCTGCTCGGGATTTTCCAAATAAAAATAAAATATTATATACTGGAGAATATTGTTAATAAATTGACCCCAGCGCTATCTAAAGGGTCAAAATTTTATCAGGAAACTTATTTTTGTTTAATAAATATATTTTGTGAATTTCAGCCAAATCGTACCATAAATTAAAAAAAAAAATTATGACGATAACAGCGCCACCTATCGGTATTATAATTTATTGTCCAAGTATGGTATCAATCGGTACAGCGGCTCTTGAGTTTTAGAAGCAAATACATGGCACAAACGTTTATATATATATATATATATATATATATATATATAGATTAAATCAAAAATAAGTTTGATAAAATCATTATTCGAATAAACAAATGTTAAATTGAAAATTTGTGCGCATAGAAAATGTTTGATAAGATAATTTTTTGAATAGAAAATTTTTTTTCATAAATACATATTTGATAGAAAATATTACTCGAATAAAAAATTTTATTTGAATTAAAAACTTTTGATTCAAGTTTTTGAAATAGATCAGTTTCAAATACAAAATTTCTATTCGAGTAGACAATTTTATTCTAATATAAAACTTTATTCCAATAGAAATTTTGGTTGTAAAATTGTTTTTGATTGAAAACTTTAAATCAAAAATTTTATTCGAACAGAAATTTTATCAGAATGGATTTTTCGATTAAATTTTTTATTTTAATAAATAGGTTATCATAAAAAATATTCGAATAGAAAACTGGAATAAGATTTTTTTTAAATAGAAAACTTTTGATTAAACATGTTCTATACAAACACAATTTTACATCGAAAATTTCTATTCGAATAGAAATGTTATTCGAAAAATATTATTTTCGAATGGATTTGTGTCAATTAAAATTCTTTTTTCATAAAAACTATTCGAATAGAAAACTGGAATAATTTTTTTTTTTTAAATAAATAATTTTTGATTATATTTTTATTTTTATTTTATTTTATTAGAACATTTTTAATTTTAATTTTATTTGAATAAAAAAATTTTTATTAAAATTTTTGTAATAGATCATTTTTAAATAGAACATATTTAAGTTTTTTCATTTTATTCGAATACAAAATTCTATTCGAACAGACAATTCGGAAATAAACAAAAAAAATTTTAATTGAAGTTTGTGTCACAAATCATATTCAAATAAAAAATTATTTTTGATACTATTTTTTTTTAATATAAAATTTTATTTGAATATGAGTAGATAATATTGTTCGAATAAGAAACTTTATTCGGATAGAAAACTTTATTCGAATAAAAATGTTCGATGTAAAATTCCCAGCGGAATAAAGAAGTAGTAAGCAGGCCTTCTGGAATAGACAATTTTACTCGAATAAGAAACTGTTTTCGAATAGAAAATTTTATTCGAATAGAAATTTTCGATGTAAAATTCCCATCGGTAAAAAAAGTAGTAAACAGGCCTTCTGGCCTGAATAAAAAACTTTATTTAAATAAAAATTTACAATGTAAAATTGCATTTGAATAGGAAATTTTGAATCAAAAATTTTATTCAAATAGAAATTTTAGATGACAAAACTGATTTGATAAAGAAATTTTTATTGAAAAATTTTATTCCATTTTGATTGAAGTAAGTAATTTTTTGAAAAAGAAAAATTTAGATATGAAAAACATTTTTTTATGTAGAAAACTTCGATTTCGTCCATAAAAAAATCTGTTAAAAAAAATTTGGTGCAAAAATTTTTTCTACAAATTTTGTTCGAAATTTCGTTGTATTAAATTTTTATTTTTTATATTTAATTTCTGTTTTACTTAAACATTTATTTAAAGCAAGAAAAAATATTACCACTTCAATTAACGAACTTTAATTCCTAAACTATTATTAGTGGTCCCCTAGTGCTCATAAATACCATTTATACAACAACAACAACTAGAAAAGCTGCCAGCAAAACTTTTGTGTACAAAACTAATGTCACAGAAAACTATCAAAAAACAATGAATTTACTTGTCTTTTAGAAAAAGACAATCGAAAGAGAGATACATTAATATTTATTGAAACACAAATTTTAGGAAAAAAAGGAAAAATATGTTTTAGTTCTTTATTTTTATTTTGTTGTACTTAAGGTATTTATCAGATTAATGTGGCAATAATTATTAAAAATTTTAAGTTTAAGATAAAATATTGAAAAAACTTTTGTTGGATAAAATTTTTTTAATTGAAATTGTAGACATTTAATAATGAATTTTTTTAAAAAAAATTTGATATGACTTTAAGGCCCGTTTTCACAACTTACCGATAGCTAAAAGTAGACTTTTACCGACCTTATAAAAAGTGTTTCATTACTAAAATTTTACTTTAGCCTAAAGTGAGAGATAAAGTAAATCAAGGTTCATCCTACCTGGTAGGTTAAAATAAAGTTCTAATAATGGAACACTTTTTATATGGCCCACCTTTAGCTATCGATATGATGTGAAAACGGGGCTAAGTCTATTTTATTAGGACTGAAATGCAATTTCTTGCCGAACAATGTCTGTTTGTTTAACCAAATTATGTTAAATTTTCGGAATATATCCATGAAATAATATTAACAATAATTTTATTAATATTAATAATTTTTGGCAATTTTTTATGAAAATTATTTAATATTATTTATCTAATTATAAGCGAAATCAATTAGACATATTAGCATTTAAAAAAATTGTCAAAAATCTTAAAGCAAACGCGAAGTATCAAAGAAGACCAAATTAGCAGTTTACAACTAAAATTTCACAGTTGCTTACAGACAATAGAAATTAAGTATTTGTGAAGAGTAGTTAGAGAAGAGTAGAGAACCTCTCGAAAACAAAAAATACAATAGAAAATAGACAGATTTTATGGCCAAATGTTACGAATGAAAGATTCCAGAATTCGAAACCAAGTTTTCGAGACAAAGTTCATCGGAACCCGCCTTAGGGGAACAAAAAGATTGACTTGGTTGGACTCCATGAATCAATTCTTCGAGAGAAGGGATAAGAATCGCAGAAAAGTTAGAACAACAGCTTAAGATCAAAGAAAATGGCGAGCTATACCTCTACACTGCAAGGTAGAAAAGGTCAGGAATAAGTAAGTTAGTTAATATTAATCATACGCCCAAGTGCCAAAAGCTTATGTTTAAAAGAATCTTAAAATTTTTTTAATAGGAATTGTTTAGATTTAAATCTTGATTTAAGATTAGGATTCTATTTATATTTATATACAGTAAAAATTCGATAATCCGGATAATTGATTGCAGACCCCAATCCGGAGTAGCGAATAATCCGGATTACCGCATGTATGTATTTATTAAATATTATAATAATTCATAGCAAAAAAAACGCATGTGGAAACATACTCATATCACACTATTCTAACTGTATTTTTCAAAGCATGCTGTGATTTGAATAAAAAAAAAAATAAATAAAAACGAGTGTTATTCAATCCGGATTATAGAGTTGCAAGCAATCCGGATTATAGAATACGCAATGGCTGTATTTTTCAAAGCATGCTGTGATTTGAATAAAAAAATAAATTAAAACGGGTGTTATTCAATCCGGACTATATATTTGCAATTAATCCGGATTATAGAATACGCAGTGAGCTGCAAAATTTTGTCCGGACTACCGAATATTCCGGATTACTGGAGTCCGGATTATCGAATTTACACTGTATATAAATAAACATGTACATATATATATATATATTGGCAAAGTCAAAACAGTAAAGAACAATTTCCTGCTCTGTTCGTCAACCAATTTGAACAAAAAATACACCACTTGAAAAGTATTTACTTACGGAAGTGCATAATTTACATTTTATTTAATTCTGAGGGGGTAAAACATGGGTAAATTCGTAATCTCAAAAGAAAAATCAATACATCCGTATATACATATGTATGCACAGTGCATATTTCCAGCCCACATTTACGATGCAAGGCATTTTTAGAGCACATTTGCATTCATTAAGGACATGTCTCAAACTAATCGGATATCAAGAGCATTATTTGAGTACATGCATATTTTGAGACCATATTTTTTTTTTATAAGATTTTAATTTTAACCAAATGCTCGTTATAAATAAATTCATCTCTCCATATCGCATTAGCTATAAACTCTTTTTAAATCAGTGATGTCAATTGTGGTTGTATTGCTATAAACACAATCAAGTCCACCGACCATCGACTACAAGATGTCAAAAATAGAATACATGCGTGCTTATGAGAATAATTCTTTTAGCCGCTACACAACTATCGACTACACGGCTACTTTTGTAGCCCGTATCCAACTTAGGCTAATTTCTATTTTTCTTGGCTACAAAAAACAGATAAGTGCTGCCAATACAATAAATGCATGAAATGGTGGTTTTAAAAACGCAATACATTAAATATCGGTACTAAAAACGCGAAAAACTATTATAGTTGCACCATTGAAAAATAAAAATCTTCTGTTCATTTGTTTACATTTTTCATTTACTTTTTATTTGGCGCATTTTTTATTTACTTTTTATTTGTCAAATTTTCCATTTAGTTCGTTATATTTACTGGCCGGACCCACCATCTTCGGTTACTTTTGTTCTGATGTTTTTTATACACTTCATACACTGAAGTCGTTGTTTCCACTATTTTAGCAATAGTACTTATAAAGTTAATTAAATTTTCTTGAGACACTTGAAATTTTTTTTTTTACACAAATTCACTTAAAAAAATCAAGTTTGTTTTGTTTTGGTTACTTTTAATACATATGTCAAAACAGATGTTTATTTTTTGTAGTTAGTGGTCGGTAGTCGTTAAAAGAATTAAGTAGCTGGCGACTTGGCTATTTTTGTAGCCAGCTACTTTTGTAGTCAGTAGTCGATGGTCGGTAGCGTTTGATTGTGTTTATAGCATATTGCTTTATATTAGTATTAGTGAATAAAGAGACAAGTATTCTGAATAAAGATAAAAAAAATACGTAAGCATCCGCCGCATGTGCACCCGTCGCTTGGTAATCGACTACTAATTGTGTACTCTCGTGGACTAAATGAAAGAGCGTAATGCATTAAACACATTCACCACAGCAGGCTACACGAACACAATACTACAAATGCTGCTGGCTGAAGTTTTAGTCGTGTAGTCAGCTACTGAATTATTTTGAAGACGGCAGCTACAATTGAAAAACTACAAACAGCTGTTTTTGTTTACTATGTCTTTATATTATAGTGGTGCCACTATCATTTTTTTTTCTTTTATAAAATGGAAAAACATGCATAATTGCAGACTCTTATTCAAACTTAATTTAAGATTATCAACAAATGAATTTATTTAAAAACAAATTAAAATATTTTAATTTTGTTGTTTTTGTAACTAATAAACAATATAATTTTAACGGCAGATTAAACAAAAAACACATATAAAATGCTTTTAAAATAAGAAAATTTGTTCCTTCAACACACGTGGTATAGTTCGTAAAAGTTTCAGAACACTTTGGGTACGTACGTAAATGCATAAAAACTATGTATCACTGCTGCAGTGATGCAAAATGTAGTTGCTGATGCGTGATTACCGGTGGCAGTTGTGTTGCTGATACTATGCACAACAGTTGTGCAAAGTTTGAATTATTGAAATTTCAAAAGTTTAATAAGCAAAAATTAAATAATAATAAAAATGCTTTTTACACTAAAGATGACAAATTTAATTGAAAATATTGAACCAAAAAGTAACAGTTTTCTTATAAATGACAAGAAAATTAAACGATTTCTTTTTTGTCAAAAGTTATTGATTCAGAAAATTAACTGAAGCAATAATTGCCAAAGTTTGCTGCAGAGCTGCGGCATTACTGCATAAAAACTTTTGACATATGAGAGTGATGCCAAGTTTCTTACAAGTGATGCTTTTACGAACATTAAACTTTACTTCTGCGCAAGTGATACCCAACTACTGCATTTACGAACGTACCCTTTATCAATAACTTTTTAGGTAAAAACTGGATCTAAGAAGTAGTGGTATTATTAGAAACTACTTCGAAATGGCTTTTACTTGATCTTTAAAAAATTCCGATTTATTAGCCCGTTAAGGGCCAATTTCAAAAATAAATATTTCTTGAAAGATTCTACAAAACTTAAAATTTTGCCAATATACATATTAATTAAAACATAATATCTTTAGGGAAGAACACTTAATCTTTTATATACCATATTATTAGTAACTTCATCATATAAAATTTTAAATTTATTAAGCTTTAAAAAATTTTATTATGGAAAATTATTCAATTTATTTAAAAGTTGGATTAAAAATATATATCTGGTAATGATTTATGTACTTCTTACATATTCATCCCAATTATGAATGAAAATTCCCCGAGAGTTTTCTCCCTTCTCTTATTTTTCCCATGTTAATTCAATTGTAAAAGTAGGAAAAGGGAAACTACTCCCGGGGAATTTTTATTCATGATTGGGCCGATTGAATTATTGTAATATGTACATAAATAATAAGTGTTCTGCAACGCCGAAAAACCGCAATTCAGAAGAACTTTATTAAGCAAATATCTTAGGGTTAAATAATTATTGTTATATCGATATGATTTAAAGATAAAGCCAATTTTGTAAAAAAAAGTCAGCCACGGAGTATAAATATATAAAATTGGCTCTTAATTGGTTAATCGGTGTGCCATAAACGGCATGTGGAACACACTTTAAAGAATTTTCCAATGATTCCCATATTTTATAGATTCATTTTATACCTAAAGAGATATGGATAAAGTATTTTGAAACTTACGACCTATAACTCCTGAACTAGAAGCGTTGGCGCGAAAAACATCTTCCTATTGAACTTCTTTCAAGGATATAAAAAAAATTATATAAATAACAATTTGGTGTTGAGACGAGTTAATATTCTTGTTTCAAGCCGATTCTTTTCTGTTAAACAAAAAAAAAAAAAAAAAATAAGCACTTATTTTTTAAATATTTTTTTATATTAGCAGCACTTTTTCTGTTTTGTAGTGGACAAAAATAGAAATTAGTTAACAGTGCAGCCACACGGTCAAGTTGTTCTTGATAGTCTTTTACATATACTATTTGTCAAAATTTCCAAAAATTGATAGTTGTGACGTAGGCTGCATTCAATTTTTGAGCAATTTACTTTCAAGATGCCATCAAGAAAAAAATTTATAAAGAGAAACGAAAAATTTGCTCACTAACCTTCAAATCAGCTGTTTTCTTGAACGTAAATTGAAACACTCACTGGCATGAGAATTTTAAAGGCAAGTTCGCATCAATTTTTAAAAGTATGAGTGTATTGGTAAAAAAGTGTGAGTGTATTAAAACTTGATAGGCAAAACTTGATCGTGTAACCCTCAAGTTAATTTGACTACAACGACAAAATAAGCACAGACAACAACCTGCAGCCATGTATCCGTGTCGTCGTGAAAATAATCATTTCCATATGCACACATGTATTCTAGTTTTGACATATTGAAGTCGGTAGCTTGCTGTCTCGAATGTGTTTAAAGCATAAGAATGCGTGTGAAGAATGTGTGAAGAATTAATTTACACAATTGTGTATGACGCTGACATCACTGTTTTAAATAAACAAATTTGTTAAATTAAGTTAAAATTAAATTGCATAGTGTTACCATGTTTCAGCCATTAAATAAATACTTTTGCGTTTTTGTATTGTTTATTAACGCCATCATGATGATAGCTGCGTGATGTCGCATGATGTCGCGTTATAACCAAGGTGACCGCAAAAAACAGCTGATTGCTTTTTGATTTAATTTGTATATGTATGTCTGTTGTTGTATTGGATGTAACACCACCTGTACAAGTAAGTTCTCATGTGCATTTCGTATAAAAAGAACAAGAAGAAGGTTTTAATGCTTTAAATAATTATTAAATAAATATTTAGATAATCTTGTTAAGAACAAATGCAAAAAAATTAATTAAATAATATTTTAAACAAAAACCAATTTTAGAATTTTGTTTTAGTTTGTGTATATGTATGTATGTATATTCAAAAGACATAAAAAAATATGTAGGTACATATTTTACATAGATAAATAGTATGAAGAAAAGTACTTTTAAAAATAAAAAAACAAGACACATTCACGTTAAGGGACACAAGGCAAAAAATAAAAAAATTGCATTTATAATATCGCACTTGTTCAACAATACTGTATTAATTCAAAATTGGAACGCGTAAAGCTTGAAAACTTGATACTTCATTCTGTGGGCTTGTTTGTAATTGCTACGCGAAGACTTTAAAAAAGGAAAGTTACAAAATGGTATAAACATTCGTTCTCCTGGGTAGTTTTTCTAAAAAAAATTTTGCTTAAAGTTAAAACGTTAGTATTTTTAAAGTTTTAAAAATTTGTACTTTTCGTACATTTTTTTAATAATTTATCTCAAACTAAAACATGTTTTTTACCATAAAGGTGCCAAGCAAAAAAGTATAGCTGAAGGCAAACCAGGGCGGAAATTCGTACCTTTGCGACGTATTGTAATGTTTTTTTTTTTTTTTTTTTTTTTTTTTTTTTTTTTTTTTTTTTTTTTTTTTTTTTTTGTTTATAGAAATATAAATTATGTATGGGTGTAGAAAACTAATATAAAATTATTGTATTGGATAAAACTTGTCTTTTAATGTTCCTCTAATTTTCACGTGAACGAAGTCACGGGTAAAAGCTAGTATTTTTTTAAACATAAGTTTTGATGCTTTATTACTCCTAAGAGTAGTGAGTTAAGAATAATAAATAAAATTAGCTTGAACTATCTTTTTGCTATGTATTTTCGTATTTTTGACGATTTTTTTAAATTTATTTGATTAAAAAGTTTTCAGATGTTATTGATATTGCCATCATTATATATTTGCTTAAGATTTTCGCATACATTGTAGCGAATGTGAATGCAAGCAGGAAAAATCAGCGAATATTTCGCAAATACGAATCCGAATATTCGCCGCACCCCCTTGGAACTTATCTGTTTTTTCACATAAAGGGATCGAATAAATAATGTACTTTTAATAAGCAAAACGGGGTAGTAATTCGTACTTCAGGTACTTTTTATTAGCAAGTATGTTTTAAAATAACTTTACGCATTTTTTAAACCATGTACATAACATAATGGCATCCAACAGGGTAAAAATTCGTACGTTTAGCACTTTTTTCGAATGGGTTGTATTTATAGATATTTTTCGCAAAAAACAAATGTGTAATGTATAAGGATGCCATTTCCATGCAAATGCATGTTTTTTGTCAATAGTCTAAAGCGGCTTATACACTTGCAATAAAATTGTTAAATTGTACGTATTATAAAATTATATCGCCAATGTGTATGTGATATTCAAAGGTGGCTCAATATATTGGCAACAATCAAAAGACTTTTGATTTTTATTGCACAACGAAAAGAAAGCGAAATGTGTTGGCAACAGTGTACAATGCTGATTATGTTATTCCTATAGGTAATGTTACCTTTTTATTGAATAAATGAAACCATTGTACGACTTATTGCATAATATAGGACAATATGGCGAATATCATATAAATACAATAATATTGCAAGTGTATGTGCCGCTTAAGAACGATGCCGACCAGTTATCTTACCGAATCATTAAATATGCGCTAAATGGCTTTGATTTGTTTTTGCATATTGTTGGATATTTTGTTAAAAATGCATATTTTTGCATACTTAAGTTTTAAATGTGTATTTTTGCATATTTTGATATTTTTGAGTGATTTTTTAAATACACAAAAAAAAACATCCTAAAAAAAATTGTAAGATCAGTAAATAAATTCTTTTGGGGGATTTGCTTTAAAAACAAGATAAGATTTCGATAAAACATCCTTTAATTTTAAACCGATGACTCATGATCATAAATATGAAGGCTTTGTATTAATGATCATAGGTTTTAATTTGGTGCAAAATTAAATTGTTTTAACAGTATTCAAAAAGTACGAATTTTTACCATATTTGTAGTCTAAATAGGGTTGAAGAAAATGTACCCAAGGGTACAAAAATAAATGAAGTATGTTTAATTTTTATGTATTACATACTTCGAGTGAATCTAAAATTTAAAAATCTTACTTTCGGCCACGCAAAATATATATGGCTGGCTAAGACAAACAATTATCGACACATGCACATCTCTAATAAAAAAATTAACCTAACCCCGGGTCTTCACGTAGTAATATTTATTGCGGCAAACGTCAAATTTCATTGCTCCATAAAATTTGCGACGTATAGACCGCATATTGCCATGAGTGGCAATCCATTGCGCAATGATTGCTCTTCTTATTGCTTGAGCAATTATTGCTTAGCAATATGCTGTCAAATAAGTTGTAATTTATCTGACATTTCATTTCTCTGTACGGTTGTTTTTTTGTTTGTGTGTTTATTTATTAAAAAAACAATCAATAAATATATTATTATATATTCTATTTTTTAATAAACGTCAAACGACGAATTTATTTTTTTGTATATTCTTATTTTTTCAATAGAACAATTCAAATTTTTTTTAACGCAAATAAACAAAAAAGTAATACAAAACACAGCTACGACAATTACAAATAATTATTTTATTAATTTAAAAAAGAAAATTTCACAACCACTTCAAAACACAACATAAAACATTTGTTATAAATATGTACAGCCACAAAACTTTATACGACTACTCGCGGTGAAAATTGCAAATTTATGGCAAAGCAATTTCAAGTGTTCTCCAGCAATAAATTCAGCAATTATTGCTCCATTGTTCTGTCATTGTTCTGCCGACGTTTTTGCTTGCACTTAGCAATAAATATTGCAACGTGGAGACCCAGCCTAATGAACTTGTTACGAACTATGTGGCAGCACATAACTTTATTTTAAAGTGTGGTAGCACGTATTCTAACAGTAAAATAAAAATTGCTTGCATTTCAATAAAAAAATTTGCTAGTTGGAAACAACAAGTTTTGTCGTGCAGTTGTTAAGATAACGTGAGTGGTAGCAGTTGAAATTTTAATAAGGTAAGTTTATCCATTTGCATACATACGCATTATTTTATTTAAAAATATAGCTTTTTAACAATTAATTTTCAGATTTCTTGTTATTATAGGTTAGAATACCCTCCAAAAATAGGTTGTATCGTTTTAAATGTGAGTTGACATCTTTGTATGTATATATCGTCATAAAAAATGCAAAATTTTTCAGGAGCGATAAGAAAATAAAATGCAAACTATCGTGATTACAAAAACAGTTTTTTCAGGAAAGTATTATTAATACATAATTTGTTAACGATATTAAACAGAAAAAATTGTTGTTATAATCACAAAAGTTGCCTTTTTATTAAGTTTTTTTATCTCTAGGAATTTTTTAAATGAAGATACCCTTTTGCATTTTATCAGAGGTGTTGTGGAAATCGAAAACGCTACTTTTTATAATTTAATAGAGAAAATTTGTATAAAAATCATAAAATTCTCTAATTTCAGAAATCTAATTAAAAAATTAAGTTAAAAATTCTTGCGTTTTGCGATTTCGATTTCCAGAACACCCCTGTATATGACAATATATATACTGCTTTATAAAGGGTGTTTTTTTAAGCCCGATAGAACTTGTAATTGTAAAAAATAACACAAAAAATTAAATTGTAATCAAAATTTTTTTTTTATTCGAAAGATCAATACGTGACATTAACATTTGAAAATGATTTCGGGCATATGGGCACCGCGGCTGTTCTTGACGAAGCGCATTCTGGACGTCCAATTTTGGGCCACTTTTTCGAGCACTGCTGGCCGTATGTCACGAATAACACGAACAATGCTGGCCTCCAAGGCGTCAATTGTTGCTGGTTTATCAGCATAAACCAGTGACTTCACGTAGCCCCACAGGAAATAATCGAGAGGTGTCAAATCGCACGACCTTGGAGGCCAATTGACAGGTCCATTTCTCGAAATCAACTTATCGCCAAATTTTGATTTCAATAAGTCGATGGTTGCGTTCGCCGTATGGCACGTACCGCCATCCTGTTGAAACCACATCTCCTCCGGATCAATGTCATCCATATTTTCAAACAAAAAATCATTGATCATGGTGCGGTAACGATCTCCATTGACCGTAACGCGATTTCCAATATTTTAGTCAACATTTTTGACTTATTTATTTATTTATTTAAAATAAATAAATGAGAACAAAAAATTACTTTTTGGACCTGTTGTTCAGCATGTCAAAAAACAACAGTAGTGACGTACCGCAAAAAAATCTATTTTGAGATAAACAAACGCGTTTAAATTTTTTGAATTTTTTTCAAACGGGAAAAGTATATATTTTTGGGTTGAATCTAGTTTATCGACGCAGCTCCAAATAAAAAAACAAGTTTGCACCGAGGATAATAGAAACGCATAGTTTTTGTGTTATGAACCTCTTATAGTTTTATATCCTATATGTATATGCGATTTTCCACTACATTTCTCAACGTGTATGGCCAACATTTGTATCATTTTATAGCATTTGAATAGATCTTTCTTTATCACCCCTATCGTGAGTAAAAATTTCTTGGGAGTTTTTTTCCCTTTTCCCTATGTTAATTCAATTGTAGAAATGGGAAAAGGTAAAAAACTCCCAAGGAAATTTTATTCGCGATAGGGGTGCATATATATATACATATTCATTTAATCGACCTTTTGCTTTAATCGGTTAATCGTTCGATTAATTAACCGAGGCTTTGGTTTAATCGGTTAATAATCGGTTAATTTTGTTTTTGATCGGTTAACCGATTAATCAAGTTTTTTTATAAATTAAGTAATTTCAATATATAAAAATGCAAAAATTGTTTATTATTTGGAGTTTATTAGTAAAAAAAACAATAACATGCCAAACATAGCAATTCTTGAATTTAAACGAGCAAACAAAAAAACAATTCAAAAATATGTAATATGATTTTTCTCAATTAATACACAAGGTGTGCTATCAAGTCATATCGTCATAATATCCTAAATAATATTTTACAATTGTTAAAAATAAATAAAAATAAAAATGTTAATACTGTGTTCATTGATTCGTCATAGCTGTATAGTAGAAATCTAAATTATAAGCGTTAGCCCACAACAGTCGTATCGTCGCACACTGGTTCATATTTTGAGAAGGCGGCCAAAATTATTTTTTTTTTTGTTCTCCGATCTTAAAATTTTTTTATTCATGTGAAAGTAAATACTAGTGAACCTCGGGAGCCAAAAAATTAAAACCCTATTTCAACTATTTCATTGAGAACAGGGTGGTCCGAAATGGACTTTCTCAATATTTGGTTATAGTTTTGAATTTCTGAGTCAATTTTTTAAGTTGAAATGCTCATAACTTTTTTGTTTTTTAAGATTTTTTGACAGAATAAGTTTTGTGTATTAGTTTATTTTATTAGCTATACGTGGTTTAAAGCATTACACTCTGCGACCTCTAGAACTATTTAATTTTTTTTTTTTTTTAATGTCAAAATTTCCCGGAAATTTCCTACTTTATAGAGCATAAGTCCTGAGCGTCAAAATGCGTCAAAAAAAAACCTATACTCTCTTGTAGTCCAGAATCTAACCTACATTTCTATACCCCATTGTACGCACATCTGGATACGGCCTTGCGAACTACAGCAATTTTTGTGACCCAAGGTAAGATATTCTGTTCAAAAAATAAGTCCTGCAAGGAAAAATTACTGAAATTAAAGAAGGTGAATCTTAAAGAATTTTCGACAAATAAAGCAGTTCAGGCCACATAAATTATCTAGCACGTCAGGTTATCAATTAATTTGGAGAAGGTAAAGGTATTGCCATTGTTATGAACTTATTGTGGGTGAACGGATGCTGCAAAACGAATAGGCGACATAAATAGAATAACACGTTAGATTTCTGAGTAAGTTAAAAGGTTAAACATAAGTAAATAGCCGCAACATAAACTACATAGTTTAATTACCTGAAAATTGCAAATTAATTTAAAAAAATGGAAGAACAGGTAAATGGTAAAAAAACTAGCACGCAGTTATATTTTACGTGAAAATTACCTACATGTTACCTGTTAATTTATTGCCGGTATGTTATCCTTTTAAAAATTGTGAAAACAGGGGTTTTTTATGTTTCAAAGAAATGCTAATAAAAGATTTAATTTGTATTTAAAAAAGGGTTTTTATGTTTTAAAGAAGCAGTAACAAAAGATCATTTAAAAAAACTTCTATCAAGAGTATAAAAGTGCATGCATTCATAATTTTACCTTCATTATTGTTTAAACAATGGCTAAGTTCAGTTATAAAGTTCTCGCAGATATATATTTTCAACAGAAAGATGAAAAAGATTTTGTGTTACACATAATGAATAATCCATTCTTTAAAATATGCAACGAACAAGAAATCAAAATTCATAAGATAAAAATTAAAAATTTTTCATTAACATTAAGAAAACGGTACCTTTAATGTTCTAGAAACAAGAAAACGGTTTACTTACGCAACGAAAAATGGCTAACAAATGATCTGATTTTTAAGAAGCTGTCAATAACCGCTAAGGAAACTGGAAAAGTGGGTCGGTGCGCAAAACAAATTGACAATTGCAGTGAAAGATCACGAAGACGCAAGCTAGCAAATATCAATAAAGAAATTTCTCATAGTATGATAAAGGATTCATTTCTGCATCAAATTCAACCAACGCAAAATAAGAAAACAAAAATTGCAATAATTGAAAAAATAGTGGAAGCGAGCTCTAAACGCACAAAGAGGATTTTAAAAAGTATGCCTACACCAACTGAAGAAATGAAATTTACTCCAGAAGAAGCATTTGCACTATTTTTGGATTTAAAACGGACAAAAAATCAGTATACAGAACAGCGAAAGCGAACCAATCAAATAAAATAAAATAAAATACACATACATCTCAAACCAAAAATAAAAGTTGAATTACCTTAAATGTTATCGATAGCCAAGAATGCTATTTGGGCATTTTTCAAAATATTCCTTTTCAGTTTTATCCTTATAACAACTCGTCTTTCCCAAAAACGCCAACCTTTGGCCCCTGTGAATATTGGGACTAAAAAATTTACAGGGGCCAAATATTGGCATTTTCTGACAGGATCTAAGTTCGACAATAAAAAATAAGCATCAGTTGTAAAATACAAGAGAAATAATGATAAATTATAAAAAAATCATATTTGAAATATTCAACTTTTACACCGAAACTCAACAAAAAAATGAAAATGCATTTTGAACTCCCCATTACTTTTGCTCCTATCAGTCGAATTTTACGTTTTATAGCGCAAATTAAAGCCTAACATCGCACCTATCGAGCAAAAAAAATCGCATAAAAAAATACCGATCCAGTCAAAAGTTATGGAATTTTGACCGCCTTCTCGTAAAATTTCCCACTGTGCGTCGGCTTAATATGCAAACCTGCTAACTCACTTTCAGCATATTTTACAAGAGAGGCAAAAAGCTTTTTATTTTCCCTATTTGCTGCTTGATAGAAAATTAAAAATACAGTTAGTTTTATACACTTCAAGACTTAAATAGAAGAAAAACTACATGCTGGTCGCGAGGCGTATCTTTTTCTACCACACGGCATCAACATCTCAATTTACATAAAAATTGGATTTAGCCGGTTTGCATATTAAGCCGACGATATATATTTCTTCTAATTATTTTAAGACATAAGACTTTATGACTACCTTGTGAATCCCCCAAATATGTATTTATAAAAAAATAAACTGAGATAATTTTATTGGTTATTTCAATAGTTAATGGAGATCTTATAAAATAATCTTTTAGAAAAGTAATTTGGTTTAAATGTTTAGGATTAAACCGATCTTTTTCTTTAATTTCGACAAAACTTGACTTGGAAAAAATTCTTTTACTTATCGTAAATTTAATTTCTCAGTCCTTTTCCAGGATTTCTCTAAACATATAAAATACTCCATTATGCCATTAGAGTTTTTTAAAATTTTTACCACTTCTAATTGTTTCGGTTAATTTTGTTTAAAGACTGATATGTGAAGATATGTATGAGAAACGTGAAACAAAAAAAGGTTTTGACAATCAAACATTTAACCCATTGACGGTTAACCGAATGAATACCCTAATACATACAAAAAAAGTAGAAGAAGACCCAACAAACACGGAGGTTTAATTTCAAATTGAAAATGATTTGAAATCAAACGTTTTCTCAAACGACAAACGTTTGATAATGATTTGAAAATCATTTGATAATCAAAGCGTTCTCAACAAAAAGAGGAAATTATTTTCAAATTGAAAAATGCCTTTATTTTCAACTTGCTTTCAAACGTAAATCTTAAAGATTTTTCGAATGTGGATTATAATACAATGTGGAACATAAATAAAAATATTTTATTTTTTTAATTAAAATTCATTATTTATTTAAATAAACTGTCAGATAAACATTCGGCACCATAGCTAAAAGATGAAAAATTGTTCTTTCCGTTCTCTAAATCTTGGAAAGACGAAATACTTGGCACCCTTTTATTTTGAGAGTTGTAGCGCCGCGGGCATAACACAAATTAATAATTTCTTCACTTTTCCTTTTAAAATCATTGTAATTGCTCACAAATAATTTTTATTTTTTTTAAGAAATAAATCGTTCACTTGTAAAACACATTTAACCACGAAGTAAAAATTTAACTAATCGCCATTTTTAATGTTTACATTTATTTTTCGCTTTAGTATTGTTTAGTTTCGATTTGAAGTGAACATTTGATACAAATTTGACATCAAATTGATAAAACATTTAATGTCAAATGTTTATTTTCAAATCATCAATTTGAATTTAAATGTTAAGATCAAACATTTGAAAAACTTTTGAGCATTGTGTTTGATGTCAAATGATAAAGTCATTTCATTTCAAACGTTTGACTTAGTGCTTGTTGGGGAGTTATAAAAACAAATTTGGAAGAACCGTCCATATAAACTGATAATTTAGTAATTTGGGTTTTTAACCATGTAAAGTTTCCGACTTAAGAAATTTTTATTTTGTGTGAGAAATTATATTGAAAACAAAAACAAAATTTTTGAATTTTATTGTTTCTTTTAATATTACACGAAATTTGTTTCCATTTTCTAAAAACAAACAGTAACTTTGTTTTTATTTATTTCAGATGTTTTCACTTGTGAAATTTCACAATGAAAAGTTGTCAATTGTTCAATCCAGATATATAAAAAATCTGCCGGACAACACATGTATTGTTAAATATAACGGAGGGACTTATTCCGCTTTCATCGTTTCCCAAAAAGGTGAGTAATAATTTTATTACACTTAATTATTTTCATGCATTTATTATTACGAGTAATGCGATTTCCATGCAAATGCATGTTTTCTATCGATAGTCTATGAATGATGCCGACCAATTATCTTTCCGAATCATTAAATTTGCATTAAAATGGCATCGATTTGTTTTTGCATATTGTTGCATATTTTGGTGGAAATGCATATTTTTGCATATTTAGGTTATAAATGCATAGTTTTGCATATTTTGACATTTTTGAGTGATTTTTTTAATTTCCATATTATAAAAAAAGTTCTTATACAAATTTTTAAAAATACAAAAAAAAACCTTCCACAAAAAATCTTAAAATCAATAAATAAATTTTTTTGGAGCTTTGATTCAAATACAAGATTTCGACAAAAGATTCTTCTATTTTATACCGATGCAGCACGTAACATGGTTAAGGCTTCCAATGGGTTTTAAATATTATATCCAAAATTGAAATTTATTGTTGATGGGATAAGCTATTCCTATGCGCATTTCACTGGTTGCTTAGGCCAGATCATAAACTGGCAAGTCCACGGCCTAAAAAAACTACCTGGCAACACGCTTTTGCAAGTTGTTTTTTGCATTTTGTTTTTTTCTTAACCTACTTACAACTACAATTAATGTTGGAAGAATTCCAATCAATTGTAGTGGGGAGTGTAAGAGAGATAAACTCACTGTTTATTGTTGATGTTTTTGTTTAAACTTTGATATTGTTACAAGTTGAACTGTTGCTTATAATTCTTATACGCTTAACGGTTTTTTTTTTGTTTAATATCTTTAGTTTTTCGAAAATCTTTATGGATGAGGTTTCCTGATGATCTGGCCTAAGCAACCAGTGAATTGCTCATAGGAATAGCTTATCCCATCAACAGCAAATTTCAAGTGTTTTTATCAAGAATATAAACTGGGAATTAAGCACGAATAACAAAATCTCTTAAATTAAATTTTGTATTCCCAAAAATTACTTTTGATAATTTCATACTTATTTTAACAAATTCCGGGATTGATTTTCAAAAGTAATCGCTTTAAGGATTGTTTTAAGTACGTTTTAGTGTTATTCGTACTTGAATTTTGAAGTACGACTCGTACTTTAAGTAAGTATAAAAAACTAATTTATCACGAGTGGTTTTCTATCTGTGTAAGAAAAAAAAATACTAACGTTGTTCATTAGAGAAAATAAGAAGACAAGTGTCTGGTACTTTTTTGATATTCGGACCTTTCTGTGACTTGTTTGTCACCTCATCTATATTTTAAACCAATAAACATAGAAATTTAGATTATAGCAAATTCGTAGCAAATATAAGCTTGTTTCATTTTCGAATTTCGAACGTTTATGGGGCAAAAATCATACCTATTTTTGGTACTTTTTTTAAAAACCTGTTTCTCCATGTGTTGACATATACGTATTAAATTATGAGCTCTTACTAAAATATTAAAATTTTTAATACTTCTATGGGGAGAAAAAAGTATAAAAAAGGAGAAATACGTTTAATTAAATTTCTTGCTTTTACTTCTGTGGTACATGTGGTGTGGTGCATGTGGTAGTTTCAGAATTTTCTGTAATATTAAACTTAGAAACATAAAACTATAGGTGCAGGATCCTGAGTGTATGAGAACTCTTATGAGTCCCGTTGGTTTTTTTTTTTTTTTGTTCTTCCACTGGTTTGTTTTGATTTTGGTACTTTTTCGTTCTAAAACTGGTATATTTTTTTTTTTACTTTCGTTAGTATTAGACCTAGAAATATTTAATTAAACATGCAATTTCCTGATTAAGTTAGCATCTATAGAAGGGAAATTCAATACTCATCGTTGTTAACTAGAAAAATAAGCTGACCGGTGTATGATACTTTTTTAATTTCTGACCTTTTTCGTAGTAAACGGGTATAACCTATCCTAGGAACTCTTTGTTCACCCCATCTATATTTTCAACTAATAAACACAGAAATAAAGATTATATCAATTTCGTTACTCACCTAAAAATACTTTTTCGAAATTCGAAAGTTTAAGGAGAGAAAATAGTACCTATTTTTGGTACTTTTTTAACAAAACATTTTCCCTTCATTCATTGAAATATTTATACATTCAAGTTAAATTTGGGCTCTTCCTGCAATACTAAACTGTATTATATTTCAATAGGGGTGTAAAAAAGTATCACAAAGGGGAAACACGAGAAATTTAATCTCTTTCTGTTTCTTTTCCATGCTGCATAAAATTCTATAATATTGAACTTAGAAAAATAAAATTTTAGGTGAAGGGTTCTGAGTGAACGAAAACCTTTAAGATGAAAAATGCTGGTACTTTTTTGCTCTTCAACTAGTACTTTTTGAATTTTCTTTATGTTGGACCTAGAAACATCAAATTAAAAATTGCAAGGTCCTGAGTGAATAAGAATCTGTAAAGGACTTTCTTTTTGGCACTTTTTTGTTCTTTAACTGGTACTGAAGAGTCCAGAGTGATTGAGAATCTATAACAGGAGACTTTTTGGTACTGTTTTGTTCTTCAACTGGTACTTTTTGAATATTCTTTATGTTGGACTTAGAAACATGAAATTAAAAATGCAAGGTCCTGAGGAGTCTGTAAGAGGTATCTTTTTGGTACTTTATCGTTCTTTTACTGGTCCTTTTTAAATTTGTATAAATACTTAATATGAAAACATTAAATTCAACATGCATATTCAAGAAAGATTGAGAATCTATATGAGGAGACTTTTTGGTACTTTTTTGTTCTTCAACTGGTACTTTTTGAATATTCTTTTTGTTGGGCTTAGAAACATAAAATTAAAAATGGAAGGTTCTAAGTGAAAAGGAGTCTGTAAGAGGTATCTTTTTGGTACTTTATCGTTCTTCAACTGGTACTTTTTCAATTTTTATAAATACTTAATCTAAAAACATAAAATTCAACATAAAAAGTCCAGAGTAATTGAAACTCTATAGGAACTGACTTTTTGGTACTTTTTGTTCTTCAACTGGTACTTTTTGAATTTCCGTTAGTATTAGACCTAGAAACATACAATTAAACAAGCAAGTTCCTGAGTAAATGAGAATCTGTAAAATAATCCTTTTGGTACTTTTTCGTTCTTTAACTGGTACTTTTGAATTTTTTATTTAAACTAAACCTAAAAACATAAAATTCAACATGCAGAGTCCAGAAATATTGAGAATCTATAAGAAGAGACTTTTTGATCATTTTTTGATTTCCAATTAATACTTCATGATTTTTTTTTTTTTTATATAATGAAAGTCTTACGACAAATCAATCCACTAAGACGAAAAAAAACAAATTGTCGAAACATTTAAATTCATTTATAGTTATTTAAATATTTTCTTCATATTTGCATAAATAATTATGGTCGAACTTCGATCTCTAGGCAAACACTTGTTTAGTATTAAAATAAAATTTTTTGTTAAAATGTTTCCTTTTTGTTTTATAAAAAAATCGTTTGCTATTTGTTAATTAAAATTAAATCTATTTGAGAAAAATTTTCTTAAAAAAATTGTTAAAACCTGCTTAAGCTAATTTGTTTAGATGATAATACAATTTATTTAAAAAAAATCCAGTTCATTTGACGAAGTTGTCCCTAATTTTCTAAATATACCCCAAATTAATACTAATCATACGCTCAAGTGATACAACTTTGGTTTTAAGCAAATTTTATAGTTTCTCTAAGAAAATTTTGCGTTTTCCTTTTAAAGGAATTTGTAAAATTTTAAAAAACCTAAACCATCCCTCAGACAGCTTATTTCAAATGCTCAACCCTTTTTTTCAAACAAAAACTATCTCAATCCATTATTTACTTTTTCATCTTCATTAAAAAAAAAATCTTGTAAACACCTCATCAACATCATAATTAGTACCAGTTAGTTAGTTAAACTCTTTAGTTAATATTTAAACATCTAAAAATTTGTCAGCATATTGATTTGCTCCTTAAAACCCTGAATTATAGATATTTTGTTACATCTCGTCAGTAGCAGCTGCGCTGAAACTGATTGTGGCCATAAGGCCGATACCACAGGGAAGTGACACCAAAACTAATAAAACACACAATGCACGCAAATGATGACAACAATGAAGAATATAATAATAATAATGAATGTTGATTATGATGATAATGATGATGTTGCTGTTTGTGTTGGCAAATAAACAGGAGATTAAATGAAACAAACAAATGATGTTATTGAGAGCAAAATCTGTTTTTGCCTGTCTGTCCGTCCGTCTGTTCGTTTGTATTGTATAGATTATAATAATGTAGTTGTTGTTGTTCTAGTTACCGTTTGTTATAAATGTTTTTGTTGTTGCTTCTTTCGTTGCAAATAATAGTTTTCTGTTGACAATACCATAAATTAATTTCGAGAATGACTTTGTAATACGAAATGTAAACGTTGACGCAAGTTCAATAATCCAAAACTAATTAAATGAGAATTACAAGGAACTTAAAAGAGATTAATGAAGTTACTGGGAATAGACAAAACGAAACTTCCTTTTTGATGCAAAATTTATAAATGGAATTCGAAAGTAATTAATCTAAATTATACACATTTAACATTTTTAGGGATAAGTTTTAATCGTAACATATTTTTACCCTTCACCGTTTGTAATTCTACGTTATTGATCTTAGACCCTATTAAATATTCTGTGTACTTATGACGAGCGAAGTCTGTCCACCTGTCCGTGTGTCCGTTGAAATAGGTTTTCCGAAGACTCCATTTGTAATGGAGATTTTCTAGTTATATTATTATATATAGTCCGGTATTGTTTGCTATTGAAATTCAGCTTGATCGGTCCACAAATGGCTGAGATATAATCAAAAAACCACGAATGCCCCTAATTTTACCCAAAAATCCCTTGTTGTTGCGGCAGGAGCCAAAGATTCCAAATTAGGTAAGAATGATCTTGGTTATCAATGCACAACATCCGACAAAATTTGGGTGAGATTCGAAAAGTGGGCGTGGCATTTTCCATATAGAGACATAAAAGATTTCAATACATCTGGAGAACGGCAAGAGCCAAAGTTCCCAAATTAGGAAGAAGCATCTTGGTTACCAATTCACAACATCCGATAACATGTGGGCGTGACTAGACAAGTGGGCGTGGCACAAAGTTGATTTATTCGTATCTGAAGAACGGTATTTATATAACTATCTGCTATTATCGCACCATGGTGAAGGCACTCTAACTTGTTTTAAGTTAAAATATTTTTGTCAGAATATGTTTGTGAAAATTTGAGAGTGAAAAATGTTTGGTGAGAATTTTAAAGTAAAAAGTTTTGTTGGTGAAATTTTTTATTTCAGTTAAAATTTTTTTTTTTTTTTAAATTTGGTCTTAATTTTCAGTGAAAGTTATTGGGGAAAATATTTTGAGTGAAAAACGTTTGTAACCTTTTTTAGTGAAAGAAAGTTGAAAAGTTGAAAACTTATTTCAGTAAAAGAGTTGCCTTAAAACTTTTTTAGGGCAAAATGCTGGTGATGATTTTTTAGTGAATGAAGATTTTTTGGTGGCAATTTTTTTTTTAAATTTTGTTTCGAAATTTTCAGTTAAAATTTTGAGTGAAAAATGTTTGCTAAACATTTTTTAAGACGTTCGTGACTTTTTTACAGTTCTCTCAGTTTAAGCTCTTGTTATTTAATTATTCTTTAAGAATACAAATTTAAAATTAAAACATTTCGTATATTTTTTACTTCTGCTTTAATAATGAGACTTCTACCGGGCCGGATTTTAGACTTAATTAAGGAATTGTGGAGAATTGTGTTATAATTTTTATATTTTGTTTAATTTTAAATAACTCTAGGAATATTCTCCAATTTCAAATTCATTTTCTTTTTTTATTTTATAAATTAAATACTCAAAACTAATTTTGCTAATAAAAACAAAACAAATTCACCATTTTGTTTTGTTTTCAAAGAAAAATATATTTTAAATACATTGTTTTTTTTAATATTTATTTTATGGCCACTTGCAGCATAAAATCTCATTACAAAAAAACCACCAACAACTCAAAAAAAAAAAAAATAACACAAATTCAAATTCAACAGGGAACAAACAAAAACTATATTTCACACATAAACACCAAAATTCAAATATTTTTCTAATGGCAACAAAAAGTACAACAAAATGCCAGCTTAGAGGGCAGGTGGACTTTAAAATTCTCTAAAACAAATACCCGGCAACAAATACAACAAAAACTAAAAATCCATTTAAATATTTTTGTTGAATTAACAAAAATAAAAAGAAAAACACTGCAAATTGATTGCAGGTGTTTATGTTGGCAGAAATTATTTAAAATAAAAGGATTTTTTGTTTCCTTTTTCCCATTTTCAATTTCATACAAAATTTATTTGAAATTTAAATTTTGTTGCATTAGATAACAGAGTTTTAGTTTTTATTAGGATACAATATTAGCTGATGAACCCATAAAGTGGAGGGGGGGGGTGTGGGGGAGTTAATTGACTGATTTTTGTTTGTGTGTATCTTTGTTGAAATGAAAGTTCTAAAGACACCCGATATGTTGGGGAATGCTTTTTTATAAATTTATTCATGATCTCTAGAATTTTGCGATTGGATTTAAACAAAGGACGATAGGAAGAGCCGACATGAAAGTTGGGAAATATGAGAAGAGGTCTTAGCGAAGGATTATGGGAAGAGCCGTTATCAAGGGATAATGGGAATAGCCAATATAAAAGTATGATGGGATGAGCCTAAATCAAAGGATGAAAGGACGAGCCGACATCAAAGATGGGAAAGATTAGAGGAGCCGTCAACAAAGAATGGTGGATAGAGCCAACATTAAAGGATAATAGGAAGAGCAGGCATCAAAGCAGAATGGGAAAAGCGAGCATCAAACGATTATGGGAAGAGCCGATATCATCCTTTGCTGTTATCATTTCTCATCATCATTTGAAATTAGATTTTTCTTTAATGTCGGCTCTTCCTAGCATTTAAACAACATTTTAAACAAATGAAGTGTTTTTTTATGCTTTAATAGATACAAGCTTTGAAAAAAATACGCCAATGAAGGGCTGTTAGCTCCTTCAACTTGATATTGTTAAAACCTACGCAAAACATTAACAGAATAATTTTAATCGAAAGATCTTTCATAACGTTGACATTTGAAAGTGATTTCGGGCATATGGGCGGGCCCCCGCGGATATTGGCTTTCAATGTGTCAATTGTTGCTGGTTTATCAGCATAAATTAGTGACTTTACGAAACCCCACATTTACCGAAATCAACATATTACCAAATTTTGATTTCAGTAAGTAAGCACAAAGCGCCCTCTTGTTGAAAGCACATCTTACCTGGATTCATTCATATTTTAAAGCAAAACAAAATATTGATCATGCAGCGATTACGATCTGCATTGGCCGTTAAGTAAGCTTCGGGTTCATCATTTTTAACCCTACCAAACGTTAAATTTTTCTTGGTGTAATGGAGCCATATGCGGCAATTTTGAATGCAAATAACTTTTCACGATTTCTGATGCATTTTGACGATTTCTGATGCAAATGTGTCTTGACTTCAGTCTAACTTCCATAATAAAATTTTTAGAGCGATTTATTGTCATTAAAAATGCTTTCAGCTTTGCAATAAATATTTATGTGCATATGGATTTCAGTCGTATTCAATATTTTTCTCAATTCCCAAATCCCTTAAACAATTTTGCAAAGCAACTGTCATCAAAAATTCAATACTTTTCCATTTCTTATTAAAAAACTTTAGAAAAGCAAAATCAAAAAAAAAAAATCCACAAATGTTTAGAGCTAATTTAAGCAAATTTCATAGGAAAACTTAAATTAAAATGATTAGGAAAAAGCAACACTATGACACACAAAAATATACAATTAAAGATAAAAGGAAATATTATCATGCAATTACATAAAGAAGAGTATTACTTTTTATTAGTACACATTTCTATATTTTTCAAAAACAAATGCATGTGAAACTTGTATGCAGAGCTGCCGTTTTTGGTTATTTCTAACCAAAATTGGTTATATTTTTTTTCAATGTGGAGATGTGAATATTTTTTTCATTTTGGTTACTTTTTTCTAAAATAATAATACGTACGAATATGTTTTTTTGATACACGAACTCGAATAATTTATACTGTACTATGATTTTTTCATTATTTGTTACCAATAAGCGGAAGTTTTTTATACTTTATCGAAAACAAAAAATCCTTTCAAAACTGCCAACAAATAATATTTTTAAGATTTTTGTTAAGAAAAATATTGCCATTTGTGATTTTTATATTAAAAACGGCCATGTTCAAAAACATATGAAGTTTTAATCGATGGAGATTTAAAAACATGCGGAATAAATTTCAGAAAATGATTGAAAAATTACACAAAAGTCGTTTTAGTGTTTCTAAAAATATGAATATAAGTAAAATTTTCTAAATTTAATTTATTTCCAGAAGTAGATATAATACATATTTGAAAATACACATAGGAATATTAAAGATTTTTCAAAAATACATTGATTTAAAATATATCATTTATAACTTGTTTATAACTTTATTTAATGTTTTTAGATTATGTAATATATTCAAGTTGACCTTTATTAAATGAATGACGAATCAGTTTTTACACATTTAGTTTAGGTATATTCAGTTAATGCTTAAATCATGTACATATGATCTTACGACTACGTTAATGTCAGGGATGTAAGTATGCATACTATTATAATATACAACAATACCCCCATCATAATCTGGGTTAATACTATTAACCTAATATTCAATAAAAATTATACTTAATTGAAATGTATTTTACTTTAAAATTTTCAAACAATATTTTCACAATTTAAAAAAGAAATTACTTTTGATATTTTCACAATATTTTCCATTAAATTTTTTTTTTTTTTTTTTTTACAATTAAGTTTTTATTTATTATTTCTGGGTCTTAAGTTATACGTTGGTATTGGAAAATTATTTAATGATGAACTATTATTCTGTTCGTTTTCTGTTTTACCAGTTTCAGTGTTAATGTTTAGCTTTTGTAATGGATCTAAAAGAACACTTGGCAACATTTGATCTGAAGGGCTTTTACATTGAATAATTTGGTTCGCATGTCGTTTCCAAATTTTGTTATTTACAGTGAGCACCGTGTAGGTCTGCCTTCCTATTTTTTTCAAAATTTTAGCTTTTAACCAAGATACTTTTCCTGCAACAGAATAATCTTTCACCATTACAATATCATTTTCATTAAAACAAGTTTTTCTTGTGCCTTTTTGGTTAGTTTGATTTTTTAATACAATTTTTTCAATTTCTTTCTTATTTTTAACTTCCACGGTCCGTTTTGGATTTAACAGATCTAATCGAGTCCTTAATTTTCGTCTATTAAACATTAAAAATGCTGGAGATACCCCAGTACAGGCATGTTTTGTATTTCTATAATCTAATAAATACCTATTCAAAACGTCGTTGAAAGCTGCCAATGGCACATTATATAAATTGCGTTTGAGAGCATTTTTAATAGTTTTTACTGTGTTTTCGGCCTGCCCGTTTGTAGAGGGATGGCCTACAGGAGTTGTAATTAGCTCAATACCGTTGCATTTAGCAAATTCCTTAAACTCGTGTGACACAAAGGCTGTGCCATTATCCGATACAATACATTTTGGTAGCCCAAAACGTGCAAATAAGTCTTTTAAAACGGATATCACCGCGCTGCTTGTCGTGTTTTTTGACATATCAATACATTCGAGCCATTTGCTAGAGCTGTCCACTACTACGAGACACCAACGATTAAGAAAAGGACCGAAAAAGTCAATATGTATTCTTGACCATACTTCAAGTGGTCTTACCCAAGGTATTAATTCCTGACGGGGTGGGTTAGATCGCGTTTCTAAGCATGGTGTGCAGTCCCCTGCTATGTTCTCTATATCCCTAGTTTGGCCTGGCCACCAACAACTTTCCCTTGCCATAGACTTCATCTTAACTATTCCCATATGTGTCTGGTGTAAAAATCCCAGCACCTCACGTTGAAGTACCTTAGGGATGACAACTCTATAGCCCCAGAACAAACATCCTGATTCTTCTGATAATTCATTTCTTTTCTGGAAAAATGGCTTCAAATTTTCATCGGTACAACTTTTTGGCCATCCCTGTTTTACCATACTAATTACCCGTTCTAAAAGTCTATCATTTTTTGTCTCTGATAGAATTTCCTCAAAATTTAAAACTCTATTTCCGCTCCGTTGAACATAATTTAAATAAACATCGTTTGGAAATGTACTACTGTCGTCATTACCTCCCGTCGGTACTCTCGAAAAGTAATCCGCCACATTACTACTTGATTTCACATGTGCAACTTCAAACTGGTATCCTGATAAAACTAATGCTATGCGCTGTAACCTAGCAGAAGCCATAGCTGGAATTCCCTTTTTTGGGCCAAAAATATGTTGAAGTGGTTTATTGTCTGTGACCAGAACAAAATGCCGTCCGTACAAATATTGGTGAAACTTTTTCACCCCAAACAAAATTGCAACAGCTTCACGATCCAGTTGAGAATATTTTTTTCTGCATCTGACATTGTTCTCGAGGCAAACTCAACTGGTTTTTCTACACCTTTGTCATCTATCTGCGATAAGACCGCACCGACGCCAACGGGACTGGCATCAACTGTTAATTTTGTTAAAAAGTCTGAGTTAAAGTGTGCCAAGCATAAATTAGAAGCTAACAATCGCTTTAGCTCATCTACGGCATTGCCGCATTCCTTTGACCAGACAAATGTTGCATTAGCCTTTAGTAAACAATGAAGGGGATGAAGCAATGTGGATACATCTGGTAAAAATCGCCTGTAAAAGTTTACAACCCCTAGAAAAGCCTGGAGCTCCTTTACAGAACTGGGGTATGGAATTCTCTGGATTTCCTGCAATTTACCCGGATCCACATGCAAACCATCCTTATCAATGATGTGGCCCAAATATTTTATTCTCTTAGCGAAAAATTCACATTTTTCCGATGATAATTTAAACCCTACCTGTGACAATAATCGCAGAACTTTTTCCAATCGCTCAATATGTGCTTTTCTATTTGGAGCACTTATAAGAATGTCATCGAGAAACACCACCACACCATCTAAACCCGCTAACAAGGAGTCCTTAATTTTTGGAAAATGGCTGGTGCTGAAGCCAAGCCGTAAATTAAACGTGTATATTGGAAAAGCCCCTTTGTGGTTGCGATGGTTGTGTATTTACGTGAATTTAAATCTAGTTCTATCTGCTGATAAGCCATACTGAGGTCTAGTTTTGTAAATTCTTCACCACCATAAAGTTTTGAAAAAATGTCCTCAATTCGCGGTAATGGATATTTCTCAACTTGCAAAAATTTATTCAGGGTGACCTTGTAGTCACCGCAAATGCGAATACTTCCATCTTTTTTCAAAATTGGAACAATTGGTGTACCCCAATCGCTATAATCAACTGGTTCCAATACTCCCATGGACACTAATTTATCCAACTGTTCTTCTACCTTTTCTCGAATAGCAAAAGGAACTGTACGTGGTCTACAAAAAACTGGTGTGGCCCCCTCTTTTACTAATAACCTGGCCTGACTTTTCTTAAATAACCCTAGGCTACCATCAAAAAGTTCACTAAATTTGCCTAAAACGTTTGCAGTCTCGTTTACACATCCTTGTGATAGGTAGTTTAATTTTGCCAATTCAATTTGAAAAACTTTCAAAAAATTTCTTCCCAGTAGTGGTGGACCGCCATTTTCAATGACTAAAAATGTAATTTGTTTTTGTTTATAAACTATTAATATACATACATACTGAATTTTGTATGGAAATTTGACGGATTTAACTCTTATAAAATAAAAATATTTTTTACGAAAAAAGTCTCAAATAAATAAAACTTTTACTCTCAATTTCACCAAGTTCAGTTATAATAAACTATCACTTATAGCTGTCAAAACACATTGTTAACTGGAAGTTAAAGTTATAGTTAATTTAAACTGATCTTGGTGAAATTGGGGGTTAATTAAGTTTCTTGTTATTTTTGTAATGTGTAAAATAATTTTGTTTCTCGTTTTGTTTTCTTGACTTATACAGCTTGTTCAACGATTTCGAACGTACACGTTCGAATAGAAAATTACATTTAAAACAAAATTCTAAAGTTTGTTTTTTGTTTAAATGTAATTTTCTATGCAAAAGCTAACGTTCGAAATCGTTGAACAGGCTGATAATTATTATATTACTTTAAAGTGCAAATATCTTTGTATTACAATGCAACTTAAAATAAATTTTAATGATTTTCTCAATTAATAAAAGGCATTTTAAATTTGGTTATATTTGGTAACATTTGGTAACTTTTTCAAAAATTTTGGTTGCAAAAATTGTATTGGTTGTGGCAGCACTGCTTGTATGTGTTCAGTTACTACAAAAATGTGTGTTAGTGTGTCTATGTATGTGTTAAAGTTGCCACTAAAATTTTGTTTACAACATCAACATCAGCCCAACTACACAATCATCAACAACAACTTAATGTAAAAATTGTTTAAGTCAAGTTAAAATACTACAACTCTCTATTATTCTCTCTGCTTAAAAAGGGACACACAAACATATAAACGCTATAAAGGCTTAACACTACTACAATTGCAATTTTTGAACAGTTAAAACTTATACATATTAAACTAAACAGGGGCCGGCAAAAGGAGACAACAGTAAATTTGAAAAGGTAGTAGTGAATTTGTTTGCTTAATTTGAATTTGATTTTAAGGTAAATTTTCCAACAGCAAAGTTACTGAAGAGGATTTATTTGGCCACGAAATGTTCATGGAGCCATCACGAATTACGTAATTATGCCTGATAAGCCTCCTTCACAAGCTACGGCCGACCAACACCTTCATAAAGGAAGGCAAAGCTTTCAAAATCAGCTCCTTATAATTATTACAATCAGTTTTCGTTGGCTCTATAACACATTGGAAAAAGTTATGTTAACCATTGTAAGTTAACCAATGCGAACGAAACCAAAAATGCGCAAAGGCAGACAAACACATACGTCCCTTAAAACAATGACAATGACACGCGAGATGCTTCTCAACCCAGAGCAGTTATACGAATGAGTGATAAGTTTGCTGAGAAGGTAAGAAAAAGAGAAAAGACATTACTCAGTGCCATGTACATTATACGATTATTGTCGCTGCATCTTTTGTCGGTTCTTCTTTAAAATTGCTTTTACATGGTGCAAATTTTATCGCAGCAACATTTTCGGTGCGACCGAACTTAAATACATTTTTCCTCAAATTAGAGAACAAAACAAATCGAAGAGTACACTTGCTTGTATACCGCTTTTAATTCCTATCTCTGCTCTCGCAAATAAATAAGGAATCGCAGCGACAAAAATCACACAATTTAAACGGGCACTCGCTCAACTGTCAAACAAATCTAACTCTTTGTTTGCGTTTGTAAGAAATGTATTTACTAGGGCATTCAATTAATCGATTAACCACGCGAATAATTATTCGAGGTAAAAATTTAATCGAATAATTTAATATTATTCTGTTAATCGAATAATTTTAATTTTTTGTAGTTTAGAAGTTAAAAAAAAAAAAAAACAAAAGTTATATTTTTTAACATAAAAATTTTAATTAAAAAGTATCAAGAATTAAACAAAAGGGACTTTATATAATTATAGAGGAAAACTTTTTAAATAAAAAATTTCTCGAAGTGTAAGCTAGTCTTCTAAAATAATCTTTCAAAACGGTGGAGAGATTAAAATAAAAGTACACTCAAGTCTCGTTTTATGCGATTTTTAAATTTACGATTTTTTTTTGAATTTTTCAGATTTTGAAATCTAAGATGTTTTGTTAAGCTTTTTTTACCGTTCTTAAATTAAACCAAGCTTGCAGCACTGATATAATCGTTATAGTTTGTTTTATTTTGAGTGTTTTCTATGCATAGCTGATACGTATGTATGAGTGTTTTCAAACTTATGAAGAGCACATAATACAAGTTTAACAGTATAATAAGTACGCCGAAGGCTAATTTCGGTAAAAATAAAATCAAAAAATCAGGTCGGAATTAGAAAAATTTCAATTTAAACTCGTTCTTTCCTGTCTTTTACGGTACAACATTGCAATAACAATAACATGTAAGAGTGTTAAGAAATTTGCATAACTTTTAAACTAATTGTGGTCCCATAATAAAACTTTAACAATATAATAAGGACACTATAGGCTAATTTAGGTAAAAAAAAAATAAGTTAGAAAAATTTTGATTCAAATTGATTTTTTTTTATTTAAAGATCAATCGATTTTCTATAAGAACCACTTAAAATTTTTTTTTTTTTTTTTGTTTGATTAGTTTTTAGTTCGAAAAAATAATTTAAAAACATTTTTTTTAAAACGGCAACACTTAACCACCCCGTAACTCGACAAATAAACATCACTAGAACTATAGTTATGCCAAATACAAAGGAATTTGAACAAAAATTTTTTATTACAAACAATGCCCCAAATATATTTTTGTTGATTTTTTTATGCGATTTTGTTTTGATTTTTTTGTTGCCATTTTTTTGGAACGCATCTTTCGCATAAAACGAGACCTGAGTGTAAAGCGTTATAAAGCATATTCAATTTCTCTGTTCTTTTTCTTGTCTTTTCTAAAATTTTGTAGTCTTTCATTATACCACTTCAATCTGTTTTTGATTTTTTAACAATTTTAATAGTCTTTTTAAGGTATGGTAGAAGGTTGTTTTCATTCGTCTCAAAGAAATCATCTTCTTCATCTGAACTATTGTGGTAAAAGTTTGTACTAAACATTCTTAAAAATCAATTATTTCCAAACTCTTTGGCTTCAGTCTACTTACAGTACTACATACATTTTAAAAAATTGTTAATCGAAGGAAATGTTCCTTAGTTGAAATACAATAAAACAACAAGCCGGTACTTGTTTTTTTACATAAAAGAAAAAAACTTATACTGTGAAAAAAATTTTCGATTAATCGATTAATCGACATATTTTATTCGAATTATTTGTTAATCGAAAATAAGCAATTTTAAATTATTCGAACAGTTAATCGCCCAATATTAATCGATTAATCGAACAACGGTTAATCGTTTGAATTCCCTAGTATTTACTTTGTTGTCGTTACCTAACACGTACAGAATTTTGAGGGATATTTTTTTTTTTAAGAGAGTTTCCCTTCAAGTAGAAGCTGGGGCCAAGTTAACATATCGCTCATTTGCTGCAAGACCGGCATAACTCAATATTTTGGAGTTAGAGATGCAGAATTATTCGCTTTGTTTTTCTTTATATTGTGTATTAAATTTATCTTTATATCTTTTGTACTTTACCAGTTTGAATGGATTGTGTTTTCTTTTTTTCTAAGTAGTTAGAGCAAATCAAAAACTTTAAATGCGTTTATCTCGAAATTGATTTTTTTGAGTTATGCCGGTCTTTCAGCAAATGAGCGTTATGGGTTTTTTCGGTTTCGAATTGTCAAAGTTTGTATACAAACTACAGTTTTTTATTTATACAAATTTGATTTTTTTTTATTAGCAGTATTTTAAACAATTGGACCACAAAAGCAGTGTTTTTGTAGAGTTGACCTCACCTTCTAGTGAATTCGCCTTGCTTCTATGACTGCTGCTTGGAACAGCTGATTCTCTAAAGCTTCTTTTGTAGATAATTTCTTTTGGGTTTTTTATAAAATTATTTACGACAAAGCTCGTAATTTCTTTAATAACAATGCCCGTCACTGCTCTAGAGGCAATTTATATAGATAAATATGTATGAATACGGATTCAACTTCCTACATTCATTTCATTTAAAAATAGTTGAGGGGAAATAAATAGCATTCCCCAAAGCTTCTAACGAAATTGTAAAAAGAATACACACTATTCCTTCACAAAAAGATCCTTTAAATAATTTTACTAAATAGTCTTTCGAAGAAAACATTAAAATAAATATTTCTTCTAAATACCTTCTTCCTCAGCTTCCGTTTTGTTTTTCTCTGCTACATCAATTGTCTAGAATTGATGCTTTATGCAGTTATTGGTATTGTTGTTACTCTGCTATTGTTGTTTTCACCCTACATCCTTCTATCCTCTTCAGATACACACATCTATATCTATAGTTGTGTATACTGTTATGTGTATATGTATATGTTTGTATGTTTGTCTGTATGCATGTATGTTTTGTCAGTATATCGTGTTTAGGAGGATATAACATGCATGTTGCACTTGAATAAATGCTAATAGCGGCGTGAAGCTCAAAAAATGTGCATACACGCTTAGAGGCTTAAATAATAGTTAACTTTAAATTGCTACCAATAAAAATAGAACTTCAGTTATTGAGAATAAAGAGAGAGAAAAAACTTTAACAATATAACTGATGCTACAAAAATAAAAAATAACAATTGCTAAAAATAACAAGCTAAATATATGGCAAATTGTACTGAAAGAAACCTACACTTAGAAAAATTCAAAAAAAAAAGTACGTAATAATACACCATATTTTAGTCTAAAAACTACACTTTGATTTAGTTTAGTAGAATTATAAGCTAGTCTATTGACTTTACTTTAATTAAGTGTATATACTACTCTATACTATTGACTACACTGTCATATAGTTTATAGACTACACTAAAGTATAGATTTTAACAAAAAAGGCAGTGTAATCTATATATCAGAATATTATAGTGTAGTTTTTTTTTGTGTTGCTGTCAAATACTGACTTAAACCTTCTCCCCTGTATTATACAGAACAGCTCTGTATTTTGTTAAGTGTGTTGATTATTTTTTAGTGAAAAACCTTTAATTGTTCCGTATTTAATTAAATGTTCTGTATATGTACTGTATTTAGAAAAATAATTAAAATAAATACATTCTCAAATTATCTGACTTCTCTCCTAACTGGAAAAATGAAAAATTTTTATTCCTGTTAAACAAATTTTTAGGAATAATAACTATGAAAAGTGCAAACACCTTTATTTACGCCTCATTTATTCTAAAGAGCACTTCAAGATCAAAAACACTCTTTTCGGCACTAACGAAATAAAAAAAATAACAAAATTTTAATTTTTTTCGTTTTCAAGAAAGTTTTAAAAAAAATTGGGCGGGATTGGATAAGTGGGCGTGGCACTTCCCATACAAACCCATTATAAATTTCTGTATATCTGAAGAACGGAAAGAGCCAAAGTTTCTAAACAAGGTACAATCATATCAGTTATCAATACACAACATCCCACAAAATGTGGGTGGAATTTAATAAGTGGACATGGCACAAAATTGTTTTTTTTTTATATCTAAAGAACGGTTAGAGAAAATGTTCCAAACTTGGGACACATAGGTGGATTATTAATACACAACCTTTCTATAAATATTATCGGGATTGTAGAAGTGGGAGTGGCACCTCCCGTGCAAAAACATTATAGATTTCTGTATGACTGGAGTTTTCAAAATAAGTACAAGCATCTTGGTTGTCAATACACAACATCCGATAAAATGTAAGCGAGATTGCAGAAGTGGGCGTGGCGCAAAATAGATTTATTTACAGCTAAAGAATTGTATTTATATTACTTTATGTTCTTATCACCCCATGGTAAAGGTATATAAGATTTGTGTTGAAATCCGATTTATTTAAAAACAAGAAATTAGGTTGCAATTTTTGAAATATTTTTGAAATAATTTTGGTTACAAAACAACGTTAATTTCAAAAAAATATATTCCTGTTTGACGCATTACGGCAAAGCCAATGTGTTTCGAAATGATCTATTTGTGTTCTGTATTTTGATTTTGAAAATATGGGTCAACGCAAGGTATATTTACACAAGGTAAACTTGTTGGCCCATATGTTTGTCAGCTGTTTACCCCTTGTTGGAACCACAACGTCAAATTGCGTGTATATGAGCCAAAATTTGTACATGTGTGTGTTAAACTGTTTTTGTTTTATATGAAGACAATTTTGACAACATGGTTCCTTTTATAGAGCAAAATGTCTACACTCCCAAATGAGTCTACCTTGTGTAAATATACCTTGGGTCAACGTATAAACTATGTAGTCGATAGTCGATATTCTAGTGTAGTCTATAGTCGAGACTATAGTGTATTTTACTCAAAACTATATTGCTACCCATAGTTAAGACTATAATGCAACTTATAACAGAGCTTGTAGGGCAGACTTAAGTCGAGAGTTTAGTGTTGTTCATTGTCGAGACAACAGTGTAGTCTATGGTATAGTCTGTATTCGATTTTTAAGTGTAGTTAATAGCGGCGACTGAAATGAAGTCTGTATTCGAGACTTTAGTATAGTCTATAAACGAGACTATATTTTTAGTCTTTATTATTATTAAAAAAAAAAAACATGTAATTCTATTTGCTAATTTAATTAAATTTACTTTAAATTTATTAAATCCTGTTACTTTATATTTATCCTTTTACTGTCATTATAACCAAAATAAATCTTTTAAGCTCTTTAAGTCTTTGGTATTAGTGTGTAAGTTTTTTTCGTCATGTTAAAATGAATACAAACAAACTTAAATACATTTTTTTAATTTTTTTTTATTTAAGGCACCCTAAAATATGCAAGAGGCATTTGTAAATTCATACCCCTTATCACACTGTATTCATAACCATACATACAGCAGTTTAAGCAATATACTATATATGTACCTATTATAGTGTACTATATAAACTAAAATACAATTTTGTCTATAAACTACCATAATGTAGTCAATGTTCTTAACAATTTTTGTAGTCTTTTGGCTAGATCTCATAGAGCTTTCGGTGATGCAGCAGAAGGCATTTAAGCTCGTAATCTGGGCGAAGTATGAGGCAATTTATAGTATAAAAATATGTTTAGATTCTGCAAACCTCAACTTGGCAGAAAAAAAAACTTAAGCGGTACTAATAAGCAGTAAGAGAGCTAAAGAAGTTCTAGGGATTCGAGCAGGAAGAACAGTATTTGTCTCCATAGCGGCCCTTAAAATACCTAGAAGCATATAAAATTCATGTCCTCCATAAGCGAGATTGTAAGCGAAACTTTTACGTTTCTGCCTTAAAAACCTGGAAATGACTTACAAATAAATTCGTTAGACTGAAAGAAGCAAAACAATAATAAATTGGCAAGGAAGGTGGGACAACTGTTTAACAGGAAGATGCCAAAGAAAGAGCAATGGCTAAATCGCAAACACAAAGATGTTAGCTAACACTTCACGCAGTCTATACAAGCCAATGCCGGCTACAGACGCCACCTATATCGCTTTATAAACGAAGAATTACCTGGTCTGAACAGGGGAGAAAATGTGTAACAGATAAAGTTAATTTGCTCAAGATACGGCGAAGAAAGGAGGAGGTTAGCACTCCAATGTGTCAAAGAAAATGTTGTAAAGGCTATAAGGAAAGAGAAAATGAGTATGCATTACATATGCAAACGAAGTTTTAGGAAGGGAGTAACAGATTCGCAAAGAATGTTTAGCTGAACAATCGCTGAGTCAGTGAGGGGAAGATGAAAGCCGGCAAATAAGCCATCCTTTCATATTGCAAAGTAAGGCCTGAAACAGAATAAAGTAGTTGAAGTTGAAGTTGAAACCGAAGCTGAAGAATGCTCTGTAGGGCAACAAAGTTCAAAATTTCGAATTTTGCGCTTCAACTGCAACCAACGATTACTACAAGTACGTATTCTGTTGACACTACTGTGAAACCGCCGTTTTTAACTTTTGACAGCTTGCAGCGCTATTCGTAACGTTGTAATACAGCGACTATTCTGTTCCCCACTAAACACTACTTAGCAGTACCGCGGTCTGTGATGACGACGATAAAGGTGAATTGAATTTGTTTAATCTTCTTAAAATAACGTTTTCCGTTTTGGGAGAAGCAAACTACGGAATTACTGCCAATTTAAAAGCTTTCTCGACTACTACACAGCAAAAAACGAAACTACTTCCACTTTTGAATCTTTTTCGACTATAAATAATCCTTATCGCAAAGCCTAAACGCCTGAAGTAAAAAAGTTAAAATTGGACCAAAGCTTTCTCTCACCAAATCGATTCATTAAGACGGGATTTTTGTTAATTCGAATGTTTAAGGGTTAACAATGGGTAAAAACATCTAAATTCGCTAACCTCATGTATCCTCAACTAAAAGAGATACAAAAAACTTTAATACATCACGTTGTTCATTAACAAAATAAGCGAACAGGTTTCTGGTACTTTTTTGAAATTCGGCCCTTTTAGCGAGTAAAGGGGTAAAACCTATATTTTGGAATTTTGCCACCCCCTCTATCTTTTAAACCTTTAAACATAAAAATAAAAGGTAAATAACATCCTTGTTAATTAAAAAAAAAAAGCCGATAGGTGTCTGGTGCTTTTTTGAAATTCGGTCCTTTTAGGGATTAAAGGGGTAAAACCTATATTTTGGAACTGTTTTGCCACCCCCTCTATCTTTTAAACCTTTAAACATAGAAATAAACGGTATATAGCATTCGTAACTTACCGAAAAAACACAAATATGAATTTGGTACTTTTTCGAATCTTGAACGTACCAAAAAAGGTACTTTTTTCACCCCTTTAAAATCGTACCTTTTTTAGTACTTTTTCCAAAAACGATTTTCTATGTATGATTCATCATCTCACAAGCTTAACGCCGGAAATTTGGACCGCGAGATGGTTTTGCCAAATCGATTCACTTAAAGGGGGTTTTAGAAAATTCGTATGTTTAGGGGCTAAAAAAATCTAATTTATACAAAAAAACTTAAATATAGTACATCATTGTTAATTTAAAAAAAAGCCGATAGGTGTCTGGTGCTTTTTTGAAATTCGGTCCTTTTAGGGAGTCAACGGGAAAAACCTGTATCTTGGAACTTTTTCTAATCCATCTATCTTTTATACCAATAACCATAGAACACAAATTATATCAATTCAAATCGAGTGTAAATTTAACCCTTTTTCGAAATTCGAATGTTTGAGGGATAAAAGTCGTACCTATTTTTGGTACTTTTTTTACTAGACATTTTTTTCATTCATTGATATTTACGTTTTAAATTATGGGCTCCCACTACAAATATTGAAATTTTTGATACTTATGGTGGGAAGAAAAAAAGCAACAAAAAGAGGAAATACGGGATATAAAATAAATCGTACCAATTTTTGGTACTTTTGTACAAAACATTTTCTTCCCTCATTGATATTTACGTTTTAAATTATGGTCTCCCACTACAATATTGAAATTTTTGATACTTTGATGGGGAGAAAGAAAGTAACAAAAATGGAAAATACGGGATTTAAATAAATCGTACCTATTTTTGGTACTTTTTTAACAAGACATTTTTTTTTTCTTCATTGATATTTACCTACTAAATTATGGGCTCCCACTACAATATGGAAATTTTTGATACTTTTGATGGGGAGAAAAGAAGTAACAAAAAAGGGAAATACGGGATATTAAATGACTTTCTTTCTCTTATTCGTTATACATGTGATAGTTTTTGAAATTTATATATTGAACTTAGAAACATAAAATTGTAGGTGCAGGGTCCTGAGTAAATGAGAACCTATAAGATGAAAATTTTTGGTACTTTTTTGTTAAAACCTAGAAACATAAACTATGGCATATAAATATGTTCACGAAAGAATTGGAGACAATAACGAAGTAGCGGGTTAAATGCTAGTTTCTAAATAATTATATTTATGTCAGGGTTTCTTATATTTTTTTATATTAAACTTTATTTTTCTTTACATATTTTATATTTTATAATAAAAAGGCTCATGTGAAACAAAAAATAAACACTTATCCTTATGTGTGCAAACACAGATCTTAAGCAGTAAAAATATGAAAACTTCCAGCTAAACTATGAACTACAAGCACAACTACGACTACAACTAACAAACTTGTACATTTGAACCTTAACAAAATAAAAAAAAAAAACATCTAGAGTTGGCAACAAACTAGAAATATTATGGCCCCTTTAGGGCAAAATGTTAATATTTTTATGTAAACATAGTCAACACTGAGGAAACATTTAGTTTATTTGATTTTTGTTGCATAGTAAACAATAATTCTTGTAACATTTTAAATAAAATATAACAAAATAAACAAAATATGGAAATGCATTTAATGAAAAGGCATAAATGGAGAAAAGTTTTAGGGCTACGTCATTTAAGTAGAAGAAGAAAATTTATTCAAAATAAAATGCTTTGATGTCAGACTTGTTATAACCAGTCTTGACATTCCTTGGCAACATTTATTTAGTTGTTATCAAAATCTAAATCAATACGACTGAATAATTCCATTTTTTTAGAAATTTTAATTTGATTGAATTTTTTCCCCCCAAAAGTTTTAAGGCGTAATTTTGAAAGTGAAATTTAAGTGGCGTAACATTTTTGTGTCAGTGCAATATTTATGTACGGTTTTTAGATGACAAGCGCAAAGTTCACTCGTTTAAATTACATTTAAAACAAAAACAAAATTTTAAAATTTTGTTATTGTTTTAAATGTTAGTTAAACGAACGAGTTTTGAAGTCATCAACAAAAAACAAGTGTGCTTACGATTGTCTTAACAATAGGGTTTTTTCCCGGGATTTCCCGTCCCGGGAATTTCCATTATTTTATTTCCCGTTTTCCCGGGATTTTTCTTGCGGGATCCCGGGAAATAAAAAATTCCTCATAATTTCAGAAAATAGCTATTTATACTTTGAAATTTAGTTTTCTATTCTCTAAAAATTAGCATCTGTGGATGGGTTGTGGATTAGATCAATTGCAAGAAGTGAGTACATGTATATAAATCAATGTCTCCTGATGCAATAAATCTACTAAAAGCAGAATGGGCAGTGCAACAGTTGATAATTATTACATTTAGTGCAGTGAAGAGTTAATAAAGTACATTAATTCAAAATAATTTGCAGGCAGTAAAGTTTCATTGTCCATGAACAAGTCTTAAAAATAGAAGATACCTAAACATATCTCTTCTTTATTGCAACATAGTCATATCTACAAAAACAAACGATTTTAGCAAAATGCGATTAAAGTTTTCAAAATGTACCGATTTAAAGATATATTTTGCTATAACTTCGGTTCAGTTTGGAATATAATACGAGAAGGTATGAAAGAAAACTTTGCTAAAGTTACTTAAACTTTTGAGATATGACTATGATGCAATGAAGGGGCGATATGTTTATTAGGTGATAAACACAAATTTTCAATTTCAGTTTGTGTTGGTTTATATACCCGTGAAGTGCGGGGAAACCGAAATAAAATAACATTTTGGAAACTCGTGTAAGATACTACAACATACAACATGATAAACACATTGTCCTAAAGATTACAAATGGACCTATTATATGAAAAGGTTTGGAAGAAGCAGTCCGGTTGAAGCTATTTTTGCATCAAACTTGACATACATTTGACTGATATAGACGTTGTTTATAAAAAAGAAAAAATTGCTTCTGATTGTGAATCCGAAGCTACAACGGTGCACTTTTAACTATTTGTCCAACTACGGTAAAAAATGAACGAAAATTTTCGGAAACATGATAATTAGTAAATAAAATCAGGAATATACTTTTTGACGACATACTAAGCGCTTTGGGTGTGTCAGAAAGTTATTTCCTAAGCCATTAAAAAATTTTATATATTTCTTTAAAGTATTTTATCTATTTTATTAATTAACTTTTTGATTTCATATCTTGAGTACCTCAATTTTTATTTTGTTTTAATTATTGTTTTTTGAATTATCCAGAGCATAATAATACTGAATAAAAGCATAATAATAGGGAATAAAGGCGTGAGGTGATAATAATTCAAGTTCCTATTTCAATCTTTAGTTAATTTTTTAGTATTGAACCATTTCATTTACTTTCTTTGTAAGCAAGTTCCCTTACGTTTTTTTATAAAAGTTTTTTTTCATTAATTAATTCCAAAATTTACTTTGTATTATTTATATGGAGCGGGATCCCGGGATCCCGGGAAATTTAAAAAAATTTCCCGCTTTCCCGGGAATCGAAAAAGTCCGGGAAAAATAAAACTCTACTTAACAACCAAAACTTTGAAAAAAATACAAAATCATAAAACTGTGAAATAGAACCGAGAAACAATTTACAAGCAAAAAAACCTACAAACATACAAAGCTGTCAGTTAAAAACAATTAAGAATGCAATATTCGGCTATACCCTTCTTCTATACCCTTCACCGTGATGCAAAAGAAACACAAAGTTATATAAATACCGTTCGTTCGATATAAATTAATCTATTTTCTGCCACGCCCAGTTTTTCAATAACAGCCACATGTTTTCAAATGTTGTGCATTTATAACCGAGATTCTTGTACCTAATTTGAAAACTTTGCCTCATGCCATTCTCCAGATATACAGAAATCTTTAATGTCTTTGCAAGACAAGTACAACGCCCACTTGTCCAATATCGCCCACATGTTGTCGGACCTTGTGCATTTTTAACCGATATGCTTGTACCTAATTTGAAACCTTTGGCTCTTACACTTCTCCAAATATACAAAAATCTGTAAAGTCTTTGTATGGGATGAGCCACGCCCACTTGTCCAATACAACCCAAATTTTGTCGGATGTTGCATTTTGGTAACCAAGATGCTTGTATGTACCTAATTTGAAACTTTGGCTTCTGTCGTTCTCCAGATATAGATAAAAAAAAATTTAAAAAAAACAACAACACGGGATATTTGGGTAAAATAAGAGGCGAAGGAGTTTTTGGCTCATATCTCAGCAATTTGTGGAACGATCAGGCTGAATTTCAATAGAAAACAAACCTGGACTATATGTGACATAAATAAATAACTACCAAGTTCCTATTATATCTGGAATCTTCGGAAAACACATTTCAACAGACAGACTAAAATCGTAAATTCAACTTCAGTTCTAATAAAGACCCAGAATATAAATACTTAATGCATGCATTTTATGTTAGAGAAACCCACAAACAAGATAAAGAAGTAAGTAAAGTCAGTCAAGCCCGACCATTTCGTACCCATGGCCAATCATGGACCCGGTAAATTTACGGTATGAGGTTAAGATTCATGTAAAAGTTCTTTGTGCCGAATATTATTTAGATATCTTCATTTATAATTAGTATTGTGGTTATTTTGTTGAACTATTTTATGGTTTTTAATCCAAATTTTTAATAATTTTAATTAGGCTTAAGTTCATTAAATTTAATTTTTATTAAATTATTTTTATGAAGAAAGGAATTTTACAACATGAAAATTAATTAAAATTGTTATTGATAATCTTTCATTTTTGACCGTGGCGGGGGCTCGAACCCGGGCCGGCAGGTTACCATGACATGTTTCGATCGCAACCACTCGATCTCCTCAGATGGATTTGCCGTTTTACACTCGCAGCCATCGACGACTGCTGACGTCAATAGTCAAACATCAATCCTTAAACCAAATTGTATTTTAACCTTTGGTAGATCGAAGTTTGCTTTTTTGAATGATCATCCATTTTAATTGATTTTACATGTCTTCCTTACTTCTGTTTTTTCGTACTTTTGTCAAGAATTTATTGAATTAATTAAAGGAAGGGGACTTATTTGGAAGCTATATCCAATTTTAGACCAAAGAACCTATTTTGGAAAGTAGCTTATATGGGAATTCTGTGAAATTATGGACCGGTTCTCACCATTTTCAATTAGAAACTATGTACCAAATTTCATCAAATTATCCCCAAAATTCCGTCCTTTACTTTGCGCACAAAGTTTACATAGACAGCCAGCTAGCCGGACGGATGTTTATCGTTAGAAAGACTCAGAAAGTGATTCTGAGTCAATCGGTGGGTATAGGACCAAATTTTTTCCCCCTAAGCTAATCCCGCGAAGCTCTACGCTTGTTTGCAGGAAAGAAACCAGAGTCTCTGGCGGAAATCGAACCCGCAACCCCGGCGCTGATAGACTAGCTCACTACCAGCTAGCCTACCGGGGCACAAGCATCAGCACAAGCGAATAACACCCTTTCCACTTTTGTGGTGTGTATAAAAAAAGTAGCAACAAAAATTCCATCAGCAATAAAATAAAGAAAAAGGCCAACAACAACAATAAAAATATTAAAATTTTTTATATAAACTGCACTTGAACTTTAGTAGCTCTTGTAAACGCATAAATATCACAGAAAATTGTTTGAGGGCACCCTACAGATAATATTGGACTACCGATAATATTGGACTACGTGGCATTGTGGCTTAAATGGACTTACAACATCGTCAAATCTACTGTAATATGGACTTTGTTATAAGAAATTAACATGCAGTGCTGTCAACTACTGCATGATGTATACTTTTCTATAGCTTACAGTATTACACATTGGTAGCAGTGATGGTGTCCATTATTAATTGTTTATTTAAAAGTGAAAGTTTGTGAAATTGGTGAAAAAATGGTAAACAAATTAAAAATACCAATTAAATATATTTAAAAATAGCAATTAAGACTACAGGGCACGCCATAAAAGGCGATTAGTAAAAAATGAAAAATGCTTAAACTACCCCTTTAGTGCACTCCAACTATAGTGGCATGGAGTACTTTTAAAACTAACCCAGTTAAGTACTCCATGGAGTAGTTTAGGGACTACTTCGGTGAGTTATATGGTCCCCTCCTAGGACATCGTAATGTTAAATGGACCATCTTTTACCCATATATTTAGAGTAGTTTTGGAGTACTCCTACCCCTTTATGGACTACTCTTTACATGCATGTATGGACTAGTCTTGTTATCTGCAGGGCACTTTGTTTCTATTTTTTTTTTTGTCATGCTTTTCTTTCCTTGTTCACTTTCATATACAGGCACTTGTCTCTTTTTTTTTTGTCACCATATCTAATGCCTTTTTTTGCATGAGTATCCCAAATTCTATGAGGAGACGTGACCCAACATCAGTTGATTGTATTGAAATCTGTCGAACGTCTACAAAATAGAAGAAATAAAAACTATTGCATTTTCTTTCTTCTCAGGTTTGGGTTATTAAATTGAATGATTTGTAGACTTATTGAGAGATTTATAAATTAATTTAAGAGGCAAAATGTCGGATGTTTAAGGAAAAATGACAAGGGACTAGAAAAAAAGTAGAGAAAGAAAGACCGGTGGGATCAATTGAGTGACACTTTTGGAAAAAAAACCTATAAGTCTCCATTAAGAAAGGCGGATTGAATAGGCATAGATACTGCTTAATAATGTATCATAGTCATAAGCTAGAGAAGATCATATTTTAATCAATAATAGAGGTATTTTTATGTCAATAGTACATTCGAGACGATAGTGTAACCTATAGGTGAGAGTGGTGTGCATTAAATAATTAAAGAATATAATTCATACAATTGTGTACACCTTAGTTTAGACTATAGTGTATTATATAGATTAGAATAAAGTGTAGTCTTTTACAAGATAATAGCGTACCAGGTAGGTTAATTAAGGAGAGTTGTCATTATTTACCCATGTAATGTCAAAATAATTTGTTTGATTTTTGACGATTGTGTTAATTTTTTTTTCTCATTTTCTTTTGTTTGACGTTATATTGGTTTTAAAATTGAAAACAAAATTTCTAATGACTATACCTTGTGAATAAGTTTTAATTGAGAATATAGTGTACACACAGAAAAAAATCAATGTAAAATCGTCGAAAACAAGGTTGATTTTACCGTTTTCGGTGGTGATTTTGCTTCATTGTTACTTCATGTTAATTTAACATGATTTTACAATAACTTGCGAACAACATTTTTTTCTTTTAAAATAACTATAATTCATGTTAATTTAACATTGCAGTAAAGTTAAAGCAAAATGTCATTTATATTGAAATAACAATCCGAATCACGTTGAATGAAAGTTATTTTAAGTTGAAACAACGTGAATGTCATGTAGAATCAAATTGGTTTGAGTGCATTTATTTAAGAATAATTCAAAATTCTTACCCCTTGTACACATGTTTCGGTTATTTTTATTCCCCTTTGTTAACAGAAGCATCAGCAGAATGGCCCGATATGGTTTTCGTCATCATTCTACTTTAAAAACTTGATGTACTATTTAACTAAATAATTTTAATTAAAAGAATACGGGAATTGTCTTCTTTTTATAACATATTTTAAACATGCAAATAAAAAAATTTACATTCTTAAGTGTGTATGCATGTTAATTTAACAAGATATACTTTTGATTTTAATATAAAACAGGTTTTTATGGATTCAATATTGAACAATGTTATTTTAACAGTGAATAATATAAAATAAACGTGGTTTAAGGTTATTTTAATATTTTTCATTTAAAATTAATATGAAATAATGATAAATTTAAACAAAGCGCATTCTTTTGCAGAAATTTACTATGATTTTCAATCAACATTTCGCCATGTTAATTTAACATTGGTATTTTTTTCTGTGTGTACTTTATATTATATTTGACACTAAAATGTATTCTTTAAAGCGTACACTAGAGTGGTTCTTCATTTTATGGGGGGGTAAAAGTCTTCAAATTAAAGGTCTCACCTCCGAGAAATTTGTGAACGCCCAAAAAACTAAAAAATACAACATTTTGGACGAATAAAAAAAGATTAAAATGCGACTCAAAGCGACTGATACCCTCAATAGTGGATACAAGGTGAACAAATTACTTTTTTTTAGTTTTTGTCAAGTTTTTTAAATGTCGTAAAACTTTTATACTAGATGATACATTTATTAAAGTGAGGATAGAAATTTGTTTTCAAAACGGTATGAAAAACACCAAATTGGTTAAGAACTAGCCCAGTAATAAAAAATGCTCCAGTCCACTAATGTGCCGTGCCGTGCCAATTATTCCTTGACCGATAAATTCGAGCACACATCTTAAAGATTTTTTAAATGAAGTTCTCTAACATAACTTTTTTATTCAAAAGAATCAAAATTGTGAGATATGCAAAATGTTTCTTTAAGGCGACCGTACACGACATGTTTTTGTCATCTGACATGTCAAATTTTCCACTGCAAAACACATACATGTCGTGTGCTACCTTTTTAACTTTGCTTCTGTAAAAGTCAGACGCAAAGTCATCTGACAAAATTTCAATTAGAGCGTGCTCTATTTTCTTCTGACAAACCATCTGACATCAGAAAGCTATGCCGGGAAGAAACCGGCAGCGGCGTCCACTATTGATGGAATTATTAGCCGGCTGAAGTTAATTTTTTACAATACCGAGATATGTTTGATCATCTTACCATTGAATAGAATTTATGTGAATATATATATAAAAACCGTTTTATTATAAAATCCTAAATTGGTATCTTTGAATTAAAAGAAAAAAAATGTTAAGATGGCTAAACTATTTTACGGCGCAAATAAAACTTTTCATGGCGGCAGCAAGCTATTTTGAAACCGAGCACTACTTTGGTTTCTGCAATAACAATGCGAAAAAAACAGAGACAATGTCAGAAGCAAATTACATGTACGTTTGTGATCGAATATTATAAAGCTTATGTAAAACAGCGATTTTGACAGACATGCACAATTACATGTGACTTGAAAATTTGACATGTCAGATGACAAAAACATGTCGTCTATATGCGCCTTTAGCATGGGGTTAACCTGTCCTCAAGTGATGTCAAAAACCGACAATATTTTTGGGGTGTTTTTCAAATTTTCAATTTCAAATTTCATGAAATTTTCTTCAACAAAATCAAAAAAATTCCGATTTGAACACAAAGGACTTGTTAAAAACGCATTTGAGAATGAACATAAAAAATTTTAGAAATATCCTCCGTTAGACTTGGGTGAGAAAAACGCTTTTTTTGCACAACATTGGTCAATAGGGTAAAGTTCATCTATGAATGCTATTCGGAGTTTTATGACACAAGCTACAAGGACAATATATTGAAAATTTGGTCAAAATCGAACCAAGCCAAAGGTGAAAGGTTAATAATATTTTGGAAATTTTGAATTTTTCATGAAATTGATTACGAAATATCGTGGATTATATTCATATTTTGATGAAAGTTAACTTTACTATTTTCTGCAATTGGTAATTAATAGGGATGCGATTTCCATGCAAGTGCATTTTTTTTGCCGATAGTCTAAGATCGATGTCGACCAATTATCTTTCCGAATCATTAAATTTGCGATAAAATGGCGTCGATTTGTTTTTGCATATTGTTGCATATATTTGTGAAAATGCATATTTTGGTTTTAAATGCATATTTTTGCATATTTTAACATTTTTGAGTGATATATTTTTTAATTTCCATGTAATAAAATAAATTTCTACAAAAAATTTCCAAATACACACAAAAAGTCTTCCAAAAAAAATTTTAAGGTCAATAAATAAATTTTTTTGAAAAAAGATTTTCAAAAGTTAGACAGAAGATCCTTCTATTTTTAACCGATGCAGAACCTTACATGTTTAAGGCTGCCAATGATCTTAAATATTTTATCCAAAACGGTTCGCGTGTTACTTGCTTGGCATATGGGTGTTACTGAGGTGTGGAAGAAATTAGAAGTTTCATACGTGGCAAATATATTTTTAAAGGCTCCTTTATGAGTTGCAATTTTTAATGAAATGTATTCCTTGGTACCCTTACCACCGCAGTCAGTCAGTATTACCCTGGCTAGATGTTGTAGATTAACTATTCAAAAAATTTTGAGCAATTTAAAAATGTTTTTAAAGAACTTGTTGCTACCGGTGCTTACGCAATTAAAGAGATAAAAGAAATATTAAATTTAAATAACATTAAAAATCAATAAGCATTTGTATTTTCTAACTACGGATATATTGGTGTAACAATAACTAAATTTGAGGAATATTGTTCACTTAAGACAACTCAAGTCAAATTAACTGATATGCAGAAACTAAAATTAACAATGTGGAAGGAAGAATAGCCCGACCAATTAAAATAATCCAAATGTTTTGCAAAAAAATAAGGATTTCAAAAAAAAAAGCAAATTTCAACTATCTGGAATCAAATGTGGGATTTGAATTAAAAAATTAATATTCTAATAATATTTCCCACGTTTTTGCGGCCGAAAAGACAAAGGCTTGCTTTTGATAATATTATGTAAACAAAAATGTAAATTATTTAAACTAAGTTTTTAAAAATATTAGACTGAACTTTTTATTTATTTTGTTTGTTTAAAAAAAAAAAATAAAAAATGGCCTTTTTAATGAAAATGTTCAAAATTTTAGTGCATATTTTTTATTTTTTTAAGGCATATTTTGGAGTTTTAAGTGCATATTTAATTCGCATATTTTCGTAGTGCATGAAAATCTCATCCCTAGTAATTAATATTTCAAAAGAAAATAATCGAAATTAACCCTTTTATGCACTTGGGAGCACAAATAACCCAATATTTCTTTAACATTAAAACGCAGTTTCATTCAAATATCTTCATAATAAAAGGAAAAATGTTTAATTATAAAGAAGAAAAGATTAGAGATTTACTGCTACAGTGTAGCTAATGTAATGCAATGTACACTTAACACCAATGTTGAGACTATACTGTATGTACTCTACAGTTAGGACTATACAGTATTCTAAGCTGGAGATTTTTGGTTTTTATAAAAAAACGTCAAATCAGCTTATCAGTACAGCTAATAAATAGAAACTCAAGTCAAGAAACATGTGCCTTATGTGCTGATGTGGCATCGCAAGAATATGCGTGTGTGTGATTGGAATGTGTAATATGTTGGACTAGTTTATTACTAGTTGTACGGCGCACACTGGTTCATATTTTGAGAAGGCGGCCAAAATTATTTTTTTTTTGTTCTCCGATTTTAAAATTTTTTTATTCATGTGAAAGTAAATACTAGTGAACCTCGGGAGCCAAAAAATTAAAACCCTATTTCAACTATTTCATTGAGAACAGGGTGGTCCGAAATGGACTTTCTCAATATTTGGTTATAGTTTTGAATTTCTGAGTCAATTTTTGAAGTTGAAATGCTCATAACTTTTTTGTTTTTTAAGATTTTTTGACAGAATAAGTTTTGTGTATTAGTTTATTTTATTAGCTATACGTGGTTTAAAGCATTAAACTCTGCGACCTCTAGAACTTTTTAATTTTTTTTTTTTTTTTTATGTCAAAATTTCCCGGAAATTTCCTACTTTATAGAGCATAAGTCCTGAGCGTCAAAATGCGTCAAAAAAAAACCTATACTCTCTTGTAGTCCAGAATCTAACCTACATTTCTATACCCCATTGTACGCACGTCTGGATACGACCTTGCGAACTACAGCAATTTCTGTGACCCAAGGTAAGATATTCGGTTCAAAAAATAAGTCCTGCAAGGAAACATTACTGAAATTAAAGAAGGTGAATCTTAAAGAATTTTCGACAAATAAAGCAGTTCAGGCCACATAAATTATCTAGCACGTCAGGTTATCAATTAATTTGGAGATGGTAAAGGTATTGCCATTGTTATGAACTTATTGTGGGTGAACGGATGCTGCAAAACGAATAGGCGACATAAATAGACTAACACGTTAGATTTCTGAGTAAGTTAAAAGGTTAAACATAAGTAAATAGCCGCAACATAAACTACATAGTTTAATTACCTGAAAATTGCAAATTAATTTAAAAAAATGGAAGAACAGGTAAATGGTAAAAAAACTAGCACGCAGTTATATTTTACGTGAAAATTACCTATATGTTACCTGTTAATTTATTGCCGGTATGGTATCCTTTTAAAAATTGTGAAAACAGGGGTTTTTTATGTTTCAAAGAAATGCTAATAAAAGATTAAATTTGTATTTAAAAAAGGGTTTTTATGTTTTAAAGAAGCAGTAACAAAAGATCATTTAAAAAAACTTCTATCAAGAGTATAAAAGTGCATGCATTCATAATTTTACCTTCATTATTGTTTAAACAATGGCTAAGTTCAGTTATAAAGTTCTCGCAGATATATATTTTCAACAGAAAGATGAAAAAGATTTTGTGTTACACATAATGAATAATCCATTCTTTCATAAGATTCATAAGATAAAAATTAAAAATTTTTTATTAACATTAAGAAAACGGTACCTTAAATGTTCTAGAAACAAGAAAACGTTTTACTTACGCAACGAAAAATGGCTAACAAATGATCTGATTTTTAAGAAGCTGTCAATAACTGCTAAGGAAACTGGAAAAGTGGGTCGGCCCGCAAAACAAATTGACAATTGCAGTGAAAGATCACGAAGACGCAAGCTAGCAAATATCAATAAAGAAATTTCTCATAGTATGATAAAGGATTCATTTCTGCATCAAATTCAACCAACGCAAAATAAGAAAACAAAAATTGCAATAATTGAAAAAAGAGTGGAAGCGAGCCCTAAACGCACAAAGAGGATTTTAAAAAGTATGCCTACACCAACTGAAGAAATGAAATTTACTCCAGAAGAAGCATTTGCACTATTTTTGGATTTAAAACGGACAAAAAATCAGTATACAGAACAGCGAAAGCGAACCAATAAAATAAAATAAAATACACATACATCTCAAACCAAAAGTAAAAGTTGAATTACCTAAAATGTTATCGATAGCCAAGAATGCTATTTGGGCATTTTTCAAAATATTCCTTTTCAGTTTTATCCTTATAACAACTCGTCTTTCCAAAAAAAAGCCAACCTTTGGCCCCTGTGAATATTGGGACTAAAAAATTTACAGGGGCCAAATATTGGCATTTTCTGACAGGATCTAAGTTCGACAATAAAAAATAAGTATCAGTTGTAAAATACAAGAGAAATAATGATAAATTATAAAAAAATCATATATGAAATATTCAACTTTTACACCGAAACTCAACAAAAAAATGAAAATGCATTTTGAACTCCAATAGGAGTCCAGGGGCCAAATATTGGCATTTTCTGACAGGATCTAAGTTCGACAATAAAAAATAAGTATCAGTTGTAAAATACAAGAGAAATAATGATAAATTATAAAAAAATCATATATGAAATATTCAACTTTTACACCGAAACTCAACAAAAAAATGAAAATGCATTTTGAACTCCCCATAACTTTTGCTTCTATCAGTCGAATTTTACGTTTTATAGCGCAAATTAAAGCCTAACATCGCACCTATCGAGCAAAAAAAATCGCATAAAAAAATACCGATCCAGTCAAAAGTTATGGAATTTTGGCCGCCTTCTCGTAAAATTTCCCACTGTGCGGCGTCTTAAAATAAAAATTATGATGACAATTTCGACTGCACTGCTTTATGCGTGACGCCGTTTGTATTTAAAACAACAACAACACTACAAAAGTTGCTTAAAAACTATTTAATACTTGTTCGTTGAAGAAACAACAACTCTACAAAAGTAGATAAAAAAAAACAATTAACTGGGGCCTGATTCTGGCAGTCGTGATAGAGTACTTTCTCGATTCGAAAGCAATTTAATATCTAATTATTTCAGTCAATACTGAACAAATTGGAATTATTTTTTCGGTGTTGTATAGCATTAATTTGAGTTTTAGAATACTGAAAAAATAATTTCGATTCGTTCAGTATCGACTGAAATAAAATTGCTTTCGAATCGAGAAAGTACTCGATCACGAATGCCAGAATTAGGCCCCTGGTCTTTTGTAGAAACAACAGCAACATTACAAGAAAAAAACGTACACTTTCGGTTGGTCTTAGAGTTGGCAAATTATTTTCATGTTTAAAAAATAAACAAAGGGAAGGAAGATTCCAGTATTCCTTTTTGTTAAAATTATTAAGTTAAATACATCAAATTCTTTAATGTAGAATGATGGCGAAAATTAGAGCGGGGCAATCTACGAGTTTCTTATAATTCTGTAAGCAAAGGGCAATTCAACAAAATTGAAACATGGTTTTGTAACAGGAAAATAAATAATAATTCTTTTATTCTAAAATAGGAAAATTAAAAGATTGAACCAGCTTAGATTTGGTGTACCCAAATCTAAGCCGCAAAGTGACATCGTTTAACCTTGCGACTTCTTGATTGTCATTGCGAAAGCTAATCTAATGGAAAATCTAAAGGATGTGAAAATCATTGGATTTTTTGGCAGCAAAACATTTTCAAAAATTTATTATTGTAAATTGTGGCTTCGATAAAATTTTTCATTAATTTTTTAATGAACAATTGCGTTCTATTGCACAGCCGTGGTGGATTCATATTCCGAAATAAAATAACCGGAGATCCAACATTCACTCGTAGAAGGTGTGGTGACAGCCTGGCAAATCGCGTGAGTTCAAAAGCTCTGTTAGATAATTTATAGCTTCCTTTGCTCCCAAATTGTATCGATCGATTTGTATGATACGAAGTTGTCTGACAACAACGGCTGTATCTTTAACAGCGATGCCAATATACGCGCGTTTTATAAACAACACACTGAATTGGCACATTTTTATCAAAGTAAATAGCAACGCTTGAATTCAACATTTTCATAATTTTTTTCTCTACCTTTTTCCAGTACAATTTTTTACAACTATTTTAAGCATTTTGTGTAGCTTTATTAATGATATACATATTTATTTATTAATGATGTATATCTGGCATATTCTAACAATCGCGAAACTCTCAACATTCTCGACTCTGACTTGAAATCGCAAAATAGGTGTTCTGTAAATCGCTATCGCAAAGAAGTTTGACGACTTTAAATTGCAAAAGCATGTTCAAGGGAACTACAATATTTTTAAGAAACTATGGCAGATCGCAAGCCGTATATTTTCTAATAGTATATCGCGCCAGTTTCTCAAAGGGGTTTAACTCAAAACTTTTTAATTTTAAGTAGAGGCAGATTTTTACTCATAAATATATCACAAACTGTATTTCCTGTGACAAAAGAGAAGAGAAAACGATGTAAGATTTTTACTGTTTATAGTTTTCTTGCAAAAAATTTCAATTTTTAAGTTTTGAACTGCCCCCTTTAGCGGAAGAAACTGGTTACGATATGTATCGGCTTTTATTCAAATTTAATTTAGCGCGCAAAAAATAATTGCTTATTTGTTTTGAGAAGGGAAATAGCGCGTTTTGGTCAACAAATGTGCAGATATTAGTGGGAAATTTTATGCATCCAGTTATTTCATATACAGCAACTTTTCCATCTCTGATATCTAACTACTGGTTTTTTTTTTTTTTTTTTTTTTTTTGATGCCAAATAAAAAAATGCGAGAGTTTTCGCTATTGAAGTGAACAAAAAATGTTTTGCCTAGAATTAGAATTAAATAAAAAAGTAATTTAATATTGTATATAGTTCACATTTTACAACTACGATAACAACAGTGTACCCTGCAGTGATGACTATAGTGTACTCTGTAGGTGTGACTATGTACTCCACAGTTGAGACTATAGTGTACTCCATAAATGAGATTATTTTGTATTTTATAAATAAACTTTTAGTGTACTGTTTGTTGAAGTTTTAGTGTAGTCTACAGTCGGGGCTAAAGTGTAGTCCATATTCGAGACTATTCACCATAGATGGGGGTAGTGCACTCTTTTTGCAGTTTCAACTCAAACTTAGTGATAGTGCAAACATATTGCAATCATTTTGTTGGTATTGAGGGATGAATTGAAAATTTGCAGCCTCACTTAACATGAGTGATAGTGATGTTTAAAAATTTTGCACTCAAAAAAAAATAGTTTAATTTAACCCCTTAAAAAATCAAAAACCATGCACATACAAAGTTAAACGTTTTAAAATTTATTGAGACAATATTTGTATGCAGCTTTTTTGATTGCAAGTTCAAATTTTGCACTATTTGAATTGAATGAAGATTTTTGCATTCAATCTGCATTTAGTGATAGTGGAAAAATTTGCACTATCACAAAATTTTTTTAGTGGTAATTAAAAAAATAACAATAATCACTAAAGCTGGTAAAAAAGAGTGCAAACTTGTTTCTTTACAGTTTTATTTAGCTGATTTAAATCAATATTTAGTGCACTACCCCTAACTATGCTATTTACCCAGAGAAAAAAATAGCTTAAAATCAATAAAAACCATATTGAATCAATAAAAAAAACATTACCGAAGGTCTAGTAATGTTGAAATTTTTTATTTCAATATGGAACAATATTAATTTCAAGTTAAAAATTATTGATTTTCTGTATTTTAATATAATTTTTCTATTATATTCAAAATTATTTTATTAATATGACGCGTCCTTATTTTAAAGTTGCAGCTTTCCCCTGAGTGTAGTGTAGTCGTGATTATAATTTAGTCGGCACAACAGTGTAGTCTTAACTCGAAACCACAGTAATAAATTTACATTCAATCCTTATTTATGTCCTTATCAATTCGAATTACTTACTTTTTTGTATTTTCAAATTACAAAAGTTTATATTGTTTGGTTTTTTGTAAATTCACATTCAATTATTTTGTTACAACGCCAATTATCCGTTGTTAAAATGGAAAAGAGACTAAAAAAACAGTGCACAAGAAAAGTATAAACACAATGTTTTTTTTAGATTAACCTCAAAAGATAATTTCCAAAAAAACTTATTTCACTGTTTCTTTGCTTTCTTGGCCCACTGTTTTCGTTTTAATTACATCGTTATAACTGGCAGACAGTAAAAATATAAAAATCCTAATTGTTTTTGTTTGTCTTTCATTTTACTTTCATTACAACTTTTCATTGGTTTTTTTTTTTTTGTATTTTATTTTATTTCGTTTTTATTGCTCCCCCTTTTTCCCCAGATATTCTTATTTACAAATCTTGATATTTGTCTTTTGTCAGTGATTTTAACTTTTCGTTAGACTCTCTGTGTGTGTGTCTGTCCTTAAATGTAGTTCCGTGTGTCTGTGTCTCAATGATTTCTGTGTTATAAAATATAATATTTGTGTTGCTTTCTCTCTTTTGTTCTAAAGTAATTAAAGCCAAAGAATAAATAATGATTTTGATTTGATTTTAAGGCATTTTTATGATAGTTGCTTCTGTTCTTGGAAAGCTTTTATGTTTATGTGTGTGCCTGTGTGTGTATGTATGAGTTAAACAAAGAAATAATTTACATTGATTTAAAACAATTTCATAGAATACAGAAATATTGTTAAAATTATATTGAAGTAAAATAGTATAATTAGAATTATTTGGAAAGATTTTAGTTGTTTTGGTTAAATAGACAAAAAAAAAGCATAAAATTTAAAACATTTTATTTGTAATGTCTAAAAAAAATTCTGGTTTTAATATTTAAGACAAAAATTTTTATATATGTACATATTGCGATACAACGTATGCTACAATATATAGCCAATTCACATAGTGTTCTAAGGTACTAAGTACTTAAGCACTAAAGTACTATATAAAGCTTAACAGTACTATTGTAAACAGCCTGCTGTTTTAAGTGTTTTTTTTAGCTGCATGAGAATTTAAAATGAAATTACAAGACAGAAATATTGTTGGAATGAAATTTTTTTATTTTAATCTGCTAGATAATTTCGTAGCATTTTTTTAACCCATTTTTCGACAAACGGCGATTAAAATTACCAGCACTCTAACTCTTTTGTTCATTGTTTTTTTCTACAAGTTACTTATGGCCAATTTTCAGGATTAATATTATGTTTAAAATCATTTTAAATACAAAATTCTCTTCTTCACTAAATACTTAAATCAAACTTAATTCATTGATTAATTTCAACTTAAGTTTCTATTGTAATATTTTACCAAGGTGGTTTCAATATCATGACAATACAACAACAAGGGGCCAAGCAATAACAATCAGCTGTGTTTTGAGACCACCTTGTAAATAATTATACTTTTTTACAGTGTTGCCAAAACTTGGTGAACAAAAATGGCTAAATTTACGGAAAAAAATTGCTAAAAAATGGCTAAAAGCGTTCTTAAATAAAACACACACAACTTGATAAAAAAGAATAAACGTAAATTAATTTTTTGATAGATATTTATAAAATTAAATCATCGATAAATTCGTTATTGTTCATCTCATAGGAATTAAATAATTTAAACGTAAATCATAATCACGACAATATTTACCCTACCTTTTGAGTCCAGATCTACAATAAAATACAAGTAAGAAAGTATAGTCGGTCAACCCTAACTATAAGTAGGGTATCATATTCAAATTATAACCTTTGTACCAAATTTTATCAAATAATCTCCAAAATTGCGACCTGTACTTTTTGCACAAGGTTTAGATGGACAGCCAGCCAGCCGGACAAACATATTTAATTCGACTCAGAAAGTGATTCTGAGTCAATCGGTATACGAAAAGTTGGGCTTAGGACCAATATTTTAAGGTGTTGCATACATCAACACAAGCGCATAGTACCATCTCTACTATTGTGGTGTTGCTATAAATATTTTATTGTTATGGTAAAAATATTTACCTAATTGATAAAATCGAATTAACGGTTGCTAAATGTAACCTATTTCTCAAATTACTTTTAACAATATTTACTTGGCTAAATACCCTCTCTACTTAAGCATTAGACCATGGAAATGAGAGCAACTTCATAGTCAATTCTGAAATTTTTAAAAAAAATTAGTTGCCGCCTGCATCTCTTTATTGAAATCCTTGCAACCAGAAAGAAACACCGACGTTTGTGTTGATCCATTTTATAAATTTAATATTGGAATTGCTTTCCTTTTTTTTGAAAGTTTTTTCATAATTATAGTTTATAGCGATTTTCAACATTGTAAAAGTTGTGATTTAATTTAAAGGCGTTTTAATTATTAAAAATGCTTATTTTAATTTTATAAATTTTTATAATAAAATAAAAATTATTCTTTTAAAAGAAAAACGGCAAAAAATAATTTTATGGCTAAACAAGTTGAAAAATGGCTAATGGCTAAACTCATTTTTTAATGGCTAAACAGGGTGAAAAATGGCTAAATCTAGCCACTTAATTGGTAAATTGGCAACACTGCTTTTTTATATTTTTTTGTATTTAGTAGTGTTACCATACTTTTATATTATTTAAATAAGACTTTTCAAATAAAACTCAAAAAATCAATCTGTATTTAAATACGATTTAAGTTTTTATGAAAATTAACTTAATTTAGATTTAGTTACTATCCTGAAATTCGATCATTCCAATGTTTGCCTACTTTTTCCAATAAATCTGGGCGTATGGCGTCAATGTGGACTTGAATATTGGCTTCCAATGCTTAAAGAGTTGCTGGCTTGTCGACATAAACCAACGTGTTAATATAGCCCCATAAAAAGTAATCCAAAGGCGTTAACTCGCACGACCAAAGGGGCCAGTAAACAGGACCACTTCTGGAAATCACCAAATTGATTTTGCAATAAACCGAATGTCTTGTTGGAACCAAATGTTGTTGATGTTTAGCCGATTAATTTTTAGAAACAACAATTTAGTCAGCATGTAACGATAGCGCTCGCCATTCACCGTAACGGCAGTTACTTGCTCATTTCGAAAGAGCGTATAATATAAACCAGTGTTCGAAAACAAACAGAACATTATTAAGCGTTCGGCTAACACACCCAGAAACGATATATAAACTTTTTTTTTTGTGTTTTTGTAGCCAAACACAACCCTTAATACCGTTCGTAAGCTATTTTCAAAAAAGGACCGAACTTAATAAAGTGTTCTCTTCTTTGTTAAAAAACAGAAAAATTGTAGTGATACTGAAGACAAACATTAAGGGTCCTCATGATATCGTTTATAAGCCTCGTAATCTGTGCAAACTGTGCATTTTTACGCCCTCGTAAATGAACTGTCAAAAATTGTATGAGAATTCATTTACACAAACTTGGTAAATTTGCCCAACAATTTTGACTCGTAAACTTGCGCTGTTCAATTGTGCATTTATACATACAGATTTTTTAATGCTTTTAACGTCGTTTTCACTGAAAAATCCAAGTGTTTATACATCACAAACAAGAAATTCTAGCAATAATTTGAGCAAATTAGTCTTTTTGCTTTCTTTATGCGTTTTTAAAAACAAATTTCACATATTAATCACAAATTTCAACTTTTGATTTGATATTTTTGAATTTTCTTTTTTAGTTTATTTTTTTATAGACATTTCTTACAAACTGACAATAATTGTTTAAAATTACACAAAAATTAAAAAGGTTCTTCATGAAACGAGTCTCGAAAGTTTACCCATTTGCACAAATGGCAATTTTAAGCGATATCATGAGGACCCTTATTATATTTTAATGTTCTAAAATGTTTTTTTTGGTGATTCGTTAGCGTCATGGGAATTGTCTTCGCTGCAAATGCGGCATTTTTGCCTTTTGATGTAGCCATTTCACCAGAAATGAGCACCGTTAAATGGACGAAGTGCTCTATGAACTTAACGAACAGATTTTTTTTTTCAAAGTAAATGTAGGCGCTACCGATACACCAAAGTCTAGTCTAAAGACCGAAATATTATCCAATCTTAAGACCACAATTTCGCTTAATCTTAAGACTACACTATCTTTTAGTTTTGGACTACACTATCGTCTAGTATTTAGACGTAAGGTTATACAATCGTCTAATTTTAAGACTACACTATCGCCAAGCTATAGGACTACACTGTCGTCTAGTCTTTAGACTACATTATCTTCTTTTTTTTTAACAACACTATGGTTAACACTATGTAGTCTAACACTTTCGTCTAGTCTTCCAACTACGCTGCCGTCTAGAGTTTTTACTACACTATCTTCTGGTCTTAAGACTGCAATGTCGCCTAGTCTTTAGACTTCTCTATCATCTAGCCTAAAAAGGGAAGAGTATCGTTATTTTTCTTGCCTACATTGTTTGACAAGGTACCTTAACATTTCATCAAAAGCTGTAAAAACATTAATTATATTGAATTTGCTTAAGAAACATTCACATTTACACATTTTAATAAAATAAAAACAAACTTGTTTTTCCAGACGAACATACTTTTATGTAAAGGGTGTCTCAGTAAGAGTGCACTTTTTTAATTTTGTTTAATTTTGTCTATGTGGCAACTCTGAAATTTGGCAGCTGTCACATATGTTTATTCCGATTATTAAAAGTTGAGTGCTTAACGAAAGAACAACGCGTTATAATTGTAAAAAATTATTACAAACATTTGAAAAGTTATGCTGAGACCGTTCTCAAAATTACATCTTCTCCGATGAAGCGCATTTCCATCTGAATGGCTTCGTGAATACAGAAAATTGTCGAATTTGGGGCTTAGAAAATCTTCATGAAATTTGTGAAAAACAAATGCACCCACAACGAGCGAATAGCTTGTGCGAATTTTGGTCAGGAAGCGTGATTTTGCCTTACTTTTTTGAAGATGAGGGCAGAATCGCAGTCATTGTGGACGGCATTTGTTACATGAACATTATAACTGGACGGCATGGATTTGGAAGACATGTGGTTTCAGCAAGACAACGCGCCCCCATCAGCCAAACCGCTCATGTAACAATCGATTTATTGTAGCAACGTTTTCCAGAATAAAGTATCCCACGAAATTCTAATGCCAACTGATCACCAAGATTATGCGATTTAACGCCATTTTTTTTTTTGGCGTTTTGTGAAATCTCGGGCTTATGCGAATAAATCTTAAACAATCCCTGACTTCAAACCTGAGATCCAACGCGTCTTCAGTGAGACACAGCTACATCTCTTTAAAAAAGTCTTGGAAAATTTCATGAAAAAGTAATGGCCTGTCACCAGAGCCGTGAGAGCCACTTGATGGATATTTTATTCCCCACTTATTCGAAACATGACTTCATTACAATCCAATAAAAAATGTAAGAAAAGATAAACTCACTGTTTAATGTTGGTGTCGTGTCTTAGCTTTGATATCGTTGCAAGTAAAACCTGAGTGTTTGTAATTCTCAATCGCTTTACAGTTTTATTTTTATAATATCTTTAAATATTCCAAAATATTTGGAAAAAGGTTTCCCGATATTCTGTCCTAAACAACCAGTGAAATACACATAGGAACGGTTTTTTATTTTAAAATGAAAAAGTGCACTCTTACTGAGACACCCTTTATGTACATATACTTTAGAATAATAATAACAATCATTTTCATAAATACTTTGATAACGTTCAAACAAATTAGTTAATCTTCATTAAAATAATTATGAAGAAAACTAGACGTTTGAAATGAGAAGATGCTAAAGAATTGGCAAAGTATCAAGAAGACTGTTAAATTTTGTTTAGATTGTTAAATCTTTTAATTGATGAATTATTTATTAGTTATAATTTTTGTTAACTAAATAAAGCCGTGGATAAATATTTAATAAATTAAGGCTGATTTTTAAAATGTATACTTTGCCAAAAAATATTTTAGTCTGGTTAAAAAGAAAGTATGTATGTATGTAATGAAATGATGTTTTTTTGTGTTTTGTTTTATTGTACAGAAATATCATTATTTAGGATTTTGATTTTTGTGACTTTGTGTTTTGATGTGTACATAATCACTTCTTCTTTCCAACATGCCAATACATGACATCCGTTTCCGGTTCCGTTTCGCTTTTTAACTTAACTAAGCTGTGTGTGGCTTTTCTGTTTCTTAGTTTTTGTAATTCCTTTTGTTATTGGTTCGATGTCATTGGGAGATTTTGTAGTCGCATGCTTTTACAGAATTATTTGATAAGTTTTTCGAAACAAAGAACAAACGTGTATATCACTCATTGTCAGTTATTTTTGTTTTTTTTTTTTTTTTTTTTTTTGCCAGAGGATTGTGAGACAGACATGTTGCTTTCTGTGAACTTTCATAATGAATTTTCAGCTACAAAGTAGTTGCAAAAAAAGCGCACTAGAGTAAATTATGTCAGTAGAGTATAAGCAATTTGATCAGTGCTGCCATATTTGACGACTTATCGTAATTTTGACGATTTTTTTGCTTCCTAACTAGCAAAGTGCAAATTTGCTGATTTTTTTCTAAAAAGTTTATATGTTTAGATATGAAGAACATTTTTGGGGAAAAGCTAAATTTCAAAGGAAAAAAATATTCATGATACACTCAAAAAAAAAAGTCAATCCATCCGTGCTTAAATCAATCCGAAGCGGTATTAATAGTACGGTGAGTACGGATTTTCTTGAATCAATTACAGAAATATTGATTGAAGAACGGATTTTCAATCGCGAAATACTTCACTTATTCGTATTCAATCCCGAATTCGGTCTTGAAATGATCCCAAAATGAACTTGATTCCAGAAAAACTTAGTTCAAACCAATCTCAAAATGATCTTGATTTAAGAATTATAAAGTTGATTCAATCCCGAATTCCTACTTGAAATAACCCGAAAGTGAATATAGAAGGCGAATTTTATTATGATTGATTAAATTACCATTTTTACACCTTACAGAATTTCAATTATAAAACTCCAGCATCATTTCCGATATGGATTTTACTTTAAAAACTTAATGTACATATTTAACTAAAAATATAAACTAAATGAGAAGCAAGAGTTCTACATTTTACTTTTTAAACATGAAAATAATGTGTTTTCGTCTTGTTCTGTTATATTTTTGTTTCTACACACAGCAAGCAAATCACTTTTTAACTACTTGTATGGTGCTGTTGTTGTGTCTGCAACAAACTTTGATATATTAAATGAGATTAAAACGCTCACTTTGTGATTTTACTCTCAGAGTGGCACTACCAACGAAAAGTTTAATCTCTTGTTTTTACTTCATTTAATAATTTTGTACTAATTTTAAGAAATTCCGGGATTGATTTTTGAAAGTTATCCCATTTAGGATGGTTTTAAGTATGTTTCAATGTTATTCGTACTTCGTAATTTTCGAGTACAACTCGTTCTCAAAGTAAATAAAAAAAACTTAATTTATTCCGAGTGTCTTTCTTTCTGTGTAGGCGTCAGGGCTGTTCGATTTTTTTGAGCTCTATCGCCAAACCGGATTTCAGAAATCGCCAAAAATCGGCAAACGTCAATTTTGTTCAATTAACGTAACATTTAAAAAATAATAAAAGATTTTGCATACAAAAAAAGATAGTATAATATTTCAGTAAAAAATCGCCAAAAACTGAAAAAAAATACAAAAAAAGTCGCCGAAGGGTAATTTTGTTTGGTTTCTGTTACTTTTTTTAACATAATATTGATATCATGTATTCAGGTATAAAAACTAAAATTAAGTACACAAGTCAATAAGATCGTACATTTCAGCATCATCGATGTCATAGCTGCTGTTCTGGCCTGCATATATACTATTATAATTAAATAGTGACTGAACATAAAATTCACTTAAAATGATAACAAAACAAAAATTATGTGATAAAAGTTGCCAGATTTTTTTTTTTTAATTAGAAATGATAACAAAAAATTACAAACTGTTAAAAAAAATAGCTGAAATAATATAAATGGTAAAAATAGCCGAGTAAATCGTCAGTTATATCAAAAATCACCAAAAAAAAAAGTCGCCATTCGCCAAATGAAAAAATCCCACCGCCATACACGTTTCAAAATCGCCACGTTTGGCGAGAAATCGCCATATCTGACAGCCCTGGTAGGCGTGATTTTTTAATGAAATCCTTTTTTATGCTGCCAATGTAGAGGGAATTTTGAGTCTAGTCAATTTAACCTTTATGTGCTCAGTAGCCTACATTTGTAGCATTTTTGCAGAAAAAGTTGAATAAAAATAAATTTACACAACAACAGGGTCCGAAAAATCCATTCTTAGCAGTTTTTGCTACTGACACGCTAAAAAAATAATTAACAGCCCCCCCCAGACCCTACTTTTCAAAATGACCATATCCTGGCCGGCAGTCTACAAACGTAGACACCATATCAAATGTTTGGAAATTCACATCGTTCTTTTACTCAATCGAATTTTTTTGAATGGTGCATGTCGAACATGTAATTTTGTATAAAGTATATATGTATGTTATGGGTCCTTATGAGGAGAGAAGTTGATTTAACGATGTCCATCTGTCCGTCCGACCGTCTGTCCGTCTTACGTTTGATATGTGTTTTCCAGACATGATAGCGGCTAGGTGGTTTTATATTTATGTCACATATAGTCCACTATTTCTTGCTATTGAAATTCAGCCAGATCGGCCCAAAAATGGCTGAGATATGAGCAAAAAACCACGACTACCTCCAATTTTTTCAAAAATCCCTTGTTGTTGTTGTATTTTTCATACTTTTTTCTGTATATCTGGAGAACGGCAAGAGCCAAAGTTTCCAAATTAGGTACACATATTAAGGTTATCAGTGCACAGCATCCCACAAAATGTGGGCGGGATTGGAGAAGTGGGCGTAGTACCTCCCGAACAAAAAATATCAAAAATTGTATAAAAACCTGATTTTTCGGACTGGCATATGACCTATGGTTATCCCTTATATATCAAAAGATCGGAACTCTTTAGTAAAAAATATTTTCTGAAAATTTCTGGAAATCGGCTCAGATACAAAAAGTTCCACTTTCGGGAACCATAGGTCTTCCCGAGTCCAAGCTTTATAACTAACTGGTAAATTTATTCTTAAACACGTCGGTATATAAATCTGTTAAATCGGCTAAAAAATGGCTGAGTTATAATCAAAATACTGAAATCCCAATTACTCTTTTTTATAATTAAGTATGTTTAAATATATGTATGTGTGTACGTATATATACATATATACCAATAACCTAATTTAATGGTAATATTATTCTTAAGCACGTTGGTATATAAATCTGTCAAATTGGTTAAAGATGGTTAAGTTATGAGCAAAATACTAAAAAAAAGGACTAAAAAACATTAAATTTTTATAACAACTAAAATTTTAGAGCTGTAATATGACCTATTCATACGTTTAAGATATCAAAATATCAAAAATCTTTAGAAGAACATATTTGCTGAAAAGCTCGGAAAATCGGTAAATAAAAGTTATGTCAAAAATATAGTTTTTTTTTTTAAATACCTATTTTCGGGAACCATAGAACTTCTCGACTCCAAGTTTTATCACCAAAGTAAATGGTAATTTTATTTTTTAAGATGTCGGTGTAAAAATGTGTCAAATCGGTTACAAAGTGGCCGAGTTATGACCAAATACTGGAATTAGATCAAAACTAAACTCGCTATATATTAATTAAACTTACCCCTCAGTACCCCTCATATATAGAAATATTAATAAGAGCCACTGCACGCATTTTGTTGAACTTTTGGTAGTAGGATCTTCTGAGCCCCAAAATTAAAACAAAATAGCGGCGGGGGTAGTGGTACCCACCATAGGACGCCAATGTTTAATATCGGATATCTTAAGAACTGTTATAGTGAGAATGTTCAAACTTTGTGGAAGTCACTCTTATGGTATACTTCACTTTTGAAAATAAAAATAAAGCGGGAAGGCGCAGGGGGAAATACCTTCCATAGGATGCATAAATTAAATATCGCTCAACAGAAGAACTATTAAAGGGAGAGTCTTCAAACACGGTTACAGCTACTACTATGGTAAACTATAAATTTCAATAAAAAAATGGGCGGGGTAGACAGAGGAGGAGCAGTACCCCTCATAGATAGCAATATTAATAAGAGCCGCTGCAAGCAAATTGTTAAACTTTCGGTAGTAGGATGTTCTGAGCCCCAAAATTTAAACACAATAGCAGCGGGGGAAGTGTTACCCCCCATAGGACGCCAATGTTTAATATCGGATATCTTAAAAACTATTAAAGTTAGAATGTTCAAACTTTGTAGAAGTCACACTTATGGTATACTATACTTTTGAAAATAAAAATAAATCGGGAAGGCGCAGGGGGGAAATACCTTCCATAGGATGCATATATTAAATATCTCTCAACTCAAGAACTATTAAAGGGAGAGTCTTCAAACGTAGTTAAAGCTACTATTATGGCAAACTTTAAATTTCAATATAGAAATGGACAGAGGAGGAGCAGTACCCCTCATAGATAGAAATATAATTTAGAGCCGCTGCACTCTTTTTATTAAACTTTTTGTAGTATGATCTTCTGAACCCCAAAATTGAAATAAAATAGCAGCGGGGAAATGTTACCCCCCATAGGACGCCAATGTTTAATATCACATATCTTAAGAACTGTTATAGTAAGAATGTTCAAAGTTAGTAGAAGTCACTCCTATGGTATACTACACTTTTGAAAATAAAAATAAAGCGGGAAGGCGCAGGGGGGAAAACCTTCCATAGGATGCATATATTAAATATCTCTCAACTGAAGAAGTGGTTTAAGCAGTGTAGCGAAGCGCACCGGGTTAAGCTAGTATAATATAAATATACATGTACATATATATACATATATTTAGATAAATATATAAACTTCTGTTCTTTCCAAACCATGGTGAAGGGTATATAAGATTCGGCATAGCCGAATATAGCACTCTTACTTGTTTTTATTAACTTTTGCTTTCTTGTGCACGTTTGTATATGCATGCGTGTGCTTTACGGTTGCCAGACGGGCTTGATTTGGCTTGATTGATAAGGTTTTTCAATGAGTGTCAAGAATCAAGAAAAAATATCATTTGCCAAGATAAATCGGAATTTTAAAAATTGTTCCAATTAATTGTTCAGAAAATCAAGAAATAATAACAATTGTTGATCTATTTGATATTTTGTGCTGCAGTTATAATGCATTTTGTCGGAAAGAGCTGTGGGAATTTGTATCCCAAGGAATTTTGAATTGTTAGAAGAAGACTGTATAGCAGGACTATCAGAATCTATTTTTTTTTTTTTCATTTATGCCATAATCCATTCATTTGAAGCATCAATATTGTCTTTAGAAAGCCATTTTGGATTTACAGATATTATACGAAGTATCGGATTAAAATGAAGTCCTTCTATCTCATATTGTGTGGACGTTCCTGTACCAAAACCGTAATTTCTAAAAGAAAGAGGCAGTTATTTGTTTATAACTAGATCATTTATAGATCGTTTTTTTAAGTTTAGTTTATGCAAAAGTTGAAAAATAGAGTTTATAATGTATAACAAGACTTTAAAAAATTAAGTTTTATGGGTTAAAATAAGAAGCAGTCGTAACTGGTTGCGGATATCTCAGACATTTGTGAACCGATCTTGCCGAATTTCAATTGCAAGCTATTCCGGAATTTATAAATACATATCGCTCATTTGCTGCAAGACCGGCATAACTCAAAAAAATCAATTTCGAGATAAACGCATTTATAGTTTTTGATTGGCTCTCACTACTTAGAAAAAAAGAAGACACATTCTCTTCAAACTGGGAAAGTATAAAAGATATAAAGATGAATTTGATACACAATATAAAGAAAAACAAAGCGAACAATTCTGCATCTCTAACTCCAAAATTTAATTTTTTGAGTTATGCCGGTCTTGCAGCAAATGAGCGATATCTTCTTCAGAAAACCCATTTCAAAGTTTACACGGACAGAAAAACCGACGAACGAATAGACGGGGATCGTTATATCAACTTCGCATTTATAAATAAATAAAATCAACCTTTTTCTTTTCAATGCCAAGCTTTTTTCTGATTTCGATCTGGCAAGCCTAGAGGGCTTGCATATTTGTCCTTATTATATTTTACAAAAATGCATTAAGGTATAACGCTCTCCTACTAATGTGTTTTTGATATGATGACATAGTTTTCCATACAAATACATATTTGCTATTAATGTAGACTTCCGACCACCAACGTTAGTTTACAATCCCGCACAAATAAAGGTTAAATAAAACATAACGTTTTCTGATTCTTTCGTTTTTTAACCTTGGAATGCTTAACAGCCATACCTTAACAAGAGCGGCAACGTTGTGTAGTGATAAATTTCTTTTGAATCCAAATTTTAATATTTTAAAAGCCTTTGGATGAAGTTTCATGACGATCTGCCCTAAGCAACCAGTGAAATGCGCATAGGAATAGCTTATCTAGGGAGATCGAACGAATAGTATTCGACCGGCTTTAACCGGTTATTTTAGTCTTGCCTAAATCGAATATTTTAAAATGTCTATTTTTCGAATATCGAATAAATTGGTTATTTTGGTAAAATAAACCGGTTATTTTAGTAATGTGTAATTAATATACATTTTCCTTACTTTTGTTATAAATGTACGAGTAGTTTAAGTATTTTTCCAAATGAATATGGGGCAAACTTAAACTTTTTATGAAGAATGTCAAAACAAAATGTAACCAAAGAAAAAAAAAACATTATGAGCAATGTAAATACAAATCGCTTATAAAAGCGTGTGTTGTTATAACAAGAAGCCAAAAAAAATTCAAAATACTCAAAAAAAAAATGTTTAGCTTAAAAAGTAATTAGCAATTTGACAGTATTCTAAATATTAAATATTATTTTTATGAAGAAGGAATTGCGATTGGAACATGTAAGGGTAACCTGTCCGTAAAAGCCTGGGTTCGAGCCCAGCTTCAGTCAAGAGTGCAAAATTATCAATAAATTTTAATTAATTTCATGTTGTAAAATTCCTTCTTCATAAAAATAATTTAATGAAATTTAAATTTGATGAACTTTAGCCTAATTAATATATCAAAATTTGGATTAAATTTTTTGATGAGGAAAGGAATTTTACAACATGAAATTAATTAAACTTTCTTGTTTAATAAAACCTGCAAAATTATAAGCAAAAATAGAAATAAAAAACCTAGATTGACGAAAAAAAAGCTAAATTGCAATTATTTATTAGCAATAGAGGCCAACTTTATTCACTATTAAAAAGTGTGAAATTTTTTAAGTCATGGAAAAGTAACCATATACGCCCAACTCTACGTCATAAAAGACAAAAAAAAAGACCAGTGTCTCCCAGTTTTGCCCAAAGTCATGCACTTTTTTTATGGGCCCCCAAAGATTTGGGGCCTCGATGTCATTTTTGCAAAAAAGTGGTCATTTTCTCAGGCTCATATTTTGTAAACCGTTCGGAATTTTGATTTACCCTCTGATACAAAGTTGTAGATCGTGCGATAAAGAACAAAAATTGTGAACATATAAAATCAAAAAACTTCATCTTCAAGATCAAAATCGCAAAAAATTAAAAAATTCGATTTTTTACCTTTTTCCCCTGTTCACGTCCATAGGTAGCAAACCGTAAAAAAAATTCAAGGAAACAATCAACTACAAAAATTTACCTAAGAAATCAGTAACAACTTTTTAGAACTTATGAACTTCCTAGGAATGATTCTTAGCACCGTTCAGAGGAAAAAAGGTCAAGATCTTATTTGCTTATTTGTGTTATTAAAAATATTGTTAATTTTTCCTGAGGATGCTAACCAAAGGTTAGCGAAGTATCGAGTTAATAATTAATTAAATAAATATTTTTTATATAAAAAAAGACCTGTAGTGCGATTCACTAACTTTTAACACTTTAAAAAGTGTTAACTTAAACCACACATTTTGATGTTTGCACTAACCACTATGTGATTCACTAACTTATTTATAACAATGGTAAACAGTTTTATTTTTCTCTCTATGCAAATTGATATATCGTGGCAACTCTGCCAAGAGAAACATCAAAAGAGGATAAAATAACAAAGAGAAAATAAAAAAAAAACAAAACAAAAACCTTTTAATTTATAGATTTTAAATGATATTGTGCAAAGTGCGTAAAACATTACTAATTTTTATTATTTTATTAATTATTTTATTTTAGTATTTTAATTTTAATTTTAATTAAATTAAATTTTTAGTTTTATTTGAGTTAAATTGTTGGATTTAGGATAAATAAATAAGAGGCTCCACGGAAAATTGGTGTGTGACAAGAAGTGGATAAATTTTAGGCTAAGTACCCCAAAGCCATAATATTCATCGACTTTATAGGTACAACGAAAAATAAACTTTTTTCTTAGCGGATTTAACCACACCAAAAATGTTGGTGTTAATAAACCACAATTTGTTTTGTTAAAAATAACAGCTGACTGAAACAGCTGGCTTTAAACAACAGCAGATGTCGTTAAAAGTGTTAGTGAATAGCAAAATGGTTAATTTTGTGGTTAACATTTTTAAACGAAACAATTGTGGCTTAAAAAGCATAGTGAATCGCACTACTGGAGCTTAAAATTAAAAACATTCAAAATATTAATTAAAAAAACTAAATTATAGACGATTTTTTTTTATTTTTCTCAGGAAATTTACGATTTTTTACAAATTTATCTGGCAGCCCTAAATATGATAAATTGTAGTGAATGAAGAGTGCATGATCTACTCTAATGACTAGAGTTTGATCTATTCTAGAGTGAGATTTAGTCTAAATCTAGATTAAAATTCTGATATTTTACGGATTGTTTGAATTAATTATTTTGCTATTATTTTTTTCATGTTTTCATGTAATTTTGTAAAGATCTTTTTCCCACATGTAAACAAATCCGATTTCTCTCTTCAAACAAAAAGTCCCAAAATTGTATTTCTTTTTTTTTTTATAAAGCCTAAGATTTTTACTTTCCTTAAATCAAAATCCTCTTTGACAATTTTATCTGATTTTATCTTACACTTGATACTAATCCAACCCCAAAAAAAACAAACAACAAAAAAAGGCTTGTTCTCTTCAATTACCTTTCGATTACCTTGTCACTTATATATTTACAGACACATACTTTCATGTAAAATAACAACCAGCTAACAAACTACATGAACAACAACAGCAGCAATCGGTCTTAAAATATTTTACTCGTACAAATGTTGTGGTTACATTTTTAACTCGTTCTCATTTTTCTTCTCTTACATTTGACATCCAGAGCCAGCCAAACAATTGTTACAAGAATTGTGTCACATAAAAAACAAAACAGAAAAAAACACCATCAACATCATTGTTGTTTATTGAAAAGGGAACTGAAGAGTTTTGGCAATAGAAGTCAAGACTGTAACTTATAGCATCTTGTTGGACAAACTGACTTATAACTCATTTCGTATGGAAAACAAATAGAAATTTTCCAATATCTCAACTACTAAGCAACCGACACACAAACACTTGCATCCCATACTTCAAATATAAATTGTGAAAAAGAAAAAAAAATTCTGAAAAACGATACAAGTAGACATTGTTTTGCATACAAAATGCAAAAATATTTCTAACATTAAATGTCATTTTTTTTTCTAACCAAACACTTTCCTAATAACTTCGAATAACAGACAGTTTTAGGTCTGATCTAAGAAAAATATACTTTTTCTAAATAAAAATGGCAAAATGTTTTGCTACAGCTGCTTTGGAATGTTTGGAAACAAAACACAAGTAACAAACACTCATATATAAATGGTGTAGCAAATTTTACAAATTGTAGATTCTGGCAAACAAAGGGAAAAGGGGTCTTCTGTTTCTCACTTCAATAACAATCCGAAAAATAGCAATTTTTAGCAAGTGTCACTTGTGTTTAAATTGCCAGCAATTGAAAATTCATTGCTATTAGTAGGAATATTTCATGCTAAAATTTGTTATAAGATCCTGCTGTCTCTTAAACTTTGAGCTTTTTAAAAAAAAAAACAAGAGTCCTTCTTACCCCCTTTTTGATTTAGAACAGAAAAAATGCATGTGTAATTTCGAACATGGCAGCAAATTTTTCCTGTCTAATGATAATTGCTACAGAAAAAAAACAATTGGCAGTGTCTTTTATTGACAACAAAATCTGATTTAAACTTAAAACGTTTTAGCTGTTTAGGGGAAAAAGAAAAAGGATAAAAGTTGGAACTTGTAAAGTCAGTTCCAAATTGAATAAATCTGCTAAGTCATAAGGAAGAAAAATTTCAAGTTCGAATTTATCTTACACCCAGTCACAGTTAAAGTCAACAAATGAGGATATTTACTTTCTCTAGTCTACATTAGAAACTTGACAAGAGACTAGATTTAAGACTAGACAAGAGATTGGACTAGACTAGAGGCTAGTTCTAGTCAACGGATATTAATTTTCAATTAGAATAAACATTTCTTCGAATGTGCTTCTATGAGTTTTCCCTCAATATTTTTTTGCTTAAGCCAATCTTTGGTTAACGTTAAAGCTTTAGATATGTACTTATTCTTAGGAATGACTGTAAATAAAGGGTGTTTATTTAAGCTAGATAGAACTTTAAATTGTAAAAAGTAACACAAAAAATTAAACTTTGATGAAATATTTTTTTTTATCGTTTCAGTATACTCTGACAAATCATCATGAATAGACTCACGCTTGAACAACGCTACGAAATTATCCAAATTTACTTTGAAAATCAGTCGTCGATTCGCGCAACTTATAGACGTTGTTTTATCGCAAAATTGTGTTCAGCGATGAGGCGCATTTTTGGCTTAACGGGTTTGTTAATAAGCAAAATTGCCGCATATGGAGCGAGACCAATCCACAAGAGACCCTACAGACTCCATTACATCCAGAAAAATGCACCGTTTGGTGCGGTTTTCACGCTGGTGGCATCATCGGACCTTATTTCTTCAAAAATGAGGCCGGACCTCGCGTTACGGTCAATGGAGATCGTTACCGCACCATGATCAATGATTTTTTGTTTGAAAATATGGATGACATTGATCCGGAGGAGATGTGGTTTCAACAGGATGGCGCTACGTGCCATACGGCGAACGCAACCATCGACTTATTGAAATCAAAATTTGGCGATAAGTTGATTTCGAGAAATGGACCTGTCAATTGGCCTCCAAGGTCGTGCGATTTGACACCTCTCGATTATTTCCTGTGGGGCTACGTGAAGTCACTGGTTTATGCTGATAAACCAGCAACAATTGACGCCTTGGAGGCCAGCATTGTTCGTGTTATTCGTGACATACGGCCAGCAGTGCTCGAAAAAGTGGCCCAAAATTGGACGTCCAGAATGCGCTTCGTCAAGAACAGCCGCGGTGCCCATATGCCCGAAATCATTTTCAAATGTTAATGTCACGTATTGATCTTTCGAATAAAAAAAAAATTTTGATTACAATTTAATTTTTTGTGTTATTTTTTACAATTTCAAGTTCTATCGGGCTTAAAAAACACCCTTTACTAACAGAATATCTTAATATAATTAAAAATAATATATGAAAAAGAAAAAGGGAGAGCATGCAAGAATTCTGATGATTAGATACAACGTTGTCAGTTCGACCGATTTCGATTCCCAGTTCAGTCAAGAAAGAAAATTATCAATAAAATTTATTATTTGTTTCATGTTGTTCAATTCGTTTTTTCATTAGAATAATTAAACGAAAATAAAATTTGATTTAAAGAGGATCATCGATATTAATCTTCTCTAGCCTATAGTGACTAGATTTGAAACTGGACTAGAGATGAGACTAGCCTAAAGGCTAGTCTACAGAATAGAGACTACTCTAGAAACCATTCTAGAGACTTGTGGCTCGTTTGAAGTCTTAACTAGGGCTAAACTTACAACAATTTCAAGAAAATAAAATTGGGAGTAGACTTCATACTAATCCAAAGACTAGACTAGATATTTATTTATGGACTAGGCTAGATACCAGACAAAAAGCTAAATTAGAGAACAGACTAGTTGGCTAATTAAGAGACTGATCTAGAACCAGCCAAAAGACTAGTTTAAAAAGAATTGAGGCTAGTCCATAGACTTGATTACAGACAGACTTATCTATATACTAAGAACTTTACTAATGACTACACTAGAGACTTGAATATAAATTCTACTAGACTAAAATCTACACTAGTTTTAAGACTAGATTAGACTGTAGAGAAGACAAGAGTAGTGAGCTAGTCTATCAGCGCTGGTTGTGGGTTCGATTCCCGCCAGAGACACTGGTTTCTTTCCTGCAGACAAACTTTCAAATTGAGTTAATCTCTATACTTATATATGCTGCATATTCAAAATATATTACATATTATTCTTTCTTATTTTAAAATACTCAAACAATTTCTTTATACATATTATTGAATTTCTCAAATTTCTCATCATTGAAGAAAATTTATTTACATAAATTATAATGTGATCAAATTTATATCACTCTCTTTTATATTTTAAAAATACTCCTCCTTATGGAAAAATACATTGGTAGCAAAAAAAATTTAAATTAACTAAAATCAACTTTAAAGTAACATTCCAATTTAAAAATTCCTCTTATGGGAAAACACGTTGGGAGGAAATAGAAATTTAAAAATGCCTCCTTATGGGTATTACGTAGGGAGGAAATATCATATACAGAATCCCCATAAATATACTACTAGTATTTTTAGAAACGGAATGCCGTGGCACTTCAAATGTAATTTTTTTTATAAATCTTGTTAAGAGTTCGTTAACTTACTTTATGTCTTATTGCGTAGCGATTAATTGTTCGCTTATTTTTTTAAATGTACCATTAGTGCTTCGCAAAATCATTAAATTTTGTGTTGGGTGGTGACTAGACTAGAAAACGGAATAGGGACTGCTCTTAAGACAAGACTTGATCATGCCAGCACCCCGCTGCATGCATCAGATGACCTGGCGGGATTAGACTATTGCACTCTTGAACCCTTTTTCGATGCTTATTCACAGTTCATGATGGCAATAGTGATGGGCGGTTCAATTATACATGACATTCGGAATCGTCACTCAGGGTCTATACTTATGTTTCTAAGAAGGGCAGCAGGCTATGTGGAGGTTTCTTCGTAAGGAAATGGGCATAAAGGTCCCTTTAAGAATGCAGGATGTCTGCAGTGTATTGCAGGCGCAAATCTTCGCCATAAAGCGGGCGCGAACTGGCTGAGGTATTATTGTATATAGAAATATATAAGCGTAGGCTGACATTGCAGCTTTGGCTGGTGTATTCACGAAATCGAGGTTAAATGTGGAATGCCAGATGTCTCTAAATGAGATTGCGGAACATTCAAGGGTAACGTTGGTTCATGGGTACCAGGTCACAGTGGGTGCCTGGGCAACCTAATTGCGGACGGTCTGGCCAAACAGGGCTCTCTTTTGTTTCTTGTCTCTTTTAATGGCTCGCTGTAAGACTCTTATTAAACGTGAGTTGTACAGAAGGGCTTAGGGAAAATGACAGGATGAGAATATGTACCTGCTTGATGGCCAGGACTCTATGGCGTGGCTTTGACGCGGCGAAAACGCGCGTGCTGCTTAATATGGGTAGGGACCAGATTAGTGTCTAGTGTAGGACTAAGATCGATCTCTACGTTTTACAGGGAGTCGAGGTCGTTTGAGGCTGCAGTGATGTTTAGGGAATAATCTGGTGGATACTGACTGATTTTGGTCACTGGCTCAGGATGTCATAAGCGGACAGCTATAAGGACCCAGGTGAGCCGTCCTAGTGTCTGCATCCCATTTAACTTAACCTAAGGCTAGTCTATAAACTAGACAAATTTCTAGACTAACCATAAGACAAGCAAAGGGATTAGTTTTAAAACTAATCTAGAAACTAGTCCAGAGGCTAGTCTGGGGGATAGACTAATAACAAGTTTAGGGTATAAGCTAGGATTAGACTATAGCCTTGTCTAAAGAGACTAGACTTGGGGCTAGTCCATAGACTAATCGACAGACTAATCTATTGACTAAGGGCTACAGACTAGAATGGAAACTACACAAAACTAGAATTTAGACTAGAGATAAGTCTGAAGATTAGATTAGAAAGAAGACTAGAAACAAATTTATAGATAAAAAAAAAACTAAACTACTGACTATACTAGAGCCTAGATTAAGACAAGTAGAGCATAATCGAAAGCAGCTTATAATAGCTAAACCACAAAGCTACTTATGGTTGACGATAGAGGTGGTTTTTTTTCGGTAGGAATCTTCAGACTTGACTAGAAATTAGCTTAGACTTAGAGAAGATACTAGTCTAGAAAAGCCATTTACTAGAAACGCCACAAGAGACTTTAGACTAGATTATAAACTAGACAGTAAATTGTATTGGATTATAGAATCGAATTTTTTCAAAGACACATTTAAAAATGTTTAAAGTCCTTCTTAAAGTTTTAGTATCCTTGTTCGTCTAGCAGCGTATTAAAGGTGTTCAATTGTTATTTTAAAAAACTTTCTGCATACATATTTTTTTATTCTACTATGAAAAAGTGGTTTTCCTGACACTTCTCTCAGTTGTATTTTTTTTTTTTTTTTTTTCTTTGTGTGTTTTGAAGAGTGAGAGTTTTATTTGAAGAGCTGTTTGCAATAAAATGATTTATTTTAAGTTAAAAGCATTCAAGTATATATAATTTCTTTATTTTTTTTTTTTTTTTATTTTTGCTACTACTAAAACAACTATTGAAATTTTATTAAAACACATACACAGCTGCAAAAACCACACTTGCATACACATATACATACAAATTCATATAAGGGATATAACAGGGCCATTAGTAGTCTTCAAAGTATGATGGTAAAGTTGAGAATGATGATGAGCATAATGATGATACTTTTGTATAAGTTTTTGGTCGTTTCAAAGAAAAAGAAGGGGTTTCGGAGAAAAAGTGTAGTCCTTAGAAGAATGCTATAAAAGTGCTATAAAAAGGTAGTGGAAAATGCAACAAACTGGCTGACCAAATAATTATGTGAAGTGTTGAGTAAAGAGTAAAAGATTTGCCAAAAGAACAAATTATAAAGAAGTAAAAGTTAAGTAGTAATAGTTACACTAGAATATTTAAAAGTAAATATGTGATCAAGAAATTTTTAAACTTTATTTGCATTTAGTTTTTAAGAGTTCACATATAAAATATTCCATGTAAATTTGGATCATTTTTAATAATTTTCTTTTTTATTTTTTTATGAATTTTTTAAAAAAAATTTAAATGATGAATAATTCCTTCTTAAAGGAATTTTATTAACTTTTTCATTTCGTATTTCTTTTTATTTTTTTTAATTTTAAAAATGAAACAAAATCATTTTAAGTTTTATTATTCATGCATACTCGTATTTCATAAATCACTCAAACTTCATCTAAGCAGCTGCTGATGCTGTTGTTTTGTTTTCAAAAATTTGTTCGCCCAGACACACACACTGGCACAGACTTATTTGCTCATACTCACACAAACATTTACACATCTAACTGGACAATTTTCCTCTTTCTGACAGGAAACGAATGCGAAAAGTGTTGGAGTTTAAGTTGAAAGGATAGTGGATGGTAAGCAAGCAAGGGCAAGTTTTAGCAAGAAAAAGCATGATTTTTGTATGTTAAAGTAATAAATATGACTTTTTTTAACTAAATAAAAATTTATAAAAAAATAAAAACACAGACACACTCACATTCACACAAACACAACAAAATCTCGACAAAAATTTATTGTATTTTCCTTAGAGAGATAGGAGAAAAAGAGAATGGCACTAAATGGGAAAAAAAGATTTAGAAACAATCAAAAAGACATCGAGATGTTAAAAAAGATAAACGAACAGGCATAAGGACTTGCAAACTTGTGAGGTCAGTGTTTTTTTTTTTATATATATGAGGCATTCCACGCCAAATCGTATGGTTTAAAAAAAAAATTTTTTATTCCCTCAATTTTATGATATTTTTTAGTACACTTTAAAAAATCCTTCCTGGTATATTTGGAAATTTTTTTGATCAATCCTTCAAAGGGGTCTTTTATTTTGGTTTTTTGTTCATAACTTTCTTAATAATGGTTCAAATTCAAATTTGCTTTTGACAGAAATAATAATCAGCCTTATTACGGTTCTCGTTATCGGCAACACCGTAAGTCGAATTTTGTAGTAAATTAAAGAACACAGGTTGTGTGTTTATTTTATCTACTACTGAGTCGTTTTCGACATCGAGAATCGCAAAAAGTCCTTATATTTAATGAATATTCCAAGTTTTTTTGATTGAGATTTTTTGATTTGAGATTTTTAATCGTGTTTTTAAAAATGAGTGTATCCTTGGATTTTTTGATGGAAATGTGTGATGATAAACCTCTATCCACCCAACAACTATTAGGCCCGTCTAGTAGTGGGCCTTCCATAATTGCTATCATTTTTATTTTTTCGTTTTTTTTTTTATTTAAATAAACGATGTTTTTTCGTTTTAATAACCGTTTTCTTGATTGATTTTTCGTGATAAACTTATCAAAAATTCCCAATTTGGACCAATATTAAGAAAGTTATGAACCAAAAACTAAAAAAAGAGTCCTTGAAAGGAGTAATAAAAAAAAATTCAAAATTTACCATGCAGAAGGCCCTTTTGAAATGTACTAAAAAAATAATAATAAAATTAAAGGAATAAAAAAAAATTTTTTTTTAACATTCCGATTTGGCGTGGAATGCCCCATATATGTGCATTAACATGTATTTGTGTATATATTTCAATTTTTATTCCCAATAATCTCCTTATGGTCTCTTTCATTCACATTTTTATGTGAAGTTCAATTCACTTGGTTTATATGCCTTCAAATGAAGAAAGAGACTTAAGGAATGAAAACCCATAAGGCTGGATAGTTTCAACATGTTGCTTGACATCATGAAGGCATCATGATTGAAATAAAAAAATATATAAAAGTGGTCAAAACTAAATAAAGAATCTAAGAGAACGACTACGAGTAGTAAAAATAAATAAATAGAAATGAAAAATAGAAATGAAAAAAAAACTATTTAAAATGATAAATAGATAAATTGCCTTAAACTGTTTATAAATTATTTTTCTTAAAATTTTCTTTAATAAATAAATATTTTGCCAGTAAAACCTACCAGTTGTTTTGACAATTGACAATATTGCATATGTATTAGGCAAACGGTTTATTCGGTGATTTAGCAAATATCCTTTTTGTGGAAAAACAGAGCTTACTGGTAATTAGTTTTGTAAGGGAGAGAAGCACAATTCCGCCTTACAAACCTGCTTATACAGAAAGAAAACAACTTGTACTAAATTTAAGTTTTTTCTACTTATTTTAGTACGAGTAGCACTTAAAAATAAAGGGTGTTTTTTTAAGCCCGATAGAACTTGAAATTGTAAAAAATAACACAAAAAATTAAATTGTAATCAAAATTTTTTTTTTATTCGAAAGATCAATACGTGACATTAACACTTGAAAATGATTTCGGGCATATGGGCACCGCGGCTGTTCTTGACGAAGCGCATTCTGGACGTCCAATTTTGGGCCACTTTTTCGAGCACTGCTGGCCGTATGTCACGAATAACACGAACAATGCTGGCCTCCAAGGCGTCAATTGTTGCTGGTTTATCAGCATAAACCAGTGACTTCACGTAGCCCCACAGGAAATAATCGAGAGGTGTCAAATCGCACGACCTTGGAGGCCAATTGACAGGTCCATTTCTCGAAATCAACTTATCGCCAAATTTTGATTTCAATAAGTCGATGGTTGCGTTCGCCGTATGGCACGTAGCGCCATCCTGTTGAAACCACATCTCCTCCGGATCAATGTCATCCATATTTTCAAACAAAAAATCATTGATCATGGTGCGGTAACGATCTCCATTGACCGTAACGCGAGCTCCGGCCTCATTTTTGAAGAAATAAGGTCCGAGGATGCCACCAGCGTGAAAACCGCACCAAACGGTGCATTTTTCTGGATGTAATGGAGTCTGTAGGGTCTCTTGTGGATTGGTCTCGCTCCATATGCGGCAATTTTGCTTATTAACAAACCCGTTAAGCCAAAAATGCGCCTCATCGCTGAACACAATTTTGCGATAAAACAACGGGTCAGTTGCGCGAATCGACGACTGATTTTCAAAGTAAATTTGGATAATTTTGTAGCGTTGTCCAAGCGTGAGTCTATTCATGATGATTTGTCAGAGTATACTGAAACGATAAAAAAAAATATTTCATCAAAATTTAATTTTTTGTGTTACTTTTTACAATTTAAAGTTCTATCTAGCTTAAAAAAACACCTTTTATAAGTATGAATAACACTAAAAGGTTCTTAAATCGATCCAAAATGAGATAACTTTTGCAAACCAATATGCGTGCAAACGCGTGTTTTTGTAAAAGTTAGTTGTAGAAACAACAACAATACTACAAAAGAAGGTAAAAATTGTTTGCTTGTTTTGTGTGGAAACAACAAAAATACTACAAGAAGAAAAACATACATTTTTTCATGATTAAAAAGTAAAATAAGGAGCCAAAATTCTCAAATTCTATTTGTTTAAGTCAGTATTCGAAAATAAACAGTACATTATTTAGCGTTCAGCTCACACACCCAGGAACGTTAAAAAACAGAACAATTGTAGTGATACATTATATTTTAATGTTTCTTTTTTACATTGACAAAGAAATGAACAAACAAAAATTTTAGCAACGACCGCTGCACATAGGGGTTTTTTGCCAATCTATCCGGACATTACTTTTTGTTTTAGCTTATATTGCTTGTTAAAAGTTCTTGAGTGCCCCTAGATAAAATCAGACCAAGGAGGAAAAAGTTCCCCCTAGAAGAATTAATCCAACCTCTGAAAAATGCAATTTTTTTTTAAGTTTTCCCATACTCTTGCTTGTGCAAATGCAACTTTTAACTCCGGCGAAAGTTAAAAAAAACCTAAAATTGGACCCAGGAGATCGTAAAATTACACTTTTCGCCCCCGCCCACTTTTGTGGGCGGTTACATAAAATAATATTTAAAAAAAATTTTAAAATTAAAAGAAATAGATTACTAACGCCTTAATACTATAAAAATTAAATTTTTTAACTTTTATGGGTAGGGGCAGGTATCCCTCCAAGCCCACCCCCCGGAACCAACATGTCAAAAAAATTTTTTTTTTTTTTTTTTTTGCTAATTTCCAAAAAATATTTATTTTTAAGATTTGATGTGACTTTTATGTATTTCATAGTATTTAATTTATCAGAAAATAATTAAATTATTCGTAATTATAACTTATCTATAATAGTAAAAACAAAATTTATTTAAAATAATAACAACTAATTTATTTAAAATAACTTCTCTTTTGCACTAAGATGATGATGAGTGCCATGGTTCTTCTTCGTCTGTTTCTTCAAAATCCTCTTCCGAATCTGAACTCTCTTCAGAGCCAAGTACAGGTGGGAGCATAAAAGAAATTGCTTCTTTCGTAAAGGGCAATGACTTTTTTTGAGTTGGTCTTATGCTAGTAATCAGTGGGTCAGAACTGAGCAACAGTCTATTTATAATATCTTTGTTACACTGAACCCTCGAAAATTTTCTAGCAAAATTCTGTCTGTAAAGCCGAAAATTTTTATTTTTATTTTTTTTATTATTTTCTGATAATAGCCCGATAGGCAACAATCCCTCGCTCATTACAGTTGCACCATGTATTAAAATCTTGTGCATTGTAGGTGTCATAGGATGCCAGGGATATAAAGTAACGTAAAGTTTTGCAGTGTCTAAGCAATAATTGGCAAACTCGTGCAAATGGATTTTGTGACCACTTGTAATTACTTCAATAATAACTTTGATTCAGTAGATTAAATCAAATGCAATTCCAGTTATTTCTGCAGCTAATTCAGGATTGGAAAAAAATTTTCTGCTGGTGCTACCATCGTTTGCTGTTTTCAAATCCAGTCTTCGGTACATCCACTATTAGCCATAATTCACTTCTAAATTTTTCATGGATTTTTTTCCTCTCTTTAACAATAGTTTTGTCCTCATCCGATCTTAATTGCCACTTTTTCACTGTGATTTTATACGACAGGTGTAGTATGCTCTCAAATAGACGAAGTCTGGCGTGCTCCATAAAATAACGTCATTTAGCTGCTGCACAGGGGGTTAAAAACCGTTACTTACTGTTTTGCACATTCCTTTTTTTACACAGATAATATTAGTCTTAGATGTAATAATTTAAATAAAAAAAATTTACTCACAACCCAAACATTTTATGACTGACGAAAGGGTTTCTATCATATGTACCTATGTAAGATGAGCAAAAACAGAAAAAAGGTGAAATTTTCAAAAAATCATAAAAAAAATGGCGCAACAACGCGCAACGTTTTTTTTTTTTAACTTAAAAGTAGAGATTTCAAATTTTATCGTGATGTACAACATTTTTAAGAACTCAACTGGCTTTACGTTCAAAAACCTTTTAAATTTTTTTTTTTTTACAAAAAAGGGAACAAAAAAAGTTTTTTTTTTAATTTCGAACGAATTTTTTTATCATAAAAATTTCTAATAAAATTTTTCTAAAAATGTTTGTAAGTAGCTGTTTATAAAGTCTTTCACAGAAAAAAAGAAATCATTGTAAAATCTTTATTCGTTTACCCACAAAAAAATATATTGTAAACCTCCCAAAACCGTAAAAAGGAAATGAACACGCATGCATTAATCAACTTTCCAGACTTTAACAGTATCCCAAAACCACAGATCTCAAGCAAAAGACTTGAAAATTCACTATACGATGCAGAACTTTGTTGTCTGTCGAGCTGCGTACTTAAATTTAATTTTTTGCCTAATGTCCGGCTAGATTGGCAGAAAACCCCTATATGCGCTGCACGAATAGCTTGTGTGTGTATTGTGTATATGTTTTGTTTGTGTAAAATTATTTTGCTGGCTTTTTGTTATTTTTTTGGTATGTGTATTTTGTTTTTGTGAAAAATGTTTGGTTTCTTTTTACAACAGAAACGAACGAACACTAATGAGCTGAACCGAACACAATGAAGTTTGTGGTTTTTTAAAAAAATCCAAAAGGAATTAAATGTTTATAATATGTATTTTGTTCGACCTTTATTATTTCAAATATTAAAAAAACAGCTTTATCAACTCTTTGTGCTAATCTAAATCATTATCCATTGTTTTAAACACAGAAAATAATTATAAACGTAGATTTATGTTAGAAATGTTACAAATTATAAAGGTTCCGACAATTTCGAGAATTAATTTTAAGTCAGACACTGAAAATGTAGCACAAAATTATAGACACTTAATTTATAAAAATAGAAACGGAAGTTAAAAAATTTATTTATATTGTAAGAGATCAAGTTTGATTTGAAAAATTTTTTTTTGTTTTTGAATTAAAAATTTTTTAATTTGTTAGTTATTGTTAAGTTTGTTATAATTTGTTAAAAATGTATAAATTAAGAAAAAAAACCCTGAAGAAGGCACTCAAGGAAGTGCCGAAATATTGGTTTTAAATAAACGTTAAAAGTTTTTTATAACAAAAAGACCTTAAGCTCGAAAATTTAGTAATATTTGGAATTAAATGTTCTCATCTTTTGTTGAGTTGGATAAAAACAGTATTATTTTTGTGTTCGAAAGACATGGAAACGTTATTTTTTTAATGACTTGCTACACAAACACTATCTACCGAACCGAACACTAAGACGCGATATTTAGTGTTTATTTTCGAACAGTGGCACAAATTATACAACAATATATGTACACCGGGAAAATTAAATGAAAGATAATGGATCTTATATTGATAAATGTTTTATTAACTGTCGGCAATTATGTATGGAATACAATATCAGATAAATGTCCGCCTCTGTTAGTCTCAAAAATGCTCATCATGATTTTGTCATGAAAATCGGGGTTGTTATGGGAGAGCTGTAACATCCTATTGGCATATGTACGGCGGCGTAAACGGTCTTGTGGAAGAAGCTCTTGTGTCAACTGAATCTTAAGTGGAAACAAATGCAAATCCTTGTTCAAAATTGTGGTCAAAGCTGTTTTTTGAAAACCAAGCTCCTGAGCTTGATGGATTGTTTTGAACACTTTCTTGAGCAGCAGTCATGTTTTCAGCCGATCTTGCAGTACGTTGTTGTCCATGCTTGGGCCTATCACCTGCAGACCCTCTTTCTTTGAAATCATTCACTACACGATAAATAGCGTTTTGTTTTGCAAGTTGTTTCTCCCAAAACCAAGTAGTCTACCTCAAATCAAGTTCATTCAAATAAAAGAATTTAGCTAAAGTGATATAACTTAAATTAATTCGGTAACTTTTGCAAAAAATACATCATCAAAAATAACACAACTAAAAATTATTCATTATCTAGTGTATAAATATTTAAAAAAAAATGTTTAGATCCTAATCTGTATGGATTTTTTAGGTCAAAAACTTTCTTTTCGATTTCTGAAAAATTCAGTTTTTTTAGTTGAGTCGCTTTTGAACACGTTAGGCGATGTGTAACGTGTAAGTAAATAATAATTTTTTCTTTATCCTCTGGTGGTCTGGGGTAAGTGTTTAGGTTAGAATCAAGTTCACTTTCGGATTTATTTCAAGAAAGTCTTGAATCTAAAGCACAGTTTGAGATTTTTTTCGGATTTTTTTAAGTACGGGGCACTTGAATTATCTGCATTTGAATCAAGCATTATGTAGTTGCTTTAAGAAATCCACACTTACCGTACTTTCGGCACCGCTTCGGCTTGATTTAAGTACGTTTGGACAAATTTTTCTTTTCAGTTTATGTAATAATTAGCGCATATGTCAGCGCTCATGTACTTTTCTGGCTTCCAGAAACCTTGAAAATTTTTTCTGGGATAGAACTGCTCATTTTGGTCGAAAACTTTCCATAAGTGTTTGTGGACATTTGTGTCGATGCAATACATCAGAATCGATGAAAAAGTCGATTTTTAACTTTTGATTGGTTAAAGCCGTTTGCGATTTAGGCAGTGTTGCCAAAACTTGGTGACGAAAAATGGCTAAATTTACGGAAAAAAATGGCTAAAAATGGGCTAAAAAATGGCTAAACTTTTTTTTAAAGTAAAAACACATAAAAATTCTATAACAAAACAGAAATAATTCATTTAAAGTTGTTTACGATGAAATTGTAAGTTAAGATCAATTTCTTAAATAAGAATAAACGTAAATTAATATTTTGATAGATATGTATTTAAAAAATTAATTCATCGAAAAATTCGTCGTTATTGCTCATCTCATAAAAAATCATAATCACGACAACATTTACCCAACATTATGAGTCCAGATCTACAATAAAAAACCAGTAAAAAAGTATAGTCGATCAACCCTGACTAGATGATACCGTACACCACATTATAACCTATGTACCAAATTTTATTAAATTATCTTTAAATTTGCGACCTGTACTTTGCGCACAAGGTATGCATGGACAGCCAGCCGGACAAGCATCGTTAATTCGACTCAGAAAGTGATTCAGAGTCAATCGGTATACGTAAAGGTTGGCTAAAGCTATGTTCACACCTATTAAATATTTGACGTCCTACACGTGACCACTAGTTTTCTTAAAGAATTGTTTGCTTTTGCAAAACGTTTGGCTAGGGCAAACATTATTTAACAGTTTCTAAATTACGTTGTACAATGATCATTTTAAAATTAAAGTTTTGTAAATAAATAGAAATTGTTAAAAATAAAGCTTAAGTTTGATCAATTTACTGGCAACGCTTTTTTGGATTTTAATGTCACATTTTTGTTAGGTCTGAACATACCTTAAGTATCAATATTTTAAGGTGTTTCAAACATCAGCACAAACGCATAGTACCCTCTCCACTGTTGTAGTGTTGGTAAAAATATTTTATTGTTACAGTAAAATTCTTTACCTAATTAAAAAAATCGAATTAACGGTTGCTAAATGTAACCTATTTCTCGAATTACTTTTAACGATGTTTACTTGGCAAAATACCCTCTCTACTTCAGCATTAGACCATGGAAGTGAGAGCAACTTCATACTCAATTCTGAAATTTCTAAAAAATTGTTGTTGCTGCCTGCATCTCTTTACTGAAATACTTGCAACCAGAAAAAAACACCAATGTTTGTGGTGATCCATTTTATAAATTTAGTATTGGAATACTGTTCCTTTATTTTGAAAGATGTTTCATCATCATTGTTTATAGCGATTTTCAACATTTGTAAAACTTGTGATTTGAATTAAAGGCGTTTTAATTGTTAAAAATGTTTGTTTTACTTTTATAAATTTTTATAATAAAATAAAAATTATTCCTTTAAAAGAAAAACGGCAAAAAAATTTTATGGCTAAACAATTTGAAAAATGGCTAAAAAAAATGGCTAATGGCTAAACTCACTTTTTAATGGCTAAATTGGCAACACTGGATTTAGGTGACGAAATGTATGTACAATGTACACACTTATAATAAATACTTTCCATATAAAACCGTACATTAACCTTTCACATACTCCTTGCTTAAGCCAACCTTTGGCTAAGCAAAAAGTATGTGAAATATTGAGGGAAAAGGACTATTCTAAAAAGCTCTATAATTCGAGCATGATTTAGCTTTACATTTTTTAAAAATCTGGTCACACTGATTACCAAAAATGTTCTTATATTTCGTAGTTTTGTTACCATAAATAGGGTGACACCAGATTAGTACTTTACTGAGAAGAAAATCATAATGCACTTTAAAGAATAGAGTACGATTCAACTCTTTTTAGTAGAGTTATAAACTAACTCCTTTGTATAGAGTGTGATTCCCCAGCGGGAAAACTCAGAAAACCTTCTTACTTCAGGCCTTTTTAAAGGCCTGCTTAAAAGATTTTTTGATTCAATTACTATTCTTATCTAACTGGTAAAGAAGGCCTCATAGAAGGCCTCGGCTCTTTCGTATAAAAGATAAGATACACCTTCCACACTCGCTTCTATGAGAAGGGAGTAGAAAAGGAGTAACATTTTTTGTATTGTTTTTTTGCACAAGCAAAAGCAAAATCAATTTTTTATGGTCCCGTTACCCTTCTTATGTACCTGCTGAAGAAGCGAGAGCGGAAGGCCTTCTCCGCAATGACAACGTGTGTAAAAAAGATATGAGTATGGAATGGAGCAAGAAGGCCTTGTACATCCAAAAGAAGGGGTACAGAGGCCTTCTAGAAGGCCTTCCTACTCCTTCTTTTTCCCGCTGGGTCTATGTTACCAAATATTCACTAATCATACTCTATATATAATAAAGTAAAGTGATAATAAAGTAAAGTGATCATACTCATTCGCTTAGAGTAAAATTCTAATCTATCCAATTTATATATGATGATCCCATGAATCAAATAAACAAGATTACACAGAAAATATTCTCGCAAAATTTTTTTTTTCAACTGAACCATTTATCAAAAATAAAATCATTTTTAAATTAAAAATTAAATCAATTCACTGGATTTACTTATATCAACAATAAAATTATAAAAAAATTTGTTAATATCAAAAAAAAATTAATGGATACTATTAATTTTTTAATTAATGCCACAAATTTTTAATTGAAATAAACATTTTTTTTTTGTATACGCATTGTCCAGGTCCGTTATGTTCTTGATGGTTTGTGTGACGAAGAAAATTATCGTTCTTTGCCAAGGCGATTTCATACAGGTGACGTCATCAGAGAGACAGTTATGCCGGTTGTCAAAGAACATTTACATGAAGATTTCTTAAAATGTACCCGATAGAATTTTTTTATATTTTTACCACTGCTTCCGGCATATGTTTTGAAGAAAAATGTAAATTTTTGCGCACTTTCATGAATAAAGTTAGAATTTAATAGAATTTTTTTGAAAATGAAAAATATTGTTTCGTGCCGCATACGCCACTTTTCTAAAAAATATAAAAAAGTGGCTTTTTGTGCTGCATATGTATACTTATTGCTGTGTACTGAGTAAGTTGTTGTTGAGATGAATGTTTCTATATTTAAAATCTAATAAAAAGTCAACATTAATGATATTTTGTTTTATTTGGTTTTATTTACAAAAACAGAAAAAAAAGTTCTACTGTTATGAAAAGGTACATAAAAAGCCACAAAGTAAACAACTTAAATAATGCAAAAGTAAAATAGAATCAAGAAAAAACACTTAAAATTTAAAACTAAATATTGAGTTAATTTTTATACCCACACCACAATAGTGGAGAGGGTATTATGCATTTGTGCTGATGTGTGTAACGCCTTAAAATATTGGTCCTAGACCCACATTAAAGTATACCGATCGACTCAGAATCACTTTCTGAGTCGAACTAGTGATGTCCGTCCGGCTGGCTGGCTGACAATGTAACCTTGTGCGCAAAGTACAGGTCGCAATTTTGGAGAAATTTGATTAAATTTGGGACATAGGTTCTAATTGGCACAAGGACCAAGCCTATTGATAATGGGCCGAATCGTAGGACCACTAGGGAAGATAGGGGGAAATTTCTTCCTCTCAGAAACTATCAAACCGATTTTAATAAAATTTAAAACATAGATAGATCCATATCTATATGGACACATAAGCTATACAGTTTTAAAAAATATAGGACCACAAGGGGAGAAAGGGGCAATTTTTGCCTCTCAAACCGATTTTAATGAATTTTAAAATATAAATAGATAGATCCATATCTATATGGACACATAAGATATACAGTTTTTCAAAAATAGGACCACAAGGGGATGTAGGGGGCAATTTCTGCCTCTCACAAACTTTCAAACCGATTTTAATGAAGTTTTTAAACATAGAGAAATCCATATTTATATGGACACATAAGCATGATGTGTTTTTAAGTACTGTGTTGCTGGGTATCATATGGTCGGGCTTGACCGACTTTACTTTCTTACTTGTTATAATAAGTTTTATCAACATGTGGAAGAAATATAAGCAAGTCTTTTATGTCTCTATTTTTATTGCTGGAAATAAATGATGGTTTCGACATTTTCAAAACATTCGTCAACAAATTCTCAGGAGGTCTCAAACAAAAACTGCATTTTTATATTTTTCCTCTCTCGTAGAAGTTTTACAATATATGCATAAATCATTATTTTAGCTGTATAGAAGTACTTTAATTTTAGCAAAAAAGACTTTTCGAAGTTCATTTTATTTGCTTCCAACGAGTATGTGCGAAAATTTTCCGGAAGCATTTCCATAACTTTTAATTTTGTTTTATTATTTGGCATTGTTTTAAGCAAATTTATTAAGTGAAGAGGACTACCAATTTCAATGTTCTTTAAGTACCGGTCAATAACACCATGGACACAATCCACTTCTTGAAATAAAGAATGTCCTGGTTCTGAAGACTTTTGTATAACGGCATCAATTGTTTTGTTTAATGAATATTTTGATTGCGGTTGAGTTAATTCGATTTTTGTTTTAAGGTACGCAAGAATCGCCCCATAATGTCAAAGTCTTAATTAGTGGATAATCTTTTATTAATTCATTTAAAATTTTAATTGAAGCACTAGCAATATTGTTACCACTATGAGCATCCGTCCACAAGGCACAATAAGTAAAAGTTTGTATATTTGGCATATAATGGTTGCTGTAAGATTATACATATTTAATTTTCGGCTGAAATGCAGAGCGTACGAAAAAAAAATAAAAAAATATGCCACCCGATTCATAATAAAAAAAAGAAAAAAACAATTTAAAACAAAAATTTAAGGGAGCTGAGGCTCCCTTAGTGATATGTGTGGGTACTAGAGTTTTTTTTCCCGGACTTTTTCGTTTCCCGGGAAAGCGGGAAATTTTTTTAAATTTCCCGGGATCCCGGGATCCCGCTCCATATAAATAATACAAAGTAAATTTTGTTATTAATAAATGAAAAAACTTTTATAAAAAAACGTAAGGGAACTTGTTTACAAAGAAACTAAAATAAATGGTTCAAAACTAAAAACCCAGTAAAAAATTCGCTTACTTTTTCAAAATGAATAGCTCCTTTAACTCATTATTTAGCAGCGTTATTCTATAAATACATCTATAACAGCTTCTATAACTACTTTTTTCTGAATGTATTAAAGTAAAAAAATAATGACTTGCTTTTGAATGCGTTCATTTTGGGACTTCCCTTGTAAAATTCACTGGTTCTTTCAGTAGAATTGTAAGTAGTGCTCTTATGTTTTTTTGATTACTCAACACATTAGTTTGTAGGCGAAGTTTTTACTGGGAAATTAATTGAAGATTAAAATAGGAACTTGAACTATTATTATCTCACGCCTTTATTCCCTATTATTATGCTTTTATTCAGTATTATTATGCTCTGGATACAAGATAAAAAGATAACATAAACATAACAATTTAATTCATAAAACAAAAATAAAAACAAAATAAAAATTAAGGTACTCAAGACCCAGTAAAAACTTCGCTTACTTTTTCAAAATGAATAGCTTCTTTCACTCATTATTTAGCAGCTTTCTTCTATAAATACATCTATAACAGCTTCTATAACTATTTTTTTCTGAATGTATTAAAGTAAAAAAATAATGACTTGCTTTTGAATGCGTTCATTTTGGGACTTCCCTTGTAAAATTCACTGGTTCTTTCAGTAGAATTGTAAGTAGTGCTCTTATGTTTTTTTGATTACTCAACACATTAGTTTGTAGGCGAAGTTTTTACTGGGAAATTAATTGAAGATTAAAATAGGAACTTGAACTATTATTATCTCACGCCTTTATTCCCTATTATTATGCTTTTATTCAGTATTATTATGCTCTGGATACAAGATAAAAAGATAACATAAACATAACAATTTAATTCATAAAACAAAAATAAAAACAAAATAAAAATTAAGGTACTCAAGACCCAGTAAAAACTTCGCTTACTTTTTCAAAATGAATAGCTTCTTTCACTCATTATTTAGCAGCTTTCTTCTATAAATACATCTATAACAGCTTCTATAACTATTTTTTTCTGAATGTATTAAAGTAAAAAAATAATGACTTGCTTTTGAATGCGTTCATTTTGGGACTTCCCTTGTAAAATTCACTGGTTCTTTCAGTAGAATTGTAAGTAGTGCTCTTATGTTTTTTTGATTACTCAACACATTAGTTTGTAGGCGAAGTTTTTACTGGGAAATTAATTGAAGATTGAAATAGGAACTTGAATTATTATAACCTCACGCCTTTATTCCCTATTATCATGCTTTTATTCAGTATTATTATGCTCTGGATACAAGATAAAAAGATAACATAAACATAACAATTTAATTCATAAAACAATAATAAAAACAAAATAAAAATTATGGTACTCAAGATATGAGATCAAAAAGTTAATTAATAAAATAGATAAAATACTTTAAAGAAATATATAACATTTTTTAACGGCTTAGGAAATAACTTTCTGACACACTCAAAGCGCTTAGTAAGTCTTCAAAAATGATTTTCCTGATTTTATTTACTAATTATAATGTTTCCGAAAAATTTCGTTAATTTTTTAGGTTGGACAAATAGTTAAAAGTGCACCGTTGTAGCATGCTTCGGATTCACAATCAGAAGCAATTTTTTCTTTTTTATAAACAACGTCTATGTCAGTCAAATGTATGTCAAGGTTTATGCAAAAAAAGCATCAACCGGAATGCTTCTTACAAACCTTTTCATTTCAATAGGTCCATTTGTAATCTTTAGGACAATGTGTTTTTCAAGTTGTATGTTGTAGTATCTTACACGAGTTTCCAAAATGTTATTTTATTTCGGTTTCCCCAAATTTCACGGGTATATAAACCAACACAAATATAAATTGAAATTGAAAATATGTGTTTATTACCTAATAAACATATCGCTCCTTCATTGCATCATAGTCATGTCTCAAAATTTTAAGTAACGTTAGCAAAGTTTTCCTTCATACCTTCTCGTATTATACCTCAAACTGAACCGAAGTTATAGCAAAATAAATCTTTAAGTCGTTACATTTTTAAAACTTTAATCGCATTTTGCCAAGATCGTTTGTTTTTGTAGATATGAATATGTTGCAATAAAGGAGCGATATGTTTAGGTATCTCCTATTTTAAAGACTTGTTCATGGGCAATGAAACTTTACTGCCTGCATCTTATTTTGAATTAATGTACTTTATTTACTCTTCACTTCACTAAATGTAATAATTACACTAGTTTACAAAATGAAATTTTTTTCATGTACATTTGATGAGATGTGATTTTTCTTATGTATTTTCTTCCGCTGAATTCAAAAATCAAGGTAAAATTTTTTTTTATGGAACAGTTTTTGAGATATGGTCGTTTTCTCATTTTTTCGACCTTTTTCCACTTGACAAATTATATCTCGAGCTAGATATGTCCTATTGGGTCGTTATTGGTACCAAATGGAAGGTATTGAGATGACGAACAAATATGTATAACTGGATCTTTGATTGGTAAAGCGGTTCAAAACATATTGATAAAAATATGGCACATTTAATTTAAAAAAAAAAAATATAAATATAATGTATAAAAAATAAAGGGCCATGTCACAGAGTACAATTCCGTTCGGAATTGAAGAAAACATATTTGTTTGTTGATGGAAAGTGTATTTTGATAGTTTTATGGCCTTTCAGATACAGACAACTCCCATACCGTTCATGAAAACAAAAATGGTTTATTCCGAAACATTTTTTCGTCATTTTCTGAAGCATCAAAATACGGAATGAATTCCGTTTCCGAACGGAATTGTAATCTGTGACATGGCTGAAAATAAGATTTTTTTGAAAATGTGCCATATTTTCATCAATATATTTTGAACCGCTTTACCAATCAAAGATCCAGTTATACATATTTGTTCGTCATCTCAATACCTTCCATTTGGTACCAATAACGACCCAATAGGACATATCTAGCTCGAGATATAATTTGTCAAGTGGAAAAAGGTCGAAAAAATGAGAAAATGACCATATCTCAAAAACTGTTCCATAAAAAAAAATTTAACCTTGATTTTTGAATTCAGCGGAAGAAAATACATAAGAAAAATCACATCTCATCAAATGTACATTTTCAGTGTAAACCAGTGTTATCAACTGTTGCACTGCCAATTCTGCTTTTAGTTGATTTATTGCATCAGGAGACATTGATTTACGTATGTACTCACGTCTTGTAATTGATCAAATCGACAACCCATCCACAGATGCTAATTTTAAGAGAAAAGAAAACTAAATTTCAAAGTATAAATAGCTATTTTCTGAAATTATGAGGAATTTTTTATTTCCCGGGATCCCGCAAGAAAAATCCCGGGAAAACGGGAAATAAAATAATTGAAATTCCCGGGACGGGAAATCCCGGGAAAAAACCCTAGTGGGTACTCAAATTAAAGGTAATTTGCTCACGATTGTAAATATGTATTTTGTTTTTGTATTCGCATATTGTTTTCCTCTCTAGGCTAATTTAAGCATCTGTTAGCTGCAGAAAAGCTTTAGTTAGCGAAGCCGGTGTTTGTTATACCATATAAGAGGAAATCCTTGCGCCCGGCCGAAGGCTAATAGTTACAAAAAAATTAAAAAAAAAATCGAACATAAAACATTAAAAAATACAAAATATTTAAAATCATCATCAAATTACCTTTGATTTGAGTACCTACACATAGATATGAGTGGGATGGGGGCATTTTTTTACCCATAAGGTCCCAAAAGGCCCGCCCCCCATAAATTTTATTATTTTCGTTTTTCTTGTACAATTGCCGTTAATTTGAGTATCCACATATTCCACCAAGTGGGCGGGCGGTTTTTTGGATCCAGGAAGGCCAATGGTCCTTAAATTTTAATTTTGGTTTTTTGTTTTTATTTCTAGATGGTGTTAAAATTTTTTTTATTTATTTTTTTTTTTCGTACTGCACTTTTGCCTAATTTTCGTTTGTAGTAAAATATTGAAGCAATTCCCTTAGGTAGGCTAAAAACACTTTGCAAATCATAGCAAACCGTACACTTGGTTGGGTTCATTATTTTATAAAACTATTTTTCACAAATTTATTTTCTTGTTGTCATTTTATTTGCTTTTGCTTTAACTACTTTTTTTCTTACGGCTATAAAGCAAAGCAACAATAAAATTTATTTTGAACGTTGTTGTATGAAGAATTTGCTGCAATCGCCAAACAGTGGCTTGTAGAGCAAAACAAAACTTAAAAAATTTTGAAACAGTTGATATGCAGCAAAATGAATGCTCTATATCTCAGAAACCACAAAAAAATTCGCGAAACAGATTTTGGATTCAAAAAGGGGGTATTAAAATTTTTTTTTTTTTTTTTTTTTTTTTTTTAGTTGAATTAATTTATTTTCCTTTATTTTATTTAACAAATTTGTACATTTGCCTCAGCGTCAAATGACATTATTGAGGCGAGTTAGCATACAATTATTTAAAACTAATAAATTAATTAACTAATTAAGTGTATGAGATCAATTAAAATTTTACATTTTACAATTTCTTTACAATTTCTCTTTAAAGAGTTTCATTTAATTAAAAGCATTTCAAGATTTTTAAAGCCTTTCAAAACTTTGTAATAAATGTTTTTTTATACTTGACTTAAAAATTGATATTCTCTGTATATCTTTTAAGTTTTGAGGCAAATTATTAAATTCTAATCCACCAACATACTCAATTCTTTGCTTCGTTGTTCTGCATCTTGCAACTCTTAAATTAGAACAGTTTCTCGTGTTAAATCTGGTTTGATTCCTTTGAAAAGTGATTGTGTTGTGTCCAATATTCCGTAATGATTTAAAAACGAAAACCAATAGCTGCATTTTATATAGTCCTCTTATGGGTAAAATGTTTTTTGCTACCTCTTGGTATAAGGACAATGTTGAATGCAATAACGGTAAATTAAATACATTTTTTAACGCCATATTCTGAACTCGCTGCAAGGATTTTAGTTCCGTGGTATTTTTGCAACCATATACCACTACCAAATATATATATGTACCTCATACCTAACTCAATTTTTTTAAAAATGGTCGGTAGGTCAAACCAATTCTGAGCTGACGATATAACAACATACAAAAAAGAGACAGCCTACACTTAAAAGAAAAATAAATCCATCCCTGCTCAAATCAATCCAAAGCGGTATTAATAGTACGGTGAGTACGGATTTTCTTGAATCAAGACAGAAAGATTGATTTAAGAACGGAATTTTAATCGCGTAATACTTAACCTATTCATATTCAATCCCGAATTCGCAATTAAAATAATCCGAAATAAGATTGATTTAAGTAAAACTAAGATTAAATCAATCTCAATATGCGCTTGATTTAAGAATTATAAAGTTGATTTAATCCCGAACTCGTACTTGAAATAAGCCAAAAGTGAAATTAGAAGGGAATTTTGTTATGATTGATTTACTTACCCGTTTTACACCTTGTAGAATTTCAATTATAAAATACGAGCATCATTCCCGATATGATTTTTACTTTAAAAACTTAATGTAATAATTAACTAAAAATATAAACTAAATGAGAAGCAAGAGTTCTTAATTTTACTTTTTAAACATAAAAATAATGTGTTTTCGTCTTGTTTTATTATTATTGTTGTTTCTACACACAACAACCGTATCGTTTTTAAACTACACTCATAAAATTATTACAGTAACTGATATTGGGTTATAAAATTCGTTTTCCGTACCGTTAAAATTTAATAAAAGTATAGTTATTTTACGAATAATTTTATTTCTTAACATTTATGTTTGTTATTCAAAAAACAAACTACCAAAAAAAAATGTTTTTCCGTATTTATTTTGTTATGTAGTTTGATTTTTGTCAGTTAAAATATATTTTTTAAAAGTAAAAAGGAATATGTTGTTTAAGGCCGTTAAACACTATCCCACAAAGTCTTACGTATTTTTCAAAAATGCTTCCCTGATCTAATTATTCTTTGAACATTTTTAAAAAACAAGAACAACTTATCATGACAGGGTTGCATTTTAGTAAATTACTAAAGACTTTCTGGGATAGTGTATAACGGCCTTTAATAAATAAAAAATTTAAAAATAAATGTAAAAATCATTTGTTTTAAATGACATGTAAATGATCCGTTTTTTAAATGAATTTTAAGTTGTTTCAAATGAATTTTCGTTTGAATTTAACTACATAATATTTTGAGTAACTTGTGTGGTGTTGTTGTAGTGTCTGCAATAAGTTAAATGAGATGGTTCAGTGAAGATTGAACCCTCAAATTATAATCAACATTAAGTAACGAATTATAATTTGTATATTTAGTATTGCATTACATATTAATATAAGTATTGAAGTATCTACATTATTTAAGTATTTGAATGAATTGCTAACGTAAAACGGGCAGCACTGAATTGGGCATCACTACATTTAGTACTCGCTAAAAGTAAAACTAAAGGGAAATTTTGACCCGATTGGAAAATTGCAAACCATCCATTTTATTTTAACTTCGTGTGACAATTTAATTGCCCTTTGTACGTTGCGCAATTAACAACTTTTTTTGATCCGCCAACTTGCTTGCCCTAACGTTAATTTACATAAAAGTTAAGTTTACATAAACCTTATACTTACTTAAAACCCTAAAGTTAACTTACATAACCTACTAGTACTTCCCTTAAAGTTTAAACTTACCTAGCGTTAAACCTAAAAAAACCGCCTGAATTAATTGTTTAATAAACCGTGAACTATTAACTACGTAAATACCTACTTACCTTGATCATTATTATATACGGTGGACTTAAAAATAGGTGAGCATTAGCCCAAGATCCAGCCCTTTATCCAAATACGAAAACTAATCCTCTTTATTGTTGTTCACTTTGTTATAATATAATTACTCTGCGAGTAATTATAATTACACTCTTTATTATAGATTGGACGCACATGAAATGCATCCCCTATTTTGCCAAATCTAACCTAAAGAACCCACAAACGTTAACCTAAATAACAATTGCAAGAATGCAACCCAACAACAACAACTTCGGAACAGCACTAACTCCCGAGTAAAAAATACAGAGATAACAAGTTAGAGTGCTATATTCGGCTGTGCCGAATCTTTGATACCCTCCACCGACAGTTCGAATGTTTAAGGAGTAATATCTGTATGATGTCTTTTTATTATTATTATCTTAAACTGTGACGATTTGTTATTAATTATGGCTTTAGGAGACTAAACTGTTTTCCGGGAGTAGGGCATATATGGGGCCTAGGGTAAATTATGTACCGATCTTCACGAAATTTCACAGTATCATTTATAGTCCTATAAAATTGTGACGAGCCAAAATTTGTTATGATTGCATTATTTTTTACGGTTTTAGGCGTACTAAACTGTTTTCCGGGAGTAGTGTTTATATGGGGCTTAGGGTAAATTATGGACCGACCTTCGCGAAATTTTACAGTGTAATTTCTAGTCGAATAAAACGGACTTGTGCAAAATCTTATGTCATTCCGTGCATTTTTGCATCATTTATGTTAGTTTTTGTAACAAAATTATCAAGTTTTTGAAGGTGGTGGTTCCACATTTCGATTCATAGCTCTGGTCCTACTGAACCGATTTTGCTGAAATTCAATCCCAAACTGCTTAGGATAACTACAAGCAATTTGACACCTAGTTTGTTTTTTGAGTTTTTCGAAAGTGAGCGTGTTTTCAACAGACGGACAGACGGACATGGCTAAATCGACTTAGAATTACTCAAGCAGCCAGAATATATATACTTTATGGGGTCTGAGATGAATAATAAAAAAGTTTCACACGGAATGACAAACTTAGTATACCCTCTTCACAACTAATTGTGGTGGAGGGTATAAAAACGCTTACTTTGTAATTTTTGCCTTAGAGTGGCACTACCAACGAAAAGTTTAATCTTTTTTTACTTGGTTTAGGAGTTTTGTACTTATTTTAAGACAATTTCAAAATGATTTTCCAAAGCAATCCCGTTTAGGATTGTTTAAGGTACGTTTTTGTGTTATTTGTACTTCAATGTTTGTGTACGACTTGTACTGAAAGTAAGAATAAAAAACTTAATTTATCCTGAGTGTATTTCTTTCTGTGTAACACTTGCTATCTCTGATGCGGTCACCTGTATAAATTCGTCTTGAGCTTTGTTTTTAAAGCAAAATCTAATACAGTTTTGATGTTTGTGACATTATTTTGATGTCATACGAGGTAGGAAGCTAAGTAATCTTTTTTTAAAGTTATTTTGGAAAAAGGAATTCGCTATCTGTGATTATTGCTTCATGGTATGATCCTGTTGGATCCAATTGAGTATTATCAAGTGCAACCGAATAGAGTATTATCCTACTCTATCTAGTAGAGTATAGAAGTTTGAAATTTGTTACAGATTGCTTCGTTATCTGTTTTTATTTAGTTTACTAATTTTATTTGAAAAGAGATAACGAAGCGCACCGGGTTAAACAAGTATTGAATATAATAACAATAAAACCTTTAATTAAATTTATACAATTAAGAAAAGTCTTACAACTTCTTAAGGGTTAATAATGCAAAATCTCATTTATTTTTTATATACATTTATTTTAATATTTTCTTATATTTCAATAAAAATAATTACTAAGGTATGACAAAGTTGTAAGGAAAAAAGAGAAATGTTGGAAAAATAATAAAGAAAATGTGTTTTTATATATGAATTTTTATACTCTACATAAAAATAACTCTTATACACCTTAAAAAAATATTGACTGAATACTTATTTTGTACGTGCTTTTAATCATACAATATCTTAATAACAAGCTTCTTCTTCTGCTTTTGCTTTTTACTGCTTCTTGAGTTATTATTTTTTTTACATCCGTTTCCTTTATAACTGAAGCTTTATACACACACAATATTTACTTTATGTATGTAGATATGTTTGTAGGTTTTCTTAATGCTAGTCGAAGGGAAAAAGTATGGAGTGAGTAAACGACTGAAATATACAAAAAAAAAATTAAAAGAAATTTATAAACCATATTAAAGGTGTCAATAAACATGGTATAATACCAACATTTACAAACATTCATTCACATCGGCAACAAAAACACTAAAAAGCAGGGATGGGTACTTTTGAAAAGTTAACTGCGCAGAAATAAATAAAAAATTGATTTCAATTAAATATATTTATGATATTAATTAAAAAATAACAATTAAATTTGCATCAGTAAACAAATTAATAGTATCAATTAAACGTTTAATTGACTTGATTAAACTTTTAATTCACTTGATTAAATTTTTAATTAAATTGGCACACTATTGAAATGAAAACCAGCATCCCAAAACCTAAATTCTTGGAAATTCTGAAATTCTGTTTGAATGACAACAATTACTTTACATATAATAACAAAATATACAAACAGATTTTTGGTATGCCAATGGGAAATCCCCTTTCACCTACTAGACGAACAGAGAAATAGCATACCTCGACACAAAATTACATAGAGAGGACAATAAAATAACGTTTGACTGGTATGCAAAAAATACATCGTCTGGCAGAATTATGAATTTCAACGCTACTCAACCTTAATCTCAAATAATAAATACTGCAAAAAATTTTATACGTAGAGTTCTTGATATTAGCGATAAACAACACCACAGCAAAAATAAACTGTTAATCACGAAATTACTTAAAGATAATGCTTTTCCTACAAATTTAATTAAAAATTTAATAACTGCCTATAAACCTATAATAACAAACACAAATGGTAACATTGAAAAGGAGGAAAAATATTTTATCAGTGTAAAATACATACCGGGCCTCACGGACAATAAAAACATAAAAAGTGCAATAGATAAAAATGACATGAGCTTTGCTTACAAACCAAACAAAACATTAAGTGCAATATTTACAAATACAAAAACTCCAATACACAAACTACAACAAAATAATGTAGTGTATGAAATACCATGCAAGGGAGACAACAACAACAGCTGTGACTTAGTTTACATTGGTACGACCAAAAGGAATTTGGAGACAAGAATGGGAGAACACAATTCAGACATAAACAAAAACAAAGAAAGCACTGCATTATCACATCACATATTACAAACAAAACACAAACCTGATTTTGACAACATAAGAATACTAGACAAGGTAAATAACGTGAGGAAAAGATATACAACAGAAAGCTTAAGAATTCAACAGAAAATAAATAGAACAATGAATAAAAAAGAAGATACTGACAATTTAGGCGCCTATTATAGAGTTGTTTTGAAAAACAGTAGATGACACCACTAGTGGTGGCTTTTATGTTTTTAAAAATATATTAATGTAGTACAAATTTGTTTCTTTTCACTGTAAGTTCGTTACATTTATATTTACTGTATTATTAATGTTGATGATTTTATTTTATATTACTAGACGAGTCCCCTGAAGAAGTGAACATAAAATTCACGAAACGTCGGGAAAAATAGAGTTAGCCTCACCAGCTAAATATATATAATAAAAAATATATCAATACAAATAAATTGATTTTATTTATGATTAATGCTTTAATTAAAAAAAATAAGCGAGAATTTTTTCTGTGTGTTTTTTTAAGGAGAATATTTTTCCTAACTGATTTTGCAAAAAGAATATTCGATACAGAATCTCTTACATTATAAAAAGAATTTTCGACAGATATTTCCTCATTGGTAATTTTCAATAAGGAAGTGCTTTCGATTTGTTGAGAATTTTCTATAGAAATTTTATAATGTTACAGCGTGGATATTCTATAGAAAATAGCATGAGTTATGGTGAGAATTTTCTAAAAGAAAAAATAAAACTCCTCTCATTTAAATGGGAAATTTTTATAAAAAACTCGTCTCATTCAAGTTCAAATTTGCATTCAAAAATATTCTATAAAAAAAATGATCAAATTTGTATGTCAAATATTTTTTTTTTATTTTTGTTAAAATATTTCCAATATTGTTGTAAGAATTTCATTTATCCATCTCTGTGTTCTGTGTATTTTTTATGTTTAAAAGTTCATGCACCATGATATAGCGGCGTATTATGATTTTTCATTTTCTTTTTACAAAAAAACATGTTTTTCGTTTTGTATGTCAAATACTTAAATGTAAACAAAATAATCATATACATATTCTCCCCTACATTGGTAACGTTATGGGTAAGTAGTTCCGTTACACATTTATTAACTCACACCCTCACCACAATATATGTATTACTCGTACTCTTATCCCTACAAGTATTTCCTATCGTAGAAGTAGAAGAGTCGCAATTTCCATAAAATCATCGCCAAACACGACATTAAACTATCTTAATTGTAATCTTCTGTTGGACAGACTAGCTCAATGCAAAAAAGCCTCTCTTTAAGATACAATATAAACTCTTCGAGACGAGTCGAAAAAGACACTTGCAGAAGTGACTCGGGCTATGTAGGGATGTAAGGGTATAAGGGATAGTTCACATCTCGGCCTTTAATCCTTGGGGAAATTAGGAGCATCCAATACCTGTCGCGGCAGACTAAAATTGGAAGATCTTCCTTCTTGAGGATATCGCGGGTAACCAGCGTCCTTATCCAAAACAACGAGAAGCTCCTAGTGCCAGTTCGCTCCTAAGCTGGTTATTGCTTCAAGATCTTGAACAGCTGAAAAACGATGCATTTATTTACCAGCCCGAGTGTAAGAGCAACCAGCACACAACCGGTGCTTTTGGAAATATGCTAGCAGCATCTGTTGAGTAGCAAAAGTACCTAGGGAAGATCCTCCGTCAGGCCGAAAAATCAGATCTATAGTAGGATTTTCACGATCCTCCTAACCGCGACTTTCAGCCGTAAACTATAACTACCAATTTATCGCCGAAAGTATATTTTCAACGGAAAAGCGAAACTACCGCAAAGGCAATCTTCCTAAAAGGTAGAAAGTTTTTGCCGCAAGAATAATACTAACGGAGGCCAATAGTCAGCTTGGTGCCGTGACACTGGGGGCTTATGTCTACCGTGGTACCAGATAGGAACTCTAGTCAGCTGCGATCTCAAGAGTTATTAAAGATCTCTTGAGATCTGGCAATTTAGGATTTTTTCCGAATTGACTGCACCTGATTTCCCCAGAGAGTGTAATACCCAAAGGTAAAATATCCTTAAAGTGATCCTTAAAAACCCCCAGGGAGTCAAGGCATTGACGGTGAAACTCTGTAGACTTATGAAGGTGTGTAAAGGCCATAAGCACGACGAGGATCTTTTGCGCACTCCATGTATCTCACCATGTCAGTTTCAGATTACATATAAAGTTCATTACCCTGCCCGGTGAAATATCATAAATATAAGTTGGGCTTATAATAAGTCCCCAAGGCGGGACAGCAGCAGAGCAGATGTTCTGACGTTTCGTCATCCACCTTGCAAGATCTGCCTATCTTAGTTCATGCGTTACCCATTATAAACTGATGGTATCTAAATCTACCCATAGTCTGTTTCGATTCGTCACACCGTCGCACAATGGAAAAATCGAAATGATCAGCCCACCTCGCATACAATATGAAAATTAAATTTTGACCTACGGCATTGTTTTTTGGCACATAGCATTTTCAAACACTCATAATCATTTGTGTGAAATCTGAAAAATATCCGCCTACTTCCCATACAACTTGTATTGAAAAAGTAGCATAACTGCCTTGATTTTTAAAGCATCAACTCAATTTTCACAAAAAATATTATAATTGTAGAATGGGCTCCTGAAAATATATATCTGATCCGCCCACTTTCCATAGAAAAAAACAAATAGAAAAAACATGAATAAGTAATTTAAGCATAGTCTTTTAATAATTTTTTAACATCATTATCGTACTCCAAATTTTTTAATTTGCAGCTTTGAGCGAAATCTATTTATAAATGGGTCTGAAGACAATAAAAGGTTATGCATAACGTCTTCATTAGTGGCTACACGACCAATTCTTCGCGAATGATGTAATCTATAGGTTCTATAGTCTTTATTCCTCGCTTCCTGAGCTTCCTCGGACAGCATACCTGATACAAATAAAATTAAATTAAATTGAAGCTTATGAATTTTTCAACAATGAAATATATTACATTTAACACTATTGACTAGTATGTTTATTACATTATGTAATAATTTTAAACAGTAAAGAATTGTGGCAACAACAACAAGCATGAACGAAAATTCATATTTTTTTACTTTTTCATTTTATAGCTTTTACTATTTTTTGGGAAAGGAGCAGGTAGGAGCAGCTGAATTTTTTTTTAACTTTGATCTGCGACTTCAAGCTGTAATTTGACGTTTTTCGTTAAACAGCGCTTCACAGCGCTAAAAAGATGCAGTCCACTGAAGTTGATGATTATTGAAATTTTGATGTTGTTTATATTTTGTTCTACAACATATTTTATATGGCACTTTTTTTAATGCAAATCTCATCTATGACAATTGTTATTGACGAAATTATGCAACAAAGTCAAATGATAAGTTTACTGTGATTGTACCAAAAGATTGAATATACATACAGTAATTTTGCATGCCATTTTAAACAAGCGAACATATATGAACTTTGAGAGTGTCTGCCCAAACAAATAATAAATATATCAGGCTTATATTACGGAATCATAATATTCAGACATCTGACAACAAAATACATAAAAATTATCCAAATCGGCGAATATAAAAAAATTAATTACGCTCTTCAACCATTGTGCGTCGGTGAACTAGACTGTGCCACCAGGATTGCTCCGCTCATTGGTCCCTATCAGGTATAAGAGCAAATCGATAAATTTAACAGCGAGATTTACTTTTAAAGGTTCAATTAGACGTGACATAATTATACCAAAACTGTATTACCAAAACGACATAAACATATGATACAAAACAATTAAACTTTGGTTTCTACGGTCATCGTTACGGCTGTGGCATTATGTTTATGTCACGTCTAATTGGACCTTTAAGCGTGTTACTTTTTACACAATTCTACTGTACTTTGTAAAACGAACACAGAAAAATATAAAAATTTATTTTAATTACAAATTTGTGATATTAATTAAAACATTAATTAAATTAGTGCAGTAAACCAATTATCAATCAATTAAATATTTTTTGATAGTGTCAGCATTTTCTGCAGTAATGTTTTTTGATTAAAGCAAACGTTAAATTAACTTGATTCAATTTTTAATTAAAACTGATATTATATTTAATTTATGGCTGAATTGACAAGAAGTTGGCGAGAATTCTTTTCTGTGAACGCTATCTCTTTAATTCGGGTTTATATTTTTTTTAAGTGCATTCTCTTCTTTTTTTGCATCCAGAAGTGACGAAGAAGACTCCACCAAACGATAAGAACACGATTGCATACACCGAAAAAAATTCTCCAAAGTTTTTCACCAATTAATTAACCATTAATCAAAAATAAAATCTGTTTTAATTAAAAATGTAATTAAGTGAATTAAACGTTAAATCTTGTCAATTTAACGTTTAATCAAGTGAATTAAACGTTTAATTGCTATTTATTAATTTGCTTACTGTTGCAAATTTAATTAATTTTTTAATTAATATTACAAACTTTTTAATTGAAATCAATTTTTATTTTTTTCTAAATACTGATTTTGTATAATTTTTTTTCAGTCGTCCAGAAGTAACGTATAACTGTCGTTGGCGCACTTCCATCTTCCAAAAGTAATCTAAATGCTTGCGGTGTTTCTTTAAATCGGGAATTTCTTATTAAGGATTTTGATGCGGTTGCTGGTTTTGAATAAAACGTATTGACTCAATAATGATAAAGTCATTAATTTTATTTTATTTTTTCTTTCCATAAACGTACATACATCTGTATGTACTGGTATGTATGTATGTGTTTTTTTTTTTCTTAACAAAATAACTTATTGTTGTTATTCTTGTTATTTTCATTTAAAATTGCCTTTCCAATGAACAAATATTTCCTTTGAAAAATAAGACAAACAACAATAAGAAAGAAATAAATCAGAATATGGTTAAACAAGATAAAAAAAAATAAAACCCACAGCATAATTAACACCACCACCTGTGAAGATGCCAAAGGTGTGGATTATTCTTAAAAAAAAGTTCCCTGCAACAAAGTTATTACGTTGAAATAATGAATTTCTTGTTTAAATTTTCTTTTTACGTGTATTTTACACAAACCCACTCATTTATTTTAATGAATAAGCAATAATATAGAATATAAGAAATAAATTAATTAATGTATTTTTAATTAAAATGTATTTTATTTTAAATTACAAAATGGAATTTTAATTTCACAAATAAATTGTTGTAAAAAAACGAATGCTTTCAAATTAAGTTGGGGCCTAAATAAAAACCGCAAACATAATTAATAATTTCCAATAAAAGTCAGAGACAAAAGAGTTGTGAACAGGAAGGAGGAAAATACTAATTAAAAATTGAAATAAGGTAAATTAATCAGTCTTTTCAAACTTGAGAACAAAAAAAAAAACCAGTAGGAATCCTATACCGCAGTATTTACCCAAAAAAATTTCAAGAGAGCACCTTTTTTATGAGTCATGGGCCGGCAAAACAAAATTATGTTATTAGGTTTAAATTCATAGATATCTACATCTATTCTATAGAGGGGTTAGGTTAGGTTCCATTGGCAGCCGTGATCAAGCACAGCTCACGTGGGCCCATTAATTAGTTCCCGTTGTGTTACCATGTCACACCGTCTCCCATGGGTCCTATGTTGTCTGGCTGCTAGTGTTCCCACGCAGCCATCCGGTGGATTCAGTAAAGGAGTGGATCCTGTTTACATCAACATCAGAGAGACAAGTTTTGTCCCCAAGGGCTCTTCGACCAAACATTTCGAGTCTTAGATCTCCGAAAGCCGGGCAATTACAGAGAAGATGTTCCGTTGACTCTTCCTCCTCCTCGTCGCCGCAACTTCTACAAAAGTCATTGTAAGGGAGCCTCAGCCTCTGGGCGTGCCTCCCAATGGGCCAGTGGCCAGTTATAACCGCAATCAGGTTTCTTAGATGATGTCTGGACAGCTGTAGTGCCCGCCGTGTCCTTTTTTCATCTATGACGGGCCAGATTTTCCTGGTTTCCCCACAGGTAGTTTCATCATGCCACCTCTGACTGGCGATAATATGAAACTTGTGTGCTATAAGTTGCTTGCTCCTTGGGAGTGAAGCACCTACATTATATGTTGAACCGTCTCGATTCAAGGTGGTGCCTGCATGCGCCAACGAATCCGCCATGCAGTTCACCCAATTAAGGGTGACCAGTGAATGTCTCGCTATCTCATCCAGAGACATCCGGCATTCTCGGACAATTCTCGATGTGATGAACACATTCTCCAGGGATCTTATGGCCGCCTTGCTATCGGTAATAATGTGAATATCCCTTCCAGATATTTCACCGTATCGGATGCGTCTCGCGGCTGTGTGGATGGCCATTATCTCGGCCTGGATGACACTGCAGTGGTCCGGCAGCCTCATAGGAATGCTCCAGTTAAGCTGCTCGGAGTATATGCCAGAACCGACACCATACAGTGTTTTAGACCCGTCCGTGAAGATTTGAATCGCATATATATATATATATAGTGGACCACGTTATCCAAAATGCTTACCGTGAAGCCAGGATCAAAGATCGGCTCGGGTGTGACATAATCAACATCCATGTGCCAATTAATTTCGTTCAGAATATTAGCATGTCCGATATTGAAATCCCTCCATGCTCCGGTGGCCCTTAGTCTTACCGCCGCGTTCGCAGCCAGCCTTTTAGCCAAAATGTCTGGTGGTAACCAGTTTAAAATCGTAAACAATGCCTTAGAGGGGGTTGTTCTAATGGCACCTGTTACCGCTATCGCCACCATTCTCATTGTACGTTCAAACCCAGTTTGATGACTCTTCACTTGAGCGCCGGCCACCAAACAGCTGCCCCGTAGAATAGAATGGGTTTAATGACACATTCGTATAGCCAGTATACATTCCTCGGGTTAATTCCCCAGTTAAGACCAATGGCCCTCCTGCAGCAATACAATGCAGTTGCCGCCTTATTAGTCCTGGAAATGGTGTTTATCCTCCAGTTCAGTTTGCTGTCCAATATTAGCCCAAGATACTTGGCGCTGTCAGACATTTTCAGTGAGACCCCCTTTATCCTCGGGGTATCAAATTTGGGAATTTTGTATCTCCTTGTGAAAAGTACCAGTTCCGTTTTGGCAGGATTTACATCCAGTCCACATCCCTGGCACCATTTTGTTAGGACGTCCAATGCGGACTCCATTAGTTCAGACAAATGTGAGACTTTTGGTCAATTCTGCATACAATTTTGTGGCAACATATTTGCCAGCGTAAAAGTTATTGTCGCCAAATTTAATATCAATACCAACATTTATATGAAAGTGATGGCATTTAAAAATATTTTCGGAAGCGACATTAGTATTATTAGTATGAGTGCTATGGTTAAGTTTGGGCCGATTTTAATCAAATTAAGTTGCAATAAGATATAGACCCAACAGCACAATCGCTTAAAATCCCTTCTTCTATGGTGTGGGTGTAATTAAGAAATATTTTCTTCAATAAACAAAATTTTTTTTTTTGATAAGTCACCGTTGCTAAGTCCTCGTCCATATTATGAAACATTTGCTGCGAAACATTTCAGTTTGACGATGTAAGAGGAAAGACGAATGGAAAAGTTTGTTCTTGAAAGGAAAAAATGCTGCAAAACAAATTTTTCATTGTATGAACACGAATGCAGTTTTAAAAGAAAATTGAAGAAAGTTTCTGCAGCAACTGTTTCATAATATACACGAGCACTAATGGGTGAATATAAGTTTGTCATTTCGTTTGCAATTTCTACAATATTGATAATAGACCCTGCTTTATACTACTTTTATTTATTCTAAGTCCTTATGAGTAGCGAAGTTGATTTAACCGTCTGTCCGTGTGTATGTTTAAATAGGTTTTTAGAAGACCCAAGAAATGATGGGGACTAGGTTGTTATACATTTATATCACTTATACTCCTTCAAAGTTTCCTATTTAAATTCAGTCAAATCGGTCCATATATGACTGAGAAATAAGCAAAAACCTACTGCTGCCTCTAATTTTAGCCATAAATCCTTTGTTGTTTTTTCCTTATTTCTTTTTTTCTGTATATCTGGAAAACGCCCGTACACAAACTTTTCAAATAAGGTACATACAAGCATCTTCGTTATCAATACATAAACTCTCTAAAAAATAGGCGGGATTGGAGAAGTGGGCATGGTACCTCTCGTACAAAAACAATATAGAGATCTGTATATCTGGAGAACGGCAAGGGGCAAAGTTTTCAAATAATGTACAATCATCAATAGAAAACATCCGACAAAATGTAGGCGGGAGTGGAGCAGTAGACATAAAATAGATGTCTTCATATTTTAATTACGGTATTCATAACGGTGCCATGGCGAAGGTTTTATTTCTTTAACTAAAATTTTTTATAGAACAGTTGTCATAGATCTTAACAAAAACTTTTATTAAACATATCTTAATATAAGTTTTTATTTAAAATTTAAATTAATTTTCATTTAAAAAGATCCCTCTCTCTCTCTCTCTCTCCATGCCATGTACAGTGTAATTCTTTCTGTAAAACATTTCTCTTTCATTCTCTATCGGTCTTTGTATGTAAAAAAGGGATATTTTTCATGAAAAAATTCTCTCTGTCACTTTTAAAGTAATAACTTGTAAAAAATGTCTTTCTGTCCCATAAAAATTGATATTTTTTCTAGAAATTCACCTTTCTCTCTTTTTTCTATAATATTTATTATGATATTTTCTTAAGATAATTTCTCTCCCTAAATTTCTCTTTGTCACATGCAGAGTGATATTTTTACAGAAGACTTATAATTTCAATAAAGAAAAGTACTTTTTATCAAACAGATTGATGTTTTTCTTAGGAAAGCTTTCCCACTTTCTTACTTATATTTATGTTTTTCCTTTAACGAATGTTGTAACTTATGCCTGCCACACATTAGTTTAATAACACTTTACCACTTCATGGCTTTACAACAATCGCATTTGCTGAACATCTTAATTGCGTTTTTTACCAGCACTTTAGACAACATCTAAATAACAATTATTTTGAAGGAAATAGAAAAAAAAATATTGTTAAAAAAATCTGTACAACAAAAGCCAGCCAACAAGAAAAATATCTGTATGTCTTTAAGTTTGCCAACGTAAAACATGAGAAACTGAAAGGAAAGAAGAGTGAAATTGTGCAAGAAAAATAATTTTTTTCAATATTTTATTATGTTTTATTTTTCTAACGGCTACAATGGCTTTTAAGGCTGCCAATTTCCCCATTTCTTAACATTCTATTAAGGAGGGGAAATTGTCTCCTGCCTCTCTAAATATTTTCACTGATGTTTTTATTTTATTTATATTTTTTTCTTTAAAAGTGTCTATAATTTTTCTGTTGTTTTTTTCTCTCCTTTTTTCACAGGATATTAAATTAAATCATTACCTTAGACAATTTAGATTGTTTTGTTTTTATTTTCACTTCTTCTTTTATTATTTATATGATACTGTGGCAAAGCTTGCTTTTTCCCTTCAAATTATTGTGGTCTTCTAGTAATGAACGCCAATTCCAGTGTTTTGTAATTTTTTAATTAGATTTCTTTAGAAATTATGTACAAGAAATAACAATTAGCACTTGTAAATAGAGATAAAATGGAGATAAAATTTAATAATAATTCTTATTGTTTTCTTTTAAATAAAAACTATTAGAAAGATATTTAAGCAGTTAATATTTTATTAATATTGATCATACGTACAGTAACCTACAAGACTACACAAAGAAAAAATCTGTCTCTTTTATACACAGCGGAGTGTTGAAGATAGAAAAGTCTCTCTGACATTTACGTAAAAAAATTCTAATAAACCGATCTTTGTCACTCACAAAAATATTTCTTATAGAAAATCACACACAGAGAGTTATTTCTAAAGAAAATCTATACCTTTTACGCTCAGAGAAATATTTTTTTATAAAATACTCTCTTTTGGTCTCACACAGATATTTGCTCTAGTTCATAAATTTCTGTTACAAAAAACTAGATTTTTTAATAGCAAATTTTAAGTCTAAAGGTCACTGAGGGATACTTTTACAAAAAAACTATTTTATGACACAAGGAGAGTATTTTTTTTTTTTTAGAAAAAAACTCTCCTTTTTTGGAAAAAACTCTCAGTTTCTCTATTAAAAATACCTCTTTTACCTAAAAACATTTTCAAAATTTTCAGCTTCATTTTGTATAAAAAATTTTCACTACAGTTTTCGCAGTTTCTCTTAAATGTCAAATTATTAACACACTAAACCATTTTGAGATGTCAATTATCATTATCTCTGCAATAAAAGATTAAGATACAAATTGGATATAACTTTAATGCAACATCACATAAAAACAAACTCACCCACACACCCAAAATAACTGCTATTTTTGTTTTAAATGAAAACACACAAAACCTTAAGAGGTTTTCTAGTGAAATATAATTCGCTTTTTAGCGTAACAGTATTCAATCTTTTAAACTATCTTCACCTCTTATAGCAGAAAACCCCCCACATATACACTGGAAACCACACTCATACACTATTAATACTCTGGTAAGTTGCAAAACGGCAAACTTCTCACTGTTGCACGCCCAGAGTCATAAACACGTACTTTTGAGTTGTTGTTGTTGTTTTTTATGTCAGTTCTTAACTCTTTTTGCTCAACTAGCATCATTTTGATTCGTGTACAAAAACAACTACATTAAGATCTTTTTCAATAATCATATAGAAATTGTACGAGGTCAATCTGAAAAGCCCAAAAACAAACACAAAAATTTAAAAAAAAAATTCCCCAATAGAAAATCCGGTTTGTCTCTACGAAGAGCTTTAAAAAAAATATTTTCAACAAGAAAATTTAATTAAGAGAAATATTTTACAAGATTTATAACGAAAAATCTTACCAAAATGATATTTTCTAAAAGTAAATCTTATCACAGTAGCATATTCTATAAGAAAACATCACCACAGCAAAAATTTCAATAAGAAATTTCCCCACATTTATATAAGAAATCTCACAACTAGGAAATTATCTATACGAAAATCTCACCAAATTTGTAATTTCTATAAGGGAATAAAATCTCGCCACCGTGATCTTTTTTATTAAAATAAGAAAATAAAATCTCACCATATGAAAATATTCAGTAAAAGAATTTGACTTGAGTAAAATTATCCATACAAAAAATTTGCCAGAGTAATACACCACCGGCCAGTGAAATTCTATATTAGAAAATCTCACCTTAATGAATTTTTTTTTAAGAAAATCTCACCTTTATGAAATTTTCTGTAAGTAAATCTCATCTCAATAATATTTTCTTAAAAAAAAAACTAGCATGGTGAAACTTTAAAAAAATCTCACTATAAATTTTTATACAAAATCTCACCAGAACTTTTTATTAATATCTCACCAGAACTTTTTATAAGAATCTCACCACACAGTGATATATTTCATATAAAAAAAAAAACGAAAATCACACCACATTAAAATTTCCTGTTAAAAACTCTTACTATAGTTAAAATATTCTATAAGAAAATCCATTTCAGTAATATTTTCTATGGAAAAAACTCACCACAGTCATATTTTCAATAAAAAAATTCACCACAGTCAAAATTTTTATTAAAAAGTTTTCCACAATAGTATATTTTAAAAGGAAAATATTTTACCTCAGTGATATTTTCTATAAGGAAATTTAACAACAGTGACATTTTTTTTTAGAAAATCTTACCTTACTGAAATTTTCTATAAGAAAATCTCATCTCAATAATATATTCTAAAAAAATTTAGCTAAGTGATACTTTTTATAAGAAATCTCACCACAGTGATACTTTTTATAAACCAATCTCACCACAGTGATACTTTTTATAAGCAATCTCACCACAGTGATATATTTCATTAAAATAAAAAAAGAACATCAATTTTAGAAAAAAAAATCTAACCACTGTGATACTTTTTATAAACAATCTCACCACAGTGATATATTTCATTAAAATAAAATAAAAAAAATCACAAAATCGCACCAAATTGAAATTTTCTGTTAAAAACTCTGGCTATAGTTAAAATATTATATAAACAAATTTATATTTTCTTTATAATTTTCACCACATTTTTGTGTTTTATAAGATAATTATTCTCAGTTATATTTTCTATAAAAAAAAAAACTCACCATAGTCATATTTTCTATAAGAAAACTTCACCACAGTGAAAATTTTTATTAAAAAATTTTCCAAAACGAAGGGAAGAAAGTCTACCTACAGTGATATTTTCTAAAAAGAAATCTAACAACAGTGATATTTTCTAAAAAGAAATCTAACAACAGTGACATTTTCTTTTAGAAATTCTCAACTAATTAAAATTTTCTTTTAGAAAATCTCACCGTCGTGAAATTTTCTGTAAGAAAATCTCATCTCTGTAATATTTTTTATAAGACGATCTTAGTGATACTTTTTATACAACAACTCACCATAGTAATACGATTTATAAAAAATTTCGTCACAGTTATCTATTTTATTAAAATAAGAAAAAAACTTATCACATTGAAATTTTCTGTTAAAAAAATGTGACTTAAGCAAAATTTTGCATAAGAAAATGTTCACCACAGTAATTTTTTTTTTTAATTTTACTACGGTGCTATTTTTACAAGAAAATCCACCTCAGTTATATTTTCTGATATTTCCCTAATAAAAGCCTTTTGCTACCAAACCCGATTGATTTTATAGTTGGCGTTTAAAGTTTTGAAACTATTTTATTTTCTCTGAAATTGCATTTGGTGTAATAAAAACGTAAATGTTTTATTTTATGTGTTTCTTGTTTTCACAGCCACTGAGGGAGATTTTTCATTTAATTTTCTATTTTTCTTTTTTAACATTTTATTATCATTTTTCTATTTCAGAGAAATCCCTGTATGAAAATAATCAATTGTAGCAACACATTCGCAAGCGAAATATTTTATTAAAATGTAAGATTTTACGAAACAGTTGAAGCGATAACTAAAGAAAGAGGGAAAGGAAGGAAATCTTGAAAATTTTATTACTTTAACATAATTTTTTTTTTCTTTTGTAGTATCAAGGAAAGCAAAATAAGTTATACCATTGATTTGCTATAAAGTGGAGAATTTGTCTGGAAAAGTTTCAAAATTCTTCGATTTATATGCTAAAGAAGCGTGCTGGGAAATCGTCTTCATCAAACTAGAGTATAAATGTTCTCACCTTTGTTTTCTTTGTTCCTCTATGAAAAGTAATTTTAGTTGTTTTTTGAATTTTTAACGAAAATTTTGTATTCAATTGCATTTCAATTGAGAAGAAAACTAAATTGATTTGCATTTCAATTGCACAGCATGTGTTAAAAGAAGGGTTTTTTCCCGGGATTATTTTATTTGCCGTTTTCCCGGGATTTTTCTTGCGGGATCCCGGGAAATAAAAAAATCCTCATAATTTCAGAAAATAGCTATTAATACTTTGAAATTTAGTTTTCTATTCTCTAAAAATTAGCATCTGTAGTTGGGTTGTGGATTAGATCAATAACAAGAAGTGAGTACATGTATTTAAATCAATATCTCCTGATGCAATATTTTATCCAGTTGATAATTTATAAATTTAGTGAAGTGAAGAGTTAATAAAGTACATTAATTCAAAATAAGATGCAGGCAGTAAAGTTTCATTGTCCATGAACAAGTCTTAAAAATAGAAGATACCTAAACATATCGCTCGTTTATTGCAACAAAGTCATATCTACAAAAACAAACGATTTTGGCAAAATGCGATTAAAGTTTTCAAAATGTACCGATTTAAAGATACATTTTGCTATAACTTCGGTTCAGTTTGAGATATAATACGAGAAGGTATGAAGGAAAACTTTGCTAAAGTTACTTCAAATTTTGAGATATGACTATGATGCAATGAAGGAGCGATATGTTTATTAGGTGATAAACACAAATTTTCAATTTAAATTTGTGTTGGTTTATATACCCGTGAAGTGCGGGGAAACCGAAATAAAATAACATTTTGGAAACTCGTGTAAGATACTACAATAACAACTTGAAAAAGACATTGTCCTAAAGATTACAAATGGACCTATTGAAATGAAAAGGTTTGTAAGAAGCAGTCCGGTTGATGCTATTTTTTCATCAACCTTTACATACATTTGACTGACGTTGTTTATAAAAAGAAAAATTGCTTCTTATTGTGAATCAGAAGCATTCTACAACGGTGCATTTTAACTATTTGTCCAACCTCGGTAAAAAATGAACGAAATTTTTCGGAAACATGATAATTAGTAAGTAAAATCAGGAATATACTTTTTGACGACTTACTAAGCGCTTTAAGTGTGTCAGAAAGTTATTTCCTAAGCCGTTAAAAATTTTTATATATTTCTTTAAAATATTTTATCTATTTTATTAATTAACTTTTTGATCTTATATCTTGAGTACCTTAATTTTAATTTTGTTTTTATTATTGTTTTATGAATTAAATTGTTATGTTTATGTTATCTTTTTATCTTGTATCCAGAGCATAATAATACTGAATAAAAGCATAATAATAGGGAATAAAGGCGTGAGGGGATAATAATTCAAGTTCCTATTTCAATCTTCAATTAATTTTTTAGTATTGAACCATTTCTTTTACTTTCTTTGTAAACAACTTCCCTTACGTTATTTTATAAAAGTTTTTTTCATTAATTAATAACAAAGTTTACTTTGTAATTTTTATATGGAGCGGGATCCTGGGATCCCGGGAAATTTAAAAAAATTTCCCGCTTTCCCGGGAATCGAAAAAGTCCGGGAAAAAAACTCTAGTTAAAAGGGAAAAGTTAAAAAAAAAAATTGTGTGACTCTGTGCAATTTATCAATTTCTTGTTCGAAATGATGAGCTAATAATGCATTTATTTTAAGTTAGATTAAGTGGAAATAGTTTAAAAATGTTTTAAAGTTTTAAAATTTTAAAATGTGGATTTCTAATTGCTGTTCAATAAAAAAGAGATAAATAAGTAAAAACTATATTTTTCAAATTTATGCGAGAATAGTCGAACATGAATGGAAATATTTTGCCATAGAGATATTTTTCCTTTCAAACTATTAGATATCACATATATTGCACATTGAGAAAATTTAAAAGAACTCACCACAGTGTGATATATCAACACAATTATTTTTATTCTTCAGAGTGAAGTTTTCTATGGAATGAAGTGTAATTTTCTTTAGAAAATACTTAACACAGTTATATAAAGCTAAACACAGTGAAATTTTTAAGTAAAATGTAGTGAGTTTTTTTTCGTTGTAAGTTGCAATTTTTCATAGGAAATACTCACCACAGTGCGATACTCAAAACAGTGAGATTTTATAGAAAGTACACACCAAAGTAAAATTTTTAAAATAAAAATTAATAATAGCGAGATCTTTTAAATTAAAAGTCACCATAGTGAGATCTTTTAAATAATAACTCACCATAGTGAGATCTCTTTAATAATAACTCACCATAGTAAGATCTCTGCAATAAAAACTCACCATAGTGAGATATTTTAAATAAAAACTCACAATAGTAACTTTTTAAATAAAAAACTCACCATAGTGAGATCCTTTAAGTAAAAACTCACCATAGTGAGATCCTTTTAATTAAAACTCACCATAGTGATATCTTTCGAATAAAACTCACCATAGTAAGATTTTTCTCATGTTAAGTTTAAACTTTGCATCTGACTACAATGAGATTTTTTATTAGTAAATACTTACCACAGTGATATTTTCCACAAAAAAAGTCACCACAGTGAAATACACAAAACAGTGAGATTCATTATAGCAGATAGTCACCACAGGGGCGGATTTGCTGTAGAAATACTCACCACCATGCAATTTTCTATGAAAAATACTCACCACCGTAGTCATTGTTATAGAAAATATTATCCACAGTGTGATTGCCTGTAGAGATTTCACACCACAAGGCGATTTTGTGTAGAATAACTAACCACAGTGCGATTTTCTTTGTAAAAGCTTCATAACAGTGCGATTTCTTACAGAAAATACTCACCACACGTATATTATCTTAAGAAAACTATCTACAATAAACAAAAGAATTTAAAACAAGAAAAACTGAATTCTTATTATAACCTTCACCACAGGTGGAAAAGGTTATATATAAGCTTGTCATTCCGTTTCTAATTTCTACAATATTGATCTTGTCTGGTTCTTTTTTGAAAGTCGGCTCTATTAGGAAGTAAACGGGTAAAATCTGAATTTTAGTACTTTTTTGCCACCCCATCTATCTTTTGAACCAATAAACATAGAAACAAACTACGTATACGAATTTGGTACTTTTTCGAAGTTCGAACATTTAAGGGGTGAAAATCGTAACTATTTTGGTACTTCTTTTTACAAAACATTTTCCACTACAATACTGAAATTTTTAATACTTTAATGGGGAAAAATATAATACCCAAAAAATTAAATACGGGAAATTTGATATTTTTCTTTAGCTTTTTGGTTCTACTAAAGTAGCGGGCTACTTTTCACTTCTTCTTATTCTTTTGAAGGGATTCACAATGGACTGTATTGGTCTCCGAGTGGAGGTGTGCCCATGGGCGCACAACCCTTCTTAACCTAACCTAACCTAAAGTAGCGGGCTAAATGCTAGAATTTAAACAAGTTTAAACCTAGAAAAATAAACTTTGGCATAAAAATATGTCCACGAAGAAAAAGGAGACGCTAACGAAGTAGCGGGTATATGCTAGTATAAAATAAACGATTTGTGTCAATATAAATTAAAAATTTCAAATGGTACCAAATAAGACACGGCAGTACCAGTGTACCAACAAAGTCTAAAATGTACTAAAAAAAAGTATAATTTTACACATGAATTGTACCATCCTTGTTACATACCCATTCAATGTATTATAACAACTTCAAGTCATTACGTTAAAAGATTTACGGCAAATTTCACCTAATTCAGTTAAAACTGACTTTTACTTTAACTTCTAGTTAACGATATGTCTTTGACAGTTTTAACTGATAGTTTAATTTAACTGAACTTGGTGAAATTGGCCGTTATTTAAATAACGTTTCTCAGCCTTTATGTACTAAACAATAATCATCGACATAACGTCTTTTTATAGTTGTCGTCCAACATTAAGATCGTCTTTGTCTAAAATTGTTCTATTTTATAACAAAGTTGGGTTAGAGCTTAATAAATTAATATTTTTTTAAATAATTGTGTATACAAGTGTTTATTAAAACAAACAAATTTCATGAGACTTAGGTTTCAATCTTTGTGTATTAATTAGGTTAATATAACAACAGTTTACCTATTTAATACACAATGTTCACTTTCTTAATTTTCCACGATGTCAAATGAATTGTTTCTTTCGCACGTGTATATTTAAAACAAATTCATAAACTTTGTTTTTGTTTCTAATGTAGGTGTACGAAAAAAAGAATTCATGAGTGATTATGGATTATGGGTAATATTAAACGGTCAAAATTGTTGATTACCCTAATCTTAACGTAAACCTAAGTAACAACCATTAATTTGGTTTTCAATTAAATCATATGAAACTACTGGAGCATTTAATTCTCTCTTCTTGTTTCTCGATCAAATTTCTCAATAGATCCACGCTGTACAATAATAATTTCTTTAGAATATATCAATTGTTTCTCGATTAAATATCTCAATAGATCCACGCTGTACAACAATAATTTCTGTAGAATATATGAATTGAAATTTGTTTTAAAATCAGAACTTGTTGGTATTTTGTTATATGTACTTTATTTATTGAAACCAGCTTTTTGGTATTTTTTTAAAAAGTTGGATAAGATTTCATACCAAACCAATACGAACCCGAACTTTATTTTACATATCTATTTAATTCAAATTAATAAATTTTTCAAAGTCAAAGTCATATAGACCCCAAGTGCATTGAAGGGTAAATCATACTTTTTGCACTGTCTTGTCTTCGTATGACTCCAGGGTATATTCTACTCTAGTTTCATTAAAATCGGCACAAAAATATGCAATATTTCGCTATCTTTTCTTCTGCAAATCCAAATATGTCAAAATTTTGTTCTTTGACTTTTATGATTTTAGGGTTAATGTTTTTCGATTTTAGTAAAACCTACAGAGCCTACAGAGCCTACAATATTCTGAATAAGTTTTACCTAAAATTCATTACAGTAAACCTTATATGTAATAAGCAGAGCACAGTGGTACGCCTTATGTTTAAAATGTATATTTTGGGCAAAAATAATACTATTTTGCTCATTTCTAAGGCAATTTTATTAAGTTACTAGCTTAACCCGGTGCGCTTTGCTACTCCCCTCGAAATAAAATTGGTTAAATTTTCTTAAAACAGATCTCGTGTATTAATAACAAAGCATATTGTACTAAATTAAAATGCTTTTACAGTAACCGTTCTACAGATATACAGAATTTCAAGGGGCTATGCCTAATTTTCCCATTGTATTATTATCTAAGCTATTTGTACAAAATTGGAATACTTTTACTGTTATAGTACTCCAACTATATAGAAATCCTTATTGTCATTGCATGGGACCCACTTGAAAATTAAAAATATTAATAGCCTATACTGTGAAAACTTCAGGAAAATAGGTGCTGTAGTTTAGGAGTCTATAGGGAACAAAAAAAAGAAACGCTTTTTCTTTTATCCAATAAAAAGTTAATCTTCAAACGAGGCAGGTTTGTAAATGTAAGAGTTTCGCTTGCCATACCGCTTCCGGAATACATGAATTTTATATGGCGAGTTCCCACTTTGGAGCAATACATTTTTGACACAAAATGTGCTTTATTCTACGCATATATAAGCTGGTGAACGTAGCTATCAGCTTTAAGGTCCAATTAGACGTGACATAACCATAACAAAACTTTATTACCATCAGCACTGTATTACCAAAACGACATAAACCAATTCCATTTTGCTTTCTAAATTCGCCGTTACGGCTGTGGCATTATGGTTATGTCACGTCTAATTGGACCTTTAAACACTGAATTTTTTTTACAGTTATTTTTTATATTCTCCCTTGCACACCTACTTCGTAGTGGGAGAATTCCGTGGCACTCTTAATGTTACTTTTTTATTAAACTTGTTAAGAGTTCTTTTACTTACTTTACTGCATTTTTGTATGTCTTGTATTGTGTGCTTATATTTTTAAATGTACCATTAGTGCTTCGCAAAATGATGAAATTTTTTATTGGGTATATATAACTTGACTCCTTAATTTTTATTTTGAAAGGTGTAGTTTACTATAAGACTAGGTCCTACAAGTCTGTTTGTCTTCAGATATGCGGTATTTAGTATTTTCGTCCGTCAACCCCGCCCATTTTTATTTTAAAATTTAAAATTTTCCAGTGGCTTTAGTAACGAGATATTTAATATAATGCATCCTATGGGAGGTATTGCTCTCCCTGCGCCTACCACCTTAATTTTTATTTTCAAAGGTGTAGTTTGCTATAAGAGTGACTCCTACCAAGTTTGAACATTCTCACTATAACAGTTCTTAAGATATGTGATATTTAACATTGGCGTCCTATGAGGGGTACCACTTCCCCTGCTGATTTCTTATTTCAATTTCGCGGCTTAGAAGATCCTACAGCAAAAAGTTGAAACAAATGGGTGCAGCGGCTCTTAAGATAGGCGATACTTAATATTGGCATCCTATGGGAGGTACCACTTCCCCTGCCCCTATAAAAAATAAGTAGCCTATTTTATTTTCTGGGCTCACGTGATGTCACTGTAAATTTCAGGAACATCGGTTTGGTAGTTTAGGAGTCTATAAGCCAACAAACAAACAAACAGACAAACAATTTCATTTTTTGATCTTAGAAGATTGATCGAAAATTGTTTGCTTGTATTGCATCATACATTCCCAGCGGTAAATATTGAAAGGACCGCAAGTCCTCTATACTCCTTTCTAAAAGATTCGCTTGGCATTATATCCTGCCTTCAGAAGTATGCCTTCTAGAAGGTATACATTTCTTTTTGAACGACCTTCCAAAATATTAAGTACACATTCCCTACTCCCTTCTTTAAGAAAGAGAAACGAAGTTGTTCAGTTTAATTTTTATTTTTGGGAAGGGAAAAAATTTGTTTAATTTTTATATTTTTTTTTTTTTGGCCTCCAGCATTCTTACCAATTATTTTTGCGGCTGATCTTGTTTTTATAACGGTTTTACTTTTTTTTATGTTTTAAAGGCCTCGTAACTCTTATGTAAACGTATACGTTGCTGATCACCTGTTGTCAAGCGTGTATAAATAGGTACACTTCCGTAAACCTAACATTGCGTTACGGATGAACCTGATAAAAATGAAATTTTTCTCAGTTTTAATATATCAGCTGTGAAACGATTTTATGTTTGATTATGTGTATTGATAAAGCGAATATTCCATCGGCGAACATGACCCAATTCCACTAGCTCGAAATATTTTGAATGATGGCGGCCATATCCGATAAACGATGAGAAATGGCAGCGCTTATTTTGTTAGAAGAGCGCTAAACATCTTTGTGGACAAGAACCATCATTGATAGAAATTTCGTCCGCCATTTGGCAGGACGTAAACTTAAGAATTAAATTAAGGTTACCTTTTTAATAATTAGTATTGTGGTTATTTTATTGAACTACTTATGATTTTTAATCCAAATTTTTTAATATTTTTAATTAGGCTTAAGTTCATCAAATTTCATTTTCATTAAATTATTTTTATGAAGAAAGGAATTTTACAACATGAAAATTATTTAAAATTGTTATTGATAATCTTTCATTCTTGACCGTGGCCTTTTTAAACTAAGAATGAATTAATTTTTGTTATTTCATATTCTTGATATATGAAGATTGTGATTATGAAAACTAGAAGCAATTAGAAGTTTATTTTATGACCGCACATATTTTTTGGGTAAAATTGTTATTTCATGCGAAGATTAAAAAAAAAAAAAAATTTTCCTTAAATGAGCATTTAATCGAATATTAACCAAAGATCGTATTTTCTTATTAAATACATAAATAAATAAAATGGCTTATAACTCGTTAAATAAGCGTTTTTTTGGGTAAAATTGTTATAGAAACTGGGAATTATTTCCTTTCGCAGGTTACTTTATATTATATTCAACATTTTTTATTTTTCGAATTTATTCTAATAATTCTTTCGAATTATTTCTATTCTATGCCTGTAAGTTCCAAACGGAACAATTAGTTTTTTTCATCACTTATATTTTTAACAAACAATCAATTTTTCAAGAAACATTTAAATGGCTTTTTATACCTTCAATAAGTTGTTAAAAGAAAAATTCGCTCATTTTGTGATCAATGGTATTTTTTTTATGCGAAAATTTTAGGAATGTTTAACGCTTGCAATTATTTTCTCTACCTAAAGCTTATTTTAGAATAAAACAAGATCACGCATAAAAAGAGATCTAAAATCTTTTTTTAAAAATGTTGGAGAACAGTTCAAAATCTACTTGACAAATTATAAATGTTTTACGTATATCAATGAATCTTGGAATTTTTTATTATAAATTTTAAAAATATTTTGTCTGTGAACTTTTAAAAAATCCATTTAAAACATAAATTTAATCCAACTAGGACAATTTCAATGGAAAATTAATAAAAAAAAAAATGTGAATTAAAAGATGTGGTAGCTTTTCCAATCGGTGGTTCTTTCCTTTTAATTCCTATTTTGCATTCTTACCATTGAACTTGTATGTATGTATGTATGTACATGCATACATAAGTAAATATGTCGCGACCTAAGGACAACAAGATTCTATCTTCCATGAAGTTTAGGTGCAAATAGAACCTTGTTTTCCTAAGGTCGCAATGTATGTATGAATGTAAAAATACAATTTTAAGAAGTCCTTCTAAAGGTGCTATCAGACGGGATGTATTTTACATATGTACTGTCAAATTTTCCGTCTGTAAAAGTTGTACACATCGTGTGATACATATGAAACTTTGCATGTGTAAAATACATGTGGAAATACATATGTAATTTTTTCGATTAGAACACGCTCTATTTTCCTGCGACAAACATAAACAAAACAGCTGGTTTGTTTTGAAACGAAATTGAATGGAAAAATATATTGTAAAGAAAATGTTGGCATACATACGGAATTACATATGGGTAAGAAAAGTGACAGTACATATGTAAAATACATCCCGTCTGATAGCACCTTAAGAGCCCTTTTTTTAAAGGTATTCAATGTACTTCTTTTGTATGTATTCTTAGAGTACTTTCATACAAGCCCATTTTACAGTACAGTTTTGTAATGCCTTTTAACAGTCCTTTTTTAAAAGGCGTTCTTAAAGACATGCATCAAAAGGGCTAACAAAAGACCTTCTTCTGAAAGTCTTTTAGAATTCCTGAAAGAAGAAGGGAGTGTGGAAGGGCTTGCTCCCAATGACAACCTGTGTAAAAAAAATATATGAGTATGGAATGCTGCGGTCTGCTAAATAAGGCCTTCTATTAGGCCTCTTTACTCATTCTTTTTACCGCTGGATTTATACCTACCGTTTGTTAAAAATTTCAGCATTGTCACCAGATCTAGGGTAAACAAACATAAAAATATAACAATTGGTTCTTAATAAAAATAAATAAAGTTTTATTCGAAATCAAATAATGTCTACTGACTGATTAAAAAAAGCTAGATATTTGCTACTACAGTCGAACTTCGCTACATTGAACTTCTATCTCCCTATTAAGAAATTAAAAAAAGACACTTTGTGTCTTTTAATAACTTTTTTAAACTAAAGTGGAAAAAATATAAATTCTCTACAATGAAGTTATTTTCTCCTTCCATGCAGATTTATTATAGTAAAGTTCGAAAGTACTTTTACTCACAATTTATAAAAATTTATTAACTTATTTAAGTTGATTCAATAAAGTGATGTATCCAAATGTTCAAAACATTCATATCATATCAAAACATTCACATCATTATAAATGATATATTAAAATTTAAAAATCAATAGCTTTAATGCTGAATTAAGCTGCAAAAATGCTAAATTGGCAACACTGTGCCATCAATATATAAAAGTGTGAGTTATTCAGTATCAGTAGTCAGTTCTATTTTGTATCTGCCTTTGTGAGCATTAGTGAAAAGTTGGAACATAGGTACAATGAAATACGTTTTAGTTTTGTGTCTAATTACTTTGGCGACTTTTACCACTGCTAAACCCAACTGCCTTGGTTGTCTCACTATCGTAATGGGAAATTATCTTGAGATTTTGAAAGAAGATCTTAGGAATTGGCTGTCGCAATTGGCAAGTGAAGGACCATCTTACAGGTAATTTAAAGATTTTTAATTTATTTCATAAATAATAACACGATACATTTGTAATTATTTTAAGCCTGGTTAAGATAAATTTCGCAACAGTAAGGACCTTATCCGGTATTGATTATGCAATAAACGCTGATCTAATGAAAAACGATAATCGAAAAAACTGTTCTGTGGATATTAGGTCACAATTCCAGGGTAGCACCCAATTCACTTTGCAATGTCCCGGTGACGAGATATTGGTCAGAAATTTTACTACTTTAAGAGAGAAAGTTAGTGCTTATGGTTCGAGTGCTGTATAAACTGAAAATGTACTGTTTTCAATAAAGTTGTAAACTTTTTATAAGAAAATGTTATTCAAATTAAATAGTGCTGTTAATAAAATTAAATATTCGATTAAATTGGTTATTTATCAGTTAAACAAAAAAATTTAACATTTTATCATTTTTGTTATCTTTAGAGATTTTTCGTAAAGTTTTTTCAATAAATATTTAAAACCGCCAAAAGGAGTCTTTCTACGGCTACTAGAATGGCAAGGTTTTTCATTATGTAATATAAAAAGACGAACATTTTTGACTGCAAGTTTGATTTTTAGGTTAATCAGTGCCCCTGTTAATAAAAACAATGAAATAACCATCTTTCTTACTTGTACTACTGCTTTTGCTACTTCCAGGCATCATTTCATATCTAAGGCATTAATTTCAAGATTTTGAATTCTTTGCTTCTCATTAGTCGTAGTGTAACAAGGGCGATGCAAAAACGCTATATTTTTGTTTCAAGTGACAATTTAGAAATCTTGTCGAAGCTCTCTTATAATTGTGGTATAAACACAAGCTAAATGCCTTTAATTGTTACTCTAAAGCCGATCTTACCTGGTTTTTACTGGCACTAACACATGGTCTCCACCTGAGATAAGATATAAGATTTTTATACCCTCCACCACAATAAGTTGTGAAGAGGGTATACTAAGTTTGTCATTACGTGTGAAACTTTTTTATTATTCATCTCAGAACCCATAAAGTATATATATTCTGGCTCCTTGACTAATTCTGTCCGTCTGTCCATCTGTCCGTCTGTTGAAAACACGCTCACTTTGAAAAACTCAAAAGAAATAAACAAACTGCCTGTCAAATTGCTTGTAGTTATCCTAAGCATTTTGGGATTGAAATCCAACAAAATCAGTTCAGTAGGATCAGAGCCATAAATCAAAATGTGTAATCACCACTTTAAACAACTGATAATTTTGTTACAAGAACTAACATAAATTGTGAAAAAATTCACGAAATGATATGAGATCTCGCGAATGTTCGTTCTATTCGACTGGAAATCACACTGTGAAATTTCATGAAGATGGGTCCATAATTTGCCTTAGGCCTCACATAAACCCTACTCCCGGAAAACAGTGAATTACGCCTAAAACCGTTATTAATAATGATATCAGAATACAATTGAATACTTCACAGTTTTATAGGACTAGAAATAAAATTTGCTTCAATTGATTTTTTTTAAAAAATCCAGAAAATTGGGAAACCAACAAGTCATTTCGAGATGCAAAGAACAAAGTTCAAAATTTACGAGTAGTAAATGATGTGGCAGAACGAGGTGTGGCTCTGGCTAACAATTACTTCAATGTCACGACTTCTGAAACTGATTTTCAGAATTTATTGCAGGGCATAGAGCTACATCGTATGAACCCCAATAAATAGTTTTTTTGCAAATCAAACGCAAAAGTTTGATATTTAATTATTTGTTTGGTATGAGTAATAATATTATAAACTGGGTACAAAGCTAAAAACCGGTATAACTCAGAAACGGTAAGGGCGAATTCAAAAATATTTGTTTCTAAATTATTTAGAATAATTGATTTTAAAAAAATAACTTGAAAAGAGCAAAATTGAACAAAATCATAAAATTTTCAATGAAGCTTGAACTTTTGTCCCCTGTAACTCTGTCATTTCTTGACCAATCTTCACTAGCAATCCATCGTTATTTAAGAAATTTTATAACCTTTGACTGAAAAGAAAGGTTTAAAATTTTTGAAGATATTTGCATTTCAGTCACATCATCTTTTTTAAAAACGCAAATAACGGTTTCTTTGGAATATCTCAAAAACTGTTCTACTTTTGACAATTCTGACTTCATATTCGGATCCAGCGGAATATATAAAGATTAGCTATCAGATTCATTTGGTCACGACTTGGTTGAAATTTTGTCATGTAGTGTTATTTAAATACACCTAAAACCGTAGCAGCTATAGATATTGTAAAATTTGGTTCATATGGTTAGAAATAATACCATGCAATTTTCTGATTATCGATCCATATTTACCTTAGATCCCATATTAAGCAGCTTTCTGAAAAGCACTTTAAGCGCTAAAACAAATTTCACTACTGTATTGAATTTTGTTCCATTTAGATTTTTAATAACGGAAATCACTATACAGGATTTCGTGATGATCAGTCCATAATTTATTTTTTTTTAAAACCTCTTATATCTGAAAAAAAAACTTTTTTTACAAAAGTTCCAACATTTAAAAAAAAAAAAAAAACCATGTTGTAAGGCTTTTTATATTACTGTTAAATAATTAAATGAAAAAAAGTATATAGAATTTATTTTGTTTAAAAGTATATAAAAATTAAATCTAAAAATGTTTTTACTTTGAATACGCCCTCGCGAAAATTTTCAATATTTTGCTCTTTCCATTAATTATGTTTCTAAAGATTAAAGCTCAAGCTATTCATTATTAACTTCTTCAATATCACTCAAATAGACTAAATTTTCCACAATAGCACATAATTGAGAAATACTCAATTGGTAACCTCTTAGTACATAAAAAGGTCCTTGACGTGTTTAAGAAAGTCTTTATCAAAATCGAACTTTTTTAACAGACCATTAAAAAGTGCAACATTAGACTTTAAAGAATAAACTCCAAGATCTATTACATTAACTTCAGACAACTTATATGAATCCAGTGCTAAAGATATTTCAGAATCTAAAAAAAAATTTGCGATCTTTGCGAAGAAGTTCACACAATTTAAATAATGAAGAACAGAGAAAATACAAGACATGAATATTTAATATTTGTATTCAATATACTGCAAATTTTAAATTATGTATTTATAAAAAACTTGAAAAAACTTTATTTAAATCTAAAACTTTTTTGCATCTCAAAAAAGGCTGACCAAACGTACTAATACAAAGTTTGTATACAGTTTTACTACTGTATTCTAACCAAGTACATGCACAAAGTACCAAAACAATACAACTATGTGCTTTGTTTATTTAAACGTTTTGAAATGTAAGTGATGCAATGCATAATATTAATCTGTATTGTTGGAAATTAAATGTTAAATGTCACAAAGCATCAACTTTAAAACCGATGCTCTGATTGCTTTTTTCCTGCCATACTAATACTTAACAGTGATGTTTTGGAAGGGTTTGTGTTGTATATATATTGTACTGCGGCGTTATGAAACATTATACTTTGTTCTAACATAAAGCAATTATCGTTTTGGAAGTCAGCCAAACTTGCAAAAAAGGGAAAACTTGATAAATGGCAAGGCATTATTAGTTCGGCATAAACTTTTACGAATCATAATATATTATTCAAGTTAGTTCAAATTGCTAGAAAAAAAGGATAACACTTTCTGATTGTCGTTTGAACCGGAACCGATTTGTGTACTGACGTCCGTTTTAGAAAGATTATTTAATAATTTATAGCTCTCATATATTCTAACTGTCGGTGGAGGGTGTCAAAGATTCGGTACATCCGAATATAGCACTCTTACTTTTTTAATGCATTTGCTTCTAAATGGTTAAATACAGCATAAAAATGATTCTTAAGGCCCAAATACACTGGTCAAAGGCTTGACATCAAGCTCGTATACGTGTGATTGACATTTGAACATACATTTGCTGGATCAGCTGTCAAGCATCCATTTTGCATTTTATTTTGAAATGACAACAGCAGGAGCAACCAAATATTAAAATATAGATAAAAAGTGTTTAGTTGTGTTTAATTGGTGCTTTTTCATAAATAAAAACAAATATTGAAGAAAAGAAGAAGAAAATTATTAATTAAAAAGTTTTCCATAATTCCATCATTTTTTTTTTTCATCCGACATTTTTAGAGACTGTTCGGTTTGACATCACGTTTAAAGTGTGTGGGTGCTTGAAGAGTAACGCCAAAACATTCATTAGAATCACTCGTCAAGCATGCTAAATATCTAAATTTTTTGATTTTCCATCAAGCATCGTCGGTGTCACACATACAAACTCATTTTCACTAATACTACCACAATGCTGGATGGGAATTTGACCAATGTACTTGGGCCTTTAAAAATTTCAAATCGATATTTGAAATATGGCATCGTCAATTTCGAATAATTTTTATTTTGGAAAATTGTTTTTAAATTTTTTATGCCGAAAAACTTTGGAGTCTGAGTCGCGAGTTTTTGTGGGTACTACGACTCCGACTCCGCCACAAAAACCTCCACTCCGACTCTGACTCCGACTCCACAGCCCCGCTTCAAATAATAAAGTCGACTAAGATGGAATTAATATTAATAAATAGGGCAACCAAAAAAAAGCACACCAAAAAACAGTTTTAAGTTCTTAAAAAAAGCGTTCAAAAACATGAAAATAAGCTGTTAAAATTAAAAAAAAACCAATTTAAACTTGTTTATTTTCCACTTAATTCGTTTAATACGTTGTTATAGTAAATTATAAGTTGATGCAATAAATTTTCGAAAAAAAACTATTTCTGTTTGGAGTCAGCAAGTTCTTGTACATAGAAAAAGTTCTTCCTACGTCTACAGATTTTAAGGGAGCATATTTAAAATTGAGCATTTGCTCTGAAGTATATTGGACTCATAATTCCGCTTGCCTCCCAAAATATCCCCAATATTTTTTAATACCGAAAATCCTTCATTTTTGAATGAAACTGATTTAAATTTTGTATTAACTTTGTCTCCTATATCCCCTGGAACACGGGATATTTTTATAACGGTTCATAACTATGTTCACTTAGAAAACCAATGAAAGATTTTTTGTTTCCAATTTTGTTACAACTTCGTGTAAAACCCCAAAATTTTCAGAAATAACCAATATTTGATATAATAGCTAAAGTATATTAAAAAAGCAAAAAAATGAGACGTTACTATACCAAAAACAGAGAGAAGGGGAACTAACAGACGTTACTTTATACAAGAACTATATTTAAAAAGAAATAAGACGTTACAAAGTATGATGGTAAAAGACGTTACAGACTGAGGAATTTGATCGTAAGAATACAGCTATGGAATTTTCGAGAGAAAAGAACTTAAACAAGCAAATAATATGGGTAATTCCAAAGTGTTGAACGTGACAGTCGTACGCATCAAAAATGCAATAACATTTTAAACAACAAATATTTCTACGTTCTTTTAACCCTTAAATTATAGCACTTAGAAAGCTCTATTATCTATGCTAAAGTTTATGGGGGGCGCGATTCTAGGTCAAAGATAATGGCAAAAGAAGTAGCGGTTCGAACGTGAAAAAATAGAACTAGTTTTTATGGCCATGTAAAAAGGCGTAATTCAACGAAACCTGTCGCAATTTTTTAGTCAAACTACTTTCAGAATTTTACGTAGCAATGTAACATTATAATGTCTTTGGTTTGATTCCAAAATCTTCTGTATTTTTCTTTGTTTAAGCCAAAATCTGGTTCGATACGTGACATTTTTTCCATAATAACTTAACTAAATAAGGATTAAAAAAAGTAAAAATTTACCGTTAATCCGAATAACATATTATTCTTCGAACTCATCCTTTTATTACAGACCATGTAAGAAATTTTTTTTGGAATAATTTTTATCAAATATCACCTCTTTTAAGGAAGATAATATTAAAGAAAACATGCAATAAAACATTCTCACAAATAAGAAATTACGTTTGCACATTTGCAGTCTGATTGTTTATCTAAGTGAACAAATTTATGGGTAAATTAATAAAATTAGTAAAATCTTAATATTTCTCAATAACAATATCGTAAAATAATAAGCTCTTAATAACTTTTAAATTTTCGGTCACGGTGGACGTTTTGACGGAAATGCCCATATAATAAATTGAAAAAAAGGCTTAATACTAAAAACATAAACACATAAAAATTATACACAACACTATAAAAAGTACGTTACAGTACCGCTAAGACAAAGTAACATAAAAATCAAGTAAGAAAGTATAGTCGGTCAAGCCCGACCGTATGATACCGACCACCACAGTATTTAAAAACAAGTTTCGAGAGTGTACGGCTACATGAATATGGATCTATCTATGTTTAAATTTCACTAAAATCGGTTAAAAAGTTACTGATGGGCAGAAATTCACCCTATCTCCCCTCGTGGTGCTATTTTTTAAAAAATTCATATCTTACGTGTCCATATAAATATGGATCTGTCTACATATGTCTTAAATTGCATTAAAATTGGTTTGATAGTGGGCACAAATCGCCCTTGTGCCAATTAGAACCCACGTACCAAATTTCATTAAATTATCTTTAAAATTGCGACCTGTTCTTTGCGCACGGGGTTACATGGACAGCCAGCCAGCCGGACGGACATCGTTAGATCGACTCAGAAAGAGATTCTGAGTTGATCGGTATACTTTAGGATCAATATTTTAAGGTGTTTCACACATCAGCACAAATGCATAATACCCTCTCCACCATTTAGTGTTGGTATAATAACATTCAGAGATAATATAGGTTTTTGGGATGATATTGTTCAAGGGAAGCACAAAATATTACCATAACGTTGAACGATTTTTTTAACCAGAGTTGTTACAGCACAGAAATGGTTGATTTTTTAGTATTTATAAAAAAAGTTGCACATAAAAAAAAATAATAATAATCACGATTTTTTCAAAATATTATTAAATAAGTTTTTTTCGTATGAAAAAAATGAAAAATAACTAAAAAAAAAGCCGATATTGGCAAAATAAGCAAAAAAAAAGCCCTAACAAATATAGCTCATTTTCTTTGTTTTTTTATGATCGGAATTTGTGTTCAATCAAAATCTTTCTATCTTGTAAACCAAAAAATACGCATTTGCTTTTTTTTGGTTGCCCTATTAATAAATATAATATTTTTGCAAGATGGCGTCCGTTTTTGTGTCTTTTTGTCTACCCCTCTTGCTTCTCTAACCCGTTCGCTTCTAAATAGAGCGGCGTCAACGCTTTGCAATTTGAAAATCCGATTTTGACAGGGCGCTTTAATGGGCTCAACAAAATAATGTTAATGTCAACTTTATTGCTTTTAAGAGAACTTCAGGAAGATGCCACAAAACAAAATTTTTTTGTTGCAAAAAAACAAACATTACTCTACAAATTTTTATGTAAAACTTTCAAGGAAATTGAAATTGAACTTGAACCTATTTTTCATTCAAATTATTTGAGGTTTTGTGGTACCAGTGTAATGAATTGTACCTTTTTTATTTTTTTTAATAAACGGGTCTGTAATGAAAGTCGCGTGCATTTAAAATCACACATGTTATTTAGTGGTGTTCTGAAAGTCATACCGTTCTTTTGTGTTCCTCGGTGCGCTTTCGGCAATTAAAAATCACATCGAAACACACCAAAATATCACTCATGTGATTTTAAAAGGCACATGTGTTTGAAATCACGTGATATAAGTTAAAGTGATTTTAAGAACAGACCTGATATTATACAGATCTCAAACAATATCTCAAAATAAACGATAAATAATACAGTTCTAGTCATTTATTTATTCACAACATGGGTACTAGACATTAGTATGGCATATAACGAACTTCAGTTTAACGAACAGGCCTGACAAAGTGCTGATTCGTTAAACCGGAAAACTACTGTATATGAAAGAGTTGCGTGAGTGACTGACTGACTGACTCATTCATAATCGCCCAGCATTTGGACTAGCGCTTGGTCACACCCCAAATCGATCCACTAGGACGGGATTTTTCGAAATTCGAATGTTAAGGGGGTAAAAAAAGGTAAACACGGGAAAATTCGGTAACTACAACAGATGCAAAATAAATGTAATACTTATCGTTGTTCTTTAGAAAAATAAGCGGACAGGTGTCTGGTACTTTTTTGAAATTCGGCCGTATTAGGGAGTAAACGGGTAAAATCTGAATTTTAGTACTTTAGTAAAAATATGTCCACGAGGAAAAAGGAGACGCTAACGAAGTAGCGGGTATATGCTAGTATAAAGTAAACGATTTGTGTCAATATAAATTAAAAATTTCAAATGGTACCAAATAAGACACGGCAGTACCAGTGTACTAACAAAGTCTAAAATGTACTAAAAAAAAGTTTAATTTTACACATGAATTGTACCATCCTTGTTACATACCCATTCAATGTATTATAACAACTTCAAGTCATTACGTTTAAAGATTTACGACAAATTTCACCTAATTCAGTTAAAACTGACTTTTACGTTAACTTCCAGTTAACAATATGTCTTTGACAGTTTTAACTGATAGTTTAATTTAACTGAACTTGGTGAAATTGGCCGTTATTTAAATAACGTTTCTCAGCCTTTATGTACTAAACAATAATCATCGACATAACGTCTTTTTATAGTTGTCGTCCAACATTAAGATCGTCTTTGTCTAAAATTGTTCTATTTTATAACAAAGTTGGGTTAGAGCTTAATAAATTAATATTTTTTTAAATAATTGTGTATACAAGTGTTTATTAAAACAAACAAATTTCATGAGACTTAGGTTTCAATCTTTGTGTATTAATTAGGTTAATATAACAACAGTTTACCTATTTAATACACAATGTTCACTTTCTTAATTTTCCACGATGTCAAATGAATTGTTTCTTTCGCACGTGTATATTTAAAACAAATTCTTAAACTTTGTTTTTGTTTCTAATGTAGGTGTACGAAAAAAAGAATTCATGAGTGATTATGGATTATGGGTAATATTAAACGGTCAAAATTGTTGATTACCCTAATCTTAACGTAAACCTAAGTAACAACCATTAATTTGGTTTTCAATTAAATCATATGAAACTACTGGAGCATTTAATTCTTTCTTCTTGTTTCTCGATCAAATTTCTCAATAGATCCACGCTGTACAATAATAATTTCTTTAGAATATATCAATTGTTTCTCGATTAAATATCTCAATAGATCCACGCTGTACAACAATAATTTCTTTAGAATAATTAATGAATTGAAATTTGTTTTAAAATCAGAACTTGTTGGTATTTTGTTATACGTACTTTATTTATTTAAACCAGCTTTTTTTGTATTTTTTAAAAAAGTTGGATAAGATTTCATACCAAACCAATACGAACCCGAACTTTATTTTACATATCTATTTAATTCAAATTAATAAATTTTTCAAAGTCAAAGTCATATAGACCCCAAGTGCATTGAAGGGTAAATCATACTTTTTGCACTGTCTTGTCTTCGTATGACTCCAGGGTATATTCTACTCTAGTTTCATTAAAATCGGCACAAAAATATGCAATATTTCGCTATCTTTTCTTCTGAAAATCCAAATATGTCAAAATTTTGTTCTTTGACTTTTATGATTTTAGGGTTAATGTTTTTCGATTTTAGTAAAACCTACAGAGCCCATTTAAAACTATCTGGAATACAATATTCTGAATAAGTTTTACCTAAAATTCATTACAGTAAGCCTTGTAAATTGCTTCTTTGGTCGGTTGTCCAGCACTTTTTGGCTATTTCCTTAATGTTATGGACAAGAATTTCAAGATTTATGTATGAGTTACTAGAACTTATATGTAATAAGCAAGGCACAGTGGTACGCCTTACGTTTAAAATGTATATTTTGGGCAAAAATAATTAAAACAGATCTCGTGTATTAATATATATAATTTCCTTTAACTCCGGGTGGAGCATAAATCCATAACGAAAGATAGATAGTTGTTTCTATTTCTTGATAATTGTTTAAGTTCATTCCAGGATTTATTCCTCTGGGTGATTTCATAGTTGGTATTGCGTCGCCATGTTGTTCTTGGTCTTCCCTGACTTCAAGTCCCGTGAAGGATGTGCGGCAGGATTCTTTCACATCTTTCCATCGCCATTTACGCCGTTTGATTTCAAGGCTTATCTGGATTTCATTTGTTGCGGTCAGTAGTTGTTGGTTGGATATTATTTGGGGCCACCATATTTTCATTATTTTCCTCCAACAGCGGTTTGTAAAGGTTTGAAGTCTTTTTATTAACACTGCCGTTAGAGCCCAGGACTCGCATCCATATAGAAGGACTGACCTTACATTTGAGTTGTAAATTTTCAGTTTTGTTTTAAGCGATATTTAGCTTGATGTCCATATTTTTTGGAGTTGGAAGAAGGTTCGTCTGTCCTTGTTTATGCGGGACAGAAATCATCATTGGTGCCACCATTTGGTGTTATCATGCTACCTAAGTAGCAGAAATTATTTGTTTGTGCAATGGTTTCGTTGTAAATGTTGAACGACGGAGCAGTTTGGATATTGTGAGAAATTCGGTTTTTTAACATTAATCCGGAGACCGCGGTTTGCGGCATGTTGGCCTAGGCGGTTGAGTTTTATTTGCATGTCTGATCTTTTTGTTGACAGTAGTGCAATATCATCTGCATATGCTAGCTCCTCTAGGTGGCCGAACATATCCCAGGAAGGACGTCATCTAGTACTACTAGGAACAGTAGTGGGGACATTAAACAGCCTTGTTTAACACCAGTCTTGGGTTCTATGTTTGGTGATTAAAGCTTATTGTGGAGTATGCGGCACTTGAAACCTTCGTAATGTGCTCTGATTATGTTTATAAGTTTTGTCGTGATGTTTCTTGATTTTAAGGAATCCCATATCGTATCTCTGTAGATACTGTCGAATGCAGTGGTGAAGTATACAAAGCCGACGTGGAGGTCTTGTTGCCATTCATTAATTTGTTCTAGAATTATCCTTAACATTGTGGTATGATCCGTACAGGATCTTTTTGGGCGAAAGCCTGCTTGGTTCCGACGCAGAGACCTTTCGATCTTGTTTTTGATGCGGTTAAGCAGTTGTCTAGACAGAATTTTGGAAGGAGTCGATAAGAGCATTATTTCCCTGTAGTTTTTGCACAGAGATAGGTCGCCTTTTTTTCGGACTTTAACGAGTAGTCCTTGGAGCCATTCATCGGGTAGTTTTTCTTCTTGCCATATGGCCTGGAAGAGCGGTTGGAAGGCTGCAGCGGATAGTCTAGGGTCAGCTTTGAGAGCTTCTGCTGGAATATGAGTCGATAATGCCGCTTTGCCATTTTTTAATTGTTTGATGGCTGAGATAATTTCCTCAATGGATGGCGGGTTGGTGCATATGGTGGTATCTTGTGTGTTGGCAGTATTTTCGGTGGGTAATGGGGGCTCCATTTGCATTCTTGGTGTTGTATCGACATGGCTAAAGATGCTTTGCAAATGGGAGTGCCAGCTTGTTAGTTGGTCTCTTCCATTCCTTACCATTTTTCCTGCGTTGTCCCTTATGGGTCGGGACGCATTTGAAAATTTTCCAGTTATTTTTCTGGTTATTTGATCGCGAGGCGTCTTCGGCCTGTGCACAGTCTTCTACCCACCTGCGCTTGTCATTGCGACATGATTGCTTGACTAGTTTATGCAAGTTTCGGTATTGTATGTCCAGATTTGTCTTTGCTGTTAGCGATTTTGCCTGTTCTCTGTTTATTTTTGTCGATCTTCGCTGTTCTTCGCTGTTCGCATTCGAATTCTTGTTATGCCTAAGTAGTGGTCGGATCATACATCTGCGCAGTTGTAAGTTCTTACGTCAAGAAGACTATTTATCCACGGTCTACTTATACAGAAGTGGTCGATCTGATTTTCTGTTGTTTTATAGCATAACTTTTGTGGGAACAGTGAGCTACCAATTACAAGTTTTCTGTTATTACAGAAGTCGAAAACCATGTCTCCATTAAAACTTTGCCGACCGATTCCATGTTTTCCCATTACATGATCTATGTTTGAATTTGAGTTGCCTATCTGGGCATTAAGATCGCCCATTAGAATATCGGTATCTCCTTTTTTGATGGAAGCAAAAGTAGATTCCAGCATACTATAAAATTCAATTTTACTTTAAATTTTTCTTACTTCTGTTGGTGTATAAACCTGCAAAATTGTGGTCTTTCTAGAGCGGGAGTTAAAGCGAGCTGTAATTATTCTAGAAGACACGGGGTTCCATTCGATCAGGGAAAGAGCCGCGGAGCGGGTTAGAAGGAGGCCAACGCCTTATGTGTGCTTATCTTCGTTGCAAGAATAAATGAACTTTTCTCCTGTATTGGTAATAAACTCGCCATTTCCTAGCCATCTACACTCACTAATGCTTAAATCTTTGAAACTCCATAGTGAGTTGTTTGAGTTTCCCGGACTCGTTTAGCGTCTGTACGTTCCAGTATCCAATTCGTGTTTCCTTTTTCATGCCAAAGGTTGTCATCGGTTTTTGGGGCTTATATTTGTCTTTATCTTTTTTTTATGGTTTAAGTAATCGGTTAATTTTCAGACGAGATGAGTGATTGGCCCAGGTCGCCTAGTATGGTGGCAGGGCTGCTGCCTTAATTTGTGTTTGTTTTTCAGTCTACAGGCTTCCATACGAACCCAAGACTGTATTTTTTCATTAGATATTTGCCTCTTGCCTCTAAAAACGGGTGATTGTGGATATACCGTCTTGCAGCCAGCTAGCTTTCAGAGGGGTCTGAAAAAGCCATTGCCCGGAAAATACTTGGCTGTTATAGTAATCCAAATATATAGAAATCTTTATTGTCATTGTATGGGACCCACTTGAAAATCAATAGGTTCAGTAGTTTAGGAGTCTATAGGGAACAAAAACCGAAACGCTTTTTCTTTTACCCAATAAAAAGTTGAGCTTCAAACGAAGCAGGTTTGTAAGGGAGAAATGTAGGAGTTTCGCTTGCCATACCGCTAACGGAACACATGAATTTTATATGGCGAATTCCCACTTTGGAGCAATACATTTTTGACACAAAATGTGCTTTATTCTACGCATATATAAACTGGTGAACGTAGCTATCAGCTTTAAGGTCCAATTATACGTGACATCACCATAACAAAACTGTATTATTATCACCAATGTATTACCAAAACGACAAAAACATACCATACAAACCAATTCAATTTAGGTTTCTAAATTCTCCGTTACGGCTGTGGCATTATGGTTATGTCACGTCTAATTGGACCTTTAAACACTGAATGTTTTTTACAGTTATTTTAAATATTCTCCCTTGCAAACCTGCTTCGTAGTTAGAGAATTCTGTGGCACTTGAAATGTTGTTTTTTCTTTTATAAAACTTTTTAAGAGTTTCTTCACTTACTTTACTGCATTTCTGTATGTCTTATTGCGTAGTGCAAAATTGTGCGCTTTTTTTTAATGTACCATTAGTGCTTCGCAAAATGATGAAATTGTTTTATTGGTTATATATAACATATAGCTCCCCCTGCACTTGACTCCTTAATTTTTATTTTGAAAGGTGTAGTTTACCATAAGAGTAGGTCCTACAAGTCTGTTTGTCTTCAGATATGCGGTATTTAGTATTTTCATCCGTCAACCCCGCCCATTTTTATTTTAAAATTTAAAACTTTCCAGTGGCTTTAACCACGTTTTAAGACTCTAGCTATAATAGTTCTTCAGTTACGTGAAATTAAATATATGCATCCTATGGGAGGTATTGCTCTCCCTGCGCCTACAACCTTAATTATTTTCAAAGGTGTAGTTTACTATAAGAGTAACTCGTATCAAGTTTGAGCATTCTCACTTTAACAGTTCTTAAGATATGCGATATTTTGCGTCATTGCGTCTTTGGCGTTCTATGGGGGGTATAACTTCCCCTGCTGCTATTTTATTTCAGTTTCGCAGCTTAGAAGATCCTACTGCAAAAAGTTAAAGCAAATGGGTGCAGCGGCTCTTAAGATAGGCGATACTTAATATTGGCATTCTATGAGAGGTACCCCTTCCCCTGCCCCTATCAAAAAATAAGAAGCCTATTTAATTTTCGGGGCTTACGTGATGTTGCTATAAAAATTTCATGAACATTGGTTTGGTAGTTAAGGATTCTATAAGCCAACAATCAAACAAACAAACATTTTTCATTTTAATATATATAGGTTTATTGTTCCCCTGTACCTATTACCTTAATTTTTTTTTTTTTTTTTTTTTTTTTTTTTGAAAGATGTAGTTTACCATAAGAGTTGGTCCTACAAAGCTTGAAGACTTTTGTCTACAGACATTCGGTACTTAGTAGCTTCTTTTTATGGAGGGTACTGCTCTCCCTCCGCAACCCCGCCCATTTTTATTTTAAAATTTAAAATTGACCATAATAGTGGCTTTAACCACGTTTGAAGACTCTAGCTATCATAGTTCTTCGGGATATTTAATATATGCATCCTATGGGAGGTATTGCTCCCCCTGCGCCTACCACCTTAATTATGTTCAAAGGTGTAGTTTACTATAAGAGTAACTCGTATCAAGTTTGAGCATTCTCACTTTAACAGTTCTTAAGATATGCGATATTTTGCGTCATTGCGTCTTTGGCGTTCTATGGGGGGTACAACTTCTCCTGCTGCTTTTTGTTAATTTTTGGCGTATTTAAGCGATACGGAAAAATTTATTTTTTAGGTTTTATGAAAAATATTTTTAATTAATTAAAAAAATATATATTTTACTGCCAAAAACTTGAAAATAAAGGCTTCGGCGATTTTTAACATTGAATTTGGCGAAAAAGGTCAAAATCAATCTGACAACCCTGTTTGTAATAAAGAAACAAACTAGTAGACTCAGTATATTCTAATTCAACGCTTCTTCAGTAAAAGCGTTCGTAGCCGAGTTGTCTAAGTTCCCGCCTGAGACTCGTGAGGTTGCCAGTTCGTATGTCGATGTCCCAGTTTTTTAAAAGAATTTTTTTTTTATTTTTATTTAATTTTTTTATGTTCTAAAAAACGATTTTAAGATTATAAAATTATAAAACGAATTTCAAAAATCAACTTAGGCAAGAGGAAACGGACTTAGGTATATAAATTTTTTGATTTTGTCATATTCTTCGGCATGACTAAATGAAAAGTTGGCGTGGCTCAATTAATATTTATTTATATCTAAAGAACGTTATTAATATAACTTGTTGTTCTTATCTCACCATGGTGAAGAGTATATAAGATTCGGCATAGCCGAATATAGCACTCTAACTTGTTTTTTTTTTGGAAAAATTGAATTTTACCATCCTTGTTACATACCCATTAAATGTATTATAACAACTTCAAGTCATTACGTTAAAAGATTTACTGCCAATTTCACCTAGTTCAGTTAAAACTGACTTTTACTTTAACTTCCAGTTAACAATATGTCTTTGACAGTTTTAACTGATAGTTTAATTTAACTGAACTTGGTGAAATTGGCCGTTATTTAAATAACGTTTCTCAGCCTTTATGTACTAAACAATAATCATCGACATAACGTCTTTTTATAGTTGTCGTCCAACATTAAGATCGTCTTTGTCTAAAATTGTTCTATTTTATAACAAAGTTGGGTTAGAGCTTAATAAATTAATATTTTTTTAAATAATTGTGTATACAAGTGTTTATTAAAACAAACAAATTTCATGAGACTTAGGTTTCAATCTTTGTGTATTAATTAGGTTAATATAACAACAGTTTACCTAAATAATACACAATGTTCACTTTCTTAATTTTCCACGATGTCAAATGAATTGTTTCTTTCGCACGTGTATATTTAAAACAAATTCTTAAACTTTGTTTTTGTTTCTAATGTAGGTGTACGAAAAAAAGAATTCATGAGTGATTATGGATTATGGGTAATATTAAACGGTCAAAATTGTTGATTACCCTAATCTTAACGTAAACCTAAGTAACAACCATTAATTTGGTTTTCAATTAAATCATATGAAACTACTGGAGCATTTAATTCTCTCTTCTTGTTTCTCGATCAAATTTCTCAATAGATCCACGCTGTACAATAATAATTTCTTTAGAATATATCAATTGTTTCTCGATTAAATATCTCAATAGATCCACGCTGTACAACAATAATTTCTGTAGAATATATGAATTGAAATTTGTTTTAAAATCAGAACTTGTTGGTATTTTGTTATATGTACTTTATTTATTGAAACCAGCTTTTTGGTATTTTTTTAAAAAGTTGGATAAGATTTCATACCAAACCAATACGAACCCGAACTTTATTTTACATATCTATTTAATTCAAATTAATAAATTTTTCAAAGTCAAAGTCATATAGACCCCAAGTGCATTGAAGGGTAAATCATACTTTTTGCACTGTCTTGTCTTCGTATGACTCCAGGGTATATTCTACTCTAGTTTCATTAAAATCGGCACAAAAATATGCAATATTTCGCTATCTTTTCTTCTGCAAATCCAAATATGTCAAAATTTTGTTCTTTGACTTTTATGATTTTAGGGTTAATGTTTTTCGATTTTAGTAAAACCTACAGAGCCTACAGAGCCTACAATATTCTGAATAAGTTTTACCTAAAATTCATTACAGTAAACCTTATATGTAATAAGCAGAGCACAGTGGTACGCCTTATGTTTAAAATGTATATTTTGGGCAAAAATAATACTATTTTGCTCATTTCTAAGGCAATTTTATTAAGTAACTAGCTTAACCCGGTGCGCTTTGCTACTCCCCTCGAAATAAAATTGGTTAAATTTTCTTAAAACAGATCTCGTGTATTAATAACAAAGCATATTGTACTAAATTAAAATGCTTTTACAGTAACCGTTCTACAGATATACAGAATTTCAAGGGGCTATGCCTAATTTTCCCATTGTATTATTATCTAAGCTATTTGTACAAAATTGGAATACTTTCACTGTTATAGTACTCCAAATATATAGAAATCCTTATTGTCATTGCATGGGACCTATATTGAGCGCCGAAAATTACTGTGAAAACTTCAGGAAAATAGGTGCTGTAGTTTAGGAGTCTATAGGGAACAAAAAAAGAAACGATTTTTCTTTTATCCAATAAAAAGTTAATCTTCAAACGAGGCAGGTTTGTAAATGTAAGAGTTTCGCTTGCCATACCGCTTCCGGAATACATGAATTTTATATGGCGAGTTCCCACTTTGGAGCAATACATTTTTGACACAAAATGTGCTTTATTCTACGCATATATAAGCTGGTGAACGTAGCTATCCGCTTTAAGGTCCAATTAGACGTGACATAACCATAACAAAACTTTATTACCATCAGCACTGTATTACCAAAACGACATAAGCCAATTCAATTTTTCTTTCTAAATTCGCCGTTACGGCTGTGGTATTATGGTTATGTCACGTCTAATTGGACCTTTAAACACTGAATTTTTTTTACAGTTATTTTTTATATTCTCCCTTGCACACCTACTTCGTAGTGGGAGAATTCCGTGGCACTCTAAATGTTATTTTTTTATTAAACTTGTTAAGAGTTCTTTTACTTACTTTACTGCATTTCTGTATGTCTTATTGCGTAGCGCAAATTGTGTGCTTTTTTTTAATGTACCATTAGTGCTTCGCAAAATGATGAAATTGTTTTATTGGTTATATATAACATATAGCTCCCCCTGCACTTGACTCCTTAATTTTTATTTTGAAAGGTGTAGTTTACCATAAGAGTAGGTCCTACAAGTCTGTTTGTCTTCAGATATGCGGTATTTAGTATTTTCGTCCGTCAACCCCGCCCATTTTTATTTTAAAATTTAAAATTTTCCAGTGGCTTTAGTAACGAGATATTTAATATATGCATCCTATGGGAGGTATTGCTCCCCCTGCGCCTACCACCTTAATTTTTATTTTCAAAGGTGTAGTTTGCTTTAAGAGTGACTCCTACCAAGTTTGAACATTCTCACTATAACAGTTCTTAAGATATGTGATATTTAACATTGGCGTCCTATGAGGGGTACCACTTCCCCTGCTGATTTCTTATTTCAATTTCCTACAGCAAAAAGTTGAAACAAATGGGTGCAGCGGCTCTTAAGATAGGCGATACTTAATATTGGCATCCTATGGGAGGACCACTTCCCCTGCCCCTATAAAAAATAAGTAGCCTATTTTATTTTCGGGGCTCACGTGATGTCACTGTAAATTTCAGGAACATCGGTTTGGTAGTTTAGGAGTCTATAAGCCAACAAACAAACAAACAGACAAACAATTTCATTTTTTGATCTTAGAAGATTGATCGAAAATTGTTTGATTGTATTGCATCATACATTCCCAGCGGTAAATATTGAAAGGACCGCAAGTCCTCTATACTCCTTTCTAAAATATTCGCTTGGCATTATATCCTGCCTTCAGAAGTATGCCTTCTAGAAGGTATACATTTCTTTTTGAACGACCTTCCAAAATATTAAGTACACATTCCCTACTCCCTTCTTTAAGAAGGGAGAAACGAAGTTGTTCAGTTTAATTTTTAAGTGACCTTTCTTACTCCCTTCTCTGGGAAGGGAAAGAATTTGTTTAATTTTTATATTTTTTTTTTTTTGGCCTTCAGCATTCTTAAAAACATTTTATTTTTGCGACTGATCTTGGTTTTAAAACGGTTTTACTCTTTTTTTGATGTCTTTAAAGGCCTCGTAACTCTTATGTAAACGTATACGTTGCGGATCACCTGTTGTCAAGCGTGTATAAATAGGTACACTTCCGTAAACCTAACATTGCGTTACGGATGAACCTGATAAAAATAAAATTTTTCTCAGTTTTAATATATCAGCTGTGAAAGGATTTTTTGTTTGATTATGTGTATTGATAAAGCGAATATTCCATCGGCGAACACGACCCAATTCCACTAGCTCGAAATTTTTGAATGATGGCGGCCATATCCGCTAAAGGATGAGAAGATTGTGATTATGAAAACAAGAAGCAATTAGAAGTTTATTTTATGATCACACATATTTTTTGGGTAAAATTGTTATTTCATGCGAAGATTAAAAAAAAAATATTCCTTAAATGAGCATTTAATCGAATATTAACCAAAGATCGTATTTTCTTATTAAATACATAAGTAATTTAAATGGCTTATAACTCGTTAAATAAGCGTTTTTTTGGGTAAAATTGTTATAGAAACTGGGAATTATTTCCTTTCGCAGGTTACTTTATATTATATTCAACATTTTTTATTTTTCGAATTTATTCTAATAATTCTTTCGAATTATTTCTATTCTATGCCTGTAACTTCCAAACGGAACAATTAGTTTTTTTCATCACTTATATTTTTAACAAACAATCAATTTTTCAAGAAACATTTAAATGGCTTTTTATACCTTCAATAAGTTGTTAAAAGAAAAATTCGCTCATTTTGTGATCAATGGTATTTTTTTTATGCGAAAATTTTAGGAATGTTTAACGCTTGCAATTATTTTCTCTACCTAAAGCTTATTTTAGAATAAAACAAGATCACGCATAAAAAGAGATCTAAAATCTTTTTTTAAAAATGTTGGAGAACAGTTCAAAATCTACTTGACAAATTATAAATGTTTTACGTATATCAATGAATCTTGGAATTTTTTATTATAAATTTTAAAAATATTTTGTCTGTGAACTTTTAAAAAATCCATTTAAAACATAAATTTAATCCAACTAGGACAATTTCAATGGAAAATTAATAAAAAAAAAAATGTGAATTAAAAGATGTGGTAGCTTTTCCAATCGGTGGTTCTTTCCTTTTAATTCCTATTTTGCATTCTTACCATTGAACTTGTATGTATGTATGTATGTACATGCATACATAAGTAAATATGTCGCGACCTAAGGACAACAAGATTCTATCTTCCATGAAGTTTAGGTGCAAATAGAACCTTGTTTCCCTAAGGTCGCAATGTATGTATGAATGTAAAAATACAATTTTAAGAAGTCCTTCTAAAAGCCCTTTTTTATAAAGGTATTCAATGTACTTCTTTTGCATGTATTCTTAGAGTACTTTCATAGAAGCCCATTTTACAGTACAGTTTTGTAATGCCTTTTAACAGTCCTTTTTTAAAAGGCGTTCTTAAAGACATGCATCAAAAGGGCTAACAAAAGACATTCTTCTGAAAGTCTTTAAGAATTCCTGAAAGAAGAAGGGAGTGTGGAAGGGCTTGCTCCCAATGACAACCTGTGTAAAAAAAATATATGAGTATGGAATGCTGCGGTCTGCTAAATAAGGCCTTCTATTAGGCCTCTTTACTCATTCTTTTTACCGCTGGATTTATACCTACCGTTTGTTAAAAATTTCAGCATTGTCACCAGATCTAGAGTAAACAAACATAAAAAATATAACAATTGGTTCTTAATAAAAATAAATAAAGTTTTATTCGAAATCAAATAATGTCTTTTTACTGATTAAAAAAAGCTAGATATTTGCTACTACAGTCGAACTTCGCTACATTGAACTTCTATCTCCCTCTTAAGAAATTAAAAAAAATACACTTTTTCATTAAAATTTTAGTGTCTTATAATAACTTTTTTAAACTAAAGTGGAAAAAATATAAATTCTCTATAATAAAGTTATTTTCTCCTTCCATGCAGATTTATTATAGTAAAGTTCGAAAGTTCTTTTACTCACAATTTATAAAAATTTATTAACTTATTTAAGTTGATTCAATAAAGTGATGTATCCAAATGTTCAAAACATTCACATCATTATAAATGACATATCAAAATTTAAAAATCAATAGCTTTAATGCTGAATTAAGCTGCAAAAATGTTAACTTGGCAACACTGTGCCATCAATATATAAAAGCGTGAGTTTTTCAGTTTCAGTAGTCAGTTCTATTTTGTATCTGCCTTTGTGAGCATTAGTGAAAAGTTTGAACATAGGTACAATGAAATACGTTTTAGTTTTGTGTCTAATTACTTTGGTGACTTTTACCACTGCTTACCCCACTCCCGTAATAGGAAATGATCTTGCGATTTTGAAAGCAAATCTTGAATTTATGTTGGCATTGGCAACAAGTGAAGGACCATCTTACAGGTAATTTAAAGATTTTTATTATATTTCATAAATAATAACACGATACATTTGTAATTATTTCAAGCCTGGTTAAGATAGAGTACGCAACAGTAGATGTCGTATCCGGTAGTAGTCAATATTCTATAGCCGCTCGTCTAATGAAAACAGGTAATGAAAAAATATACTGTCAAGTAAATATTTGGTCACAACCTAAGGTTGTCACCAAATTAACTTTGGAACATAACGGTAAGGAGATATTGGTCAAAAATTTTACTCCTTAAAGAGAGAAAGTTAGTGCTTATGGTTTGAGTGCTGTATTAACTGAAAATGTATTGTTTTCAATTAAGTTGTAAACTTTTTATAAGAAAATGTTATTCAAATTAAATAGTGCTGTTAATAAAATTAAATATTCGATTAAACAAAAAAATTTAACATTTTATCATTTTTGTTATCTTTAGAGATTTTTCGTAAAGTTTTTTCAATAAATATTTAATACCCTTTAGCACCAAACAAGCAGCATCTTTTTGGAAAAAAAAAGGAAACCGCCTAAAGGAGTCTTTCTACGGCTACTAGAATGGCAAGCTTTTTCATTTTGTAATATAAAAAGACGAAAATTTTTGACTCCAAGTTTGATTTTTAGGTTAATCAGTGCCCCTGTTAATAAAAACAGTCAAATAACCATGTTTCTTACTTGTACTACTGCTTTTGCTACTTCCAGGCATCATTTCATATCTAAGGCATTAATTGCAAGATTTTGAATTCTTTGCTTCTCATTAGTCGTAGTGTAACAAAGGCGATGCAAAAAACGCTATATTTTTGTTTCAAGTGACAGTTTAGAAATCTTGTCGAAGCTCTCTTATAATTGTGGTATAAACACAAGCTAAATGCCTTTAATTGTTACTCTAAAGCCGATCTTACCTGGTTTTTACTGACACTAACACAGGGTCTCCACCTGAGATAAGATATAAGATTTTTATATAATAAGTTGTGAAGAGGGTATACTAAGTTTGTCATTACGTGTGAAACTTTTTTATTATTCATCTCAGAACCCATAAAGTATATATATTCTGGCTCCGTCTGTCCATCTGTCCGTCTGTTGAAAACACGCTCACTTTGAAAAACTCAAAAGAAATAAACAAACTGTCTGTCAAATTGCTTGTAGTTATCCTAAGCATTTTGGGATTGAAATCCAACAAAATCAGTTCAGTAGGATCAGAGCCATAAATCAAAATGTGTAATCACCACTTTAAACAACTGATAATTTTGTTACAAGAACTAACATAAATTGTGAAAAAATTCACGAAATGATATGAGATTTCGCGAATGTTCGTTCTATTCGACTGGAAATCACACTGTGAAATTTCATGAAGATGGGTCCATAATTTGCCCTAGGCCTCATATAAACCCTACTCCCGGAAAACAGTGAATTACGCCTACAACCGTAATTTATAATGATATCAGAATACAATTGAATACTTCACAGTTTTATAGGATTAGAAATAGCACTAAAAAATTTCATGGTGATCGGTCCATAAGTTGCTTCAATTGAAAATTGGGAAACCAACAAGTCATTTCGAGATGCAAAGAACAAAGTTCAAAATTTACGAGTAGTAAATGATGTGGCAGAACGAGGTGTGGCTCTGGCTAACAATTACTTCAATGTCACGACTTCTGAAACTGATTTTCAGAATTTATTGCAGGGCATAGAGCTACATCGTATGAACCCCAATAAATAGTTTTTTTGCAAATCAAACGCAAAAGTTTGATATTTAATTATTTGTTTGGTATGAGTAATAATATTATAAACTGGGTACAAAGCTAAAAACCGGTATAACTCAGAAACGGTAAGGGCGAATTCAAAAATATTTGTTTCTAAATTATTTAGAATAATTGATTTTAAAAAAATAACTTGAAAAGAGCAAAATTGAACAAAATCATAAAATTTTCAATGAAGCTTGAACTTTTGTCCCCTGTAACTCTGTCATTTCTTGACCAATCTTCACTAGCAATCCATCGTTATTTAAGAAATTTTATAACCTTTGACTAAAAAGAAAGGCTTAAAATTTTTGAAGATATTTGCATTTCAGTCACATCATCTTTTTTAAAAACGCAAATAACGGTTACTTTGGAATATCTCAAAAACTGTTCTACTTTTGACAATTCTGACTTCATATTCGGATCAAGCGGAATATATAAAGATTAGCTGTCAGACTCATTTGGTCACGACTTGGTTGAAATTTTGTCACGTAGTGTTATTTAAATACACCTAAAACCGTAGCAGCTATAGATATTGCAAAATTTGGTTCATATGGTTAGAAATAATACCATGCAATTTTCAGATTATCGATCCATATTTACCTTAGATCCCATATTAAGCAGCTTTCTGAAAAGCACTTTAAGCGCTAAAACAAATTTCACTACTGTATTGAATTTTGTTCCATATAGATTTTTAATAACGGTAATCACTATACAGGATTTCGTGATGATCAGTCCATAATTTATTTTTTTTTTAAACCTCTTATATCTGAAAAAAAACCTTTTTTTACAAAAGTGCCAACATTTAAAAAAAAAAAACAAAACCATGTTGTAAGGCTTTTTATATTACTGTTAAATAATTAAATGAAAAAAAGTATATAGAATTTATTTTGTTTAAAAGTATATAAAAATTAAATCTAAAAATGTTTTTACTTTGAATACGCCCTCGCGAAAATTTTCAATATTTTGCTCTTTCCATTAATTATGTTTCTAAAGATTAAAGCTCAAGCTATTCATTATTAACTTCTTCAATATCACTCAAATAGACTAAATTTTCCACAATAGCACATAATTGAGAAATACTCAATTGGTAACCTCTTATTACATAAAAAGGTCCTTGACGTGTTTAAGAAAGTCTTTATCAAAATCGAACTTTTTTAACAGACCATTAAAAAGTGCAACATTAGACTTTAAAGAATAAACTCCAAGATCTATTACATTAACTTCAGACAACTTATATGAATCCAGTGCTAAAGATATTTCAGAATCTAAAAAAAAATTTGCGATCTTTGCGAAGAAGTTCACACAATTTAAATAATGAAGAACAGAGAAAATACAAGACATGAAAACATCACTTAATATTTGTATTCAATATACTGCAAATTTTAAATTATGTATTTATAAAAAACTTGAAAAAACTTTATTTAAATCTAAAACTTTTTTGCATCTCAAAAAAGGCTGACTTCCAAAACGTACTAATACAAAGTTTGTATACAGTTTTACTACTGTATTCTAACCAAGTACATGCACAAAGTACCAAAACAATACAACTATGTGCTTTGTTTATTTAAACGTTTTGAAATGTAAGTGATGCAATGCATAATATTAATCTGTATTGTTGGAAATTAAATGTCACAAAGCATCAACTTTAAAACCGATGCTCTGATTGCTTTTTTCCTGCCATACTAATACTTAACAGTGATGTTTTGGAAGGGTTTGTGTTGTATATATATTGTACTGCGGCGTTATGAAACATTATACTTTGTTCTAACATAAAGCAATTATCGTTTTGGAAGTCAGCCAAACTTGCAAAAAAAGGGAAAACTTGATAAATGGCAAGGCATTATAAGTTCGGCATAAACTTTTACGAATCATAATATATTATTCAAGTTAGTTCAAATTGCTAGAAAAAAAGGATAACACTTTCTGATTGTCGTTTGAACCGGAACCGATTTGTGTACTGACGTCCGTTTTAGAAAGATTATTTAATAATTTATAGCTCTCATATATTCTAACTGTCGGTGGAGGGTGTCAAAGATTCGGTACATCCGAATATAGCACTCTTACTTTTGTTGAACTATTTATGGTTTTTAAACCAAATTTTTAATATTTTTAATTAGGCTTAAGTTCATTAAATTTAATTTTCATTAAATTATTTTTATGAAGAAAGGTGTTTTACAACATGAAAATTAATTAAAATTGTTATTGATAATCTTTCATTCTTGACCGTGGCCGGGATTCGAACCGCGGCCGGCAGGTTACCATGACATGTTTCGATCGCAACCACTCGATCTTCTCAAATGGATTTGCCGTTTTACACTCGCAGCCATCGACGGCTGCTGACGTCAATAGTCAAACATCAATCCTTAAACCAAATTGTATTTTAACCTTTGGTAGATCGAAGTTTGCTTTTTTGAATGATTATCTATTTTAATTGATTTTACATGTTCTTCCTTACTTTTGTTTTTTCGTACTTTTGTCAAGAATTTTTCTTGAAGTCCAAAGTACATTTTTAATGCTTTTTTAATGCATTAGCTTCTAAATGGTTAAATACAGCATAAAAATAATTCTTAAGGCCCAAATACACTGGTCGAAGGCTTGACATCAAGCTCGTATACGTGTGATTGACATTTGAACATACATTTGCTGGATCAGCTGTCAAGCATCCATTTTGCATTTTATTTTGAAATGACAACAGCAGGAGCAACCAAATATTAAAATATAGATAAAAAATGTTTAGTTGTGTTTAATTGGTGCTTTTTCATAAATAAAAACAAATATTGAAGAAAAGAAGAAGAAAATTATTAATTAAAAAGTTTTCCATAATTCCATCATTTTTTTTTCATCCGACATTTTTAGCGACTGTTCGGTTTGAAATCACGTTTAAAGTGTGTGGGTGCTTGAAGAGTAACGCCAAAACATTCATTAGAATCACTCGTCAAGCATGCTAAATATCTAAATTTTTTGATTTTCCATCAAGCATCGTCGGTGTCACACATACAAACTCATTTTCACTAATACTACCACAATGCTGGATGGGAATTTGACCAATGTACTTGGGCCTTTAAAAATTTCAAATCGATATTTGAAATATGGCATCGTCAATTTCGAATAATTTTTATTTTGGAAAATTGTTTTTAATTTTTTTATGCCGAAAAACTTTGGAGTCGGCGTCGCGAGTTTTTGTGGGTACTACGACTCCGCCACAAAAACCTCAACTCCGACTCTTACTCCGACTAAGATGGAATTAATATTAATAAATAGGGCAACCAAAAAAAAGCACTAAAAAAACAGTTTTAAGCTCTTAAAAAAAGCGTTCAAAAACATAAAAATAAGCTGTTAAAATTAAAAAAAAGCAATTTAAACTTGTTTATTTTCCACTTAATTCGTTTAATACGTTGTAATAGTAAATTATAAGTTGATGCAATAAATTTTCGAAAAGAAAACTATGTCTGTTTGGAGTCAGCAAGTTCTTGTACATAGAAAAAGTTCTTCCTACCTCTACAGATTTTAAGGGAGCATATTTAAAATTGAGTATTGGCTCTGAAGTATATTTTATACGATTGAACTCATAATTCCGCTTGCCTCCCAAAATATCTTTTAATACCGAAAATCCTTCATTTTTGAATGAAACTGATTTAAATTTTGTATTAAATTTGTCTCCTATATCCCCTGGAACACGGGATATTTTTCTTACGGTCCATAACTATGTTCACTTAGAAAACCAATGAAAGATTTTTTGTTTCCAATTTTGTTACAACTTCGTGTAAAACCCCAAAATTTTCAGAAATAACCAATATTTGATATAATAGCTAAAGTATATTAAAAAAGCAAAAAAATGAGACGTTACTATACCAAAAACAGAGAGAAGGGGAACTAACAGACGTTACTTTATACAAAAACTATATTTAAAAAGAAATAAGGCGTTACAAAGTATGATGGTAAAAGACGTTACAGACTGAGGAATTTGATCGTAAGAATACAGCTATGGAATTTTCGAGAGAAAAGAACTTAAACAAGCAAATAATATGGGTAATTCCAAAGTGTTGAACGTGACAGTCGTACGCATCAAAAATGCAATAACATTTTAAACAACAAATATTTCTACGTTCTTTTAACCCTTAAATTATAGCACTTAGAAAGCTCTATTATCTATGCTAAAGTTTATGGGGGGCGCGATTCTAGGTCAAAGATAATGGCAAAAGAAGTAGCGGTTCGAACGTGAAAAAATAGAACTAGTTTTTATGGCCATGTAAAAAGGCGTAATTCAACGAAACCTGTCGCAATTTTTTAGTCAAACTACTTTCAGAATTTTACGTAGCAATGTAACATTATAATGTCTTTGGTTTGATTCCAAAATCTTCTGTATTTTTCTTTGTTTAAGCCAAAATCTGGTTCGATACGTGACATTTTTTCCATAATAACTTAACTAAATAAGGATTAAAAAAAGTAAAAATTTACCGTTAATCCGAATAACATATTATTCTTCGAACTCATCCTTTTATTACAGACCATGTAAGAAATTTTTTTTGGAATAATTTTTATCAAATATCACCTCTTTTAAGGAAGATAATATTAAAGAAAACATGCAATAAAACATTCTCACAAATAAGAAATTACGTTTGCACAACTTTGCAGTCTGATTGTTTATCTAAGTGAACAAATTTATGGGTAAATTAATAAAATTAGTAAAATCTTAATATTTCTCAATAACAATATCGTAAAATAATAAGCTCTTAATAACTTTTAAATTTTCGGTCACGGTGGACGTTTTGACGGAAATGCCCATATAATAAATTGAAAAAAAGGCTTAATACTAAAAACATAAACACATAAAAATTATACACAACACTATAAAAAGTACGTTACAGTACCGCTAAGACAAAGTAACATAAAAATCAAGTAAGAAAGTATAGTCGGTCAAGCCCGACCGTATGATACCGACCACCACAGTATTTAAAAACAAGTTTCGAGAGTGTACGGCTACATGAATATGGATCTATCTATGTTTAAATTTCACTAAAATCGGTTAAAAAGTTACTGATGGGCAGAAATTCACCCTATCTCCCCTCGTGGTGCTATTTTTTAAAAAATTCATATCTTACGTGTCCATATAAATATGGATCTGTCTACATATGACTTAAGTGGCACAAAGACCCTCTTCCGGAAAGCAGCTTGTATTGGGGCTATATTAAATTATGGTCCGATTCGCCCTTGTGCCAATTAGAACCCACGTACCAAATTTCATTAAATTATCATTAAAATTGCGACCTGTACTTTGCGCACGGGGTTACATGGACAGCCAGCAAGCCGGACGGACATCGTTAGATCGACTCAGAAAGAGATTCTGAGTTTATCGGTATACTTTAGGATCAATATTTTAAGGTGTTTCACACATCAGCACAAATGCATAATACCCTCTCCACTATTTAGTGTAGGTATAATAACATACAGAGATAATATAGGTTTTTGGGATGATTGTTCAAGGGAACACAAAATATTACCATAACGTTGAAGGATTTTTTTAACCAGAGTTGTTACAGCACAGAAATTGTTGATTTTTTAGTATTTATAAAAAAAAGTTGCACATAAAAAAAAATAATCACGATTTTTGCAAAATATTATTAAATAAGTTTTTTTCGTATGAAAAAAATTAAAAATTATCTTAAAATGACAAAATAAGTAAAAAAAAGCCGATATCGCAAAAATAACTAAAAAAAAAGCCGATATTGCCAAAATAAGCAAAAAAAAGCCCTAACAAATATAGCTCATTTTCTTTGTTTTTTTATGATCAGAATTTGTGTTCAATCAAAATCTTTCTATATTGTAAACCAAAAAATAAGCATTTGCTTTTTTTTGGTTTTTGCAAGATGACGTTCGTTTTTAAAATTCACCTTCTTCCTTGATTATTTTCAAAATATGAATTAGCATAAATACGTGTTCCCATGCCTTTAACATAGGCTGAGCAATTAGAAATATTGCTTTGTTATTCTGCCGACGTTATTGTCAACTAGCTGAGATATTTATCTTTAGGGTCTACACTAGGGTAAGGAAGTAATTCGTAATAATTAATTAGAAAATTAAAGCTCGCTAAAAAATCATTACAGTTTTGCCAAGGAAGAATTATGTACTATAATTCCTGCAGAGCAGTCGGATCTTTAAATATCATGTAACGAAATTGTGTCTTTTTGTCTACCCCTCTTGCTTCTCTAACCCGTTCGCTCCTAAATAGCGCGGCGTCAACGCTTTGCAATTTGAAAATCCGATTTTGACAGGGCGCTTTAATGGGCTCAACAAAATAATGTTAATGTCAACTTTATTGCTTTTAAGAGAACTTCAGGAAGATGCCACAAAACATTACTCTACAAATTTTTTATGTAAAACTTTCAAGGAAATTGAAATTGAACTTGAACCTATTTTTCATTTAAATTATTTGAGGTTTTGTGGTACCAGTGTAATGAATTGTACCTTTTTTATTTTTTTTAATAAACGGGTCTGTAATGAAAGTCACGTGCATTTAAAATCACACATGTTATTTAGTGGTGTTCTGAAAGTCATACCGTTCTTTTGTGTTCCTCGGTGCGCTTTCGGCAATTAAAAATCACATCGAAACTCACTAAAATATCACTCATGTGATTTTAAAAGGCACATGTGATTTGAAATCACGTGATATAAGTTAAAGTGATTTTAAGAACAGACCTGATATTATACAGATCTCAAACAATATTTCAAAATAAACGATAAATAATACAGTTCTAGTCATTTATTTATTCACAACATGGGTACTAGACATTAGTATGGCATATAACGAACTTCAGTTTAACGAACAGGCCTGACAAAGTGCTGGTTCGTTAAACCGGAAAACTACTGTATATGAAAGAGTTGCGTGAGTGACTGACTGACTGACTGACTCGTTCATAATCGCCCAGCATTTGGACTAGCGATTGGTCACACCACAAATCGATCCACTAGCACGGGTTTTTCGAAATTCGAATGTTAAGGGGGTAAAAAAAGGTAAAAACGGGAAAATTCGGTAACTAAAACAGATGAAAAATAAATGTAATACTTATCGTTGTTCTTTAGAAAAATAAGCGGACAGGTGCCTGGTACTTTTTTGAAATTCGGCCGTATCAGGGAGTAAACGGGTAAAATCTGAATTTTAGTACTTTAGTAAAAATATGTCCACGAAGAAAAAGGAGACGCTAACGAAGTAGCGGGTATATGCTAGTATAAAATAAACGATTTGTGTCAATATAAATTAAAAATTTCAAATGGTACCAAATAAGACACGGCAGTACCAGTGTACCAACAAAGTCTAAAATGTACTAAAAAAAAGTATAATTTTACACATGAATTGTACCATCCTTGTTACATACCCATTAAATGTATTATAACAACTTCAAGTCATTACGATAAAAGATTTACGGCCAATTTCACCTAGTTCAGTTAAAACTGACTTTTTCTTTAACTTCTAGTTAACGATATGTCTTTGACAGTTTTAACTGATAGTTTAATTTAACTGAACTTGGTGAAATTGGCCGTTATTTAAATAACGTTTCTCAGCCTTTATGTACTAAACAATAATCATCGACATAACGTCTTTTTATAGTTGTCGTCCAACATTGAGATCGTCTTTGTCTAAAATTGTTCTATTTTATAACAAAGTTGGGTTAGAGCTTAATAAATTAATATTTTTTTAAATAATTGTGTATACAAGTGTTTATTAAAACAAACAAATTTCATGAGATTTAGGTTTCAATCTTTGTGTATTAATTAGGTTAACATAACAACAGTTAACGTAATTAATACACAAAGATCACTTTCTTAATTTTCCACGACGTCAAATATGTTGTTTCTTTCGCACGTGTATATTTAAAACAAATTCTTAAACTTTGTTTTTGTTTCTAATGTAGGTGTACGAAAAAAAGAATTCATGAGTGATTATGGATTATGGGTAATATTAAACGGTCAAAATTGTTGATTGCCTTAATCTTAACGTTAACCATTAATTTGGATTACTGGAGCATTTAATTCTCTCTACTTGTTTCTCGATCAAATATCTCAATAGATCCACGCTGTACAACAATAATTTCTTTAGAATAATTAATGAATTGAAATTTGTTTTAAAATCAGAACTTGTTGGTATTTTGTTATATGTACTTTATTTATTTAAACCAGCTTTTTTGTATTTATTAAAAAAGTTGGATAAGATTTCAAACCAAACCCAAACTTTGGTAGATTTATAAGTAGGTACGAACCCGAACTTTATTTTACATATCTATTTAATTCAAATTAATAAATTTTTCAAAGTCAAAGTCATTTTGACCCCAAGTGCATTGAAGGGTAAATCATACTTTTTGCACTGTCTTGTCTTCGTATGACTCCAGGGTATATTCTACTCTAGTTTCATTAAACAGAGCTCATTTAAAACTATCTGGAATACAATATTCTGAATAAGTTTTACCTAAAATTCATTACAGTAAGCCTTGTAAATTGCTTCTTTGGTCGGTTGTCCAGCACTTTTTGGCTATTTCCTTAATGTTTATAAATGGACAAGAATTTCAAGATTTATGTATGAGTTACTAGAACTTATATGTAATAAGCAGAGCACAGTGGTACGCCTTACGTTTAAAATGTATATTTTGGGCAAAAATAATTAAAACAGATCTCGTGTATTAATATTTATAATTTCCTTTAACTCCGGGTGGAGCGTAGGGCCATAACGAAAGATCGATAATTGTTTATATTTCTTGGTAATTGTTTAAGTTCATTCCAGGATTTATTCATCTGTGTGAATTCATAGTTGGTATTGCGTCGCCATGTTGTTCTTAGTCTTCCCTGACTTCTAGTCCCTTGAGGGTTCCACCATAATGATGTGCAGCCGGATTCTTTCCATCGTCATTTACGCCGTTTGATTTCAAGGCTAATCGGGATTTCATTTGTTGCGTTCAGTAGTTGTTGGTTGGATACTATTTGGGGCCACCATATTTTCATAATTTTCCTCCAACAGCGGTTTGTGAAGGTTTGAAGTCTTTTTATTAACACTGCCGTTAGAGCCCAGGACTCGCATCCATATAGAAGGACTGACTTTTCATTTTAGTTGTATATTTTCAGTTTTGTTTTAAGCGATATTTAGCTTGATGTCCATATTTTTTGGAGTTGGAAGAAGGTCCGTCTGGCCTTGTTTATGCGAGACAGAATATCCTCATTGGTGCCACCATTTGGTGTTATCATGCTACCTAAGTAGCAGAAATTATTTGTTTGTGCAATGGTTTCGTTGTAAATGTTAAACGACGGAGCAGTTTGGATGTTGTGAGAAATTCGGTTTTTTTTAACATTAATCCGGAGACCGCGGTTTGCGGCATGTTGGCCTAGGCGGTTGAGTTTTATTTGCATGTCTGATCTTTTTGTTGACAGTAGTGCAATATCATCTGCATATGCTAGCTCCTCTAGGTGGCCGAACATATCCCAGGAAGTACGTCATCTAGTACTACTAGGAACAGTAGTGGGGACATTAAACAGCCTTGTTTAACACCAGTCTTGGGTTCTATGTTTGGTGATTAAAGCTTATTGTGGAGTATGCGGCATTTGAAACCTTCGTAATGTGCTCTGATTATGTTTATAAGTTTTGTCGTGATGTTTCTTGATTTTAAGGAATCCCATATCGTATCTCTGTAGATACTGTCGAATGCAGTGGTGAAGTATACAAAACCGACGTGGAGGTCTTGTTGCCATTCATTAATTTGTTCTAGAATTATCCGTAACGTTGTGGTATGATCCGTACAGGATCTTTTTGGGCGAAAGACTGCTTGGTTACGGCGCAGAGACCTTTCGATCTTGTTTTTGATGCGGTTAAGCAGTTTTCTAGACAGAATTTTGGAAGGAGTCGATAAGAGCACAGAGATAGGTCGCCTTTTTTTGGGACTTTAACGAGTAGTCCTTGGAGCCATTCATCGGGTAGTTTTTCTTCTTGCCATATGGCCTAGAAGAGCGGTTGTCTAGAGTCAGCTTTGAGAGCTTCTGCTGGAATATTATCGACTCCTGCCGCTTTGCCATTTTTTAATTGTTTGATGGCTGAGAAATTTTTCCTCAATGGATGGCTGGTTGGTGCATATGGTGCTATCTTGTGTGTTGGCAGTATTTTCGGTGGGTAATGAGGGCTCCATTTGCATTCTTGGTGTTGTATCGACGTGGCTAAAGATGCTTTGGAAATGGGAGTGCCACCTTGTTAGTTGGTCGCTTTCATTTGTTACCATTTTTCCTGCGCTGTCCCTTATGGGTCGGGACGCATTTGAAAATTTTCCAGTTAGTTTTCTGGTCATTTGATATAATATACGAGGATTGTTTGTTCGCGAGGCGTCTTCGGCCTGTGCGGCAAGGTCTTCTGCCCACCTGCGCTTGTCATTGCGACATGATTGCTTGACTAGTTTATGCAAGTTTCGGTATTGTATGTCCAGATTTGTCTTTGCTGTTAGCGATTTTGCCTGTTCTCTGTTTATTTTTGTCGATCTTCGCTGTTCTATCAGTTCGAGCGAATTATCACTTATCCACTCGGATTTCCTTACACGTTGTGGTTTGAGCACAGTGTTACAGGTTTCTATGAAACTATCTTTGAGATAAGACCACCTTTCGTTTTTATTTGCATCTTGGATCGATGTTAATGTTGTTTAATTTTCTAAGAGTGATATGAACTCAGCTTTTGTTGTTGGTGAGTTTAACTTATCTATATTATAGCGGGTTCTGCCTGAGTGAGTTTCCTTTGGCATAGCCATTACTCGCATTCGAATTCTTGCTATGCCTATGTAGTGGTCGGATCATACATCTGCGCTGTTGTAAGTTCTTACATCAAGAAGACTATTTCTCCACGGTCTACTTATACAGAAGTGGTCGATCTGATTTTCTGAAATTTGTTTGGAGAGCGCCATGTTGTTTTATATCATAACTTGTGTGGGAACAGTGAGCTACCAATTACAAGTATTCTGTTATTACAGAAGTCGAAAACCATGTCTCCATTTAAACTTTGCCAACCGAGTCCATGTTTTCCCATTACATGCTCTATGTTTGAAATTGAGTTGCCTATCTAGGCATTAAGATCGCTCATTAGAATAACGGTATCTCCTTTTTTGATGGAAGCAAAAGTAGATTCCAGCATACTATAAAATTCAATTTTACTTTAAATTTTGCTTACTTCTGTTGGTGTATAAACCTGCAAAATTGTGGTCTTTCTAGAGCGGGAGTTAAAGCGAGCTGTAATTATTCAAAAAGATAAGTGATTGGCCCAGGTCGCCTAGTATGGTGGCAGGGCTGCTGCCTTAATTTGTGTTTTTTTCCAGTCTATCAGGCTTCCATACGAACGCAAGACTGTATTTTGTCATTAGATATTTGCCTCTAAAAACGGGTGATTTTATTAATTTATTTATTTAAGTCTATGGATTTAAATCCGTACAGACTATAATTAAATTACAAACAATATTATTAGTTTATGTATTTAAAGACAAGATAATACTACGTTTAATGACACTGGCACTTAAAGAAAAGTCAACTAAATCATACATATCATTAAAATCTTTACATATTCTCCGAAAAGGATCAGAATTTGCAAAGTTTGTGTGAAAGGCCTGAAGATATAATGGTATGTAATTGCGAGTTGATCGCTGAGGAACGTTGAGTTTAACATTATTAAGCAGGAATTCAGGATTGTGGATATACCGCCATTGATTGGTCGACATTAAGATGTCTTGTAGCCAGCTAGCTTTGAGAGGGTTCTGAAAAAGCCATTGGGAATACTTGGTCTAGGACCGGAAGTAGAGAGCTGCTTGGACATTCCGACAGAGGAATCGTTTCTGGACACTCCAAAGTGAGTGACATTCCCATTTCCCTATTAATGTATTAATAACAAAGCATATTGTACTAAATTAAAATGCTTTTACAGTAACCGTTCTACAGATATACAGAAATTTCAAGGGGCTATGCCTAATTTTCCCATTTAACCTACTTTTTGAAAGATGTTGTGTATTATTATCTAAGCTATTTGTACAAAATTGGAATACTTTCACTGTTGTAGTACTCCAAATATATAGAAATCTTTATTGTCATTTTATGGGACCCACTTCAAATTTAAAAATATTAATAGCTTATGTTGAGCGCCGGGTAATCAGAAAATTACTGTGAAAACTTCAGGAAAATAGGTTTAGTAGTTTAGAAGTCTATAGGGAACAAAAAAAGAAACGCTTTTTCTTTTACCCAATAAAAAGTTTATCTGCAAACGAAGCAGGTTTGCAAGGGAGAAATGTAAGAGTTTCGCTTGCCATACCGCTTAAGGCTAGATTACACTATTATACTTTGTATTAATATTTACATGTCAAAAACTCAAGTAATATGACAAAGTGTGATAGTGTGAATGCAATGTGTCACGAAAATGACAAGTATTATGAAAAAAGTTTGACATCCCATACGACTTCATCGTGTTTTGAAAAATTTCTAAACAATAATACACGCAGAGAAAAAATATGGTTGGGCATGGTTACGGCAACAACACTATGATTAATGTAACAATGTATTGTTGTCGTACACAAATAATTGTTATTTTTATTTAATATCAACAATATTATAGTTACTGTAAACATATCAATGTTTATCGCAATTATGAACTTGAGTATTGTTGACCGAAAAATAATTATTTTTCTAACAACTTAATTATGATAACTTTCTAAACATATTATATTTCTCACAACCATATCATGATATTAAATAGCCAACACATGATAACTTTCTATAAATTTATCATATTATGTTAAAGATGCAATCAAACTATTTTTACTCTAATCATATTATGTTAGCGCCATTTGTAAAATAATTTTGAAAAAGTTGTGTTGTTTTTTTTATTTGTGAGCGGTTAAACAATTAAAAGATAAAATTCCATAAAAAAATAAGTTTAAAGAAATTAAAAAATTAAAATATTAGCGGAGTTCATTCAAGTATTAGTGATGTAATAGTTCAAATGCAAAATATCATAGTTTTTTGTAAAATCCAACAACAAAACACACAGAGATTTCGTTATATTTTAAAAAAGTGCTACGATATTTCTGTGATTTTCATGGGCAATCGCGTATGTCTTAAAACAAATTGTTCAGGAAAGCCGAAAACCCATTCTAGATCAAACTATGGGCTAGGTATTGCACATTTTAAACTTTGTCATTACGTTACAAAACGGAATTGATCCATCTTTTTTAAAAAAAATATAAAGAGCGTTCAAAATTAAGCAATATGGCTCAACATCTTAAAATCAAAATAATGGACACACGCGGTTGAACATGAAAACCACAGATTTTTCATTTGCTTTTTTGCAAGCCTTATATTGAACTCCGCTATTTGATTAACATTAAGAAAAATTGTAAAAAGCCACAAAATGAAAAATCGATTCAAAAATATTTAAATTCATTTTTTATTTTTATGACAGCTATGAAAGGTGCTGTATCATAATATGATTGCTTCTAAATTTATTATGATTAACATGATGATAATATGATTACTTCTTAGCTTATTATGATTAACATGACAATAATTTGATTACTTCTTAACTTAGTATGATTAACAGAATAATAATATGATTAAGGGAAAAATATTACGATGACATATTACGAGTATATTGAGTCATAATATGTTTCAATAATAATCTTAATATGGTGACTACAATCATAATTCTTATCATAATATGTTGCTCTTAGAATATGTTTACCACAACCATGTTTTTTCTTTGCGTGTACTTTTCATTGGATCAGGGTTGCGTTTTATTTCATGTGTGAGTGTTTATACTTTGTGTGATGGTGTGAACACAAACTGTCATGTTAAATTAGATTTTTTGACAGTCGCAACAAAACTCATTAGATTTCTATCTCACAAAGTATTATGGAATACGTAAGACTTGTGAGATAGTGTAATCTAGCCTTTACGGAAGACATGAATTTTATATGGCGAGTTCCCACTTTGGAGCAATACATTTTTGACACAAAATGTGCTTTATTCTACGCATATATAAACTGGTGAACTTAGCTATCAGTTTTAAACACTGAATGTTTTTACAGTTATTTTAAATATTTTCCGTGCCACTTGAAATGTTGTTTTTTCTTTTACAAAACTTTTTAAGAGTTTATTCACTTACTTTACTGCATCTCAGTATGTCTTATTGCGTAGCGCAAAATTGTGTGCTTATATTTTTAAATGTACCATTAGTGCTTCGCAAAATGATGAAATTTTTTTATTGGGTATACATATATAACTTATAGCTCCCCCTGCACTTGACTCCTTAATTTTTATTTTGAAAGGTGTAGTTTACCATAAGAGTGGGTCCTACAAGGCTGTTTGTCTTCAGATATTCGGTATTTAGTATTTTTGTCCGTCAACCCCGCCCATTTTTAATGTAAAATTTACCAGTGGCTTTTACCACGTTTAAAGACTTTAGCTATAATAGTTCTTCAGTTACGCGATATTTAATATATGCATCGTATGGGAGGTATTGCTCGCCCTGCGCCTACCACCTTAATTATTTTCAAAGGTGTAGTTTACTATAAGAGTAACTCCTACAAAGTTTGAGCATTCTCACTTTAACAGTTCTTAAGATATGTGATATTTAACATTGGCGTCCTATAAGGGGTACCACTTCCCCTGCTGATTTCTTATTTCAATTTCGCGGCTTAGAAGATCCTACAGCAAAAAGTTAAAACAAATGGGTGCAGCGGCTCTTAAGATAGGCGATACTTAATATTGGCATTCTATGGGAGGTACCACTTCCCCTGCCCCTATCAAAAAATAAGAAGCCTATTTAATTTCCGGGGCTTACGTGATGTTACTGTACAAATTTCAGGAAAATCGGTTTGGTAGTTTAGGAGTCTAAAAGCCAACAAGCAAACAAACAGACAAACATTTTACATTTTTATATATTAGATTGATCGAAAATTGTTTGCTTGTATTGCATTTAGAGTTTTTTTCCCCCGGACTTTTTCCATTCCCGGGAAAGCGGGAAATTTTTTTAAATTTCCCAGGATCCCGGGATCCCGCTTTATATAAATAATACAAAGTAAACTTGGTTATTAATTAATGAAAAAAACTTTTATAAAAAACGTAAGAGAGCTTGTTGACAAAGAAAGTAAATGAAATGGTTCAATGCTAAAAAATTAATTGAAGATTGAAATATGAACTTGAATTATTATCACCTCACGCCTTTATTCCCTTTTATTATGCTTTTATTCAGTATTATTATGCTCTGGATACAAGATAAAAAGATAACATAAACATAACAATTTAATTCATAAAACAATAATAAAAACAAAATTAAAATTAAGGTACTCAAGATATGAGATCAAAAAGTTAATTAATAAAATAGATAAAATATTTTAAAGAAATATATAAAAATTTTTAACGGCTTAGGAAATAACTTTCTGACACACTTAAAGCGCTTAGTAAGTCGTCAAAAAGTATATTCCTGATTTTACTTACTAATTATCATGTTTCCGAAAAATTTCGTTCATTTTTTACCGAGGTTGGACAAATAGTTAAAAGTGCACCGTTGTAGCATGCTTCGGATTTACAATCAGAAACAATTTTTTCTTTTTTATAAACAACGTCAGTCAAATGTATGTAAAGGTTGATAAAAAAATAGCATCAACCGGACTGCTTCTTACAAACCTTTTCATTTCAATAGGTCCATTTGTAATCTTTAGGACAATGTCTTTCCCCGCACTTCACGGGTATATAAACCAACACAAATTTAAATTGAAAATGTGTGTTTATCACCTAATAAACATATCGCTCCTTCATTGAATCATAGTCATATCTCAAAATTTGAAGTAACTTTAGCAAAGTTTTCCTTCATACCTTCTCGTATTATATCTCAAACTGAACCGAAGTTATAGCAAAATGTATCTTTAAATCGGTACATTTTGAAAACTTTAATCGCATTTTGCCAAAATCGTTTGTTTTTGTAGATATGAATATGTTGCAATAAAGGAGCGATATGTTTAGGTATCTCCTATTTTTAAAACTTGTTCATGAACAATGAAACTTTACTGCCTGCATCTTATTTTGAATTAATGTACTTTATTAACTCTTCACTTCACTAAATGTAATAATTATCAACTGTTGCACTGCCCATTCTGCTTTTAGTAGATTTATTGCATCAGGAGACATTGATTTAAATACATGTACTCACTTCTTGCAATTGATCTAATCCACAACCCATCCACAGATGCTAATTTTTAGAGAATTTTCTGAAATTATGAGGAATGTTTTATTTCCCGGGATTCCGGGTAAATGGGAATTCCCGGGAAAAAACCCTAATTGCATTATACATTTATACCTACTGAATACATTTCGTTGTAATACACTTTAAGCTATGTATTTATTAACCGTTTGTTAAAAATTTCAGCATTGTCACCAGATCTAGAGTAAAAAAACATAAAAAATATAACAGTATTTGAAAGTATGTTCAAATGGCTGATGAAGAGAATGAATATCTTCGAGAAAACAATTTTCATATTTAAAAGTGCTCATGAAAGAATCAATAAATAGATTTAAACATAAATATATTTAAAGTCCATGAAAATTTTTTCATTATATGTATGTGGCAATTTATTATCACAGATACAGTTGTTGTTGTTAGCGATATTTTAAAGATTTTTATGAACTCTTAAAAACCTTTGGACATTTTTGAAACACAATGGAAAAATTCGCTTTGGTTAATTGGAAAGATAAATAAGTTTATGTCAAAACTTTAAAGCTGCAACGATACGACAGGTACGTACAATTTTATGGAACTTACTTTGAGTGTTCTTTATATGCTGGTAATTATTACTAGTAATGCCTGTGTTTAAGCTATGAACTCCACTAAAGCTCGCCTTCGAAGTTTACGAGTTATAAGTCACACTTCTTTTAAACCATTGTTAAATTAATGCAATACCCTTACAATGATTTCCAAAAAAGAAGACAAATAGGGAGCTTTACCGGTGAAGCGTTTTAGATATGTATATAATAAAACTGCAACTATTTAAAAATGTATGTATATCAAATATTTGTTTAATACTAGCCGCAAAAAATATTTTACTTGTTGCTTTAAGTAGACATACTATAAACTATTTTACAGTAAACATCGTACCATTTTTGTGTTCACTAGCTATTTTTACTTTTTTCTAAATAAAAATTAAGCAAAATATATATAATGGCGACTTTTTGTTAATTTTTGGCTTTTTTTTGGATTTTTAAAAAATATTTTTAATTAATTAAAAAAATATATATTTTACTGCCAAAAACTTGAAAATAAAGGCTTCGGCGATTTTTGACATTGAATTTTGCGAAAAAGGTCAAAATCAATCTGACAACCCTGTTTGTATGTATGTACATGATATGCCGCTCAAATAAAGAAACAAACTAGTAGACTCAGTATATTCTAATTTAACGCTTCTTCAGTAAAAGCGTTCGTAGCCGAGTTGTCTAAGTTCCCGCCTGAGACTCGTGAAGTTGCCAGTTCGTAGTATGTTGATGTCCCAGTTTTTTAAAAGAATTTTTTTTTTATTTTTATTTAATTTTTTTATGTTCTAAAAAACGAAACATCAACTTTAGCAAGAGGAAACGGATTTAGGTATATACATTTTTTGATTTTGTCATACCTATTCTTCGGCATGACGAAATGAAAAGTTGGCGTGGCTCAATTAATATTTATTAATATCTAAAGAACGTTATAAATATAACTTTTTGTTCTTATCTCACCATGGTGAAGGGTAAATAAGATTCGGCATAGCCGAATATAGCACTCTAACTTGTTTTTTTTTTTTTTGGGAAAATTTTCATATTGGTGCTTTTTCCCTGAAAACAAGATTAGTTTTATAACATTTTCTGTAGAGCAAATAATTAAGTGATTTTCGGCTTTCTATTTATTATAATCTTCATTATACATATGTCTCTCTAAGTAAAAATGTCATAAAATGTTTATGTCATTTTCTATTTTTGCCAATCATGCACTTAATCATTGTTTACTCATCGATGTCATTAGAGATTTTTACAACAAATGTTTTCTATTACTTGATTTTGTTGCTCAAAACACATATTATTTTATTTACTTTTTTCGCTGTTTATGACAAAAATATTTCTTGTTAATACCTAATAGTTATGCGAATGCTGCTACTTATTCTCAACAATAAAAAGGAATGCCGAAGAAAAAATCAGAAAGTACTTAAAAGTCAATGAACATTAATTTTTTTTTTTTTTTTTTTTTTTTTTGTTAATTCTCTGAGTTATATACAAATTTTGTAAATTTATTTCAAAATAATCCAAAAGAAATCAAGAAGATATAAACAAAAATATAAAATTATGATAATAACAAAATTTATTATTATTATTGTAATCAAAAATAAAATAAAAATGGCAAAATTAACTGATAGAATTTAAGAGCATCGGAGAATAACAAAAAAAAAAGATTTATTTTTGGGGTATAAGAGAAAAAAACAAAGAAAAGTTATAATATTTTTAACTGAAGCATAAAATTTTTAAATGGCTAAACTGCTTGCTATAATTTTATGGCAAAAATATATTTAATCTATGGAAATAAATCAGAATGTGATTCAATTTCAATTGTATTCCGTTTGAAGTTGAATCACAGAAAAAAGAGATTTTTCCTAAAAAGGAAAATTGGTGTGTAGTGGATGTCTGCAAGAATAAATAAAAAGCAAATTCAACACACTCATTTGTTTTTTAACTGCAATGAGTCAAGCACGCAACCATAACGAAACAAATGAAAGAATAAACAAACACAAAACAAATAAAAACTCATTCAATTCAGTCAAATGAGTTAAATATTCAAATACCTACCTATAATTTGAATGTAAAATATCTGTACCTACCCTACAAGAAATGCATAACCAAAACTAAAAAAAAAATTTATTTACTAACACACTTGCAACAATTTTACATTAGTGTTTCTACTCTAACATGTGTGTTAGAGGAGAACAACTAAAAACACTTTCTAAAAATGACAATTTTTTAATATATTTTTGTCATACGCTTGATAAAACTTGTGAATTGCTTTAATTTAATATTTACCATTGGTGTTAAAGAAAAAAAATTATATTTGTAACTAGATTGTAACTATGAAGAAAAAGTAACACCACCAAACAGCGGTAATCAGAATGCTAGTGGTTAAGGAGGACGTACTGATGGTGGCTTCAGAGGATGCGGTGGTGGATTCTCTGGAAACAACAGTGGTCATGTTCGAAGCGGTCGTTTTGAAAGGTGGTGGCTTTGGCCAGGACAATCGCTTAAGATTTGTCCTGATGACTTTTCAAGTATGTATTTGATTTTTTGGTCTCAATCTGTTGACAAAATCTACAATAAATTAAATGGTCACACGTACGTTTACCTCCATTTCCAGACCCACGCAAGAAGTGAAACGTTACCAAGTAGCCACAGAAATAGCGATACGTGGTACTTACTTTTCTGAAGCCTAATTTCCTGACTATTAATTGGATTATAATTTTTTCAATAAAAAAATTTTTATTTAAAATGAAAAATAATATATTTTTTATAAAGGTTAGTACTAACCAATTTTTACGTTATGAATAGCTAGTTAGTACTAACCAATATTTACGTTATGACTAACTAGTTAGCATTAACCACTGTTTTGGTTATCATTGACTAATAAAAAGAAGCAGAGTAAGCAGTACAGATATATGTTCCGTAGTCGAGTGGAATTCATTAGTTAGAAAGAGAGGCAAAATCACATGTACACAAGAGTTTCGGTTAGTTTTTTCATTTTGCTCTTAATAAACTAATAGAAACTTTAACCAATATATTGGTCAACACTACCGGTTATATATCTAGTAAAATGACCGGTAGTCTTCTTGTAGGGTACACATTATGTATGTATTTGTAAGCTTAACTCTTATAAACAGTGTTGTAATTTCACTCGAATGCGATTTTCGAACATGGCTGATAATTTTTGAATATTTTTACATTAGAAACATATATCCAAATTTAATTACTCAGTCTGAGTGAGGATTAATCACATTTTTGTTATTTTAAACAACAAATTAAAAGTTAATTGCTTGACACGTTATTTAAACTATCAAATAAGGGTCTTGTTGAAAATTTACAAGAGATCAAATATTGCAACTATTAAAGATATTTATAAATAAGTAGGTACATATGCATATTATTTTGTGTAAAATCATAAGTCCAGCGATATTAATGTGTCAAGACAATGAGAACTTGTAGTGGAAATAGTACAAACATAAGTAACAATGCAGAGAAGGTTCCACCGAGCTAAAAAATCTGCATTTTTAAACCAAAAATCTTCAAATCTGCATTTTAGCGATTTAAGGTTATAAAATCTGCAAAATGCTGATAAATCTGCACTTCTTGCATCACTGCTTATAAATAAAAGAAGCCACAAGCTTACACACATATTATGACAATGTGTTCAAATAAATGTATGACCATTTAATAATTCAAAAGTTATTCGAATGTTTTTTGTAAACTTGCTCTCTCTAACGGGTCATTACAATCAGTGTTACCGTCGGAAATTTTCAAAAAGTACCAAAAAAAGGGGATATGTATCTAGAAAAAAAGTGGCACCAAAAAGTGATTTTTTTCTAAAAGAGGGGCACATCTTTTAAAATTAAAATAAGTATACCACATTATGTATTTTTGACGTTTTTTTTCTATTTATTATAATTTTAAATGGTATAAAAACTTGTATAAAAACTTTGTAAATATTTCTCTCGAGAAGTAATTTTTGTAAAATATTTACTTTAATGTTTTGGTAATTCAAAAACGTTAAACTTGTTTTCTGCCAAACATGTTTTTTCGATTATGACATTGTTGCAGCAAATAGAATATATTTATGTAATGTGTTTTATATATACATTAAGTAATATATTTCTTGTACTATTCCTTTCGAATACATTTTCTTTGATTTATTTAAGACACTATATTGCACAGGTAGACATTTAAAAACTTTTGAGAAATTTATTTGCCCATTCCACCAGATTATTATGTTTTTTGGAATGCTATTGCCGAATATGAGCACCGTTTTCTCCCATCACGTCACATTTATCAGATTAATAACAAACTCCATAGTCTTATAATTTTATTTTACAGTCAACCTAATTACAAAAGTTGTAGGCCCAGGCCCACGGTGTCGACAATAAAATTTCTTTCGTTTATTTGTTTTGAAAACAAAAACAAATTTTAGTTTTTATTCTTGTTTTCGATATAAATATGCGAAATAAATGTTCTTTTCGACACCGTGGGCCTGGCAGCTAAGCTATAATTGGATGAAAACAAGAAATCCTATAACAAAAAAACGAAAATATCACTTTTTCAAATACTTTATATATAATCAGTTCCTCACTTTAATACAAATAAATGCACGGCATGCATACATGCTACTAAATTTAAGTGCTAGTGTTTCAATTTCTTGACTATAGCATATTTAGTTTTTATCCAATTCCGTCTATTATTGCTTAAAATTTTTGCAATCAGGTTTATAGAAAAAAAAACTATAAAACTGGATTTTGTTATTAATTTTGGTAAAAAACATCTTCCGAAATTACAATAATTGGTGTATCTGATAGATGTGACGTGATGGGAGAAAACTGCGTTCATATTCGTCTTAAGCATTCCAAAAACATAAGAATCTGTTGGAATGGTTAAACAAACTTTTTTAATGTCGTCCTGTGCTACATATTTATTAATGGTCAGTTTCATACAAATTTTACAATTAAAACGACTTCCATACATTCGTAAAATATCTTTAGCTTATTTTTTACTTTATTTTTGATTAAAGCTGACTTAGTAAAAACACGCTCAGCAGAAGCACTACTATGTGACAATGTAAAAACATGAGAGATCAATTTGTACAAGTTTGAATATATATACAGGTATATTCATCAAATCTATTTTTCAATGTTCCTATTTCACGCCAAAAATCTTCAGCATTCGAAATTTTTAATATGTGTTCATTATTCGTGTCATTTACTTTACTTTCTAGAAGTTTAAATTCTTGTATAAATGCATCTGGGTCAGTTATAATATCTTTAAACTCTGAAACTAATTCGAAATAGTTTATATCTTCATTAGACACTATAAATATTGGGTCTAAATACTTCAATATATTGAGCTTTTTGTTTTTATATCAATTCTTATTATCAATTCATTACACAGTTTTTGGTAAAAACTTAGATTTTACTTTTAATGTCAATTACACAAATTTTAGACAAGTTTTCGGTACACAACAGTTCGGTTTCTGCTTCATGACTTCTAAGGAGAGACAAAATACTTTTTTTTACCAAATATTTGAAACTTTTTGCTATATATTAGGGTATCCATTCGGTTAACCGTTAATCGCTTAACCGATTAATTACCACCCGATTAACTGATCGGTTAATTTAAAACTGGCAATTTTCGATTAACGATTAAACCGGTTAATTTCAGTCGATTAACCGAATTTTTTAATTTTTTTTTAGTATTATAACATATTTTTTGTGTTTTTAATTATTTGTTTCGATATAAAAAAGGTATATGTTTGGAAAATATTTTTTCATACAATATATTTCCTTCGAGCAATACACTCGTACAAAACAGAAACCAGGGGTCCGGAAATTCATTTATTGCAGAATGTTCGGTGCTGAGCTTTGCCAGGATGAGTCAGATAATGACCTGAAAATAGAAGACACTCTCGATTGTAAAACAAACAATCTTTAACAAAATTAGCCGAAATAATGCCATAAGATTTGTTGAGAGAAATCCTGGAAAAGGACTGAGAAATAAGGTAATCTGTATCATGATACAAAGAAACCAAGATAACTCATTCAGCTTTTAAAAATGAAATGTTTCTGCGCATCTACGTCACATCAAGTATAAGTACGGCTAAAATATAGAAACACAAGCAAACAAACATGTGTATAAAATGCTAAAGTGACCTCATATTAAACAGTTAAGTTTTGTAAACATGTGCAATGCGTTATCTTGATTTTATCATTCTTAAATCTGTATTATGGGTTGCTTCCGATTTCTCCAACATCTTCGATAAGTGAAAGAATTTTTTCCAAGTCAAGTTTTATCAAAACTAAAGAAAAGAATCGCTTAAATCCTAAACATTTAAACCAAATTATTTTTCCAAAATATTTTTTTATAAGATCTTAAACTATTGAAATAATTAATAAAAAAATCTCACTGTTTATTTTTTAAAAAATACATACAAATATTATGTATAAATTATAAAATATGTTTTTCATATTTATGAATTACTTTTTTGTTTGCTCGTTTTAATTCGAGAATGGTTTTGTTCGTTATGTTAATGTTTTATTTTCATTAATAAACTCTAATAAAAAATAATTTTTGCATATTTATTTATTGAAATTACTTAACTTATACCAAAACTTTATTAATCGGTTAACCGATCAATAACAACATTAACCTATTATTAACCGATTAAACCAAAACCTCTGTTAATTAATCGAGCAAAAGCCCGATTGAATGAATACCCTACCATATATTCTTTTAAATATTTATAGGAATTTTCCTAATTCTTGATTTATAAAAGAATATATTGCAAAAAGTTTCAAATATTTGGTAAAAGTATTTTGTCTCTTCTGAAAAGCAGCTGTTGAGTTACGAGGTTGCGGAAGAAACCATCGATATGTGAGATATCGTTATCCCCTTATTCATAATAAATAAAACAGGTTAATAGGGAGTTTATTAAGCCGATTTTCAGTTAACCACGCATGACAAGAAAAAAATTTCATATAAACTTGCTTAAATAAACATATATTAAAACAGTTTTACATATATTAAAGCTGTGGGTTATAATAAATAAACAGAAAGAAAAAAAGTATATTTTCCTAGCGTAAAAAGTATCAAAAAAGTGGCAAGAATCGCAAAAAGTACCACATTTGGGTGCATTTTGTAAAAGTGGCCAAATAGTATCCAAGCGGTCAAAAAAGTGGCAATTTGCCACTTTAGTGGCACCAACGGTAACGCTGATTCCAATGTTTTGTTATTTATGAACAGTGTGGCCAAATCCAAAAATATTATTCAGCTAAATCGGCTTTAAAATAATGCTAAAAGAATACCCAAACTGCCAAAAATTAATGCTAAAATTTAAAATGTATTATTTTTTGTTATTTTATTTTTGTTTATATATGATTTATTTTACATAATTCTTCCCTATAAACTCACTTCATATCAATAGAACAAACTGATTAAAAAATAACAATAAAATATTTAGTAAACATAAAAAGTCTTAAAACTATAAAATAAATATATTTCAGACTTTTTATTCGTACATTAAAAGTTTTTAAACAAAAGGTACCATACCATAACAAAAAATCAAAGGAACTTGACCTATAAATGGCTATTATTTAGAATTGCAATAAAACTTATAACACGTTTAATAAAAAATTTCATTTTATAAATTAAATATGCCATCAAATTAATATTATTCTTCAATTTCTGAAGAATCGATCGAGATATCATTATAATATATTTTCTTATCACATTTTTAAATGAGATCGTACTTTTTTTTTTAAACTAACGCAAATTTTAAGCCACACCTATACATTTATCCAGAAATTAACTGTTGATTTTTGACAATTCATATGAATTTAGTCTCTGCCACTGATGTTCCACAATTTTAATTTCTTCTACAGTGAAATCAATATTTTCTTATTTAAAATGTTCGCTTAATTTGCATTAGTCTTTAAACTGTTTTCTACACAAAAAAATTAGTATTTGTTAAATTATGAAAATGTGTCGGCAATCGTTGTTAAAGCTGACATATTAATTGAGCTTTTAAATCTAGGCATGTACCTAATTCGTATATGTTTTTCTATTTCAAAAGTTATGGTATCTTTTTTCGTTTCCAAAAAGTTTTCAAAATCGTAATTGAGGGAAAAATCAGCTTAACATGAATAAAATGGATCAAACGGATCAAATTTCAAAACAATTTGATATAAAAGATTCAGCGTTTAAAAACTTGCAGTCAAAGTAGAAAAACTGCCATTTCTTTTGCGTCTTCATTTGTCATTGGCAAAAAAACTTTTGCTTTTACTTCTGATTCATTAAATGTAAACAGTCGCTATCAAACCAACTCAAAACGCGAAAAATTGTAGATGAATTTTCGTTTTTTGTTCCACAGTTTTTGGTTTCGGCTGTAGTTTTTTAAACCCTGAAAAGATCTTTTAAAAGCTTATACAGTTTCTATAGCAAAAGAGTAGGGATTTATATGTGCATTCGACAGAAAAGTGTAGTAGATTTTAGAATAAAGATTACTTGAATATTCTTAAATTAAATAATGCTAAAAAATGCTAAATATGTAAAAAAATGCTAACTGCTAAATGAAAAATTTGCAGCTAAATCAGACAAAAAAATGCTAAATCTAGCTGCAAAAATGCCAAAATGGCCACGCTGTTTATGAATGACTCTCAAATTCATTTACAGTCAAGCCTGCCATATTTGCCGATTTATCGGCATTTTGCCGTTTTTTTTTTTTGCCTCTAAATTACCAAAGTGCCGATTTGCCGATTTTTGCTCAAAAAATGCCATTTTTCAATAAACGACTTAAACATGGTAACTTTTGGTCTGTTTTGGTATAACATAATAATTTTGTGCAACACTTGTTAAATTTTTAAAATTTTATTTGGAAAATATTCAACTATGAGGAATGAAAGAACTAAATCCAAATCAAACAAAAAAAAAAAAAACATCTGTTGGCTTTATCTCTTTTAAAATATCTTTTTCTATAAGGAAAATGTAAAGAACTTAATATTTGAGTTTGAAAATGAACAGACGCTTACAAAGGAGTAAGGTAAGCTTAATTTATTTTCACTATCAATTAAAAGAATTTAAATAAAAAAGCTTAATTTATATTCACTACCAATTAAAAGAATTTTAATAAAGAAATTATTATTATAAGATTATACGAAGTTGAGAATGATGCAACTATATCCGATAGCCAATCTAATGTAAGGAAGTGAAGTAAATTTGCAAGCTTTTTGGCAAAAATTCAGATTTAAAACGTGAGAAGTTTGGTGATGCATTTCCAAAAAATTCTTTTTCTTCCAATCTTTCGAAAATTATGAAAGAATTTGTAGCCAAGTAAACCTAAATAAAACAAAATTTCGATGGTCCCTACAAAATAAAAATTTGCCAGGAAGTTTCATTTTTCAAGTTTAATTATTCTAATTGTTTTGAAACTGATTTCAGGGGGCTGATTCTGGCAGTCGTGATCGAATACTTTTTCGTTTCAAAAGCAATTTTAGTTGTAATTCATTCAGTCGATACTGAACGAATCGAAATTATTTTTTCAGTGTTGTGAAAACTCAAATACATGCTTTACAACATTAAAAAAAAATTTCGATTCGTTCAGCATCGACTTAAAGAATTGGAAATAAAATAGCTTTCAAATCGAAAGAATATTCGATAATGATTGCCGGAATTAGCCAGTATGATTTAATAAAAATGTCAATCACTAATATTTGTCTATAACAAAAAAGAGTTAAAAAATTACCCTAAAGTACAAATTATTTATAAATCGTTTCTTTTTTTACTGATTATTATGTTTCAAACATTAGTTAATGCTGCATTTTTTTGTTTTGTTATTAAAAACATTTTTTATAGTATTTAAAAGAGGAATTTTAAGTTTGCCGATTTTTTTAAATTAAAGTGCCGATAATGCCGATTTTTTTTTTTAATATACCGATTTCTTAACAAAATCGTCTGGCACCCCTGTTTACAGTAAACAAGTTTTTTATTCAATTTATTCACTCTTAGGGCTAAAAAATCAGAGCAAGTTAAACTCTCTTTTTGGTTTAAAATGTGTTTAAACCAACAAATCTATAAATCATTAAACATATAAACCATCTTTAAACGCATGAAATTGGGCGTTTAAACTACCAGTACAAATCATATGAATTTGCCAACATTTGTCGTAGTGCTGCCACATGTTATTTTTTTAACAACATGTAATACATGGGACACTGATTTATTGTTGATGAGTTTAAACTACATATAAATTCAAGTTTAGTTCAACTAAACCAGCGTTTAAACCATCAGTGATTTATTAGGCATTAGTCTGTGTTCATACGGCTCTTTTCTTATTGAAAAGATTGCTACTTTATAGGCGAGAGGGGCGAGGGGAAAAGAAACGAGTACACAAATGCCTGTACTGTCTTTACGTTTTGCTTTTTCATTCGTTGTTTAATTTTGTTATTGTTTTGAATATCAAAAAAGCACACATGCAAACGCACGACTATACAAAATAAAAAACATGGCGTAAACATGACATAAATAATTTGAGCGCCAATTCATGTTCAAAGAAGAAAAAGGAAGAATCTTTTCAATAAGAAAAGAGCCGTATGAACTCAGACTTATTTTTGTATACTTCTTGTCTTTTTGAATGTTTATTACTTGAATAAATGTTGTGCACTTTGAGTAAAGGCAAACGAGTGAGTTATTCAAAGCAGACCTCTAGTGTGTAGATCATTTTTTGCCCAATTAGTTAGACGTTTTGTGGCATTATGGTATAAATGATTTTTAGAAATGTTGAAATTTTTTACGCAACTTATCAGATTTAAATTTAAAATACCTATTTTTAAATTTTATTGTATCTTTTAATTGTTTTTTCTTTTAAATTACTTTCATTATTTATTCAAATCTGCATTTTCGATTAGTAAGTTTATTTTCTTTTAGTATTTTAATCTTTTCTTTTAGTTAAATGCCTTCTTACAGCTTAAAAATACAACAAAGAAGAACAAAATTATAGTCTCGATTAAGTTCTTGCTCAGCTTTAATACTCTTTTTATTTATGCCTCATTAAATTGTTGTTATTTTTTTTCTTTTTATTATTCTATAACACTGAATACAAACAAAAACATTTAAACCATCACTTATAGAGAATGAGAAAAACAACTGAATCTCACTTATTATTCCTTTTTTACAGTTAGTTTTTTTACGTACTTTAGTTTTGTTGTTGTTTCATTTTCTAATTTAAAGTTTTACTTCCCGTTTTAAAATGGCTACTTCACATGTTTGTGTGAGTGTCAGGGTTGTCAGATGTGGCGATTTCTCGCCAAACGTGGCGACTTTCAAACTTGCTTGCCGACCTAATTTTTGATTTGGCGACATGGCGACTTTTTGGCGATTTAAAAAAATAGTTGGCGATTTTGTTGGCTATTTTTGATGAGCTATGGATTTGTTTTAAAATTCGTTATAATCAATAAGAAGAAAAAATATTACTTTTATTCCAATATTTGTATGAAATTTGAGGCATTCAAATGGCTGACGAAGATAATAAAAATCTTCGAGAAAATAGTTTTTCGTTTTTAGAAGTGCTCTTGAAAGAATTGATCAAATTAATTCTATTGAACATGAATATATTTAAAGTCTATGAACATTTTCCATTATATGTATGTGGCAATTTATTATCATAGATAAAAAACGTTGTTGTTAAAGATTTTTATGAATCCTAACGAAAAAATTAGCGTTTGGTAATTGTAAAGAGGGTTTTAATGACGATATTTCATCTAATATATATATATATAGGTTTAGCCCAAAACTTTATAGCTACATAGATAAGGCAGCTACGTACATTTAAAGGAACTTGCTTGCTTTGGCTGTACTTTATATGCTGGTAATTGCAACATGTATTGCCTGTGTTGAAATTATGAACTTCACAAAAACTCGCCTTGGAAGTATAATGCAATTCGAACTTCTAGACGCTTTAGGTTTAAATTATATGAATTTGAATAGTACATATTGCACTTCTTTTGTACCTTCATTTCATAAATGTAATTCTCTTACAATGTATTCCAAAAAAGGAGACAAATAGGGAGTCTTGCCAGTTAAGCGTTTTAGATAACTGCAACTTACATTTTTTTGTTGCTTTATGCTAGGAACACAACTAGGACGAGCGACGAATTTCGCCCTACACGACGAATTTGTTAGTAAAAATTCGCTGAGTAAATTCGTCGTATGAAACACAATAACGACGAATAATTCACAGCTTTACTAATTCAAAAAGTTCTTTGCTGTTTGTGCTAAGAGAGAGAAATAGTGTGACCATATAAAAAAAAATTACTTAAAAAACACAAACATTAACAAAAATACAATTAAAAACTATTCATATAGTTATCTTCTTTGTATATTTATTTTAAATGCGATAAAATAATAAAAAACAATTATAAAAGTAAAAAAGTAACTTTATATACTAAAATACTTAAAAACTAAAATTAAACATGGTCATCTGGTACTGATTTGTTCGTCGTTCGCCGGCGTATGAAATAGAAATAAATCTATTGCAAAGTCGCCGCGTATGACGAATTTCGGCCGACGCCATGATTGTGTGTATTTTTATATACACAAATATGTTTTATTTTTGGCGACGAATATTCGCGGCCAAAAATTCGTCGTTCGTCCCAGTTGTGTTCCTAGCATTAAGTAGACTACTATAAACTATTTTATAGTCAACATTGTACCTATTTTGTGTGCACTAACTATTTGTACTGTGTTCTAAATAAATATTAAACAAAGCATATATTATGGCGGTTTTTTTAAATTTTTGGCGTATTTTAGGGATACTGAATAATTTTTTTTTTAGAATTTATAAAAAAATATTTGTAATAATTCTAAAAATATGTATTTTATTGTCAAAAACTGAAAAACAAAGGCTTTGGCGATTTTGTCGATTTTTGACATTGGATTTGGCGAAAAAGGTCACAATCAATCTGACAACCCTGGGGAGTGTTAGTTTTTTTTTTTATTTTTAAGCCAACTAAAAGTGAATAACACACGCAATATTACAAAAACAACAAATTCAATAATGAGCATAAAGCTAGAGGTCCATACCACGCGTTTTCGCCTCCACGCAGTACATGCTTTTCTAACCTTACTTTCGTTGCACGTTTCAAGTTACATGCAACGCTTTTTATGCAGCAGCAGCACAAGTAAAAATAAAATTTAATTTGTCAAAATCAGCTGACTTGTTCGAACGCTGCTTGTGACGCTTACAAAAGTAGAAAGTAAACCTACTTTTCGCCTCAAGGCATCTACGCTTTTGTGAATGTAACTTACTACGTACAACTACACAGATTCTACTTTTTTGACAGCTGCGTATGCAGCGAAAAAGCGAGTAACGCGCGGTGTGGACCTCCAGCTTAAGAACAAGCATACAAGAGTAGTTTACAGTTATTTTCTAGTTATGGAAAAGACCACAACAATGTAAAAGAGGAAAACATACGCACACAGAAACACACACCTACAAAGCAACAGCAGTGCAAGTACGAGCAGCGTTACCGTTGTGATACTAAAGTATCAATTTTACCCTTTTTCGACGGTCTTGATGCCTTTTATGACCCTTTTTTTAAATTATCCTTTTGTATCATTTTCAACTATTTTGTGCCACTTTTTGACCCTTTTTGGAAATAGCACTCATATTTTGTTTTTTTGTAAAAAGTATTCGTTAAAAGCTCGTGTTAAAAGCTTTTTTATGTCTTCTAAATTAGCTGCCTATTTCACGATGTCACTCGAACGCTTTCGTTCGCACAAATTACATGTAAAACAAAAACAAACTTTGAGAATTTGTTTTTGTTTTGCATGGTATTTGTGCGAACGAAAGCGTTCGAGTGACATCGTGAAATAGGCAGTAAATTTTCGATAGTAAAGTACAACGTATTTCTTATTTTTTATTTATTGAATAACTTATGGTGGTTTCTTTTCAAAAAAAAAGTGACATTTTATTTAACAAATGCAATTAGGTGTTCATTTCTAAAAAATGTTTGCTCTCTTAAAGAGAAGCAAGTTTTATGCTAAAAAAAATTCACCCTTAACAATAGCATACGCCATTGAACTTTTCGGCCCCTTTTAAATCGACAATGTTAAGAGTGCCCTGTTAAATAGGTGACCGGTTTATGTATGGGGCTATTTCTAAAACGGCCACTATTGCCTTAAAGAGCAACAAAGCTTCGCAAAATATTAAAAACTCGAAAAAGTTTGCAAAAATAGCTCCATTAAATTGTTTAAAAGTCCCTAAAACTAACAGGAATGAAAAATTTCGGTAAAAATTGCTGGAATTCCCAAATAGTTAGTAACAGCGGTATGATAGCAATCTCTAATATTTATTAAAAATCGTAAAAGTTTTAAAGAATCAGAAAGCTAACAGGAAAAATCGCTTCATCGCGAACAGGGCTAAAATTCGCGACCAATTTCAAAATTGGAAACCAACCCTAAAATTTATTTGAAACCGCTAAATCGGTAAAAAAAAGAATATGTCGGAACATAGATTAAAAAATATTAAAAAATGAGTTATAGTGATAAAGAACAAACTTTTTGTCAGGTGTTAAAAACAGGAAAGGGCATTCCATAAAAAAATTAAGTTTTTCAAGCACTGCCTACCTGAAATCAATATTTTTTGTTTGATTAGAAAAAACTTGGTCTAATTATAAAAATTATATTTATTATAAAAAACGACCTTTTTTTATTGAAATACTCTTTTTCTGACCCCTTTTTCTGGAAAATCCACTTTTTGTGACCCTATTCGAAAATTTTCAACGGTAACCCTGATTACGAGTTTGAAAAAGAGAGTGTTTAAGTAAGCTTTTGCTCTGTTTGACTTTCATAGAAAGTAAGCAAAATCAAATTTAGCTTCCATTTTCTAATTGTTTTTATTTTTTTAAATTTAAATTGTTTTTGATAGTTTTTTTTAATTAAAAAAAAATGGTTTTCAGATTTTTTTATTTCATATACATAAATCAAAATTAGCTTAATCAAATATTCAGCTAGTAAATTTTAATTTTGTTTAATTAGTCACTTTGATTTTGTATTGTTAACACACTTTTTTAGGTTTTAGTTTGATTTTTTTATAGCTAAATGGAATTTTAAGTGAACTAAGTATGTATGTAACTTAAATTGCAAATATGATTTAACTAACCTACATAGCTGAATAACATTAGGCTAGCTGAATTGAAAATTTTAGCTTAATTAAAACTACACTCTATAAATGATATTTTAAATTAAAATTGTATTTTAATATAAAAAAAAATAACTTAGTCTTTAGTTTAAAAAAAAAAAATATGAGCTAGAATTTAATTAAACTACTGTATATTGAGCCAAGAAAGCATCTTAAATCTAGAAACACAAGCATAGTTAGTAGGCTTACTTAACGTAGATTGTGCTCCTTAATTAACTTAATTGCGTTTTTGGAAAGTGGGAGAAGATTACGATTACTATTTTAAAAGCTAAAGTAAAATGTTTAATCAAATTAAAAAAAATAACTTTAAAAAGATGAATGCATTTAATAAAAATGTCTAATTTTAAACAAATTCAGCTAGCTGAATGTGGTTTTTATTTAGCTGGTTAGTATATATTTCGTTAAAGTGACAAAAATTATGATTTTTAACAAATTCAGCTAGCTGAATTACAATAAGTCATAGCTGAATAGCATTGCTTTAAAACAAAATTCTTTATTTTAACACTAATAAGGAAAATAGCTAAGTTGTAAATTTTTTATTTAGTTAAATGGGACACTTTGTTGGCTTATTTTTTTTTATCTTTTTTGGTCATAAAAGTGCCTTAAATTTGTTAGTTTTTATAAGCTAGTAGCTTATGTAAGCTAGCTCAATTACATTAAACTAACACATACAATTTTTTTTTTAATACGTAGTTTAATATCAAAATTTTTGGATGGAAATAACTGCTGAATAAAATTTGTTTTTGTTTCCCTAAATTTAAAACTTTCCCTACATTAATTTTCAATTTAGCGCTTTCCGTTACACTTAGCTAATTTTACTTTAAAAAAATTTAAAAAAAATTGAGAAATTCTCATTCAAATTTTGGATTCTCTCTCTTGTCACATTTTATTTGTTTCTTTTTTTTCATTATTTTTATTATCTTTCACATTTTTTTCCTTTACGACTTTCAACTGTAAGACGTGCATTTAAAAGAAAATGGCTCGTAAAAGGAAAAAGTTCCTTTATTTTGCAGCGTGTTAGTGGTGTCCTTAACATTAAAAAGAAGAACAAGCTAAGAATAACAATAAAACTCAAGGTGTGTTATCGTAACTTTTAGTTTTTTTTCAACTCTCGGGACCGAAATAACGGTAAAAAAAAACAAAGTAGAAATTAAATTCAATGATTAAGTTTAGAAATGTATGGGGAACCAGTTTTATTGTTTATTGTTTTGCGAGCAAAACTGGACAAGAAAACAGATTTTATGTAATAAAAATTAAAGAATTCAAATAAAAATTATTTGCCGTGAATGTAATTTGGTTAATTGGAAGTTGAATTTAAAACAGAAACGTGAAAAAATGTCAAAAACTTGTAAATTTTCAATAAATTTTAAAGTTAAAAAATAAAAAAAATTGTTTAAATTTTTTCCAAATTAAATTAAACATGTTTTTTCTCTTTAAGAGATGTTATTGTTATAAATATGCTTTTATGCCTTTTTTATTATTTAGATAAATTATATTAAAATTAATTATTTGAACAAGTGCGATATATTTTTCAAACTTAGGACAACAACGTTATATTTGCACCTAAACTACATGTAAGATGGAAACTTGTTGTCCTATCTGTGGTTGCGATTTGTTTTTAAACATTTTAAAAAAGCGTGAGTTTCAAAGGATTTTGGTTTGTTTTATAGACAGCTTCGGTTGGATACAAACGCTGCATAACTCCTTAAACGTTACACAATTTTTACATATTATTTTAAAATTAATTGTATGTATTTTCTTTTAACAGGATGATTAATCATTATCTTTAATTAAACAGAAAAGAAATGTTAAGGTTTGTGTTCCGACTAAATGCAAAAGCAGTGCTGCTGTGCAACTTGAGCTGCCAGATTTTTATAACTGCCTTATAGTATTTAGCTAAGCAGTTGGTTCGTGTATTCGCTAAGATAATATAATATGTCGATAGTGCAGTACATCAAAGGCAATGGTACCATGGTGGAATAAGCAGGTGGCATCGTTACGGCAACAAATACAACATTACAACAAAAATGGAAATTACATCACCGTTAACGTCAAAAAATACATTTAAGAAAAATCACAGCGTGCCACTGAACGTGATGAAATAAATTAATTTTTAGCCAATTTTTATTTAATTATGATCAATATCTTTTTTATTTTAATTTAAAATTATCAAAAACTTTAATAAAATACAATAATCACAGCACAAAACGTGGACTTTTTGTAAACATAAACAAAACTTTGACATAAACCTAGACAAACAATGCAAGAGCAAAAAATCGTCATCTGGCGTAGTGCTGCCACCTGTTTATTTCACCATGAATGGTACCAGCAAGGTATATTTATAGCAGGTAGTCTCGGAAAGCCAGCTGTTTATTTTTTATTTGCTTGTTTTGTGGTACGAACTGTCAAATGTTGTATAGAAAACAAGTAAACAAGTTGTTTGTCTTTATCTTTTGTCTTTTTTGTCTCTTATCAACCCCTTTGCAGTTTGACAGTTCGTACCACATAACAACAATAAAAAGCCATGTTGTTTGTTTTATTGTACAATTGTTGTAATCTCGCGGCTACCTGCTATAAATATACCTTGGGTACCAGTATATACACCGCAACACTTGCTCGATTACTGCCCGTCTATACCGGAGATAAATATTGCGACAAATTTTGCAGTAAATGTTAAAATTATCTTATCCTTAATGTAGACAGCACTTTTTTGTACATATTTATTGTCAGCAATTTACATAGCGTTTACATTTGACAGTACTGGCAAGACAGTAAGAAAATACATATTATTTGCCAAAAACACTGCTTACTGCCTTCGTGACGTAGGCGTCCAGACAGTAGTTAAGACAGTTCACTTTTAAATATTTATATGTCAAACGTGAATGTTGCAGTGAAAGTTCAGCTAAACTTGATTTATATGAACTAAACAAACTCAAAAACCGCCTAAAATAACTATATTTTGTAAAAAAAACATAATACTTAACTAAAACATAAAAAATCAAAGCAAAATATATTTATTTTTTACGTTTTTGTTTCCTTTTGCTAATAAAACTTCAGATTACTGTTAGAAAATGTATAATCACTGTCCAATTTTACTGTCTGCAGAATTTGCTAGACAGTAGACAAGACAGTTGGAAAAGTGTGCATGTATTAGTAAAAAAGTTTGCATGTATTGCTACTGTCATGCCAGTACTGGCAAATGTAAACGCCATGTTATGTTGCGATAATTGTTAGTCAATTATCGTTCACAGTTATTGCTAACATAAAACGTTAAATTTGGTTGTCAATTGAATAAAAGAAGCAAAAAGAAAAAAAATAGAAGTAATTGTTTGAAAACAAAACGAAAATGCATGTGGTTTCTTGTTCTCTTTAGTTCTCTGAATGTGAGCACGAAGTTTTTGCTTTCTTGTTACTTCCCCCCTTATCATTAAGAAGCTCAACATTTTTAAAAATTTTAAATGTTCTAAGTGCAACACAAGGTATATTTATAGCAGGTAGCCGCGAGATTACAACAATTGTACAATAAAACAAACAACAGGGCTTTTTATTGTTGTTATGTGGTACGAACTGTCAAAAGGCAAAGGGGTTAATAAGAGACAAAAAAGACAAAAGATAGAGACAAAAAACTTGTTTAAATGTTTACTATACAACATTTGACAGTTCGTACCACAAAACAAGCAAATAAAAAATAAACAGCTGGCTTTCCGAGACTACCTGCTATAAATATACCATGGTGCAACAAATTTATATATTTATAGTCTTTGGTACCAGGCTTAAGAGACCATTTTCCATGTACAAAAGCTTTTTGACCGACAAAGGTTTACTTTTGATGATATAAAAAAGTATTTATTTAATTTTGCAAATAAAAATTTAAATTATGTAGTTATTTAAATTAAGTTTTAAAAAATATTATTCCTATGAATTACAATGGTATAAAAACAACAATAGAATTTTTTTATTTTTTTGTTTTAAATAGTTTTTAGTGCATATTTTTTATTTTTTTAATGAATATTTTGGAGTTTTTAGTGCATATTTTATGCGCATATTTTCGATTTTTAAGTGCATGAAAATCTCATCCCTAATCATAAATGAAAATTGGGAACTTAGTACAGCAAGACAAATTGTAATTTATGAATTCCCAAATGAAAATCCCAAAAAAATCTTTTTTCCCAATATCAAAAAAAAAAAAAAAAATTATTTAAAAAAAATTTTAATTTCAAAAGATTTTGTTATTCGTGCTTAATTCCCAGTTTTTATTATTGATAAAAACACTTGAAATTTATTGTTGATGGGATAAGCTATTCCTATGCGCATTTCACTGGTTGCTTAGGCCAGATCATCAGGAAACTTCATCCATAAAGATTTTAGAAAAACTAACGATATTATACCAAATAAAACTGTTAAGCGTATAAGACTTATAGCAACAGTTCTACTTGTAATAATATCAAAGTTTAAACAAAACACATCAACAATAAACAGTGGGTTTATCTCATCTTACATTCCCCACTACAATTAGTTGAAATTCTCTCAACATTAACTGTAGTTGTAAGTAGGTTAAGAAAAACAAAATAAAAACAACAAAAACTTTGCAAAAGATGTTGTCAATTAAGTGTTTTTTAGGCCGTGCACTTGCCTGTTTATTATCAAAAAGTAATTTCAATTTTTGGGAATACAAAATTTTAATTTCAAAAGATTTTGTTATTCGTGCTTAATTCCCAGTTTTTATTATTGATAAAAACACTTGAAATTTATTGTTGATGGGATAAGCTATTCCTATGCGCATTTCACTGGTTGCTTAGGCCAGATCATCAGGAAACTTCATCCATAAAGATTTTAGAAAAACTAAAGATATTAAACCAAATAAAACTGTTAAGCGTATAAGACTTATAGCAACAGTTCTACTTGTAATAATATCAAAGTTTAAACAAAACACATCAACAATAAACAGTGGGTTTATCTCATCTTACATTCCCCACTACAATTAGTTGAAATTCTCTCAACATTAACTGTAGTTGTAAGTAGGTTAAGAAAAACAAAATAATCTGGCCTAAGCAACCAGTGAAATGCGCATAGGAATAGCTTATCCCATCAACAATAAATTTCAAGTGTTTTTATCAATAATAAAAACTGGGAATTAAGCACGAATAACAAAATCTTTTGAAATTAAAATTTTGTATTCCCAAAAATTGAAATTACTTTTTGATAATTTAAAAAAAATGTTTTTCCTTTGTTTTTATTTAAATTTTTTTTACACACTGTCTACAACAGACAAGAGTTGCTGTTAAAACATGATGTAAATTAAGAATTAATGTTAAGAATTTTCATTATTTTTTATTGTCCGCGAAGCAACAAATACTGAAAAATCATGTGTATGTTTTGTTTCTTAGCTTCTTTGCCAAAATGACTACCTTGAGGCTTAAACGTCAGTTAATCATTACCCTGCGGGAAATTTGTGTCAATTGTTGTAACAGAACTGGTCCTGGGACTTGTGAATAAGAACAACAAGAAAGAAGAACTAATCACTAACTGATATATAGTAGAAACATAATTTTTTTATTAAAAATGTTTTTGTAACAGACTCAGTTTTCACCGTGTTCTATGCAAATTCATATTTTTCACCCAAATAGCATTGAAAACTTGCACTGTTCATAATACATTTTAATATGAAAAATTAAACAACATTTTTAAGACAGTCATAAAATTATAGCATATACAACTAATGACACAATAGATCACTTTGTTAATTAGCTAATTATTTTAAAACACAAAGAAAAGTAATATTCCTTAAAGGCTACAAACAAACCATAAAAAAAACCTGAAATTCGTTTGCGCAATTAACAATGAAATTTTTGGATATTTTATTTTTTTCACGAAATATATGACCTATTTGTGAGTGTAACGCAGTAAGCAAGATGCAAATAAGAGAAAAATATGTTCACAAATCAAATGAATCAAGGAAAGTTTTTAATTTTAAAATTATTTAAGCGTGAAACTGTCGTAAGCGTTATGCACTTATCCGTGAAGTTCTGTGTATCCTATTCAAGGTAAAATTGTACTCTTAAAACGATAGCGATATCATCTTTTCGAAAAAATATGTTTTTTTTTGTTTTTAGACGAGTTTTTGTCCAAAACACCTTTTTTCGTTTTTAACTCTTTTTTTTATCATTTTCATGGTTTTAAGCGTACAATTTTACATTGGATAGGATATATTTAAAAAATTTGAAATCGGAGAATTTTTTTTCAACATCGTCCAAAACCTCAAAAAAATAATTTTTTTTTTTTTGAAAAACTACTAACGCAATCATTTTTAGCGTACAGTTTCACCTTGGAAAGGTAATATTTAAAAAATAAATCAGCCGATTTTTTTAATTCCTTCTAAAAAACTTAAAAATAAAATTTGAGAAAAATTTGGGTGCCTCGAAATAATTTTTTTTGATATGTCGTAGTGGAACTTTTTTTTCTCATGCCAAAAGCTATCGAAAAATCGATGGCACAATATCGATTGATAAATCGACCCACCCAAATATACATACATGCAAATTTTATAATCAAAACAAACCAAATTTAGCAAAAACGTATCTTCAGTCACAATATACAAAGTTTAACGATGCCATCAATGAGCCAAATGCGCTTTGTTGTGTGAGTCGTTCAATTGAACGGGGCTGCTAATGAACGACACAACTCTACTTTATAAACTAAACACCAGCGCTACTGCTTTGATACTAAAATATCAATTTAACCCTTATTTGATGCTCTTGATACCTTTAATGACTCTATTTTTAATTACCCTTTTGTATAACTTTTACATTTTGTTTTTTGGGAACTGCTGTAACAGCTTTTGTAAGCGCAAGGATTTATTTGTACAACGTTTGAGGCCTTGTCACTTTTATGTCCCTATTTAAAAGTCACATTTTGTATAATATTTATTAATTCACTTTTTGACCATTTTTCAAATTATGTGACGAAATTGTATCTAAAAAAATTAAAACAAGTTAGAGTGATATATTCGGCTGTGCCGAATCTTTGATACCCTCCACCGACAGTTCGAATGTTTAAGGAGTATCTGTATGATGTCTTTTTATTATTATTATCTTAAACTGTGACGATTTGTTATTAATTATGGTTTTAGGAGACTAAACTGTTTTCCGGGAGTAGGGCATATATGGGGCCTAGGGTAAATTATGGACCGATCGTCACGAAATTTCACAGTGTCATTTCCAGTCCCATAACTGTGACGTACCAAATTTTGTTACGATAGCGTTATTTTTTACTGTTTTAGGCGTACTAAACTGTTTTCCGGGAGTAGTGTTTATATGGGGCTTAGGGTAAATTATGGACGGATCTTCACGAAATTTAACAGCGTAATTTCGAGATCTAAAAAACTGTGACGTGCCAAATTTCGTTATGATAGCATCATTAATTACGGGTTTAGGCGTACTAAACTGTTTTCCGGGAGTAGGGTTTATATGGGGTCTAGGGTAAATTATAGACCGATTTTCACGAAATTTCACAGTGTCATTTCCAGTTACATAAAACTGTGATGTGTCAAATTCTGTTATGATAGCATTATTAGTTACGGTTTTAGGCGGACAAAACTGTTTTCCGAGAGTAGGGTTTATATGGGGCCTAGGGTAAATTATGGACCGACCTTCGCGAAATTTAACAGTGTAATTTCTAGTCGAATAAAACGGACTTGTGCAAAATCTTATGTCATTCCGTGCATTTTTGCATCATTTATGTTAGTTTTTGTAACAAAATTCTCAAGTTTTTGAAGGTGGTGGTTCCACATTTTGATTCATAGCTCTGGTCCTACTGAACCGATTTTGCTGAAATTCAATCCCAAACTGCTTAGGATAACTACAAGCAATTTGACACCTAGTTTGTTTATTTCTTTTGAGTTTTTCGAAAGTGAGCGTGTTTTCAACAGACGGGCAGACGGACAGACAGACGGACATGGCTAAATCGACTTAGAATTACTCAAGCAGCCAGAATATATATACTTTATGGGGTCTGAGATGAATAATAAAAAAGTTTCACACGGAATGACAAACTTAGTATACCCTCTTCACAACTAATTGTGGTGGAGGGTATAAAAAGAGACGAGAATGAATGTAAACAAATTTAATTTATAAGAAAGTAAGATAAATGAGAAACGTATGAAGCCAAATACGGAAAAGTTTTAACTTAAGATCGGATATTTAAAAAAATTCATTTAACGAGAACATTTACTCGAACTTAAAATAAAAATGTAATAACAAAATATAGAACGAAAATTACTTTAATGTAGTTTGTATCCTTAAAACGTTTGTGAGAACATTTTTTATGAATTTCAAATTATTTTTACGACAGTAACGTACAAACTAAAGGTACAATTTTCCTAAGGCTATAATTATATTAAATGAATAAATAAATATAAAACAAGTTAGAGTGCTATATTCGGCTGTGCCGAATCTTTGATACCCTCCACCGACAGTTCGAATGTTTAAGGAGTAATATCTGTATGATGTCTTTTTATTATTATTATCTTAAACTGTGACGATTTGTTATTAATTATGGTTTTAGGAGACTAAACTGTTTTCCGGGAGTAGGGCATATATGGGGCCTAGGGTAAATTATGTACCGATCTTCTTCGGACTTGTGCAAAATCTTATGTCATTCCGTGCATTTTTGCATCATTTATGTTAGTTTTTGTAACAAAATTATCAAGTTTTTGAAGGTGGTGGTCAGCTCAGCTTATTTATGTTAACTCATAATTTGAAAAAAATCAAGGAAGAAGGTGCAGTGTAAAAACTGGCGCTATCTTGCAAAATTTATTTTTTTTATTATAAATTCTTTCTTATTCGACTTTATTATTTAAATGTAAAGGGTGTTTTTTTAAGCCCGATAGAACTTGAAATTTTAAAAAATAACACAAAAAATTAAATTGTAATCAAAATTTTTTTTTTATTCGAAAGATCAATACGTGACATTAACATTTGAAAATGATTTCGGGCATATGGGCACCGCGGCTGTTCTTGACGAAGCGCATTCTGGACGTCCAATTTTGGGCCACTTTTTCGAGCACTGCTGGCCGTATGTCACGAATAACAAACAATGCTGGCCTCCAAGGCGTCAATTGTTGCTGGTTTATCAGCATAAGCCAGTGACTTCACGTAGCCCCACAGGAAATAATCGAGAGGTGTCAAATCGCACGACCTTGGAGGCCAATTGACAGGTCCATTTCTCGAAATCAACTTATCGCCAAATTTTGATTTCAATAAGTCGATGGTTGCGTTCGCCGTATGGCACGTAGCGCCATCCTGTTGAAACCACATCTCCTCCGGATCAATGTCATCCATATTTTCAAACAAAAAATCATTGATCATGGTGCGGGAACGATCTCCATTGACCGTAACGCGAGCTCCGGCCTCATTTTTAAAGAAATAAGGTCCGATGATGCCACCAGCGTGAAAACCGCACCAAACGGTGCATTTTTCTGGATGTAATGGAGTCTGTAGGGTCTCTTGTGGATTGGTCTCGCTCCATATGCGGCAATTTTGCTTATTAACAAACCCGTTAAGCCAAAAATGCGCCTCATCGCTGAACACAATTTTGCGATAAAACAACGGGTCAGTTGCCAACTGCTCTAGAGCCCAATCGGCGAAAGAACGACGCATATAATGGTCTCGTGTCTTCAATTCCTGCACCAGCTGGATCTTATACGGGTGTAGGCCGAGATCTTTGCGCAAAATTTTCCACGTAGGGAACGGACAGAGCCCCAATTCCTGCGACCGACGACGAATCGATAAATTTGGATCTTCTTCCACACTTTCGTTTACAGCGGCGATATTCTCTTCAGTACGCACATTCCTTCGACGTGTTGGTGTTATTGCATCCTCTAGAGAGTATGTGGTACGAAATCTATCCACAGTTCGACGAATGGCTTGTTCAGATGGACGATTATGTACGCCATAAAAATGACGAAGTCGTCTATAAGTTGCGCGAATCGACGACTGATTTTCAAAGTAAATTTGGATAATTTCGTAGCGTTGTTCAAGCGTGAGTCTATTCATGATGATTTGTCAGAGTATACTGAAACGATAAAAAAAATATTTCATCAAAATTTAATTTTTTGTGTTACTTTTTACAATTTAAAGTTCTATCTAGCTTAAAAAAACACCCTTTATATTAATTTGTTTAAGCTTGAGGTCTTTTTTATATAAAAATATAATTTTTTTTTTTTTTTTTTTTTTTTTTTTTGTTAAAGTAAAATTAATATTTCTATATTAAAAAGGACTAAAACTTAAATAAATTAATATAAATAATAAAGATCGAATAAGAAAAAAAAATAATTTAATTAAAATAATTTTTGCAATTTTATTTTAGTGCTTATTTAGTTCTTTAATTATTTTACTGCAGTTATAATTTGCTACTATTTCACAAATTTAATTTCTTTCTCACACAATTTGCTTCTATTTTTTTCTTTTTTGCTCCTTTTTTCAATTGACAATCAAATTTGACGTTTTATGATAGCAAAAAATGTCAACGAAAAGGGACTAACAATTATTGCAACATAAATTGCCGGCAATAAATATGTACAAAAAATTGCTGTCTACATTAAAGATAACATAATTTTGACATTTACTGCAATATATGTCGCAATAATTATCTCTGGTATACACGGGCAGTTATTTAATAACTTAATTTATTAATATATATATATATTTAAACTTAAGTTTTAAAGCACTACCTGCCTGAAATACATCTTTTTGATTGTTTATAATAAACTTGGTCTTATTTATTTCCTAAAATGCTTATAAGAAACCTGACCCTAATATACTTTGAAATACCGTTTTTGTGACCCTTTTTGAAAAATCACCTGTTTGGGTCCCTTTCAGAAAATTTCCAACGGTAACGCTGCTTAACACAAAAGTCATATTAGTATTAATGTAAAAGCATTCCATGTGTGTTGTGGACGGGGTGTTGTTAAATGAATTTTTTTTTATGAAAAAGCCGAAAAAAGGATACAAATATTTAAAACTCGTTTGGGGAAAATATCGTAAAATAGGCGATTTTAGAGTACATTTTTTATTAATTCAAAAGTCCAATCCCTGTGAACCAGAGTAGCTTTTTTCGACAAAGTTGCATTTTAGCGTACTATTTTTTTGTTTTTGTGAGTTCGTGTGGATGTGTGTGTGTTTGAAATTGAACAGAGTTGTCAAAAGCACAAATACAACAAATTTGTCAGTTGAGTAGATCGATTTGTCAAAAAACGTTGAAATTTACAAAGTTTCGGAGTGTTTTTTTTTCCTAGTTAGTGTTTGTAAAAAATATTAAAATAATTTATTTCTTTCCATGCAAAAAAGAATATAAATTTTTAAAATAATCAAAAAATTGTCCAAAAGGCTTCCATTGATGGATTGCTTTACAAAAAGAGAGAAATTATAAAACGAAAAAATCTTTAAAAAACCTCTTCGACGAATGTGTAAAAAAAATAAAGAACGTAAGCAAAACGACAGTAAAGTTGGAAAAATAATTAAAAGATTTGTTAAATAAAAGATGAAAATATTTGTTTAAATTTTTTATTAACATAAAAATTTGCTAAATAATATTTCAATTTTTTTAAATTATGCAAAGAAAATACAAAAAAACCAACTGGGCAAAAAATCTTTTTTATATTTATAAAAGAAGAAGCAGTGGTTGGTGGTGGCATAAAAATGCAAAAAAAATGAGCAACAAAATTTAGAAAATTTTTTTATTTTGCAATTTATTTAATGACCAAAAAACAAGAAACAATCAGCAATCTTTAATAAATGTTTTGTTTAATTATTAAAAAATGTTTAATAACTAATAAAATAAATTTTAAATAATTTAGAATTTGTTTTTTTTTTATTTCTTCATTCATGTTTTTTTTTGTAATTTTTTTCTTATTCTCTGTCCTTTGTGCTCTCTTGCTCAGACTCTTTCTTGGTAAATTTTGTTTTTGTTTCGTTTTGTTAAGAATTTTGAAGTTGCCACCTGTATTGTTATGCGTAGGTTGGGCGTTTTTTCTTTTTGTGTAAATTGTGTTTCTTTTTAGTTTATTGTGAAATTTTAGCAAATTTTTATAAATTCAAAGTGTTTTGGTGTCAAATATTTTTAGGTTTCAATGAAGAAGCTGTAACAATATTTTGTTTTAAATTAAAAGGAAACCAAAGCAAAAGGAATAATAAAAGGTAAGTTCATTTACAAATTTTAGATAATATGTAGTTGAAAAAAGTGTAAACAAATTTGTTGAATTTTTCAAAAATTAACTCAAATTATAGAAAAAAAAGTTGTAAATAATTTGAAAAAAAACTAGTTTTGTAAAAGCTATTAACAATTTTTAAAAATTTCAATTTTTTTTAAAAATTGTTTATTGTGTGGATTTACTGAACATATTTTTTATGTATTAAATAATTTTTTTTTTTGTTCAAATTAATAATTCAAGAATTTTTTTTAGCTTTCTTGTTAATTTAAATAAAAATATTAAATATTTGTTTACGTTAAACCAAAAAAATTTTGTAAAATTTTTTCAAAATAATAATAGTTTTAAATTTGGAACGTATTTACTTAAAGTTCAAAACTTTTCGTTAGTTTTGGATAGCAACTTAGGCTACCTTATGCATATTATTGTTGGGTCTTCAAGTTTTTTTTTTTTAATTTTTGTAAAATACAAAGTTGATCGAAAACTTTAAATTTACCTTCCAATGTAGGTAGGTATATGCTTAAAAAATATACAAATTTGTAAAATGTTAATATTATTGATGCGATATTTTAAATAATTAATTTTTTTCTTAGAAATTAAATAACTTAACTTTCTAACGGCCAATTTCACAAAGTTCAGTTAAAACTGACTATTACTTTAACTTCCAGTTAACAACACGTTTTGACTGTTATAACTTATTGATTATAACTAGGGCAACCAAAAAAAAAACTAAAAATAGTTTTAAGCTCTTAAAAAAAGCGTTTAAAAACATGAAAACAAGCTGTTAAAACTAAAAAAAGGCAATTTAAACTTGTTTATTTTCCACTTAATTCGTTTAATACGTTGTTATAGTAAATTATAAGTTGATGCAATAAATTTTCGAAAATAAAACTATATCTGTTTGGAGTCAGCAAGTTCTTGTACATAGAAAAAGTTCTTCCTACGTCTACAGATGTTGAGGGAGCATATTTAAAATTGATTATTTGCTCTGAAGTATATAATATACGATTGGACTCACAATTCCGCTTGCCTCGCAAAATATCCCCAATATCTTTTAATACCAAAAATCCTTCATTTTTTAATGAAACTGATTTAAATTTTTTATTAACTTTGTCTTCTATATCCCCTGGCACACGGGACATTTTCCTTACGGTCCATAACTATGTTCACTTACCCTGCGGCCACACGATCAAGATGTTCTTGATAGTCTTTTACTTGACAAAAGTTACATAAATTAAAAGCTGTGACGTAGGCTGCATTCAATTTGTAAGCAATTTACTTTCAAGATTTCATCAAGAAAACAATTTATAAAGACTAACATGTAATCAGCTGTTAAATTAAAAGTAAAATTGCCAAACAAATGGAGAGGTGAAATTGAAAGCCATCTCATGGTCAATTTAAAAAGTGTGAGTGTGTTAGTAAAAAAGTGAGAGTGTATTGCAAATTGAATGGAATTGAAAAGCAAAACTTGATCGTGTGGCCACCAAGTTAGGAGACCAATGAAAGATTTGTTGTTTCCAATTTTGTTACAACTTCGTGTAAAACCCCAAAGTTTGCAGTAATTGACAATATTTGATATACAGAGAAATTCTTAATAGTTAAACTATATTAAAAAAGCCAAAAAAATAAGACGTTACTATACCAAAAACAGAGAGAAGTGGAACTAACAGACGTTACTTAACACAAAAACTACATTTAAAAAGAAATAAGACGTAACAGACTGAGGAATTTGATCGTAAGAATACAGCTGTGGAATTTTCGAGAGAAAAGAACTAAAACAAGCAAATAATAAAATAAGTTGATAAAAAGGCTTAATACTAAAAACATAAACACATAAAAATTATACACAACACTATAAAAGGTACGTTACAGTACCGCTAAGACAGAGTTGCATAAAAATCAAGTAAGAAAGTATAGTCGGTCAAGCCCGACCGTATGATACCCAACACCACAGTATTTAAAAACAAGTTTCGAGAGTGTATGGCTATATGAATAGAGATCTATCTATGTTTTTAATTTAATTTTATTAAAACTGATGGGCAGAGATTGACCCTATCTCCCCTCGTGGTCCTATTTTTTTAAAAAATTCATGCCTTACGTGTCCATATAAATATGGATCTATATACATATGTCTTAAATTGCATTTAAATTGGTTTGATAGTGGGCACAAAGACCCTCTTCCGGAAAGCAGCTTGTATTGGGGCTATATTAAATTATGGTCCGATTCGCCCTTGTGCCAATTAGAATCCACGTACCAAATTTCATTAAATTATCTTTAAAATTACGACCTGTACTTTGCGCACAAGGTTACATGGACAGCCAGCCAGCCGGACGGACATCGTTAGATCGACTCAGAAAGTGATTCTGAGTTGATCGGTATACTTTAGGACTAATATTTTAAGGTGTTTCTCACATCAGCACAAATGCATAATACCCTCTCCACTCTTGTGGTGTGGCCCACACCGTGTGGGTATAATAATTGTGGGGATGATATTGTGCAAGGGAAGCACAAAATATTATCATAACTTTGAACGATTTCTTTAACCAGAGTTGTTACAGCACAGAAATGGTTGATTTTTTAGTATTAATAAAAAAAAGTTGCACATAAAAAAAAATAACGATTTTTGCAAAATTTTATTAACAAGTTTTTTTTCGTATGAAAAAAATTAAAAATTATCTTAAAATGGCAAAATAAGCAAAAAAAAGCCGATATCACAAAAAAAAACTAAAATTGCCGATATTGCCAAAATAAGCAAAAATAAGCCCTAACAAATATAGCTCATTTTCTTTGTTTTTTTATGATCGGAATTTGTGTTTAATCAAAATCTTTCTATCTTGTAAACCAAAAATAAGCATTTGCTTTTTTTTGGTTGCCCTAATTATAACTAATACCCATTAATAATAACTTTTCTTTTTATATATAAAAAAATTACAAAGTAATAGAAAATAAACTATTTTTGTACATTTAAGTTACTTATCGTGACTTTAGAATTTTTAGACAAAAATAACTTAAATAAAAATGTATACTCAATTAAAAATTATCACAAAATTCTTAATTAATTCATCTATACCTTTTACCGTATGTTTTCTTCTTATACCCCTTTCAACGCAGGTGAAAAGGGTATATTTACGCCCATGTTCTGACATTCGCATGATTTGAATCGCTCTCTTTCCTTAAATAAACTTAAATTAAGAAGAATACTAGTAGGAACAAATCGGTTTACAAATGACCGAGTTATTGACAAATAACTAGTTTCTTCTTCCCAAAATAATAGTGTTGTCATACTTTATAAGCAACTATGACCAAACTTGGGGCAAATAATATTAAAATAGAAAGAGTCCATTCTTTCACCTGAAACATTTATAAGCGCCCTCCCAAATTAAGTCTTGGTAGGATATGGTTCATAAAAAACAAGCTAGTTAGATTAAATCAAGCTGAAATATTCTTAATGTGTGAGATTTGCTTAATTTTAAACATCAACAAAATTGTCTTATAATTTTACCAAGCGCCCATATAAATACGCAACCATTATCTTTTAAGTAAATACTTTGAGGAAGGGTGTAGAAGATTCGGCAAAGCCGTATATAGTACTTTTTCTTTTTAATACCCTTCACAACAATATTGATGTTATTGTAGAAATTACAAACGAAATAACAAACTGTACAGTGTAAGCCCCTTTCATTCTGGGACCTTATAAATTGCGAATTTTATTTAAATCTGTACTTGTCCGTGTGCATTTTGAAATCGAATTTCCTAATGCTACAGAAATGATGGGAGACTAGGTTTATATAAATATATATACATATAAATGTCACATATTCTCCGTTAAACTTTGCTATTGAAATTCCGCCTGAACGAACCACGACTGCTTCTAATTTTACCCATATATCACTTGTTTTTTCCGGATGTATAAGGAGAACGGCAGGAGCCAAAGTTTCCAAATTAGGAACAAGCATCTTGGCTAGCAACACACTACCTCTTAAACATGGGCAGCATTGGAGAAGTGGGCGTGGCACCTCCCATATCAAGATATTTTACATTTCTATGTATCTGGAGAACCGCAAGAGCCAAAAATTTTCAAAGACCCCAGACCTGATGGGGACTTTGTTGGTATATATTGTGCTCCGTTTAATTTTGCTATTAAAATTCAGCCTGATCGGTCCAAAAATGTCTGAGATACTACTACTGCCTCTAATTTTACCCTTAAATCGCTTGTTGTTCTTTAATCAGATGCCTTTAAGACTACTGAGCAAAGAAAAATTTATTGCAGCGGTATTAAAATGTACAATTTTTTTGTAAATCGGCGAAGTTGCCATATTGAAACTTTAAAACTTTCCCTATTTTATTCCTTTAAAATCAAAAAGAAAAATAAAAGTTATTTCAAAATCCGTTTTAAGAAGTTTGTTGAGTTTTTATTTTTTTATATATTTGCCCAGGGTTGTCAGATTTTTTTTTTACCATCATCGCCAAAAAGTATACCGAAAATCGCCAACAAATTATTTTTTTAGATATTTGGTAAAAAAAAAATTCGCCAAATAAAAGTTTTATATAAAAAAGAGTATACAAGTGTATTTTACCTTTATATAAATTTTCCTTATTTATCCTTATTCTATCAGTGTGTTTATATTATAGTAGACAATCACCAAACGCTTAACATTTGTGATTCTGACTTTAATTCTGTAATCTGTAAATCATAAATCGCAAGAAGTTTGGCGACTTCAAATTGCAAAAGTATGCTGAAGGGAACTAGAATTTTTGTAATCATAAGAAGGCTGATTATCTTAAAACCTAAAACTTGTGTGATCAGTTTATTGAATTGTGCCAAAACATTAACTTTATCAAAATGAGTAGAGTTTGATGCTAAAAAATTAGTTTTCATAAGCGTGATTTCTATGTGATTATAAGAATATGGTAAAATTTTGTATTTATTGGAAGCAAAGGATAAATTTCTTAAAAGGCGTGTTCAAATACCTTTAGTCAACTCAATCTTCTAAACAAATTACATGAATTATTTTTAACATTTCGTTTTCGATTCTATATAAAATCAGGGTTTTCAAAAATTTTAAGCGAATATTTAATTTTTTTTTAAATACTTTAAGGTTTAAAAGAAATGTTTGATTTTATTTCGTAAAAAACAGAGTCAAAATGTGTAAAAAAAAACTACGCATTTTTTTGCTTTGCACACCACATTGAAATATGCTTGACACTGCTATATAGAATCCGATATCAATGCAACTTTTTTTTAAAAAAAATGTCTGATTTTCTTTCGCTATTAATTCAACTATTTTTGCATACTTCCCAGTATACATTATTATTATATATTTATTTTAAAAAACCCATTTCATATGCAATCGAAAACGATTGCGTTTTTAAAATTTATTTTGCAAAATAAGTTTTTCGGTAAAGATCCGATTATTGATAACTTCTGATCAGGAAAATGTGCGAAAATCTAAGAAAGCTTAAGCTTTATTATAAATTTCTATGGCAACAATTCGTTAATGTTTTCAATGTAATTATCTGGCAATATTATCAATTTATCATTTAAAACAATCGCATTCGTATTCCGATTTTAAAATTTGTTAAAAATTCAAAGAAAAAACTTAGCCCGTACTTATAAATTTGTTCATATAAATATGAAAAAAAGATAAAATGTGTTTTAGAAATCGCCAACTTTTTTTAATTTCGCCAAAAAAAATCTCCATGTCGCCAAACACAAAATTGCATCGCCAATTAGGTTTATAAATCGCCACGATTTGCGAAAAATCGCCACATCTGACAGCCCTGTATTTGCCTTATTTCAAGCAACTTCTTCAAAGTTTTTTTTTAAACTAAAAACATATTTATTAAAAAGATTTTGTTTGTCGTAATTTGTATTCTTGATAAAAACACAGAAATTTATTGTTGATGGGAAAAGCTATTCCTATGCACATTTCAATATCTTTAAAATGTATTGTTTATTAAATTTAGAATACAACTTTTACTGCTATTTGAAACTTTTGTAAAACATTTATCAATTAACAAGATTTTTTTCTACTTCAGAAAATGTGTTTTTTTTTTTTTCAATATTCCTCAACTGATTGAATCACAAATACTACACGTTGTTCCTCTCTTAATAATTTAGAATGAGCGGCCATACAAGTTTTTTTTTTTTTTTAAAATTTGATTATTTTTTGCAAATGAACTTGAGTTTGGTTTTTTTTGGTACCTAAAAAGTCTGTGTATCGAATTAAGCCAGAGAAGAGACAAAACAGATAAAAATAATAATAATAAAAAAAGAAATCTTGCAAAACTTGTTTTACTTTCTTGCTTCTAGTTTAGATTTTTTTTAGTTTTATAAAAAAAAGCTTTTGTTAATTCTTGTTAAACGTTCGTAACTTTAATTTCTTCTTTTTTATGCTTTTTACGATTTTGAAAAGAATTTAAATTGAACTTAAGTAATGTAGTAAAAAGAAGAGAAAAACAGAAACTCTTGAGTTGATGCTTTCAAGGAAAGATTTATTTTAAACAAGTAAGAGTACTTTATTCGGCTATGCCGAATCTTATATACCCTTCATCATGGTGCGATAAGAAATCTATTTTGTGCAACGCCGACTTTACCAATCCCGCCCACAATTTGGCGAATATTGTGTATTGGTAGCCAAGATGCTTGTACCAAATTTGAAATCGCTGGCTTTTGACTTTCTCCAAATATACCTACATACAAAATTGGAAAACAACCACAACAAGGGATTTATGTTAAAATTAGAGGCAGTCGTGGTATCACCGACATTTGTGGACCGAACAGTCTGAATTTCAATAGGAAAATTAAACGGATCAGATGTAAAATAAATATATACCAACCAAGTCTCCATTATATCTGGGGTCTTTGGAAACCCCCATTTCAACATACAGACGACAGACGGACAGACGGATATCGTCATTTGAACTTCCCTTCTCATAAGGATTCAGACTTTATAACGTCGAGGACTAATATTGTAAAAATTACAAACGGATGACAAAGTTTTATGTACCCTGTTACCTTCGGTGAAGGGTATTAAAAGTACTTTTAGGTACTTAAAAATGACAAGGGCTGCAAGATATTCTAAAGTAAGTTTAGTAAAAACCAGATGTCTCTACACAGTTTTTATAAGATATTTTTTTTTATTAGTTTTAGTTTACTTGGTTGTTATGATTGTATCTAACGAGATTTAGCCTAAGGTCAGTTTTTCTGTATAAGAAAAGATTTTTTATAAAAATTTAAAACACAGCTAAGCAGTTTTTTTCTTATTTTGGTGTTATTTTGTAAAACACTTCTCGTCATTTCAAAAATATTTTCATCCAAATTTTTAAAAATTCAAAAAATTTCATATAAAAAACTTTTCAGCGCAAGTTGAAGGGGTTTACAAAATAACACCCTTAAAGACATGTCAAAAGTTGCGTATGTTTTTTGACGTATCGACTAACTAAAACAGCGTTACCGTAAAGAATTTTTAAAAAATCGGACAAAAGGTTTTTTTAATAATAAAGTCGCAGAAGCAGAAAAATTCGTTTGAGAAAAAAAAGACGCACCTTTTTTTTAACTTTTTAATAATAAAATTGTTGCCAAAGAAACAATAATCTGTGAATTGCTTTTAAATTTTTTTTGATAAAAATAAGAAAATTTATAATTTACTGGCAATAAATTTTTTTTGTGAGAAAAAATGATATAAATTAAAAAAGTCGCAAAAGTTGTGTATAAAAAGTCTCACAAAAACTTGCAGGCCGCTAAAACATGGTCAAATTGCGACTTTAGTCGGGCGAACGGTAACCCTGAATAAAAGCAACAATAAAAATACAGTGTTGTATCGCCAAAAGTAACCCAAACGTATGGAAAAAACATGGTCTATTTAACATTACGATGTCCTAGGGCAGGACCATATAACGCAGCTTTGGATTACAAAGGAGTAGTCTTAAAACTAATCCATTGCACACAGAAGAGGATCCATTGTATACACTAGAGGATAAGTTTTAACTTCGTTTAAAAACGAAAACATGTCGTTAAAAAACGAACACATGTCGTCTCACTACAAACACTTTTTAACATTGACATGGTCCATGCTTGCATTACATCGGACCAGTCCATGGAGTAGTAGTAGAACTGGCTTCTAATCGTCGGCTTAATATGCAAACCTGCTAAATCCACTTTTTAAGTAAATTGAGATTTTGATGCCGTGTGGTATAGAAAGATACACCTCGTCGACCAGCATTTAGTTTTTCTTCAATTTGAGTCTTAAAGTTTTTAAGTTAACCTATATTTTTGGTTTTCCTCTCAAGCTGCAAATATGAAATATAAGAAGTTTTTTGTCTCTTCTGTAAAATGCGCTGAGTGGAAGTTAGCAGGATTGCATATTAAGCTGACGATATATTGCGCATACAACAAGACGACCTGATACGATTTGCGCTTGACCTAAATCCACAAGGTAGCCGAAGAAGAGAAAAGCCCGCCCATACATGGAGAAGACAACTCGACAGCAAAATTACACGGATGATGAAAACCTGGAGTGAAGTTAAGATAATAGACCTTAATATATCCAAATGGCAGTTATTTGATAATGCCCTAAGCTTCACACTGGAACAACGGAAATAAATGTATGTTGGGATTAGTGTGTTAGTTTCCGAAAAAAAGTCGCTTATTTAAAAACAAACAACGGGAGTAAAAATCGCTTACAAAAAAAAACTCTAAAACCAAGACAGCAAAGTTTAAGAACATAATCATAAAAACAGTTTTCGTTAATAATGTATGGTAACCCTGGTTATAATTCACAATAAGCAATTACAGTGTTGGCCGATATTATTTGTACACTTTTGGTAGATTTCGCCAATTTTATACATAAATAAAATTATATGTATTTTAAAAAATTAGGTAAAATATAAAAGAAGTAGACAAAATTGAATTTTGCTTTAATTTAGGGTGAAATTTTCGTTTTTTTTTTATTTGGGTATTTTTAAAAATTGGCTTTATGTTTCCACAAAAAAGATCTGGGGCCTGTTTCTGGCAGTCGTGATCGAGTAATTTCTCGATTCGAAAGCAATTTAATATCTAATTATTTCAACGTGTGTGAAGATAAATATGAAAAGTTAAATTCGTTTTTTAAAAATATCGCATGCGATAAAAAATATTTTAAAAAAATATCGCATGCGTATTATAAAGAAAATACTACTATTTACACGTAATTTTACAGTTTTTATGAAAAATCAAGAATTTTTATTTAATATTTAAAACTAATTAGATATTAAATTACTCTTTTTATAATAAAATTTATAAGTTTTGAAAAAATACGACTTAGAGTGAAATTCTCATGAAAGTGCTGTGTGAGGGATATGGCCACTGTGTCCAAACCCATCGATCTCAGGGAATCAAACCAAATGAAAAATAAAGACTATGGACAGGGCTACAATAATCAATTATTACTTTATCCAAATTGTATTTGTGAAAAAAGTTATTCATTTTTGAAAATTTGACTTAGAGTGAAATTCTCTTGAAAGTGCTGTGTGAGGGATATGGCCACTGTGTCCAAACCCATCGATCTCAGGGAATCAAACCAAATGGAAAATAAAGACTATGGACAGGGCTACAATAATCAATCATTACTTTATCCAAATTGTATTTGTGAAAAAAGTTATTCATTTTTGAAAATTTGACTTAGAGTGAAAATCTCTTGAAAGTGCTGTGTGAGGGATATGGCCACTGTGTCCATACCCTTCGATCTCAGGGAATCAAACCAAATGGAAAATAAAGACTATGGACAGGGCTACAATAATCAATTATTACTTTATCCAAATTGTATTTGTGAAAAAAGTTATTCATTTTTGAAAATTTGACTTAGAATGAAATTCTCTTGAAAGTGCTGTGTGAGGGATATGGCCACTGTGTCCATACCCTTCGATCTCAGGGAATCAAACCAAATGGAAAATAAAGACTATGGACAGGGCTACAATAATCAATTATTACTTTATCCAAATTGTATTTGTGAAAAAAGTTATTCATTTTTGAAAATTTGACTTAGAATGAAATTCTCTTGAAAGTGCTGTGTGAGGGATATGGCCACTGTGTCCATACCCTTCGATCTCAGGGAATCAAACCAAATGGAAAATAAAGACTATGGACAGGGCTACAATAATCAATTATTACTTTATCCAAATTGTATTTGTGAAAAAAGTTATTCATTTTTGAAAATTTGACTTAGAGTGAAAATCTCTTGAAAGTGCTGTGTGAGGGATATGGCTACTGTGTCCATACCCTTCGATCTCAGGGAATCAAACCAAATGGAAAATGAAGACAATGGACAGGGCTACAATAATCAATTATTACTTTATCCAAATTGTATTTGTGAAAAAAGTTATTCATTTTTGAAAATTTGACTTAGAGTGAAATTCTCTTGAAAGTGCTGTGTGAGGGATATGGCCACTGTGTCCAAACCCTTCGATCTCAGGGAATCAAACCGAATGGAAAATAAAGACAATGGACAGGGCTACAATAATCAATTATTACTTTATCCAAATTGTATTTGTGAAAAAAGTTATTCATTTTTGAAAATTTGACTTAGAGTGAAATTCTCTTGAAAGTGCTGTGTGAGGGATATGGCCACTGTGTCCAAACCCTTCGATCTCAGGGAATCAAACCAAATGGAAAATAAAGACTATGGACAGGGCTACAATAATCAATTATTACTTTATCCAAATTGTATTTGTGAAAAAAGTTATTCATTTTTGAAAATTTGACTTAGAGTGAAATTCTCTTGAAAGTGCTGTGTGAGGGATATGGCCACTGTGTCCATACCCTTCGATCTCAGGGAATCAAACCAAATGGAAAATAAAGACTATGGACAGGGCTACAATAATCAATTATTACTTTATCCAAATTGTATTTGTGAAAAAAGTTATTCATTTTTGAAAATTTGACTTAGAGTGAAATTCTCTTGAAAGTGCTGTGTGAGGGATATGGCCACTGTGTCCATACCCTTCGATCTCAGGGAATCAAACCAAATGGAAAATAAAGACTATGGACAGGGCTACAATAATCAATTATTACTTTATCCAAATTGTATTTGTGAAAAAAGTTATTCATTTTTGAAAATTTGACTTAGAGTGAAATTCTCTTGAAAGTGCTGTATGAGGGATATGGCCACTGTGTCCAAACCCTTCGATCTCAGGGAATCAAACCGAATGGAAAATGAAGACAATGGACAGGGCTACAATAATCAATTATTACTTTATCCAAATTGTATTTGTGAAAAAAGTTATTCATTTTTGAAAATTTGACTTAGAGTGAAATTCTCTTGAAAGTGCTGTATGAGGGATATGGCCACTGTGTCCAAACCCTTCGATCTCAGGGAATCAAACCAAATGGAAAATAAAGACTATGGACAGGGCTACAATAATCAATTATTACTTTATCCAAATTGTATTTGTGAAAAAAGTTATTCATTTTTGAAAATTTGACTTAGAGTGAAAATCTCTTGAAAGTGCTGTGTGAGGGATATGGCCACTGTGTCCATACCCTTCGATCTCAGGGAATCAAACCAAATGGAAAATAAAGACTATGGACAGGGCTACAATAATCAATTATTACTTTATCCAAATTGTATTTGTGAAAAAAGTTATTCATTTTTGAAAATTTGACTTAGAGTGAAATTCTCTTGAAAGTGCTGTGTGAGGGATATGGCCACTGTGTCCATACCCTTCGATCTCAGGGAATCAAACCAAATGGAAAATAAAGACTATGGACAGGGCTACAATAATCAATTATTACTTTATCCAAATTGTATTTGTGAAAAAAGTTATTCATTTTTGAAAATTTGACTTAGAGTGAAATTCTCTTGAAAGTGCTGTGTGAGGGATATGGCCACTGTGTCCATACCCTTCGATCTCAGGGAATCAAACCAAATGGAAAATAAAGACTATGGACAGGGCTACAATAATCAATTATTACTTTATCCAAATTGTATTTGTGAAAAAAGTTATTCATTTTTGAAAATTTGACTTAGAGTGAAATTCTCTTGAAAGTGCTGTGTGAGGGATATGGCCACTGTGTCCAAACCCTTCGATCTCAGGGAATCAAACCGAATGGAAAATGAAGACAATGGACAGGGCTACAATAATCAATTATTACTTTATCCAAATTGTATTTGTGAAAAAAGTTATTCATTTTTGAAAATTTGACTTAGAGTGAAATTCTCTTGAAAGTGCTGTGTGAGGGATATGGCCACTGTGTCCAAACCCTTCGATCTCAGGGAATCAAACCAAATGGAAAATGAAGACTATGGACAGGGCTACAATAATCAATTATTACTTTATCCAAATTGTATTTGTGAAAAAAGTTATTCATTTTTGAAAATTTGACTTAGAGTGAAATTCTTTTGAAAGTGCTGTGTGAGGGATATGGCCACTGTGTCCAAACCCTTCGATCTCAGGGAATCAAACCGAATGGAAAATGAAGACAATGGACAGGGCTACAATAATCAATTATTACTTTATCGAAATTGTATTTGTGAAAAAAGTTATTCATTTTTGAAAATTTGACTTAGAGTGAAATTCTCTTGAAAGTGCTGTGTGAGGGATATGGCCACTGTGTCCATACCCTTCGATCTCAGGGAATCAAACCAAATGGAAAATAAAGACTATGGACAGGGCTACAATAATCAATTATTACTTTATCCAAATTGTATTTGTGAAAAAAGTTATTCATTTTTGAAAATTTGACTTAGAGTGAAATTCTCTTGAAAGTGCTGTGTGAGGGATATGGCCACTGTGTCCAAACCCTTCGATCTCAGGGAATCAAACCGAATGGAAAATGAAGACAATGGACAGGGCTACAATAATCAATTATTACTTTATCCAAATTGTATTTGTGAAAAAAGTTATTCATTTTTGAAAATTTGACTTAGAGTGAAATTCTCTTGAAAGTGCTGTGTGAGGGATATGGCCACTGTGTCCAAACCCTTCGATCTCAGGGAATCAAACCGAATGGAAAATGAAGACAATGGACAGGGCTACAATAATCAATTATTACTTTATCCAAATTGTATTTGTGAAAAAAGTTATTCATTTTTGAAAATTTGACTTAGAGTGAAATTCTCTTGAAAGTGCTGTGTGAGGGATATGGCCACTGTGTCCAAACCCTTCGATCTCAGGGAATCAATCCAAATGGAAAATGAAGACTATGGACAGGGATACAATAATCAATTATTACTTTATTCAAATTGTAGTTGTGAAAAAAGTTATTCATTTTTGAAAATTTGACTTAGAGTGAAATTCTCTTGAAAGTGCTGTGTGAGGGATATGGCCACTGTGTCCAAACCCTTCGATCTCAGGGAATCAAACCAAATGGAAAATAAAGACTATGGACAGGGCTACAATAATCAATTATTACTTTATCCAAATTGTATTTGTGAAAAAAGTTATTCATTTTTGAAAATTTGACTTAGAGTGAAAATCTCTTGAAAGTGCTGTGTGAGGGATATGGCCACTGTGTCCATACCCTTCGATCTCAGGGAATCAAACCAAATGGAAAATAAAGACTATGGACAGGGCTACAATAATCAATTATTACTTTATCCAAATTGTTTTGTGAAAAAAGTTATTCATTTTTGAAAATTTGACTTAGAGTGAAATTCTCTTGAAAGTGCTGTGTGAGGGATATGGCCACTGTGTCCATACCCTTCGATCTCAGGGAATCAAACCAAATGGAAAATAAAGACTATGGACAGGGCTACAATAATCAATTATTACTTTATCCAAATTGTATTTGTGAAAAAAGTTATTCATTTTTGAAAATTTGACTTAGAGTGAAATTCTCTTGAAAGTGCTGTGTGAGGGATATGGCCACTGTGTCCAAACCCTTCGATCTCAGGGAATCAATCCAAATGGAAAATGAAGACTATGGACAGGGATACAATAATCAATTATTACTTTATTCAAATTGTATTTGTGAAAAAAGTTATTCATTTTTGAAAATTTGACTTAGAGTGAAATTCTCTTGAAAGTGCTGTGTGAGGGATATGGCCACTGTGTCCAAACCCTTCGATCTCAGGGAATTAAACCAAATGGAAAATAAAGACTATGGACAGGGCTACAATAATCAATTATTAATTTATCCAAATTGTATTTGTGAAAAAAGTTATTCATTTTTGAAAATTTGACTTAGAGTGAAATTCTCTTGAAAGTGCTGTGTGAGGGATATGGCCACTGTGTCCAAACCCTTCGATCTCAGGGAATTAAACCAAATGGAAAATAAAGACTATGGACAGGGCTACAATAATCAATTATTAATTTATCCAAATTGTATTTGTGAAAAAAGTTATTCATTTTTGAAAATTTGACTTAGAGTGAAATTCTCTTGAAAGTGCTGTGTGAGGGATATGGCCACTGTGTCCAAACCCTTCGATCTCAGGGAATTAAACCAAATGGAAAATAAAGACTATGGACAGGGCTACAATAATCAATTATTAATTTATCCAAATTGTATTTGTGAAAAAAGTTATTCATTTTTGAAAATTTGACTTAGAGTGAAATTCTCTTGAAAGTGCTGTGTGAGGGATATGGCCACTGTGTCCAAACCCTTCGATCTCAGGGAATTAAACCAAATGGAAAATAAAGACTATGGACAGGGCTACAATAATCAATTATTAATTTATCCAAATTGTATTTGTGAAAAAAGTTATTCATTTTTGAAAATTTGACTTAGAGTGAAATTCTCTTGAAAGTGCTGTGTGAGGGATATGGCCACTGTGTCCATACCCTTCGATCTCAGGGAATCAAACCAAATGGAAAATAAAGACTATGGACAGGGCTACAATAATCAATTATTACTTTATCCAAATTGTATTTGTGAAAAAAGTTATTCATTTTTGAAAATTTGACTTAGAGTGAAATTCTCTTGAAAGTGCTGTGTGAGGGATATGGCCACTGTGTCCATACCCTTCGATCTCAGGGAATCAAACCAAATGGAAAATAAAGACTATGGACAGGGCTACAATAATCAATTATTACTTTATCCAAATTGTATTTGTGAAAAAAGTTATTCATTTTTGAAAATTTGACTTAGAGTGAAATTCTCTTGAAAGTGCTGTGTGAGGGATATGGCCACTGTGTCCATACCCTTCGATCTCAGGGAATCAAACCAAATGGAAAATAAAGACTATGGACAGGGCTACAATAATCAATTATTACTTTATTCAAATTGTATTTGTGAAAAAAGTTATTAATTTTTGAAAATTTGACTTAGAGTGAAATTCTCTTGAAAGTGCTGTGTGAGGGATATGGCCACTGTGTCCATACCCTTCGATCTCAGGGAATCAAACCAAATGGAAAATAAAGACTATGGACAGGGCTACAATAATCAATTATTACTTTATCCAAATTGTATTTGTGAAAAAAGTTATTAATTTTTGAAAATTTGACTTAGAGTGAAATTCTCTTGAAAGTGCTGTGTGAGGGATATGGCCACTGTGTCCATACCCTTCGATCCCATAGTCTTCAGTTTCCATTTGGTTTGATTCCCTGAGATCGAAGGGTTTGGACACAGTGGCCATATCCCTCACACAGCACTTTCAAGAGATTTTCACTCTAAGTCAAATTTTCAAAAATGAATAACTTTTTTCACAAATACAATTTGGATAAAGTAATGATTGATTATTGTAGCCCTGTCCATAGTCTTTATTTTCCATTTGGTTTGATTCCCTGAGATCGATGGGTTTGGACACAGTGGCCATATCCCTCACACAGCACTTTCAAGAGAATTTCACTCTAAGTCAAATTTTCAAAAATGAATAACTTTTTTCACAAATACAATTTGGATAAAGTAATAATTGATTATTGTAGCCCTGTCCATAGTCTTCATTTTCCATTTGGATTGATTCCCTGAGATCGAAGGGTTTGGACACAGTGGCCATATCCCTCACACAGCACTTTCAAGAGAATTTCACTCTAAGTCAAATTTTCAAAAATTAATAACTTTTTTCACAAATACAATTTGGATAAAGTAATAATTGATTATTGTAGCCCTGTCCATAATTTTCAGTTTCCATTTGGTTTGATTCCCTGAGATCGAAGGGTTTGGACACAGTGGCCATATCTCTCACACAGCACTTTCAAGAGAATTTCACTCTAAGTCAAATTTTCAAAAATGAATAACTTTTTTCACAAATATAATTTGAATAAAGTAATAATTGATTATTGTAGCCCTGTCCATAGTTTTCAGTTTCCATTTGGTTTGATTCCCTGAGATCGAAGGGTTTGGACACAGTGGCCATATCCCTCACACAGCACTTTCAAGAGAATTTCACTCTAAGTCAAATTTTCAAAAATGAATAACTTTTTTCACAAATACAATTTGGATAAAGTAATAATTGATTATTGTAGCCCTGTCCATAGTCTTTATTTTCCATTTGGTTTGATTCCCTGAGATCGAAGGGTATGGACACAGTAGCCATATCCCTCACACAGCACTTTCAAGAGATTTTCACTCTAAGTCAAATTTTCAAAAATGAATAACTTTTTTCACAAATACAATTTGGATAAAGTAATGATTGATTATTGTAGCCCTGTCCATAGTCTTTATTTTCCATTTGGTTTGATTCCCTGAGATCGATGGGTTTGGACACAGTGGCCATATCCCTCACACAGCACTTTCAAGAGAATTTCACTCTAAGTCAAATTTTCAAAAATGAATAACTTTTTTCACAAATACAATTTGGATAAAGTAATAATTGATTATTGTAGCCCTGTCCATAGTCTTTATTTTCCATTTGGTTTGATTCCCTGAGATCGAAGGGTATGGACACAGTGGCCATATCCCTCACACAGCACTTTCAAGAGAATTTCACTCTAAGTCAAATTTTCAAAAATGAATAACTTTTTTCACAAATACAATTTGGATAAAGTAATAATTGATTATTGTAGCCCTGTCCATAGTCTTTATTTTCCATTTGGTTTGATTCCCTGAGATCGAAGGGTATGGACACAGTGGCCATATCCCTCACACAGCACTTTCAAGAGAATTTCACTCTAAGTCAAATTTTCAAAAATGAATAACTTTTTTCACAAATACAATTTGGATAAAGTAATAATTGATTATTGTAGCCCTGTCCATAGTCTTCATTTTCCATTTGGATTGATTCCCTGAGATCGAAGGGTTTGGACACAGTGGCCATATCCCTCACACAGCACTTTCAAGAGAATTTCACTCTAAGTCAAATTTTCAAAAATTAATAACTTTTTTCACAAATACAATTTGAATAAAGTAATAATTGATTATTGTAGCCCTGTCCATAATTTTCAGTTTCCATTTGGTTTGATTCCCTGAGATCGAAGGGTTTGGACACAGTGGCCATATCTCTCACACAGCACTTTCAAGAGAATTTCACTCTAAGTCAAATTTTCAAAAATGAATAACTTTTTTCACAAATATAATTTGAATAAAGTAATAATTGATTATTGTAGCCCTGTCCATAGTTTTCAGTTTCCATTTGGTTTGATTCCCTGAGATCGAAGGGTTTGGACACAGTGGCCATATCCCTCACACAGCACTTTCAAGAGAATTTCACTCTAAGTCAAATTTTCAAAAATGAATAACTTTTTTCACAAATACAATTTGGATAAAGTAATAATTGATTATTGTAGCCCTGTCCATAGTCTTTATTTTCCATTTGGTTTGATTCCCTGAGATCGAAGGGTATGGACACAGTAGCCATATCCCTCACACAGCACTTTCAAGAGATTTTCACTCTAAGTCAAATTTTCAAAAATGAATAACTTTTTTCACAAATACAATTTGGATAAAGTAATAATTGATTATTGTAGCCCTGTCCATAGTCTTTATTTTCCATTTGGTTTGATTCCCTGAGATCGAAGGGTATGGACACAGTAGCCATATCCCTCACACAGCACTTTCAAGAGATTTTCACTCTAAGTCAAATTTTCAAAAATGAATAACTTTTTTCACAAATACAATTTGGATAAAGTAATAATTGATTATTGTAGCCCTGTCCATAGTCTTTATTTTCCATTTGGTTTGATTCCCTGAGATCGAAGGGTATGGACACAGTGGCCATATCCCTCACACAGCACTTTCAAGAGAATTTCATTCTAAGTCAAATTTTCAAAAATGAATAACTTTTTTCACAAATACAATTTGGATAAAGTAATAATTGATTATTGTAGCCCTGTCCATAGTCTTTATTTTCCATTTGGTTTGATTCCCTGAGATCGAAGGGTATGGACACAGTGGCCATATCCCTCACACAGCACTTTCAAGAGATTTTCACTCTAAGTCAAATTTTCAAAAATGAATAACTTTTTTCACAAATACAATTTGGATAAAGTAATAATTGATTATTGTAGCCCTGTCCATAGTCTTTATTTTCCATTTGGTTTGATTCCCTGAGATCGAAGGGTATGGACACAGTGGCCATATCCCTCACACAGCACTTTCAAGAGAATTTCATTCTAAGTCAAATTTTCAAAAATGAATAACTTTTTTCACAAATACAATTTGGATAAAGTAATAATTGATTATTGTAGCCCTGTCCATAGTCTTTATTTTCCATTTGGTTTGATTCCCTGAGATCGAAGGGTATGGACACAGTGGCCATATCCCTCACACAGCACTTTCAAGAGATTTTCACTCTAAGTCAAATTTTCAAAAATGAATAACTTTTTTCACAAATACAATTTGGATAAAGTAATAATTGATTATTGTAGCCCTGTCCATAGTCTTTATTTTCCATTTGGTTTGATTCCCTGAGATCGAAGGGTATGGACACAGTGGCCATATCCCTCACACAGCACTTTCAAGAGAATTTCATTCTAAGTCAAATTTTCAAAAATGAATAACTTTTTTCACAAATACAATTTGGATAAAGTAATGATTGATTATTGTAGCCCTGTCCATAGTCTTTATTTTCCATTTGGTTTGATTCCCTGAGATCGATGGGTTTGGACACAGTGGCCATATCCCTCACACAGCACTTTCAAGAGAATTTCACTCTAAGTCAAATTTTCAAAAATGAATAACTTTTTTCACAAATACAATTTGGATAAAGTAATAATTGATTATTGTAGCCCTGTCCATAGTCTTTATTTTCCATTTGGTTTGATTCCCTGAGATCGATGGGTTTGGACACAGTGGCCATATCCCTCACACAGCACTTTCATGAGAATTTCACTCTAAGTCGTATTTTTTCAAAACTTATAAATTTTATTATAAAAAGAGTAATTTAATATCTAATTAGTTTTAAATATTAAATAAAAATTCTTGATTTTTCATAAAAACTGTAAAATTTCGTGTAAATAGTAGTATTTTCTTTATAATACGCATGCGATATTTTTTTAAAATATTTTTTATCGCATGCGATATTTTTAAAAAACGAATTTAACTTTTCATATTTATCTTCACACACGTATTATTTCAGTCAATACTGAACGAATCGGAACTATTTTTTCAGTGTTGTTAAAGCATTAATATGAGTTTCAAAATTCTGAAAAAATTATTTCGATTCGTTCCGTATCGACTGAAATAAAATTGCTTTCGAATCGAGAAAGTACTCGGTCACGACTGACAGAATTGGGCTCCTGGTCATCTGTTAAGTCATATTTCAATTTGAATATAACGCATAAATGCAGTTTATTAAATATAAGGACGGGTCAAAAAGCCCGTGACATTTTAAATTTCCCGTCTTTTAACTGGAAGGCAACAATGCTCTTGTCCACAGGCATCATCAGATGAATCACAGTTAGAATAATTTATTTGCAAAATCTAGCTTCCCTTCCTGCTCCTTCTACAAACATTTTTCATTGCTTTCCTATTTTAAAACAGAAATCCTATCAGAAAGAAGTCTGTCTATCCTGTCTACATAAGAACTTTATTCCTAGTTTAATGCCCTCTATCATAAGGAAACTCTCCCCTTCTCATTCTATTCTATTCGTTTTCTGTGCCCTTTGCTATTAATTTCAGTACAAACTGTGATTTAATTTCATTAAAATTTTCAAAAAATTTCTTCTGTCAAAAAAACAAAAAAAAAAAAATTGAATTCATAAATATGAGAACACAAAAATTCTTTCGTTAAATATATTAAGTGGAAAATTAATTTTCATTAAAACCCAACCAAATTCAATGATTATTTAACTGAACACATGACTGAATTGCCTCAGCCAAGCATTTGGATTTTATTACGGGGTATTAGGGAACACATAAAAAGAAAAAATAAATTCTATTGTAGAACCAAAAAAGTATTAAGACTGTTGTAGATTTTATTGGGTTTTGTCGTAGAGAAGAGGATGTATTCATTAAATTTACATTTTTCAATTTTATTTTAAATATTTGTTGGGATTTTTTTTTAACAATTTAAGCACCCAAGTGAGATATTATTTAAATTTTTTCCATGTGTATATTATTGAATGCCATCATAAGCTTAGAGTTTAATGTGGGCGTTATTTTTATTTGTTGTCTGTTTTTTGTTTGTTTAAATTTGTATGTCGAGGGCTTATATTCTAAAAGTGATATCTGCAAATTGACAATTTTACAGGAGAGCGAAAAAAGTGTTTTTTTCGTTTACTTTAACCCATTTTTCGCCGACCGGTGATTATAATCACCAGCACTCATACTCATGTTTTTTGTTGCAATGTTTTTATATTCTGTCAGTTACTAAAAATCTTATTTCGTTATTATATTGTAAGTTTACTAAGTGCGGCGAAAAATGGGTTGAGAGCAACAACGAAACTTTCTTTACAATTTTTTAATAATTTTAGATACTCGCGCACAAATACATATCTAAACATACTAACATATGTATGTAAGTGCATATTTTGTAAAAACAATTTTAATTGTATCCACAAATAAATTAAAAGTACTTTTTTACTAACAAAACAGCATGAAATAAAAAAATTATTAAAAAAAAAACTTTTTGGAAATAATATTTTTTTTCTTTAAATTAAAATGACAGATGCCAATTAAGTCAGTAAACACTTTGCTATAAATAACTCATTTTCGTAAAAATTGCAGATAACACTATTTGAGTATTAGCCCTCGATATATAATTTTGTTAGAAAAAGTATTACGTTTTAATATAAAAAGTCTCTTCAATTTTGGGTAAATAAATAAATAAAATTAAAATTGTTTTTTTTTAAATACAGTGGAATTTCCCACAACGGACAAACCCTTTTCGATAGATAGTGGAAAAGCCTTGAGTTCTTTTGAAAGGACATCCCCCTTCTATGGACACATTTTAATATTATGTGTCCGTTTATTTAAGATTCCATTATAGGTCCTACCAACAAGTTTTATAACTATTTAGGTTGATTCCATTAAATAGTTATGATTGATCTTTCCTTTAAAAGTTATTTTTTTGGAAAATTTTTTATCTAATACAATGGTTGATATGTTTTAGCTTTTTTTAAAACCTTGACCCTTAGAATATAAAAAAAAAACTAAAAATAAGAAAGAGTGCTTTATTCGTCTGCGCCGAATCTGTGTTCCCCTCCACAGACAGTAGGAATATTTCAGGAGTGGGCTTTATATAGGACTATAGTAAATTATGGACGGATCTTTACGAAAGTTGACAGTGTGATTTCTAGTCTTATAAAACTATGACTGACGAAATTTTTTTATAATAGAATTATTTGTGACGGACTTACGTGTTCTTAAATGTTTTCCGGGAGTGGGCTTTATATAGGGTCTATGGTAGATAAGAGTCCGATCATCACGAAATTTGACAGTGTGATTTGATATGAAACTATGACGGACCAATTATTAAGGCTGAGTTAGGCGATGTACCCGTAATGTTTCGCACCGTACTGTAAGTACGTTGGTGCACTTATAGAACATTTAAAAACGTGTCATATGTTTTTCATATAGATAAACAAAAAGCAAAAGTATACATCAAGGCGAATTAACTACAGTTGGTGTCGAAACGGCATCTGGTTTTGACAGATCGAAATTATTTTTTTTTGAATTATTAGTGTTTTGCTAAGAATGGATGACATTTCGAGCTATAAGCACTAACAATGCAATGCAAAAAACCCCGTGTTGTTTCTGTTGTTTTTGGATTGTTGTACTTCCGATACCACCTGTAGTTGAATTCGCATTGGTATACATAAAACAATACACAATCAAAAATGTTTAAATGGTGACCGCTGTGCAGAAAAAGTATCAAGTGATTTAATGGTATTAATATAGTATTTTGTGTATGTAAAAAATGTTAATAACACTGTGCTAGTTCAAAAAATAGACAAGCCGGGCACATAGCGTTTTAACATAATTCGGGTACGCTGAATCCAATGGTGCTTACCGCTTTTTTGATTAGCTCTTGTTTTGGAGATATACCGTTATTTAAAACGTTACTCAAAACCGGTTTGGTTTATTAAAATTACTAAAAAAAAAAAATTCCGCAATAAAATTTCCTTTAAGAAAGGTAAAATTTTTTTTAATATGCGCAGTCGTTTTATAATCATTTTTTTTTTTTTTTTTTTTTTTTTTTTTTAAATAAGTTTTTATCAAAATTTCGAAATTTTTGTTTTTTAAAAATCGTAAAAAATTACAAAATGCAGCTAGGCTTCTTATTTTTTCCAGACGTCAAATAGTACGAATTATATTACGAATGCAAAATTTTACATTTATATGTGCTCTCCGCCACTATTTATGCTACTAACAAAGCTTGGTTTCACATTTAAATTCATAATTCTTATCCTACTGAACCGATTTTGCTGGATATCAGTCCCAAACTGCTTAGGATAACTAGAAACAGTTTAACAATAATATTGTTCTTTTCTTTTGAGTTTTTCTAACAAACGGACAGACGGACGGACGGACATGGCTAAATCGACTTAAATGTACTATAATTACTCAAGTACCCGGAATATATATGTATAGATGTTAGAGGGATATCAAAAAAAGTTTTACACGAAATGACAATCTTATGGTGTTTTCTTTTCTGACAAAAATATTCCATGTATGCTACGGGCGGGTTTTTGTGCTATTCTAAAAATATATGCAAAAATGTGAGAAGTTGTCGTTTTCCTTTCTAAACATATTGTAAAAAAAATGGCAAATATGTTCCATTTCTTCCCCCAGTTATAGTTGAGTGTGAGATAATACCCTTTTTTGCATCTGCGCTCAATACTTTTTTATGCAAGCAAGTATTTTTCTTATTAACTTTTTTCTTGTGTTTGCGTACAATTTGTGTTATATTGTGATTTATGGTTATGTTGTGATGGATAAAAAAGCATTTTGTCTTTCGTTTGTTTTGCTTTTTATACCCTTCACCACAGGTGGAAAAGGGTATATATAAGTTTGTCATTCCGTGTGTAATTTCTATAATATTGATCTTAGACCCTATAAAGTATATATATTCTGGGTCCTTATGAGGAGAGATGTTGATTTAACGATGTCCGTCCGTCTATCCGTCTTACGTTTGATATGTGTTTTCCGGATACTCCAGACATGATAGCGACTAGGTTGTTTTACATTTATGTCACATATAGTCTACCATTTCTTGCTATTGAAATTCAGCAAGATCGGTCCACAAATGGCTGAGATATGACCAAAAAACCACGACTGCCTCAGATTTTGCCCAAAGATCCCTTGTTGTTGTATTTTTTTATTTCTGTATATCTTGAGAACGGCAAGAGCCAAAGTTTCCAAATTAGGTACACATATTATGGTTATCAATACACAGCATCCCACAAAATGTGGGCGGGATTGAACAAGTGGGCGTGGTACCTCCCGTACAAAAAATATCAAAAATTGTATAAAACCCGATTTTTTGGACTGTCATATGACCTATGGTTACGCCTTATATATCAAAAGATCGGAAAAGTTATGACCAAAATATTAATTTTTTTTTGAAAAATACCCATTTTCGGGAACCATAGATCTTCCCGAGTCCAAGTTTTATAACCAAAATAACCGGCAAATTTCTTCTTTAATACGTCGGTATATAAATCTGTCAAATCGGTTAAGAAATAGCAGAGTTATGACTAAAATACTGAAATCCCAAATATTACTCTTTTTATAATTTTATACCCTTCACCGAAGGGTATAAAGTTCTGGGTATTCTGGGTCCTTATGAAAAGCGAAGTTCAAATCCTGTTGTCCGTTTCAACTGTGTTGAGTTGTGAACTGAGTCTCTGGTTCGAATCTTGTTTTTTCAAAAAGAAAATTTTTTTTAAATTTTTTTGTGTTCTGAAACGATTTAAAAAAATATTTACCAGTTGTATATATGTATGTTTATGTAGAAATTATTTAGGTTTTGTCTAGTTGCTCTGTATTCTGCTCGCACAATGGTGAAGGGTATATAAGATTCGGCACAGCCGAATATAGCCCTCTTACTTGTTTTTTAATAATTATTTTTTTTTTTTTGGCGCAAAATTTTTAACAACAGCTGTCTTTAATTATTGAAAATCAGTGCTGTTAACGCTTATTGGAATTCAAAGAAAATTTAATGTTAAAATTGCTACAACCGTGGTGAATATCGCTTAATAGTAGGTATAATACGCTAAATACACATTAGTGTTGAGTGTAAAAAGTAGATATTATTTTGTTCCATTGTAATTTAGAAAAATATATCACTTTGTAAGGGTGCGTGTAACCTGATAAATATATTACACAATTAGAATGAATTTTTATTTTTAAGAAAAGAAAACACCATTAGTATAACCTCTTCACAACTAGTAGAAAACGTGCTGGACACGTGCTATATTTTCGCCTGTAGTAATTAGCTGTTCATATACTATTTTCACCACCAAACAAACCCCTGTGTATTGCTTGTAGTGATATTAAAAAAAAAAACACCTGTTTCTTTTTATTTTTATCATATTCAAGTGGTATTTTTAGTTGTCATAGGGGTGGTTTACATAAGTCGGCTTTTATCTTTTCACCCTGCATATGTGCTTGCTATTTGTTCCGCTTTTATTTAGTACAACAATATAACTTAAGTTATTAATATTAACCTTTATGTGGTCAGATTAACATACATATTTTTCTAGCTTTTGGTTTTTTCTTAAATTACTAATAATAAGTTATAAGGTCCCTGCGTAAAAAAAGGAATTGTAGTAGAAGTAGAATTATACGGTCATGTTCTAGAACTCGAAATGAAGTGGAATGCAAATCGAACGAGATTCTTATTTCAATTATTTACAAAATGTATGTAGTTTTTCTTGTTTTTAAGAGTTGTTCTTGTAAAGGGTATTGGTAATCAAAGTATTAAGTATACAAAAAGGAATATTCTTATGAATTTTCTTTACAGGCCTGTTTTCAACATTCGTTCGCTTTTAAACCCACTTTATTTCGATTTATAGAATATGCCCGATATTAAAAATTATAAAAAAATACTGTATGAATTGTTTTCTGAAAAATCAATTATTTTGAACAAATTCCTTACAATATGGCAACCTCATTGGTTTTAAAAAGTCGTCGCAATTTTAACAAATATCTGTCTAACTCTATTCTTGATCAAAATTAATTTAAATTTCCGCAAAATTAGTTCTAAAAAGCCAATTGCATTGCAAAACTTTCAAAATTCTTTTATATGATCAAAGATCAGTCCATTTCCAAATTAATTCTTTTTTTAATTGGATCTTATATTATTTTTAACATCATAAAAAAATATTACTAAGTACGACATATCTATTTTTTAATATAAGTACCTAAATTCTAATTTGTTTTAGAAACTAAACATTAATTCCTAAAAAATCTGTTTAAAATACCTTAATGCACCAACCATTTCATAAGTCTCTCATAAAATTCTCGTAATATGAATAAATTGTTTAATAATACCTTTTCATTTATTTCCTCTGATCTCATAATATCGTTGATATTAAAAGTGATTATTAATAAGTATGACAACTCTATAACACTTAACTTGTTATTTTATAAAACTATTTTTTACTTCAATATGGCAACTCTTGAAAGAAATTAAGGCATCTCTAAAATTATCAAAATACTATTTACATAGGTATATTTTATTAAAATATCATTGATTTTCTTTATTATTGATTTCTATACATACATATATATATTTTTATAGTTATTATTTTTATTACTGATATTTCTTCAAATGTAGTTTCATTTGCTTTAATTTACCATCTGACAAGCCTACTCACAGTGATGGCAAATTGTAGGCTGCGGCGGCTAAAAAAATATTGTTATTTTTTCTAGAAATTTTTTTTGGTAATCGTTATAATTTATTACAAGAACTTGCTTGCTAACTATCAATTTGTCATATTAAAAGATTTGACATACTGCAAACTAGTGGTACGATTACGGATGACAACTGAACTGAGCTGAGTTGAGTTGCAAGCAGCAACATCAGGTAACACCACTCATGTTAAAATTTATATGTAATGAAAAAAAAAAATGTTGCATATTTTAACATGGGCGGCTTTGCCTAATTTCGCTACTGGCAACTCAACTACAGTTTTGTTGCTATCCGTAATCGACTCATAAGTTAACTTCAAGAATATCAAACACATATCGTCGGGTGGTTACTGGTATGCCGCATGGAACATTTGTACAAAAGATTTCTAAAAACAACGAGTTACTAATCAATTTTATATAGGTTATAAATGTGTCCTCCTTTTAAATCCTTACTAAATTTTTTGATATCTCAAATATATTAAAAGATATCGAGCTCTAACATTGCCTCATTTACAAAATTTTAAAACTCTCAAAACATGGGTTTGCTTTATTCGTCACTTTTGATTTTCCAATCTAAAAGTAAAAATATTATAACAATTACAAGATAAGCTACATCTCTATTAAAAGAATTCAGTTAAAAAAATGTATGTTTTGCGCGGCAAACTATTAATTATCCGACGATATAGGTATATGTATATTAAATGCTTATTTCCAATTTAAGTAGTTTTTTCAGGAACCGTTTTCGGCTAAAAATTTTAAATTTAAGTAATTGATCCTTTTTTTATTTAAAGAACAAAAGTTGAAGCAAAACTTAATCGTGTGACCCCAATTAAAAGAAATGGATTTATATTTCACCAACATTTTTTAACAGCTCTTTTTTATTTATTAAATTTAAAGTTTTTAATTTTTAAAATTTGCTCTTTTAGTTCTTAATATTGACTTTAACTTAACTAGCTTAGTGAACCTAAACTTAACATCGGGCATCCCTATATGTTTTTAATAGAATTCCCTCTCTCGTATATAAACATAACACAGCGTTTACATTTGTCAGTACTGGCAAGACAGTAAGCATATACATATTAGTTGGCAAAACAATGCAAAAACAAAATAGCTGTAAAAGTGTTTATGGATTAGTGAAAAAGTTTGAATGAATTGCTACTGTCTTGCCAGTACTGGCAAATGTAAACGCCATGTAAACTTAACCTAGCATTTACACATGCCACTGCCAGTTCGAAAAACTCAATACCAGAGACCTGCGCCGTCAAATTTTGTCGGCGGCGGCGGCTTGTAAAAATATTGCCGGCGGCGGCTCAAAGCCGGCTTAAGCCGACTTAAACTTAGGTCAATTTAAAAATTATTTTTTTACCAACTTTTCATATTTTAGTTTGAATAATAAAATTAATTTGCATATATGTATACTTATTTTAATTCTTGCGACTAAAATCTATTCCTAAATGAGATTTTAAATTTTTACCGCAAAACCTTTAAAAATATACAAGGACTATTAATATCTTACTCATTAACATTTTTATTTATTAAAAAAAAATGTTTTTATAAAAAATAAAAAGAATGGAAAAATTTTTTTTCTAGTTTTGGACATGCATTTCTTGTAGGGAATATTTGATTAAATGACTGTGACCGGCGGCTGATTTTAAGCCGACTTTAGTCGATAAATTTTCGGCGGCGGCGGCTGTTAAAAATAATCGGCGGCGCGGCTCAGCCGGCTTCAGCCGTCAAGGCGCAGGTCTCTGCTCAATACACTCACGTTTTTTTACTAATACACTCAAATTTTTCGCATAGGCAGCACCAGTGGCAGCAAAAATTGCATGCGAGTGGAAATTTGGCACTTGCTTGCCACTAAATGACAAAACGATGAACAATGTTACCCTGTTCAAAATTTAATGCAAATTAACTGGATTATTGTCAAATTGTTATTAAAGTTTTAACATGATACGTTTATTATTATGATTAATTTTTTGAAACGCGCATTAATAAAAGCAAGTTTGTTAATTATAGAGCATTAATAATGTTAAAATAATGCTTATATAAATAAATGTAAAACATTTCCCGAAAAATGTGCCTATATGATTAACTCGGTAACTCTATTTGGTTTTTTGGTACTTTTTTTTTAATTTGAGAAGTCAACAAATTATCTTAAGTTGACGCTTCAACGACATTTTGAAAATTAACTCGCATTGGCATGTGTAAACACAAAAGCCAATGGCATGAGATTCGACTCTTTCAAACAATTTTTCTTTGATAATATGTATACAACAGTGGCATGCCACTACTTGCATGTGTAAAGGCAGGGTAAGTTAACGGTTTGTTTTGAACGAAAACAAACTTAAAGAGCTGCCACATCACAAAATTTCTTATATTAAAGAATTCAAAAGAAATTAAATATTTTAAATCTTTTCTTTTTTTTTTTTTTTTGTTATTATAAAATCTTTTATTAAAAAATATTTGTTTAAACTACGTGACTTATCATAAAAAAATAGAATAAAATAAGTTAAATATTTTTTTCTCTCTTAGTTTAAAATCGAGGCTCACGACATGTTTCTTTTATAAGTTATACCTACATGGAACAAAATATTAATATTTTTAAAGGAAAACAAACAAAAAACTGCCTGTTACTTGATACTTGTCTTAACAATGAATGTTTAATTATTAAAAATACCTATTTTGTAATTTTATTTTTAAAACAAATTTAAGCTAAACTTCGTGTTACCTTCATTATAAATATTACATTTGCTTTATAAAGTTCTTTATTTTAAATTCTAAAATAACGTTACAGTTTTTTGCCTTTTATTTCAAAGAAAAAAAAACTGTAAGTTGTCATTAAAAGACAGTTGTATAAATACATAAAATATAATAAAACAGATTTTTCACACACTGTAACTGTTGTTACATTTAAATATGACAAGAAAATCTTGCTGTAAAACAAAGACTACAAAAAAGTTATGAAGTAACTAAAGCCAGAACCCCACGAAAACTGTATGCACCACTAGCAAGGCTTTTGAGTGTTAAAGAATGATTTAAAAACTTATAAGAAAAAAATAAAACGAAATCAACGAAGCCTCTAGATATAGTGTAATACAACATTCAACGTAAAATAGTTTGCAACTCTAGGTCAAAGTAAAAAATCTTTGAAAATATACAATTCGTATATGAATAAGAAGCAGGAAAAAATATAAAGAAAACACAAAAAAATAAATACAAAGAAATAAAATCTAAAAAAAGTATGTAAGGTGAAACAATAACTAACAGCGTAAGAAGAAGAAGAAGGGGGTTAAACAAATACTGTGTTTTTTTCAAAAAAAAAAAAATACTCGTACTCTAAACAAAAACAAAAACTGAGTAGTATTTAGACAGTTTTTTGTGGGTTTAAGCTGTAGAAAAAATTTAATTAATTCAAAAATATTAGCATTGTCGTCTAAGTTTGAAAAAGTTTTTCAAACTTGGTTTATAAATCTATAAAATGACTTTTACACGTTACACATACATATAACAATTCTTTAGACCTTAAAAGTCTGTCTCCTAATTGACCTTTTGTCTAATAATACACAAACTGCGTAATAATAACACGGCAGCTTTTCATAAAAACAATCTGTCAAAAGTCCATTTAATATATTGGATTTGATTTTGTAATTCATAACATAATTCTTTATGTCATTGTTATTATACCACAAAAATAGCTTAAGCGACATAATTTTTAATTTTCACTTTTTTTTTAATAAATTAACTTATTGGCACGGTACCGTTACGAGTTAATATCAAAAACAATTTTAACTTATAGTATGTTCACATTTGGCTTCTTAAACGTGTTTAAGCAGTTCGAACGTGATAAAGCTCTAATCACTTCAAAATCGAGATGATCACCCATACATTGAAGTGATTTGTTAATCACTTAAAATTGACATGATTACAATTAAATCACTTCATAAATCACATAGAATCCACTGAACATACCTCAAAATGAAGAATCGCCAACATGATCATGTACAACCGGGCAAGATTTCTGCTTAATGTTTTTATTTTTTTCCTTAAATAATTCATAAATTTTCACAATTTCATCATTTAAATGATTAAAATATTCTTCTGATAACTTTATAAAAGTGTTTTTATCCATTTTTAATACTTTAAAGAAAAAAAATTAGTTTGTTGTGTTTTTTTCGTAATCATCTGTCATCTCAATCATCTAAAATGTAATGTGAACGGCTTTGATTAGCTAAATCAACGTTTAAAAACCTAAGTGTGAACTTAGCGTTAAGCGCCACCATACAAAATTTTCATGAAATTTAATAAAAGAAACCTACTCCTGTAAAATTGTGTTTTTGTCGCTTAACTTTTCTTTGGGGTAAGGGTTCGATATAACTTTTGACAATATGGCAACCTTTAAAAATATAAATGGCCAACAAAGTATGAAGACTTCACTTTTCAGGCGACGTTAAAAACACACTTTTTTTACCTAGACGTATCGTCCAACTAAGGCAAGGCGAATTGACTAGAAGGTGGGGTCAAGTCAACATATGGTGTTTTTTTTCGGTGGTCGACTTGTCAAAGTTTGTATGCAAACTAATTTTATGTAAGCAAACCAATTTTTTTACTAGCAATTTTTTTGACAACCCGACCACAGAAGCAGTGTTGTTGTAGAGTTGACCTTACCTTCTAGTCAATTCGCCTTGAACTAAAGTAACAATAAAAATACAATGTTGCTTTATATGGTTGTACTTGTTGTAGTATTGCCGCTACTTTATACATGGTTTCGCCTTGCAAAGTATCTTTTTTCACTTTACTCAAGGCGAATTCATACCAGGTGAACTCGAGAGATCAGCAGACTATTTTTTGCTCCGTGTATTTTGGTCTAATTTGTCTTTTTAGTTTGTCAAAAATTTGTTAATAAACTAGATATTTTTCAGAGCGAATTCAGCCGAGTTTATCGTTATGGATTGCCTTGGCCTAACTTAGTTTTGCTTCAAGTTTCAATACACTCACACCTTTGCACTAGTGCAATCATACTTCTTAAATTTTATGCGAATTTCCTTTTAAATGCTCTTTTTAATTTTGAGTTTCAATTTATATTAAAAACACAGATGATTGCAATGTTAGTAAGCAAATTTTTTGTATGTCTTAATAAGTTGTTTTCTTGATGACATCTTGAAAATAAATTGCCTTAAAACTACGTGCAGCGTACGTCTAACTCTCTTAAAATTTCAAAATTAAAATATTTTCCATTCTTTTCTTCTAGACCATATCTTATTGTTTATGCCATGCAACAGAATTTTAATATACAACTCCAATTTTAGGAAAATCCATCTAAACTTCCATAAAATATAGCAACAGTCCTCTTAAATCGGTAAATATTATATATGATTTCTAAAAGTATCGTAAAATAAACTTTGTGATCTCTTATTGTTTTGTAATTAAATGTTAAAAGCGTTTGAAAGTATGGCAACTTTAAAGAAAATCTCAAAACAAAATTCCAAAATCTATGTTTAATCCCAAGAATAACAGAAATAAAAATTACGCCATCCCAAAAACAAAGTCTGCGGACAAATGACGTCATGCGAACTGCATTCTAATTGGCTAATAGCAAGGCCAATTTATATAAGGTGACCGCGGTCGCGAAATCGCAAATAGGCGGATTTGACACTGCCAACACCAGTACAAAATGTTTACAAAAAACAACTTCGCCTTTTTTTTATTTGTTTACATTTTGTAATGGTTTTTGACATGGTGAAATTTGGTTTTTTGATGAATTCGCCACCGCGGTCACCCTATATAAATTCAATTATAATTTCAAGCTTCCAAAAGCTCAAGATATTTGCTGTTTAATTGCTCGGTTGCCGGCTCTTATAAAGTGCATACATTCGTGAAACTTCCAGCCTTGGCAACCCTTGTAAGGGGCAAACTACGTCATCAAATGAGAAACCATTTAAATTTCCACAAATTTGCCTTTTTATAAAAAATCTATTTAATTTTTTACAAAACACACTTAATAACTTATTTCGGAATTTTATCAATATTGGCTAATTTTTTTTTGCTTGATTTTTGCCACCTTCCTGCACAGAAAAAATTATTGCCGAATTATTTTCAAACAACCGCTTGTTTGAAAATTTTTTTAATTTCTATAAATATTTTTACTGATTCAATCAATATTTTTGTTTGATTTTTATTTAACCAACAAAAATGTGGACAACTCTTCAAAAATAAAATAAACGCGTTATTGGTGTCAAGTTTTCATAATTTTGTATGAAATATTTAACGCTCTTTAATGTTGTCGTCTTTTTGCATTTTTTTATTTGATCGTAAGCAACACTTCTTTATGTGAAATATAAGAACAACAACAAAAAACACACACAGTCTATTTTTGGACGCTTTAAAAAAGTGCAACTATAAGAAAAACAATAGCAGACACGACATTATAAGAAACAAAATCCCGTATTCAATTTTTTAAAACTGTTTGGTTAAATACATCAAATACAAAAATAGAATGAAGACGAAAAACATATCGAGTCGGTCTGCTGCCGTTTTTGGTTACATTTCTTCTTTAGCAAAGGAGAGGATACAGCAACAGAGAGTGATAAAGAAAAACATTGTGTTGTGTGTATAAATAAGACTTCGTTCAAAAATTATTCCAACAAAAAAATGTGTTTCAAAGCCAGTCGGCGGCTCTGCTTTGCCGTCACCTTCTCATACAGTGCTTACTTGTGTGCGCGTCATTGCTTGTGCAAAAACTTTTTTTTTTTTTGATTTTGAATTTCAGTAAACTTTTTGTTTGATTCAGTTAAATTATTTGTTTGAAAAAATTTGTGTTTTTTTCAGTAAACAAAATGCAAATAAATTGTTTGAATATGCAAATTTGTTTGTAGGACCGATTTCAGACAAAAAATTGTTTGATTCTACAAATTTTTTGTTTGAATTGGAAAAATAATTTTTTCTGTGTGTTCAACATTACCCACTGTTGGCTTTTACACATAATTTTTTTTTTTTTTTGTTACTCATGCATATTTATTACAACTATAAGAGAAGTTGTTAAGACATTCAGACATTCTATAATAACCTCCAAAAAACAGTCTTATATAGAATATTGTATAGTAGTTTTTTCTGCTACTTTTTGGATTATTTCATTAAAAATTCTAAACAATACATCTTAACGACTGAAATAATTTTTTTTTTTATTTCTGTTCTGGCAAGCAGAAGAAGAGTAAACAAGCAGAGAACGAAGTCTAAGCAAACCATCACCCTTTAAATAATAATGGTTAATTTGCTATGAATGTAGACGGTTGTTATCGTTGTTTTAAAAAAACCAAGTTCATATGCACTCGCTATTTTTTATTTTTTTTGTTCTTTTCGTAACAGAAAACCAGATTTTTGGCTTAAAACGAGGGTTAACGTAAAAGTTTTTAATAAAAGTTTAAAGTATTCTTCAGTTTTTAATGAAAACATTCGAAAAAAGTCTAAAGAATTTCACTAACGTTTTTGGTAATTTTAAATGATGTCTAATCTTAATCTAGACTTGTAGGTGTCAATTTCACTGGAAAATTTTATAAAAGATAAACATTTTTTCTACGTTTTGTTAATCTTAAATTCAAAACTCACTCTTAACGATTAAATTACAATGTTAACCAAATTACTTGTTTTGTTATTATGAAAAAATTTTTGTTTAACGTCTGGAAGCTTTACTCGCTTATCTCTCTTTTTTTGCCAGAAACTTTTGTTAACGGCATAGTATAATAAGTACATGGTATAGTCATTAGAAATTTTGTTCTCAATTTTAAACCCCATACAACCAGCGTTACCGTTGGTGCTACTAAAGTGGCAATTTGCCACTTTTTCGACAGCTTGGATACTATTTTGCTACTTTTACAAAATGCACCCAAATGTGATACTTTTTGGAATTCTTGCCACTTTTTTGATACTTTTACTAAATGTACACAGAAAAAATTTTCACCAACATTTTTTCAATTAATTCAATAATAATGCTGCCTTAAACAATTTTTTTAATTGTTCCAATTAATTTGCCTTAATTGAAAACAAAAATTATAATGTTTGTGTGTTTATTTGCAAATATGAAAACATACACACAAACTTTAAAATTTTTTAAATTCTCAAACAATTTTTTAATTGTTTCAATTAACTGTTTTGATTGAAAAAGAAATATATTGATTTGTGTTTACGTTTTATATAGCCTCTATTACTGGTGGTCAAATTTCAATTAAATCTTTTGATTGAAACTGAACAGCAAGAAAAGCTCAAACTTACAAAAGCGTTAATTGATATGATAAATTTGTTTGCAGGCGGAAAATCAGTAAAGAATTTAATTAATAGTACAAATTTCTAACAAATACGTTAATTGAAGTTGGTTTTTCATTTTTTCTGTGTAGAGAAAAGTTGTTTACATTAAAATCTCAGCCTTAATGAAAGTAACATATATATGTAAGCAAGCTTATATGAAAGCATTTTTCTTGTAATGCGTGGTTAGCTTATGTATTTACTGCGAATAAATTATGTAAACATGTACATATTTGCAGGAAAGTGCACAGAAAAAAATAAAAATTGATTTCAATTAAAAAATTTGTGATATTAATTAAAAAATTAATTAAATTTTCACCAGTAAACAAATTAATAGTATTAATTAAACCAGTTAATAGTATTAATTAAACGTTTAATTCACTTGATTAAACGTTTAATTCACTTGATTAAATTTTTAATTAAAACTGATTATATTTTTGATTAATGCTTTAATTGGTTAAAAATGTTGGAGAATTTTTTCTGTGTGCACTTGGAAAGTGCCACTTGTTTAAATGCGTAAACCATTGCGTATACTATCTCTGTATTAATCAGGGTTGTCAGATTTTTTTTTATTTTCGTTGCCAATTATTGTTCGCCAAATTTAGCTGTCTTAAGATTTTTGTTAAGAAAAATGCGCAATCGCTAATTTTGATTTTTTATGTAACACTGCATTTACACTACTTTCATGAAATTTCTGTAAACGTATTGTAAATAAAAATTTCAATGAATTCTGAATAGAATAATTATTTTTATGAATAATGGCTTATATTATTAATTATATATATGTAACATTTTTATGTATGTAACATTTTTGTTCTTATAATTTTTTCTGAATTTTTTAAAACAAAAATAGCATTAATTTTGCTTTAAAAAAGTTACCTCTACTTTATTCTTATATATGGGATTCTACCGGGTATTTACCTGATGTCTTTGAATTTTGGGTATTTATAAAATACAAATTCATATGGCAATCATTAACTGTCAATAAAATTATTTTTTTTTTTAAATTACTTTTCGTTTTTTAAAAACGTCATTAAATATCAAAAAACTTGTTAAATTGTACTTAAACTAAAAATTAACCGGATAATATTGATTTAAAATTGTTAAGAAGGTATGGATGTGGTTTAGGGTTTTTTCCCGGGATTTCCCGTCCGGGGAATTCCCGGGAATTTCAATTATTTTATTTCCCGTTTTCCCGGGATTTTTCTTGCGGGATCCCGGGAAATAAAAAATTCCTCATTATTTCAGAAAATAGCTATTTATACTTTGAAATTTAGTTTTCTATTCTTTTAAAATTAGCATCTGTGGATGGGTTGTGGATTAGATCAATTACAAGAAGTGAGTACATACGTAAATCAATGTCTCCTGATGCAATAAATCTTCTAAAAGCAGAATGGGCAGTGCAACAGTTGATAATTATTACATTTAGTGAAGTGAAGAGTTAGTAAAGTACATTAATTCCAAATAAGATGCAGGCAGTAAAGTTTCATTGTCCATAAACAAGTCTTAAAAATAGGAGATACCTAAATATATCGCTCCTCTATTGCAACATAGTCATATCTACAAAAACAAACGAATGTACCGACTAAAAGATATATTTTGCTATAACTTCGGTTCAGTTTGAGATATGACTATGATGCAATGAAGGAGCGAAATGTTTATTAGGTGATAAACACAAATTTTCAATTTCAATTTGTGTTGGTTTATGTACCCGTGAAGTGCGGGGAAACCGAAATAGAAAAACATTTTGGAAACTCGTGTAAGATACTACAACATACAACTTGAAAAACACATTGTCCTAAATATTACAAATGGACCTATATGAAAAGGTTTGTAAGAAGCAGTCCGGTTGATGCTTTTTTTGCATAAACCTTGACTGATATAGACGTTGTTTATAAAAAAGAAAAAATTGCTTCTGATTGTGAATCTGAAGCATGCTACAACGGTGCACTTTTAACTATTTGTCCAACCTGGGTAAAAAATGAACAAAATTTTTCGGAAACATGATAATTAGTAAATAAAATCAGGAATATACTTTTTGACGACTTGCTAAGCGCTTTGAGTGTGTCAGAAAGTTATTTCCTAAGCCGTTAAAAAATGTTATATATTTCTTTAAAATATTTTATCTATTTTATTAATTAACTCTTTGATCTCATATCTTGAGTACCTTAATTTTTATTTTGTTTTTATTATTGTTTTATGAATTAAATTTCTATGTTTATGTTATCTTTTTATCTTGTATCCAGAGCATAATAGTACTGAATAAAAGCATAATAATAGGGAATAAAGGCGTCAGATAATAATAATTCAATTAATTGAAGATTGAAATACTTCAATTAATTTCCCAGTAAAAACTTCGCCTACAAAATAATGTGTTGATTAATCAGAAAAACATAAGAGCACTACTTACAATTCTACTGACAGAACCAATGAATTTTACAAGGGATGTCCCAAAAAGAACGCATTCAAAAGCAAGTCATTATTTTTTTGCTGTTATAGATGTAGTTATAGAAGAAAGCTGCTAAATAATGAGTTAAAGAAGCTATTCATTTTGAAAGAGTAAGCGAATTTTTTACTGGGTTTTTAGTATCGAACCATTTATTTTAGTTTATTTGTAAACAAGTTCCCTTACGTTTTTTTATAAAAGTTTTTTTCATTTATTAATAACAAAATTAACTTTGTATTATTTATATGGAGCGGGATCCCGGGATCCCGGGAAATTTAAAAAAATTTCCCGCTTTCCCGGGAAACGAAAAAGTCCGGGAAAAAAAAAACTCTAATGTGGTTATTAGTGAAGCTAATATTGATTAAATTAAACAATACATTTTTATTAAATTTTTTACCCACCCTTTGGGTAAATACCAGCGTAATAATACATAAATTTAACGTTTCATGATATATCGGAAAATCGGAAATATATCCAATTTCCATCCTTATCATTTTTGTATGAATTTTTGAAAAAAAAAATAGTAATAATTTTGCAAAAAATGTATCGCTACTAATTTTTGAATAACTTTGAAACAGTTGAAAATATAAAAAAAGTGTATTTGGATTACTCAAAGTAAATTTTATCAATAGTCATCTGTAATTGTTTTGACAAAATCGGTCAAATCGATCTTAAGTTATGATAAAATGTATTAGCATAAACGCCTAATTTCGGATGAAATATTGCTCTAGCCCATGCATTTTTTACCATTTATAAAATGTTATTTGAAATTTTTTTATAAATTGAACGAAATACGTGACATACTTATTCTGATTTTAAAAGAAGAGCCCCTTTTTTCATAAATCCCCTTTTTGGTGCCATTTTTGTTGTAAATATCCGCTTTTTTTGGTACTTTTTGAAAATATCCAACGGTAACCCTGCATATAACGTTAAACAAAAAAAAAATATGGAAAAATATTAAAACAAGCATCAAAAATCAAATAAATTAATTTGACATTACATGGGTAAATAATTAACAGTCTCCCTTATGAGCATACCTGGTACTTATTATACTATGGTTAACGGGTTATTTTAAAGGTAAACAGGGTTGCCGTTTGAAAAATTAATATCCGACTAAAAAAAATGTTTTGTTCCTTAATTACGTGGCATTAATCTTGCTGGTTCCAACAGGACGGAGCCACATGCTACACAGCGGGTGAAACAATTTATTTACGTAATGGCCCGATTAATTGGCCACCAAGATCGTAAAGCCACTTTTCTACGTCGATAAACAACAAACAATTGAACACCTGGAAATCAACATTCGAAGAGTTATCGGCGAAATATGACCGCAAATGCTGGGGAAAGATGTTAAAAATTGGTGTTCCAGATTTTGCATTCTACGCGCCAGCCTCGGCGGCTACATGCAGAAATCATATTTAAACATTCATTTCATAAAAGTTTCTTTCCAATAAAGCCCGTTCATTGATATCAAAAATATATTTCCTTGTTCTAATACGATTTAAACTTGTGTCACTCCATAAAAAACCCCCTTTATAAAAGTAAAAATGCTGTTTAGGTGCGACTTTTTTAAACCGACTTTAAAACCCTCCTCGTATTTGTTATTTTTAGCGTATTTTTAAATTCAAATCTATCATGTTGCTTACGTAAAGACAAAAAAATGAACGATTTTGTTCAAATAAGACAAGAGGGGGGCCTAAACGAGTTTTATATTGTTTTTTCTTTTCTTAGGTTTTTAATATCAAGGGGATTTCTGTTTTGCAAATCTTTGTTTTTTCCCCTAATGTCTGCTCTATTTTAAGACGTCAGTTTGTCATTTTGTGAACAGTTTTTGGTTTGTTATTAGAAATTAAAACAATCTTTTGGTACAACAAAAAAAAAAATTGTCAACACTTTTGGGAGACATTAACAGACAGCAATATTACAAAATATTTCTTTTTTATTTTTGTTTTCTTAATTCATTAGCATTTATATAGTAAAAAAAATGTTATTAAAAATTCAGATTTTATTATAAATTTACAACATTTTGGTTATTTTAATTTATTTTGGGGTCATTTATTTTTAATTAAAAAAAGTCAAGGTCACTTTAAGATAATTGTAATATGAATGTTTTTAAATTCAATGAAATTTTTTTTAATAAAATGTTATACTTTTTTTTATTATTTTTTCTTTTTTAGGTTTAATTTTGAGCATATTTTTTATATTTTACGTTAATGTGCCTGTTTCCCTAAGTTGCTATTTCCTTCTTATCTTTTAGATTCGTTAAAATTCAAAATAGAAAAAAAACCAAAAAGATTTATATTGTTTCATCATTCATTTCTTTTAGATTTTTTTTTTTCGGTGAACAAAAGTTTTATTTATTATTTTTAGCTAATAAGATAAGGTTTTATGTGTAACGATTTCTTCAGTAACAATTTTTTTGCAATCATTATTTTTTCTTAATTTTAATAAAGATATTTGATTAGTTGAAAATATTTTATTCAGTATGAAGTATTACGTCAATGTTGAGCAAAATGTAGTTTTAACTTAATAAATCTCAAAAAACTAATAAAAAAAAGTTGAAAGAACTAGAGTTAAGTTTCTACAGTATTTATCGCTTATGTGCACAACGGTTTAAAATGCCGGAATAATTTTGTTTGTAAGCGTTCTCTTATATGCATATCTAACAGGGCTTAAAAAACTGCAGTCGAAAACAAAAACTGTCGAACAAAAAACGAAAATGTGTGCACAACTTTTCGCTTTTTGAGTTGTTTTCACAGCGAATGTTTACATTGAATGAATCAGAATTAAAAGCAAGCGTTTTTTTTTTTTGGCCAATGACAGATTAAGAAGTGGAAAAATGGCAGTTTTTCTACTTTGACTGCAGTTGTTTAAACGCTGTAAATTACACTTCTGCATTTCAATGGGTCTGTTCGGAAATGCATCACTGTGCTGCAGCTGATGCGCAGAGCATTCGTAAAAGAACAAACTTATATCAACTCTAAAAAAGAAATTGTAATGTTTTTTTAAATTTTTCGTTGCAAATAAATAAAATAATATACTCTTCATTGAAGTACATAAAATATAAAAGTAATTTTTATTAATATTATTTATGCTAGAGAGCTCTTGTATGGGACATTGTACAATTTGAATTTATGTTGTTAACTAATGTTTCTGTAGTTTAATGTTTATCAAAATGTTAATAAATTAACGTTTAAAAAAAAAGCTTTCGTAAAAGCAAAGTCACGATATGGTTTAAAAATTTAATAACTTTTTCTCTTAAATTTAAAATTTTTTTTTTAGATGAAAATAAAATTTTTTACATATAATGGAAAATAATATCAATTAAATGACCTCAGATTCGAAATTATGGGCTCGTTTTAGAGCCTTTAGATGTTTCTGGTGTTTAGTTTTACGCAGTTGAAATGATTTATTCTCCGGGTTTTATTTATTTATTCTAAAAATAAAAAAATTATACCTTTAAACGAAAAAGTTATTAAATTTGCAAACCCTATGCTGACTTACCCCATGGTGAATTTTGGACCACTCTGTGCAGATGATGTGCCGACAGCTATAACTGACAGTTAACTTAATCTAAACTTGGTGAAATAACCCGTTAATTTTCTAATTTTAAATCAAGCTTCGATTAAATTCATACAGTAAAATAGTTTTTATTCTCGATGTTGATGAAAGTGAGCGAGTTCTTCTTAAAGGCACTGTAAATGCATATAAGAGTGTTTCTTAGGTGCGTTTTACGTTTGACGTGCAAATAAATAAATGCGTAGACAGAAAAAAAGTTGATTTCAATTAAAAAATTTGTGATATCAATTAAAATGTTAATGAAATTTGCACCAGTAAACAAATTAATAGTATCAATTAAATAATTTTTGATATTTACAACATTTTCTGCAGTAATGTTGTTGATATAAGTAAACGTTTTTAATTAAAACTTATTTTGTTTTTGATAAATGGTTTAATTAAAAAAAATTAACGACAACTTTTTTTGTGTATAAACTATTCCCAACCGACCAAAACAGAGCAAATTGTAAATGACTTATAGAACAAGCTTATCCTAAGAGATTTCCTGCAACAGGACAACCAATATGATTGCAAATGACTTATTCTCGCAATAGTTTTGTAAGTGTTTTTGAGAATGATCAAAGTTTTTCTTGGGACTCAAAAATTTAATTAACAAGGTTTCGTTTAAACGTGCTACATTCCCATTTCATACTATTGATAAACTGAAATTTATTGTTGAAGGGATAAGCTATTCCTATGCGCATTTCACTGGTTGCTTAGGCCAGATCGTCAGAAAACTTCATCCAAAGATTTTAGAAAAACTAAAGATATTACACATATAAAACTGTTAAGCGAATAAGAACTATAAGCCACAGTTTTACTTGTAACAATATCAAAGCTTATGGTGTTTTCTTTTCTACAAAAAATGTGACATTTTATTTTAAAAAAATGCAATTTGGTGTCTGTTTCCTAAAAATTTTGCTCCGAAAAGGATAAGTTTTTTAGAATAAAACAAGCCACCCTTTTCGGGAGCAAAATTTTTAAGAAACAGACACCAAATTGCATTTTTTTTAAATAAAATGTCACATTTTTATGTAGAAAAGAAAACACCATTAATCATTCTATGTCCCGTTATTTGAATTTTGCATCATTAGTTAAAGTTTTCAGTATTTGTGTTTTTTTCAGAGATTGAAGTGTTTTAAAGAGTTTTAAACAGTGCACAATTTAAAAAAAGTAGTTAAAAATTTTATAAGTAAAAAACTTTTTGTAAATATACCATACAAATTAAAAGAGAGTGTTCGTAAAGTATTTAATCTTATTATAGATTAGAAAAGTATTTTTCTGTAAGCTTATTCTATAATTAGACTCCTAAGCTTACATCATATTATAGACAAGTAATATTATCGCAAGGGATCAGTTTTCATTATTAAATAATTATTTAAAAGCCTCTTATAATAGTAATCACAACACTTTTCTAAGCTTAAGGCTTATGTTAGCAAGCTTGCTACAAGTTCTTTCTATATCGTTTTGGTTTGTTGGGCCCAACAGACCAAAACAGAGAAAAATGTAAATGAGTTGTAGAACAAGCTTATCATAAGAGATTTCCCACAGCATGACAACAAACATGATTGCAAATGACTTATTCTCGCTATAGTTTTGTAAGTGTTTTTGAGAATGTTGTCCCTTTATTTGACGAGTGCTTTAATTATGTATTATTAGTTAAAGATTTCAGTCTTTTTGTTTGGTTCGAAGGGTGAAGTGTTTTAAATTGTTTTAAACAGTGCGCAATTGTAAAGAAAAAAACTTTTTGTAAATATGCCATATAAATTTAAACAGAATGTGCGTAAAGAATGTAATCTTATTAAAGTTTAGAAAAGTATGTTTCTGTTAGCTTATTCTTATATTAGACTTATTAGCTTACATTATATTATATACAAGTAATATCGCAAGGGATCAGTTTTCATTATTAAATAATTATTTAAAAGCCTCTTATAATAGTAATCACAACACTACAAGCTTGCTACAAGTTCTTTCTAAATCGTTTTGGTTTATTGCGTTAGCTTCGTTTTGTTGCCTATTAACTGCCTGTTTTCAAAAACGTAAACAAGTGAGTGAGTGAGAAATTATATTGAAATTATATTTTTTATTGTTGTTTTCAATATATTGAAAACAAAAACAAATTTTCGTTTTTTATTGTTGTTTTCAATATAATTTCTCACTCACTCACTTGTTTACATTTTCTAAAAACAGGCAGTAAGTTTCCTGTACACAACAGTGTTGCCACCTTAGGTGTAATTACACATATCATGTGTAATTTTTTGTTTTCATGTGTAGCCCTTGTGTAATTGCCTCCATGTGTAATTCATGTGTAATTTTAAATTTTAACGTTCTGTAGCACTGATTTTTGTTATTATTTTGTCACAAGATGTGAAAAAGGTTTAATATTCTTGGCAAAATTTAAAAATTTAATTAATAGAATGGAAGCGTTAAAAGAGCTAAACTAAAAATGGTTGGATCATTAACTACTAACCATTTGGCATTTAGATAGATTTTGTCATAATTTATTACCTATAACGACAAAACATCCCGGGTTCATTCTCCTTTTTTTTAATGACTGCAAAAGAAATATTTGAGCATCTCAAAAGCACAACTATAGAGAAATGGATTCCTTTTGAAAATCTAGTTGGATGCACCAGATACACTAATGTTTTGTTTGGACAGTATAATTCAGATGTTAAAAGACAAAAAGCTAGATATTGCTTTCATAAAATGCTCGTGCCACCTAATACGTTTGTTAGCGTCAAAGGCCTGTCTGAACCTTCCAACATATTTCGAAAATTTACTTCGTAATATTATATCTTGTTTTATTAGAAGTAACGCTCGGTATACTTAAGTAGTTTCAAGAATACATATTTTCGCGACAACGTGCACTCTTACATTTTGAAAAACTTTAGCTTCATAGTAATTTGGAGCCAGAATATTATTGGAAAAAGGTTTTTAAAATAAAAAATTCCTTGGGAGACAGATTATTTAAAATAGTTATTTTTGTTTTAGTCTTTTCAAATGCTGCTGCGGAAAGAATATTGAGCAATATAAACAATTGTACGACAGATTTAAAAAGGAATACATAGAAATGGTGACCCAAACTTTCCTATTCCAATCATTATAAACAAAAAAAAAATCTATTTCAATGTAAATTTGATGTATTTGACTTTGTTTATTTTTTTAGTAATAAATTACTTAAAAAAAATAGTATGAATTTTTTGTTTTGAACCGTTATTTTTATAAAATTAAAAAACAATGACTAGTTAATTTTTGAAAAAAAAAACGCAATCGTTTTTTTTAACTAAATGAAAAGTTTATACATATTATAAAATTCAAAACAAAACTCGTGAGATTGCAAATAAAAGATTGCGTGTGTAATTTGTATTTTCATGTGTAATTTTGGCAAAATCCATGTGTAATTTACCATTTCGTTGGTGGCAACACTGGTACACAAGCAACTTGTGTTAACATAATTCACACTCCAAGACTTTTAAGACAACAGAATGAATGTTTTTTTCCAAAAATAAATAATTACAGGCCAGTATAAAATTAAAAATAGTAATTCAGAATAATGAATAAAACATATATTTTTTTTAATCCAAATTTTGATATTTTTATTAGGCTAAAGTTTATCAAATTTAATTTCCATTAAATTATTTTTATGAAGAAAAGATTTTTACAACAACATGAAATTAACACTCACAGCCATCGACGACTGTTGGCAGTCAATAGTCAAACATTTATCTTTTAACCAAATTGTATTTAACCTTTGGTTGATTGAAATTTGCTTTGAATTATTATCTATTTTAATTGATTTACATGATCTTCCTTACTTCTGTTTGCATATATTTCTTATTGAAACAATTTTGCCCAAAAATGAATTAAAATTAAAAAAAAAAAGAATCCTACTTTCGAAACCCAAAGTTTAAATGGTGTTCTAATATGGGCTTATAGGTATGTATTGAAAGATTTTATGTTTTAGAAAATTGTAAAATTAGGAATAGATTATAATTTTTTAATGGTTTTCCTTTGTATTTAAAATCCATTCATATTTAAATCCATTTCATATTTTTCTGCAAATCACCTGCCATTTAGTCTTAAGATCAATGACTTGTCATTAAAAAATTATTCCCCTTTGAAAGTCCTGTACTTTTGTATGTAGACTTAAATAGTACTTCAACTTTTAACTGTTATAACTTTTTAATGCAGTCATTAAGTTTGTAATGACTTGTCCTTTAATATTAATTTTTTTAAACTTTTTCTGGTTTTTGTTGTTATATAAATTACTTTTTTTTTTTTTTAAGTTTAATTGCAAAATGACAAGAAAATGAAGAAAAACAATATTGCCAGAAACCCTCCTCAAAAAAAAAACAAAAAAAAAAAATTTGCCATTTTTCTCCATCTACATAAATTTTATTTACTTTATAGATCTTTGCAAGGTTGATAACTTACATTGACATGCGTCGGCTCTTGCTCAATATATATTTATTTTTTCATTTGGACAGACAGGCTTAATGAATAGCAAGCTAGCTAAGAAAACAAAAACAAATACAAATTGTTTTGGAATTTGTTGCACATTTTCAAATACTCTAACATACTTGGTCATACTAAGGGAAATCACGATGGGTAGTGCAAAGTGTGCAAACGATGCAAATGCGTGCAAAAATACACACGTTTGCACAATAAAACAACAAAATGTACGTATTTGCAATTTGCTCTATTTTACTTCGTTTGCACTAAAAAAACCATGAGCAAAATTAGTAGTGCATATTTGCTCCGTTGCAAACAAATGTAAACAACAACATTTGACATATTAAGCATCATATTGTTTTTAAGGAAACTTATAAATTGAACATTTTCGTGGGTTTTAATATTAAATAGAGAATTAAATTTAAATTAATTAAAAAGAAAATATTTATTTTGATTTGCTTGTGTATAATTGTAAACAAATGCAGATTTTTTACAGTGCTGCCAGAAATTTAGTGCTGCCAGAATAAATTTTTAGAAAAAGAGCACATTTGCACAAAAAATAAAAGTGGTGTGCTCACGATCAATCATAATATGCACTGCAAATTTACACATTGCAAATTTGCACAATGACCATCGTGATTACCCTTACTATTTTCGTAGTAAGTAAATGAATGCTATTAAAAAGCACATACTGAACACAAACCAAAAAAGAAATGTCAAAACCATGGCTCCTCCATGACAGAGGACGTGGAAAATAAAATAAAAACTAAAAAAAATATGTATAACCAGCACCCAAAGCAGCACTGTTAGAGCTCCAATGAAGGAAAAATCAATAAAAAGAACATTGTACACTTAAAAAACGACACAAGACTGACTGACTGAATTGGCTGAACAAAACACTCACTGAATGAACATAAAAAAATAAAGAAAATTATAGAAAATCAAGTAAGAAAGTATAGTCGGTCAAACCGACCATATGTTACCCTACACCAGAGTATTGAAAATCAAATTTTTTAGAGTGTTAACTATTTGGGACCCGTAGGGAATCATGGACCCCCAGAACAAAATTATGTAATTGAGGCTAAGATTAATATAAAAAATGTTTTGTGCCGAACATTATTTAGATATCTTCATCTATATGAGATTTGTTTGCCTTTAAGTGATTTTCGGAGGGCGAGGGGGGGGGAGGGGAGTTATATTGGATGGTTAATTTTGGACTAACCAGCACAACATTTTTCATGAGATAAAGTAGATATAGATAAGTTCTTGTCGCTAATTTATATGTTAATACCAATGTTTATAAGAAAGTTATGACCGATTACTATAAAATTTCTTAGGATGATTTAGATTGCAATAAAATTAGTTTGGAATACATTAATCTTAATACCAACATAATCGGGTGTGTTCTAAAATCCGAATCCACTCTAAAGTGGATTACTTCAGCATTTTTGTTCTTATCTCTCTTTATTTCACATCCACATGTTTTTATTCGTTTTCAATAAAGGGGTTGGTGAAAGTAAAAGGAATCGACTTTTATTCCAATATGTGATAAAATTTTTAAAAAAATGTTTTCAGTTAAAAATGTTCTTTATCCAATTTAATTCAAAATATATCGTTACCTAAAACGCAAAAGGCTCTACCTAACCCAACATTGAAAATCGACTTTTTCATTGATTTTGATGAAATTATAGCTAATTTGTTAACGCTTTTTATGTTATTTTCCGACAAGTTGTTTTTTTTTTTTAATCGATTTAGCGATCTCAAATGAGTTTTTGGATTTGGATTTCAGCCATGTTCGCGATTTGTTCCTGTAAGTTTTCTGATTCTTTAACGATTTATATATAATAAATAGTAGACTTTTCCATCAGGCCGTTATTAGCAAATTTTTGCGAATTTCCGCTAATTTAGCAATTTTTACCGAATTTTGAAATTCCTTATAATTTAAGGGGCTTTTAATCAATTTTATGGCTTGTTTGAAATATTAAAAATTTTCACGAATTTACGCTATTTTTGCAAATTTTCTTTTTGTTATTTTCCGACATTTTGTTTTTTTTTAAACTTATTTAGCGATTTCAAATAAATTTTTGTGTTTGTTTTAAAGTTTGCAATTTTTGGGAATTTTAAGAATGTTCGCGATAGAAGCGATTTTTTGCAGTGATTCTTTACAGCTTTCATAATTTTTAAAAAACATTACCCTTTGCTATCAGGCTGCGGTTAGCAAATTAGCGATCTTTAGTTCAACTAAAGTTTTTTCAAACAAAAACTTCGACTACACAAAAACATGCGGATTTGAGAACACCAATTTTTGAGTTATGCGGACTTAAAAAAATTGTTCGTTTCCAATTCGAATTGAAACCTAGAACATAATTAAATATCATGGTTAATGGGCACTCCAGACTCTATTCCAAAAAGAAGCTTTTATGGGGGCTATGTGAAATTATGAAGCGATTTTCACCATTTGCAATTGGCTAAGACCCAATGACCATTAGAAATTATGTACCAAGTTTCATCAAATTATTTCCAAAATTATCATGGTTCGACGGACAGATGTCATTAGATCGATAAAAAAGTGAATTTAAATCGATCGGTATACTAAACGGTTGTTCGTCTAGGATCAATACTTTAAGGTCTTACAAACGTCAGCTCAAACGCATAATACCCTCTCCATTATTTTAGTGTGGGTATAAATATGTATAAAAAATATGGTTTGAAATATAATGAATGAATTTGTTCGCTAGCAATAACCTCACTTTAGCCCCAAATCAATATTAATATGAACGCCAAGTGGGGTGTACTATTATAGAGAATATTTATACATACATACATGCATATGTATGTGATAAATAAGTACAGGGGTTAAAGGTATTTAAACATAAAAGTAATTTAGGTTACCCTACAGTTCTGTTCTAAAAAAAAAAAACTGAAAAATAATTTCGTGAAAAAAGCATTAAAGCCTAAATTAAAAAAAAAAAAAAAATTAAAATGCAAGTTCTTTATTTCATTTTTAAGTTTTACATAAAACGACCTTAAAGTTTGAAAACGACACACTTCATAATGGAAAAAGAAAATTTTATTATTTTCTCAGGAATTGAGTTTACAAAATTTACATAAGAAATATTTACTATGGCTTCATAAGAATAAGAAATTTGTGATATTTGACTTATGACATTGTTGCAGCAAATTTGCGACACATGAAATTCTTTCCAGAATTTACTCGGAAGGAATTTTAATCAAGCTAGTCTAAATAAATAAAGTTTCTAATTAAAAAAACCGGAACAAAGGCAAGTTCGTTACATTTCTAAAGACAAAACAAGTTTTGTGTATGTCTGTCTATAACAAGTTATGGAATCTACAATGGACCCTGTCCTAGAAATAAGCAATATTATTCCGAATAAAAATCTAGTTTAAATTTTGATCATAAAGCAAACATTGACTTTAAGCCAAAATAAGTGTCTTCCAATAAGGACTTCCAAATTAATAGCGGCCAAATTGTTAGAGCTGCATCAGTCGAATTGGTTATGTGAATGATAAAATTCAAAAAAAAATTTTAACTGGCCCTTATTTTCATCAAAAAATCATTCCTGGATGAATGGGTACGTCAACAAACAAATATTTTGAATTTGGAATGATACCAATCCAAATGTAATTCAAGAGCGTCAAATTTATCCCAAAAAAGTCACTGTTTGGTATAGATTTTGAGCTGGCAGCGTCATCGATCTATATTTTTTTAAGAACGACGCTGTCCAGGCCATAACCGTCAATGGTGAACGCTTCTTTTAGTTTGAATTAGATGATATGGATACCAAAGACTGGCCACCGAGACCCCGTTGGACTTTTTTTGTTACGTTTTCTTAAGTCGCATGTCAATGCGTAGTATAACCTTAAACCACATCCAACACAACCGTGGCATCGGTAAATTTCAGCCTGGCTTATAAGCCAGATATAAAAAAAAAACAAAAACAACGCATGTGCGCCATCCAGCGAAGCCACGATGTTATATCCATATAGACCTTTTAACCGTACGATGCATACCCAACTTTTTCTACGAGAACACACACCCGGGATACGTTTGTACCTACTAGCTTATTTTGGCTTTTTCTTATGTTTAAATGTTCCAATTTCATTATTATTTTTTTTAAAAGCGTAAATAAATATTTTAAAAATGTTTTAGTTTTGTTTCATGCAAATATTCTACATGGTTCAAAAGATATAAGCAAAAGTGCATGCAGGCAACTATTATTCAAGTGATAAACAAGTGTTTGTAGTATTTGGATATTCTAACGTTTGTAGAAAACCCAAATAGGTGTGTGTCAAATGTAAGAAGCCAATGTGTCTTGAACATTCGATCACCAATACCGAGTGCACAATATGTAACAATAATTCATAATTTTCATTTTACAAATAAAATAATATAATTTAAACACACTATAAAATGGTTTGTTGCCTTTTATTTTGATATAAACTGGTGTGGTACAAACGTATCCCGGGTGTGTGTTTACGTAGGTTTCGACTATAGAAGCTCGTAGCTTCTGAACTACCTATCCGAATTGCAAAACGCTTTAAACAATTAGCAATTACTTATGTTTCCTAGATCCGAAATCTCTATTCCTTAAGTTAAGCCGTTCCTGAGTTACAGCACTACAAAGTTGCAAGTGGATACATTTGTACCCGGGTGTGTGTTCTAGGGTTAAACGAATTCATTGTTTTATTTTTCCATTTTTTTCCGTGTAGTTTATTTTTGTTCTTTTTTATTTTAACGGAAATAGGAAGTTGTTTTTTTTCAAGTTTTAGTTCCATTTTTTATTTTATTTTCTTAGCTTTAATTCATTAAAATCTTCTGAAGTAAAAGTTTTTTATTTGTTGTTTTTACGTTTCTATGTTTTGTAATTTATTAAAATTATTTATATTTTTCAACTGATAATGAAAATAAAAATAATTATTTATTTAAAAAAAATGACAGAAAAACCACACACTCATATTGCAACATTTCTAGAACCACAAACATAAACATTGAGTAGATTATTCAAAAATAAAAAATTTATTTATGTATATTAAAAGTCTTGAATGAGTTAATGGTTCGATTTGTAGAAAAAATAAATTGATCATCTTAGAAGATAAATGAGTAAGTAAAATAATGAATAAGTTATTTTAAAAATTATTACTAACCGCAAAATGTTAAAAGTTAAAATTGAACTAGTTAAAAGTTGTAAAAATGTAACTTGAAGCTAAAGAAGAGACTTGTTCAACACAAGCGTGACTTGTTGGTACAGAAGACATATTTACAACTATTTCAGAAAGCTCTTGTGAAGGATTCGAACTACCAAAAGAGCCTTAAATTTGCACCCACATCTTGATAAAATCGAAGTTGCCATTACACAAATGGAATTTATAAGAATATATTATACCTAAAAATCCCCAGCGAAAAAAGTGTTATTTTCAAGATGGATTTTCAAGAAATTTTTATCCTTAATTAAGAAAAGAATCTCCTATTTGGGAAAATATTCCCAAAACTCAGAACGGTACCTAATGGCCGTGCACATATAGAAATCATCATCAACCGCATGGATTGTTAAAAGAAAAGCAAGGGCTTATGCTTTAGATGACAAGGGATCTAAGGTGGAACTCTTTTAAATAATGCTTAGCACATTTTTTGTTTTAACTTCCACCTTTAGGCCTAATTAAGATCGAAATATTTTAATGAATTTGACAATGACATTTACATTCAAACAAAGTTTAGTTGCACCACCAGCTAGGGTGCTGGCATATATTTCACCGCTACTGCCTTTAAAATGTTAAATGGACTTGTCTTCCAATACTCAAATATATTAATGCTTCGTGCTCTTAGGGGCTAATTTCTTTTCGAAAATATTCCTCCACTTCATGATTTTATTTGTTTTCCTTTTTTCCGATATTGCTTGCCGAATTTGGAAAAAAGTTTTTAGTAGATTTAAACGATTTTGTAACATTTGCATATAATGGCATTAAGTATATTTGGCCTTCGGAAAAATTCGGCCAAATTAATGCCAAACATCGACTATTGGCCGATACCGAAGCCGATTAATCGGTCGGACACTACTCTTTGTGCAGTCGTATGATTTTAAAGGAATTTTGACCGAATAGCTGTGTAACGTTTTTGTTTAGTGTGGTGGTAACACTGATAAATTTATGTTTACTATTACGCTGTTGTTGTTACTCAATTTTTTTAATACTCATAGCAACAACAACCAAACACGCAATCAGTGATGTCAGATTTATCGCTAAGTTGGGGATTTTATTTTGAAAACGGGGATAATAATTTGATTTAAGTTTTTAGTTTGGGGAATTTTTCTTATTTTTATTCTATTTTTTACTAGGCAACATTTCACTTAGTAATGACATCTTTAACGTTGATTGTATTTAGTAAAGATGTAACAAAAATAATTGAGGCGGTAAAATGAGATTCATCCTGCCAGGCACAAGATTCAATGGATTTGGGCTACGATTTTTAAGAAGAACTAAAATCGATAATTTCAGTGCTGTCATTAAAAGTAAAGACGATCGATACCTACCTATGTTTTTATATCTAAAAAGTTTAATGCAACAAATGTTAAAGTATTTCACACTAAATCTAAACTTTTCAGTTGAGTTGAAATTAATGTGCTGTTTTTACAACACAAGTGATTGCACATCTAGTAAAATTTATATGAAAAACACTCAAAAAAATGGGTGCATTCAGTCACTTGTGTAATGAAACAGCACATAAAACAACTGCTTGTGATGAGTTGTAATTTTTTGATATTTTTATTAAGCGCACTATAACATAGTTGTAAACCGCAATACAAAAACTGCAAAATTTCAACTGAAACAGAGTTGAGTTGTAAACCGTAATAGGGGCATTACAAAACTTTTTCTCCAAAAAAATGATATAGCCAACCAATTTGGATAGCCCTTTTTCAGCTCAATTATTAGAATAATTCGACCGGTTATGAATATCAATGTTTCAACTGATATTTATGTATCACAATGGAGAAAACTGCCGTTTGTTAAATAAAAAGATTTATTGACGTATAAAAATTGAAAACTTTTAGCTAACTTTTGACAAAAGTTTATTATCTAATATCAAGATGCCGCTGGATCACGGCCATTTGAAGATTTATTTAAACTGGTATTAACAATGTTTTGTGTACTAACAAGTAATGCTTGTGTTGTACGGGGTTTTTCGGCAGTGAACCTAATTAAAAAAATAAAATATAAAATAAAATGCAATACGGAGGGCTCGGTAGGATAGTTGGTAGTGAGCTAGTCTGTCAGTGCGAGGGTTGCGGCTTCAATTCTCGCCAGAGACTGGTCTGTTTCACTACAACGGGCTGAAGGTCTTAGTTAATATTGCTCGATTTATTATGTAAAAATATAATTTGTAACTCTTATTAAATAATCCATATTACGAATAAATACTAATTTTAAAAGTAATTTAACCAAAAATTTGAGCAGGTTGTCTGACAATCGCTACGCGCTTAATATTTAATAATAATTGTGGGGATTTTTGAAGATAAAAAAAAGTTCTGCAGATTTTTAGGGATAAATGCTTATGTAATTATTCATAAAAAATAAAACAAGTTTATGAAACGAATTTCCTATGAAAATTTGTTCAACCCTGAATGGTTACTGTTCGTCGAATCGACGAAGCTCATTTACTTTATATCTTATAACTATTTTATTAATGTTCAAATAACGCCCTTTTTGTCAACAACGTTAGCTGATGCCAAAAGATTGTAGAGAGTGGATGTACGATGGATCCTCAAATTTTAAAGTTGAAATTTAGAGGTGTGTTCTTGTCGCAACGACGAAGAGTAACTTAAGTGTAAGTTTTTGTGTCTATTTTTTGGAATTTTAAATATTACTTTTGTCAACAGCGACAAGAATCCGTCTGAAATGCTGTCAAAAGACCAAAAGAGCGTAAAATTTGTCACCTCTGTCCCTATAGCAAACTCAGAATGACTAACTAAATATTTTTTTTCTTTTGCATTATTTTACTGATTATCTTTAAAGGCTGATTAAGAAATAAGTATTTTTTACCTTTTAAGTTTTTGTTGTTTTAAAAAGTGAATTACTAGATTGAAAAACAAAAAAAGAGTTCAAATTCGTATCGAATTTTAGAGAGCAAAAGAATTTTTATTTTTTAATAAAAAGCTTAACTATACAGATTTTTGTTTATTTTTTATTTAAAAATCGTTCCGAATTTATTTTTTAAAAGTTCGTCGATTCGACGAAGAGTAATCTTAATGTACTGAAATGAAGAGTAACCTTCCAGGGTTAATAAATATTGTACCTAGAAACCTGTTTTTTTTTATGAATAAGGGCGTTACAATTTAGGGATTAAATTCGAAAAACATCTGACAACCCTGCACGCAATATGTAAACATGTTGTTATTGTAGTTGTATCTGTTTTACCAGCATTTTTTTTGAAATGTTATTGCAATTGTTGTTAGGAGGGCCGTGCGAGAGTGAGTGTTGTTATGATTAAATTACATTTTAATACTCGTGTGTATAAATAGCCGACTGTATATGTATAAGAATGTGTTGTCATTGTTGTTGCTTTTTTTTATATGGCAATTTAGTCAGACACGATGAGTTTGAAGAAGTACAGATTGGAGGTTTTTTTTTGTTTGTAAAGCATCGTTCACATACACAGTGCTGCAGCTTTTTTTTAAACTAATCATAAATTTTAGTGGTTTATTTATTTTACTATCATGGCAACAGGTTTATTTTCTTGTGATGGTTTCTTCTTTTCAATTTTCTTTTTCATCTTTAACTGCATTTGGTTTATAAGTTTTTTTAAACGTTAAGACAACAAAGTAAAGAAAAAAAATTTTTAAATTATTTTATTTTAGCTGTTCGGTTTGCTGTATGGCCTTGACTTAAGTCTTAAGAAAAAAGTTATATGTATGTATGTCTATGTAGGTATACAAACATATACCTATTTAATTTTATTATATAAATAAATCTTGAAAAAATTATCTATTTTCTAGAGAAAAGAATACCAATACCTATACACTTATAAAAAAAAAACTAAAATGATTAATAGGTGGTATTTTTCCATTCAAGAAATATTAAAATGCTGGTTAAAAATTATTCTTTATGGGAAGGTAGAAAGTCTTAAAACCAAAGTCGGTACCCACATAATCATAATTTTTATTATAAACTAATGATGATAAACTGACACGATTTGATGTTGCACAAAGCAACAAACAAATTTTAATTTTATAATCGGTGGTCAAACATAGCCTTTGCAGACTTCAGCAAAATCTATTCGAATTCCATTTGTATGGCCTCTTTAATGTTCAGTAGTTAATTTTAATGTTGCATAAATCATCCAAAAGTTAAGTTCGAAAATGTTAAATCCACTCAAAAATAAATAGGTATTTTGAGAGAATTTTTACATCGGGTAGAGGAGTTTCAATTCTTGGATAGCATTATCACAGAGAACGGAGAAACTATCGGAGACGTGGAAAGCCGGATCAAAAAAAAAAAAAAAAAAAAAAAAACAATCGGTGTATTAATACAACTTCACAGAGTATGCAAGCACATACAGCGTCAAATACAAATCGTATTGGTTCCTCTAAAGAGAATCAACTTACAATTTTTAAATATTTACTTTTTGCAAGAAATCGATGTACAGTGGTCATATCTACGCACTGAAATTCAAAGGCTGTGTTCTCTCCGTGCTTCTTTACGGATGCGAAACGGATAGTATACAACACAAACTGAAAGTCTTCGTTAATCGCAGCCACCGAAGAATTCTAAAAATATGTTGGCCTTGCACAATAAGCCACGAACTGCTTTGGTACAGATCTAATATGGGTGATATTAACGTAGAATTTCGAAATCCACCTAAATAAATTTACCACCATGCTCTTGTTTACAACTCCCAAGGAAGTAGAAAAAAAGTACGGCCCAAAACCACCTGGCGACGATAAACACTACAATAAATTAATTTCATATCCCATAGTCTAGGAAGAACATTCAACACCATTGAAAGGCTCATAGATATAGCCAAGTATAGGGGCAGCTCGTAATCATATGACGACGAGAAAGGAAATATATATATGGGCCATAACCGTCCTAAAGTCCGGGATTTTTACACAATTCGGACGAAAATCTGACAATTCTTTTCAACATAAAAAAGGTTTTTAAAATCTGGGGCCTGATACTGGCAGTCGTGATCGAGTACTTTCTCGATTCGAAAGCAATTTAACATCTAACTATTTCAGTCAATACTAAACAAATCGGAATTATTTTTTAGTGTTGTAAAGCATTAGTTTGAGTTTCACAATACTGAAAAAATAATTGCGATTCCTTCAGTATAGACGGAGAGAATTGGAAATAAAATTGTTTCGAATCGAGAAAGTACTCGATCACGACTGCCAGAATTTGGCCCATGTTGTCAATGAAACACTATCACTCAGCACTTTCCTAAAAAATGCAACTCTGTTCGCATAGAATTTATCATTTAATGAAAATGTTCATAAACAGTTGCAAGTTGGATGGAAGAAAATCCTTCACTCAATTTAATTTTTAGGTTACACTACCATACTTTATGAGCACACACGACTTTTTTTTTTTGGCAAATTGTACAACTGAATAGAAAAGCGAATCAACGACTTAAGGTCCTACAAGGGACTGACTTCTTTAAAATAAGCGTTCAAACTGTAATGAATTTTATTTAAATCTTGATAACAATTTAGCAAATAATAACTTTTAGTAGAGACTTGCCTCTAAATCAGTGAAGGGCACACACATACTTTCACATTTATGCTTGTGTTTGAAGCAGCAGAAAACGAATGACGCTCATTCACAAGTGCTGATCTGCAACTGATTTAAATAACTTTGACGAAATGACAACAAAACAACAAGCGAAAGTACATTGTCACAGACCACACGAAGAAGTTTATAGTGTACATGTGGCGACGTCACACAACAAAAGTGCCCTTTACTGCTCTAAATGATGTATGCATTTTCCTGATATCCCCTTTACACACCGTCTTGACTATCTGTAGTTATGTGTGCGCAAGAACAATATTCATGTTATTTGATGTAGGCAATACTTATCGCACGACCAACCCATACAGTTCTGCCAGGTACTTTTTTCCTTGTCCTCAAAAGAATTAAAAATCCCCAAATTACAAAAAAATAACCTTAAAAAGTTAATATTTTTTTATTGATTTTTTTTTTCTGTCCAAATTTAAATTTTTTTAAAAATAGTAAAAAAAAAATTTAATAAGAAATCCCCAAAAATCCCCACCTAAAAATTTTTAGTAAAAAAAATATTTTGTTTTGTTTGTAGCGACTGGTTTGGGCAAGTTTTTTAAAATTCTTTTTATGTGATTCCAGTGAGGAATTACAAGCACAACAATATGCTGTTTTTGAAGACGAATGAGTCAATTTATAAGAATTTTAAGCTTGTTCAATCGGTTTTAGGCATCCTTAAATCAACAATAAAAACACATGTTTCCCAAACTTTATTATATTGTCTTTCATATTTACTTATTTTTGGGGAAGACATATTTGCTTGAAAATTGTCTTTAAAAAATCAAAAATTGTATGTGTTTTCAATGGTTTTAAATTTTTCTTTTTAAAACACTCACTCAAGAATAATAACATAAGTTTAATAAGTACGTTTTACACACTTAACAAAAATATAGATCTTCATTAGGACCCTTTACACCGTATAAGTTGTTGATAAGAGTAAGATAAAAGTTTTGCTACTTTTTTCGTATTTTATATACGAAACAAAGAAAAATAAGCGTAAATAATAAAAGAAGTTAAAATATATTAAAAATGTGTAAAATACCAAAAAAATCTCCGATTCTTTTTATTAAATCCGCAAAAGAATTCCCAATCCCCAAATGAATTTCTTTGTCCTTTTTGCTTGTATGAAATTCCCAACTTTGGGGATAAATCCCCAAGTCTGACAGCCTTGAACCCATAAAAAAAGGAACAGTTACAATCACGAGTGCGTTTTTTATATGGCAATGTGGCAATATTTCTGTTGTGTAAGACATCGTTTTACAAGCAGATGTTTGAACATCGCTGTTTGAACAAGAACAAAGCATCGACATTAGCAGTTTTCAAGATCTAAATTCATGTGTGCATATGAAATTTTTTGGTGTTTGAACATGTGTAGCGAAAATGATTAAAATGGGCACAATTCTTTTTGAAATTTGAGCTCAAAAGACTTTAGAGGTTAAACAAAGTTTGGTCCGATTTACATAAAACTTTTTAAAAATTAATTAAAAATATCATTTAAATTTGAAATTCCTTCAGTTTAAAAAAAGAACAAATCGGTCTATAAAACCCATAGAAAGTCTTTTTCACAGCTTTAAGATATTGCGGTAGACATTAAACATAGCATACATTTAGGAAATAAAAGCGATTGGTCCTTAATTTTTAATGAATAAGCCTTTTCCGGAACTTTAAATATTTTCCTTTAAGGTTTTATTTGAAATTTAGTTATTTGGATTCTCATTGCCAGGGTATTTTACATAAAAGGAGCTTCCTTGCTCGATCGAAACTTTCGTCTAGAAGCTTATAAAACTTCCAGAATTCTCTCCTGAGTATTATGTGGACTTCATTAGTAATCAATCTGAGCTTTGTATGGTACTCAACCAGTACCTCATTTAAGTAATAAATGGAACTCTCTTCAGGCAAATCAGAATTTTATTTGGTTCTCCAACATAAACGATTACATATGGATAATGTTGAAAATTGAAAAACTTTAATTCGGTACAGTTATAAGGGGCCTTTTCCGGTAGCCAACTCTATTGTAAATATTTCTTTAACATAAAGTATTTTTTGAAAAGTGATTCAAGGATTTAACTTGTTCTATTTGTGTTTTAAATAATTTCATTAAGAAAATATTATTTTCTGGTTAATAATTTGTCATATCGATTAAAAAAAACTCAATTCACGGAATTATAAAAAGAAATAAACAACAACTTGTTGCTGTCACCAACAAAACATTCTTCTGAACTGTCACAAATTCTTCAACTCACTTCAGGGATGGGAGGAGTTAAAGTACAGGGTGTTTTTTTAGCTGCATGAAAACTTATAATAATAATACCGATAATGCTGCCAGCGTGTAAAACGCACCAAACAGTATATTTTCATGAAAGTATAATGGTGATTTGTTCGCGGCTTGAGGAATATCCAAATTCGGCAATTTTAACTATTGACGTAGCCATTTAACCAGCAGTTAATTGTATCACTAAAGACAATTCTTTGATAAAAATGCTCATCTTCGACCTGTTTCAAATGAGCCACAATTAGCAAAAATGAGAAACCACGGTCGTTCGGCTTTAATTCTTGTACGAGCTGTATTTTATAGGCAAGTAAGCCAAGATTCTTACGTAAACCTTTCCACACAGTCGAAGGACAAAGGCCAACAATTGAGAACGACGAGAAGTCGACAATACTTTGCGCTACACCAGCAATATTCTCTTCAATGCGCTTATATTTTTGTGTTGCTCAGGGTTGTCAGACTTGGGGATTTATCCCCAAAGTTGGGGATTTCATGTGAACAAAAAGGACAAGGAAAGCCATTTGGGGATTGGGGATTTTTTTGGGGATTTCAAAAAAGATTTCGGGGATTTTTTGGGGATTTTAGACTTTTTTATTATTTTTTATTATATATGAATAAAAATAGCAAAACTTTTATCTTACTCTTATATAGTGTAAAGGGTCCTAATTAACATTATCATTTTTATTAAGTGTGTAAAAGGTACTTTATAAACTTGTTTTTTTTCTTGAGTGAGTGTTTAAAAAAAAGAATTTTAAAATAGAATCTAAAATCGTTGAAAACACATAAAATTTTTGATTTTTTAAAGACAATTTTGAAGCAAATATGAATGTATTCCCCAAAAATAAGTAAATATGAAAAATCATATAATAAAGATTGGGAAAAAAATGCTAAGCTATTGGTTAGTAGTTATGATGCATTATATACAATACAATATGACGGATCGAAGTACTAAATAAATTTGGATATATGTATTTTTATTGTTGATTATAAGGATGACTTTAACCGATTGAACAAGCTCCAAGTTCTTATAAACTGGCTCATTCGTCTTCAAAAACAGCATATTGTTCTGCTTGTAAGTCCTCACTGGAATCGCATAAAAAGGATTTAAGAAAACATACAGAAACCAGTCCCTACAAACAAAATAAAATTATTTTTTTGACTAAAAATTTTTATTTGGGGATTTTTGGGGATTTCTTATTAACATTTTTCTTACCTTTTTTTAAAAAAAATTTTAAATTTGGTCAGAAAAAAAAACAAACAAAAAATATTAATTTTTTAAGGTTTTGTTTTTTGGGGATTTGGGAATCTGGGGATTTTTGGGGATATTTTTTTAATTTTTTGGGGACAAGGAAAAAAAGTACCTGGCAGCAACACTGTTGCTGATGTTTTTTGAATCTAGAAAAGTAAAATAAGTGCGAAAACGATCAGTAACTGCACGAATTGCTTGCTCACTAGGCCGATTATGCTGACCGTAAAATGGACAAAGTGCTCTATGAACATGGCATACCTACATAAATTTTTGTGTAAATTAAATTTCCACAATTTGTTCTAGACTTGCAAAACCTTACTGAACAGAAATTTCAACACAGTTTGACATTCGCAGCTGACAAACCATAATTATCAATATCGATAGTTCTCATGCAGCTAGAAAAAACACCCGATACAAATAATATTAAGTTGCTGCCATATGTTGGCATTTGAAAAAATATTGTTGGTGGCGACAATAAAAAAAACTTGAAGAGGATAAATGAAATTAAAAAACGCACATTTTACTTGCAAAGCAAAGACAATGTAATAAATTATTCTAGTTGCGTCACTTAACTGCAAAATAAACTAAACCAAACAAACAACATACCAACGATTCGAATCCAATTCAACCCGACCAAAATGTCATCAACATTGACAGCGTTATGCGACCAGTAGTAAATATAAGCACATCTTTCACAACTGAATTGTCATCGGCTTACAAAATGTTTGGATCTTTTTTTATATTATTAACTATTATTTATTTAGTTTATTATACTACATATTTATAAAAAAAATTAACGGTTTTTTGGTGATGTTAATTTTTTTAGTGCTTGTGACGGTTTTTTTTTTTAATATTTCAGTTTCCACAATTTCAACTTGTTTTTTTTCGACCAATAAAACAACTTAACTTAAAACTAAAAAAAAAAATCAACAAAATTTTTTTGCAAAGTGAAACATTAACAAAAATATGTGGGTTAATTAGAAATTTAAAACACGTTTTTTCATATCAGAGCCTTAAAAAACACACACAAAAAACCAGCAGCAGCTCTAACAGTAGTAGCCACATTTTTTAATCATCCCAAACAAAACTGTATTGAATTGAACTATTTTTCAATGATATACATAGTACATAAATTAAATTAATTGAAAATTGTTTAAAATTAAATAAACGTTTTATTTAAAGCATAACGAATAAAAATGGAATTGATAGAAGGTTAAATTCAGTTTAAAATATTTATTTTTAACAGCAAACCTTAAAAAAATAAAAACAAATTTGTTTTGGGAATTTCCCTTTTAGGGACAGTTTTTCTAGATAAAGGAAATTTTAAAAATTATTTTAATTTCTGCTTAAAAGATTAAATAAATGACCTAAAATTCCAAAATAATCGCATTTTTTTAAAAAATTTCCTTTTTGGGAAAATTATTTAAAAAGTGAAATTTAAACTTTTTTACTACACAAATTTAAATCAATGTAAGAAATAGTAAAACTTTTAGAATTACCTAATTTTTAAAAATTTCCCTTTAAGGAATTTTTTTAAATAAGTGAAACTTAATAAAATGTTAGTATCTTAAATGTTTGTTAAAATTATCAAAGATTTTAAAACTACCTCTAAAAGCAAAAAATTTCCCATTTTGAAGATTTTTAAAAAGAGAAAATTTTTAACATTTTAGTAATTTCTGTTTTAAAATTCTTAATTCTTATTTAAAATAAAAAATTTTAAAATTTTTCATGTTAAAAAAATTTCCTTTTTTGGATTTGTTTTAAATAAGGGAAATTTTACAAATTAATAAAAATTTGAGATAAAATATTTAATTACATGTTGGAAATTGCAAATATTTTAAAATTACCCTATATTTTTTCAATATTTATTTATTGAATTTTTTATTTTTGACAAATTTTTCCTTCTTCGAAATAAGAAAATTTTTTATAAATTTTGGGTTAACAATTTTATTAAGATATTAAAAAAAAACTTAGTTTTCAGAATTACCTTAAAAACAAAAATTTCCCCTCGAGGGAAATTTTTAATTTTATGGGATATTTGGAAAACTTTAGTTAAATTATTACTTCCTTATTCATTAAAAATATTTAATGTTGTAAAAAATAATAATAAATGCATAATATTGTTGAAGCTAAAATTTGCAAACGGTTTCTTAATGCAAAATATGTGTGGTTGCAAAAGAAATTGTTGCTCTATTATGAACACCAAGTGAAAATGTTTCTTTGATTGTAAACGAAGCTTTAAACATTAAAAAACCCAAAAAAATTTTTAAAATTCCCTATCCCCCCTTTCTCCTATTCAAGCTCTTTATTGCCATTTAAATAGTTTTTTAAGAATCATACATATTATTTTTTTTATAATATTTATTTTGTTGGTTGGAATTAAATTGAAGGTGTTTATGTTTTACTTTTTATTATTATACGACTGTGAATGAATAGTCAGTCCTCGTATTTCACAAAGACCATCAATTACGTGATTTTATTAAGTCACGTAAAATTAAAATAATTCTGATGGAAGAAAAAGTCAAACTGAAGCATTAAAAAGAAAATGAACAACATTTCCAAGACAAATAAAAAAAATCTAAAAAGCAGCCACTTGGGTGTTTGGAACAGACAAAAAGCCTAAAATGTAATAATTTTTAATTAGAAATATTTTATGCAATATGGAGTTTAGTTTACAATACATTATGAATTAAACAGCTTGGAAAAAAATAAAGAACATGAATGACATTGTCTTGATTTGCTGCAACATGATTTTGTTTAAGGTGTAGGAATTAGAGAAAGGGAATTTAAAAAAAATCTATCACATACACTATTAAACTACTGTGAAATTAAAAAAAGTAAATTTTTAACTTAAATTTTATGTGTTTGAAAAGATTAAAACAAAATTCAAAAATTTATTTAGGCTCGAAAACCTGGCAGGAATCAATTTGGGCTGCATTACAGGCGGCTGGGGACAGGGTTTATGTAGGACTATTTTGTTTAGTAGGGTCGTTTTTCTTCGGTCCGATATTATCTTCTATTATTTCTTATGCTTTCACTCTTTATTTAATTCCTTCTATTCTTCTTAGTCTTCTTTTATTAAAGAAGGTGACACAATGGGTGAGGGTGTGAAGCTTGACCTCGCACTAGCCTTTCTACCTAACCTATTCAAAATAAAGAGTAATCTTCCTTAAAGGGGACCTTCCTAAATTGGACACTGTTGCCTAATCCTGGCTGCAACGTTTTATTAGAAATCATCCAGTTTTTATGACACTATTCAATGGGCCCCCTGTGGTGTTAGAAAATTTTTGTGAAAAATGTTGTGTAAAAGGAACATTTTGAAAATATTACAAAAATATGAAATTTTATAACGAAATATGATTGAACAGATAATTTTCTTTTTACGACAAAATTTTTAAAAAGTTTTAACTTTTTTTTTGATTTTTTTTCTAATTATTTTATGTACTTTTTTAAATATTCATAAAGCTAAATTTTCCTTCCTAATTTAATTTTCTTTTTTATTTCTTTACAGGTAAATTGTCAACAATGTTTCACTTCCTTTTTTAACAAAAAAAAAATTGTGGTGGAGTGTTTGCCGATGGGTTAGTTATTTATTATATTCAAAAGGAAAATATTAAAAAATGTGGTTGGTATAATAAAACTGGCTGAAAAACAAAAAGACCACATCCATACAAGTGGTGAAAAGTTTGAAAAATCGTTACATCACACAGCCATGACCAAAGACTAACGTCTTTACGCTTTAATTGAAAACAAATCAAAGAAAATATATTTTTAAAATTCTTTTATGCAAATATGCGTTTTTAAATGTCAAGCTTAGTAAATTTTTGTAAGACTAGAAACTTTTAAATAGTTTTAATATTTAAAGTCATAAAAACACCTGCATTTATGTTCACTTTTTTCACAGCTCCATTTTCTTTTTTGCTTTTTTTTTTTTTGGTTGTTTGATATGCGGAAATTGTGCTAAAAAGAAATTCAGTCAGCCACCGTTAAAAGTATTGCACTGCGTTTTCAATGTTGACAGCAGCAAAAACTCATTTCTGGCATATTTTCTTAAAGTCTGAGTTTATACGGTTCATTCTTTACTGAAAAGATTGCTACTTTATAGGCGAGAGGGGCGAGTGGAAAAGAAACGAGTACATACCCCTCGCCTCTCTCGCCTATAAAGTAGCAATCTTTTCAGTAAAGAATGAACCGTATAAACTCAGACAAAGTAAAAAAAAGAAAGAAAAATAAACAGTTTTTAACGAAGATTTTTTCTTTTAATTTATGACAATTTAATGTCATTTATTTGTCGTTGTCACTCTTTTTCTTTTATAATTTATTTTATGGGTTTTCTTGTTTATCTAGAAAACAGATTTTTTTTGTTTTCAAATGGCAAATGTTATTTTTTAAACAAAATTTGAGCGATTTATAGAGACATCTGATAGGAAAAAATAATAATAAACTAAATGCAGTGATTACTATAACATGTGATCATAATTTTATCAAAAAAAAAAATAAGATATTCGGCTATGCCGAATCTTATACACCCTTCACCATGGTGTGATAATACCAGAAAGTTATATAAATACCGTAAATAAATCTATTGTATCCAATCTCGCCCACCATTTCTAGTTGATTGTGTATTGTTCACTTGTAACTGATTTGAAACTTTGGCTCTTGACGTTTCCAGATATACAGAAATCTGTAATGTCTTGGTACGGGAGATGCCACGTCCACTTTTTCAATCCCGCCCATATTTTTAAAGAGGTCGTGTATTAATAACCCAGGTATGTGTACGAATTTGGACAATATTTATCTTACAGCTCTTTAAATATAAAAAGCTATTTTGTGCCACGCCCATTTTTCAAACCCCGCCCATATTTTTCGAATGTTGTGTATTGATAACAAAGATGCTTGCACCTAATTTGGAAACTTGGGCTCATGCCGTTCTACAAAAATATAGAGAAAATAGGAATAAAAAACAACAAAAAGGGATTTATGGGTAAAATTCGAGGCAGTCGTGGCTTTTTGCTGATATCCTAGTCATTTATGAATCGGTCTGGTTGAATTTTTAACGAAGTATATGTGTAAGTACGGAGGAATTGATTTGTTTTTTTCAGTGTAGTCCCCATCATTTCTCGGGTCTTCGGAAAACTCATTTCAACATACACATAGAAAGCGGACATCGTTAAATCAACTTCGCTTATCATTAGGTACCAGAATATACATATATACTTTAAAGGGTCTAAGATCAATATTGTAGAATTACCTTCGGTGAAGGGTATAATAATGCTTGTGCAAGTTTTTTTTATAAAAAATTTGATGTTAAACAGAAAACTTTTTTTTTTTTTTTGTAGTTCGTAATTTTGTAAATTGTTAATTTAAAGAAAATTTATATAGCGAATTTTGGTTCTAAAAATTATTCTGAAGTAAAAGTTTTATCTAAATTCCATATCTTGCATTAACATCGGCAAAGGCAAAACAGTTAAGAACACTTTCCTCCTCTGCTTGTCAACCGACTTGAGCCAAAAAATACACCATTTAAAAGAGATAAAAAAAAAAAAAAAATGAATACATACTAATTAAAAAAATAAATTCGGCCCTTTTTGGGAGTAAACGGGTTGAACCTGTATTATGGAACTTCTTTTTGACCCCATCTATCTTTTAAACAAATGAACAAAGAAATAAAGATCATCAGCCCAAATATGAATCATGAATTCCCTGGGAGTTTTTTTTTCTCTTTTCCCATTTGTATACCCTTCACCACAGGTGGTGAATAGGATATATATAAGTTTGTCATTCCGTTTGTAATTTCTATAATATTGATGTTAGACCCTATAAAGTATATATATTCTGGGTCCTTATGAGGAGCGAAGTTGATTTAACGATGTCCGTCTGTCTGTCTGTCCGTTGAAATTGATTTTCCGAAGGCCCCATATATGATGGGGGCCAGTTCATTATACATTTATGTCACATATGGTCCGGAATTGTTTGCTATTGAAATTCAGCAAGATCGGTCCACAAATGGCTGAGATATGAGTAAAAAACCACGATTGCCTCAAATTTTTTCCTTGAAAGGTCCAATTAGACGTGACATTACCATACCAACACTGTATTACCAAAACGACAAAAACAATACCATACAAACTAATTAAATTTTGGTTTCTACGGTCATACAGTGGCTATGGTAATACAGTGTTGGTAATGTGGTTTTTTTGTTGTTTTTTTTATACCATTCACTGCAAGTGGTGGATTTTATTTGTAATGTGTTGAATTTTACGCATCCACATACACATTAATGCATGCATATGATATGACGCTCAAATAAAGAAACAAACTCATAGACTCAATATATTTTAATTTAACGCTTCTTTAGTAAAAGCATTCGTAGCCGAGTTGATGAGTTCTCTCCTGAGACTGATGATATTGCCAGTTCGAATCCAAAAAATAATTTTTTTTAATTTTTTTCATTTAATTTTTTTATGTTCTAAAAAACGATTTTAAGATTATAAAACGAATTTTAAACATCAACTTTGGCAAAAGAGGAAACGGGCTTAGGTACATATATAATTTTTTTGTTTTTTTTTTATATTCTTCGGCATGGCGAAATGAAAAGTTGGCGTGGCTCAATTAATTTTTATTTATACCTACACGTTATTTATGTATATAACTTTTTGTTCTTATCTCATCATGGTGAATGGTATATAAGGTTCGACATAGCCGAATATAGCACTGTAACTTGTTACAATTAATTTTACATACAACAAAATGGGAATTGTTATTCATAATTGGGCTGTATACCAAATTTGTAACTTATCTAAAAATACGAATATAACTAGTTTTTCGTAATTCGAAAGTTAAAGCGGTGAAAATAGTACCTATTTTTGGTACTTTTTTACAAAACATTTTTCCTTCATTCATTGACGTATTTATACATACAAATTCAATTTGGGCTCTTACTGCATTATTGAACTGTTTGATATTTTAATAGGGGGAAAAACTATCAAAAAGTGGATATTGGGATATTTAATTTCTTTCTGTTACTTTTCCATGCTGCAGGTGGTAATTTTTGAATTTCTTAAAAAAAATAAAAATTCAGGTGAAGTGAAAACCTATAACATGAAAAATGCTGGTACTTTTTTGTTCTTCAACTGGTACTTTTTAAATTTTCTTTATGTTGAACCAAGAAACATAAAATTAAACATGCAAAGACCTGAGTGAATATGAATTTGTAAGAGTTCTCTTTCTGGTACTTTTTCGTTCTTTAACTGGTGCTTTTAAAATTTTTATTAATACTTAATCTTAAAACATAAAATTCAACATGAAGAGTCCAGAGTGATTGAGAATCTATAAGAGGAGACTTTTTGGTACTTTTTTTGTTCTTCAACTGGTACTTTTTGAATTTTCTTTATGTTGGAACTAGAAACATAAAATTAAACATGCAAAGTCCTGAGTGAATATGTATTTGTAAGAGTTCTCTTTCTGGTACTTTTTCGTTCTTTAACTGGTACTTTTAAAATTTTTATTAATAATTAATCTTAAAACATAAAATTCAACATGAAGAGTCCAGAGTGATTGAGAATCTATAAGAGGAGACTTTTTGGTACTTTTTTTTGTTCTTCAACTGATACTTTTTGAATTTTCTTTATGTTGGAACTAGAAACATAAGATTAAACATGCAAAGACCTGAGTGAATTTGAATTTGTAAGAGGTATCTTTTTGGTACTTTTTCGTTCTTTAACTGGTCCTTTTTAATTTTTTATTAATACTTAATCTAAAAACATACAATTCAACATGAAGAGTCCAGAGTAATTGAGAATCAATTAGAAGAGACTTTTTGGTACTTTTTTGTTCTTCGACTGGTACTTTTTAACAAGGTTTCGTTTAAATGTGCTACATCCCTATTTCATACTATTGATGAACTGAAATTTATTGTTGAAGGGATAAGCTATTCCTATGCGCATTTCACTGGTTGCTTAGGCCAGATCGTCAGGAAACTTCATCCAAAGATTTTAGAAAAACTAAAGATATAAACAAATAAAACTGTTAAGCGAATAAGAATTATAAGCAACAGTTTTACTTGTAACAATATCAAAGCTTAAACAAAAACAACAATAAACAGTGCGTTTATCTTTTCTTACAGTCCCGGCTACAATTGATTGATTTTTTGTCAACTCTAAATGTAGTTGTAAGTGGGAAAAGATAAAATAATAAAAACAAATTACTTTATTTTATTTTGCCAGTTCAGTTTAATTTACACTGCCACATGCATATTAGTTATCAAAGTTACAGTAGAGCGCCGATTTGCGTCAGTCCTATTTGGACCGCTTTTTAAAAATTGGTTAAATCCGCTTTGCGTTTTTATGATTTCGATTTGCGTCGCTACATACAATTGCATTTTTCGCTGAAGTCATATTCACATGTCAAGAATTTTTCTATTTGCGTGTAAAAAGGCGATTCCCATTTAATTCTGTTTGGTAAGTTATTCTAAGTATAGGTGCGTGTTAGAAAGTAAGAAGTTAGTTCTTAATAAGAAGTTGTGTAGAAAAATGAGTGAAAAGAGAAGAAAATGCAATAGTTTGGAACTAAAATTGGACGTAATAAAACGTTTTAAGTCGGGTAAAAAGAATGTTGATATAGACAGAACCCTTGGTTTAGGACCTTAAGCAGTAAAAACAATTTGCAAAGTGATAGCGCTAAAAATTAATCATTTAAAGATAGCTCGAGTTAAAAGCAAATGAGATTTTATTTAATGTTTTTGTGAATATGGATAAATGAAGTAAATAAATTTTTATTATGTTTTTATAAAAATAAATTTTTTTCTTATGTAAATGTAAATAGAATAAAACTTAACCATATCACTTTTTTTTATCATAAATAGAATTTCATGCTAAAAATTTATATTTTTGAAACACTCAATGCAATAAATTGTCTCTAATTTGTAAAATTTAAATATTTGACGATTCACGGACTTGAAGGAAAGATAACATATGCACCAGCGATCCACTAAGACGTCTTAACTCATATATTTATACTTAAATATATGTTTTCTTAATATTTGCATAAATAATCATGGTCGAATTTCAACCAATGGGCAAACACTTTTTAAAGGAATTGTCTAAAGGCCTAACTATAACATGCTTATGGTAGCTTAAGCTTCTGCCAAAAATTAACGAAAAGCCTGTCAAATGCTTAAGCAAATTATTGTGGACTTTTGGGTGACTATATTCTACTTTTTGAACTTAAATAACTTTAACGCTTAGTTGCAAACATTTGTACTTTTGCAAAAATTATTTTCTTCGTATATTTCCTTAAAATATGAATTCTTTGACAAAAATTTTTTTAGTGTCTACTATTGAAAAATATATGTACTTCCATGAGCATGTTTACTTTTATCAATTTTAAAACAAATAAGCACAAAAATAAAATAGTACTAAAATATGCAACTGTGTTTTTTTTTTAATATTTTTCAATATGTAACCAAGAAACAGCTGATTCCTTAAGCAAAGTACGGTAAGTTTCGCTCTTTGCTTAAGCAAATGACACTTGACGAAACTTAACGAAAAGTTGCATAAGTACATTATAGTTGTGTACACTTGATTATATGTATTTGCACATATGCATATGCAAGCTTAAGCACATTATAGTTAGCCCTTAATTTAAACTTTATATGTATGTACTTTAAAAAATTTTTAAAGATAGTTTATCAAAACTATATATGTATATATACTTATATATTATGGGACAATCCATTGGGGGCTTTCAATCTTTGACAGCCCACCGCTAAATGAGAACGTGAAATATGCGTAGGAACATCCGTACACCCCTGAAGGGAGTGAGAGTATGCAGAAAAGCCGCGGCGGACAACGATAGTCCTTTCAAACGTATAAACAATATCTTACATATACATTGCTTTATTTTAATTTAGAGACAGGAAGCGCTTAATGAAAATACCCATGGAAAAAGCGTTTTGTTTGCTCTTAAAGTATCTTTGCTCAAATTTTAATTTTCCTTAAAATTTTTTTAAATAAATAAATTTTTTTTTTTTAATTTTTGCCTTAGAAAATTTAAGTTTTTGTGAAAGTTTTTCTTTCTGCTTAAATAATTTCTTGATGAATTTATGATTATTTTTAAACTTTTTACCGGATATTCGTAATCTATATTTTGTTTTGTGTTTTTTTTTTTTTTTGCAAAATTTTCTTTAATATGAATTTTAATTTTAAAACTTTTACTTTTGAACACTTATAGGGATTTTTTTTAAAGATATTGATTTAAATTGGCGGTGATTGTTTCTGGTCCATTTGTTAAGAAAATTTACATTTCAGTTTTAATTTTTTTTAATGCATATTTTTATTTGTAAAGCAATAAAAAATATTAAATATTTAAACATAAAGCAGAGCATTTTTTTGTATTAAATTACAAATACTTTCCATTTTCTTTATTAAACTGGACTTATGCTGTTTTGTTTATTACTGGTTTTCGTACGTTTTTTAAAGCAATAAAAGATTGATTACTTTAGAATGAGTTTTTTTTTTCTGTTAAAACTTTCATTTGGTTAGATGGTTTTTGTCATAAAAAATATATTAAAAAAAAAAGTTTTATAACTTTTACTTTAATTTTTTTTTTGTTGCTGATTTTGTTTTTTTTTTTTTTTGTTAAGTTAACAAACACAAGTGTTAAACCATGTGCATCACATTTGAAGTGTTAATGACATTTTTTTAATTTCTTGATGAAATTTTTCGTTCAGTTTTTTTTCAGTAGTTTTATATTAAACAAGTAAGAGTGCTATATTCGGCTGTGCCGAATCTTATATACCCTTCACCATTGTGCGAGCAGAATACAGAGCAACTAGACAAAACCTAAATAATTTCGACATAAACGTACATATATACAATACATAAAACTTCATTATAAATTAAATTTAAAAAGTTAAAATATACCGATGTTTTAAGGAATAAATTTACCATTTACTTTGGTGATAAAACTTGGACTCAGAAAGACCTATGGGTTCCGAAAATGTGTATTAAAAAAAAAAAATTTAATTTTGGTCATAACTTTTTCGTATCTGAACCGATTTTCCCGAATTTTTCAGAAAATATTTTCTACTAAAAATTTCCGATCTTTTGATATATAAGGCGTAACCATAGGTCATATGAGAGTCCAAAAAATCAGGTTTTTATACAATTTTTGATATTTTTTGTACGGGAGGTACCACGCCTACTTGTTCAATTCCGCCCACATTTTGTGGGATGCTGTGTATTGATAACGTTAATGTGTGTACCTAATTTGGAAACTTTGGCTCTTGCCATTCTCAAGATATACAGAAATAAAAAAATACAACAACAACAAGGGATTTTTTGGGCAAAATCAGAGGCAGTCGTGGTTTTTTGCTCATATCTCCGTCATTTTTGGACCGATCTGGCTGAATTTCAATAGCAAACTTAAACGGAGTATATGTGACATAAATATACATCAACCTAGTCCACATAATTTCTGGGGTTTTCGGAAAACCCATTTCAACATACACACAGACGGACAGACGGACAGACGGACATCGTTAAATCAACTTCGCTTTCCATAAGGACCCAGAATATATATACTTTATAGGGTGTAGGATCAATATTTTGGAACATACAAACGGAATGACAAAGTTATATATACCCTCTTACCTTCGGTGAAGGGTATAAAAATGTCATGATGTCTCTGATGTTTTGCTGCTTCATTTTTGATTTGTTTGATAAAAAATAATCATTTTATTTTTCATCTTTCTTGGCTTTCTAAACTTCCATAAGAAATTGTATTTCCATTTTATAAACAAAAACTTGTTCTGCATTTAAGGTTTTAAATAAAAAAAAATAAATCAGAGTCCAATGTAGGCTATAAAACTTTTATCTAAACAAACTAAAAAAAAACAAGTCAGGTTATGAAAAAAAAAAATAAATTTTATAAATAAGATTTCTGTATGACGTGCTTAATTCCCAATTTTTTATATTTGATAAATACACTGAAATTTATTGTTGAGGGAAAGCTAACTTCTATGCGCATTTCACTGGTTGCTAAGGCCAGATCATCAGAAAACCTTTTCCAAAGATTTAAGAAAAGCTAAAAATATTATACAAATAAAACCCTAAAGTAAATAAGAATTTTAAACACTCTTACAATAAGTTATAATAAATTTTAAATAAAAAAGTAAGATCAATTTAAGGAAAAACAAATCATTGAACAATTACAAACAAATTTCCAAAAATTAAGTTCAATTTTTCATCATTAAAAAAAAAATATTTAAATTGCTTTTCAAAATGATTGAGAAACATTTTCTGACATTTAGAGGTCTTTTAGAATTATTTCCAATTTTTTTTTGAACAAATTTCGTTTATTGAAAACACACAGCGGAAATATTTGAGCGTTTTTTCGTTTGTTTCTGCTGCTCACATTTATTTTATTTTAATTTTGTTTTTTTTTTTTTTTTTTGTAAACAATCACGCAAAATAATTTGAAATATGTTAATGAAATAATCATTTTGTTAATTGATCGTTTTGTTTATTGTTAAAGATTTCAAAGCCATTCAAAATTTCATGAATATCGATCGGAACACAGAAACACGATAATTTGTAATTTAAATAGAAACAAATTTTATTAAAAAGAAAAAAACTTGAAAAAAATGTTTCAACAGTTTGACCTTCAGAAATCAACAATTTTTTTTTTCTTGGAAAAAAAACAAATTAGACAAAATATTAAATAAAATAAATATGTATACTAAAATATTTATAATAATTTTAAAATAGTACGAGTAATCAAAAATGATTAGCGAAAATTATTTAAAAACCAATTTGTTACGATTTTTTTTTTTTTCAATTTAAAACGAAAAATTCTTTGCAAAACAAATTAAGTGAACTTTTTTTTAAAACAAAAATTAAAAAAAAATGTTATGACGAAAAAAACTTCCTATGAAAAAATTGATTCAAATTTTTTTTGTTTTGAAAAGGTTTTAATTAAAAAATTTTTAAACAATAAAGCTTTGTTCACAATTAGAGAAACAATTTCGTTTTTTCTTTTTTCTTCCTAAAGTAGGTATTTCATATATTTTCCTTTCATTTTTAGAACAAAAATGTAACTAACGTTTTTTTAAAAATGTAACTTAAGTTGAGTCAACTAGAACTTCAGCAACAATTTGTATGAAATTGTTTCTAACGTTTAAAATAATTTTATTTAGTTTTGAATGAAAATTTCAAGAAAATATTGCAAAATATAATAATAAATGCATAATATTGTTGTGGCTATAATTCGCAAACGGTAACTTAATGCAAAATTGTTGCTCTATTATGAACACCAAGTGAAAATGTTTTTTTGATTGTGAACGAAGCTTAAAATCTTTTTTTTTTTTTCAAATTTATTTATACCCACACCACAATAGTGGAGAAGGTATTATGCGTTTGTGCTGATGTTTGTACACCTTAAAATATTGTTCCTAGACCAACCTTTAAGTATACCGATGGGCTCATCATCTCTTTCTGAGTAGAATTAACGATGTCTGTCCGGCTCCTGTTCATGTGAAATTGTGGGCAAAGTGAAGGTCGCAATTTTGAAGATAATTTAATTTGGTACACTGGTCCTTATTGGCACAAGGACCAAACCATTTGAAAATGGGGTGAATCGGTCCATAATTTCATATAGCCTCCATACACGCTGCTGTCCGGATTAGGGTCTTTGTGCTCACTTTCAAACCGATTTTAAGAAATTTAAAACATAGATAGATCCATATTTACATGGAGACATAAGCTATGCATTTTTTAAAAAATAGGACCACAAATTATCCAACAGATTTTAATGAAATATAAAACAAAGATAGAGCCATATTTATATGGACATATTAGCTATGCATTTTTAAAAACATAGGACCACGAGGGGAGACTTGGGGCAAGGTTTACCTCTCCGAAACTATCAAACCGATGTTAATGAAATTCAAAACTTAGATAGATCCTTATTTACATGGAGACATAAGCTATGTATTTTTTAAAAAATAGGACCACGAGGGGAGATAGGGTGCAGTGTCTGCTTCTCCGAAACTATCAAACCGATTTTAATGAAATTTAAAACATAAATAGATCCCTATTCATATAGCCATACACTTTCGAAAATTTGTTTTTAAAGACTGTGGTGTAGAGTATCATATGGTCGCGCTTGACCGACTATACTTTCTTACTTGATTATTTTTTATTAATTTCTAAAATTATTGACTGAAATTTGTCGGTTTCGATAAATTTTGAAGTAAAGAACATCAAATCCATAAAATGAAATGTTGCCATTTAGGGGCAATAAAATTAAAATTGTAAATAAAATGTTGCCATTAAAAAAATTATTGTAATATTTTTTTTGGATTTTACTTAATTTTTTATTGTAATAAAATTATTTGGATTTTACTTAATTTTTTTTTTTTTTTGCCAAAAAAAACTAAATATTTTTTTTTTTATTTATTTAATTTTTTAAAAATTTCTATAAAGTTTTTTGTATTTTCATTTTTGTTTTTTAAAAATTCAAAAAAAATAAAAACGCTACAAAAATTACAGTTTTGGTCTGAAAACATTTAGCTTAACATCATTTCAAATAAAATGAGGTTTGTTTCATTGAAATCGGTGCACAACTTTTGATTTTATTCACAATTTACTGAGAAAACTGAATATCGATTTCCGTGCCAAAAGGAAAAATCGTTATTTTTGTATGGAAATCGATATTCAGTATTCTCAGTAAATTGTGTAAATTGTTTCTTGAAAAATTCTACGATATCTCTGAAACTACAGGGCAAATTTAAAAATAATGTAAGCACGGCTTAAAGATGCCGAGTTTCGGATTTTTTTTTTTAACTGAAAATGGTCAACCGTTTTTAAGTTATTCCAATATATGTAGTGAAAGTGCCTTAATTTTAGACACAACGGTATATCTCGAAAACTAGAGCTGATAGAGAAAAAATGGAGATTTGATTTGAAATCAGCGACCTCGAATTAGTA